>OY728166.1:232679554-235079554 GCA_963277665.1 Viscum album
TAGATAGAGGATCTCGGGATAGCTTTCAGCTTGATCTGGGCTTCGACGTAGTACTAGGTTCCTCTGGATGTAAGCCAGTTGCGGGGAGCAGCGCGTTAGTGGTGGACACTTTATGTTGGGGAGAAGAGGGAGGCTGAGGTGATGTAGACTGACTTTGAGAGGGAGTTCTAGGGGGAATTCCTCTCTTACAAAATGAAGGTTGAGAAGAGGCAGGAACTTATCTCCCTCTAGCAGGGGGATATGTCAGTGAGAGAGTTTGGGATCAAGTTCAAGGATCTCCTTCAATTTTCTCCGAACCTCTTTCCGGATGAGGAGTCTCGGGCGAGACGTTTAGAGGAGGCACTCTGACCTTCTCTACAGTATGCGGTTACCCCTTTCACCCTACCGATGTACATGGATGTCCAGAAGAAGGATGAAGTGGTGAAAAGGATGCACACATTGGGAGGTGTATCACGAGAGGGAATTCAGTTTGGCTCGTCGAAGGGGAAGCCTGTCAGCAACAGGCCTCCAGCATCAGGGCCCTCTAGGTTTCGACCAGTAAGTAGTAGGACTCGGTAGTTCTAGTTCAGATCTCCCTGTCCTCGCCCTTTCCTTTCAGGCTTAGGACCGAGATGTTTCATCTTTGGCAGTTGTGGGAACCTTTGGAATCAGTTCCCAGACCGAGTACAGTAAAGTGGGGGTGGTCTAGTACAGCACCTGCCTCAGTCGTAGTAGTTTCTAGCCATGCCCTTTTAGCAGCAGCAGGGGCAGCAGGTTCCTGCTCCTCTAAGGTAAGATTTCAGAGGAGGAGGCCGAACTCAGGGTGCTCCTCAGGCACCTCGACCAGGGCATGGTCCAAAAGGCGGCCGACAGCCGAGGGGCAGAGGAGCTGTGCGTGGGCAGTTACACGCTGCATAGGAAGCAGTTCCAGCAGGGCCGAAAGTCATTCAAGGTAGGATCATCTTGTTTAGTACTCTTGTCTATGCCTTTTTCAATACAGTATCTGTGCACATATTTGTTTCACTTAGTCTAGCCCGTGCTCTAGGTCTAGACGCTGAGAGACATCCAGTGCCCCTGGTGTTTAATACGCTAGTCGGAGGTCAGAACAACTTGTCTTATGTTTACCGAGGGTGTATACTGATGATAGGGCCACATAAGTCTAGCAGGGATACTCTACTGTTGTAGATACATCCATATGATGTCATCTTGGTCATGGATTGGATGTTCTCTATATGTGCCATTATTGACCGATTCTGAAGAAAGATCATGTTTTAGGATGTGGGTGGCCGACGTGTAACTTTCATCAAGAAGTGGGGTTTCTAGGAGGGCATCCAGCGAGTGGAGACCCTCCTTTCCTTATTAGCTGAGCTGTCAGTGGATTCGGTGGAAACAGAGATGGTAAAAGCACCAGGGATCATCAGTGAGTTCATGGATGTCTTCCCCGAAGAGGTGGTGACTCTACCCCTTCGACGCAATGTTGAGTTCTTAAAAGGCTTGCAACCCGATTCTCATCCTATTTTGATGGCTCCCTACCGGATTACACCTTCTGAGTTGCGAGAGTTGCAGAATCAGATTGACAATTTGATGAAGAAAGGTTTTGTTCGACCAAGTGAGTCACCATGGGGTGCTCCAGTATTGTTCGTAATGAAGGAAGATGGTGGTATTAGGATGCGCATAGACTACCGAAGACTGAACCAGGTAACAGTCAAGAACTGTTACCCTCTCCCGATGATATACGAACTTTTCGACCAGTTAAAAGGGGAAGGATGGTTCTCCAAGATCGACCTACGATTAGGATATCACTAGTTGAGGGTGAAGGAGGGAAACATCTTGAAGTATGCCTTCAGGTGCAGATATGGGAACTTATAATTTGTATTCATGCCGTTCGGTGTCACAAACACACCATCTGTGTTCATGGTGCTCATGAACTCCGTCTTCCAAGAATATCTGGACCAGTTCATAGTCATTTTTATTGATGACATCCTGATCTACTCAAGGTCAGAGGAGGATCGTGCTGAGCATCTGAGAACGGTCTTAGAGGTCCTCTGATGTCACCAACTATATAGGAAATTATCCAAGTGCAAGTTCCGGATGCAAGAAGTGCACTTCCTTGGACATGTGGTGTCCGAGCAGGGAATAGTGGTGGACCCATAAAAGGTCGAGGAGGTTGTTTCTTGGGCAAATCCCAAGAACATGGAATAGGTTTTTAGTTTCCTAGGTCTATTAGGTTACTACAAGAGGTTTGTACCCAACTTCTAACGATTTACTGCACCTTTGAAAACCTTGAATAGGATGGAATAGGCTTTCGTGTGGAATGAGTAGTGTGAGGCAGTATTCAGTTATCTGAAGGGGAAGTTGGTTAGTTCCCCAGTGCTGAGGTTTCCAGAAGAAGGGGTGGAGTATGAGGTGTTATATGATTCTTCTGGACAAGGCATTGGGTGTGTGCTGATGAAACAAAAAGGGGTGATCTTTTATGAATCTAGGAAGTTACATCCCCATGAGCGTAACTATGCCACCCATGATCTGGAACTTGCAGCAGTCGTGTTCATACTAAATTTTTGGCGGCATTACCTTGCCAAGGAGAGCTTCGTCGTCTTCACGAATCAAAAGATCTTGATGTACATATTCTCTCAGCGAGACCAGAATTTGCAGAAACAAAGGTGGATGGAGTTCCTCAAATCCTATGACTTCATAATATCTTACACTTTGGGAAAGGGGAACGTGGTGGCTGATGCCCTGAGCAGAAAGTCATAGAAGGACATGGTTCAAGAATCAGCAGATGCTTCGAAGGCGATGGAAGAGTTGTCTGACCTACACCTGGATGCAAGGATGGATGGTGGTATAAGTTTTCTATTTCAGATGATAGTGCAGTCCTCTCTATTGCGGTAGGTAGAGGAGTCTCAGTGGGGAGACTCGGAGACTGAAGTATTGCATGATCGCATTAGCTAGGGCAATGCTATAGAAGGATGGTCAGAGGATGGTCAGAATCATATTCGTTTCCAAGGGAGGATGTTTTTCCCAGATAATATGTGCGAGATGGTTCTTGGTGAGTTCCAAAACTCACCCCTAGTGGTGAAATCAAGAGTTTCAAAGATGTACTAGGGTTTGAAGAGTCAGTTTTGGTGGCCTGAGGTGAAGCGGGTGGTGGCATAGTTCATAGCAATGTGCCTCATGTGTCAGCAGGTTAATGCTGAACACCGCATACTAGGAGGTCTGTTACTAAATTTTGATGTCCTCAAGTGGAAGTGGGATGAAATATCAATGGATTTCATCGCGGAACTACCCAAAGTTCAAGGGGGTTGCGATGCTATCTGGGTAGTGGTGGACTGACTGACAAAATCATCTCACTTCCTGGCAATCAAGGAGTCGGGTACAGTGGATTCCCTAGAACCGAGGTACGTAGAAGAGGTGGTGTGGTTGAACAAGGTTCCGAGGTCCATAGTCTCCAATCGGGATACCCGAGTTACATCACAAGTCTATAAAGGACGACTACATGCTTTTGGCACCCAGCTATGCCTCAACCCTTCTTTCCACCCTAAACATATGGGCAGATAGAGCGCACCATTCAGATGATGGAGGATATGCTATGAGCATGTGTTTTGGACTTTGGGGGATCATGGGGATGACACTTGCCTCTGGTAGAGTTTTCTTACAACAATAGATATCACTCTACCATTGTCATGGATCCATTTAAAGCTTTGTACAGGAGGCCATGTTGCTCACCCGCGTGCTGGACAGAGATCGGGGAAACAAGTGTTCTTGGCCCGGAAGTGGTGTAGAGCACGAAGGAGAAGGTTAAGATTATATGAGAGAGGATGAGGGAGGTCCAGGACCAGAAAAAGTAATATACCAATAATAGGAGGATAACATTGGAGTTCAAGGTCAGGGACCACATGTTCTTTAAGGTCTCCCCTCGACATGGGAAATAGAGGTTCAGCAGGGGGAGTAAGCGTTCTCCCAGGTTCATCGGACCATTTGAAGTGCTGTGGCGGGTCGACAAAGTGGATTATTAGCTGGCACTACCACTTCTACTACTAAGAATGCATAACTTCTTCCATGTTTCTCAACTCCAATGGTATCTACACGATGAATCACACATCCTTGACTGGGGAAAGATGGATATCAAGGTCGACTTGATTTTTGTAGAAAGACCGGTGAGGATCGCGGATCGTGAGAAGAAGGTGCTCCATGGACGAACCATTATTTTGGTTCGTGTGTTATGGAGGCATGTTGGGCTAGAGGAGAGTACTTGGGAATGGGAGGCACTGATGCACGCCCAGTACCCAGAGCTGTGATGACTTTTGTTTTTTTATTTTACTTGTTGTGATGAAGCATTTTACCTAATTAACTATGGAATGGAATTTTTTCCCTTTTTCTCTAGATGTGTGTGTGAAGAGTCCTGACTGTGGGGTGGGGAGGACCCGATCCCTAATCAAAACACATTAATGTGGATGCGATTAAACCCTTTCAGGCAAGTCATTACCGCCCAAAGCGGATAGTATCTTGACATGGAAGAAGGAACTCCCTAATCCCTATGTCTGGATGGTATAACCCTTGAATTATGGTGTGATTACTTGGGGGAGAGGAGCAGTAGCATATCCTTAGTCATTTGAATGATGGATGAGGTTTACTCCTGAGTGGTATCTTTCAAGGTGGTTTTTTGGACCCCTATCTTTGCTTCTGGTCTAGTTTTGATTCTTGAGGGTGGGAATAGTTTGAGAGGTATCTGATGTAACAGCCCAGACCCTCTTTGTCCAGTACTTTCCCAAAATGCTGTTCAATCAAACGGTTTTACTAAAAATAAGGCACTGGTCATGGTCTCACACCAACATGGTGGCACCACGTCCTCACCAAGCATCCTTCTTCCTTTTTCCAGTTTCTGATTTTTTCCACTCCCGCAACGTGTCTTTTGATGTAAAAATCATTTAATACCCCATTTCAAAGTCATTTAAATCCCATAAATAATGTCTAAAATCCTCCAAGATCCGTGAGACCCTTAAATTACCAAAATTCGTGGCTTTTCCTCGGTATAAAACCCTTTCCCCATACATTCCAGTTCTTCCCTTGTTGTGGGATTTAAAGGAAATCATTAAATGCACAGCTGGTATGGCCACCTCTCTAATAAGAATTGTTAAATAATAATTAATTCCATCATGTGTAACCACCCAACCATGTGGGGAACAACGATCCAACTTTAAATATGTTCAAAATTCCATATCTTGTAACTCCAGGATCTCACCTTTTATCGCACAATAATTCCTTTTCTTCTTCTTCTTCTTGGATGGTTCCTTTTCGTCTCCTTGGTGCGTTGAAATCCCCCCTTCCCGTGATGAGTTTTGTGCCCAAGCTGGAGTCCCTCATAATCATCCTTGGAGTCCCCATAGTTCCTCTCCTACAAGTCACACTTCCCCAGGTCTTGACGTGCAGAGTTAAAACGACGATCTTTGATTATCCAAGTAGGGTTTTCCTTCGTCTTTCATTACTGTGTATCATATGGGGCGGGTATGATATTGTTTCGGTGGGGATGGATGAAACCAAATATTAACGAAGATAATAAACATACCTTTAAATAATAACTTGGAGGGGTGATTGATGTTTTTGATATGCTTTTTATCCTTGATTTTGTATTGTGAATTGTACGGGCTTATGCCCACTAAAAATCATGACTGTTGATAGTATTTCGTTGTGCACTAATTAACCCCTGTCTTCTTTGATGATTGAATGAATGTAACCTGGGAATTTGGTTAATCATGTAAAATCAGCTGATTAAATTGATTTCCAGTGAACAAAAACCCTTGTGTGATCACCCTAGTTAACCAAACAGAAAGGAGGAACTTAATTAATGACGTATTTGAATATAGAAACTCCCTTTCTCTTTCTTGGTGGTATGTGTTATTGTTCTGCTTGATGCTTATGGGGTGATATGGATGGGGATGGAATCCTTTGTTTTTGTACGGTTGTTGGTGGACCTGAGGCCATGTGGGGATGTATCTTGAGGGTTGGTTTGGTTACGGTACTTTGAGGGATCTCAAGGATCCCTTTTGTTGTTGTGACATTACAAGAGAACCGGGTGTGAATGCTTAAAAGTTTTGTTTGTCTGTTTTCCTTTCCTTAGCTTGTGGTCATGCTGGATCTTTGCCCAGTAGTACAGAATTTCTTTAAATAGAATCACTTGAACATGAAAAAAATAATTGGTTCAATGGGGAATTGTTTTCCCGGAATGAGGGGTGACATGGTTGTGGGTTCGGTGCTTCTTGTGAATGAATAGTAATGAGGGTGTTTTTGTTGGGCTGGTATGGAACCCCTAGGATGGGATGAGTTCTTGTTACCTATATATATAATTGTAGTTATTGTGTTTTTTATTCGCACCCCACCCAAGTTGAAAACTTGTGCCAAACACCCCAATTTAAGGGGGAGGGTGTTTTTCCAAACACTTTTACAATTGACTGGTTATTAGATTCTTTTCTACTCCCTTTACCAAGTGGCCCAAGACCCTTCGGGCAAGCTGTGACGGTCTGAGGTCCATTATAGACCAATATTCTTCGGGTAGGGTGGTTGTGGTAGTTGTCCCAGGTGTGTGCGGGCTGTTTGTTTCCCAAGTGTCTTCGGGATGAGGCCCAGGTGTCTTCGGGCATGGCAGTAGTTGTTCTAGCCCATGTGTTATCGGGCGTGGTTACATGTGGTTGTTGTGGCCTAGGTGTTTGCGGGTGGGATGTATGGTTATAGCCTAGGTGTGTGCGAACAGGGGGGGGGGGGATGGAAGTGGGACTGTGATGAGAATGGCGGGAGAGGTCTGATGCGTAGTATGTCTTCAATAACCAGTGGGTAAGTGGCGCAGGGTACCCAAACATTGATGTGTTACTACTATTACAATAATTGACTTGCGTTATTTGGGGAGTGTTCCTTGGTGAGGCTTGGGTGGATAGTTTTCCTTGCTAGGTTTTTTGGTTATCTCGTTTCTCATAGGGCATTAGAATGCCTCCCCACTTGTGCACAAGAAATTTTGGTTTTCCCTACTGAGTATACTTGTATGCTCGCCCTACATATATAAAACTGCTTTCAGGTTTCTTGGAGGACTTCAGGGACCGTGAAGGATCGTACTAGTTCAGACATTGGTAAAATTGATGTTGCTGTTTTTCTTTTATTTGGTACGTTCTTTTGGGGTTTTCTTGTACTTTTGTAGCATTTACTTTTGGAACATGAAAATGGGAATGGTTTGTTTTTCCTTTACTTGTGCTTCCACTTTCGGTATTGTTGGGAATTACTAACTTATCTTCGATCCTATTAAAATAAAAAGGGTAATGCCTTCCATATTGTGTGTGATTCTATACCCTTGGTGATATTCTCCACTCCGGGATCTATTGAAGGCGGGTCTTTGGGGTCATTATCTCTCGTTCAACTTGAAGAAGGAAGGGTCTGGCAACCTGCTGTCCCTTCTCTCATCTTGGTGAAGGCTGGTTGTGACATGTTAAAATATTAATCAAAGGGTATGGTTTAATTAAAAACATGAATTATTACTATCTATAATATTGTATTAGAGGTAGAATAATAGTTTTTATAATATTGTATGTATTTTAAAAAAATATTTATTGGAAAAAACATCCCATCATTTCAGTATGTTAATATGTTGATAGGTAAATGCTTCTCAATGAAATACATGGGTGAAATAATCTACACAATTGGTATTTAGATCTATAATGATTAATATATTATATTCTCTAAACATAGTCATGAAACATATACTGTAAAATATTTAATGTGGTTTAGAATGTAGAACATCGAAAGGGGGTCTATACACGTTTTTACTAATAAAAATATTAAGAGGATTAAATATCCTTCTATAATGTTAGAAAGGATGAATGTGATTTCTTATGTGTTCCATAAAGGATCAATCTGGTAAACATACTATGTACTCAACCTAGTGTCTCTTACACTTTGAACACAACTACTAGATACAACTATAATCATAGAGAGAGTCCATGTATTATTGTAAAGAAAAAAATAAGCATGTAATAAGGATTAAGATATGTTTATACCCATTTGAGGAGCGGATAAACTCTCTGTATTGGGTTACATAGATAATAGTATCTATTCAGAAATTGATGATATTGAGTCTTAATAATGATTCATACTTTTCTTAAATAGTTCAGATATTTGTTGGATAAGTTAAATTATCCACCACAGAACACTCTATAATAGAGAAAATGTACATCAGCTAAAAATATCCAAGAAATTAATATGTTTTGGTCAAGAATTTCATTACTGAAGATGGATTTATTCCTTGTATCCCATCACATTATAAGCTATATTATTACATCATGAATACTATTTATTACTATATTGAACCATAGTCTCCCCAAATAACCAAATACATCCATTAAAAATAGCATCTCATATAGGAGATAAGTGATAAAGAAGATGTAAATATCTATTGGGCAGTTATAGAAGAGAATGTTATCGATCAATCAATGAAACCAGTACCACATATATTATATGAGGGTTATATATAATCTATGGGTGTAGGAAACATGAGATGATTTTTTAAAAAGGTCATAAAATGTATCTTATCATTACTATAAACTAAATATCTATTTATCATTTATTTATGATTTCTATAATGTATTTTACAATTATTATCCAAATGATTATATCCCATGAAAGTTAGAATTTAGGTTATCCCAAAATGGTAATAATCAGAGTTTGTTATGGTATGTGATGATATGATAAGTTTTTTGTTGAATATATTTTTTCTCAATACAATAGGCTATGTGTGATATATGAAGAATGTATTATGATGAAATAAGTGGATATTTATTACATGAACTACGCCACTAATGTATATCTAAGGTAATATTATATAATATCAAAATAAATTGTGTTTTATACTTATTAAAATTAATTTTCACCCAATATTAGTGGGGTATAAAACACTAGAACCATCAAAATTATATACTCTAATTATTCATTTTTAAAAATAACTTAGCTTATATAATCCTTTTTGGGTATTTTTCTGATCATGTTGTTGGTTGGAGCACAACCATGACAGGATTTGTCCACTTGTATTATAGGAAGATGATTTTGGACATAGATTTAATTATATAAATGGAATTATTCTCTATGATTAGTTGATCCATATATTATGCATTTATATTCATAGATGAAGGACTTGTGATGTAATAATCTATGATATGAATGAATTTTAATGTATTTGTCAACACGATGGTACTTTTTCAATAAATCAAAAGAAATGTTTCCTATACTAGTTTGGCATGTTCCATTGTGTTATAAAAAGGAATTATATAGATATATATATATATATAATGTATTTGATACATTCTATAGTTAACATGTTTATTTATATATAAGATATTGTTTAATAGATATCACATGAGACCACTTAGTAGCATTATAAAGACTACAATTTTTCTAAATTTTGGTCCCTGATTACATCTATGAAATATGGATTTCATAGTTGTTGTCAAAACTACTATATTCTACAAGTTCAAGAATTTACGCCCATTGACAAGGAAAAAATCTGGATAAAGTACCTTTTTATATGAAGATATTTTTATTTAAAACCAGAAAAAATAGAGTTTTGATGTATTCATAAAGAACTGTGATGTCTTAAATAATGTTATTCTGGTTTTTTTGTGTTTTTGTGAGATTATTATAGTTTACATAAGATAAAATTCATATGATTCATGTGAAAATATAATATAGACGAATATGTATATATATATTAGTATGTATTCTTGTTTTTCACATTCATTGTCTTCAATGTTATTAAAAAATTGTTTTTCCAATCCCATATGGGTTTTCCTCAGTTATAAAGAAAATAGTATCTTGGTTTATGGAAAGAACATTCATTGAGGGAGTTTGAAAAATAAAAACCAATAGTATATAATTTAATGGTTATATGAAATGTAATCTTATACGTAACAATATAGTTAATGATCTTCATGAAATTATTAATGTCACAGATAATTATAAATGAGGATGTGATTCCCTCTTGTTGGATGTATGTGAGATAGTAATAAGCATCATCCATCAAATAATTCTACAAAAAAATATTTTTCATAGGGTGAACTCACTAGAACAACTTTTATGTTTGGTTATCCTCACAAAATGTTTTCCAGATCCATTGGTCAGTGTCCCCTGGAGGCAGTAGGATTTAATCCAATGCTTTTCATTTTTGATATTGAGAAAACCTCTTCATAGAAGGATGATAGAAACTGAAAAAAAAATTATGAGTTCTATACTGGTTTTTAGGATTATTATATATATTTGAGTTCATAAATACAGATAACCTATGTTTTTTGGGGTTTTCACTAACTTTAATCATAATATAATTAAATAAACCCCATAATTTACACATATATATTATTCATTTCCTTTACACATGGTGAAAATTTTCATTATATAGCTCATTATATACCATGGTCTCCTTTAAATAGTACCCTAGATTATTGGATAACCTTTAAAAATTTGGAAATAAACTATACATGTGTACTAGATCACATTTAAATAACCATAAAGTTACCCTTACACATATGAGCTTTATGCAGTGTGTATAATACAATTATATAACTCATCTATTTCCTGGGATACCCTTTCAAATCACTTATTTATCTTTACGCAGATAGTGTAATTATATTGTGTCCTTTACATAGTTACTAGGAAACCTCTACATAGTTATAAAATTCAGACTTTACCATTATGTATGTTACCATTTAAACTCCAAATCACATCAGACTATTCTTAATCAATCTTGAAGCCCAAAACTTCTATAAAATGTTGTAGATAATTATCCCACCACCAGAACAAGAAACTTTAATAAATATCATCACATCAATTCTATTATATTATGTTTATTCTTCAAAATTATCCAAGAATGTTCATTATGGGAAATAACTTATCTCTAACACAAATTATCACCCTCTTCATAAAATTGATAGATTTCCTTATTGATAACTAACAAAATCCATCCATGAGAGAAAAATTATTCCCATTTTTATTTATTTTAAATAGCTAAAATAAACTTATATTTAAATATTTATTGTTTACATCCCCATAATTATTGATAATAAATGAAAATGACCATGTAGGGGTCAATATCTGACACATTTTCACCAAATTCTTTATGAGGAAAGGATCATTTATCCCCATCCAACACTTCTTTTCTCACATAAAATATAAATTTTAGAATGAGTCACATGTCAATATAAGGATATATCCACATAATTTTTTAATAATCATATTTTATCTAGTTACATATACATATATATTGTCTCACCTGATATAGAAATGAATAGTGACAACCAAGGTGTTAAAATCATTATATAAGTGTGGTAAAAATGTGCCGCCATTTCAAAAAATATATTTTAAGGATTATATTAAAAAATCAATCAAGAACACATTCATATACTAGACATAACTTATTAGTAACTTTTTAATGATTTAGAATAAGACATACAACTTAACATTGAACATTATCTTTCCTTCAACCATCACTCTCCCTTTATAAAAAAATTAAAATAATTAAGACAATGTTATAATAGTTACGTTGGATTAAAAAGAATAAATTTTTAAAGTAGGATGTTCTAAGTATTCAAATTTTCCTAGATCCTACTTTTGTAAGAACCTAATTTATGTTTCATCCCCTTCAATTGATGTGTTCCTCATCAAATATTCTCAACATGGTTGATTTTTATAAAATAAACTCCTTAATGTATACTTTTATTTCAATTATTGTAGTGAAAATCTCATACATGTCCAAAATTTTGTTTAGATAATTAAAATACCTATATGTTATCATAAATTACTAAAGAAAGGAAATTATGTGTTTGTGGGGGGGGGGGTATCAGATTATATTACTCTTTCAAAAGACCATCATGGGTGATACATTGATATAAAATCAGACACCTTTTCTATTCTAAAAGTTCTAGATCACATAAAGATTATTCTACCTTTGATCATAAAATTATTAAATTCATGGGACAACATGGGTTCATTCCATCCAATATCTATGATTTTTGTGTAATGGGATTATTTAACATTGAAAATAATTCACTTTCATTCAACGGTACCTTACCTTTGGTTTAAATATTCTTATTTATATCTTATTATCCATGTATGAATGACATTAAATATTCTCCATTATTTCCTACATACTTTTAAAATCCACATAAAACATATTTGGAGATATCTGGCCATATTTCTTATAAAGAGACATTAGAAATTTGAGATCATATTTAATATAGATAACTTAGTTCCTCTTTTATTTTTCACTTTATTTTACTCCCTCTATTTTTTAGAAAATTTATGTTGTTCTTCCTAAAAAACATATATCCATTTACTTATATTCTTCAATTTATTGTAGCCTCTACAAGATTTCATCATCACTTTTATGTTACCAATTTTTACAACCATTCAGTTTCTTATTTATTAAAGTCCCAAAATAATAAAATATTTTTATTAATTTATTTTATTTATTTAGTCCTTAATTATAGATTTATTCCATTTATTTTTATTCTACAAACCATTTAAAATGTTTTATTGTGTGTATTTTCATCAAATAATATAATATATTTACCTTTGTTCTTATATCCTTGGAATATTTTTTTCAGTCCTATTAATGGTGATCTTATTATTATTTTACATTTTTTTCTAAGTTAGACTCATCAGTTTTTTATTTTTATTCACACTTTTTGGGATTTTCATTGATACATCATTTTTTTAGGATTGTGTATAACAAAACTCATCATAGTAGTTACCATAACAATAAAAAAATAATAAATGTTATCAAGTGATTAAAATTAAATAATGGTGGAAATTATTATTACTTTCTATAAATTATACATTTGAATAGAAGGTATTATATAAACTTAAATATACTCTATTAAAATTGTGTCATTCTATAATATTCACTAATTAACATAACCTTATAATATTAAATGGATATAAATCCAAAATCCCCAAAACAAAAAAAAACACCATAATTGCCATATTCTTTTTCCATAATCTATAATCTGGCTTGATTTGGACTCTTGGAGGTTTGGTTAGTATTGAATTTCATTATGAACTTTTTTTAGAGAGACACACTTTTTTTATATTATTACATCCACCTTAGATGTGATGGACAAGTACATAGTATTTTTATTCACCCATATTTATCCAAATGTATGTTTTTAATATTTAATACTAGGTGAAAAAACAATAGTGAAATAAAATTTACTATAATAGTGGCTTACATTTTTCAAAGGGCAGGAAATAGTTTTTTATCCAGATGATCCAATATTCCTTACTCTACTAATACATGTACCTTTTAGATGAGAATAATAACTATTATTTTGTATGGTATCATATTTACATTCATAAAATTTGGATGTTCCATATTTTCTGGATTTTAGATTTATCAATTTCATTTCATTTCCTTAAAACATCATGTTTAGACAACAATTTTTACTCCCAAATAGTCTCAATCGATCTTCCAAATCTATAATCAATATTTTTTTTAATGTTCGTGTTTTTTCTACTTGTAATGAGAGATGGATCAATTTTATTCTTTTATTTATTTGAACTATAAACATGAATATTTGATAATGTGCTGATAATATATAACATTCTCAGAAAACCTTCATTCCAAATTAATATTTTACTTGGGAATCATTTTCACTATAATGTGGAATATATTTTTATGTCAAACCTTTAATATTAATTAGAGAATTCCACTTTTAGAATTTCATTCCTAGTGAATTTTCCATTTCAATGTTTTTTTCAATATGTTCTTTGTAATAAAAATGTTACCTAACAATATCAAGTATATATGTTATGACTTAAACATGAACATTCTTCATAGAACATCCAAAATGAGAGTATAAGTCTTCGATAGTTCTGATGGACACATAATTTTTATACTCTCTATAGCCTAAAATATCTCTTTAAAATGACCAAATACATATATTTAGAATATGAAAAGTTATCATTTTCATCGGATTCAAATGGTGATCAATACTTATTTCCCTTATTCGAGATTTTCCATAATATACTTACCTATTTATTCTTCTTCTTAATTATTATTTTCATGAATCCTCTTATTCAATTTCAATATCATTGAAATCTATGTTCTTTATCAATGGTACAACACAATTTTTTATAATTTTTCACCTCATGTAAATATCATAAGTACAAATGGGAATCCAATGATCCATTTCATAGGAATAATTATTCTATAATACCAATTACAGATCCCATGAGACCATGTGATGATACTAAGAGGGGGTGGGGGTGGGGGTGAATTAGTGTATACGCATTATTACCATTTTTATTACTTGTTAAAATTATACAATATTATACTTCATGATCTCTAATGTTAATGTGATATAGGATTATTAAATTTTCCTCCATAAACTATCCTACATTAAATACAAAATATAAATCTGAAAAAGATCACAAAATGTTTTGAAACAGTTTAATGTAAACGAGGAAACTAAATCTTTATAGTATTTTACTCCTATTGATACAAATATTATGAACATAATATTACTGTGATTTCAAATGCCTTATTAATAAACACATAAGGATTTGGTAGGTATAATCCTCTTATATAAGGGAAAGAATCATCCACATCCATTTCTCCACTATATGATCAATATAGTGAGTTATTTATACTAAATAACAGTCTTTATCTACCCCTATAAATGGAATTATTTATAGTAGTTCCACTAGTTCTTCAAGGTTATTCATTGAACATATGAGAAAGTCTTTAAAAAACTAGGTTATTAATAGAAACACATCATGTTGGTTTAATTTTACCTTATGTGAGACTTAATATGACTTTTTTATTATAGAGAATATTATATCTTTGATTGTTTTGATAGTATTAGATTAAAATCAACAACAAAATCAGTCTATTATCCTTATTCTTTTTCTATCTATTATATAATTACATCACATGAATCACTACCTTTATCTTATTAAAGACATTAGATTTCAACATAATTCATTGGACTTTCATTGATATTATATTTTAGCTTAAAAATTATATCTATAACTAAATAACTAAGAGTTATTATATTTAAATCTATTTTTTTTATTTCTCTAAAAAATTATATATTAGAAATATTTTTAATTTATATTTCTATAATAAATATGGAATATCATTGAATAAAAAAGGGAGAATTTTTATAATTTAAACTAAATTAAATTCATTTAATATCCCCAATTAAATATACTTAATAATTTTTAAAATAAACTCACAAGATAAAAAATTAACCATGGATAAATATGAAATATTATATACGTAGAAATTTGATTTAAATATATGTCCACACGAGCCATGTTTCACTTGGATATGTCCTATAGTGTGAAGCTACCAGAGTTTGACATCATTTTCCCAGTAGCATTGAGAGAAAGTAAACAAATTTATCGTACATGAACTATGGAATAGTCTACTCTAGTGTTATCACCATACCAATTCTCTTAGTTGAGATATTATAGATACCTCCATGGAATAGAAATTATATCATTTATCACAAGTGGAATTCATTCTTATAACAAAAAGTAACACTGAAATGAAAAATAAACTATTAAATATTATTATTATTATTCTCATTATATCATTTCATATATTCATGTTGTGGATCCTTACTCGTTTTCTTATTTATATTGCTTCATAGCATGGAAAATAGTACATTAACATAATAATTTTTCAATAACTCATAGATAGAGTTAGAGAACATTTTTATTATGTGGTTTTTATTTCTATGAATATTTTCTTGTGTGTATCATATTATTTATTTACAAGACATAAAATATAATATTATAATGACTTGTCATTACCCTTATATAGTTACGATTATTTAGTCTAACCATGATCCAAAATACTCTTACTATTACATAGTAATCATATATACCATTAAAACACATAGTTTTTAAATATGACGTATATATATATATAGAATGATCTTATTTACAATTTAAAAATTATAAAGATGTAATTACATTGGTATTTTATTTTATGGGTGACCCTTACATACATATCTTATTACCTTTATGTAGCATGTCTATAGAGTACATATACATTGGGTAAAAGTTACCTTTCTATAGCTCATTGTATATTTTGGATACCATTATTTAGCACATTATATTAATTTATTAGCAATACATAGGTTTAAATGACCTCTACCTTTGTCATGGAAGACCTTTACATGGACCTCATGTTATAATTTCATAGAAAACCCTTAAATAGAGTTTTTACTACCTTTTTCATAGCATACCATGTTCTTCAACTTCCTTTATCTGACACCTAGTTATCATTACACAGATAGTGTAATTCCCATGTGGACATTACAAAATTTTTAATATACCTTTATAAAGATGAATTAATCTGAAGTTACCTCTATATATTTAACCATTTTAACCCATAATCTGATTAGACTTTTCTAAATCATCCTATAAGCTATCTAATATCTATTAAATTTTCTGAAAATACTCTCAGAATTAGTCATTTTCATTTAACTAATTGTTATCACCTCAATCGTCATTTGTGAGGTTTCATCATTGAATCTATGAAAGAAAATTTATCAATGAAAAAATATTATCATAAAGACATACTGACCCCTTATCATAATGTCAGTACCATTCATTACTAATTAGCAATAGAATCCTTAATTGGGCATACAAAATATAATCATGATATTAAATGAAATGAGTATAAAATAGACAAAAATAATATTGATAATTTTTAATATACATGAAAAGTGTTATTAATTTTTTTAATAAATTTATATTTGTTATTTATAATTTCATAAGATCATACCAAATTATTCAAGACTTGAGGTGATGGATCTTAGGAACCACCGTCATTAATTTTGGGATATGTGTTCTCTTTATTTATCACTCTTTCCCTCTATCATATTCTCGTGATTTTCTTCCATATTATATATATATATATATATTACTTTCATATATACCTTTTGAACTTTAACATTCTTTATGGGGATAATATATGTTCTTAAAGTTACCTTCACATTTCCTTATTTTTGGGAAACCCATTTTATGTGGACCTAGAAAATTTGTTATCTCATTTTAATATTCCACTCAAAAAATTTAATTTAATGAGATATATTTTATACAACGAGTCATTATTTTATGTTAAACCACTTGGTTTAATTTTTTCTTTTAACAGTATATGTTTTTTTGATACATAAATTTATTTACCCTAAAAATCATCTTTATGAATTTTATCTATTTCAAGAAGGGAACTTGTAATCACAGGGTGGAATTCTAGGAATGAATAAGGATTAATGGATCTCCTTGAGCATTGGGGGAAATATATTCTCCAATATGTAACCTTAGGGAATCTAGTCTATGGATTTAATATCCATACATACATTGTGAGATCGTGGGATTTCCTTGAGAATTAAGGATTTTGGAAAACATATAAAAAGCGAATGACACTCAACATTAGAGGTATGAAGGGTTTACTCATTTTTCACTTCTTATCACATATATAGATATTTTGAACGATTTCACATGATTTTATTAGTGTAAATGAAAATTATTACTCCCTTAACCTAAATTTGAATTATTATAAATACAGATTATTCTCTATATATCTATTTATTTCCATGAGTATTTATTTCAATGAATAAAAAAAAAATTGGTTGTAATTTTTTTATTATTAATTAAAACTCTCTTCTGTTATTTGGTTAATAATATACAACCCAACAATCTTCATTTCATAATTGTTGAAGGGTTATGAGGTAAGATAGAGAGTGATCAAGGGTTCTTAATCATTAATGAAAGGGGGAGTATGTACATACAATGATTATTAATTCTTACAGTCTGATATGAATATACCGAATAATGGTGTGTGGTTGAGGTATTAGATTGTCATTTAAGAGATATTATATAGTTACTAATTTTTTAAAATCAATAATATGATAAGGGAATGTGAATAATTTATGTTAAGATAATATTTTCCTTAATATTACAAAACACATTAAAAAAAATTCTCATAAAATTCCCAAAAAAAACAAACTATTAAAATGGGGTACCTCTCTATATGAAACCTTGAGTAACACACTAACAGTAATGGTTTCCTCATTTTTATTACTTTTATTAATCGTCCAAAGATAATTGAATCACATTTTATCATAAAATGATGAAACTATGAATAAAATAAATGGATAAGTGATTGTATGATCTTCCTATCCCTATATATAAGTTCAATCCACATGCTAAAATGAGTGTACCAGTTTTCATCCTCTATATCATTTGTTTCTGAACTTGTTTTATCCCATCAATGATACTTTAAGTGTAAAAAAGAATTAAATAAATTAATTTAAAATAAATTAAATTTAAAAACATTTGACATTATATAATATTGAAATAATTATCTATGTAACTAATCAAATAGGTGATTTAGTGCTTCAGTGGATCAATATATTTTCATTTTAAATTTGGAATTAGTTTAACATGGGTTTATAATCCTTAACCAAGTATGTATGGATTCACAAAACCCTATGTGAGGGATTATTTTTATAAGAAAAATTAAATAATAATTTATTGAGTAATGTGTTCCCTCCCATATAGGAGAAAAAATTAAATTCTACAACCATAATCTACCCCCAAAATATTATAAAAATCACTTATTATAAATAATTTCTTATTCAGGATCAAATTTTATTTTTTAGTGAAACGTCACCATGAATTTTCAAATTTTACCAAACACAACATCTAATACAATCTTCTATAAATTAACCCTAACATCCAGACTTCATAAAACTATTTACATTATTCAACCACCATAACTAGTAGTCTGATGGTGTAAACATTGACCTAAAAACTATTTATGGATCAAAATAAACCCCACAAACATTCACATTTTTAATTTCCTCAAACCATGTTGAAATTAGTAAAAAACAAGTTACAAACTTCGCACAATTACCAGAAAATGGTCTCATGTCATCAATTAAAAATAAATAACTCTCATTAATTTTTCCTTCTATAAATAAGGAAGAATCTATCCCAAGAAAAGAGAATAATTACTTATGATTATTAATTGAAGACATCTATTTTGATATTCTATTGGTTATAGGGACAATCCTATTTTGAATATCTAAATTACTAATAATATATTATATTTGAGAACATTTTAAAGGAGAATAAAAATTTAATATCTCTCTAAAAATATTATAATTTAACAATATTTTTTTAATTTGGTTTTGAGGATTTGAAACATTTTATTTTAGGTGAAAAACAAGTTTTCCTTGTCTTATAAATCTATAAATGAAAACTGGGTAATTATGAAATAATTTTTGGGTCAAGGGAAGGTATTTTATAATAAATAAATTTTGGTTAGGGTTAAAAAATTGACTAATTAATATTTGAAATAGATTTTATTTTTTATAATGGAAAAATTTATTTATTTTATACAGTTGTTTTTTTAATTATACATTCAACCCTACCCAAACATTAAACTTCATTAATGGGCTCAAATTCAGCATTTTACACTCTCACATAAACTTATACATGATCATAAATTATATTCATATAATGGTCATGATTATCTTTCCAACTATCTTCCAATATGTGTTTCTTCACCACATATGTCATCTTAAAGCATTCCTCAATTGTAGATATCATTAAAATTGAAATCCATATGTTCTTATCCAACCTTGAAAATTAGTTTACCCTTTAAAAAATCAATCACAATCACTCTTGATGAAATAATAATCCAACACAAGATGATTAGGACATAATTATCACACTCTATATTAAGATATGTGATATCAGTGGGTTAATTAAGATTTTCAACACTAACTAAGATATAATACACTATCTCAATGGGTTATGTAATGAACCTATCAGCTGATTAAATAAAATAATGGGGATTATAATTCCCTAATAACCAAGTGATAATATAATGATTAAGGAATAAGGATAACAATATATCCTTTTTTATATAATCATATTTTCTCATTATTTTCTCTATTTTTTATGGTATGAATAATATATTGTGTTATTTAAAATAGGAGGTAATATTTTTTATAAAACAACACTATATTCCTTTGATTTATTTTTAAAAATATTATTATATTTTTTTATTGTGAAATAATATTTTTAGAAACTTCATATATGATGTAATTTTCTTCCTGTCATTAATAAACGGGATGTTTATATTTATTATTTAAATCATCACAAGAAACCTAGGTTAATTTGGATACTTACACTTTTGTTTAATCCTTTTAGGGAATATAATGGGTGGTTCGATTATATTTAAGATGTGTGGATTTCACTCTTTGTCCTTAGTCTCATTTTTTTTCTTATTTGATATATTACTGTTTCATTTCATTTTGTTTTTTGGGTTCTCTAGGTTGGAATTAGCTTCTAGATATATTTTAGTATCTCTATTTATTTTTTTGACTCAATGTTTCCAAATTTTTATATTCAGATTCACTTGAATCCTGGGATTAATCCTTACTATTATGTTATTTTAATGTTACATATAATTTATGAAAATTTAAAAAATAACATCAATAAAATTTTATATATTATTTATTATATTAATACGAGAAATTTTTCCAATTTATCTCCCACTCAATCCTCTTTCCATTTCACACAAATAAAATTTTAAATTATTCAATTTAGATTGAAGATATTTTTTTAGATTCCAATTCATAATTGGTTCTATTATCTTCTGTGACAATTTTATTCAATAATTTATGAATCACACCTTCCAAAGTCCCTTTAGAATTTAATGAATAACTATATTTTGATTTTTTAGGTTAATCAATGTATCCTCGGTTAGCGATCAATTTTAATGCATATATGTTTCTACAAGAGATATTGTGATGCTATTTTATCGAGGGTGGTAAAATATTATTAATAGACCAAAACTAACCCATTTTCTATCCTTATAATACAATAATGAGGAATTTTTTTAGGCTATATGGGAATATAAATTCTAGAAGAACATAAAAAAATATGATCATACATTAGAAATTATAGAAAAACTCTCAAAGAGATATTTATTGATTATTATTATAAATTCAAGAAACATTGGAATTTGTTTCATGAGAGAAATAACTTCATAAAATACCATTGATTCCTCATATCCATGATTTCATATGCAAGGTATGTTTTTTCATTTTTATTGTTTTTTAGACTTCTCACTAATAATAACAAAGAAAAACTCTATAGAATATTAGTCAGCCAATGTTGGGTGGCATGGAACGAGACCATTATAAAAATAATCCATCATCAAATGAGGTAAAACTCAATTTATGGTGACCTTATAAGGATACTAGAAAATCTATCCCATTTCCAATAAATAATATTGACCAAATATTAAGCAATACTAGTTATTTAATGCCTTACCTATGTGTTCAGCCACCCAGGGTAGACTTTCATGACCAATGAATTAAATTATTCATCCCAAATAATAATAATTTTCTCAAATAACTTGTAAAAAATACTCCTTGAATTTTCATTGAAACATAATGGAAGAACATTAAACATCAACCCTTCATCAATTATCCCATTATTTGGGGACTACAAAGAAACAATAAAAAAAATCTAATTATGTAAAAAGAGTCCTTATTAGATAAAAAATTATAGTTATGAAATATAATATTTATTTATTTGGTAATTTAGTGACCTATAATAAAACCATATACATGATATATTACTTTAAATATGGGGTTTTAAACAAATTGTTTGAATATATGTTAAAATTATCATTCCCAACCCATGATTGAACAAGTTTCTCCTTTTTGTTCAAATATTTTTCATTCCAATGTTCCTAAATATTTCCCCTAAATTACCTATTACGGTCACTATAATGTCTCTTAGTATCAAATATTCCTATTTATATCTCATACTAATATATTTTTATTATGTGAATATAGATTTAGTGAAAGTATAATTAAATTTGTTTTAAAGAAACAATGAAATTATGTTAAAAAATATACCAATATGATAGTAAAAAAATAAAAAACCACAAAAAATTATACTAATAAAAAAATATCAGAGTAAAAATAATATAGTTACATTGTTTATAGAATAAAAATCTAGAAATTATCAAGATCAAACAAATAACATAAATACATGAGCTGACTCACTAGGCCCCAGCTTGGGCTAGCTGTAAGAATAGTGTTCCACCCAAAGCATACCTCCATCAAGATTGTGGTCAGAGAATAACACCATATTGGTATATCACACATAAGGGAGAACATATCCTAATGTACATGTATTCACACACACACAAACCTCCATACACAACAAAAAAAAGATGGAAAATTAAAATAAATCCTACAGAGAATAAATAAATTCATGTCACATCATCAAGATTGAAATTAGAGTATGAAAATAGATATCCAAATGTAAATGTGGATAAAAACATGTCCAATATATAAAAGTACTATAAATATATCAAAAAAATAATTGAAAATGAATAGGTGAGACCTACTCACAATCTCTAATTCTTAAAACCAAACACAGTCACCATCACAAAAACATGATGCGCTCCAGAAACTCTAAGACCACCAAAGATGTAATCTGGCATCATTAGACTATATAAGTCATTTAGACTATGAGAATGACCCTTTAAGAGGTTATTATAAACATACATAATGGGAAACATAAAAAAATAATAGACAAATATAAATATTATTTAACTCAACCTAAATGGAAAGAAAAATGAAAACCCAAATGAATTTAAATTCTCATAGGAAACATGATAAAGAAAGGGATATTTTGATATTGGTATATTTCCAAAGATTTCAAGACTATATAGTGATTCCCATTTCTCATCAATTAAAAAAAATTTCATTATCACATATTACATGGAATTATTCTCTAGATGGAACCGCTAGTGTCCTATTTTGAGTTGAGTAGAGAGATAAGAATGGAAGTGTACATTGGATAGAGAAAATGGATCATATCACTGGGATACAAGATAGATAACCAAAAGATATATCTTAATTGGGAAAGGAAAGAAAAAATTTCTTAAAAAATATGATAGAATCAACATGTAATATCAGAACACTATTTTAATGGGTCAAATATGGTAAATTTTTGTATGTAAAATTACTTAATCCATGTTTTATTGGTGCCACAAGGAATGTGGTATGTCATTCTGTGTGTTAGTGAATGCAATTTTCTATGGTGGGTACTTCATTAAAATTTTGATCCAAATGTCTACGGAATACACAGCTTGTGGCCAAGCCATACAACATGATATACTATTCCCCTATAAAATGCCTATATTTCACTATGAATGGGACCCCATGGAATTTGATCCACTAGAACATAGTACATGTAGTTAAAGATTTCAAACTAGATTATTTTTTTATGACAGGTCATTCCTACTCCACTATTAATCATTACTCCACCTCTATCTAAATAACAAAAACAATACGGTAACACCTTGGATAATCAATTTATTAAATCTAATACCAAAAATATTATTTCCATGAATCAACTCATTGTTAATCATACCTAAAGCAGAAACAAGGGATGTGCAAGATTTTTTTAACTCTAATGATCTTTAATAATATAAATAAACAAAAAAAGCCAAAAAAAATAATACATTTTAAATAGAAAAATATTAATCTATTATTTAATAATGATTTGAACTAGATTTTGGTTGAATTTGTTTTCAATTGCAGGATATTGATGAATAAAGAGAATAAGGAAAAAATCAAAATCATGAATGGTGAAACATCAATATTCAATGTGATCGTGAACACGGATCACATTCACAATTATTAAATTAAAAAATAATTAAAAATAGTTTAATAGGTTCCAATCAAATGGAAAATAATAAACTGATTGAGCTACGAAAATCTAGAATGATGAATGGATTTAAGGAAGATTTAATGTTATATGCATGAAATTTAAATAGCAAGTAAGGAAACCACAATTAGCAAATCCCCACACATAATTAGGGCACATTAATGAGGATGTGATGAAACCCATGAATGCGAGTCAGTTTCTCCCAAATAAGATAGTATCTTGACTTGGAGGAAGGAATTCCCTAATATATATATAAGGGCAGTGGGGCCTTACCCTTTCTATAGTTTGTAATAAATAGAGGTCAAGGATGTGTTCTTGGATGTCATGTTTTTCACTCCATTTTTTCGAACAACACAAGGGTGGTTTGTTCCTGAGCAGTATCATAATGAGTGGTTTTCTAGACCTCCATTTTCCAAAGTTTTTTTTAAATTCTTGGGGATGATAATAGTTTGAGAGGTATCTAATGTAATGAACTGGATTTTCCCGGGCCATTCCTTTGTGAAAATCTAGTGTTTAGGGTGTTCTGGGAGGTAGTGGTAGCTCGTTTCAAGAGATTTCCAAATTTCAAGATTTTCCATTAGTGAGTTAGGGGAGTTAGCATTGGGGATTTCGAGAAGTTGACATTAGTGAGTCAAGGGAGAAAACATTAGTGAGTCAGGGGTGTCAGCATCAGTGTGTCATGGGCGTTGAAATTAGTGAGCAAGGGGATTCAACATCGGTGTGTCAAGGGTGCTGACATCAGTGAGTTATGGCATCAGTGAGTCATTGAATCATTATCTCAACATTGGTGGATCTGCATTGGTAGGTCGTGTTAATAGCTCACCCATCGGATTCTCAACATTGGTGACTCACCCATCGGTGACTCATTTCTAGTCATTGTAGTTTTCCTAGTTTTTCTAGTTTCTCCCATGTTACATTTTTTTCTTTGTTAAATGAGACCCTATAGACTCTTAGCCATTTATAATTCCATTTCCACTGTTAATGAGGGGAATAATTAAATATCAATTATTTCCTTGCGTGTAGAGACCTTTGAAACTACTAAGATCTACGGTCAAACCACAATCCTAAATTTATGTATTTTGAAATTCTCTCACAGATTTAGAATCTAGACTTTTCTTAAGCCGATATCCTCTCTTCCTCAGACCATATTTGTTTTCCATTGGTGTGCTCAAAGATTTTCCCCTCTAAGGAGTTGTGCATCTATGTTGAAGTATTCGTTTACTTTTTTAGAGTTCCTTCATTCTACTCACATGATCCCCTATTTTTGTAATAAAAAGGATTTTGGTCACCAGTTTTTCCATGTACGGTTTTCCTTTTCCTCTCTTTCTTTGTGCATTATCTGGGGTGAGTGCACTTATGATTCCTTGTTAATAACAAGTGAATAATTTTCTAAAAACAAGTAATAATTAAGAAGGGAATATAATCATAAGATAATAGGGGTCAAAAAAATTATGGGATGGGAGTGGTCTAATGTTGTTCACCTATTTTATTTGATTATTTTATGGTTTTTTGTGGTTTTATACCCTTTTAAAATCTTTTCAGTTGAAAGTATTTTCTTGCACCCTAGTGATTTCATGTTTTGTCATGATTCATGATAAATGGATGTAAAATTAAATATTCCTAATCATGTATACTTGGATAATTGAAATGGATTCCCCAGGATCAAACCTATTGTGTGATCACCCAGTTTTTTTAATGTGGAATTAAAAAACCCCTCTTGCTGAACCATAATATTCTTGGAATAATAGTGTGTCTTTGTGATGAGTTTACTTGGTTCTGTGAGTTGGTTTGGTATGTTTGTGCAATGGGGCTATGGTTTTAGTGGTGGTAATTATGTTCTTTGTGTATGGGGTGGTATATAGGGCGTGTGAGTATCCCATATTTGGAGGCTGATTGATTGTGGAATAGATAGACTTGTAGGTAATGAGACTACCTTTTATTGTGTGGTTTTTATGGAGCAGCATTGTGGAGTGGGACTGTAGTGTGGTTAAGAACTTTTTATGCAATGGGACTACATTTAAGAAATGTTTGGGAAACGAGGATATGATATTGGGATGTGTCATGACTTCCTGGTTATAGGTGTGCTGGGTTTGGGATTTTTGTGTAGAGAGGCTACCGATCCTACTTGTGAGAGGAGGACTGTGCTGTATAACTTTGATGAATAGAAGTTGGCAGTTGTTGAATGGGTTTCTAGGAAAAAAAGGGGTGTGGAGTTGGACTGAAAGTTGGTTGTTATGTGTTCGGTTAATCAAGCTCTTCACCTTATAATGTGGTCATAGATTTTGTGCATGGTAGTTTCCCTGGGTAGTGGTGGAATAAATTACAATGAACCATTAATAAATAAAAGGAAAATGGTTTAATGAGAAACGAGTTGGATTATTCTTTAGAAGTCTATGTTTGTGTGGTAGTGAATATAGGGGTAGAAAAAAAGTGGTTCTGGTGGTGTGGTTGTTTGTTTTGGGGACTCACAGGTTGGAGTGAGTGTTTGTTTACTTATATGTAAAAATTGTAGTTCCTTGTGATTTATATACGCACCCCAACCTAGTTGAGCACAATGTACCAAACACCCCAATTTCATTAGGGAGGGTTTATTTCCCAACATCTTGGTGGGAGGATGGATGGATGGTTACTGAATTTTTAATCGCACCCTCTTCCAGGTTCCTACCACTCGAGCATATCCGGGCATGATGTAATGGTTTGAGTCTTAGAATAGTCCAAGATCCTTCTGTAAGGTTTGTTTTCCCAAGTGTATTTAGGATGAGGCCCATGGGTCTTCAATTCAGAGGCATGGTTTTTGTGTCCTAGGTGTCTGCGGGTGAGATGGGTGGTGTGGTTAAGGCATGGGTGCGTGTGGGTAGGATGTGACAGTGAGACTGCATTTTGGAAGAGTGATATAATCAAGACGTTAGTTGTTAGAAATAGTAGTAATGTAGTGGGAAGGTGGTGAGGGTACCCAAATGTTTATATTCTCATAAAAATAATTTACTTGACTTTTGTTATTTGTTGAGTGTTCCTTGTTGAGGCTGGAATGCTTAATACTCCTTAGTAAGTGCTTTGAGGTGGTACTGTTTTCTCACATGGGCATTAGTATATCCCCCACTTGTTCATAAGTGGATTTATTCTTCATACTGTGTATACTTGTATACTCACCCTACATCTGTAAAACTATTTTCAGGTTTTAAAGAGTACATTGAAGATCTTTCTAGACTTTACTAGCTTGGGCGTCAGGATAGCTGTTGTGCTACTACTTAGTCTCTTTTATTTTGGTATTACATTAGTACTTTGGTTGTACTTTTTTCGTAGTTTACATTTAAATCATGAATCAAATGGATTTTGGTTCGATTTATATAAATATTTGGTATTTTTTGAAATTTTAATATCTTATCTATCAATTATATTTTCTTTAAAAAGGGAAATTCCTTCCATTTTGTGTGAGATTCTATACCCTTAGTTCCCATCGCCACTCCAGGTCCCATTGAAGGTCGGACTCTGGGGTCATGATCTCTCCTTCATTTTGCAGAAGGAAGGGCATGGAACTTTGATGTCCCTTTGATAAAACACTATTTTATTGAATATTTTATTTATAATAAATGATATAATTTCCTCACATTGTGTTAAATATGTTTATTTATAAAATATTTGGGATTAGATCATTCATTTGAATATTTGATGAAAATTCCAGTTTTACCCTTTATAGTTCACTGTAGTATTTCGAATATAAATATTTTTATTTTTATTATTTTAATTTGAAATTTTGTAAAAGTGTTCCTAACTTAATTATCTACAACTTTTATTCAGGAAACTAGAGCTAAAGAGTTCATTTGGTTGTTGAAATTGGGCCATGAATGTAACACCCCAAGCTTCCACGGTACGTTTCCCTTCGAATAATGCGTTAGCGTGTGTTGTATGCAACCTTGAGTTCTAACACACACCACAACTAATTAAACTAGCCGTTTTGAATAGTAATACATACTTTTTGAAATCATATATATTTTATATTTCAAATGGACTTCATTTTTGGATTCGGAATATTGAAATTAGCCTAGGGTGAAATTTTGGTACTTTTCGGATAACTTTTATATTGTGATGAATAGTTAAAATTACTAAATTTTAATTAAAAACAACTTTTTTAATCAAAATAATTAATATTGATAAATTATAAATTTGAGTGGTTTTAAAGTATATTTAGAATATATTTTTACCATTTAATATAATGTTTGTCATTGGACATAATTTTACAATTAAACCGAACATAAACAAGTGTCAATCTTTTGATAGTTATTATCTCTTAAAAACACACTTTTTGTTTTGACAGCGGGAATTAATTTTAAATTAATTTCTGCCACTTCTGTGTTTTGAATTTAGGAAAATGGATTCCATATTTGGAATCATGATGTTCAAATTGTGTAAATAGGTAACTTTTATTTCTAGACATTTTGAATAATTACTGCGGTAAATATTTTATTTACCATGGTTAAGGGTAAATCCGGTAAATAAGGGTTAAAAAATAATATTATAATAATACTAAATTACCCTAAAACGTGTCTTAACCCTATTGGTTGATACATGGTCGACCATGGGTATATTTGGGTCTATTTTGGGACCCCATGGATCCACTTGTAAGTGATAATGACACTTTATTTTAATTAAGTTAAAATGAATACAAAAATGACACAAGCATATATCGTTTAGAAAAACAATTGTTACATAGGGTTATGTATGTTGGATTTTATATTATAAATATTCATTAGAAAGATAAAAATATTTCCTACCTAATGATATTTTAATTATAATTTTTAGACATTAAATAATTTATTTTATTTATGACACAATGATGATGCAGTAATTACTATAATAGTGAAAAATTAAAATAATTGATATTATAAATACCCAAATAAATATAATATGAAACTTTTAATGAATTAAACTAATTTTCTAGGATAATATGATATATTAGGATTGATTTAATTGACTTTGTTCGAAGTAATCAATCTGTTATGAGTTTCACAAAAATCAACTATTGAATAGTGTCAAAATTGACATAAAAGAGTTTTTAAAACAAATATTATATTATTAATTGATATTAAATTCATAAAAATCTAAGGTTCGGCCAAGAGACTTATATCATGATAGTTGTATCATTAATGGACCACTTGTGGGTCGCTTGTATGTATATGGTAAGTTTATTAAACATATAATATAAATATACAAAGAGACATTGTAAAAGTGAAACTAATTACCTTAGAGTTAATACTTAAAGATAAGGTTAATATAAGTACCCAAACCTGTCTAAATTCTATTGGTTGAGTGGTTTTCGACCTATACCCACCTTAAACTTTGAATAGTCAACTTTTGAGCCATTGGAAACCGAATATGAATTTATTATAAACTAATATCTCTAGCTTTTCCAAATGTGCCCCTCACCCCTCTTATAAAAGGGCACTCCTCCTTCTCATTTCTTCACACCTTCAAAGCTCTTTGGTTCGGCCAAACCCTGCCCAAATAATCTCCCAACATCCCTAAATACATCCTAGGGGCCTTAGTTTGATCAGAAAGCCAACCTAAAGAGCCCTTTTGATCAAATCAAAAGGAAGAACCCGAAGAAGAGGTAATGATTTCACCACCCTTCTCCAAGTTCATTTCTTCTTCCACTTCTTCTTCATTTGTTCTTACCATTATAAAATAATAACTCCAGTATATCACATATACTATGATGTTATTATAAATATGGTACAACCATATTCAGTATTCTATCCACCCTTTGAATAACATGTCACCATACGTGCGTACGTACGGCTTACCGTCTCCACGTCGTGGTGTAATTGTTATTCAATATAATATTATTTGGATGGGTATAATAATGATGTGCAACTCATGTAAATAATAAATATAACATGTTAATGATTCTGTATATATGATATACCATCCATTTATATATTATTTTAATATCAAAAGAATGATATTGTCGCTCGTGCGTACGTACGGACTACCGTCTCCACGAATGCGATGAGATTCATTCTCCATCGTATCCATTCAAGTATAATTATCATTTGATGATTTAAAAATGATGTTTAAAGACTTGATATCATTCTGGATATGAATAATATGCAACCTATCCTTTACAAACATGTCTTACATAACAAAACATACAAAAGAAAACAAGTAAGTTCACACCCGAAACAACGATAATACTAAGATATTATTATCAAATCAATATTAAAAGATCATATATGATATCATAATAATGTATATGATTATTTTATAATTTAATAACAATTATTTCACCATTATACAAGAGGTTAACCTACCCCAACCAAGGAAAAGTACAAGGTAAGGATTTATTTCACATCTCTTCATTATCCGAGATTGTTTATACATAATTATCTACTGGGACCTTGTTATCATCCACGTCCATGTTTCTTCAAAATGTATTTCAAAACATTTCTAATATTTAAAAGAATATGGGTTAAAGTCATTTATACCCTTGTTTTACTTTTTATAAGAGGTTTATAAGGGAATCTTTCCATCGTTTTCCAAACAAGGTCCTTTTTAACCTTTTCGACAGAATTAAGGTAAGAATGTTTTTTTAACTTATACGGCGAGTGCGGTTATTTTCTGCCTTTATAAAATCTTCAAATCTTCCCTTACAAGCTTATAAGAATATTTTCAAAAGAAAATGTTTTATTTTATATGGATCTTAAATTATTTCAAAATAAAAAGAGATATTTCTCTAAAAAGAGTTTTGATTTCATCTATGTCATCATCCTTTGATGGATTTTACGCTTATTTGAAGTTGATTTATTATGATACAAAACATCTATATTGTATTGAAGGTTTTGTGATATGTTTGACTGTGGATGTGCTATTTTTATACCATTCATAGTTTATGGTTAAATTATTGACATTTCATATGCTAGTTCCAATAAGAATTTTTATGTTATATTTCAACCTTTACTTCATATGAATGTGTTGGACAAGTATGTTCCAGGTTGGGGACTGGTTAAAGTAAGCCCTCCAGGTTGGGGACTGGTAAAAGTAATCCCTCCAGGTTAGGGACTGGTAAAAGTAAGCCCTCCGGTTTGGTCTCCGGTTATTAGAAGGACTCCGGGTTGGTGCCCGGTTATTAGAGGCACTCCGGGTTGGTGTCCGGTTATTAGAGGCACTCCGGGTTGGGTTCCGGTTACAGTTAGCCCCAAGGTCTTGGGATGAGGCCTTTACAAAGAAATTAAAGTTCAGCATTATGCATTCCATCATTATGAAAGTGGTTATTGATATTGCATGTGATTATTCGATTAGTAGAATATCCATGTGAATAAGTAAATGGAATTATTTCATTTTATTTATGCCATACCATGTTAAAGTTAAAGTTTAAAAGGCTTTTGTTTTAGTTATACATTGCTTAAATGTTTATTCTTATTTATGAAAGTTTCTGCTATATTGTTATCCTTACTGGGCATTTGAGCTCACCCCTTTTCTATGTTTTATTTCTCCGAGGAAGTGAAGAAGTAAATTATGAATGACCTGCAGGGATATTATATGGGGATATGAGTGTGGATTATGGAGACAATATGTTGTTGTAGTAGTTTTTCATTTTATGATGTAATGTAAGACATATGAATATATCTAGTGTTTCCAAGGCTACTAAACCAATCGATCTTTCGAGATTTGATCTTTCTTGTGATCATGCCAATGTTATGTAATAATGCACCGACTCTGGGTAACTAGGGTCGGGGCGTTACAGTTGGTATCAGAGGAAGTTTAGTACAAACCTTGGAAGCTAGATTTAGATAAACTCTGATTAAAGCACGTAGACCTAAGATGAACTTTGAGGATTAGAATAGAAGAACTTCCTAGAATTTTGGTATTGTAGAGATTTTGTGAGTTTTCCGAGCAATACATCTCTGTCTGGATACGAGCAGGTAGAGGCGGCTCTGGCACAGATGTACCTAGGGGTAAAACCCGAAAACACCGCTTTGAGCTAGACTCGAACGGGAACTGGTGCACGACAACGGGCCTTGCTGCACTCTTGGTTACGACACTCCCGGGGGATATGATTAGGATAACTCTCATTTTCTTTACAAATCATTATGAAGGGTTTATGAGTATATACTTCCTCAAAGAAAACATTTTTATGATTATGGATTATATCCATAAATAGTTCAATTTATGTTAAGTGTTTTATAAGTATGGGATTATGTATTTTGATTCATAAACTAATCTAGTTTATGCCATTGTTTAGAAATGGCGCCTAGTGGAAGAAATGGAAACTGTATCAATGCACGCACTCCATGTAGGGATTTCCCTCCTGCTCAAGATAATTATAGTGGGGCTGGTGATGCAACTGGTGCCGATCAGCTAATCACCATACTGGGACAACTTACTCAGGTTATGAATAATAACCTTACCCGTATGGAGCACCCTGATCCGCAGCGTGGAGGATCAATGTTAGATCGATTCATGAGGCAACAACCACCAACGTTCAATGGGAATACAAATCCCTTAGTAGCTGAGCAATGGATATTTTCCCTAGAGAAAATATTTCAGGCTTTGGGGAGCAGTGAAAGGGAAAAAGTTATCATGGCAGTTTACCGCCTCACTGGAGATGCTGATCAATGGTGGTCATTGATTCAAAACATGAAGGAAGATGATGAAGTATCAAATATGGAATGGAGGGAGTTCAAAGATCTGTTTTTAGAAAAATACTTCCCTCACGACCATCGAGCAGATATGGAAAGGCAATTTCTAAGTCTGAGACAAAAGGAGGATGAGAATGTCGCAAAGTATGAGGCTAACTTTACAAGGTTAGCAAGGTACGCTGGTGATTATATACGTAACCAAAGAAGTAAGATTGATCGTTTCTTTGATGGGTTAAAACCATTTCTCCGTCGAGCATTAGTATCACAATCCTTTTCATCGTACGAAGACATTGTCTCATGTGCTATCAAGACCGAAAAAGAAATTCTCTAAGTCTTATGACTTTAAAGCAAAGCAAGAGAAGAAGAGACCTACTGATCAATCTGGGAATGGAAATAAGGGGAAGAAGGGAAAGGTTGAATATCCATCTTGTGGTAAATGAGAGAAGAAACACCCCGGTGCTTGCTTGAAGGGAATGTGAGTCTGTTACAAGTGTGGTGAAAAAGGCCACCAAGCTCGTGATTGCAAAGGGAAGAAGGAAGCCACCAACGTTCAGTGCTACAATTGCAGGGAGATGGGGCATTATGCAAATGCATGTCCTAAGCGTCAGGAGAACTTACCTCAGAAAATGCCAAGGGATCAAGGCCAGGATTATGCTATCACTACTGCAGAGATAGAAGCTCCAAAAGACGTGGTGGCAGGTAATTTAATGGCTTCCTCAAGTTTAGCAAATGAATTATTTGACTCTGGATCGTCGCATTGTTTCATATCTTCCCAGTTTTCTAAGAAAATTAGATATTTCCAATTTGATTTAATAAGGGAGTTGTCAGTTAAAACTCCTAAGGGAAGTATCATTGCAACAAAGTTTTGTGAATCCGTCCCCATTAGAGCACATAAATGTTCGTTATCTGCTGATCTCATCGTCATACCTATGATTGAGTTTGATATAATCCTCGGTATGGATTGGATTTCGGACTATGATGCGAAGATTTATTGTAAGAAGAAAGAGGTTACGATTCTTGATGATAATGATAAGGAACACCTTATCTTTAGAGCAGAATCGTCACCACCTAATTCTTTTTTAGATCCACCCCCAGTAGCTCAACTTAATTCAATTATTGGGGAGGAAGAGAATGAAATAACTGTCGGTGAGGAAAGGAATGTTCAAATATAGGATGTACCTATTGTGAAAGAATTTGTAGATATATTTCCGGAAGATTTACCTGGACATCCTCCAGAACGAGAAGTTGAGTTTTCCATTGATTTGATTCCTGGATCAAGGCCTATATCGAAGACCCCTTATAGAATGGCCACTGTAGAGTTAGTCTAACTAAAGAAACAACTAGAGGAATTGAGTAATAAGGGATTTATTCACCCTAGTGTTTCTCCATGGAGAGCCCCTGTTGTTTTTGTTAAAAAGAAAGATGGATCTATGAGGTTATGTATCGACTACAAGGAGATCAATGCTATAACGATAAAGAACAAGTATCCCCTACCTCGTATTGATGATTTATTTGACCAACTGCATGGAGCTCAATACTTTTCAAAGATTGACCTTCGATCTGGATACCATCAGTTGTGTGTGAAGAAGGAAGACATTCCGAAGACAGCATTTCGAACCAGGTACGGGCATTACGAGTTTACTGTAATGCCGTTTGGATTGACTAATGCACCCTCTGTATTCATGGATCTGATGAATAGAGTTTTCAAGGAGTATCTCGATGAATTTGTGGTGGTATTTATTGATGATATATTGGTATACTCCAAAACCTACGAAGATCATGAAAATCACTTGCGCATTATCTTGAAGACTCTGAGGAGGCATGAATTATATGGGAAGTTTAGCAAGTGTGAATTCTGGCTTCAGGAGATTTATTTTCTTGGCCATATTTTCTCTAAAGATGGAATCACTGTTGATCCATCTAAGACCAAGGCAATCCAAGAATGGCCATCACCTACGAGTATAACTTAGGTACGCAGTTTTATTGGTTTGGCAGGTTATTATCAATGTTTCGTCCAGAATTTTGCCCGATTGGATAACCCATTAACGAAGCTCACACGCAAAGGGGTTAAATTTGTTTGGACAAAAGAGTGTGAAGAATGTTTTGAAGAACTGAAGAAAAGATTAGTCAATGCTCCTATATTGACTCTACCATTGGGGAATGATGGGTTCGTTATTTATAGTGATGCATCGAAGAAAGGACTTGGTTGTGTCCTTATGCAGAATGATAGAGTTATTGCCTATGCATCACGACAGTTGAAAATTCATGAACAAAACTATCCTACTCATTATCTCGAGTTAGCAGTTGTGATCTTTGCTTTGAAGATATGGAGGCACTACCTCTATGGTGAAAAATGTGAGATTTATACTGATCACAAGAGTTTGAAGTATATTTTCTCACAAAAAGAACTCAACATGAGGCAAAGGAGATGGCTTGAATTACTCAAGGATTATGATTGTACGATACACTACCACCCGGGGAAGGCAAACAAGGTGGCAGATGCTTTGAGTAGAAAATACCATGGAGTTTTGAACAATATGAGAATTTAAAGGGATCCAATTTTCATGGATCTAGTGAAGATGGACATGGGAATAACCAGGGAAGGTGAAACATCAATACTTTTTCAAATGGTTGCCAAACCATCTTTACTAGAAAGGATTAAGAGTTCTCAGACCGATGATGAAGAATTCCAAAAGAAGATTAAAGCTGTGAATGATGGGAGATTGAGAGACTTTGTGTATGAAGATGGAATTTTGAAATTCGGGAAGAGACTTTGTGTTCCCGATTTACCTGATCTAAAAAGGGAATTGCTGGATGATGCTCATAGTTCCAATTTCTCTATACACCCTGGGAGCACCAAAATGTATAGATATTTGAAGGAACATTTTTGGTGGGACAACATGAAGAGGGAGATTGCTGATTTTGTGTCAAGATGTATGGTTTGTCAACAAGTGAAAGCTGGAAGGCAAAAGCCTGGAGGAGTCATGCAACCTCTTCCCATACCGGAGTGGAAATGGGACAATATTACGATGGACTTTGTCATGGGGCTACCAAAGACTCCTAGAAGGAATGATGCAATATGGGTGATTGTTGATCGTCTTACCAAGTCAGCACATTTTCTTTCTATAAGAGAAGATCTACCCCTGGAACATCTAGCAAGACTATATATAAATGAAGTTGTGAGACTTCATGGAGTACCCTTATCAATTGTTTCTGATCGTGATCCCCGTTTTACTTCAAGATTTTGGAAAAGTCTTCAGAAGTCCCTGGATACTGAACTTCATTTGAGCACTGCTTACCACCCTCAGACAGATGGACAATCAGAACGGACTATTAAAACCTTAGAAGACATGTTGAGATCTTGCTCACTTGACTTTCAGGGTATGTGGGATCAATATTTACCACTGGTAGAATTTTCCTATAACAATAGCTTCCATTCGAGTATTCAGATGGCACCATATGAAGTATTATACGGAAAGAGATGTCGTACACCAACCTGTTGGGATGACGTTGGTGAAAGAAAACTTGTAGGCCCAGAACTGGTGGAGGAAACGGTGGAAAAGGTGAAGGTAATCCAAAATCACATCAAAGCAGCTCAAAGTAGGCAGAAGAGCTATGCCGATAATCAAAGGAAGGATTTGGAATTTCAAATCGGTGATCATGTTTTCCTGAAGGTATCTCCATGGAAGGGAGTCATACGTTTTGGTAAGAAAGGTAAATTGAGTCCCAGGTACATCGGACCTTTTGAAATTCTAGAACGAATTGGGGCTGTAGCTTACCGATTGGCAATGCCGCCAAGTCTCTCCAAAGTTCACGATGTGTTCCACGTATCTCTGTTGAGGAAATACATGTCTGATCCAACGCATGTACTCACCTATGAGGAATTAGAACTGGAACCCGAGCTTTCCTATTGTGAAGAGCCCGTCAGGATTCTTGATACGAGAGAACAAGTGCTGAGAAACCGGACGACGCGTCTGGTAAAAGTTCTGTGGAGAAACCATAAGATGGAAGAGGCAACGTGGGAACCCGAGGAACTTATGATGAAGAACCACCCGAGTCTTTTTATGCAGTAATACCCTAGAAATTGCGAGGACGCAATTATTTGAAGGAGGGGAGAATGTAACACCCCAAGCTTCCACGGTACGTTTCCCTTCGAATAATGTGATAGCGTGTGTTGTACGCAACCTTGAGTTCTAACACACACCACAACTAATTAAACTAGCCGTTGTGAATAGTAATACATACTTTTTGAAATCATATATATTTTATATTTCAAATGGACTTCATTTTTGGATTCGGAATATTGAAATTATCCTAGGGTGAAATTTTGGTACTTTTCAGATAACTTTTATATTGTGATGAATAGTGAAAATTACTAAATTTTAATTAAAAACAACTTTTTTAATCAAAATAATTAATATTGATAAATTATGAATTTGAGTGGTTTTAAAGTATATTTAGAATATATTTTTACCATTTAATATAATGTTTGTCATTGGACATAATTTTACAATTAAACCGAACATAAACAAGTGTCAATCTTTTGATAGTTATTATCTCTTAAAAACAAGATTTTTGTTTTGACAGCGGGAATTAATTTTAAATTAATTTCTGCCACTTCTGTGTTTTGAATTTAGGAAAATGGATTCCATATTTGGAATCAGGATGTTCAAATTGTGTAAATAGGTAACTTTTATTTCTAGACATTTTGAATAATTACTGCGGTAAATATTTTATTTACCATGGTTAAGGGTAAATCCGGTAAATAAGGGTTAAAAAATAATATTATAATAATACTAAATTACCCTAAAACGTCTCTTAAACCTATTAGTTGATACATGGTCGACCATGGGAATCTTGGGGTCTATTTTGGGACCCCATGGATCCACTTGTAAGTGATAATGACACTTTATTTTAATTAAGTTAAAATGAATACAAAAATGACACAAGCATATATCTTTTAGAAAAACAATTGTTACATAGGGTTATGTATGTTGTATTTTAGATTATAAATATTCATTAGAAATATAAAAAGAGTACCTACATAATGATATTTTATTTATAATTTTTAGACATTAAATAATTTATTTTATTTATGACACAATGATGATGCAGTAATTACTATAATAGTGAAAAATTAAAATAATTGATATTGTAAATACCCAAATAAATATAATATGAAACTTTTAATGAATTAAACTAATTTTTTAGGATAATATGATATATTAGGATTGATCTAATCGACGTTTTTCTAAGTAATCAATCTGTTATGAGTTTCACAAAAATCAACTATTGAATAGTGTCAAAATTGACAAAAAAGAGTTTTTAAAACAAATATTATATTATTAATTGATATTAAATTCCTAAAAATCTATGGTTCGGCCAAGATACTTATATAATGATAGGTTTATCATTAATGGACCACGTGTGGGTCGCTTGTATGTATATGGTAAGTTTATTAAACATATAATATAAAGATACAAAGAGACATTGTAAAAGTGAAACTAATTAACTTAGAGTTAATACTTAAAGATAAGGTTAATATAAGTACCCAAACCTATCTAAATTCTATTTGTTGAGTGGTTTTAGACCTATCCCCACCTTAACCTTTGAATAGTCAACTTTGGAGCCATTGGAAACCGAATATGAATTTATTATAAACTAATATCTCTAGCTTTTCCAAAGGTTCCCCTCACCCCTCTTATAAAAAGGCACTCCTCCTTCTCATATCTTCACACCTTCAAAGCCCTTTGGTTCGGCCAAACCCTGCCCAAATACTCTCCCAACTTCCCTCACTACAACCGAGGGGACTTATTTTGATCCGAAATCCAACCTAAAGAGCCCTTTTGATCAAATCAAAAGGAAGAACCCGAAGAAGAGGTAATGATTTCACCACCCTTCTCCAAGTTCATTTCTTCTTCCACTTCTTCTTCCTTTGTTCTTACCATTCTAAAATAATAACTCCAGTATATCACATATAATATGATGTTATTATAAATATGGTACAACCATATTCAGTATTCTATCCACCCTTTGAATAACATGTCACCATACGTGTGTACGTACGGCTTACCGTCTCCACGTCGTGGTGTAATTGTTATTCAATATAATATTATTTGGATGGGTATAATAATGATGTGTAACTCATGTAAATAATAAATATAACATGTTAATGATTCTGTATATATGATATAACATCCATTTATATATTATTTTAATATCAAAAGAATGATATTGTCGCTCGTGCGTACGTACGGACTACCGTCTCCACGAATGCGATGAGATTCATTCTCCATCGTATCCATTCAAGTATAATTATCATTTGATGATTTAAAAATGATGTTTAAAGACTTGATATCATTCTGGATATGAATAATATTCAACCTATCCTTTACAAACATGTCTTACATAACAAAACATACAAAAGAAAACAAGTAAGTTCACACCCGAAACAAGAATAATACTAAGATATTATTATCAAATCAATATTAAAAGATCATATATGATATCATAATAATTTATATGATTATTTTATAATTTAATAACAATTATTTCACCATTATACAGCAGGTTAACCTACCCTATCCAAGGAAAAGTACAAGGTAAGGATTTATTTCGCAATCTCTTCATTATCCGAGATTTTTTATACATAATTATCTACTGGGACCTTATTATCATCCACGTCCATGTTTCTTAAAAATGTCTTTCAAAACATTTCTAATATTTAAAAGAATATGGGTTAAAGTCATTTATACCCTTGTTTGACTTTTTATAAGACGTTTATAAGGGAATCTTTCCATCGTTTTCCAAACAAGGTCCTTTTTAACCTTTTCGACAGAATTAAGGTAAGAATGTTTTTTTAACTTATACAGCGAGTGCGGTTATTTTCCGCCGTTATAAAATCTTCAAATCTTCCCTTAGAAGCTTATAAGAATATTTTCAAAAGAAAATGTTTTATTTTATATGGATCTTAAATGATTTCAAAATAAAAAGAGATATTTCTCTAAAAAGAGTTTTGATTTCATCTATGTCAACATCCTTTGATGGATTTTACGCTTATTTGAAGTTGATTTATTATGATACAAAACTTCTATATTGTATTGAAGGTTTTGTGATATGTTTCTCTGTGGATGTGATATTTTTATACCATTCATAGTTTATGGTTAAAGTATTGACATTTCATATGCTAGTTCCAATAAGAATGTTTATGTTATATTTCAACCTTTACTTCATATGAATGTGTTGGACAAGTATGTTCCAGGTTAGGGACTGGTTAAAGTAAGCCCTCCAGGTTGGGGACTGGTAAAAGTAAGCCCTCCGGTTTGGTCTCCGGTTATTAGAAGGACTCCGGGTTGGTGTCCGGTTATTAGAGGCACTCCGGGTTGGTGTCTGGTTATTAGAGGCACTCCGGGTTGGGTTCCGGTTACAGTTAGCCCCAAGGTCTTGGGATGAGGCCTTGACAAAGAAATTAAAGTTCAGCATTATGCATTCCATCATTATGAAAGTGGTTATTGATATTGCATGTGATTATTCGATTAGTAGAATATCCATGTGAATAAGTAAATGGCATTATTTCATTTTATTTATGCCATACCATGTTGAAGTTAAAGTTTAAAAGGCTTTTTTTTAGTTATACATTGCTTTAAATGTTTATTCTTATTTATGAAAGTTTCCGCTATATTGTTATCCTTACTAGGCATTTGAGCTCACCCCTTTTCTATGTTTTATTTCTCCCAGGAAGTGAAGAAGTAAATTATGAATGACCTGCAGGGATATTATGTGGGGATATGAGTGTGGATTATGGAGACAATATGTTGTTGTAGTAGTTTTTCATTTTATGATGTAATGTAATACATATGAATATATCTAGTGTTTCCAAGGCTGCTAAACCAATCGATCTTTCGAGATTTGATCTTTCTTGTGATCATGCCAATGTTATGTAATAATGCACCGACTCTGGGTAACTAGGGTCGGGGCGTTACAATGAAGTCAAAGTTGGGTTGGGCTCTCCAGAATGGAGAAGCTTCTATATTTCAGCCATAACTCTTTTATAAGGGCCTTTATTGAGCCCCAATTTGGAGAGGAGATAGAAGACTCATATCCGCACATTCTATCCTTCTGGAAGGCCGGCCAATTCACGGGTTTTGGTGGTCAAATGGGCGGTGAAAGTTGGCATAATATATTTGTCCGAATTTCCACATTCACACTTGAAACCACTTGTAACCTCTCCTCCCCCCCCCCTCTATAAATTGGAGTTTTTCTCATTTGGAGGGGTTGGGACGTGCATTGGGATGTTGAGGGCAGAGGAGAAGTGGATCCACTCCAATTCTCCAACCATTTCAATAAGGTTAGCTCTTAAAGCAAAGATCCCTTCGACGAAGCCTTCTTCTTCTCCTTCATGTTGTTATGATTTTGTTTATGTAATAAACTTCTCTGTTCTTCTTTTATTTCTTCTCTTTTCTTCTGTTTTGTTTAAATTTCTTCTTCTCTTAATCTTCCTAATTGGGCTGGAATTCTTGAGTAGAAGCGTTATTGGGTTATACCCATTTTAAACCTTTGCACATGAAAAACGCTTCTACGATGATTACGCCACCCATGGAAGAGTAGTCTTTTAGTAATCGATCTATCCTCTACCCTCTTCATTTAATTATTTTGAATCAATGAGCTACTGTAATTCACTTAATATGATCCATGAATTGTGTTTTTTAAATTGTAAGAAACTAAGCAAGTAATTGAACAATTAACACAAAAACACGCGAGGTCGGGATTTTGTGTAAATTGTGAGAGCGCGATCTTAATCGGTAATATAAGACCACATGGGATAAATTTGTAGAGTTCAAATATAATCCCAAAACAAAATTCATCCTCATTTCCAGAATGGATATGTGCCTTAATTTACCACTGACCATAAGCTAATCTTAGAACATCAATCAAAGCAGGGTGCTGCGATTGCATGTTCCGAAGTTAGCCTAGGGTTAAATTCACATCATCTTCGTGGTAAAGTTAATTCTCGTAGGGTTCAAGATTGAAAAAATTAAGGGATCATAATTAAGTGAATATTAATTTAAATGATAATGATTAATAAATGATTGAATAGGTAGAGTTAGATCGATTACGCCTTTTAAATAGATTTCTTAAAAAAACATCTTCTTGTTGTGTCATTTTAATCGAAATTCATTTCAAAACTAAAAACAAAAAAAAAATACAATCTTCTTCCAGCAAACTTCTTCTAGATTCATAAACTAAAACAAACCCCAATCCTTTAATGTAGTTTTTTTATTCTATTTTATTTTATTTTAATTTTTTTATAATACCTCTAATAAGTTGTTAAATTCACTTCCTCCTTTGAGAGACGACCTTGGTCGGCCACTCTGCTGCACCTAAGTACCCCAAATTACACTAATCATTTGAGGGCGCCCATGACAGCGCTCTATCAAATTGGTGCCGTTGATGGGTAGGCAAGTAATTATTTCAACCAATTAGAGGTATTTATTTTATTTTACATTTTATTATCTTCCTCTCTTCTTTCTTCCTTCTTTACCCAATCTGATTTTTCTTCTTCTTCTTTTATTTTATTCTACTTCTTTTTGGACCATCAACTCAAACCTCATATTTTTATTTTACTATGGTCCACTTTCTTTATTTTCATTTTTATTTGATCTATGACACGAACTAATCCCGAAGATCTCTTAGATCTTGACCCTGAGATTGAACGCAGCCTTAGGGCTCGAATCAGAAATTCTCAGTCTACGGGAAGTTTCAATATTCAACCAGTTGGTGAATTCCTCTCTTCTGGAAGCATTGAAATTGGAATCTATTCAAATTCAAACATAAAAGAGGAACTAATGGCCGAAAACAATGGAAGTGAACTTAATAGAACCATTCGAGAATTGGCTGCACCTGATATTAACTATCAACCAAATTGTATTGCATACCCAAATCTTGAATCAGACTTTGAACTAAAATCGGGGTTAATTCACTTACTTCCAATGTTTCATGGCCTCTTTGGTGAGGATACCAATAAACATTTGAAAGAATATAATGTGGTTTACTCAATCCTTAAACTAAGAAATGTTTCTGAAGATCAAATCAAATTAAGAGCATTCCCATTCTCACTTGATGGAGATGCAAAAGACTGGATGTATTATTTACAACCCGAAGATGTAACTTGTTGGAACGATTTGAAACGTCTTTTCATGGAGAGATTTTTTCCAGCATCAAGGACCACATCCATTTGTAAGGAGATCTCGGGGATCAATCAAGCACAAGGGGAGTCAATGTATGAGTATTGGGAGAGATTCAAGAAGTTGTGCGCAAGCTGTCCGCATCACCAAATCAGTGAGCAACTCCTCATCCAATACTTCTACGAAGGACTCACACCTATGGAGAGAAGCATGGTGGATACTGTGGCTGGAGGATCATTGGTGTAAAAGACACCAGTAGCTGCACGTGCGTTGATCGACAAGATGACCCAAAACTCCCAACAATTTGGTGATAGAGGTACACCACATGTTCGAGGAGTACATCAAACATCTCTACCCCCTCCTTCAAGGCCTTGTGGTATTTGCACTGAGACAAGCCACCCAACTGACTGTTTCCCACAACTCCAAGAAACAGAAGATTGTGTAGCAGTGTTCCCTGGGAGACCATTTCAGCAGCAAAAACAACAACCATATCCCCAAAAGAAGTTTGATCCAACATACAACCAAGGGTGGAAAGATCAGTCAGACATAAGGTATGGATCTGGACAACAACAAAGGCCACCCTTTCAACAAAACTTCCAGCAGCCTCCACCTTACCAACAGGGTTTCCAACAACCCCAAAGGAGATTCGAAGCTCAAACATCAACGAGTCAGCAACAAGGGAATATCCAACACAAGGTAGACTCTAACACTGATGATCTTTTGAAACAAATTGTTCTTAATCAACAGAATGAGCTGAAGAGTCAAAGTTCGGAGCTGAGGGAGTTGAAGACTCAAATGAGCCAGATTACCACCGCCCTCCATAAACTTGTGAGTAAGAATTCTGGAAATCTACCTTCCCAATCCACTCCAAATCCAAAAGGGAATGTTAGTGCCATCACATTGAGAAGTGGGAAGCAAATGAACGATACATCTGCACCTACCATTCCACCGGGATTCACCTCAACTTCAGAGAAGCCGCATTCCATACCAACTGATGAGAAATACAAGGAGAAAGATAAAGGTAAGAAAAATATTGATGATGTTCCTCCTAAACCCCTTCCTTGTCCAAACAGGGTTGTTCAAACCAAGAAGATGGATGAAGAAGCAATGCAAAAGGAGGTTTTGGACACATTCAAGCGTGTGGAGATAAACATTCCTCTACTTGAAGCCATTAAGCAAATCCCAAGGTATGCCAAATTCTTAAAAGAACTCTACACCAATCAAGAGGGCTCAAGGGGAATGAGAGGATCAACCTTGGAAGGAATGTATCGGCACTCATTACACCAACTCTAGCAATGCCAACAAAGTGCAAGGATCCCGGGACATTCACCATCCCATGTACCATACGGGAGTTGCACTTCTCTGATTCTCTTTGTAATTTGGGAGCTTCCATAAATGTGATGCCTCACTCTGAATTCTCTTCGTTGCAGGTTGGTTAGTTGAAGACAACAAGAGTAGTGGTGCAATTGGAGAATAGAGCTACGGCATATCCAGTGGGAGTTCTTGAGGATGTACTTGTTCGGGTAAGAGACATGATCTTTCCAGCAGACTTCTATGTGCTTAACATGGAGGATGATCAGGTAAGTTCTCATGCCCCCATTATCTTAGGTAGACCCTTCCTCAAAACTGCAAAAACTATCATAAATGTCAATGAGGGTACACTTTCCATGGAGTTTGGAGATGAAGTTGTGATATTTAATGTTATGGATTCCATGAAGTACCCCTCAGAGGACCATTCTTCTTTTTTTATCTCCCATTTTGAACCACCAAGTAAAAACATCATGAAATTCGATTGTCCTATGCTTAGGGAGATTATGAGTATTGGTTCTGGTTTAATGTCTAAGAGAACTTCCACACCTGTTTCTAATGAACAAGACTCTCTAAGATTTGATTTTGATGTGGATTCATATTCTGATTTTGATCATGTTCACTCTGATTATGAAATGGCTGTTGAGTATGCTGATGGATTTGATGCTTTATTCTATGATTTTGATGATGTCTATTCTGATACTGATGCTCTTTGTGCACATATTTCAGTTCCTTCAATGTCTCCATCCATACTACACCCCCCTTCATTAGAACTCTAGCCATTTCCACCAAATCTGAAATACTCATACTTATTGAGTGGTGAGAGATTACCTGTTATCATTTCTAACAATCTCCCTTTTGAACATGAAGAAAAGCTTTTGAATATTTTGAGGAAGAACATCAAGGCGATTGGGTGGACCTTGGCTGACATATCAGGTATTAGCCCCTCCATTTGCATGCATAGGATTCTCTTGGAGGATGGGGCTAAACCGGTGAGACAACCACAAAGGAGACTCAATCCCACCCTCCTAGAAGTTGTTAAAAAGGAAGTTGAGAAATTGCTCGAGGCAGGTATAATCTTTCCCATTTCAGATTCACAGTGGGTAAGTCCAATTCAGGTTGTGCCTAAGAAAACTAGTTTTACTGTTGTTAAAAATGAGAAAGATGATTTAGTTCCAATGAGGGTGAAAAACAGTTGGCATGTGTGTATTGATTATAGGAAACTAAATCAGTCCACTCGCAAGGACCATTTCCCCCTCCCATTTATTGATCAGATGCTTGAGAGACTAGCTGGGAAGACACACTATTGTTTCTTGGATGGCTTTTCTGGATATTTTCAGGTTCCTATAGCTCTAGAGGATCAGGAGAAGACTACATTCACCTGTCCCTTTGGCACATTTGCCTACCGGAGGATGCCATTTGGACTTTTCAACACCCCAGGTACCTTCCAGAGATGTATGGTGAGTATTTTTTCTGATTTTATTGAGACCTGCATGGAGGTATTTATGGATGATTTTACAGTGTATGGGTCTTCATTTGATGAATGTCTAATTAGTTTGGGAAAGGTGTTGAATCGTTTTATTGAGAAGAATATGGTCCTGAACTTTGAAAAGTGTCATTTCATGGTAGAGTATGGCATTGTCTTAGGGCATGTAGTGTCAAAACATGGGATAGAGGTTGATAGATCAAAGGTAGATATTATTTCATCCTTACCATATCCTTCATGTGTGCGTGATGTTAGATCTTTCCTAGTTCATGCAGGATTTTATCGGCGCTTCATCAAAGATTTTAGTAAGATTGCTCTTCCTATGTCAAGATTACTTCAAAAGGATTCGGATTTTGTGTTTGATGTTTCTTGAAGGAATTCATTTGATGAGCTAAAACAACGTCTGACCACTCCACCTATCATACAACCCCCAAGGTGGGAGATTCCTTTTGAACTTATGTGTGACACCTCCAACTTCGCAGTTGGAGCTGTCTTATCTCAAAGGGTGGAGGGGCGTTCACATGTGATCGCCTATGCATCAAGGACACTGGATTCAGCCCAATCAAATTACACAACCACAGAAAAGGAGTTTCTTGCTGTCATATTTGCTTTAGATAAATTCCGTTCATATTTATTGGGCTCTAAAGTAGTTGTTTTTTCTGACCATGCAGCTTTGAGGTACCTCCTGAAGAAGCCAGATGGAAAGCCGCGACTTATCCGTTGGATGCTCCTTCTTCAAGAGTTTGACATCGAGATAAAGGACAAAAAGGGGTCAGAAAACTTGGTGGCGGACCACATGAGTAGGCTTACTCACACACTAGAGGGTGACACCTTGGACCAGGTACCACTTCGGGACACTTTCCCCGATGAGCATCTCTATACCATCTCAGGTAAGCATCCTTGGTATGTTGATTTAGTTAATTACATTGTTGGCTCTGAAATCCCAGTAAATTTGAAGAAACATCAAGTCCAAAAATTAAAGAGTGAGTCAAGATTTTATGTTTGGGATGATCCATACTTATGGCGCATGTGTATTGACCAAGTCATTAAGAGGTGTGTTCCCGATCATGAGTTTGAGTCTGTTTTGCATTTCTGTCATACACTTGCTTGTGGTGGACACTTTGGACCCCAACGGACAGCTAGGAAGGTTTTGGACTCTGGATTATATTGGCCTAGATTATTCCAAGATGCCCATGTGTTTTGTAAGTCATGCTCTCGTTTCCAACACACTGGGAACATTTCTAAGAGACATGAGATGCCCCAACAACCCATACTATTCTGTGAGATTTTTGATGTATGGGGCATTGATTTTATGGGTCCTTTTACTAGTTCATATGGATTTTTGTATATTTTGGTTTCTGTTGATTATGTGAGTAAATGGGTGGAGGCCAAGGCCACCAGGACTGACGATTCTCATGTTGTAGTGGATTTTGTCAAGGCTCAAATTTTATGCAGGTTTGGAGTACCAAAGGCCATCATCAGTGACCAAGGGACACACTTTTGCAATAAGAATTTTGCTTCCCTCCTTCAAAAGTATGTGGTGACACACAAAACATCAACACCATACCACCCCCAAACAAATGGCCAGGCTGAGGTTTCAAATCGTGAGTTGAAACAAATCTTGGAGAAAACCGTGCAGCCAAATAGGAAGGATTGGAGGAAGTGCTTGGATGATGCATTGTGGGCTTATAGGATAACATACAAGACCCCCATTGGTATGTCCCCATTTCGGATTGTTTTTGGGAAAGCGTGTCATCTCCCCGTGTAAGTCGAGCATCGGGCATATTGGGATATAAAGAAATGTAACATGGATTTGGCCCAAGATGGAATTCAAAGGAAGTTGCAAATTCAAGAGCTTGAGGAGATTCGACTGTCATCATATGAGAACTCAAGGCTCTACAAGGAAAGATCAAAAGCAGCTCATGGAAAAATGATCCAACAAAGGGAGTTTCATGTTGGAGAGAAAGTCCTTCTCTATAGTTCACGACGGAAGTTGATGTCTGGTAAGTTGCGTTCCAGATGGTTAGGTCCTTATATTGTGTCTAATGTTTTTCCTTATGGTGCAGTGGAGATCACACAAGAGGACACTGGAAGGATCTTTACAGTCAATGGGCAACGTTTGAAGAGATACATTGAGGGACATCCTACTGATGTAGTGGATTTTATCACACTGCATGACCCCATCATCACTTGATCACATCAGGATGTTCCTAACCCTTTCACTTTTATATTATTTTTCCTATTTAAAAATTCTGCATTTCATGTGCATATATAATCTCATAGGTTCACATTGAGGACAATTCAATATTTTAAGTGTGGGGGAGGGAACCTTTTAGTTTAGTAATTTCAATTTCTTTCCTGTTCAAAAAAAACAAAAAAAAATTGTGTGTTTTTCAAATTTTGTGTGTTTATTTTACAATTTTCTCTGTGTTTTTGAAACTTCTGGACTGAAATGATTATCATCACCATTTTTAAATCCATATCAATAAGTGAAACAATTTACCCCTTGAAACTAAGCTTAAATGAATGCTGAAATGACTTTGTTTCAAGTTCAAATATTTAGTAATTTCATGAAAAGTACGCTGAATTTTGAATCCCATTCCATTGTCACTGTCTTTATATTTGAAATCAATTTCCTGTGAGGCTTCTAAAAAATTATTTTCATATTCTTTACATTCACCTCACTTCTTGAGAGAACCAAACCATGCTTGATTTAACCAGAATTTGATCTATTCCTGTCAACACTTGAGGGTTTGAGGTACATATGTTTAAATGATTGAGGCATTTGTTTGGTATTAAAGCCCCTATTTCAAAGAATCCTTTTTTATAATGGCCTAACTTGAATATTTAATCCTTGTAGCCCTTAGAAGCCATGCACAGCCTGTTAGGTTAAGCCACATTACAAGCCAATTTTCCCTATCCAACCAACTCTTGAAGTGAAATTGCATAATCTAGTTGAGCTTAAGTGTGGGGGAAGCTGTCTTGTGTTGTGCCACCATATTATGTGATACTTTGGGTGGAAAATTAAATTCTGAAGAGATGTGTTTGCTGCTGAAGAAATTCATTATATTTAAAGCTGTTCCTTTTCTGGAGCTTTCATGACAAGTGAAGTTGTGCCTTTTCTGGAGCTTCTAATTGAGGTGGAAAGCTGTGCCCATCTAGAGCTTTCAAGAAAATCATGTTTGAGAAGATTGAAATTTTTTATGCTAAAATGATGAATGGTGTAAACCTTTCATGACTTTTCATGATGATGGAGCTAAATTGATACTATGGGGATTGATGAGAAGACCATATTTATGTGAAAATTAGATTAATGCAATTTTGCTTTAAAAGAGTCAAGCCCTCCTCATTCAGCCTCAGAGTTTTTCACATCTTAATCCTACCAACCGAAAGCCACAGAACAACCCTGAAAAGACCTCATGATAAAAATATGTCCTTGACTCACATAGGGTAGTGATGTAGGAATCTATCAAGCCTATGGCGACCCTTTTATGAGTTTGGATGAGAAAGACATTGCAAAAAAAATTGATATTTGAGTGATGAGAGAAAATTCAAGCGAGGTAAGTGTTTTGTGCATGAGCGGATAAATGAAGTGGGAATATATTGAATGATATAAATGGAGAACTTGAAATAAGGTTTTTAATGAGGCATGATATCTTTTTATTCTTGGTGTGAAATTGATTGATCTTAAGGATATGTGTTTTAAAATTGGTTTTGATTTGATATTGATGTTTACTTGATATGAGGTTTTGCCCAGGTGTGCAAAAGGGTAAGTGTGGAGGAGTTGATAAAACATTATTTTATTGAATATTTTATTTATAATAAATGATATAATTTCCCCACATTGTGTTAAATATGTTTATTTATAAAATATTTGGGATTAGATCATTCATTTGAATATTTGATGAAAATTCCAGTTTTACCCTTTATAGTTCACTGTAGTATTTCGAATATAAATATTTTTATGTTCATTATTTTAATTTGAAATTTTGTAACCGTGTTCCTAACTTAATTATCTACAACTTTTATTCAGGACACTAGAGCTAACGAGTTCATTGGTTTGTTGAAATAGGGCCATGAAGTCAAAGTTGGGCTGGGATCTCCAGAATGGAGAAGCTTCTGTATTTCGGCCATAACTCCTTCATATGGGCTTTTATTGAGCCCAAATTTGGAGAGGAGATAGAAGACACATATCCACGAATTCTATCCTTCTTTAAGGCCGGCCAATTCACGAGTTTTGGTGGTAAAATGGGCGTTTCAAGGTGGCATAAAATATTTGGCCGAATTTCCACATTCACACTTGAAACCACTTGTAACCTCTCCTCCACTCCCCTCTATAAATTGGAGTTTTTCTCATTTGGAGGGGTTGGTACGTGCATTGGGAAGTTGAGGGAAGAGGAGAAGTGGATCCACTCCAATTCTCCAACCATTTCAATAAGGGTAGCTCTTGAAGCAAGGATCCCTTCGACGAAGCCTTCTTCTTCTCCTTCATGTTGTAATGATTTTGTTTATGTAATAAACTTCTTTGTTCATCTTTTATTTCTTCTCTTTTCTTCTGTTTTGTTTAAATTTATTATTCTCTTAATATTCCAAATTGGGCTGGAATTCTTTAGTAGAAGCGTTATTGGGTTATACCCATTTTAAAACTTTTCACATGCAAAACGCTTCTACGATGATTACGCCACCCATGGAAGAGTAGTCTTTTAGTAATCGATCTATCTTCTACCCTCTTCATAGAATTATTTTGAATCAATGAGCTAATTTAATTCACTTAATATAATCCATGAATTGTGTTTTTTAAATTGTAATAAGCTAATCAAGCAATTGAACAATTAACACAAAAACACGTGAGGTCGGGATTTTGTGTAAATTGTGAGAGCGCGATCTTAATCGGTAATATAAGACCACAGGGGATAAATTTGTAGAGTTCAAATATAATCCGTAAACACAATTCATCCCCATTTCCAGAATGGATATGTGCCTTAATTTACCACTGAAAATAATCTAATCTTAGAACATCAATCAAAGCAGGGTGCTGCGATTGCATGTTCCGAAGTTAGCCTAGCGTTAAATTCACATCATCTTCGTGGTAAAGTTAATTCTCGTAGGGTTCAGGATTTAAAAAATTAAGGGACCATAATTAAGTGAATATTAATTTAAATTATAATGATTAATAAATGATTGAAGAGGTAGATTTATATCGATTACGCATTTTAAATAGATTTCTAAAAAAAAATCTTCTTGTTGTGTCATTTTAATCGAAATTCATTTCAAAACTAAAAACAAAAAAAATTATACAATCTTCTTCCAGCAAACTTCTTCTAGATTCATAAACTAAAACAAAGACCAATCCTTTAAAGTAGTGTTTTTATTATATTCTATTTTATTTTATTTTTTTATAATACCTCTAATAAGTTGTTAAATTCACTTCCTCCTTTGAGAGACGACCTTGGTCAGCCACTCTGCTGCACCTAATTACCCCAAATTACACTAATCATTTGAGGGCTCCCACGACAGCGCTCTATCACCCTTCCAACATCTTGAAGAAGGTGGTCCATGACATCAATGATTTCACTTCCTATTAATTTTTTCATACATGGATGCCTATTATTTTTAATTCCAAATGAAAATCAAATTTCTATTAGTCTCCTTTCAAATGGATTTTTTATTAACCCTTTTAATTATTTGGGATTTCTAGAAAGGTAATTTAAAAATTCAAACCCTAGTTACAGAAAATATGTATATATTTTGATGACATAATATATTAATATGGGGTTGGGTTTATTATGTAAAAACCCAATATTTTAAAATTACACTATGTTTGAAATCTTAAGTTTCATAGAACAATGAGCCTAAACAAACAACAAAATATTATTATTTAAATATGAATTTTACAACCAATCCATTAAATAATTTGTTTTGAATATAATTAAATAAATTATGATATATATATACACAAAAGGCCTAATTAATGAAAATTAATTAATTAATTATTATGAAACATATAATCAATTTATAGTAAATTTATTTTATTCTAAAGTAATAATTTCCTTAAAAAGAGTGTTTCCTTTATTTTTATGAGTGGATATTATTATCAATTTTTGGAAATAATATATATTTTATTTTATAAAAATAATTAAATTTTTGAAATAATAATACCTTAACTGTCTTACATTTATATTTTCATATTTTTTTGAAGGAATTAGTTTTCCAATAAATTGGGAAAATACCATTTTTATTGAGAACTGTATTTTTATTTCAACAATTTGGGAAATTCCTTTTTATTTTAAAATAGATTCAACGAAAAAATAATTATAATTTTTTATGACTAATTTAATTAAGTAAATTTTGGTAAATTTTATAATTTAATTTGGCCAAAAATCTTTTTTATACATAAATTGACATTTTTAATAAAATATTTTTTTTGTCAAAATATCTTGTTTCATCGCGTTTTTCACAACTATTTTATAATTTAGTTATATCACCTATAGGATATTAATTTCATGAAATTATTTTTTCTTTCATTAATGATTTCAAATTTCTCTTAAGATTATTTTGTTTACATTTTTCTAATGAAATTAAAATTTAAAATGAATAGTAAAAAATTGTTTTTTATGAAATTCCATATCTTTTATGATACCACAAAGACATAGAAATAATATAAAAATGAATTATTTTTTTGATATTATAATTTATGATAAAATATTATAAATTTAATTCAACATATTTGAATACATTGTGCTTGTTATTTATTCCCTAGTAAATATGAAAATCTTTTTTAGTGCTGATGTAGAGCCTGCCCAACACTAGAAAAGACAAATTTGGTTTCCTAAAATTTATAAGTGGGATGAGATTAGTCCTTTTTATAAATTCATTTTAATTATCAATTATTAATCATTATTTTTATTATTATATGATAATTTTATACTTATGTGAGAAGTGGATTGTCCAAATACTTGTACAATGCATGCTCAATGACATAAAAGAAAAAATAAAACAATAAATGTGTAGTAATGATATAGATATATTTTCAAATAAATATTGAATGAATATAAATAGATTTTATTATCATAATAAAAAAATTTTCTTGATAAATATTTATTTATTATTTTTCTAATTAGTATATTACTTTATATTCATGTACATCACAAAAACCACATCAATTAAGTTAAATCAAATCTCAATAAATGATATTAAAAATGTTAAAAGTAATATAATTTAATATGTTTGAGTTGATAAAAAGAATATTTAGATTAACATAAAATTTAATAATATTCAAAAATAGTTTTTCATAATTTTAATTGTACTTTATCTTGATGCCTTAAAAGTCATAGTAATGTAGAGTGACAAAATTGACAATAATGATAATTTTTTAAAATAATATTTTATTAAATTATTTAAAAATAATTGAAAAAATAATGAAAAAATGATTAGTTATTGTTGAAAATGGAATATCCTATTTATTTAATGGACATTTCAAATTATTTGAATCTATAATATTCTTATTATAATTTATTTATTTAAGAAATTCTAAATTTTCCACTCACCTAAATTAGAAAAGGGCACCTACTCCCTCACTTTTAAAAAATAAGATTATATATCAACTAAAATATACCAGTTTCACACATACACATCCTTAAACAAAATATAGGGGATTGTCTTCCCAATAGAGAAATGCCAGATCCTGTTAGAGGAGATCAGATTGAGCCATTTTGAAGAAGAGGTTATCGTTCTAACTGATAAATTTATTTTTTTCTAAACTTTTTTATCACTTTTAAATATATTATATTTATCATAAAATTTTATATTTAGAATCATATTTATGATGAAATTTTATAAGGATCTTGAAAACACTGTTATACACTATATTTCCTATAAAATAAGAAGTGGAAGTATCACTTATGGGTACGTAAAACTTACCATCTCTACACAACGATAATTTTTTTTTCATCAAAATATTTTATGGATTATAATTATGATTTATTTATTTTTTATATATAATATTTAGGACACAATTATACTTCTATAAATAAAATATCATGTCTACCTTATTATCGTCCAATATTTTTGTAAATTTTAATGCCGCTCTTGCGTAAATATGGATATTCATCACCACGATATGATGTGATTCATTTTTAATTTATATTTCACATGGATGATAATAAGTATAAATTTTATGAATATATATGATATATATTATAATAATTCAATAAAATTTAATTATAATTTACAATTTTTTTCATTCCGTATGTAAAAAAATTGAAATAGTGTTCATGCATATGTATGACCAACCATATCTATAAATACGGTAATTAATTTTTTTAACTCTAATTATTTAGGAATGAATATAAATAAGTGTATAATTTATATTTATTATTTTAATACTAGGATTAAATTTTTTTAAATTACAGGTCCATGATCAACTTATAATGATCGGGACTACCAAACCAAAAAACATATGGGAAATAATGTAGTTATCATTGAGAGTTGTGATTTTAATAACTAATTATTTATTAACAAGTGATAAGATGTTGTAAATAAATCATTAATGGTATTATATACATATATTTTTGTGTAATAAATGTATTATAAATCTATTTTAATTATATAGTATGTTTGAATGTGAACTTGTAAAGGAGATAATTGAGGAAAAAAAATTTCATGTCACTTTTATATTTATAGGACACATGATTTTTACAATAGTTTATTCTTTTTTGTGTTGTATATACAACCCATTAATTAATTTTAGGATTATTAATAAGAAAATTATGGGATATACATATCAATATAATTTTTTTCTTACATGAATCTTATGATTCAAAAGTTAACAAAGTGGTAATGGTTTATTTCACAATCTCATAATTATTCAGGATTGATTATGGTTAATCCACTAATGGGGAATCTTTCTATTACATGTCCAGGGTTTTTAAAAACGTCGTCAAAAAGGTTTTCTACTATTCTATTAACATTAAATAAATTCATTTATAATAATGTTTTATTTTTTTGAAATAGTTTGAAATTAATCGTTTGGCCATTTTCCAAACGAGGTTCTTTATAACTTTTCTTATGAAATTATAGATGGAATTTTTTTAAATTATATTACATGAATGTATTTTCCTCCATAATGACACCATAACACCTTCAATATTAATTTAAATGTTTTAAAGTTTATTTCAAATAATTGTTTTCCGTTATAATTTCACGCCATTTAAAAAAATAAATGATTTCTAAATCAAATCGTTATTTTTATTAATAACTATTTTATATGATCATTGAAAATAATTTTTAAATTTATTATGACATCCATTGATGATACTAAAGCTTTAATTTTTATAATATTCAATGATATCATTAAAATTGTTTTTTTTTGTATTGTTAATGTTTATGATTATAAGATGTGGTGAAACCCATTCCATTTTCATCTAGTTATAAATTCATGAAATTCATTCATTTCCATGAGTTATGAGATGGTGAATGTTTGATGAAATTGTGGTACACATATGTATGATTTTATTTATCTAAAAGGTAGGACCTATATATCCATCCAATTTATTGGAAAAAGTGTCATATCCCTTGTGATAAATATGACTATAATGAAGAAAAAACCACTTTAGTAAGGGACATTTTCCACCATGATAGACTTAGTATTGAACATTGATGACTAAGATGGATTAGGGAGTGAAACCATTCCACTATGTTAGCAATTGGAGTGAAACATGACTACTATAATGGTTTGGATAGTTAACCCATTGAACTAGGATAGTCTAGGAAAAAATCCATGACTAATAAGGTAATGAATTTATATTCTTCTGTGTATGTAAAAATTCAATGACATATTCCAATAATATTATATCATGGATCATGTTTGGTAAAAACTTTATGAGTCATATATTTTTATATAACATGATTTATTCCAAGACGTGTGATTGTGAAATTTGATATGAAGGTTATTATTTTCATATGTTTTCTTCAAGTTCTTATTTCTTTTATTCTCATGTTATACTGATGTAATAATTAACACATAATTTTTTTTACCTTTACTTAAAATCAAATCCCACTAATTTTTTTGATTCCTTTATCAAGGTTATAAATAAATATTTTTATGTAGGGGATGTCTATGAACGGTTATATATGTGAATTTTTTGGCTATTATATAGATTTTTATGAACATGTCATATATTTTTCAATGATAGAAAATAGTTTATCCAAAATACCTAAACAAATAATCCTAAATGATCCAACATTAAGAAAGTGATCCAATATTACCTTGGATTTTTTATGTTTTGGAAGGTTGAAATTTGTTATGATTATTTTTTTTAATGATAGAAATGTAAATATAATGTTTTTAGCCCCAAATCTAGGATCATTGGTTTTGGGTTGTTATATATTACCTATAAAAGTGTTAATTATTTTTATTTAATGGTTAAAAGTTTTTTAAGGTGATAAATACTTAGTGTACGAATGTTAATGTTATAGAGACTAATTCCAGTAGCTTTAACTCATGGGTATTAGATACTGGTTTTGTGGTACAAATATTTTCAAATAAACACACACTCATAAATATGATGGATTTAGTAAATGGATAAGTATACCTTCACCTTAGTAATGGTGAAAAATTAAATTATTCGATGTTACACTTGATGAACTATTTCCACCGAGTGGATTATTTATTTATTTAATGAAATGATATTATGTTCCATTTATTAATTGGAATTGAGTTTCTTCATACTGTTTGGAAAATATGGCATTTTAAATTATTATTATTAATAAGAGTTTTTCTAAATACATGGATGAATTGGTTTATATAATTTTTAAGATATTTAATGGTTTTTATAATATTTATATATATAATCCTGTTTATATAATTTATAATAAGAAGTGAATGGTTAATTCTAATCACATAGTCCATTAGCACTGTTTCCCTTGACATGTAAATGAGAAACATGATCAAAACTAAATAGATATATTTTTAGACTAATTTGATTATTAATAATTAGATACATGATAAGAATGTTTATTGGAAAAAATGAATGAAGTTCCTTTTCAAATTATAAGTGAAAGGGAAAGAGGAAAATTAGAATATGTAAATAGTGATTTATGAGGAATGATGACTATATATGAATGAAGTGGTTTTATTTACTTTATTAATTTTTAAAATTAATTTAGTATGTATAGAAATTCCTATCAAATGAAATATAAGTATGAAACATTTGATAAGTTTGAATAGTTTTATACAAGATTAAAATGTCAAATGGGAATTAGTTTTACTAATCAATGATCAGATTGGCATAATGAATACGTGATCAAGGAATTATATATTCCTCTAAGAAATTGTAGAATCATTAAACCACTCACTCATCTTGTATAACCACACTAGAATTATGAATCTGAAAGGAGGAATGATACCTCATTGGACATGGTTTAATCAATGAAGAGTCTGTGTGACCTTTATATATCATTATGGTCATATATTCATTAAATTATTACACTATTACTAAACTTGTAATGAAGAAAATTAGGATTCCACCTAAAATGACAGCCAACCCAACTCACCAAAATTTTTGAGGAGACTATTAGAATAATATAATTTTAGAAAAATAAAAATGTTATTTTCTATAGAATATTTTAAAACGATGAAAACCTTTTTTTCATACACGTTTTCCACTATATATCCTAAATACCAAATGAACAACCCTCATGAAAATATGTTTCCCATTACCAATCTCTATACTTATATGAAAAATAGTCATGGTTTCTTCATGAGCTTCAGTAAAGTATTTAAATTTAGAATTCCTCTTACCACTTCTATTAATATTTTATTTTTTCATTTATCACTTATCATCATGCCCTTCTGGGATGAACAAGATAAAGGTTTTATAAGATTGTACCTTTTAATTTTATTACCTATAAGACATGTGATGTAATCTTTAGTATCCTTTTATCCTGTATTTCAGTTTCTAGAACATGCTGTAATTGTTTGAGGTTGGATTTACCATACCCTAGATCTTCATTTTATGAATCTTGAATTTTATGAATTTTAAATTCTTCTCATAATATTTGAATGATGTTAATAAATTTATTTATTTAATTTCCAATGAGGAAAGTGGATTTAAGGTTTGTTTCCATTAAAATAAAATTTATTTACTACATTAATGGATGAATTAAATATATTTTATGTTATTCTATTCATTAAATGAATGGGTTGGTACACTATTGGATCTATAAAAATTATATGAAGGTTCTTAATGACTTTATGGGGTTTTAAAATCATGTTTTAAATGTTATTCATTGAATTTAAAGTATTAATTTAATTTAATGTTTTTATATATTATTTAATGGAATATTTTTAAAAAGTAAGATATTTATAAATTTTTACACCCGATGTCATTAAAATGAGTAATTAAAAATGATGTTCTAATATTTTAATAATGTTTTATAAAATTGAGAGATGATTTATTAAATTTAGTTATAAAATGATTCAAAATTCAATGTCTTAAGGCGATATTTGGTAAATGTCTTGGAATTATTTAAAAAAGGATCCAAAATTTAAAAAAGAACTTAATAAGGCATGTTTGGTAGGTACTATTTTTTACTAAAATTCATGTTGTAATTGAACCCTCTTTAGCATTTTTTGAATTTTAACTGACATGGATTGATTCCCAATTGAACTTTTTATGGTTGTTATATTCTATAGTGTATAAGGGATTAAATATTTTTCTTATTATGTTAATAGGGGTGAGTGATATGTTTTATTATTCTTTGATTCTTTCTTTGATTTTCATCTACTTACTTTTCACATCCACATTCTATCGGTTACTTGCACATTTTATAGCTAATAGAGGTCCCTGATATATCTTCCAGTACTAAAGTGGAACTCACTAGAAAGTAACATTGATGGTGTTTTCCATTACTATAGTTTATTTACAACCTGGTTTCCCAAGAGGTTGAATTTCACTAACATCAGTAATGGGTGACCAAGATGGAGTGTTTTAGTAATGATGTACTGTTTCGTTCATTTTAGTACATAGAGTGTAGCATAATACATTTATCATATGATTACTATTCTATATAGGTAATCCTTATCTTATTATTGATGGTTTCCCACTATGTATATTTTGTGTGACACCATTTTTATCCTATTTACTTCATTATTTATTCCTTTAGTTGGGGTGCCTATTTTTAATAATGTTATATCTACTGAAGTTTTTTTTCTCTCTATGTTTTTTTAATAAAAGATAGTTTGAAACTATTTGGTAAGTCATTATATAAACATGGTTCTTATAATGTGATTTAATAATGAGTGTTTTGAAAAAATGACTTGGTAAATGAAAATCCAATTCAAGTGATTCTTTTCATTTAAGTAAAAAATGGAATTTTTAATGAAATGGTTATGGGATTCATAATTCCTTTTTGAGAACAAATATTTTCAAATTGTTATATATATATTTGATACTACCATTGAGTGGATATTTATTTAAAATTTACTATTTTTAAAATATGTGTGGTTGCCTAATGAATTTGTTTATGATCACACATATATCACATCTAAGTTTCAATTTATTAATTATGATGTTGAACACATTTTAAGAATTAGTAAAATTATATATTTGAGGTTAATTTTTATTCATGTTATTTTTCTTCATTATTTAACTCATTTAGCAATTTCTATTATATAATTTGTAGGATATCTAACTCATTGTGAATTTTATTTTCTTTGAATATTGGACTCATAGTACAATTTTAATTATTTATGTAGTTTCTTGATTAACATTCCATTTATGATTTTTTATTTATTTTAGTTTCTATCATTGTAGGAGTACTTTCATATTGAGACCCAATGTTTATCTGAGGGTTTTTTCTATGGGAGTCAGAGGATGACATGAGGTTATATTTCATGAATTTTCCTTTTTTACCTAATATATATTAGAATGTGTTCTTTTTATTAATATTTATCGACATATTTTATATTCTCATGGAAATTTGATTTAAGGATACTTAATGAATGATTTATGGAATTTATTATACTGGTTATTATATTACATTTTTAGGAGAAATCATTCCCATTGATGATAATCTGATTATTTAGAGCTTATCTCCATCCCATTAGGATCAAGAATACCCATCATGATGTGTTTTTAGGTAATTTAGGTTGTGTCATGGGAAAGGTAGTTACAATATAGTGTTCCATAAATAAATTTCATAAATTCATTGTATGAGATTTGGATATTAAAATATTAAAATATGTATTTTTTGAGGATTTTTGGATTTTAAGCACTCATAACATGATTTTAATATGATATATCAGGCCCCATGTATGAAAAATTATTATTTTATTGGTTATTAAAAATAATTTAAGGAATATTATTTCAATAATACTTATGAACAAAAATTTCTTGTGTCTCAAGATGATGTTTTTCCTACAAAAAAAATCATTGTTAGAGAAGTAAGTTGGAATAATGATAAAAATTTATAGTTTTAATAACAAAAAATAGGATGTTTTCCAAACATAGTAGTTGAGCTCATTTTACATAGACGTACTGGGGAAGAACGAAATCAAATTACCAAATAATATTGATGTTCTACTACGATTCCTCAGGAACATGAATGATATAAATTTATTTCAAAGATGATGATAATCAAAACATTCATTAGAGATTTAGATATATCATAACCAGAGTATATTTATATTTTTTATTTTGAAAAATGATTAAAATATATAGAATTAAATATGAAATCTATGTAAAATAACTATGTTTAGAACATGGTGGATGCACCTAAAGGGGATAGAAACATAGAATGAAATTGTGTTTTCTATAAGAAAACTAACATAGATGGTAGAGTTTCTACCTATAAATAATTCCTGGTGGAAAAGGCATGAAATAAATTAATGTATTTAACTACGAATATACTTTTTCAGTTGTAGTGATGATAAATTACTTTTCTATATCTGCAGACATAACATCGTATTATGATTATGAGATATATTAGATGGATTTCAATACCTATATATCTTATTAGAATATGACACGAGATCAGTATACGATAAAAATCAAATGTATGGAATTAAATTTTTTTTCTATAGTTATCATGTTTCAGTGGTCCATTTTTATAATCAATAAAAATTCTCAAAGTTGGAATTTCATGTTCTGTAATGGCTTGGACCCTTCTATCCTGTACTTTCCCAAAACTCAGTTCCATCAAATGGTTTTACAAAAAGAAGGTATTTTTCATGGTCTCACATCGAAATGGTGGCACCGTGTGGGTGCACCGTGACGGTGGCACAGTGAGGGTGGCACCGTGAGGGTGGCACCGTGAAGGTGGCACCATGTCCTCACCATGCGGTCTTCGTTCTTTTTCCAGTTTTTGACTTTTTCTGCTCCCACAAGGTGTCTTTTGAAGTAAAAATGATTTAATACCCCCTTTAAAATCCATTTAAATCCCATAAATAATATCTAAAATCCCCCAAGAGATGGGAGACCCTTAAGTTACTAAAATTCGTGGCATTTCCTTGGCGTCACACCCTTTCCCAATACTTTCCAGTTCTTCCCCAATTGTGCAATTTAAAGGAAATCGTTAAATGCATAGCTATTATGGCCACCTCTCTGATGAGAATTGTTAAATGGAAATTAAATACATTGTGCATAACCTCTCGACCATATGGGGAACCACCATCCGACGTTAAAGCCATTCAAACTTCCATATCTCATAACTCTAGGATCTCACCTTTTATCGCATGGGAATTCATTTTTTTTCTTCTTCTTGGCTAGTCTCTTTTCCTCTACTGGGTGCGTTGAAATCCCCCCATCCTGAGAAGAGTTGTGCACCCATGATAGAGTCCCTCTTACTCATCCTTGGAGTCCTTAGAGTTCCTCCCCTACAAGTCGTGCGTCCCCAGCTCTTGGAGCGAGTAGTTAAAACGATGATCTTTGATCATCCAAGTAGGGTTTTCCTTCATCTCTCTTTACTGTGTACCATGTGGGGATGGATGAAAAAAAACATTAATGAAGATAATAAATATACTTAAAGAATAATGGGGGGAAGGGGGTGTGATCGATGTTTCTAATGTAATTTTTATCCTTGATTTTGTGTTGTAAATTTTATGGGCTTATGCGCACTAAAAATCATGACCGTTGGTGGTCTTTCTTTGTGCACTAATGAATTCATGTCTTCTGTGATGATTGAATATATGTAACATGGGAATTTGGTTAATCGTGTAAAATCGGCTGATTAAATGGATGTCCAGTGAACAACAATCCCTATGTGATCACCCTGGTTAACCAAACATAAAGGAGGATCTTAATGAATGATGTACATGAATCTGTAAACTACCTTGCTTTGTCTTCGTGGTATGTGTGATTGTTCTTCTTGATGCTTATGGGGTGATATGGATGGGGATGGGATCCTTTGTTGTTGTGCTATTGTTGGTGGACCTGAGGCTGTGTGGTGATGTATGTTGAGGCTTGGTTTGGTTCCAGTACTTTGAGGTATCTCAAGGATCCCTTTTGTTGTTGTGACTTTACAAGAGAACCGGGTGTGAATGCTTAAAAGTGTTCTTTGGATGTTTTCTTTTCCTTAGATTGTGTTCATGCCTGATCATTTCCCAGTAGTGTAGAATTTTCTTAAATGGAATCACCTAAACATGAAAAAAAGAATGGGTTCAATGGGGAATTGTTTTCTGGGAATGAGTGGTGACATGGTTGTGGGTTCAGTGCTTCTTGTGAATGAATAGTAATAAGGGTGTTTTTGTTGGGTTGGTTTGGAACATTTTGGTTGGGATGAGTTCTAGTTATATATATATATATATATATATATATATAATTTTAGTTCTTATGTTTCTTATTCGCACCCCACCCAAGTTGGGAACTTGTGCCGAACACCCCCATTTCATGGGGGGTGTTTTTCCTAACACTTTTACAAGTGAATGGTTATTAGCTACTTTTATGCTCCCTTTCCTAAGTGCCTAAGACCCTTTGGGAAGGATCTTTTGTCCTGAGGTCTATTATAGCCCATGTTTCTTCAGGCATGGTGATTGTGGTGGTTGGCCCAGGTGTGTGTTGGCATGTTGTTTCCCAAGTGTCTTTGGGATGAGGCCCACATGTCTTCGGGCGTGGCAGAAGTTGTTCTGACCCAGGTTTTTGTGGGTGTGGTTACACGTGTTTTTTGTGGCCCAGGTGTTTGCAGGCATGGTTACATGTGGTTGTTGTGGCCCAGGTGTTTGTGGGTAGGATGTATGATTATAGCCCAGGTGTGTAAGGCGACGGGGGGGGGGGGGGGTTGGCATTGGGACTGCGGTGAGAATGCCAGGAGAGGTTCAATGCATAGTATGTCTTCAATAACTAGTGGGGAAGTGTCCGAGTACCCAAAAATTGATGTGTTACTACTATTATAATACTTTAATTGCATTATTTGGGGAGTGTTCCTTGGTGACACTTGGGTGGATAGTTTTCCTTGTTGGGTGTTTTGGTTATCTCGTTTCTCATGGGGCATTAGAATTCCCCCCCACTTGTAAACAAGAGATTTTGGTTTTCCCTACTGAGTATACTTGTATGTCCACCCTATGTATATAAAACTGCTTTCAGGTTTCCTGGAGGACTTCAGGGACCGTGCAGGATCATACTAGTTCAGACATTGGGACAATTGTTGTTGCTGTTTTTATTTTCTTTGGTACTTTATTTTACAGTTTTCTTGTACTTTTGTAGCATTTACTTTTGGAACATTCATATGGGAATGGTTTGTTTTGTCTTTACTTGTGCTTCCACTTTTGGCGTTGTTGGGAATTACTAACTTGTCTCCCAATCCTATTAAAATAAAAAGGGTAATTCCTTCCATCTTGTGTGTGATTCTATACCCTTGGTTCTAGTCACCACTCCGGGACTTATTAAAGGCGGGTCTCGGGGGTCATTATCTATCCTTCAACTTGAAGAAGGAAGGGTTTGACAACTTGTTGCCCGTTCTCTCATCTTTGTGATGGTGGGTCATGACAGAATGGTATCAAAGGGATGTTGGGGGATATGATGGAGTCTAGGGTTAGGCACAGTGTAAATTGTATGGGATGGTAGGAAAACAGTGTTGGACAATCTTGGTGCGTGAAATAGGACATGGAATACCGGCTAGAACACGGGATTTTAGGACCCCCGTGATTCGATGCAAGTACTCTGGGCCTACCAACCGACCAAGTGAGGCTATACTGATTGCAGGTTAGAGACCATAGGAAAGGTACATGCACCATAATGACTTTTGTTCATATATTTCATGGGTATTTTTGGGATTTAAAAATGAATAATAAGTGAAAGTAAAATTTAAAATCAATCTTTTACACTACTTGGGCTTAGACATTCCTTATATACCATGGAGCTATGGAACCCAGACAGTGACCATGGGTAGTGTGGGAAATCGAGGCCCAGGAGATTGATTTGGCTGATCAACAGAGGGATGATCGAGAGGAGGAGGATGATCCGTGGAAGAGGACGCTTCATGCCTTTCAGTGGTAGAACCTTGGGAAGTACGAGGGTGACATATCAGACATAGAGACATAAAGCTGGCTATAGGATCTAGTGATAGATTTCATCTTGATCTGGGATCTGAAGGAGTACTGGGTTTCTCTGGCTATATGCCAGTTGCGGGGACCAGTGTGTTAGTGGTGGACTATTTATCTTGGGGAGAAGAGGGAGGCTGAGGTGATGTAGACTGACTTTGAGAGGGAGTTCTGGGAAGAATTCATCTCTTCCACAATGAAGGCTAAGAAGAGGTAGGAAATACTCTCCCTCTAGCAGGGGATATGTCTGTGAGAGAGTTTGGGATCAATTTCAAGGATCTCCTTCACTTTTCTCTAGACCTCTTTCAGGATGAGGAGTCTCAGGAAGACGTTTAGAGGAGGCACTCCGACCTTCTCTTCAGTATGCAGTTACCCCCTTCACCCTACTAACGTACTTGGAGGTCCAGAAGAAGGCTGATGTTGTGGAAAGGATGCACACGTTTGGAGGTGTATCGTGAGAGGGAATCCAGTTGGGCTCGTTGAAGGGAAAGTCTGTCAGCAGTAGGCCTCCAGCATCAGGGCCCTCTAGGTTTCAACCAGTAGGGAGCATGCCTCAGCAGTTCCAGTTTTAATCTCCCGGTCCTCGCACTTTCCTTTCTAGCCTAGGACCTAGATACTTCATTTGTGGTAGCTATGGGAACCTTCGAAATCAGTGCCCATACCCAGTATAGTGGGAGTGGGTCGGTGCAGCACCCAACTCAACCGCAACAGTTTCTAGCCAGGCCCTTTCAGTAGCAGCAGGGGCAGTGATCTCTTGCTCCTCCAAGGGAAAACGTTGAAAGAGGAGGCTAGCCTTAGGGAACTCCTTAGGGACATCGGCCAGGGCGTGACCGAGGAGACGGCCGACAACCGAGGGGCAGAGGAGCTGGGTGTGGGTAGTTACACGCTGCAGAGGTAGCAGTTTTGGCAGGGCCGGAAGTCGTTCGAGGTAAGATTACCTTGTTTATAACTCTTTTATATGACTTGTTCGATACATGATATTCACACTTCTTTGTTGTACTCAGTCTAGCCCGTGCTATGGGTCTAGGCATTGAGATAATTCTAGTGCCCCTGGTGTTGAGTACGCCAGTCGGAGGTCATACCGACTTGTCTTATGTTTAACGAGGGTGTAGACTGCTGATAGGGCCACATCAGTCTATCATGAATCTTCTACTATTGCAGATAAATATATATTATGTCATCCTAGGCATGGACTGGCTGTTCTCTGGATGTGCCATTATTGACTGTTTCTGAAGTAGGATTGTGTTTTCGGATGTGGGCGGATGACGTGTATCTTTCATCGGAAAGTGGGGTTTCTTGGAGGGCAACCAGTGAGTGGAACCCCTCCTTTCCTTGTTAGCTGAGCTGTCAGTGGAGTCAGCAGATACAGAGATGGTGGAAGTCCCTTGGATCGTCTGTGAGTTCATGGATGTCTTCCCCGAAGAGGTGGTAACTCTACCCCCTCAACGCGATGTTGAGTTCAGAATAGACTTGTAACCCGGTGCTTGTCCGATTTCGATGTCTCCCTACCAGATGGCACTTTCTGAGTTACAGGAGTTGTGGAATCAGATTGATGATCTGATGAAGAAGGGTTTTGTTCGACCAAGTGCGTCACCATGGGGTGCTCCAGTCTTGTTCGTAAAGAAGATGGTGGTCTCCGGATGTGCATAGACTACCAGAGACTGAACCAGGTTACAGTTAAGAACCGTTGCCCTCTCCTGAGGATAACCGACCTTTTCGACAAGTTAAAAGGGGAAGGATGGTTCTCCCAGATCGAACTGTGATCAGGATATCACTAGTTGAGGGTGAAAGAAGGTGACATCTTGAAGACTGCCTTCAAGTGCAGATATGGGAACTTCGAGTTTTTAGTCATGTTGTTCGGCATCACAAACGCACAAACTATGTTCATTGGGCTCATGAACTACGTATTCCGAGAATATCTAGATCGGTTCGTAGTCATATTTATTAATGACATCCTGATCTACTCATGGTCGGAGGAGGATCACGCTGAGCATCTGAGAATGGTCTTAGAGGTCCTCCGACAACACCAACTCTATGGGAAATTGTCAAAGTGCAAGTTCCGAACGCAAGAAGTGCACTTCCTTGGAAACGTGGTGTCCGAGCAGGGAATAGCGGTGGACCTATCAAAGGAAGAGGTGGTTGTTTCTTGGGAAATTCCCAAGAACGTGGAAGAGGTTTGTAGTTTCCTAGGTCTATCAGTTTACTATCGGAGGTTCGTACCCAACTTCTCCTGAGTTTCAGCACCTTTGACATCCTTGACCAAGAAAGAATAGGATTTTGTGTTAATTGAGAAGTGTGAGGCATCCTTCAGTTATCTAAAGGGGAAGTTGGTTAGTGCCCCAGTGCTCAGGTTTCTAGATGAAGGGGTGACATATGAGGTGTTTTGTGATGCTTCAGGGCAAGGCTTGGGGTGTGTGCTGATACAACAACAAGGGGTGATCTCTTATGGATATACGTAGTTAATTCCCCATGAGCGTAACTATGCCACCCATGATCTATAACTTGTGGTGGTCATGTTCACACTAAATTTGTGGCAGCATGACCTTGTCGGGGAGTGCTTCATGGTCTTCACGAATCACAAAAGCTTGAATTACATCTTCTCCCAGCAGGACCTGAATTTGTGGCAGCGAAGGTGGATGGAGTTCCTCCAATACTACGACTTTGAAATCTCCTACACCTCGAGAAAGGTGAACATGGTGGCTGATTCCCTAAGCAGAAAGTCGTAAAAGGACCTGGTTTAAGAATTAGCAGAATCTTGGAAGGCGATGGAAGAGTTTTCTACCCTACACCTGGATGCAAGGATGGATGGTGGTATAGGTTGCCTGTTTCAGATGACAGTGCAGTCCTCTATATTGCGGCAGGTAGAGAAGTCTCAGTGGGGAGACTTAGAGCCTGAAGTAATGCGTGATCGCATTAGCCAAGGCAATGCTCTAGAAGGATGGTCAAAGGATGGTTAGAATCAGATTCTTTTACAAGGGAGGATGTTAGTCCCAGAGACGATGCACGAGAAAGTTCTTGGTGAGTTCCAAAACTCACCCATAGCAGTGCACCTCAGATTTTTCAAGATGTACCAGGGTTTGAAGAGTCATTTTTGGAGGCCTGGGTTGAAGCGGGCAGTGGCAGAGTTCGTAGAAAAGTGCGTTGTGTGTCTACAGGTGAAGGCTGAACACCGTGTCCCAGGAGGTCTGTTACAACCTTTAGATGTCCCTGAGTGGAAGTGGGACGACATCTCAATGGATGTCATCACGACACTACCCAGAGTTCAAGGGGGTTGCGATGATATCTGGGTAGTGGTGGACTGACTGAAGAAATTAGATCACTTACTGGAGATCAATGAGTCGAGTATGGTGGATGCCCTAGCATAGAGGTACATAGATGATGTGGTGCAGTTTCATGGGGTTCCAAGGTCCATAGTCTCTGATCGGAATAACCAGTTTACCTCATGGGTCTGGAACAGACTGCAACATGATTTTGGCACCCAGCTATGCCTCAAAACTACTTTCCACCCCTAGATAGATAGGTAGACAGAGCGCACCATCCAGACAATGGAGGATATGATAAGATAACGTGTTTTAAACTTTGGGGGATCATGGGTACGACACTTGCCTCTGGTAGAGTTTTCTTACAATAATAGCCATCACTCTACCATTGGCATAGTTTCATTTGAAGCTTTATACGAGAGGCCGTGTCGCTCAGTCGGGTGCGGGACAAAGATTGGGGAAACAAGTTTTCTTAGCCTGGAAGTGATGAAGAGCGCGATAGAGAAGGTTAAGCTTATACGAGAGAGGATAAAGAAGGACCAAGACCGGAAAAATACTTATTCCTATAATAGGAGGAGACCCTTGGAGTTTGAGGTCATGGACCATGTGTTCTTGAAGGTATCCCCTCGGCGTGGGCAACAAAGGTTCAATAGGGAGAGTAAGCTTTATCCCAAGTTCAAAGGACGGTTCGAAGTGCTGAGGCGAGTCAGCAAAGTGGCTTATCAGTTGGATCTACCACTACCGCTACTGAGAATGCACAACGTCTTCCATGTGTCTCAGCTCCAACAGTATCTACATGATGATTCACACATCCTCGACTGAGGATAGATGGATATCGAGGCCGACATGAAATTTTTAGAAAGACTGACAAGGATCAAGGAGTGGGAGAAGAAGGTGCTCCATGGATGAACCATTCATTTAGTTCGTGTGTTATGGAGGCATGGTGGGATCAAGGAGAGTACCTAAGAACAGGAGGCACAAATGCATTCCTAGTACCCATAGTTGTTTTGATTTTTTTTGTAATGATTTTACTTGTTGTGATGAAGAATTTTACCTTGATAACTATGGAATGAACTTTTTTCCATTATTCACTGGATGTGTGTGTGAAGAGTCCTGACTGTGGGGAGGGGAGGACTCAATCCCTAATTAAGACGCATTAAGGTGGATGTGACTAAACCCACGAGGGCAAGTTAGTGCCTCCCAAAGAGGATAGTATCTTAACATGGAGGAAGGATCTCCCTAATACCTATTCCTAGATGGTATAACACTTGAATATTGGTGTGCTTACTTGGGGGGATAGGAGCGGTAGTGTATCCTTAGACGTTCGAAAGATGGATCAGGTTTACTCCTGAGAGGTATCTTTCGAGGTGGTTGTTCGGACCCCTCTCCTTTCTTCGGGTTTGGTTTTGATTCTCGAGGGTGAGAATTAATTGAGAGGTATCTGATGTAACAACCCAGAACCTCCTAGTCTAGTACTTTCCCAAAACTGGGTTCCATCAAATGGTTCCACCAAAAAGGAGGCACTAGTCAGGGTCTCACACCGAAACGGTGGCACCGTGACGGTGGCACTGTGAGGGTTCACCATGATAGTGGCACCGTGAGGGTGGAACCATGATGGTGGAACTGTGATGGTGGCACCATGAGGGTGACACCATGACGGTGGCACCATGATGGTGGCACCATTTCCTCACAAAGTGGTCTTCTATCTTTTTCCAGTTTCTGATTTTTTCCTATCCTGCAACGGGTCTTTTGACATAAAAATGATTTGATACCCCATTTTGAATCCATTTAAAGCCCATAAATAATATCTAAAATCCCCCAAGAGCCGGAGGACCCTTAAATTACCCAAACGTGTGGCTTTTCCTCGGTGTCACACCCTTTCCCCATAAATTCTAATTCTACCCCTGTTGTGCGATTTATAGGAAACCGTTAATCACACTACAGTTATGGCCACATATCTGATGAGAATTGTTAAATTACATTTAATTCCATCGTTCGTAAGCACCTAACCGCATGGGGAACCATGATCCGACTTTAAAGACGTTTAAAATTCCATATCCACTAACTCCAGGACCTTACAATTTATCGCACGAGAATTCCTTATTTTTTCTTATTGGATGGTCCCTTTTCCTCTCCTTGGTGTGTTGAAATCCCCCCTTTCCGAGACGAGTTTTGCGCCTGTGCTGGAGTCCCTCCTACTCATCCTTGGAGACCCCAGAGTTTCTCCCCTACAAGTTGCACTCCCACATCTCTTGGCTTGCAGAGTTAAAATGAAAATCTTTGATCATCCAAGTAGGGGTTTCCTTCATCTCTCTTTACTGTGTATCATGTGGGGCGGGTATTCTATTTTTTATGTGGGGATGGATGAAACCAAACATTAACAAAGATAATAAATGGAATTTTAAAGAATAAAGGGGGGGGGGTGATCGATGTTTTTAATATACTTTTTATCCTTGATTTTGTGATGTGAATTGTATAGGATTATGCCCAATGAAAATCATGACCGTTGGTGGTCCTTATTTGTGCACTAATGAACCCCTATCTTCTATGATGATTTAATGGTTGTAACATGGGAATTTGGTTAATCATGTAAACTCGTCCAATGAAATGGATGTCTAGTGAACACCAACCCTTGTGGGATCACCCTGGTTAACCAAATTGAAAAGAGGAACTTAATGAATGATGCACTTGAATCTGGAAACTCCCTTGTTATGTCATGGTGGTATGTATAATTGTTCTTCTTGATGCTTATGGGGTGATATGGATGGGGATGGGATCCTTTATTGTTGTGCTGTTTTTTGTGGACCTGAAGCCGTGTGGGGATGTATCTTGAGGCTTGGTTTGGTTTCAGTACTTTGAGGGATCTCAATTATCCCTTTTGTTGTTGTGAATTTACAAGAGAACCAGGTGTGAATGCTTAAAAGTGTTGTTTGGCTGTTTTCCTTTCCTTAGCTTGTGGTCATGTCTGCTCATTGCCCAGTAGTGCAGAATTACCTTAAATGGAATCACTTGAACATGAAAAGAATAATGGGTTCAATAGGGAATTGTTTTCCAGGAATGAGTGGTGACATGGTTGTGGGTTTAGTGCTTCTTGTGAATGAATAGTAATGAGGGTGTTTTTATTGGGCTGGTTTGGAACCCGTAGGCTGGGATGAGTTCTTGTTACCTATATATATAATTTTAGTTCTTATGTTTCTTAGTCACGCCTCACCCAAGTTGAGAACTTGTGGCGATCACCCCCATTTCACGGGGGAGGGTGTTTTTCCCAACACTTTTACAAGTGACTGGTTATTCCCTCCTTTTCTACTCTCTTTCCCAAGTGGACCAAGACCCTTTGGGTAGGTTGTGACAGCCCGAGGTCCATTATAGCCCAATATTCTTCGGGAAGGGTGGTTGTGGTGGTTGGCCCAGGTGTGTGTGGGCATGTTGTTTCCTAAGTGTCTTCGGCATGAGGCCTAGGTGTCTCCAGGTGTGGCATTAGTTGTTCTGGACTAGGTGTTTGCGAGCATGGTTACACGTGGTTGTTGTGGCCCAGGTGTTTTTGGGAGGGATGTATGGTTATCACCCAGGTGTGTGCAGGGGGGGATGGCAGTGGGACTGCGGTGAGAATGGAGGGAGAGGTATGATGTGTAGTATGTCTTAACTAACTAGTGGGGAAGTGGCGTGGGGTACCCAAACATCCATGTGATACCACTATTACATTACTTGACTTGTGTTATTTGGGGAGTGTTCCTTGGCGAGTCTTGGGTGGATAGTTTTCCTTACTGGGAGTTTCGGTTATCTCGTTTCTCACAGGGCATTAGAATACCTCCCCCCTTGTGCACAAGATATTTTTATTTTCCCTACTGAGTATACTTGTATGCTAACCCTACGTATATAAAACTACTTTCTGGTTTCCAGGATGACTTTAGGGACTGTGTAGGATCGTACTAGTTCGGATGTTGGGACAATTGTTGTTGCTGTTTTTCTTTTCTTTGGTACTTTCTTTTGGGGTTTTCTTGTACTTTTGTAGTGTTTACTTTTGAAACATGCATATGGGAATGGTTTGTTTTGGCTTTACTTGTGCTTCCACTTTCAACGTTGTGGGGAATTACTAACTTATCTCCTGATCCTATTAAAATAAAATGGGTATTGCCTTCCAACTTGTATTTGATTCTATACCCTTGGTGATAGTCTCCACTCCGGGACCTATTGAGGGTGGGTCTCGGGGGTCATTATCTCTCCTTCAACTTGAAGAAGTAAGGGTCTGGCAACCTGTTGTCCCTTCTCCTATCTTAGTGAAGGTGGGTCCTGACATGTTCAAACATGAATCAAAGGGTTTGGTTTCATTAAAAACATGGATGATTACTATCTATAATATTTTATTAGAGGGAGTATAATAGTTTTTATAATATTGTATTTATTTGAAAAAAAATTTATTGGAAAAAACATTCCATCATTTCAGTATGTGAATATGTGGATAGGTAAATGATTCTCAAGGAAATACATGGTGGAAATAATCTACATAATTGGTATTTAGATCTTTAATGATTAATATATGATATTTTTTAAATATTGTCATGAAACATATATTGTAAAATATATAATGTGGTTTAGCAAGTAGAACATAAAAAGGGGGTCTACACACATTTTTCCTAATAAAAATATTATGAGGATTAAATATCCTTCTAAAATGTTAGAAAGTATGGATGTGATTTCTTATGTGTCCCATAAACGATCAATCAGGTAAAAATGCTAAGTACCCAACCAGGTGTCTCTTACACATTAAACACAACTACTAGATACAACTATAATCATAGAGAGAGTCAATGTATTATTGTAATGAAAAAATAAGTATGTAATATGGATTAAGATTATGTTCATACCCATTGGAGGAGTGGATAAAATCTATGTAATAGGTTACATAGATAATAGTATCTATTCAGAAATTGATGAAATTTAGTCTTAATAAAGATTCAAATTTTTCTTAAATTGTTCAAATATTTGTGGGATAAGTTAAATTTTCCACCACAAAACACTCTACAATAGAGAAAAAGTACATCAACAAAAAATATCTAAGAAATTAATATGTTTGGATCAAGATGTTCATTACTGAAGATAGATTTATTCCTTGTATCCCATCACATTATAAGCTATATTGTTACATCATGAATACAATTTATTATTATATTGAACCATAGTCTCCCCAAAAAACCAAATACATCCATTAAAAATATCATCTCATATGGGAGATAGATGATAAGGAAGATGTAAATATCTATTAGGCAGTTATATATAAGAATGTTATCGATCCATTGATGAAACCAATACCACATATATGATATGAGGGTTATATATAATCTATGGGTGTAGGAAACTTGAGATTATTTTTAAAAAGGTCATAAAATGTATCTTATCATTAAAATAAACTAAATCTCTATTTATCATTTATTCAAGTTTTCTATAATGTATTTTACAATTATTTTCCAAATGATTATATCCCCCGAAAGTTAGAATTTGAGTTATCCCAAAATGATAATAATCAGAGTTTATTATGGTATGTGATGATATGATATGTTTTTTCTAGAATAGTTTTTTTTCAATAAAATAGGTTGTGTGTGATATATAAAGAATGGATTCATGATGAAATAAGTGGATATTTATTACATAAACTACACCATTAATTTATATCTCAGGCAATGTTATACAATAATCAAAATACATTGTGTTTTATACTTATTAAAAATAATTTCCACCCAATATTGTCGAGGTATAAAACACTAGAACCATAAATAATTTATACTCTAATTATGCATGTTTTAAAATAACATAGCTAATATAGGTCTTTTTGGTTATTTTTCGGATCATGTAGTTAGTTGGAGCACAACCATGATAGGATTTGTCCACTTGTATTATAGGAAAAGGAATTTTGACTTAGATTAAATTATCTCATTGAAATTCTTCTCTATGATTAGTTGAGCCATATATTATGTGTTTATATTCATAGATGAAGGTATTGTGATGTAATAAGCTATGAGATGAATGAAATTTAATGTATTCATCAACGTGATTGTTCTTTTTCAATGAATCAATTTTTTTTCTATACTAGATTGGCATGTTCCATTGTGTTATAAAAAGGAATTATATAGATATCTATACAATGTATTTGACACATATTATAGTTAACATGTTAGTTTATATATATGATATTGTTTAATAGATATCACATGAGACCACTTAGTAGCATTAGAAAGACTACAATTTTTCTAAATTTTGGTCCCTGATTAAATCTATGAAATATAAATTTCAGAGTTGTTCTAAAAAATAATATGTTTTACAAGGTCAAAAATTTACACCCATTGATAAAGAAAAAATCTCAATAAAGTAATTTTTTATAATGAATATATTTTTATTTAAAACCATATCAAAGAGAGTTTTGATGTATTCATAAAGAACCATTATGTCTAAAATAAATTTGTTATGGATTTTATGTGTTTCTGTGAGATTATTAATGTGTACATAAGATAAAATTCTTATGATTCATTTGGAAATATAATACAAATGAATATATATATATATTAGTATGTATTCTTTTTTTTCACATTCATTGTCTTCAATGTGATAAAAAATGGTTTTTCCAATCCCATATGGGTTGTACACAGTTATAAAGAAAATGGTATATTTGTTTATAGAAAATAACATTCATTGAAGGAGTTTGAAAAATGAAAACTAATAGTATATATTTTAATGGTTATATGCAATGTAATCTTTTATGTAACAATATAGTTAAATATCTTCATGAAATTATGAACGTCAAAGATAATTATAAATGAGGATGTGATTCGCTCTTGTTTGATGTATGTGAGATACTAATGATCATGATCCAACACACAATTCTACGTAAAGAAATATTTTTCATAGGGTGAACTCACTAGAAGAACTTTTCTGTTTGGTTATCCTCACAAAATATTTTCCCGATCCATTGGTCAGTGTCCCCCTAGAGGCAGTAGGATTTAATAAAATTATTTTCATGTTTGATATTTAGAAAACCTCTTCATAGAAGGATGATGAAAACTAAAAAAAACAAGTATGAGTTATGTACTGGTTTTTTTGATTATTATATATATTTGAGTTCATAAATATAGATAACCTATGTTTTTTGGGTTTTCTACTAACTTTAATCATAATATGATTAAATAAACCCCATAATTTACACATATAGATTATTCATTTCCTTTACACATGGTGAAAATTTCCACTATATAGCTCATTGTACACTATGGTTTCCTTTAAATAGTACACTAGATTATTGGATTACCATTAAAAATGTTGAAATGAACCATATGTGTGTACCAGATAACCTTTAAATAACCATCGAGTTACCCATACACATATGAGATTTATGTAGTGTGTATAATACCTTTATATAGCTCATCCAGTTCTTGGGATACCCTTTCAAATCACTTATTTATCTTCACACAGATAGTGTAATTATTGTGTGTATTTTATATAGTTACCAGGAAACCTCTATATAGTCATAAAAGTCAGAAGCTACCATTATGTATGTTACCATTTAAACTCAAAATCACATCAGACCATTCTTAATCAATCTCCAATCCCAAAAATTCTATAAAATGTTGTAGATTGTTATCCCACCATCAGAACATGAAACTTTCATAAATATCATCACATCAATTCTAATATATTTTGTTTCTTCCCCAAAATTATCCAAGAATATTCATTATAGGAAATAACTTATCTCTAACACAAATTGTCTCCTTCTCATAAAATTGATAGATTCCCATATCGACAACTAATAAAATCCATCCATGAGAGAAAAAATATTCCCATTTTTATTTATTGTAAATATCTAAAATAAACATATATTTAAATATTTATTGTTTACATCCCCATAATTATTGATAATAAAGGAAAATGACTATGTAGGGGTCAATATCTAACACATTTTCACTACATTCTTTATAAGGAAATGATCATTTATCCTCACCCAACACTTCTTTTCCCACATAAAATCAAAATTTTAGAATGACTCACATGTCAATATAAGGATAGATCCACATAATCTCGTTACAATAATATTTTATCTAGTTACATCTACATATATATTGTCTCACCTAATATAAAAAATAATAGTGGCAACCATGGTGTTAAAATAATTATATAAGTGTGGTAAAAATGTGCCGCTATTTCAAAAAATATATTTTAAGGATTATATTAAAAAATAAATCAAGAACACATTCATATACTAGATATAACTTATTATTAACTTTATAATGATTGAGAAAAAGACATATAACTTAACATTGAACATTCTCTTTCCTTCAACCATCACTCTCCCTTTATGAAAAAATTTAAATAATAAAGATAATGTTATAATAGTTACATTGGATTAAAAAAAAAAATTTAAAGGAGGATGTTCTAAATTTTCAAATTTTCCTAGATCCTACTTTTGAAAGAACCTAATTTATGTTTCATCCCCTTCAATAGATGTGTTCCTCATCACATATTCTCAACATGGTTGATTTTAAAAAAAACTCCATAATGTATTCTTTTTTTCAATTATAGTAGTGAAAAGCTCATTCATGTCCAAAATTTTGTTTAGATACTTAAATTAACTATATGTTATCATAAATTACTAAGAAAAGGAAATTATGTGTTTGTGGGGGGTATCAGATTGGATTACTCCTTCAAAATACCATCATGGGTGATACATTGATAAAAAAATCTAACACCTTTTCCATTATAAAAGATCTAGATCACATAAAAATTATTCTACCTTTGATCATAAAATTATTAATTTCATGGGACAACATGGGTTCATTCCATCCTATATCTATGATTTTTGTGTAATTGGATTATTTAACATTGAAAATAATTCACTTTCATTCAACGGTATCTCACCTTTTATTTTAACATTCTTATGAATATCTTATTTTCCAAGTATGAATGCCACTATATTTTCTCCATTATGTACTACATACTTTTACCATCCACAAAAAAAATATTGCGAGATATTTGGCTATATTTCTTATAAAAACGCTTTAGAAATTTGATATTATATTCAACTTAGATAACATAGTTCCCATTTTATTTTTTACTTTATTTTACTCCATCTATTTTTTAGAAAATTTATATTGTGCTTCCTAAAAAAACATATAACAATTTACTCATATTCTTCAATTTATTATATCCACTACAAGATTTCATCATCACTTTTTTGTTACCCATTTATACAACCATTGAGTTTGTTCTTTATTGAAGTCCCAAAATAATAAAATATTTTTATTACTTTATTTTATTAATTTAGTCTTTAATTATAGATTTATTCCATTTATTTTTATTTCTATGAATCATTTACAATGTCCTATAGTGTGAATTTTCATCAAATAATAGAATAATTTTACCTTTGTTCTTATATCATTGGAATATTTATTTTCAGTCCTATTAATGGGGATCTTATTATTATTTTACATTTATTTTTCTCTAAGTTAGACTCATCAATTTTTTATTTTTATTCACACTCTTTGGTATTTTTATTGATACACCATTTTTTTCAGGATTTTGTATAACAAAACTCATCATAGAAGTTACAATAATGAAAAAATAATAAATGTTATCAAGAGATTAAAATTAAATAATGGTGGAAATTATTTTTACTTTCTATGAATTCTATATTTGAATAGAAGGTATTCTCTAAACTTAAATATAATATATTAAAATTGTGCCATTCTATAATATTCATTGATTGAAATATCCTTCTAATATTAAATGGATATAAATCCAAAATTCCAGCAACACAAAAAACACCATAATTACTATATTCCTTTTCCATAATCTATAATCTTTCTTGATTTGGACTCCTAGTGGTTTGGGTAGTATTGACTTTCATTATTAAATTTTATTAGAGAGAAACACTTTTTTTATATTATTACATCCACCTTAGATGTGATGGCCAAGTTCATAGTATTTTTATTCACCCCTATTTATCCAAATGTAAATTTTTAATATTTAATACAAGGTGAAAAACAATTAGTGAAATAAAATTTACTATAATAGTTGGTTACATTTTTCAAAGGATAGGAAATAGTTTCTTTTCCAGATGATCCCATATTTCTTCCTCTACTAATACATGTACCTTTTAGAAGAGAATAATAACTATTATTTTTTATGGTATCATATTTACATTCATCAAATTTGGATGTTCCATATTTTCTGGATTTTAGATTTATCAATTTAATTTCATGTCCTGAAAACATCATGTTTAGAAAATAATTTTTACTACAAAATGGTCTCAACTTATCTTTCAAATCTATAATCAACGTTTTTATTTAATGTTCATGTTATTTTCTACGTATAATGAGATATGGATCAATTTTATTCTTTTTTTATTTGAACTATAAACGTGAATATTTGATAGTGTGCTGATCATATATAACATTCCCAAAAACCATTCATTCCAAATTCATCTTTTAATAGGGAATACTTTTCAATATAATGTGGAATATATTTTTATTCTGACTTTATAAGATTAATTAGAGAATTTGACTTTTATAATTTCATTCCTAGTGCATTTTCGATTTAAAATTTCTTTTTCAAGATGTTCTTTTTCATCAAAATGTTACCTAAAAAAACCCAGTATATAAGTTATGGCTTATACATGAACATTCTTCGCATAAAATCTAAAATAAGAGTATAATTGTTTGATCGTTCTGATGGAATCATAATTTTTATACTCTCTATAGCCTAAAATATCTCTTTAAAATGACCAAATCCATATATTTAGAATATGATAAGTTATCAACTTCATCGGATTCAAATGGTGATCAATACTTCTTTCCATTATTCAAGATTTTCCATAATATATTTACCTATTTATTCTTCTTATTATTTATTATTTTTAGGAATCCTATTATTCAGTTTCAATATCATTGAAATATATATTCTTTATCAATGTAACAACACAATTTTATATAATTTTTCACCTCATGTAAATATCATAAGTACAAATGAGAATACAATGATCTATTTCATAGGAATAATTATTCTATAATACCAATTAAAAATCCCATGAGACCATGTACGGATACTAAGAGGGGTGGGGGGGGGGGGGGGGTGGGGGGGTGAATTAGTGTATACTCATTATTACCATTTTTTATTACCTATTCAAATTAAAATATATTATGCTTCATGATCTATCATGTTAATGTTATATAGGATTAATAGATTTTCCGCCATGAACTATCCGACATTAAATACACAATATAAAACTGAAAAAGATCACAAAATGTTTTGAAAAGGTTTAATGTCAATGAGGAAACTGAATCTTTATAGTATTTTAATCCTAATGATACAAATATTATGAACATAATATTACAGTGATTTCAAATTCCTTGTTAATAAACACAGAAGGATTTGGTAGGTATAATCCTCTTATATAAGGGAAAGAATCATCCAAATCTATTTCTACACTATATGATCTATATAGTGAGTTATTTATACTAAATTATAGTATTTATCTACCACAAGTAATGGAATTTTTTATAATAGTTCCACTATTTCTTCAATGTTATTACTTGAACATATGATAAGGTCTTTAAAAAACTAGGTTATAAATAGAAACATATCATGTTGGTTGGACTTTCTCATATGTAAGATTCAATATGACTTTTTTATTATTGAGAATATTCTCCATTCAATTGTTTTGATGGTATTAGATTAAAATCAACAACAATATCAGCCTAGTATCCTTGTTATTCTTCCCTATATTATATAATTACATCACATGAATCACTACCTTTATCTTATTTAAGACATTGGATTTCAACATAATTCATTGGACATTCATTGATATTATATTTTTACTTCAAAATTATATCTAGAAAAAATAACTGAGAGTTATTACACTGAAACCTATTTTTTAATTTCTCTAACAAATTATATATTAGAAATATTTTTAATTTATATTTCTATAATAAATAGGTAATATCATTGAATACAAAAGGGCGAATTTTTATAATTTAAACTAAATTAAATTCCTTTAATATCCCCAATTAAATATACATAATAATTAGTAATATTAATTCACAAGACAAACAATTAACCATGTATAAATCTTCAATATGATATACATAGAAATTTGATCTAAATATAAATCCACACAAGCCATGTTTCACTATGATATGTCCTATAGTGTGAAGCAACCAGAGATTGACCTCATTTTCCCAATAACATTGAGAGAAAGTAAAAATATTTATCATAGATGAACTATGGAATAATCCACTCTTGTTTTGTCACCATAACACTTCTCTTAGTTGAGATATTATAGATACCTCATTGAAATAGAAATTATATCATTTATCACAAGTGGAATTCATTCCTAAAACACAAAGCAACACTTAAATGAAAATAAACTATTAACTGTTAATATTATTCTTCTCATTTTATCATTTCATATATTCATGTTGTGGATCCTTAATCCTTGTCTTATTTCTATAACTTTATAGCATGAACAATAGTATATTAACATAATGAATCTTAAATAACTCATAGAAATAGTCAGAGATAATTTTTATTATGTGGTTTTTATTTCTATGAATATTGTCTTGTGTGTATCATATGATTTATTTACACAACATAAAATATAATATTCTAAGGACTTATCATTAACCATACATAGTAACTATTATTTAGTCTAACCATGAACCCAGACACTCTTACTGTTAGATAGTAATCATATATACTATTAAAAAACATTGTTTTTAAATATGACATATATATAGATAAAAAAGATCTTATTTACAATTAAAAAATTATAAAGATACAATTATATAGGTATTTCATTATATGGATGACCCTTACAAACATAACTTATTACCTTTATTTAGATTTTTTATAGAGTACATCTACATTGGGTAAAATTTACCTTTATATAGCTTATTATATATTTTAGATACCATTTTATAGCACACTATATTAATTGATTACCAATGCATAGGGTTAAATGACCTCTAACTTTGTCATGGATGACTTTTACATGGACCTCATGTTAGAATTGCAAAGAAAACCTTTATATAGTGTTTATAATACCTTTTCATAGCATATTATGTTCTTCAAATCCCTTTATCTGACACCTAGTTATCATTACACAGATAGTGTAAATCCCATTTGAACATTACAAAATTTTTAATCTACCTGTATAAAGATGAATTAATATGTCATTACCTCTATATATTTAACCATTTTAACCCATAATCAAATTAGGACTTTCTAAATCATTCTATAGGCTATCTAATATCTATTAAATGTTCTAAAAATACTCTCAGAATTAGTCATTTTCATTTGACTGATTTTTATCACATCCATCGTCATTTGTGAGGTTAAATCATTGAAAATATGAAAGAATATTTATCAATGAAAAAAAATTATCATCAACACATATTGACCCCTTATCATAATCCCAGTATCATTCATTACTAAATACCAATAAGATCCTTAATTGGGCATACAAAATAGAATCATGATATTATAAAAATGGTTATAAAATAGCCAAAAATAATAATGATAATTTGAAATATACATGAAAGTGTTATTAATTTTTTAAATAAATGTATCTTGATTATTTATAATGTCAGAAGATCATACCAAATGATTCAAGACTTGAGGTGATGGATCTTATGAACCACAGTCATTACTTTTCGGTTATGAGTTCTCTTTATTTCTCTATCTTTCCCTCTATCATCTTCTCGTGATCTTCTTCCATATTATATATATATATATATTATTTTCATATATATCTTGTGAACTTTAACATTCTTTATTGGGGATAATATATGTTCTTCAAGTTCCCTTCCCATTCCCTTCTTTTAGGGAAACCCATTCTATGTGGACCTAGTGAATTTATTATCTTATTTGAATATTCCACTCAATATATTTAATTTAAGCATATATATTTTATTCAATGAGTAATTATTTTAAGTTAAACCACTTGGTTTAATATTTTTTTTTAAATATATATGTTTTTTTATACATAAATTTATTTACCCTAAAAATCATCTTCATGAATTTTATCTATTTGAAGAAGGGAACCTGTAATCAGAGGGAGGAAATCTAGGAATGAATAAGGATTAATGGATATCCTTGAGCAGTGGGGGAAATATATTTTCTAATATAGAACCTTGTGGAATCTAGTATGTGGATTTAATATCCATCTATACATGGTGAGATCGTGGGATTTAATTTGGAATTAAGGATTTTGGAGAACATATAAAAGGTGAGTGACACTCAACATTAGAGGTATGAAGGGTTTACTCATTTTTCACTTCTTATCACATATATAGTTATTTTCAATGATTTCACATGATTTTATTAGTGCAAAAGAAAATTATAACTCCCTTAACCTAAATTTAAATTATTATAAAGATAAGTTATTCTCAATATATCTATTTATTTCAATGAGTATTTATTTGAATTCATTGAGAAATTTGTGGTTGTAATTTTTTTCTTATTAGTTATATCTCTCATCTATTATTTGGTCAATAAGATACACCCCAAAAATATTCATTTCCTAATTGGTTAAGGGTTATGAGGTCAGATAGAGAGTGAACAAGGGTTCCTATTCACTAATGAAAGGGGGAGTATGTGCATACAATGATTATTAATTCTTACAGTCTGATATCGATATACTAAATAATGGTGTGTGGTTGAGGGCTTAGATTATCAGTTAAGAGATATTATAGAGTCACTAAGAGTATAAAATCAAAAATATGAAAAGGGAATGGGAATAATTTATGTTAGGATAATATTTTCCTTAATATTACAAAACACATTTAAAATAATTATCACAAAATTCCCAAAAAAATAAACCATTAAAATGGGGTACCTATCTATAGGAAAACTTGAGTAACACACTAACAGTAATTGTTTACTAATTTTTTATTACTTTTATTAACCGTACAATGATAATTGAATCACATTTTATCCAAATATGATGAAACTATGAATAAAATAAATTGATAAGTTATTGTATGATCTTCCTATCCCTATATATATTCAACCCACATGCTAAAATGAGTATACTAATTTTCATCCTCTATATCATTTGTTTCTGTACTTGTTTTTATCCCATCATGGAAACTTCAAGTGGTAAAAAATAATTAAATAAATAAATTAAAAATAAATAAAATTAAAAAACATTTTAAATGACAGAATATTGAAAAAATTATCTATATAACTAATCAAAGAGGTGATTTAGTGCTTCAGTGGATCAATATGTTTTCATTTAAAATTAGAAATTAGTTTAACAAGGTTTTATAATCCTTCACCGAGCACGTATAGATTCCAAAAAAACCATGCAAGGGATTATTTTTATAAGAAAAAATAAACAATAATTTATTGAATAATGTGTTCGCTCCCATGCATGGGAAAAAAATTAAATTATACAACCATAATATATCACCAAAATATTAATCTGAATCACTTATTATAAATCATTTCTTATTCAGAGTCAAATTATATTTTTTAGTAAAACATCACCATGAGTTTCCAAAATTTTTTCAAACACAACATCTAATACAATCTTATATAAATTATCCCTAACATCAAGACTTCATAGACCAATTTACATTCTTTAACCACCATAACTAGTAGTCAGATGGTGTAAAAATTGACATAAAACCTATTAATATATCAAAATAAACCCCAAAAACTTCCACATTTGTAATTTACTCAAACCAATTTGGAATTAGTAAAAAACGAGTTAAAAACTTCCCCCAATTACCATAAAATGGTCTCATTTCATCGATTAAAAATAATTAACTCTCATTATTTTGGTTATGTTCTGAATAAGGAAGAATCTATCCCCAGAAAAGTGAATAATTACTTATGATTATTGATTGAAGACATCTATTTTGATATTCTATTGGTTATTGGGACAATCCTATTGTGAATATCTAAATTAGTAATTATATATTATATTTTAGAACATTTTTAAGGTGAATACAAATTGAGTATCTCTCTAGAAATATTATAATTTAACAATATTTTTTTAATTAGGTTTGGAGGATTTTAAAAATGTTATTTTAGGTGAAAAAATAGTTTTCTTTGTCTTATAAATCTATAAATGAAAAATGAGTAATTATGCATTAATGTTTGGGTCAAGGGAAGGTATTTTATAATAAATAAATTGTGTTTAGGGATAAAAAATTGAATAATAAATATTTGAAATTGATTTTATTTTTTTTCATGTATAAAGTTGTAGCTTTTATATAGTTATTTTTTTAATTATACATTCAACGCTCTCCAAACATTCAACTTCATTAATGGGTTCAAATTCAACATTTTTCACTCTCACATAAACTTGTACAGGATCATAAATTATATTCTTATAATGGTCATGATTATCTTTCCAAATATCTTCCAACATGTATTCCTTAACCACATAGGACATCTTAAAACATTCCTCAATTGTAGATCTCATAAAAATTGAAATCCATATGTTTTTATCGAACCTTGAAAATTAGTTTACCCTTTGCGAAATCAATCACATACACTCTTGATGAAATGATAAGCCATCCCAAGATGATTAAGAAATACTTATTAAACTCTATCTCAAGAAATGTGATATCAATGGGTTAATTGTGATTTTCAACACTATCTAAGATGTCATACACTATCTCAATGGGTCAAGTAATGAACCAATCAGTTGATTAAATAAAACATTGTGGATTCTAATTCCCTAATAACCAAGTGATAATATAATAATTAAGGAATAAAAATAACAATATATCCTTTTTTATATAATCATATTTTCTCATTAGTTTCTCTATTTTTATGGTATGAATAATATATTTTGTTCTTGAAATTAGGAGGTAATGTTGTTTTTAAAACAACACTATATTCTTTTGATTTATTTTTGAAAATATTATTATATTTTTTTATTGTGAAATAATATTTTTAGAAATTTTATATATGATGTAATTTTATTCATGTCGTTAAAAAAATGGATGTTTGTATTTATTATTTTAAGTATCACAAGAAACCTAGGATAATTTTGATCCTTACACTTTTGTTTAATCCTTTTTGGGTATATAATGGGTGGTTCAATTATATTTCAGATGTGTGGATTTCACTCTTCTTCCTTAGTCTCATTTTTATTTATTTATTTATTATTTGATATATTACCATTTCATTTCATTTTTTTGGGTTTTTTAGGGTGGAATTAGCTTCTAGATATATTTTAGTATCTCTATTTATTTTTTTGATTCAATGTTTCCAAATTTCTATATTTAGATTCACTTGAATCCTAGGATTAATACTTACTATGATGTTATTTTAATATTACATATGATTTATGAAAATTAAAAAATTAAATCAATACAATTTTAACTATTATTGATTTTATTAATACTAGGAAGTTTTCCAATTTCTCTCCCACTCAATCCTCTTTCCATTTCACAAAAATAAAATTTTATATTATTTAATTTATATTCAAGATTTTTTTAATATTCCAATTGATAACTATTTATATTATCTTCTCTGCCCATTTTATTCTATATTTTATGAATCAAACCTTCCAAAGTCCCTTTAGAATTTAAATAATAACAATATTTTTATTTTTTTGGGTTAATCAATGTAACCTGGGATAGTGATCAATTTTCATGCATATATGTTTCTACAAGAGAGATTAAGATTCTATTTTATCGAGGGTGATAAAAAATTATTAATAGATTAAAACTAACCTATTTTACATCCTTATAATATAATAATGAGCAATTTTTTAAGGCTGTATAGGAATATAAATTCTAGAATAACATCAAAAAATATGATTGTACATTAGAAATTATAGGAAAAACTCTCAAAGAAATCTTTATTGATTATTATTATAAATTCAAGAAACATTGGAATTTGTTTCATGAGAAAAAGAAAATCATAAAATACCATTGATTCGTCATTTCCTTGATTTCATATGCAAGGTATGTTTTTTCATTTTTATTGTTTTTTAGACTTCTCACCAATAATAACATAGAAAACCCCTATGGAATGTTAGTCAACCAATGTTGGGTGACATGTAACGAGACCATTATAAAAAGAATCCATCATTAAATGAGGTAAAACTCAATTTTCGGTGACCTCCTAAGTATACCAGAAATTCTATCCCATGTCCAATGAGGAATATCAACCAAATATTAAGTAGTACTAGTTATTTAATGCCTTACCTATGTGTTCAACCACCTATGGTAGACATTCATGAAAAATGAATTAAATTATTGATCCGAAATAATAATAATTTTATCAAATAACTTGTAAAACATACTCCTTGAATTTTATTGAAACATAAGGGATGAACATTCAACTTCAACACTTCATCAATTATCCCGTGACGTAGGACTAATAAAAAACAATAAAAAAATATAATTATGTCAAAATATTCCTTATTAGATAAAAAACTATAGTCAATAAATATAATATTTATTTATTTAGTAATTTAATGACCTATAATAAAACCATATACATGATAGATTACATTAAATATGGGTTTTTTTAAACAAATTATGTGAATATCTCTTAAAATTATCATTCCCAACCCATGGTCGAACAAGTTTATCTTTTTTATTCACATATTTCTCATTCCAATGTTCCCAAATATTTCCCCTAAATGTCCTCTTATGGTCACTATAATGTCTCTTAGTATCAATTATTCCTATTTATATCTCCTCCTAATAACTTTTTATTAGTTGAATATAGATTTAGTGAAATTATAATTAATTTTGCTTCAATCAAACAATGAAATTAAGTTAAAAAATATACCAATATTATAGTAAAAAAATATAAAAACACAAAAAAATTATACTAATAAAAAATATCAGAGTAGAAATAATATAGTTACATTATTTATAGAATAAAAATCTAGAAATTATCAAGATCAAACAAAAAATATAAAGACAAGAACTGACTCACTAGGCCCCCACTTATGCCAGCTGTAAGAATATAGTGCCACCCAAATCATACCTCCATCAAGATTGTGGTCGGAGACTAACACCATATAGGTATATCACACATACGGGATAATATATCCTAATGTACATGTACACACACACACACACACAAAACTCCATACACAACAAAAACAAGATGGGAAATAAAAATAAATCCTACAGAGAATAAATAAATTTCTGTCACATCATCAAGGTTCAAATTAGAGTCTGAAAAAAGACATCCAAATTTAAATGTGGGTAAAAACATGTCCAATATATAAAGGTACTACAAATATATCAAAAAAATTGAAAAATGAATAGGTGAGCTCTACTCACAATCTCTAATTCTAAAAACCAAACACGGTCACCATCACAAAAACATGATGCACTCTAGAATCTCTAGGACCACCACAAATGTAATCTAAAATTATTAAACTATATAAGTCATTTAGACTATGAGAATCACCCTTTAAGAGGTGATTATAAACATTTCTAACTGGAAGCCCAAAATAGAAAAATAAGGAAATATAAATATTATTTAACTCGACCTAAATGGAAAAAAATATAAAACCCAAATTAATTTACATTCTCATAGGAACCATGATAATGAAAGGGATATTTTGATATTGGTATGTTTCCAATTATTTCATGACTATCTAGTGATTCCCATTTCTCATCAATTAAAAAATGTTCATTATCACATATTTCATGGAATTATTCTGTGGATGGAACCTCTAGGGTCCTATTTCGAGTTGAGTAGAGAGATAAGAATGGATGTGTACATTGGATTGAGAAAATGGAGAATATCACTGGGATACAAGATATATAACCTAAAGATATATCTTAATTGTGAAAGAAAAGACAAAATTTCTAAAAAAATATGATATAATCAACATGTAATATCAGAACACTATTTGAATGGGTCAATATGGTATCATTTTGTATGGACAGTTACTTAATCCATGTTTCAGTGGTTCCATAAGGAATGTGGTATGTAGAGACCCAAGCTTGACGTACATGTACATTACATTACTTTTTCAGAATACTTAATACATAACAAAAACAGACACACAAGGACCGAAATAGTTTAGTGTCTTTAGAAACTCGGAATATAATCTTCTAATCGTGGTGAAAGATCTTCAACATCTCCCATAAAGATATTCCCCTTTTGTTTTCTTACCTAAAACATTTCTTTAAATCTTGGGGAAAAGAAAACATATAAACGGTGAGCTCAAATTCTCAGTAAGGGTAAGCATGGAGAAAATAAAACAAATCATATACATTTGAACTAAAAAAACTTGATCATAATGTTTAAACATCAAAATCTTTTGCAATGACATAAAACATGGTAGTACGTAAGGAATTGATCACAAAGAAACATTAATAATGATACAATATAATGTAAATAAAATATGTAATTGTGGCAACCATTAAGCACATGTTATTATTTCCATAGTAGCCAAGGCATTTCTGCCAAGACCATCTTAGTGGACAAATTCCCTTTCTGAATCGAGTTCACTCCTCATTCCAACCGTGTATCATTGAACCAGAATAACGTACCGTTCCAGTGAAGTCTATCTCATGAGATATAAATCTTTAACCAATGAATTGGAGGGAGATATAGGTCCACCCATCTCATATTGAAATCATTCTTATGTGTGCCATAACCCAATCATAAATCATGCATCATAACCTAAAGAATAAAATTGCTTTCATAAACATCATCCCATCATAACATAATCCATATAAAAAATTTATATAATTTCATTATAACAAATGTGAAACCATGTAAATAATAGAGACATTATACATGAAACATAAACATATGAAATAATGTCATCTTGGATGGAAAATGGTTTTGATAAAACAATTGAAATAAATTCCTGAGGAAAATATCCTTTCTTCTTCGAAATCATTTTCTTTTCAAAAAATACCATGCAATTTTAAAAGAAAAAGATTTTGTTGAAAATAGTAATGAAATATTGTTGAGTAAGCTTCATGAAAATAAGGCGTTATAAAACCTTAAAACTACGTTCATGCCGTATAATTTAAAAAAACATCCTCCTTATACTTTTACCGGTAAAGTCAAAAAGTCCCTTATATGGTAAACAAAGGAAAGATTCCTTCCATATAATGTGGTAAAAGTAAAAAAAGCGTAAAAATGACATTAAACATACATGGAATAATAGTAAACATCTTATGAAAACATTTTTAGAAAACATGGACATGGATGATAAACATAACCTCAGTAAATACTTACGAATAAACAATCCCGGATAAGAATGAGATTGAAATAATTATCCCTTACCTTATGTCCGATATGCTTTGTATGTATCAGAACCTCTTGTATAATGATTTAAATAATGTCATTGAATTATTAATTAATCATATTCATTATTGTGATATCATATATGGTTCACTTATGACTTTATATTACCCGTTCTTTTGTAAATTCCATGTTAAAGCAGCGTTTTTGGTAAACTAGTTTCATTTATCGTACGTGTTTCAAATTTTTGTTCTTGATATTGTTACTTATATACTGATTTACTTAATTACAGAATTTAAAACATGATTTATATATAATATATATTCAGTATATAAATATATATGATAGATTGATAAATGGAATAAAATACACCGTTCGTGGAGACGACAGGCCGTACGTACGCATGAACACGATTTTTGTTTCCTTATTGAATTGAATGGAATTAAGTAAATGAAACATATATGTAAATAAATCAAGTATTATTATGTAATATCATTCATGATCATTTATTATATATACACTTTATAATCACACTTGAATGGTTAATCATGGAAAATGAATCTCATCGCGTTCGTGGAGACGGTAGTCCGTACATACGCAAGAGCGATGATATCATTCCCATAATTATTTAATAGAATTAGAGTGAATGATATAATATATCAGAATATGTATTATGTTTTAATAACCATATATAGTTATTCATTACACCATTATACCCAGCCAATTAAGGTGGTGGTGGAAAAACTAATTACACCATGGTGTGGAGACTGTATTCCGTATGTATGCACGCACGGTGATTTCATTTTCCGTAGGATGGATAGAAGGTGAAATGGGGTTGTTTCATATTTATAATATCATATCAGTATATGATTGATACTGAGGTTATTACTATATAATGAAACAACTAAATAATAGGAACTAGAAGAAGGGAGAAACTTGAAAGAATCGGTAGAAGAGATTACCTCTTCCTCGACATGCCTCCTTTAAACTTCCACTTAAGGGACTAGAGTTTGTATTTTGAGAAGACAAGAATCTCTAATATGTTTCTTGGGATGTTGATAAGGGAAATGGGCAGGGGTTGGCCGAGATTGAAGTCTCAAAGTTGTGTAAAGAGAAGCGGGAGGAGGTGCCCTTTTATAAAGCAGGAGAGGGGCACCTTTAAAAAGTGTGAAAATATTTTTTTATTATAAACATATCTTTGGTTTAAAAAGGTCCAAAAATCATTGAAGATGATGATAAGATGACTCATGGTCGATATAAAATCATCCAATCAGAATTGGACATGTTTTGGATAATATTTTAATCATTTATCCACGAGGTAAATACTGCATCATTATTTTGTCGTAAATAATTTAATTTATCGACGTCTAAAAATTATAAAAAAATACCATCATGTAGGAAATATTTCTATCTTTCCAATGAATATTTATAGTCGAAAAGATAATTTATATAACCCCTTATAAAAATTAATTACTAAAAGATTTTAGTTAATGTCAATTTTGTCTTTACATTAAATTAATTAATCCAAATTGTCATTATCACTACCAAGTGGCTCAATGGGGTCCCAAAATCGACTCAAGGATGCCCATGGTCGGCTACTACTCATCCAATATGGTTAGAACAAGTGTTTAGGTAATTTTTAATTATTATAATATTCTTTTAACCTTAAATTACCCAATTTACTTTTAACTGCTGTAAATAAAAGTCCAAAGTTACTATCCATCAAAAATTATTTTCATCTTATTGAACAATATTTTACTTATTGATAAGAACCTTTTATGTCACATTTTTGAAATTCAATTCACAAAAGTGGTAAAATTTCATTTAAATGAAAGAGTCAGTTTTTTAACTACCACTAAGTGGTTTCACTATTCATCAAAAATTGAAGTTTTTTAGAAAAATACCAAAAATTAAGCCTAAGCTATATTTGATATTCCAAATTCGAAAATGATGTCTAATTTTTAAAATTCAAAACATATAAGTGACATTAATTAATTTTAAAATTAATTCCCGTTATCAAAACAAATAGCGTGTTTTTAAGAAACAATAACTATCAAAAAATCGACACTTGTTTATGTCCAATTTCAACGTGAAATTAATTCCAATGACCAAAATTGGATTAAATAGTAATAATATATTATAATTACACTTTAAAACCAATTAAAAAGATATTCAATCCATATAAATTATTGCGATGTAAAAAGTTGTTTTTAATTAAAATATATCGTGTTTTTACTATTCATTAAAATATGAATGTTATTGGAATAATATGAAAAATTTATCCAGATTAAATTTTTATATCCTGATTCCAAATAAGAATTTTATTTTGTCAAATTTATCTTATAAACATGTCAAAAATTAGATTTAATGTGGGTGCGCCATCAAAAGGCCGCAAAACTGCATGTTTTGAAAAATACTTATTTTATCTGAAAAATTTATTTTGTTCTCATACCATGTTCTAGTAATATGTAAAATGAATAATAATGTTATAAAATTTAAAATTTAGTTAATAATATTCATAAAGGATAGTCCATAATAATATTATAACAATATATTATTGTTTAGTGAAATCCGGTATTGCGTACAACACACGCTATTGAGGAAGGTCGCAATTGTGTGTAATGAAAGCCAAGTCAGCGTTGAGTGTAGTGAAGGAATCCTTTGTTGTTGTGTATAACAGAATCCAACCATATTTCATTTATACATTGAATATATATATATATATACACTCAATGTTGCGTAGAATAACTACTGTCAAATAAACTTGAAATTGTGTGTAACACAATCCAAGACTAGTGTTGTGTATACTACAAGCTAATAAGATGTTTTGTATAGCGTAAGATAATCTTGGTGTAGCATATAAAAAATATACGAAATAAATTTAAAAGAATATATCTTATAAAATCTCGGGGTGTTACATTCTACACCCCTTAAAATGAATGTCTCCCTCAAAATTCGTCAGGGATAGAAATGGTTTATTACATGAGAGTTTCTTTCATAGAAACCCACATTGTAAAAAGGAATACCAAAACATACTTTTAAAAATGATCATTAGAAAAAAAAATGGATACCCAAAGTAACTCATCACTTGGGTTCCCACATAATAGATCATAGGTGAAAATATGGATATATAAGAGAAATGTTTCTATCATGTTCTGATGGAGAGTGGTAGAGAACATGGCTATGAAAAAATCCAACAATCACAAAGACATAAATTTTTGATAATCTAAGGTACCATCTGATTCACTAGATATGAGGGCACTAGGAAAACATTTTTGGTTTTCAAGATCATTTCCCTAATTTGAAGAATTTGAATTAGAAGAAACACTTACTTTATTTTGGTAAAATCTCACCTTTTTTCATGCCTTGAACAATTTCCACTTCATATCTTAAAGAAATGAAGTTGAATTTTTCTTCCATGAAGTTATAGTGGATCATGCAATAGAATGATAGGTCATTCCATATGTCTCAAACATAATGTTAGCAATAATTATATAAATAAGTCCATCTATGTTGATATTAATCGGATATGGTTCCCAAATGGACTTATACTTCATCTATCATCCTACATTATAAAATAAAACTAGTTTCTACTAACCAGGGACAACTTGTAGGCCAGTGGTAGGAAATAAAGGCCTGTCGCACTTCAGTTGTGGGTTCGATTCCTATAGCCTTGTTTGACGTGATGGGTTGTCACCTGTTCTACAGGTTGAGCCTTTTTCTAAAAATACACTATTATAAAATTCCATAATTAATATCGAAAAAAAGAGTTATATCCTTAAAAAATACTATTTGATGTCCAACATAATCCATTCAAATATTTAGGCATATCCAAAATACATATGTCAAATCTCATAGTATAAATAAAATGATTACTTGGAAGGTCACATAACAAGAATGTGAATTCCATCATTTATCCCCCATATATCAAAATATATATCTTGCTGGTCACATTACAAACATGTGAATTCATTAATCCTGTATTCTTTTGAAAAATGAATACCCATTTAACCTTAGTGAAAACATAAATGCTCTTAAAAGTTAACACTTTCCACATACCAAAATCCAAAAATTTCTATATACTCAAACCATGATATCACATTGTCCTTATATAAGTCATGAGCTCATCAATACTATAAAACATCTCATTATCTCCTTATCCCTTCATTATGTGCATATCATCTACTTTCCAAAAATATATGAATTAACCTTTCATGGTTTTTAGTACCATTCAACATATACTATCAAATACTTTAGGGAAAACAATATTGTAACAATCCTTAGACGTGTCTTTATTCCATAGTACCATTGCCTATACAACATAACTCTTGATAAACATAAATCATTACACTACCTTCTTAAGCCATTTATCAAACTTCAACAATTCTTTTATCTCACATATCATTTGTAGTCTCTTCATCATCATCAATATAAATACTACCCATACGACCATGCTTATTCTCTTCATGAAATTTTACCTTATATCATTGGTTCGCATAATCCCCATACATTTGACATTTAAAACATTTAACCTATGTCGATGTCTTAGGAATACCATTATCCTTTTCCATGGTGTTAACTGAAACTTTTCCTATGAAATTACTAGCTTTGTGCCCTTCTTTTCCACCCCCAAATCATCTTCCAGTTCCTTCGAAACATTATCCCTGATGCCTCTTCCCACATGATTTACATGGGGAAAATTGAACTTTCTTTCCTCTATTATCATCATGAAACTCCATCTTTCTCTTATTAGCCGAGTCAGGAAACTTACCAAAGTTGATATTATTGATCATATTATGAGATTTCTGATTAGGCATAATAATGATGTTTGGACTTCCAAATCCCGTTTCATTTGGTTCCTCATGAAGAATATCGTTCCATTGTCCATTATATCCTCCATTATCGTGAATCTTCCTATTTCCAGCCATTTTCTAAAACCCTAAAAGAATAGTTTGAGAGGAAAAAATCATGCTAGGAAAACAACATAATAAGGGGGGAGTACCTTCAATATCTAACATCTTAGGTTTAATTCTAATATCCTTACCGTAATTCTAGGACTATAACCTATACTTATACGCAAGCTTAGGGACATCCCTAGACATACCTTAGAAATATCTTCTAGGGATCTCACTAAAGTTTTCATATCCTAATTTCCAAAGGTTAACTAAACCTTTCCTCTGATACCAACTATAGAGACCCATGATTTATGTATATTTACATTACATTACTTTTTCGGAATACTTAATACATAACAAAAATAGACACACAAGTACCATAATATTTTATTGCGTTTGGAAACTCAGAATATAATCTTCTAATTGTTGTGAAAGATCTTCAACATCTCCCATAAAGATCTTCCCCTTTTTCTTTCTTACCTAAAACTTTTCATTAAATCCTAGGGAAAAGAAAACATATAAAGGGTGAGATCAAATGCTCAGTAAGGGTAAGCATGGAGAAAATAAAACAAATCATATACATTTGAACTAAAAAAACATGATCATAATGTTTAAACATCAAAATCTTGAGTAATGACATAAAACATGGAAGTACATAAGGAATAGATCACAAAGAAACATTAATCATGATAGAATAGCATGGGAATAAAACATTTAATTGTGGAAACCACTAAGCACATGTTAGGATTTCCATTGTAGCCAAGGCATTGTTGCCAAGACCATCTTAGTGGACAAAGTCCCTTTCTGAATCGAGTTCACTCCTCGTTCCAATCCTATATCACTGAACCAAAATAACTTACCATTCTAGCCATGTATATCTCATGAGATATAAATCTTTACCCAATGAATTGGATGGAGATATAGGTCCCACCCATCTCATATTGAAATCATTCTTAAGTGTGCCACAACATAATCATAAATCATGCATCATAACCTAAAGAATAAAATGGGTTTCATAAACGTCATCCCATTATAACATAATCCATATAAAAAATGGATATCATTTCATCATAAGAAAAGTGAAACCATGTAAATCATAGAGACATTATACTTGAAACATAAAAATATTAAATAATGTCATATTGGATGGAAAATGGTTTTTATAAAACACTTTAAATGAATTCTTGAAGAAAATATCATTTCTTCTTCAAAATCATTTTCTTTTCACAAAATACCATGAAATTTTTATAGAAAAGGAATTTGTTGAAAATATTCATGAAATCTTGTAGAGTAATATTCATGAAAATAAGGTGTTATAAAATTGTAAAAATCCATTCATGCCGTATAAGTTAAAAAAAATTCTCCTCGTACTTTTTCCGGAAAAGTCAAAAAGTACCTTATATGGAAAACAAGGGAAGGATTCCTTCCATACAACGTGGTAAATGTCAAAAAAGGGTAAAAATTAAATTAAACATACATGGAATAATTGTAAACATCTTATGAAATCATTTTTTGAGAACATGGACATGGATTATAAACATAACCCTAGTAAATACTTACAAATAAACAATCCCGAAAAAGAACGAGATTGGAATAATTATCCCTTACCTTATGTCTGATATGCTTCGTATGTATCAAAAACTCCTGTATAATTATTTAAATAATGTCATTGAATTATTACAGAATCATATTCATTATTACTATATCATATATGGTTCACTTATGACTTTATATTACCCATTCTTTTGTAAATTCCATGTTAAAGCAGCGTTTTGGGTAAAATCGCTTCATTTATCTTACGCGTTTCGACTTGTTGTTCTTGATATTATTACTTATATACTGATTTAATTAATTACATAATGTAAAACATGATTTATATATAATATATATTCAGAATATATATATATTATATATCAATAAATGGAATGAAATACACCGTTCATGGAGACGGTAGGCTGTACGTACGCATGAGCGCTGTTTTCATTTACTTATTGAATTGAATTGTATTAAGTAAATGAAAGATATATGTAAATAAATATAATATTATTATGTAATATCATTCATTATTATTTTTTATATATACACTTTATATTCATACTTGAATGGTTGATCATGTAAAATGAATCTCATCGCGTTCGTGGAGACGGTAGTCCGTACGTACGCAAGAGCGATGATATCATTAAAATAATTATTTATTAGAATTGGAGTGAATGATATAATATATCAGAATAATTATGATGTTATAATAACCATATATAGTTATTATTTACACCATTATACCCTTCCAAGTAAGGTGGTGGTGGAAAAACTAATTACACTAAGACGTGGAGATGGTATTCCATACGTACGCACACACGGTGACTTCGTTTTCCATAGGATGGATAGAAGGTGAAATGGGTTTGTTTCATATTTATAATATCATATCAGTATATGAGTGATACTTATGTTATTAATTTATAATGAAACATCTAAATAAGAGGAAGTATAAGAAGGAAGAAACTTGAAAGAATCGGTAGAAGAGATTACCTCTTCCTCGACGTGCCTCCTTTAAAATTCCACTTAAGGGACTAGAGATGGACTTTTGAGAAGACCAGAACCTTTAATATGTTTCTAGGGATGTTGAGAAGGGAAATGGTCAAGGTTTGGCTGAGATTTAAGTCTCAAAGTTGTGTAAAGAGAAGAAGGAGGAGGTGAACTTTTATAAGGGAGGAGAGGGGCACCTTTGGAAGGTGTGAAAATATTATTTTATTATAAACTTATATTCGTTTATAAAAGGTACAAAAATCATAAAATATTAAGATAATATGACTCATGGTCGAAATAAAATCATCCAATCAGTATTGGACATGTTTTGGATAATATTTTAATCATTGAAATCTTATTTATTTAAATCATTTATCAATGAGGTAAATACTGCATCATTATTATTTCATAAATAATTTAAATTATTCGATGTCTAAAAATTATAAAAAAACTACCTTCATGTAGTAAATAAGTTTAGATTTACAATGAATATTTATAGTCAATAAAATAATTTATACAACCCCTTATAAAAATTAATTACTAAAATATTTTTGTTAATGTCAATTTTGTCTTTACATTAAATTAATTAATCCAAATTGTGATTATCACTTCCATGTTGCTCAATGAGGTCTCAAAATCTACCCAATGATGCCCATTGTCGGCCACTACTCATCCAATAAGGATAGTACAAGTGTTAAGATAATTTTTGAATTATTATAATATTCTTTTAACCTTGAATTACCCTATTTACCTTTAACAGCGGTAAATAAAAGTCAAAATTTACTATTCACCAAAAATTATTTTCATCTTATTGAACCAAATTTTACTTTTTGATAAAAACCATGTATATCAGATTTTTGAAATTCAATTCACAGAAGTGGTAAAATTTCATTTAAATAAAAGAGTCAGTTTTTTAACAACCACTAAGTGGTTTCACTATTCATCAAAAATTGAAGTTTTTCAGAAAAATACCAAAAATTCAGCCTAAGATATATTTGATATACCTAATTAAAAAATGTTTTCCATTTTTCCAAATTCAAAACATATAAGTGGAATTAATTAATTTTAAAATTAATTCCTGTTATCAAAACAAATAGCGTGTTTTTAAGAAACAATGACTATCAAAAGATCGACACTTGTTTACGACCAATTTCAAAGTGAAATTAATTCCAATGACCAACATTGGATTAAATGGAAAAAATATATTCTAATTAAACTTTAAAACCAATTAAAAAGATAATCTATCCATATAAATTATTGCGATGAAAAAAGTTGTTTTTAATTAAAATATAGCGTGTTTTTACTATTCATTAAAATATGAAAGTTATCGGTATAATATGAAAAATTTATCCAAATTAAATTTTTTTATCCTGATTCCAAAGAATAATTTTATTTTGTCAAATTGAACTTATAAAAATGTCAAAAACTAGATTTAAAGTGGGTGCGCCATCAAATGGCGGCAAAATTGCATGTTTTGAAAAATACTTATTTTACCTGAAAAAATTATTTTGTTCTCATACCATGTTCTAGTAATATGTAAGATGAATAATAATGTTATAAAATTAAAAATTTAGTTAATACTATTAATAATGGCTAGTCCATAATAATATTATAACAATATATTGTTGTTTAGTGAAATCTGGTATTACGTACAACACACGCTATCGAAGAAGGTCGCGATTGTGTGTAATGAAAGCCAAGTCAGGGTTGCATGTAGTGAAAGAATCCTTTGTTGTTGAGTATAACAAAATCCAACCATATTTCATATATACATTTAATATATATATATATATATACACACTCAATGTTGCATAGAATAACTACTATCAAACAAACTTGAAATTGTGTGTAACACGATTCAAGATTAGTGTTGTGTATACTGCAAGCTAATACAATGTTGTGTATGGCACAAGATAATTTTGGTGTAGTGTATAACAAAATATATGAAAGAAATTAAAAAGAATATATCTTATAAAATCTCAGGGTGTTACATGGTATGTCATGCAATGTGTTAGTGAATGCAGTTTTTTATTGTGGGTACTTGATTAACATTTTGATCCAAATGTCTATGGAATACATAGTTTTTGGTCAAGCCATACAACATGATATACTATTCCCATATAGAATTCTTATATTTTACTATGAATGGGACACCATGTCATTTGATCCACTAGAACATAGGACATGTAGTTAAGGATTTCATACTAGATTCTTTTATTGTGAGAATTTTTTCCTACTCCACTATTAATCATTTCCCCACCTCTTTCTAAAGAACTAAACTATATGGTAACACCTTAGAGAATCAATTTATTAAATCCAATAAAAAAATTATGATTTCTATGAATCAACTCATTTTTAATCATACCTCAAGCAGAAACAAGGGATGTGTTCGATTTTTTGTAACTCTCATGATATGTAATAATCTAATTGAACAAAAAAACCCATAAATTAATAAATATTAAATAGAAAAATATTAATCTATTATTTAATCATGATTTGAACTATATTTGCATTGAATTTGTTTTTAATTTTAGGATATTGATGAATAAGGATAATGCGGAAAAATCCAAAATTGTGAATGGTGAAACATCAATATTCAATGTGATTGTGAACACTGATCACATTCAAAATTATTAAATTAGAAAAAAAATTACAAAAAGTTTAATAGGTTCCAATCAAATGGAAAATAATAAAATGATTGAGCTACAAAAATCTAGAATGATGAAGGGATTCAATGACGATTTAATGTTATATGGATGAAATTGAAATAACAAAAAAGGAAACCATAATTATCAAATCCCCACCACATAATTGAATTCGTTTTTGATGAATAATGAATACTTGATGACATCATTTATGATATCTAACAATTAGGCCACTAAGGAAAAGCCATGTGGAACCCGATCACTGATTCATGAGGCTCCTTCATATGGTTATTGAAGGATTTCTCCTGAGGTGGAACACATATCTACTAGATATCACTCTTGGTTATATGAATAACCATTGTTATTTTCCATAATATTTTTTAAATAGTGAATCACTATGTTTAGGAACATAAATATTCAACTAATTAATTAGATAATTTAATTTATTTATTTCAAATAATATATCCTTGTGACTACACCTCATCCAAAAAACAAAAGTGTGTGAAAAATATGTTGTTCCTATGATAAAAATCATATCTTGAATTCAATTGTAGACTCAGGTTAATTTTATGAATCTATGATTTGTGTTAAATTAATTACTTACAAATTCTAGAAATCCGCAGTATTAATATATGTCATTATTTTTAATATATAATTTCTATGATCAATTAATTCTTGAAAATTCAAGCCAACACCAAAATAATTTCATGTAATGTTTGTTGAAATATTTTAAAGGGTTTTACTTGAAAATTAATATCATTACACCATCAAAACCTTGAAGTATTTTTAGATTTAAAATATCTATCTACTCAAAATACATATGTTAATGAGTCCATATCCATCTCTTATGATCCCATGATATCGTCTATATGCTCATATATTTAGAATGGGATTACACCCAAAGAATAGTCCTCTCATAAAGTTTTCTTTCATGTTAATCCATGATTACATTTGAGTAATCGTAAAGAACAATTTTCCCCTTGATTTATATTTTACTCAGTCAATAATGTGGGATAAATTATGAATGTGTATCTATATCTATGATACATAAAATATTTTATGCACCTAGAATAACTATGGGTGTAAATCCATATGATATTTGTCCTAAAAAGACCTATATAAGATATATAATGGTCTAAATAACCTCAGGGATAGATTACATCCCTAAAAACCTTTAAAGACATTTCATTGATGAGAATTTTAGGAATATATGGTTTCCTTGCTCAAATACCCAAGGCTAATAATGTTAGAGTATATAATATTTCATATGGTTAAATTCTGTCTTTATACATTCCCAAATCGCATTATCTTTCACTAACATAACGTCCTCTAACTCTAGATATTTGAGAAATGCCACACTAATATTAGTCTATTACAAGGCTGATATATAGGGCCTCCCATAGAGGGCCTCTAATAGTTCCAACGTGATAGTGTAGTGAAAAATATTATTATAGGTGAACTCCATTATTTTTTGATGATCCTCCCATGTATTAATGATTCCTAATGCATAGGGTATATTTTTTTCCTCTAGAACCCGAATAGTACATTATTTACATCTATTAATCTGGGTATGGAATGATATTGCCATTCATTAATTGGTACCAAAACCCCCTACAAGTATATTTACAATCACATTATGAATCATGCATTATGGTTGACTAAATAAAAATTATTATTTTTATTAGAATCAAAACAATTTTAAGGAAATGTTAGAAACCCCAGATCATAAATACACGTTATTGAAACCATAAAACCTTGAACCAAACTAAAGGAACCGCCCCTCTCTAGCCAATAAAAAAAGATGAAAACCCTCACCAATGCCTGACCACCCAGAAAGCTATCTTGTGCATGAATTCACTAGCCTGGAACTGATGACATAGCCATACCCTCTCAATCAAACAATTCGAAATAGCATGCACTGTTGAACGTTTAAGCTCTGGTGCCCATCTAGAGCATCCCCCTCTAAAATGATGGTATAACACCACCAAGAAACCTTCAAAAACAAACAAAATATTCTCTAAAAGTCCACACAATCTGAACCAACATGCTTCCCAATCACTCAACAGATTCCACCCATTTCAATAGAATCATAGAAAGATAATTTGAGATTACCGAAAACCAATTACCTAAACAACATCCAATAGATAGAGGATACATAGATTCTTGGGACAATTAATATCAGATTTTCTAGCTTGGAAGCCTGTTGATCCTTGGTCTATATGTACTCTTTAAGGCTGATCCATCCTTAATTGAATCCCCCCACAATAATTAGGTCATGTTTATAAACCTAGGAGTATTGTTCCTCATTGAGTGACACCTTTAAAGGCCTCCCCATCATCTTAGTTTCCTCCTCTTCCGACGCATTCAACAACAACACCTGGTCGACCACCTCTTCTTCAAAGCTTAGCAGTAAGTCTCGTGTCTGATTATCCACAACCTCTAATTCTGTTTTTGTAGAATTTAGCTTTTTTTTTCGGATCAAGTATTTAAAGGAAGATGTAATAAGGAGGAATATTTCCTACATTTCCTACTCCTTTTACTTATGTTACTCCTTGGACTTTCATCTTCACCAACAAGAGAGTAGGATCAATTAAATTTGTTTCTACCATGTGTTCCCCATCTATATCGACTAGGATACTGAACTCAGAACATGAACCAAACTATGAAAGACATTAAAATATATTTCCCAGCTTAATTGGTTTGAGGTTCCTTGATATAGCAACCCATTTACGCCTATCACTAACATGACTATCCATTTACTAATTCCCTTTACCTGAAACATCCTTACCTGACCTCCAAACCTCTGTATAAGGATCAACTGCCTCATCCACCTCTCCACTTTCCCTCTGTTCCATAGTAGGTGAACCCCCACCTGAAGGCCTTGCCTCTCGAAGAACCTCATACTGAACCAAAATGTCCCCCGCTCTTACACCATTAGAAGGAATCAACTCTTTACCATAATAAGGACCTCAAAGATCCTACTTCAGTATATTGAAAACTTCGGAGACCTTCTAATTATTCACTGATTCTAGTGCCTTCTCCCCTAAAGTTTCACCATAAATATTTTCAAAATACCCATTGGGTATCTCTAGGTGACAGTTGAACCCCTTAACGACCACAACCAGTGATGACTAAGGCACATCCACCCCGTTCAAGTTGTTGGTGTTGACACCTAACCCACTACCTTCCGATCCACTAGCCAACTATTCCGGTGATCCAGCCACATCATGGGAATTTTAAGCAATACAAATTCGTCAAACCACTTTTATAAAAGTATCAGGATTTCCCCATTGACAGTTAACTGTAGAATGACATAGCCAATTGCAGGTAGAATAGAAGTCCACCCAAGACTCGAAGACAACCCACTACATGCCGCTATATTCCTCCCCAATGGTAACCCAAATATACTTTAAATGACTCATTGAAAAGACCATTTCCACCCAAAACTGTGGGTTGATGGGGTGACATATTGAATCAGCTCGACCATCAGAGCAGAGAAATATACCCACTAGATTTACAATAATTCTAATGATAGAAGGATTTTGAAACGGAAAAGGTAAATTCGGAAAGCTCACCCAGACCACAGTAGTAGGAGAGTAACACATCATATGAAAGTCGACTGACCAATGAAATAAGAGGAACGAATATCCCTTGAAGTTTCAGTGGCACTTGACCAGGAAAGGATGAGGTCCTCCTCCAAAGAGAACCTAATCATAATGTGGTGTCTATCCAACAAGGCCACTGTCACCCTCTATTGCAAATTCCATGAGTCGAAGAAGAACCGGTCGAAAAAATGTATCAGAGGTTGAATTTGATTAAACTGAGCCAGCAAGGTGAGGTTTAGAAGAGCATATGTTTCAATGAACTCTGAAGTCAACAATAGAAGATTCGGGAAACCATCAACCAGATCCGGGACTTTAGGTAATAAATAGGATTTCAAGAAAGGAGGAATAAAATTAGGGTTAGAAAAGGGGTAAAATGATGTTCTGCCTCTCTTGAATTGTAACACACCAAGCTTCCATGACATGCTTCTCTTTGAATAACACAATATCTTGTGATGTACGCAACTTCGAGTTCAAACACACCACAACCAATCAAACTAGCCGTTATAAATAGTAATACCCCCTTTTTGAAATTTTATAAATTTTATCTTTCAAAATGGACTTCATTTTTCAATTTAGAATATCAGAATTAACTTAGGGTGATTTTTTTTGTATTTTTTCTGAAAACATTCAATTTTTGATGAATAATGAAAAACACTATGTTTTTGTTTAAAATAGAATTTTTATTTAAATAATTATTTATTTTATTTAAATTTATTTTAGGCCAAAATAGATACATAATGCCTATATAAGTTGAATGTAATTAATTGGATTCATTTTATAATAAGTTTAGATATATAAAAATTTTATTGAACTTTTTATAGTTTTTTACCCACCTCCTAGGAGAATTTTCAAATTTTCATGAAACATAATTTTACTACATTTGTGAATTTAATTTCAAAAATTCAAAATATACGGTAGATACCAGTAAGTAAAATTTCATTCAATAAGATGAAAACAATTTTTGGTGAATAGTAACTTTTAACTTTTTATTTACCAAGGTTAAAAGTAAATAGGGTAATTAAAGTTAAAAATGATATTATTATTACCCTAACACATGTCCTAATTCTATTAGATAAGTTTATTTCAACAAAAAATAACCTTCAGAATAAAATATGATCCTTTAGGTCCACTTGGATTAGATTAGGACATTTTTTATTATTTAATTGAAAGAAGAGTTAAAAGTGTTAAACTCAAGTATGCATAACTATTTTTATTAATATAGGGTTATACATAAGATAAATTCAACTATAAATATACATTAGAAAGATAAAAAGATTTACTGTATAATGGTATTTTATTTTTAATTTTTAGACATTATAAGTGAAGTTTATTAATTATGTAATGATGATGTAGTAATTACCTTATTAATGATGGATTAAAATAATTGATTTTATAAATATCCAAATAAATCAAATTTGAGAATTTTGATAAATTATACTAATTATTTTTAATTTTTAGACATTATAAATGAAGTTTATTAATTATGCAATGATGATGTAGTAATTAACTTATTAATGATAGATTAAAATAACTGATTTTATAAATATCCAAATAAATCTAATTTGAGAATTTTGATAAATTATACTAATTTTAGAGGTTAATAGGACATGTTAGGGTTGATTAGAATAATATTTTTTGAATTAACATTGCTTTTATGACTTTAAAAAAACAAAATACCAAATAGTGTAAAAATTGACATAAAAGAGTTTTAAAAACAAATATTATATTATTAATTTATATAATATTACTAAAAATATATGGTTCAGAGAAAGGACTTATATAATGATATATTTATCATTAATGAATGACTTGATTCTCTATTGGCATTTTATAGTATGATTATTAACCATATAATATAATAATACAAGAATACATGTTAAAAGTTAAACTATTTAACTAACAGATAAATCTATAATTTATGGTTAATATGGTGACCCAAACCTGTCTAAAACCTATTGGTTGAGTGATTTTCGAACTATAACCACCTTATCCTCTAAATAAATTATTTTTTATCCATTTGAAACCGAAATTTATTTTATTATAAAATAATATTTCAATCTTTTCTTAAGGTTCCCCTCACCTCTCTTATAAAAGAGAACCTCTTCTTCCCTCAAAGTCACACCTCCCAAGATATTTGTCTCAGCCAACCCATACCCAATTATCCTCCCAAATTTCGTAACTTTATCCCAGAGGCCTTCCTTTGGTCATAAAGCCAATTTAAGTATCCCTTTTGATCAAATCAAAAAGAAGAACCCGAAGAAGAGGTAAATATTCCATCACCTCTTTCATGTTATTTTCTTCTTCCACTTCCTCTTTCTTTGTTGTTTACATTCTAAAATAATAAATCCAATATATTCTGTATAATTTTATGTTATTGTAAAATTGGTACAACCATATTCATTATTCTATCCAATTTATGAATGACAATGTCACCATACGTGCGTACGTACGGCTTACCGTCTCCACGTCGTGGTGTAGTTGTTATTCAACAAATTATTTTTTGGGTGGGTATAATAATAATGTATAATTCATGTAAATAATAAATTTAACATGTTAATAATTCTGTATATATGATATACCATCTATTTACATATGATTATAATATCAAAAGAATGATATTGTCGCATGTGCGTACATACGGATTACCATCTCCACGAACGCGATGAGATTCATTTATCCATCATAACCATTTGAGAATAATTTTCAATTGAATACTAAAAATAATATTTAAGTACTTATTATCATTATGTATATGAATCAAATTCATCTCATCCATAACAGACACAACTTATCTGACAAAACATATAATGAAAAACGAATCAGTTAACACCCGAAATGATGATAATACTAAAATATTATTAACAAATAAATATTAGAAGATCATATATGATATCATATTTATGTATATAGTTCTTGTATAATTTAATAACAATGATTTAACTATTATAAATGAGGTTAATATACCCTGGACCAAGGAAAAGTACAAGGTAAGTGTTAATTCTATAATCTTTTCATTATTTGAGGTTGTTTATACGTAATCATCTACTAGGACCTCATTATCATCCACATACATGTCTCTTAAAATGTATTTCAAAACATTTTTACTATTTTTTAAAGTCATTTATAACATTTTTTTCTTTTTATAATATTTTTATACAGGAATCTTTCCATCTTTTTCCCAACAAGGTAATTTACGACATTTTTGACAAAATTAAGGAAATAATGTTTTTTAACTTATACGGAGGGTGAGGCTATTTCTACTATTATAATACCTTGGAATCAAACCTTATAAGTTTATTATAACATTTCCAAAATAAATGTTTTCTTTTAAATGGTTTTAAAATTGAAATATTTATTTCTTCCAAATAATTTTCATTTCAACTATGTTAACATCCTTTGATGGATTTTAAACTTTTTTGAAGTTGATTTATTATGATACAAATATTTCATATTGTATAGAATTTTTTGTGACATGTTAGCCTATGGATGTGTTATTTTATACCATTCATGGTTTATGGATAAAGTATTGACATTTCGATTTCTATTTTTAATATGAATTTTTATGTTATCTTAAAACCTTTTCATATGAGGAATGAATTGGACTTATTAGATGATGAGTGGAGCTTGTTATAGCTCCTAGATTAATTGGTAGATCTCATTATACAAACAAGTGTCTTGGAATAGGGCCTAGAAAAAATCTTATTTGTAGTCTTGGCACATGGCCTTAACTATGTTGTTATGAAGTCTGGCATTATGCATTCCATCATTATGAAATTGGATATTGATATTGCATGTGACTATTAGACTAGTATAATATTCATGTGAATAAGTAAATGACATTATTTTGGTTTATATTTTCCATATTATGATGAAGTTTAACTTTAAAATGATTTTATTTTAGTCTCATATATTTTGTTTAAATATTTATGCTTATTTATAAAAGTTTCCACTATATTGTTATCCTTACTAAGGATTTGAGCTCACCCCTTTCTATGTTTATTTTTTCCAAGGATGTGAAGAAGTATATTATGACTGACCTAAAGGGATAGTCTAAGGGATATGAGTGTGGTCTATGGAGACAATGCTGTTGTAGTTTTTTATTTTATAATGTAATGTATAACTTATGAATGTATTTAGTACTTACAAGGATACTAAACTGATTGGTCTTTCGAGACATGATTCCTTATATCATTCCAACATTATATAATAATGCACCTACTCTGGGTAACAAGGGTCGAGGTGTTACAACTGGTATTAGAGGAAGTTTAGTACAAACCTTGGAAACTATATTTAGATTAACTCTGATTAGACCACATTACCCTAATATAGACTTTGAGGATAAGTATATAAGAACTTCCTAGTAATTCAGAAATATAGATATTTTGTGTGTTTTACAAGAAATATATCCCTGTCTGGATACGAGCAGGTAGAGGAGGCTCTGACACAAATGTACCAAGGAGTAAAAACTCTTACAAAGAGTTTCGAGCTTGACCTAGGGTATCCTGGTACACGACAACGGGCCTTGCTGTAATCTAGGTTACGATACTCCTGGGGGATGTGCTTAGGATAATTCAAATTTTCATTACAAACCATTATGAAAGATTTATGAGTATTTACTTCCCTAAAGAAAACGTTTTTATGATTATGGATTATATCCATAAACTATTCAATTTTTGTTAATTGTTTTACAAGTTTGGAATTATTTATTTCGATTCATAAACTAATCCAGTGCATGCCATTGTTTAAAAATGGCACCTAGTGGAAGGAATGAAAACCGTATCAATGAAAATAATCCATACCTCATACTCAAGATAATTATGGTGGAGATAGTGATGAAACTCATGTTGATCAGCTTATCACTATACTAGGATAACTCACTCAGGTTATGAATAATAACCTTACCCGTATAGAGCACCTTGATCCACAATGTGGAGGATCAATATTAGACCGCTTCATGAGGCAAAAAACACCAACATTCAATGGGGGTACAAATCCATTTTTAGCCAAGCAATTGATATGTTTCATAGAGAAAATATTTCAGGCTTCGGGGAGCCATGGAAGGGAAAAATTTATCATGGCAGTTTATCACGTCATAGAAGATACAGATCAATAGTGGTCATTGATTCAAAACACAAAAGAAGATGATGAAGTATCTAATATGGAATAGGGGGAGTTTAAAGAGTTTTTCTTAGAAAAATACTTTCCTTGTGACCATCAAGTGGATATGGAAAGATAATTTTTGAGTCTGAGGCAAAACGAATATGAGAATGTCGCAAAGTATGTGGCTAACTTTACATGGTTAGCAAGGCATGATGCCGATTATATAGGTAACCCACGGAGTAAGATTGATTAATTCTTAACTGGGTTAAAACAATTTCTCTGTAGATCTTTAGTCTCACAATACTTCTCATCATACGAAGACATTGGCTCATGTGTTATCAAGAGAGAAAATGAATTCTCTAAGTCTTATGAATTTAAAGAAAAGTAGGAGATGTAGAGATATCCTGAACAATATGAAAATAGAAATAAGGCAAAAAAGCTAAAAGATGAATATCCATCCTACAGTAAATGTGGGAAGAAACATCCTGGTACTTGCCTGAAGGGAATGGGATCTTGTTACAAGTGTGGTGGGAAAAGGCCAACAAGCTCGTGATTGCAAAGGAAAGAAAAAGACAATTAATTTTAAATGCTACAATTTTAGATAAAGGGGGAATTATTCAAATGGATTTCCTAAGAGCCAAGAAAATTTTCCTTAGAAAAGGTCAAGGGAGAATGTCCAAGCTTATGAGATCACTACTGCTAAGGTTTAAGCTCCGAAAGATGCGGTGGTAGGTAATTTAATGGTTTCCTCAAGTTTAGAAAATGCTTTATCAGATTCTAGATCATCACATTGTTTCATATCTTCCTAGTTTACTAAGAAAATTATATATTTCCAATTCGATTTAACAAGGGATTTGTTAGTCAAAACTCCTTATAAAATTATCATCGCAACAAAGTTTTGTGAATCAGTTCACATTAAGGCATATAAATGTTCTTTATCTGCCCATCTCATCATTATACCCGTGATTTAATTTGATATAATCCTCAGTATGTATTGGGTTTCGGGCCATGATGTGAAAAATATATTATAAGAAGAAGGATGTTACAATTCCCAATGATGATAAGGTGTACCTTATCTTTAGAGCAGGAACGTCACCACCTGATTCTTATCTAGATCCACCTCCAGTAGCTCAACTAATTTCAGTTATTCGGGATGAAGAGAATGAAATAACTATGGGAGAGGAAAGGAATGTTCAAATAGAGTATTTACTTATTGTGCAAGAATATATTTATGGGTTTTCAGGGGATTTACTAGGGCATCCTCTAGATCGATAAATTGAGTGTTCCATTGATTTAATTCCTGGTTCAAGGCCCATATTGAATACCCCATGTTGAATGGACACTTTTGAATTAGTGGAACTAAAGAAACAACTAGTGGAATTGACTAATAAGGGATTTATTTTCCCTAGTGTTTCTCCATGGGGACCCCCTGTTCTTTTTGTTAAGAAGAAAGATGGATCTATGAGGTTTTTCATTGACTACAGGGAGATCATTGATATAACAATAAAGAACAAGTATCCCTTACCTCGTATTGATGATTTATTCGAACAACATCATGGAGCTCAATATTTTTCAAAGATTGACTTACGACCTTGATATCATCAGTTGTGTGTGAAGAAGGAAGACATTCCAAAAACAACATTTTGAACTAGGTATGATCATTACGAGTATAAAATAATAAATCTTGTGCTGACTAATGCACCCTCTGTTTTCATGGATCTAATTAATAGAATTTTACAAGAATATCTTGATGAATTTTTAGTGGTATTTATTGATTATATCTTGGTATACTCCAAATTCTAATAAGATAATTAAAATCACTTGTGCTTTATCTTAAGGAATCTTAGATAAAATGAATTATATGAGAAATTTAGCAAGTGTGAATTCTAGATCCAAGAGATTTATTTTATTATCCATATTATCTCTAAAGATGGAATCTCTGTTGATCCTTCAATGACTAAGGAAATCTAATAATGTCCAGCATTGACAAGTATAAATAGGGTATGTAGTTTTATTGGATTAGCAGGTTATTATCAGTGTTTTGTCCAGAATTTTTTTCGATTGGATAACACATTAACCGATCTCACACTTAAAGGGGTTAAATGTTTTTGGAAGAAAGTGTGTGAAGAATGTTTTGAAGAAATGAAGAGATTATTAGTTAATTCCCTATATTGACTCTACCATCGGAGAATGATGAGTTTTTTATTTATAGTGATTCTTCAAAGAAAGGACTTGTTTTTGTCCTTATACAGAATGATAACGTTATTGTCTATGCATAATTGTAGCTAAAAATTCATGAAAAAAACTATCCCACTCATGATATTGAGTTAGAAACTGTAATATTTGCTCTGAAAATATAGAGGCACTATCTCTATGGTGAAAAATGTGAGATTTTTACTGATCACAAGAGTTTGAAGTATATTTTCTAACAAATGGAACTCAACATGATGCAAAGGCAACGGATTGAACTACTAAAGGATTATGATTGAACTATACACTACCACCCAGGGAGTGAAAACAAGGTGGCATATGCTTTAACCAGAAAATATCATGGAGCTTTGAACAAGATGAAAGTTGAAAAGGATCCTATATACATGGATCTAGTAAAGATAGATATGGGAATAACCATGGAAGGTGAAAAATCATTGATTTTTCAAATGGTTACCAAACCATATTTTCTAGAAAGGATAAAAAGTTCTCAGACTAATGATGAGGAATTTCAGAGGAAAATTACAGTTGTGAATGATGGGAGATTGATTGACTTAATATATGAAGATGAAATTTTGAAATTTGGGAAGAGACTTTGGAATTATGTATTTCGATTCATAAAATAATCTAGTGTATTCCATTGTTTGAAAATGGAACCTAGTGAAAGGAATGGAAACTGTATCAATGCACATAATCCATGTAGGGATTGCCCTCCTACTCAAGATAATTATAGTGGAACTGTTGATGAAATTGGTGCGGATCAACTTATCACTATACTAGGACAACTCACTCAGGTTATGAATAATAACCTTACCTGTATGGAGTACCCTGATCCACAACGCAGAGGATCAATGTTATACCACTTCATGAGGAAAAAAACCACCAACATTAAATAGGACTACAAATCCATTTTTATTCAAGTAATGATTAGTTCTTTAGAGAAAATATTTCATTCTTTGGGGAGTAGAGAAATGGAAAAAGTTTTCATGGCAATTTATTGCCTCACTGGAGATGCAGATCAATAGTGGTAATTGATTCAAAACAAAAAGGAAGATGATGAAGTATCAAATTTGGAATGGGGGAATTTTAAAGAGATTTTCTTAGAAATATACTTTCCTCGTGACCATCGAGTTGATATGGAAAGACAATTTCTGAGTCTGTGAAAAAAAAGGATGAGAATGTCACAAAGTATGAGGCTAACATTACAAGGTTAGAAAGGCATGCTGCAGATTATATATATAACCCAATTAGTAAGATTGATTGATTCTTAGATGGGTTAAAACAATTTCTCCATCAAGAATTAGTCTCATAATCCTTCTCATTATATGAATATATAGTCTCATATTATATTAAGATAGAAAATGAATTCTCTAATTCTTATGACTTTAAAGAAAAGAAGAAGAAGACATGTGATGAACACTATGGAAATGAAAATATGGGAAAGAAGGGAAAAGTTTAATATCCCTCATATAGTAAATATGGGAAGAAACATCTTAGTACATTCCAGAAGGGAATGGGACTCTGTTAAAAGTGTGGTAAAAAAGTCCACCAAGCTCGTGATTGCAAAGGAAAGAAAGAGACTATTAACGTTGAATGATACAATTGTAGAGAAAGGGGGCATTATGAAAATGAATGTCCTAAGCTCCAAGGAAACTTACCTCAAAAAAGGCCAAGGGAGAAATGCCAATATTATGCGATCAATAATGCTAAGGTTGAAGCTCCAAAAGATGTTGGGGCAGGTAATTTAATGGTTTCCTCAAGTTTAGCCAATGGTTTATTTGATTCTAGATCATTGCATTATTTCATATCTTCCTAGTTTTATAAGAAATTTATATATTTCCAATTTCATTTAAAAACGGACTTGTCAGTAAAAACTCTTAAGGGAAGTATCATTGCAAAAAAAATTTGTGAATCATTTCCCATTAGGGCATATAAATGTTCTTTATCTACTAATCTCATCATCATAACCATGATGTAATTTGATATAATCCTCGATATAGATTGGATTTCAGACCATGATGTGAAAATTTATTGTAAGAAGAAGAAAGTTACAATTCTTGATGATGATAAGGAGTACCTTATCTTTAAAGTAGAAAAATCACCACCTGATTCTTATCTAGATACACCCCTAGTAGCTCAACTAAATTCAATTATTGGTGAGGAATATAATGAAATAACTGTGGGAGAGGAAAGGAATGTTCAAATATAAGACATACCTATTGTGAAGGAATATGTTGATGTGTTTCTAGAGGATTTACCTGGACATCCTCAAGAGTGATAAATTGAGTTTTCCATTGATTTAATTCATGGTTCAAGGCCCATATCAAAGAACCCTTATAGAATGGACACCATGGAATTATTGGAACTAAAGAAACAACTAGAGGAATTTAGTAATAATGAATTTATTCTCCCTAGTGTTTCTCTATGGGGATCCCCTGTTCTTTTTGTTAAGAAGCAAGATGTATATATGAGGTTGTGCATTTTCTATAGAGAGATCAATGATTTAACAATAAAGAATAGATATCTCCTACCTCGCATTGATGATTTATTCGACCAACTTCATTGAGCTCAATATTTTCCAATGATTGACCTACGATATGGATATCATCAGTTGTGTGTGAAGAAGAAAGACATTCGGAAAACATCACTTCAAACCAGGTATAAGGATTATGAGTTTACAATAATGCCTTTTGGGTGGACTAATGCAGCCTCTATTTTCATGGATCTAATGAACATAGTTTTAAAGAAATATTCTAATGACTTTATAGTGGTATTTATTGATGATATCTTGGTATACTACAAAATCTACAAAGATCATGAAAATAACATGATAAATATCCTAAGTAATCTTAGAAGAAATGAATTATATGGGAAATTTAGCAAGTGTGAATTCTAGCTTCAGAAGATTTTCTTTCTTGGCCATATTGTCTCTAAGGATGGAATCTCTATTGAACCATTAAAGGAAAAGGGAATCCATGAATGGACAACAATGATGACTATAACTGAGGTACATAGTTTTATTGTTTTAGTAGGTTATTATCGACGTTTTGTCTAGAAATTTGATCAATTGGCTAACCCATAACCAAGCTCACACGTAAAGGGGTTAAATTTGTTTATACAAAAGAGTGTAAAGAATGTTTTGAATAACTAAAGGGAATATCAGTTAATGCTCCTATCTTGACTCTACCATCAGGGAATGATGGGTTTGTTATTTATAATGATGCTTCAAAGAAGGACTTGGTTGTGTCCTTATGTATAATGATAGAGTTATTTCCTTTGAATCATGGTAGTTAAAAATTCACGAACAATACTATCCCACTCATTATCTTAAGTTATTAGCTAAAATATTTTCTCTGAAAATATGGAGACAATATCTATATGGTGAAAAAAGTGATATTTATACTGATCACAATAGTTTGATGTATATTTTCTCACAAAAATAACTCAACATGAAGCAACGGTGATGGCTTGAACTACTCAAGGATTATGATTTCACTATACACTACCACCTAGGGAAGGCAAATAAGGTGGTCGATGCTTTGAGTAGAAAGGATCATGGAGTTTCAAACAATATGAGAGTTGAAAAGAATATTATATACATGTATCTAGTAAAGATGGATATGTGAATAACCATGGAAGGTGAAACATCAATTATTTTTGAAATGATTGAAACCCCATATTTACTAGAAATGATAAAAGTTCTCAAACTGATGATGTGGAATTTCAAAAGAAAATTAAAGTTGTGAATGATGGGATATTGATCGACATCATATATGAAGATGGAATTTGAAATTTGGGAAGAAACTTTGTGTTCCCGATATACCTGATCTAAAAAGAGAATTTTTGGATGATGCTCATAGCTCCAATTTTTCTATACACCCCTGTAGAAATAAGATGTATAGAGAATTGAAAGAACATTTTTGGTGGGACAACATGAAGATAGAGATTGCTGATTTTGTGTCAAGATGTATGGTTTTTCAATAAGTGAAAGCTGGAAGATAATATCCTAGTGGAGTCATGAAACCTCTTCCCATACCAGATTGGAAATGGGATGATATTACGATGGATTTTTTCATGGGACTACCATAGTCTCCCAGAAGAAATGATGCAATATGGTTCATTATTGATCGTATTACGAAGTTATCACATTTTATTTCTATAAGATAAGATTTACCACTTGAACATTTAGCAAGACTATATAATAATGATGTTGTAAGACTTCACGGATTATCCCTATTGACTGTTTCTGATCGTGATCCATGTTTTACATGAAGATTCTAGAAAAGTCTTCAAAAAGCCCTGGATACTGAACTTCGTTTTAGCACTGCCTACCACCCTCAAACTGATGGAAAATCAGAACATACTATTCAAATATTAGAATACATGTTATGATCTTGGTCACAAGACTTTCAAGGTATGTGTGATCAATATTTATCTTTAGTAGAATTTTTCTATAACAATAGCTTCCATTCAAGTATTCCGAAGGCACCATACGAATCCTTATATAGAAAGAGATGTCACATAACAACTTGTTGGGATGATGTTGGTGAAAGAAAACTCATAGTCCCAGAACATGTTAAGGAAATGATAGAAAAGGTTAAGGTTATCCAAACCCACATCAAAGCATCTCAAAGTAGGAAAAAGAGCTATGTCAATAACCGAAAGAAGGATTTTGAATTTTAAGTAGGAGATCATGTTTTCTTGAAGGTATCTACATGGAAGGAAGTTATCCAATTCAATAAGAAGGGTAAAATAATTCCTAGGTATATCCTACCTTTTGAAATTTTAGAACGAATTGGGGTTGTAGCTTACTGTTTTTCAATGCTGCCAAGTCTCTCCAAATTTCATGATGTCTTCCACGTATCACTATTAAAAAAATACATGAATGACCCAATGCATGTACTTATCTATGAAGAAATTGAACTGGAACCTGATATGTCTTATTGTGAAGAGCCTGTCAAGATTCTAGATACCAGAGAACAAGTGTTGAGAAACCGGACGACTAGTCTGATAAAATTTCTACAGAGAAACTATTAGAAGGAAGAGGTGATGTGGGAACCCGAGGAACTTATGATGAAGAACCACTAGAGTCTTCTTATGCAGTGATATTCTAGAAATTTAAAGGACAAAATTATTTAAAGGAGGGAAGAATGTAACACCCCAAGCTTCTAATGTACACTTCTCTTTGAATAATACAATAGCTTGTGTTGTATGCAACTTCGAGTTCAAACACACCATAACCAATCAAACTAGACATTATGAATAGTCATACCCAATTTTTGAAATTTTATAATTTTTTTCTTTCAAAATGGACTTCATTTTTGGATTCGGAATATCGGAATTAACTTAGGGTGAATTTTTGGTATTTTTCTGAAATCTTTCAATTTTTAATGAATCGTGAAAACACTGCATTATTGTTTAAAACCGAATTTTTATTTCAATAATTATTTATTTTCTTTATATTTATTTATGTTTAAAATAGGGACATAATACCAATATAATTTCAATTTAATTCATTGGAGTCATTTTATAATAAGTTTAGATATATATAAATTTTATTGAACTTTTTACCTTATTTTACCCACCTCCTAGGAGCATTTAAAAATTTGCATAAAACATAATTTTATAACTTCTATGAATTGAATTTGAAAAATATGAGAGACACGGTTGATATAAGTATGTAAAATGTGGTTTTATAAGATGAAAATATTTTTTGGTGAATAGTAACTTTTAATTTTTACTTACTACTGTTAAAAGTAAATAGTGTAATTAAAGGTAAAAAAGATAGTATTATTACCCTAACACATTTCCTAATTCTATTGGATAAGTTTATTTTAAACAAAAAAACCTCATGAATAAAATATGATCCTTTAGGTCCACTTGGATTAAATTAGGAAATTTATTATTATTTAATTTAAGGAAGAGTTAAAAGTATTAAACTAATGTTTTTATAACTAAAATTTTTTAATATAGTGTTATACATAAGATAAATTAGAAAATAAATATTTATTATAAAGATAAATATATTTCCAACATAATATTATTTTATTTATAATTTTTAGTCATTAAGTAATTAAATTTATTTTTGACACAATGACGACGCAGTAAATACATTATTAATGAAGGATTAAAATAATTGATATTATAGATATCCAAATAAATATAATTTGAGAATTTTTATGAATTCCACTAATTTAATAGGTTAACATGACATGTTAGGTTTTATTAAATGATTTTTTTTAATTAATCATGCTATTATGACATTAAAAAAAACAAAATAACAAATAGTGTCAAAATTGACATAAAAAAGTTTTAAAAAAAGTATTATATTATTAATTGATATAATATTCCTAAAAATATATTATTCGACCAAAGAACTTATATAGTGATATTGGTATCATTAATTAACCACTTGAGGTTCTATTTTCATTTTATAGTATGATTATTAACCATATAATATAATAATTCAAGAATACATGGTAAAAGTTAAACTATTTAACTAAGAGTTAAATCTAAAAGATATGGTTAATATGGTGACCAAAACCTATCTAAAAACTATTGGTTGAGTGTTTTTCAACCCATAACCACATTATCCTTGAAATAAATCAATTTTGAGCCATTAGAAACTGAAAATTATTTTATTATAAAATAACATTTCAATCTTTTATTAAGGTTCCCCTCACATCTCTTATAAAAGGGAACTTCTACTTATCTCAAATTCACAACTACAAAGCCATTTGGATCAGCCAAAACATGACCAAATATCCTTCCAACATTCTTTAATCTACACTAGAGGCCTTTTTTTGGTCAAAAATCCAACCTAAGGAGCCCTTTTGATCAAATCAAAAGGATGGACCTGAAGAAGAGGTAAATATTTCATCACATCATTCAAGTTATTTTCTTCTTCCACTTCCTCTTTATTTGTTTCTTCCATTATAAAATAATAACTCTAGTTTATTATATATACTATGATTTTATTATAAAAATGGTACAACCATATTCATTAATCTATACATCATATGAATGAAAAAGTCACCATACGTGTGTATGTACGGCTTACCGTCTCCACGTCGTTGTGTAGTTGTTATTCAATACATTATTTTTTATTGGTATAATAATAATGTATAATTCATGTAAATAATAAATAAAAAATGTTTATTATTATTTATATATGATATAAATCTATTTAAATACAATTTTAATATCAAAATAATGATATTGTCGCTCTTGCATGCGTACTAATTACTGTCTCCATGAACGCGATGAGATTCATTTTCCCCCATTGTAACCATTAAAGAATAATTTTTATTTGATGATTAAAAATAATGTTTATGAAATTAATTTCATTTTGGTTTTCAATAAAATACATCCTATCCATAACAAATAAAACCTGTGTAACAAAACATATAAAGGAAAATGAATCAGTTAACACCCGAAATGACGATAATAGTAAAATATTATTAACAAAGCATTATTAGAAGATCATATATGATATCATATTTATTCATATGATTCATTTATAATTTAATAACAATGATTTAACTATTATACATTTGGTTAACATACCCTCGACCATGAAAATGTACAAGGTAAGGGTTTATTCTACAATGTTTTCCTTATTCGAGATTGTTTATACGTAATTATCTACTGAGACATCTTTATCATCCATATCGATGCTTCTTAAAATGTATTTAAAAACATTTTTACTATGGGTTAAAGTCATTTGAACCCTTGTTTTACTTTTTATAAGATTTTTATAAAGGAATATTTCTGTCATTTTCCAAACAAGGTACTTTATGACCTTTTCAATAAAATTAAGGAAAGATTGTTTTTTAACTTATACGGTGTGTGCGGCTATTTTAAAATGTCATAAAACCTTCTAAGATTCCCTTAAAAGCTTATAATTATATTTCCAAAATATATATTTTCTTTTAAATGGTTTAAAAATATAAAGAGGTATTTCTTTTAAATATTTTTCATTTAATATATGTCAACATTCGTTGATAGATTTTAAAATTGTTTGAAGTTGATTTATTATGATACAAATCTTCCATATTGTATTGAATGTTTTGTGATATGTTTGACTGTGGTTGTGTTATTTTATACCATTCATGGTTTATGGATAGATTATTGACATTTCATATGCTAGTTTTAATACAAATATTTATGTTATATTTAAACCTTTTCTTATAAAGAATTCATTGGACTTAGTAAGTTACGGGTGGATCCTGCTATAGATTCTCGTTGAATTGGTAGGTCTCATGAGACAAAATAGTGTTTTGTAATAGGGCCTTGAAAAAAATTATTTGTATTCTTGTCAAGAGGCCTTGATTATGTGGTTATGATTTCTGGCATTATGCATTCCATCATTATGAAATTGGCTATTGATATTTCATGTGATTATCCAACAATTATAATATCCATGTGAATAAGTAAATTGAATTATTTTGATTTATATTTTCCACGTTATGATGAAGTTTCAGAATAAAAGGATTTTTTTAGTGTTATACATTGCCTTAAATGTTTATGTTTATTTATGAATATTTCTTCTCTATTGTTATCGTTACAGAGAATCTGAGGTCACCCCTTTCTATGTTTTATTTTTCCTAGGATGCGAAAAAGTATATTATGAATGATCTACAAGGATAGTATAAGGGATATGAGTGTGGTATATGGAGACAATTTTGTGGTAATTTTTTATTTTATAATTTAATGTAAAACTGAAAAATGTATCTAGTAATTCCAAGGCTACTAAAATGATCAGTCTTTTAGGACGTGATTTTTTGTATCATCCGAATTTTATGTAATAATGCACCGACTCTGGGTAATTAGGGTCAGGGCGTTACACTTGGTATCAGATGATGTTTAGTACAAATGTTGGAAACTAGATTTAGATAAACTCTGATTAGAGTTCATTACCTTAAGATAGACATTGGGGATTAGTATAGAAGAACACCCTAGAATTTTTGAAATGTAATGATTTTTTGTATTTTCCAAGAAATACATCCATGTCTCTCTATGAGAAGGAAGAGGTGGCTTTGGAACAGATGTACCTAGGTGTAAAAACTCCGACAAGGTGCTTCGGGCTTGACCTGGGGTATCCTAGTACACGAAAACAGGCCTTGCTGCACTCTTGGTTACGAAACACCCAGGGGATATTCTTAGGATAATTCATATTTTTTTAGAAATAATTATGAAATATTTATGAGTATATAATTCCTCAAAGAAAACTTTTTTAGGATTATGGATTATATCCATAAACTATTAAATTTATGTTGAGTGATTTACAAGTTTGGATTTATGTATTTCGATTCATAAATTAATCTAGTGTATGCCATTGTTTAAAAGATGTGCCTAGTGGAAGGAATAAAAACTTTTTCAACGCACATAACCCATGTAGGGATTTTCCTCCTACTCAAGACAATTATAGTGGAACTGGTGATGCAACTGTAGCTGATCACCTTATCACTAAACGGGGAAAACTCAATCAGGTTATGAATAATAACCTTACCCGTATAGAGCACCCTGATCGACAACATCAAGGATCAATGTTAGACCACTTCATGAGGAAAAAACCACCAACATTAAATGGGAATAAAAATACATTTGTATACAAGTAATGGATATTTCCCTTAGAGAAAATATTTCATTATTTGCGGAGTAGAAAAAGGGAAAAAGTTGTCCTGGAAGTTTATCACCTCACTGGAGATGCAGATCAATGATGGTCATTGATTCAAAAAAAAGGAAGATGATAAATTATAAAATATGGAATGGAGGGAGTTTAAAGATATTTTCTTAGAAAAATAATTTCTTCATGACCATCGAGTGGATATAGAAAGACAATTTCCGATTCTCTAAAAAAAAGGATTAGAATTCCGCAAAGAATGAGGATAATATTACAAGGTTAGCAGGGCACATTTCAGATTATATAAATAACCCAATTAGTAAGATTGATTGATTCTTAGATGGGTTAATACTATTTCTCCATTGAGAATTAGTCTCACAATCCTTCTCATCATATGAAGATATTATCTCATGTTATATCAAGATAGAAAAGGAATTTCTAAGTCTTGTGACTTTAAAGAAAAGTAGAAGAAGAAGAGATCTGCTAAACACTATTGAAATGGAAATATGGGAAGGAAAAGAAAAGTTTAATATCCATCCTGTAGTAAATGTGAGAGGAAACATCATAGTATATGCCTGAAGGGAATGGGAGTCTGTTACAAGTGTGGTTAAAAAGGCCACCAAGCTCGTGATTACAAAGGAAAGAAAGATATTGTTAATGTTGAAGGCTTAAATTGTAGAGAAATGGGGCATTATGAAAATTAATATCTAAAGATCCAAGGAAACATACCTCAAAAAAGTACAAGGGAAAAAGACCAAGATTATGCGATCACTACTACTGAGGTTGAAGTTTTGAAAGACATGGTGGTGGGTAAATTAATGGTTTCCCCAAGTTTAGCCAATTATTTATTTGATTCTGGATCATTTCATTGTTTCATATGTTCCCAGTTTTCTAAGAAATTTAGATATTTCTAATTTCATTTAACAAGGTATTTGTCAGTAAAAACTCTTATGGGAAGTATCATTGCAACAAAGTTTTGTGAATCAGTTCCCATTAGGGAATATAAATGTTTTTTATCTGCTAATCTCACTATCATACCCATGATTGAATTTGATATAATCCTCAGTATAGATTGGCTTTCATACCATGATGTGAAAATATATTGTAAAAATAAGAAAGATACAATTCTTCATGATGATAAGGAGTACCTTATCTTTAGAGTAGAAACATCACCACTTGATTCTTATCTAGATCCCCCCTAGTAGCTCAAATAAATTCAATTATTGTTAAGGAAAAGAATGAAATAACTATGGGAGAGGAAATTAATGTTCAAAAATAGGAGGTACCTATTGTGCAGGAATATATTGATGTGGTTTTAGAGGATTTACCTAGACATCCTCTAGAGTGAGAAATTGAGTTTTTCATTGATTTAATTCATGGATCAGGGCCGATTTCGAAGACCCCTTATAGAATGGCCACTATAGAATTATTAGAACTAAAGAAACAACTAGAGGAATATAGTAATAAGGTACTTATTCTCCCTAGTTTTTCTCCATGGGGATCCCCTGTTCTTGTTGTTAAAAATAAAGATGGATCTATGAGGTTGTGCATTGACTACAAGGAGATCAATTCTATAACAGTAAAGAAAAAATATCCCCTACCTCGCATTGATGATTTATTCGACCAAATTTATGGAGCTCAGTATTTTTCAATGATTGAACTATGATATGGATATCATCAGTTGTGTGTGAAGAAAGAAGAAATTTAGAAAACAACATTTCGAACCAGGTACAGGCATTATGAATTTATAGTAATGCCTTTTGGGTGGACTAATGTGCCCTCTATTATCATGGATCTAATGAACATAGTTTTCAGGGAATATTCTGATGACTTTGTCATGGAATTTATTGATGATATCTCGGTATACTCTAAAATCTATGAATATCATGAAAATAACATGAGCAATATCCTAAGGAATCTTAGAGGAAATGGATTATATGGGAAATTTAGCATATCAGAATTTTGGCTTCAAGATATTTATTTTCTTGGTTATATTGTCTTTAAGGATGGAATCACTATTAAACCATTAAAGAGAATGAAAATCAAATAATGGCTAGCTCTGATGATTATAATTGAGGTACGCATTTTTATTGTTTTAACAAGTTATTATCAGCGTTTTGTCCAGAATTTTGACTGATTGGATAACCCATTAACCAAGCTCACAAGTAAAGGAGTTGGTTTTTTTTGGACAAAAGAGTGTGAATAATGTTTTGAAGAACTGAAGATAATATTAGTTAATGCTTTTATCGTGACTCTACCATTAGGGAATGATGGATTTGTTATTTATAGTGATTCTTCAAACAAAGTACATGGTTGTGTCTTTTTGAATAATGATAGAGTTATTGCCTATGTATCACGGTAGCGTAAAATTAATGAAAAAAACTATCCCACTCATGATATTGAGTTAGTAGATGTAATATTTGCTATGAAAATATGGAGACACTATCTCTATGGTAAAAAATGTGATATTTATACTGATCACAAGAGTTTGATGTTTATTTTCTCACAAAAAGAAATCAACACGAAACAAAGGTGATGGCTTGAACTACTCAAGGATTATGATTTCACTGTACACTACAACCTAGGGAAGAAAAATAAGGTGGATGATTCTTTGAGAAGAAAGGATAATGGAGTTTTGAACAAGATGAGAGCTGAAAAGGATCATATGTACATAAATCTAGTAAATATGGATATGGGAATAACCATAGAAGGTGAAAAATCAATGCTTTTTGAAATGATTTCCAAACAATCTTTACTAAAAAGGATAAAAAGTTCTCAAACCGATGATAAAGAATTTAAGAAAAAACTAAAGCTGTGAACGATGGGAGATTGATCTACTTCGTATATGGAGATAAAATTTTGAATTTTGGGAAGAGACATTGTATTCCCGATATACCTGATATAAAAATAGTGTATCTGGATGATGTTCATAACTCTAATTTCTCTATACACCCTGATAGCACTAAGATGTATAGAGCTTTGAAAGAACATTTTTGTCGGGATAACATGAAGTGAGAGATTTCTGATTTTGTGTTGAGATGTATGGTTTTTCAATAAGTGAAAGCTGGAAGACAAAATCCTAGAGGAGTCATGAAACCTCTTCCCATACCAGAGTGAAAATGGGATGATATTATGATGGAATTTTTCATGGGACTACCAAATACTTTTAGAAGAAATAATGCAATATGGGTCATTGTTGATCATCTTACAAAGTCATCACATTTTATTTCTATAAGAGAAGATTTACCACTTGAACATTTAACAAGACTATATTATAATGATGTTTTAAGACTTCATGGAGTAACCCTATCAATTGTTTCTGATCATTATCTCTATTTTTCATCAAGATTCTGGGAAAGTCTTCAGGAATCCCTAGATACTGAACTTCGTTTAAGCACTTTCTACCACCCTCAAACTAATGGACAATCAGAACAGACTATTTAAACCACAAAAGACATGTTGATATATTTCTCACTTGACTTTCAAGGTATGTGGGATCAAAATTTACCTCTAGTAGAATTTTCCAATAACAATAACTTCCATTGAAGTATTCAGATAGCACCATATGAAGTGTTATATTGAAATAGATTTCACACACAAACTTGTTGGGATGATTTAGGTGAAACAAAACTTGTAGGACCAGAACTTGTAGAGGAAATGATGGAAAAGGTAAAGCTTATCCAAACCCACATCAAATCAGCTCAATATAGTCGAAATAGATGTACCAATAACCAAAGGAAGGATTTGGAATCTTAGATAGGTGATCATGTTTTGTTGAAGGTATCTCCATGGAATAGAATTATAAGATTTGGTAAGAGGGGTAAATTAAGTCCCAGGTACATCAGAACTTTGTAAATTCTACAATGAATCGGGGCTGTAGCTTACTATTTGGCAATGCCGCCAAGTCTCTCCAAATTCATGATGTGTTCCATGTATCACTATTGAGAAAATACATTCCTAAAAAAAAGAATGTACACACCTATGATGACATAGAACTAAAAACCAAACTGTATTATTGTGAAGAGCCTGTCAAGATTCTAGATACTGGAGAACAAGTGTTGAGAAACCAGATGAATCGTCTGGTAAAAGTTCTATGGAGAAACCATAGGATGGAAGAGGCAACGTGGGAACCCAAGGAACTTACGATAAAAAACCATCCGAGTCTTTTTATGTGGTGATATTCTAGATATTTTTAGTACGATATTATTTGAAGGAGGGAATAATGTAACACCACAAGATTCCATAGTACACTTCTCTTTGAATAATAAAATAGTTTGGGTTATACGAAAGTTCGTGTTCAAACACACCAAAACCAATCAAACTAGCCATTATGAATAGTAATACCCACTTTTGGAAAATTTATAAATTTTATCTTTCCAAATGGAATTCATTTTTGGAATTGGAATATCAAAATTATCTTAGGGTGAATTATTGGTATTTTTTTGAAAACTTTCAATTTTTGATGAATCGTGAAAAACACTGCATTATTATTTAAAACCGACTTTTTAATTAAATAATTATTTAATTTATTTAAATTTATTTTGTGTCAAAATATATACATAGTACCTATATATGTTTAATGTAATTCATTAGAGTCATTTTATAATATGTTTAGATATATAAAAAATTTATTGATCTTTTTACCGTATTTTACCCACCTCCTAGGAGCATCTCCAAATTTGCATAAAACATAATTTTACCACTTCTGTGAATTGAATTTCAAAAATCATAGAGACACGGTTGATATCAGTAAGTAATATTTTGTTCAATAACATGAAAATAATTTTTGGTGAATAGTAATTTTTAACTTTTATTTACCACGGTTAAAAGTAAATAGGGTAATTAAAGGTAAAAATGATATTATTATTACCCTAAAACATGTCCTAATTCTATTGGATAAGTATATTTCGATCAAAAATTACATTAGGAATAAAATATTATTCTTTAGGTCCACTTGGATTTTATTAGGATGTTTATTATTATTTAATTTTAGAAGAGTTAAAAGTGTTAAACTCAAGTTTTTATAACTAAAACATTTTTCATATAGGGTTATACAAAAGATAAATTAGACTATAAATATTAATTATAAAGATAAAAATATATCCTACATAATGGTATTTTACTTATAATTTTTATACATTAAATAATTAAATTCATTTATGATACATTTACGATGCAATAAATACATTATTAATGAAGGATTAAAATAATTGATATTATAAATATCCAAATAAATATAATTTGAGCCTAATAATGAATTACACTAATTTTCTAGGTTAACATGACATATTAGGGTTGATTAAATTATTATTTTTTAAGTAATCATGCTGTTATGACTTTAGAAAAAACAAAATACCAAATAGTGTTAGAATTGACATAAAAGAGCTTTAAAAATAAATATTATATTATTAATTTATATAATATTCCTAAAGATATAAGGTTTAGACAAAACAATTATATAATTATAGGTGTATCATTAATGAACCACTTGAGGTTCTCTTGAAAATTTATAGTAAGATTATTAACCATATAATATAATAATACAAGAATTCATGTTAAAAGTTAAACTATTTTACTAAAAAATAACTCTAAAAGATAAGGTTAATATGATGACTAGAACCTATCTAAAACCTATTGGTTGAGTGGTTTTAGAACAATAACTACTTATCCTCTAAATAAATCATTTTGGATCCATTAGAAACTAAAAATAAATTTATTATAAAATAATATTTCAATCTTTTCCTAAGGCAACACTAACCTATCTTATAAAAGGGAACTTCACCTTCTCTCAAATTCACACCTCCAAAGCCATTTTTCTAGGCCAAAAAATACCCAAATATCCTTTAAAATTTTCTCCCCTAATCCTAGAAGCCTTAATTTTGTCAAAAAGCCATCCTAAGGAGCCCTTTTTATCAAATCAAAAGGAAGAACCTGGAGAAGAGGTAAATATTTCATCCCCTCTTTCATGTTCTTTTCTTCTTCCACTTCCTCTTTCATTGTTGTTTCCAATCTAAAATAATAACTCTAGTATATTATATATACAGGTATGTTATTATAAAAATTTTACAACAATATTTATTGTTATATCCATCATATTAATGACAAAGTCACCATACATGCGTACATATGTCTTACCGTCTCCATGTCGTGGTGTAGTTGTTTGGATGGGTATAATAATAATGTATAATTAATGTAAATAATAAATATAACATGTTAATTATTTTGTAAATATTATATACCATCTATTTACATATGATTTTAATATCAAAATAATGATATCGTCGCTCGTGTGTACATACAGATTACAGTCTCCTTGAACGCGATGAGATTCATTTCCACTTCGTAACCATTCAAGAATAATTTTCATTTTATGATTAAAAATAATGGTTAGTAACTTAATATCATTATGGATATGAATAAAATACATCCTATCCATAGAAAACATATCTTATTTAAGAAATCATATAAAGTAAAACGAATCAGTTAACACCAGAAACGACGATAATACTAAAATATTACTAACAAAGCAATATTATAAGATCATGTATGGTATCATATTTATGTATATGGTTCTTGTATAATTTTATAAAAATTATATAACTATTATACAGGAGGTTAACGTACCCTTGACCAAGGAAAAGTACAAGGTAAGGGTTAATTCTACAATCTTTTCATTATTTGAGGTTGTTTATACATAATTATCTACTGGGACCTCTTTTTGATCCCCATCCATGTTTCTTAAAATGTATTTAAAAACATTTTTATTATGGTTTAATGTCATTTATACCATTTTTTTACATTTTATAATATGTTTATAAAAGAATATTTCTGTTGTTTTCCAAACAAGGTACTTTACGACCTTTTTGAAAAAATTAAGGAAAGAATGTTTTTTTATCTTATACGGCAGGTGCGGCTATTTTACACTGTCATAACACCTTATAATATTCCATTACAATCTTATAATAATATTTACTAAATGAAGTTTTTCTTTTAAATTGTTTTTAAATAGAGAGAGGTATTTCTTCCAAATAGTTTTCATTTCATCTAAGTCAACATCCTTTGATGGATTTTAGACTTGTTTGAAGTTGATTTATTATGATACAAATCTTCCTTATTGTATTGATGGTTTTGTTATATTTTTGATTGTGGATGTGTTATTTTATACCATTCATGGTCTATGGATAAAGTATTGACATTTTGTATTCTAGTTTTTATATGAATGTTTTTGTTATGTTTAAACGTCTCTATATGAGGAATACATTGGACTTAGTCAGTGATGGGTGAAGCCCGATATAGATCCACGATGCATCATTAGGTCTCATGGGACAAACTAGTGTCTTGGCACAAGGACTTGAAAAAAATATTATTTGTAGTCTTGGAATGAGGCCTTAACTATATGGTTATGAAGTCTGGAATTACACATTCCATCATTACAAAATTGGCTATTGATATAGCATTTGATTATTCAACTAGTAGAATATACATGTGAATAAGTAAATGGAATTATTTTGATTTATATTTTGTATATTATGATGAAGTTTAAGTTTAAAAGTCTTTTTTTAGTCTTATAAATTTCTTTAAATGTTTATGCTTATATATGAAAGTTTCAACTATATTTTTATCCTTACTGAGCATCTGAGCTCACCCCTTTCAATGTTTAATTTTTCCCAGGATGCGAATAAGTATATTATGACTGACCTACATGGACAGTCTATGGGATATGAGTGTGGTATATGGATAAAATGTTGTTTTAGGTTTTCATTTTATAATGTAATGTAAAACTTATGAATGTATATAGTACTTACAAGGCTACTAAATTGATCAGTATTTCGGGACATGATTCCTTGTATCATGCCAATGTTATGTAATAATTCACCGACTCTAGGTAACTAGGGTTGGGGTGTTAAATGAATGATTTTGGAGGTCCCTCCACTCCTGTGAGGGGAAGGACTGCCAAAAATTTATCTCTCGTCACCACAAAGGGAGCATCGCCGCCACCGTCTCTACAGAGGGTCCAATGAAACCAAAAAATATACCACACATAAATGAATTCAAAAAATATCCAATATACTCTCATCATTTATTTGAAGGATTTATACAAACTTATTGAGTTGTTTGAAAGTCACACATATAAAATTTTATCCTCTAATAATCCATAGATTCCCTTTGAATGTATCCACGAATATTCCATAACATTTCCCCTATGGACCATTTAGGGGTCTGGAAAATTCTCCTAGAACATGATTATCTACCTTGAAATATAGATTTTTGAGGAATTCAGTGTTAATATAGTGACACTAATATAACAAACCCATCTTTTTGTACATTAAAATTACATATTATTTGAGGAATACTAAATACATTACAAAAATAGACTCCCCAAGACCATATTAGTTTAGTGTCTTTGGAAACATGGAAACAGAAATACTGGTACATATATGAACTACACTATCTCTTACTAGGTTCATTATGACTATGACTTTTTTAGAAACATTAAACATAATAGATATATATTCATTACATTGGGAAAGGAAACCTAACAAGGGGTGATCTTTGATTCTCAGAAAGGGTGACCAAGGAAGATTTCTAATCATAAACATGAGCATCATAGTTTGATAATGCGATCATAACATTAAAAGAGTACACCATTCCATGGATATCTTAGTAATATCGATTCACTCCCAACACCATATTGGTATTCATGGTTTACTCCCTTGAACATATTTGTAGTAAAGGTTCTCTCCCAATACCATCTTAGAAGACAATTTCTTTTACTGAACTGAGTTTACTTCCCATTCTAACCGTGTATATCTCATGAGATATATATCTTTACCCAAATAATTTGATAAATATATAGGTCCCACACATATCAAAAATATATAATATATACGTGTTCCACTAGATCATAAAAATTCATCATATCTTAACAAATTAAATAAAATGGGTATCATAAACATGTAATTAAATCATAAACTATGGAAAAGATATGAGTTTCATAATCATTTCATCAAAATCATAACCCATGAAAAAAGAAAGTTTCATAAGAATATAACCTGTGGAAGGGAAACTATAATTACCCTAGTCTATATTAATCATTAATAATTTATTTTTTATATAAAATTACACTTTATATAACACAAATGATCTCTAAGTATAGTGTATTTGGGAATTAGGTAAATTACATAACAACATAAAATAAGAAACATAACATCATTATTGAAAACTTCTTTAACAGGCTCAAAGTACACTATCGAACATTAAAATGCATGGGATAACTTAGGTAAATACATAAGAAAGAGGTGTGATATAAAGCCCCATAAGGGAGTAAACATGGAATAAGTGATACATGTTAGACAATAGGCATATCATTGGGGTATAAAAGGAACATGAATAATATGGCATGATATAGAATGAAAAACATAACATGTAAAATATGGAAACAATATAAGACATTTAATATTAAATATAGGTGAAGGAAAAACCCATCAATACATCATGGTCGAGACCTTCCCATAAAGAAACTGAGTTCAATACCTGTCCCAACCTAACATATCGAAACACTAAACATTACCAAATTCATTAGGGCACAATCTTGGTGCACCCAATATATTGATTTCTTTTTCAGGATTATGTGTAACACATAGATCATACAACATGGATTCATTCATACTAAAAATTTATTACACAACAATGGAGTGTTAATACTTACATACAGTTCCCCAATCAAAAAGTATATGCGCATAAATGTGAACACCCTTGATAAGAAATGGGTACAATATTCTCTTCGAAATTTGGTTGACAAGGAAAATCACAGGGACTTTTTGGTAGCATAATTATTTCAATTGATGATTCATAAAAATTGGTTTATGAGAGATAAATGTGTCTGTAATGAAATTGAAATAATGTGGTAATTATTAGGGGTATAGAAAAACATATCACAATATTTGAAATTGGATATATAATGAATACGGTAATGAAGAAACAAGTATAAGGAAAAGAATTACAACTATATTTTGACATGGTAATGGGAATAAAGGAAGGATCACGAGAGGATTAATGGGATTAAAAAAGGGCTCTTATCATAGATAAATTAAATGGAAAGTAAGGAGAATATTTATGAATATGATTCAATATATGAAAATGAAATTTGAGAGACATAACATAAAATGCGACCTTGAATGGAAATGAGAAGAGGGAAATACCTTATAAAATTTTGGTATAATAATAGGTTTGGTAAGGGGTAAAATGAGAGAGTTTAAGTGCTCATTTATTGAAATAAAATTAATTAGATAGTAAAGGAATGATAATTAAGGAATGAAAATATAACCAATTGAATTCAAGAAGAATAATTTCAAATAATGTGTTTGAATTGATGGGAGGAGAGGAAGGTGATGATCTCTTACTAAGTTTCGACATGATAATTGGTTTACGTAAGGGTTCATGGGGAGAATAATGATAGTGAAAGGGGTATGTCATAAAATGGAAAAAAACTTACTTAAATGGGTTGTTGTAAAACATAACCAAGATATCACAAATTGTAACTAATATGTGTAAAATGTAAAAGGAGTTTGAATGGAAACGAGAAGAAGGAAGTCCCTTATTTGAGTGTGTGACCCAAAAATCATTGGAGGGTTTTCTTGATAGATTTTCAGAGATTTGGAAGGACTCTAGAGAGTGTATGGAAGGGTATTATAATTGTATAAGGAGTTTTAGTAATATGAAATGCGAGCCTGGGTGGGTATATATAGTCTGAATGGCCTGAAGGCCTTCTTTTTTTATTGATTTTTGATAACTCCCCTTTCAAGGGATGAGGGGAACCCTTACAAGGCCTATAGGCATAGAGATTACATGACCCATAGGAATTACAAACTATACTTGGAATTTCTCCACCCCAACTTCTTCATCATGATATCAGCTCTCCACAATCGCATGTCTTGTTCAACTAGGCTTCCCATGCAAGCACAGGCTGGTCTCGATGGAAATTTAATACCCTATATTTCTGAATAATTTTTCTAGCTTCTGCTCTGGTGAATGCGCATGTTCTGAACCCCTATCTGGACTCTACTCCTTATAGAGTCTATATGATCATTTAAGCACAATTTCAGGTGGCCAAAGGCCTTATGTTGGCTCGAAACCCTTGAGGTGGCCCGAAATCCTTATCGACCTGAAGGTCTTGGGTGGCCCGAGGGCCTCAAATGACTTGAGGCCCAAACCAGTGGCCAAAAATCCCAAACAGATGAATAGTTCTGGCTTCTATAGTACCAAACTATGTTTGCTGCAGTACCTGACTATAGTACCTTCTATAGTATCTTCAACAGTACTGCTATTGTACTGCTACAGTACCCCCGTAAATTATGTTTGCTCCTGGTTTTAAACACAGGTCTCTTGGATTAACTTGCTGAGTCCTCACCAACTGGGATGAGGCTCTTGTGAAATTGTGTGGGTATATATAGGAAATGAGATGAATTTTTTATTATTTATCTTTTAGACTCTACATAATAAAATAACATAAACCAGAAACCATACCATGGTCTTTTCCAACGGTTTCTTCCAAATGGGAGTGATTTAAATTATTTTATATATTAAATTTTCTAACTATATAAAATAATTCTTTTGATTATGTGGAGGTGAGTCATACACTGAGATAACTGATTTTAAAACCTAAAAATATACTACATGTTTTGGAGGATTCAAAATATATTTATAAAATAAATAAAATATACCTAAAATCACATTATTTTTAAGGGAAATCATTTATTTGTTTATGAATCCAATTTATCGTAATTATTACATCACTTTTGGATCATTATGATGTCTTAAAACACAATTTATATTTATAAAATATTTAATTCTTACCAATATATTTGTCTTTTTCAAAAAAAATATTAAAAATTCATTGTTGGATAATTTAGACATTATGATTCCAAAAATAATATTCATTTTTACAAAATTGTTTTCTAATTATTTTAATCTTCAATTTTAAAATAGTAACCAAGATTTAATGAAAATGATGGTTTTTTTCACAATATCAATTTTTGAATCATTATAAAAATTAAATTTAACATAAAAAAGATTATATGAAACTTTATTTTTAGTAAATAAATTTTATTAATTACATTTTATTAAAATATTATTCATTTAAAAAATCCATTAAATTTTAAAAATATATTCTTTAATTGAATTTAAATATTAAGTAAAAATACTATTTGTGTTTCATTTAATCAGTAAAAATCAATTATAAACTAAAAATAATTGGATGAAATATATATTCATTATTATAGAAAAAATTAATTTAAGTAATCATATTACAAGTTTCTTATTACATGCCCATTTTATGCACCAGAAAACACCGTAATGGTATGTTGTGAAATGGTAGGACTTTCATGGGGTGGTTTGTTTAACGTGGTTTGGGTCGTAATCTTAAAGAGATTGTAGTTATCCCGTTAAAGGGTTCTCTCTTGCTTAAGGTGTTGGATATCGACATGGGATTTCTCAAGGTAAAATCCTAGAAATGCTATCTCCCTTGGAAGAATCAATAAATAGCCTTCATAGGTTACGATGCTTCTGGTTGAGGTGACCACTTCCTTTGTATATAACAATTGGATTTTGATAAAATCCTATATTTATAAAAATCATGCAATCAATGATTAGCAATTGTATTATCAATGGTAATGATTCTTAATAATCAATAAAATATGACAGGATATAAAAAATCTAAATATGTGAATGTGTTTTCTATAACAATATTACATAATAACACATTTAAATAAATTGGAAGGGGAATTTTATATATAATAGTATGGGTCGTTACAATCTTCCCCCCATAATAAATTTACCCCTAAAATTTTAATTTCACCCCTTCAAACAAATTAGGGCAACCAGGTTTCATCACATCCTCCAATTCCCACCTGACTTTTTCAAACTTTTTTTCTCCATACCACATTGAAAAGGGAATATTTCATATATTTTAGAAATCATTCTCCAAGATTTATGATCTTCAATGGAGGCTCATCACCAGAAATATCATTCCAAAATGGAAACACCTATGGATTGAGTACATGTGAGGGGTTTGGTATGTACTTCTTCAAGAGTGATACATGGAATACAAAATGTGCTTGAGATAAGTTTAGTGGGAGTGAAACTTGATAGGCTACCTCTACACTATGATTAAGGATCTCAAAGGGAAATATTGATCTATTATCAAGCTCACCCTTCTTCCCAAATCCCATTACTTTATTCAATGGAGATATTATAAGAAATAACATGTCTAAATCATCAAACTCTTTGTCTCATCGATGATTATCAGTATAGAACTTCTATCAACTCTGAGAATATATGATGTACTACTAAATGGTTTTAACCTTTTCTACCATTTCCTCTACCATTTTAGGTCTTAATAGTTATTATTCCCCAACTTTGTCCCAGAATGATGGTGTTCTGTAGCTCTTTCCATTATGGAATTCAGAGGGATCTATTTGGATGCTTGAGTGGAAACTATTATTTTATGAGAACTTGACTCAAAGTATATGTTAGTCTTATAATCCTTTAATGTCCATACAACATTATTGAAACATGTCTTCTTGTGTTTGAATATACCACTTATATTGGATATCATTTTGATGATGATAGGGTGTACTGATGTTCATCTCAGTGTTTAGATCATGTTAGATAATTTTTAGAACATTAAGGTGAATCTGGGATCTCGATTAGATACAATAAATAGTGATACCCCATAAATCCTTACAAATTATTTTTTTGTATATCAATGAAAGTTGATCAAATGTTAATTTCATTAAAATTGTAATAAAGAGGTATGTATTGGTATGATAATAAAAAAAAACACACATATAATTGATTCGTGTGGTCGTCATTAGAGGTCCAATTACAAAGTCCATAGTGATTTTCTCCCTATTCCATGTTGGTATGGGTAATGTTCGAATCATCCAATTATCCTTAGGACTTCTCACCTTCACTATCTGGAATACTAGGAAATTTGAAAAATACTCATCAATATCTATCTTTATATTCTTCAACAAATTTTTTTCATGGAGATTTTGAAGCATCTTTGTGATTCCTAGGTGAATAAAGAATGTCAAACAGTGGGAATAGACCAAAACCTTCTTCTTCAGTTTAGGAGTTTATTGTGAATATATTCATGACCCCAATATCATAATTCCTTCATCATTGACATTGAACATTGATGGTATTCCATTTCCTTAGAGTATCCACATTCTTTTATATTCCCACACGACCACTTTGACCATCTCTTAGCCACTCTAAAAGGGAAGGATGATAAATCATTTGTGAAATTATTTATGATATTATTTAATTTATGATTCCCATGTCAATCATTTATAAATCTAAGTAGATTGTATCCCTATAAATTCTCATTAATGATAGAATTTCAGGATCCATTATATATAGGGAATCATCCACTTTGTTTTCTTTTGTAGGATTATAGTTAATTGAGAAATAATAGTCCATGACCAGATCTAACCATTTATGGGACATATTAATCTATTTCTATGTTAATATATATTTGAGACTCTATTGAGCAGTATATATCTCAAAATTTTCCCCATATATATTATAATTCCATATTTTCAATGAAGTGATCACTACTACGAACTATAGATCATGCATTGGATAGTATTACTGATGGATTTTCAACTTCCTTAAGGAATATGCATTTACATTTTCATTTTTATTAGTACACCCCCAAATCCATTCTTTGATACATCACTATGTCCCAAAAAGAGTTCACCGCTAGTCGTTAGTGTGAGAACTAGTGCAATGATAATACTCTTTTTGAGTTAGTATTTCCTCACATTCTTGAATTTAGACAAACTTTACCCCATTGGGAGTTAGAATGGATAGAGGGTTTGAGAATTGTGGGAAATTTCTCAAAAATTGTTGACAATAAAAATCTCATAGAAGATACATATATCAGTTATAGATGACGGCCTCAACTATACTTAAATTGATACCATAATTAAAGTGTCCACATATATCCCATTATTTGTGATGATATACCACAAGAAATATAAAATGTTTAATTGGAACTAACATTTTCAATAACTGGCATAAGGCATCTCTTTTTTGTATATTCTTTATCATAGTTCTCTGATCCTCCTCATGATCCTATGTGTTTTTTGGGTATATTAGAATATCATCTATAAATAATACCACCAATTGGTCAACGTAATTTATAAATACTCTATTCATCTAGACCACGGAGATCACTGAGTCTAAATTGAATCACTCTAAATTCATAGTTCCCTATCTTGTATAAAAAGTGGTCTTGAGGATATATTCATTATTCACCCTTAAATTATAATATCCCTAATGATGATCCACCATTAAGAAGTATTGTCATCCATGTAGATGACTAAAAAAATAATCAATCTATGAATGAGAATACTTGTTCTTTATCATGATCTTGTTGATATCACGATGATCAATGAAAAGGTTTATTGACCCATAACTCTTAATGACCAAGAGAACAGGTTCACTCCATGGTTGAAGCACATGGGAGAACGATTCCTTTATACATATTCTTCTGTATTTTTTTTATCTCCTCAAGTTGCACAATTTCCATTCTATATAGTGTCATGGATATTTTTAATATAGTATGTATAAGGTCAATTGAAAACATAATCTCTCATCTAGTTGGAAGTCTATGAAACTCATAAAGAAACACATTATCATATTCCCTCATGATGGCCAATACATCAAGGATGATTATTTCCATAGACTCAATCATTTTTGATAGACATGATAGCTTATATAATATTAATATCCATTCATGAGATGTTAGTACTAAATAAAATACATCTACCTCCTTGCAATTGTACTGAATTAGGGGTCGATTCTCAATACAAAGGCTTCTTTCATTATGGATATTTAAGTTGGCTATATACAGAGAAAGCCAATCCATGCCTGAATTTCATACAAATCCACCAAAGGATGGATGAAAAATTTCAATATGAATTTCTACCTAAAAATTATGATAGGGGAGGAATTATATACAAGGGATGCAATAATTTCTCCATTTTCCATTTTCATTGACATCTCTACTTCCATTATTTGTGGTGGTCTTTGATTAGTTATTATAAACATTCATGATATTAAGGAATGCATTGACCTATAATAAAAACACTATGTTCAATATTGTTGAATGAATAAGTAGAGTACCTATCACCATATCATTATTTGGACCCACTTTAGTGGAAGTAGTGTAGAAATATAACCCTTTCTTCCATGGATATTGTTGGTAATTTCTAAAATCTCATTTCTTAGGGAATTGGTTTGAAAAGAGCCATGTTTCTATAGAGTTGATGTAATGAAAAATGCACTGAGGGTTGACTGGATAATTCATTTCCATTATCACATTAGTAGGATTATCGTGTTGAAAATTTATAGCTAGATATCCTTCCTTCCCACGACTAAAACATATCTGCGTCCTCCTTAAGAAATTAGAGGGGTGTTTCATTCCACACCTATGACATGTGGGATTTTAAAATTTCATAGAACTATAAGATTTCTCTATTGGACTGTCATAATTAAACTTCGATTTCAACTTATTTTCCCCATGATATCATTGGTATTTGTTAATCTATATTTCAACTTTGAGAGAAAATTGGAAAAATTCCCCATAGCTATAAAAGTCATGGTTCCCCAGGGATTTTTGTATAGTAGGTTTTATCCCCCCAAAGATGTGTTCAACCTAGAATTCTAGGGTAATGACAAAGACATATGTGTATCATGAAAGTATTATGAAGTTTTCCTCACATTCCCTGATAGATTTTTCATCTTCTTTTTTCTGAATGGAATGAGAATCCAGTTCTATTTTATGTTGGGGATTGTGAGGAAAATATTTATCAAAAATCATTTTTCATAATTCCTTCCACCCCATCACATAAATCTCTTCCTCAAGCTTTAAATTCTTGATCAATTTCCAAAATTGATCTGCTTTTCCATCCATATGATAAACATCCAATAGAACCTTATCTTTCCCATAAAATTGACGAATGGAATATATCTTTTCAGTAGAGTTGATCCATTGATCCACAATTAAGGGTCCAGATGATCCATTAAAAGTCAGAGGTCTTTGATACAAAAATCCTCCAATCCCAACTTGTTATCTCTTAGGGGGGTTGGTTAGATTCTACTAATGAGGTCATCAATTCAAAATCTAAGTCAGTTGAGAGAGTATCATCATAACGATATTGATTCCTACCCCCATCAGGTTTGGAATCTTCTTAGGGTAGTCATTACATTTCCAGTTAAAATTATTATTTACCCAATATCTCTTATCTCCGACCATTCACTAGAATAAAAATAAACTTAATAATGAGAACATTTAATAATTAAACACATAAAGAGATATCCAATTAAATTAATGGGATAAATTATCAATTACATTTATCTCCTTAACTTATGAGTTTCTATTCTTCAATATATGTTATCCATGATCAATTTTATAACATATAGTCTTATAATATTTTTTTTACATTAATAATTATTTGTAATGATATTATGAATTTACTAAATAAAATCATTCTTGAGTGCCAAACTAGGTGTCTAGTAAGGATCATTATCATGTACCAGGATTCCCCAGGCCATCCATAGAACACCTTGTTAGAGTTGTTACTTTTAGGTACATCTGTTATAGAACCCCATCCACATGTTGCATCCAAAAATGTTTTTTTATATAAAACACTTACTCTATACTCAACAATAATTTGGGATGTTTTTTAAACATTGTATTATCCCTAAGGTTTACCGTTAGTCTTCTCTAATACTAATCAATAAATAACTAAACTTTTTATTTGATACCAACTATAACAACCCTAATCTTTATTAAAGATTAATTTTTGACTTATTAAATTAAATGAAACATAATACAACCCAAAATAAAGATATTTCTATGGTATTTGGTAATTAGGTTCATTAAATAACTATATAAAACATGGATTACGTAATATTTGTTGAATACTTCTTTAATATGCTCAAAATAATAATTTGAACATAAAACTACATGGGATAACCTAGGGACATACATAATAAATGGGTGAGCTATAAATACCAGTAATAGAATAATAATTTCATAATTGATACATGTTTTACAATATTCAAATAAATGTGGAATAAAAGGAGCATGAAAAATAAGCATTTATATATGATGATAATCATAAAATGGGAAATGTGGAAAGAACATTAAACATTGACTCTTAAACATAAGTCAAAAATTAACCCTCTAAGATATAATTGTGGAAATAGTAACATAAAGGAATAATGTTCAATCCCTTTCCAAAAGTGATGTATCATGATAATAAAAATCACCCAATGAATTTGAGAGCTATATGGGTTCGACCCTAATAATCATTTCATTCTAATAATTTAGTGTGCCACATAGATCATAAAATATGGATTAATTCATCAACATAATGTATTCCACAATCAATGCGTGTAGAATAAATAAATTTAAGTCCATAATCAAATATTATATACTAATAAATATGATCAAATTTGACAGGAAATGGGTTTGGTATTCACTACATTTTTGGTTTGGCATGGAAAATCAAGGTGATATTTTGGTAGCATAATGGTGTTAGATAAGGATTGATAAAAATGGATTGATTTGAGAGAAAATGGGTCTCTCATCACATAGAAATCAAAAAGTCTGTAATAGGGACACAGAGAAACATATCTAAACAATTGATATTGGAAATAGTAGTAAAATGGTAATAAAGAAACATGGATAATGAATATAATCACAAAACAATTTTGGCATGGCAACATGCGTACATAAAAGATGATGAGAGGCTTAATGAGGTGAAAAGGGGATCAAATCATTTTAAAAAAATGGAAAGTAATAGGAATATATAATAAATATTCCAAAAAAATTAAATTATTTTCGAGAGATATAATGTTAAATAAGTTCTTGAATGAAAATGAGAAGAGAGAAATCTGTTAAAAAATTTCAGTATAGTATTAGATTAGGTAAGGGTAAAAATGAGAGGGTATAAATCATCCCCAATTCAATTAAAATTAATTTTAAGTCAATTTAATTATAATAAATTAATTAAAATTTTACTAATCTAGTTAAATAATACTAATTTCATAGAGAGTACTTCAATTAAAAGCCGAAAAAGAATGGGAGGATCCCTTACTAAATTTCTTTCTTGTAACGGGTGTATGTAAGGGTTCATAGCGGAATAATGAGAGTGAAAGGAATCTCCAATATCATGTAAATAAAAATGATTATATGGTGTTTATAGGAAACGATAACAAATAAACCAAAATTTGAAACTGAAAAGTGTAACATATAAGAGTTTCTTTTATTGAAATGATAGAGATGAGTCCCTTATGTGAGTGTGTGACTCCAAAATATTGGGAGGTAATTCTTGAAGGATTGTGAGAACCATTGATGAACTCTATAGAGATTAGGGAAGAGTCAAAACAAGATCTAGGGAGTTTCTGTGAGGTGAAATGAGATCCTAAGTTGTTTTATTAAGGAATGAGGGGGATTTTTTTATTTTGGTTTGGGACACTACATAATAAAATAACCAAAACCACAGACCATCCCATGGTTTTTAGTAAATGGTAGTTGTTTACAATATTTTATAAGGGAATGTTATGAACAAAATAATATAATTCCTTTTCTTATTTGGAGGAGATTCATAGTCTTATAGAAATGAATTTCAAACCTTTAAATATATTACATGTTTTCAAGGATTCATTATTGATTTATAAAATAAATAAAATATAAAAAAAATTATTTGAAAAGGAAGAAATTTATTTGGTCTTGGATCCCATTTCTATTAATTATTATATAACTTTTGGGACCTTATGATGTCACAAAAACAATGTATATTTATCTGATATTTAATTTCTACCTGAAAATTCGACTGTATTACAAAATTATAACCAATTCACCATTGGATAATTTCAAAGTTATGATTCCAAAAATAGTGTTCATTTTAAATAAATTATTTTCTAAATATGTAATTTTTAACTTTTAAAATAATAACTGATATTTATGGAGGATGATGTGTTTTATGACAATAACACTTTTCGAATCCTTATAAAAAATATATTTAACTTCATAAAAATTAATAAATAATTTACCTTTAATAAATAATATTTCATAAATAATATTTATTAATAATATTTTATTAAAACATTTTTTATTTAAAAAATACATTATTTAAATAAAATAGATTCTTTAATTATAATTGAATATTAATAAAAAATATTATTTTGGTTTCATTGAAAAAGTAAAGATCATTTATACAGTAACAATAATAAGATGAAAATATATTCAATATTCTACAAAACAATAATGTCAATACTCATATATCTTGGGTCTTGTTACATATCCCTTTAACCCAACAGCTGATGCTCTAAGGTTGAGGTGCACGATGGTGGGACTTTCATAGGCCGATTTGGCGAACATGGTTTGAGTCATGATCTTGATGAGAAAAAACATCTCCCGTAAATAGTTTCTATAATGGATAAGTTATTGGATATCATCATGGGATTGGTCAAGGTAAAATACAAAAAAATAATTCTTCATCAAATGTTCTGATAAATGGTCTTCATAGGGAAAATCCTACTTGTTGAAGTTATCCTTTCCTTTTTCTCTGATAATTGTATTCGTTAAAACCCTATATTTATAACACTCATGTGATCACTGTTCAAATACTATATTTTCAATGGTAATGATTGTTGATGGTTAATTAAATCCCATAGGATAAATTAAAACCATACAAGTTCATTTATTTTCTATAAAAATATTACATAATACGAAATTTAAATAAATTTCAAGGGGAATTTTATTTATAGTAGTTTAGGTTGTTATAGAAACGATTTTTATTGATATAATTCCATAAAAAATAAACCATTCGATGAATGAATATGAATGGTAATATTTTATAATATCCCCATAAAGGAATGATTAATATTAATGGATATCATCTTATATAGAAAAAAATATGGGAACATCATTTAAAAACATTTTTTTGAAGAAAATATAATTTTTTCATTGAAAAAATATTTTTAAAACAGAAACCAATTTTGAAAATATTTTTCATTGAACGTATCATTGAAAACATATAATGGAATCCTAGGAACCCATAAAACGTTTTTTAAATATTTTTTCCTTGAAAATGAGTTCAAATGATAATATTTAAAAATTTAATTTTTTAAAACATTTTTTTAATAATTTTTTTTTCCTATCTAAGAGAGAAATGAGCTAAGAATTTATTAAAAACATTTTCTCAATTATCATATGTACCGAAGAGTAGAATAATATTACTAATATATGAATATATCATTACTAACTAGTGGATAATAAAATTCATTAGTTTTTTTAGAATATAGATCCTAAGATTTCATCAATGAGAGTATAATCACAAACAGTCTCTATAAACAATAAAATTGTTTCAATTAACTCTTACCACATGGTAACAATGATTCATACTATCCATAAAAGAAAATTGAGTTACATGAAGATTAAAATGACATTAAATGAAGTATATTCATGGTATAACATGTCAGAGGGTAGTGAATACACCTCTTAGAATAATATAGTTTCATAAAATGGTATGTGTCTCAAATAATGAAAATTAATACAAAAAATGCATTACTAATTTTGTAAACATGGAAACATAAATTGTGAATCCTCAAACCCACACTTCCAAATTCATTTGATAAAAATGCTGTGTATTTTTTATAAAGGATAACTGAAACAATAAATTGTACATTTTACATTCCAAGAACTTTTTTAGTCGAGGTTCTGGAGAATTATAAAACACCATAAAATTGAATCATGTTGTATAGAAATTAAAATAAAATAATCCTTCTTATTCACGTGTGATAACTCCAGAAACAAATAAATTCGTATATGAACTTACATGATATTTTTATGAAAACATTTTTAAAACATGGGAGGTGAATTAAATTTCCTATTAAGGGGTTTTAAAACTAGTTGAATAAGTATTCATAAAAACCCCTTTTAAATGGATTTTAAACACATTATATTAAATATTATTATCTGAAATATTAAAAAAATACAAGATACTTATTTTGAAATGCCATTTTAAGAATAAAACCTCAAAAATAATTTGATTTCTCAAGAAAGTCACAATAAAATATTAATATTTTAATGGATATAAATGATACATGATAAATATGATAAATAACTTATGTCCACAAGTAATATCACTGGTAGAAAAATTCCATGTGAGGATATAGGTTCACTCCACATTCCAAATTCACTAGCTTGATATTCAATTACCAAAATAAATTTTAAAGAAAATGTTTTCTGAAGATCCATAGTTACTATAAATAACCAATTATAAAAATTCCAAAATCTAACAATAATTATTTCCATAGAAGAAAATAACATATTAAATTCTAATATTGGAAAAGAATAATTTTTTTAAAAATATAATAAATTCAATTTTTTAAAAAATTAATTACATACACTTAAAAGACACATTTAAATTAGAACAACAACTTGTATAAAAATGCATGAAATGTCATGAGTAATTATAGAATATAGAAGTTTATAATATCATGTATGACATTAATGAACATAAAAAATAATATTATTCCAAAAATAATAATTCTTAAAATATAAATATTTGAAATAAAAACATCCCTTACCTTCATTACACCTGTCATTTATCTTCTTCTTATTCATAAAATCCTTTTCTAAAAACCTGAAGACAATAATAGATGGTAATATTCTAAAATAAGGCATCTATAATGTGTAGAGGGAAGTTAGAAGATAATTTAGTAAGGTTTCATCTAGACAAAAGTCTCTTAGAACTAAAAATAATGGATATAAATAGTTTTTTTAATAATTGATGTGAGGTGGAGTTTATGAATTACTTAAAATATTAAAATCTAATAATTCTATTATAGGGTAAAAATCATCAAAAGGCATAAAACAATAAAATAGAATACCTTCTAGACAACTTATTATCCAATTTATTATTATTAATTATTATTATTATTTTTAAATAATATAATAAAATAATATACTAATGAAAAGCAATTTTTTTTAAATTTAACACAATTAATTTATATGACTTTAAAATAATTAAAAAATGGTAAAATTCAAACAATTTCTTTATTATATCCTATAAATATCATATTCTTCTATAAAAATCATGAATCACATAAATTTTAAAATTATATTTATTATAATATTTTTATATCATTTATTTGATTAATTAACTTATTAATTAATTACTAAATCATTACTGTGAAATTCATTAAAGTAAATATTATTCCCAAAAACTAAAAATAAAATCCCATGAAGAAGGTAAATTATTAACAATTAAATGAATATTTCGTTTGAATATATCTTCTATAGAACCATATGTTGAAATATTATACTAATTATAAACCATAGTTTGAAAATTATTACATTATTTTAATATCATAAAATAAATTGTATATTAAAATACAAAATTTTTTATTATTCACTAAGAATTTAACATTTATAGAATATTCTAAAAATTTCCACATTGATTAATTTTGGTATTCTAACCTACAAAACGATTTTAATTTTATAATATAAATATTATATAATATTGATAAATTAATTTGATTATTTGTACATATAAATTAATGAAAATAAATTTTAAAGAAAACATTTTTTTATGAATAAAATGTTTTTATAAAAAATTATGGAATTATTTAATAACCTATTAATAGAACATTTATATTGATTTTTAAGTTTATATTTATTTAATAAATCATTTATTTCTTTTCATCTCCACCAATTTAACGACTAGGTTATAAAATTCACATTTAGATAATAATTTTTAGTTATTTCTTTAAGCTTGACGTGAAATATTTTATCCATTATTAAACAAAATGTTTCATTTTAAAATCACTGGATGTTATATAATCCCACATTAAATGAATTTAACCCTTATAATATATTCATCGAACATTATAAAACTCTTAATTTTGATCGTAATAAATTAGAAAAACTAGATCTTCTAGGGTAATTTAATTATCTAAATAAAAATATATCAAATAATTTTTGTTTTCATCAAATGAAAATGTATAATCTCCAAAATTTTATAGACCATTATTCTTATACCAAGTGTTATTCCTTGAACCCATGCTTCCATATTTATTAAATAAAAATTTGGTATATCTTTTTTTATAAAAGAGTAATGATAAATTAAAAAAAATATTTTACATTCCATAAATATTTATGATCTAGGTTGTAGTGAATTCGAAAAAATCTGAAAATTGAACAGATTTATACAAAAATAAAAATAAAATAACTATTTTTCATTTCATTCTCTAACTCCAAAAATGATTTTGTATGTCTATGAACATCTAAGATATTCATGTGAAAACTTTTTAAAAACATGAGAGAAGTAATATATTACCCATTAAGAAAGTTTAAATCCAGTGGAAAATGTTTTATAAAAAATATTTTAAAAATATTTTTAAATAAATTATATCAAAAAATATTTTATATATTTTAAAATCTTTAGAAAATACTTATTTTGAAAATTACTTTAAAAACTCAAACTCAAAAAACAATTCGATTTTGCTTGATAATCGCTCGAAAATATTAATATTTTTATGGATTAAAATGTTATTCGATAGATCATATAAGACCATTTTAGCCCCAAGAAATATCACCAGTAGGAAAATGTTTTCTGAGGCTACGTATTCACTGCCCATTCCTCATTCTCATGCCTGATACCCACGTTCTGAATTATATTTTTGAGAAACATATTTGGAAGATCTGTCTTTCTCATAAATAAACAATTAAAAAATTCAAAAATATAAAATATATTATCTTCATAGAAGAAAATAAATTAATCACATCGACGATTGTAAAAATAAAAATGAAAATAAAAAACAATGCGACATACATTTTTACAGAAAAGAATGATATACATTTAAAATAATCATTTATATTAAAAAACTTTCTGGTATTAAAATGCATGGAATATCATTTAACATTAGAGAATATGGCCATAAATACTAACATGTATGCAATTTATGAAAAAAATCATGTTACACATAAAAGGATAATTCTTAAAATAAAAACATTTGATGAAAAAATTCCCTTACCTTGAGTCTCCATGTCATTTATCTTCCTCTTATTCAAAAAATTCATTTTCTTAACACCATAATTAGAATAAAATATGTCATCTAGAATGTGGAGAGAGAAGTGGAGAAGATAATATGTGAGAGGATATTATATCTACAAGGATAATGGTGGGGGATCTAGGTGAAATAAGGATTCCCTTTTTAAAATTGAGGTAAGACAAAATTTAGGAATTACTTAATATATTAAAATATAATACGACTATTATAGGGATAATGTCCTCCAAAATGTCTAAAAAGCTAAAGGGGGTTAATTTTTCAAAAACATATTATCCCATTTGTCATTATACAATTTTTTTATTTTTATTAATTAATTTTACTAAATATTTCATTAATGAAATATATTTTTTTCCAAATTTATCACTATTAAATAATATTACTTTAAAAGCCTAAAAAAATGTCAAATTAAAAAAACAAATATCTTAGAAATATCATATATATATATATATAATTAATGGATATACTTAAAAATAAATAATTATATATATTTTAAAAAAATTAGTATGTTTTATTTTAGTTATTTATTAATTAAATAATTAATACACCATCATTGTGCTAGTTATTAACGTAAATATTTATTACCTAAAAATTATTCTTTTTAAGAATATAAATTTATTATATTTTAAATGGATATTTATGGTATAATATATCTCCTGTTAAACCGTATCTTAAAATATTATAATAATTAAAAACCATAGTGTCAACAATTTGACTTTTTTTAAATAAAATATTATAAAGATATTAAAGTGATCCCATGGGATCCAAAATGTCCCAAATTTTAATTTAAAATATATTATGGATGAAAATTACTCTTCAAAAAAATATTCATTCAAATATTCATTTAATTTAATGGTTATTTTAATTTTTATTAAAATCATTTTATTGCTTTTCTCTTTCTTGCACAAGAAATTAATTAGAATTAATGTTAATAATTTCATATATAATAATTTAAAATAAATAAATATAATAAAGATAAATTAATGAGATTTAATCTAATAATTTATATTTGTCCATTATGTATATTTACTCATATCCATGTTAAGAAAACTTCTTTAATTTGTTAACTTGACTTTTTTCCTTAACCAAGTATTACACAGACAGTTGTTTAAAATCCATGTTATATAACCCTAAAATTCAAAAATATAATCCAAAAAAATCATTTAGACATAATAATTAATAAAAAAATCAATAAATTACTTTTTATCTCTCTATTATTATCTATAAATAACCAAAATTTACTTTGCTTATGCAGAAAATGCAATGCATCGGCACTGACAATGATTTTAATTCTTCTCATGGAATAAATTATAATTTACATGTTCTGAATTATTTTTGCGAAATATTTATTTTATAATATCCAAATTTAGTCATTAAATATTCTTTATAAATTTAACATGTAATATTATTCTTTGATGATATCACAAGAGATAGCATATTATAGAAAACTTTATTTTTTAATATTTTTTAAAAATATATCTCTTTTAGAATATTTTCCAAACTTTACAATTGACTAATTTTTGGTATTTTGAATTCAAAAATGAAGTTCATTTTATAAAATAAATATTCAAAAATCTCTAGAAATTGTTAATATTATTTTTATACATAAAGAAATAAAAAAACATTTTTGAAAAAAACCTATTTTTTTAAAGATTAAAACGAATTTACTATAAATTGAGAAATAATTTTATAAGAAATTAACAAAACAATCGTATTGATTTGGAAAATTATATTTATTTGATAAATAATTTATTCCTATTAATTCCCAAAAAACTAATGGCTAGTTTATAAAGGATAAATTAAAATAATAATAGTTAGTCGTTCGTTTAAGCTTGATGTGAGGTATCTTATGTGCTATCAAACAATGTGTTTCCATTTAAAATATCTGGATGTTAGATAAACTACAAGAAAGAGAGATCATAAAATGTATGTTAAAAGTTTTATTTATGATAATCATAGAATATTTTTATTATCAGTATATAGACCACATAAAAGAAACTAGTGGTGAGTAAGTCATAAATCTCATAGAAATAATAGTTAGATGAGAAAACCCTTACCTTATGTCGTGACACTAGTAGTAATAATTCAAAACTTAATTATTAAAAATATATGATTATCATGGATCTAAAAATAAATTTTATTATATAAAGTACTATATATTATCTGATTATGATATTATATTACTGGTTTGTAAATATTTTAAAGTCAATGTTACGTTCCTTGTAATATCCTCTTTATTTTCAGAAATGTTTTGACTTGTTATTCATGATCGTCTTACATAGATCACTATTTGAATAATGTAGGTGTGTAAAAAAGTATATAAATTTCATATATATTTCATATATAAATATTTTTAACAATCTAAAAAATGGAAATGATAAATGTAATACACAATTTATGGAGGTGGTAGGTCATGTGTACGCACGAACGTTGTTTCCAATTTCTTATCATGTTGGTAGACATAATATAAATGAAGTAAGTGTATATATATTATAATTATTATAGAATTTTAATTTCTTATATATCATGTTTTTGTACTAAACCCATCCTTATTACATTCCATGTAACTTTTGAATGAATCACATCGTTTTGAGGTGGTGGTAGTCCACAAGTGCACAAGAAAATTTATCATACATAAAAATTGAAATCATGATGTTATGTGTTATATAATAATTAAATAAGAGTAAATAAAATATTATTTTAATGAATAAAATCTAAAAAAGAATTTCCATTATAATTTTCAACCGTTAGAGGTTGTAAAGTAAAAATGAAGGACATCATTTCTTGAGTTAGTAGTCTTTCGTTGACACGAATGATAAGTTTGTTAACCATTTGATAGATGTTTTTGTACATGTAGGTAAAAAACCTAGAATAATAAAATATTAGAATATTGATGATACTTTGGTTATTAAATAATCATGTAATTTGAATATTTTTTTTTGGAAAATAAATAAAATAAAATAGGATATTTCAGGGAAGGATGTTACCTCTTCTTTGGGTAACTCCACTTGGATTTCACTAAAGGGATTACTTGGTTGGAATTAATCTAAATCGGAGGAAAATAGGTAAAAATGATGTAATTTTTGAGGATATTTTTTAGGGGTTTGTCTATCCAAATGTATTGATATGTGTAAAGATGTGTAGGGTTTGAGTTCCCATTTATAACCAAGGAGGAGTTGCATTTTTGTTAATATAAAATGGAGAAAAATATTTAGTGGTCTCATTTAAATAATTTTCCCCCAATAATAGTCCAATTTTGATCCACTAGGTTAAATTTTAGTTATAATTCCATAAAAAAGATTTTTTACATGTTTCTAGGTTATTTGGATCCATTAAATAATGTTTAACTACTAAGAAATCTTATTTTTACCTTAATCACTGTAATTAATTTAATTACATCCACTAATATTTTTTTTGAAAACTAATTTCACCTTATTATAACTTATAATTTTTTTATTCTAAATATGTAATCAATCTTTCCAAATTATAATCAAATATGTTTTAAAAATTAATTTAAAATTAATCCCGCAGACATGTTGAGACATCAGGTTTTAAGCAAAAATGTTTAAAGGTTCGAAGTGATTTTAAAATAAATATCAATATAAAATTCATTCAAATAAATTTAATTGGAATTATTTAGGTTTAATTTAAATTTTTACATATTAAAAAATATTAAAATATAATCTCTCTTTATAAATAAATTATTCAAAAAATAATTTCTGATTTAAAAATAAGTATTTTTCACTAATCATCAAAAAATGATTTTTTTCAAAAGAACCCAAAAAATCACCCTAATCTAATTCTAAAAACCTGAATTCAAAAATTAATTTAATTTTAATATTTTAATTTTTTAAAAGTCTCTAAAATTTAATTTATTATTGTTTATAGAAAGATATAAAAAAATATCATTTGAAAAAATAGTATTTTTATGCATATGGAGACATTATCAAAACAATATATATTTTAATATAAATATATTTTATTTATAAAAAAATTATATATAAATATTAAAAAAATATTTGTTAATATTCATATTACTATGTTCAATGGATAGGTTATAACTATCTCATTAAAAAATTATAATAATATATTTTTGTTTTATAGAAACTCAACGTTCTCTGTAACACAATCTAAGTTGGTGTTGCATTGAGAAATAGATTATCTTGGTGTATCACATAAAAAATGTTTGACTTTTTATAGCATGAAAAGTGAAATATAAAATAAAAATAATTTATTTGAAAAAAACATTCATAAAAACTCAGGGTGTTACATTTTAACCCCTTAAAACTTATTTATCACTTGAAATTCATAATTTTAGTACAAAAAATGAGGACATTCTTGCCTAGTGAAATCCTCAAGTTCACATGTAGCCTCCTTTAACTGGTAATTTATATATAAAAATTTGACAACATGAGTGGTCTTGTTTCATAAAAAAATCTCTATACGATCCAGAATTCTTACTGGTTATTCATCATAATAAAGATCATGCTTCAGTGTTATGAATTATGAGTTCAATACATGTGATGGGTCAGGTATATACTTTCTCATGAGAGATACATTTAATACATCACGATCTTGAGAGATATTTTTAGGAATATCCACATGATAAGATACCATCCTCTTACGATTATAAATTTTAAAGTTATTGATATATGTAGGGATTATTTTCCCTTTCTTCCTAGTCCTCATAAACTTATTATTAGGAGATATTCTTAAAAAAATATCTCACGAAATTAAAATTTTAGATTACATCATCAGTTATCATTATAAGTTTTTTACCGACATTGGTCAACCTTCTTATTTTATTGAATGGTTCTAACCTTCTTAGTCTTTACATTACTTATTTATGGTCCTAACTGCATTCTCTGTCCAAATTCATACCAGCATGTTAGAGCTCTACATTTCTTCCAACATAAGGATTCATGAGGATCCATGTCAATGCTTGGGTTAAAGCTATTTCTGTAAGAAAAAATTACTACTAGAGGTTTTTGATCCCAATAAACTTATAAATACTAAGAATACGATCTAAACATATCCACTAAGGGATGAATTTCACATTCAGATTGACCATCTATCTTAGTATGATAAGATGTGTTAAAAATAAATTCTGTATCAAGGGATTTCAGAATATATCAAAATAATTTTGATATAAACCTTGAATCCCAATGAGACGTAACGGTATGTGGTACTCTATGAAACCTAACCACTATATATATATATATATCCTTGAAAACTAATATAGAGATAAGTATTTTCAAATAGAAATGAAGTGTTCTGACTTATTATGGAAATAAAATACCACCCATCTAACTTTAAACCACATAGAGATTTTTTGTATACCAATAAAAAAAATATAGTGATGTTCTCTCATTTGTATTTTTTATGGTTAATGGATTCAATTTTACCTTATATGTTTCTTTCGACCTTAACTTATTGGTGTACCTAATGTCGAGATATAAAATATAAAATATCTCTAATCATTCAATCTTACAAGAAGTATTAGTTCATATATCTATACATATTCATACTAGTAGGGTGTTTAGAGAATAAAGAACTATGGGCCTCCTCCAATAGCTCATTCTTCAAATCTGGTATGTATGGAACACATATAAGGTTCCTAAACATTGTCATTCCATCATTACCATGGTTAAAATCTTAAACATTTTTCATATTCTATTCAGATCTATATCTTCCTTCTATACATCTTTAATTCTCACATGGATAGAGGGATAAAAATTCAGTTGATCAATATAATATTTTTTCAATCCTTTATTATTTACAAATCCATCCTTTATAATTCTAGATATATTGGATCTTTGGTGATCCTTAAAATGGAAAAATAGCATAATCCATTTGACTTATAGTATCGAACACCTTGTTATCATTCCTAGGGTGGTAATGTATTGAGAAATCATAATCTTTTATCAGCTCTAAACATATTCCATAGCTCATTTTCATCTCCTTCTAGTTGATTATTTATTTTAAAATTTTTGGGTCGGTATATGTATCACACTTCTCTCCATTAATATAGTACCTCCAATTCATTAATTCAAAAAATACCATATTTGACTCCAAATAATGTGTTGGGAAATGTTTATCATGAATATTCATTGTCAAGATTCATAGGCTCTAAACATATTATTTTTTATAAGAGAATACCTCAATCCCTTATTGGAGTCATCACTATGGATCAAAAACCCTTCTCTTCTATAGGGTTATGTAAGAATAAGTGTTTTTAATAAAAATATCTTCAGTTCCATGAAATTTTCCTCACATTCATATATCCAGAGGAACTTAAAACCTTTACATATTGACATCATAAGAGCATTTTATATCCATGGTAAATTCTACGTAAACCATACACCATTTCTGAGTAATCCAAGAAAACTATAGATTTATGTCGTAGTGGTTTTTCTATTGCAACATTCAATGGTATCTGTCTTTTTTGGATATACTTATATACCCCATTTTTAGATTATGTGACCCAAAAATTAAACCTTTTACAACAAAAATCACACTTTTTAGATTTTTCATTATATTTATCCTTCCTTAGGGTCTTTCATAAAATTTTTAAATGGTTATCATTTACCTTATTACTCTATTAATAGATAAGAATATCATATACAAAGACTACCATAAAAAGATTGAGGTAATCTCTAAAACCTTTATTTATAAAATCCATGAAGATGTCCGGGGAATTAGTAAGAACAAAAAAAATCACTATATAATCATAGTTTATTTAAATTTTAACGAATGATTTATTATGTAAATCCTTTTTATTAACACTCAATTAATGAAATTCATAATTAAGGTAAATCATAGAAAAGTATTGATCTTTGAGAAGTTGATAAAACATGTTATCAATATAGGGAATATGATAATTGTTCTTAATCAATATCATGTTAAACTACTTACAATAAATGTCATCTCACATCAATCCATATTTCATTTTCATAAAAGTAAGAGGTGCATCCAAAGGTTACACAATTGGTAAAATGAATCCCTTATCCGGTTTTTAATGGAGTTTCTTCTTCAATTCCCACAACTCAATAATGTCAATTCTCTTGGGAGTCATTGTGATTAGTGTGGAACTAGGTATGAGTTCTATAGAGAACTAAATTTCACATTTTAGTATAAGGATCAGAAAAATATTCCATAAAGTCATTGAAAATGTTCTGAATAGTAGATATATCATCAATTTCGATTTTCTCCCCAACAATTTGAGATAAACAACCCTTCTGAATGAGAATTAAGAACCACAGATTGGCTAAAATCTCCATAGTAAGTTCATACATGTCATGAAATTGATAGATGATCAGATATTGTTTTGAAATGTCAAATATAACTTCACTTCATAGAACATTAATGTAGTATTTATTAAGATAACCCCAATCCATGCCTAAAAGGACATGAAATTCAACTAGAAGAAGAATGACAATATTTTTAAGAAGTACAATCCCACAAATTTCATCTGGAGATGAATAATAGACACGAGAAATAATCATTATATAATTAGGGATATTTATTTATTATTTCAGATGTAATCATATATATTTAATTTTAATACCCTTACAAAAATCATTTGATATGAACGAGTTAATAGATCCAGAATCAAACAGTACATTAGTAGTTCTAGAGTTGATGGTAAATGTAAATTTCAATAATTAATTATCACACAACACTTCAAAAAAAAGATTACATGATAATTTTACTTATCCCTTGGATGAATAAGTTGTTGATGTTGATAATCATTATTAAAATTCTTTTTTGGGAACTTGTTTGCATAATTCTCATTCTTTTTAAACTAGTATTATGGAATGGGGGGGAGGTCCATCCTATAAAAATTTCTCTCCATTCAAATTGTTAGCTAACTTCCTCCCAAAAATTCATTTATAAAATTCTATATGACCTTCTCTTATAAACTAAAAACATTTATTAGATCCATTGAGAAATTTTACTCTATGATTATATCCAAACATATAGCATAAACGAAATCTCATGTTCTACTCTCAATGTTTTTTAGATTTTACTTTGAACTCCATATTCTATTTATTTTAATAAAATATGATTTTTTAACAACTCAGATAAAGATAAGATAATTTTTTACAATAAATAATTAGATAATAATTATAATAGATACTATGTTAGGCATCGTATATGATAAAACATGTTTTATGGTTAAAAACATTATTACTCTAAAAAATAGGTTTATTGCATTTTTAATGGAGAACGTGATTTAAATGTAGTTTCTATTAATTTTATAAAGTATATTTTAATAAATAAACTTATTATTTATAATTGGGAGATGCATATTTACTCTGGTTATAGTTTTCTATATTTCTGATAGGATTCATTTTTTTATTAATTTTGAAAAAATAACACATTTTAATTGAAAATTACTTTTTAATAAAATATATATATAATGTTCAATAAATTTTTTTGAATGGTTTTAAATTATAATTAGAAAAACTATTTGTCTTTTAATCCAATTGAGGTCAATTTAATCCATTTTATATTGAAATTTGATGTAATAATGATTTGAACTTTTGAACTTTTTACTTTTAAAACCCTGCTTTCTTATTCTGTTAAAAAAATAAATTGAAATTATTTTTTTTCATTTTTTTAATTTTAAAAAATGTATTTCATATTTTCAATCATAATTTATTTATTATTTAAATGAGTCCCTTTAATTTATATACATTATGAATAGTAACATTAGTAATTATTCGTATAACCTCAGTTAAGGGTAAATCTGGTTATTAAAGGTAAAATATTATTTTATAAAACTCTAAAATTAGCATAACACGTGTATTAATTTATTTATATGAGTGTTTTGTGACCAAGAAAATAAATGGGGAGATTTTATGACTACTTGGAGAAACTCTGATTACATTAATGCATTTATATTATTATAATCATTGAAAAGTAATTTTTGTTACACTTTTATTTTTAACTAGTAAAGTATTTTTAATATGGAGATATAAAGGTGATATATTTATGTATAAGTAGTATTTAGAAATTTAAAACTATTAACTACATCTTGGTAATTTATTTAATCTTTATGAAAATATAATTAAATTAAATGGTGACATAATAATGGTGGAGTAATTGCTTTATTAATGGTAGACTCAAATAAATGATATAAAACATATTATAATAGTTATAATTTGATATAATATATGCCGTCCAATAATATTATGGATTAATTTTACATGTTAGTGATGTGTTAAAATATTTTGTTTATATATATCATTAATATATGGTATTTTTAAAAAGTCCAGAAATGAATACTGCTAAAATTAACACTAATGGTATTTTAAAATATAAAATATTTTATTAAATATTAAAAAATTCATAATAATAAAATATTCCTAAAAATAGTTTGGATATTTCCTAAAATGTTATAAATTACTTTTTTAATTTATGTTATGGTAATTATATTGACCCTTGAAGAGTAAATTACTTGATAAAATGGTAAGAGTTAAATGGGTTAAAAAATAGCTAATCATTAAAAATATATTCATAATTTTATTGTTTTTATTGTATGATTATATTTTGACCAATACCCATACCACCATGTAAATAAATCTATTTAGACTGAATTTTATTAAAAAAAAGCTAAATTAATTTAAAATTTCGAAGAATTCCATGAGTGCCACTCTCATATCTTGTAAATGGAATGAATTAACATCATTTATTCACAAAAAAAACATTTAATTTGGAAAATAAATTCATAAATAAAATACTATAATCCCTACCCACATTCTTGATCCCCAAATTTAGGCATAACACCCTCCTTACAGGTGTTAATGTGTTAATCAAAGGTGATGGTCCAAAGGAAATGCATCAAATTAAATCGTGTATTTCGGTGTCATTTCTTCTCACATTTCCTTATAATATCCTTCAAACGTGATGATATAATAACTAAATTATATTAATGAGAAGTTATTATGGTGAGATAATAACCTAAATCCATCTCTACATATATAAAATGGGAAAATAAATAATCCATTGTGCATATATGTGAATTATCACCTGTTAGAAACAAAATAATTCATTTTTCATTACATTATCTCAAGACTGGTTAAAATGATGTAAATTAAGTTTATATATTTTATTGATCAAATATTTATCACTATGATAAAATAATATATCAATTTTATTCTTACCTTATATGAACATAAAAATGTTAACATTATTTGTGCATACGTGTGAACTATCACTACAACGAAGCGATGTGATTCATTTATCTTCACCACATCAAATGTATGATATATATATATGTATATAGAAATTATTAATATTATATTTATGATATTATTACCATTATGTATATATAAAATTGTAATCAACTTGTTTTCATAACAATCCAAGAAAAATGGGAACATTAATCCTATGTATGTACAACCTACCGTCTCCATGATTATAACGTTGTTTATTTTTTCATAGACATACATAAATGGCTTAATATAAAAGTATAATTATTGATTAAAAGTGATTATTATATCTTGAAAATTATTTTTAGGTGATTTTAAAATAAACACTTTTTGATATAGACATCACACCATGTCATTTTGGACACATGTTCCTAATATCATCAAAACATCTAAAGTGAATTTAAATAACTTAATAATTGTTATAATATGATGCCAACAGATATAAAAGTAATAATAAACATTAAAAAAAATTTCAATAAGGAAAATAATTAACTTAACATTATTATTCAGGAATATAGATAACATAATTGATGAATCATACATGAGGTAAGGGGATTCCTCTCAATCATCATTCATTGAGGAATATTTCGATGTTATACAGCACCATATTTTTTTAATTTTATAAAAACCCCCATTTAATTTCAATTTCATATAATGGTTTTAAAAATTAAGGTTTTTATATGTAGGTTTGAAATTATTTACAAAAAACTAATGGAATGTTCTCTTTTAATGTATACGGCTACAATTTGTTCTGTTCTGCGGTGTCCCTTATTTAATATTTTGATTCCTCTACAAGACTTAATGTTAAAAAAAGAATCCACTTATTCTATTTTTTGGGTTTTTAGGAATTGAAAATTGTTTTGAAAATTTAATTATTATTTAAATATCTTCAAAAGATTTTTTTTCATTTAAAAAAAATCTATGATTGAAATGTTTAAAATTACAATATTTTATGTGTTATCATTATACAATGATACATGGACATTTTTTGGGTGGTTATATGATTAACCAAGGATGAGTAGTTTCTTGATGGAACAATGATGAGTGGTTTAGTTATGACCTCCAATGAATTGGGTATGGAAGTCGACCATATGGTTATTATATTTAGTAAGTATGATTGTATAGAAGTCGACCACCTGGTTATTCCATTTAGATATAATTAAGTCCCATGTTACCTATATGTGTTATATATTCTTCCATGAGTTTTATGATAATATAATGACTAAAAAATGGAAAGATATGTGTTTTTTAGATGAATGAATTTACTACATCTTATAGGTGTAAATTATAACCCCATGATAAAGTATTCATGGTTTACATGCTTTCACAAGATTAATAGTTTTCCTTCTCTGTTTATCCCTTTCTTAGATTTTTATGCTCATCCCAGGATTTAAAATGTTTTTTCATGGGATTTATGGGATAATATAGACAAATATTAGATCAAGTGACAATTTTTTAATATTAAACATGATAATAAACCATTTTTCAATTTAAACATTTTTCTTTTATAAAAAAATGGATACTGTTTTGAATTATTAACTTTTTATTTCAATTGTTTTTTTATGTATAAGTAATGGACTAATTATACAATTATCTAAACATTAAAATATCCTCAAGGTGAAATAAATTAAATTTCATGACTTAAATTAATATTATTTAATGTTTAAGGATGGGTCCTTATAGTTTTATACGCAACTCTAACCATAATATAATCATTGATTAAGAAATGAAAAATATATTCATAGATACTAGTGTATATTATAGCTAAAAACATTTAAATACATGGATTAAAGCCATTCAAGAGACTATTACCTTTAAAATTATGTTGGATGATAATACCATAACCATACATCACGTGTCGTGTGAAATTAGCCTCTAGGCACATACATATTCATATTCCATTTTCATTAACTCAAGGATGTTTTCAACCATATTTTTATAAACAATATTAGGAAATTACATATTAAAACACAAGTTCTAGAACACTTTCCACTATATGGATTTGATTTCATCTTACACCCTCATATTGTTTATTATATTCCACCAATGCTTCACTTCTCATTATAACTAATAAATTGAAAGGATGAATTTCTGATGTTCTAAAAACTAGAGAATAGAAAATATATTTTCTCTAGTATAGATCAATTTCTCAGAAATAAATTGTGTCAAAAATACCACTGAAATAATATGGGTGTTTCCTTATAAAGGCCTCAATAAAACATTGTTCCATATATTTCTCATTTTGTAGCTTATACTGATTCATAACTTGATAACATTACATGAGCATTGGAATGATAATTTTTATTGAAGCTCCCATCTACTTAAGATTCTCAGGTAAAAAAACATTTCATTTTCCATCACAATCACAACTAACGTGGTCCCTTTGTGTTCCAACCTTTGACTAATGGAAAAAATAATAGTGTTTGAAATAAATATCATAGTGAGGAACCACATAATCATTAAATACCACTTAAATGACATCTAAATTATGAAACATTATTTAGTCTAGGACACATTAGTTTTTTCTATATTATTCATATCCAACATATATTTAAACCCTTAATTATGGTTTGCGATGAGTTTTAGAATTCCCAAAGAAAATACCCTAGGAGTTTCAAACTAGGTGTGTAACAAGTCTTGTTGTCATGAAATTTACCCGGATCATGTTTAGATTAATAAAATGTTTTTGGGGTTTCTATCCCTATGTGTATATGTGCCAAATCCACATCCACTTTTATTATATATTCATGTATTTATTTCAAGGAAACCACTCACTCTATCAGTTACCAAAATACCTTGAATATTTCATATACATTTACTCATCCTTATACTTATCCTTAGACATGGTTTTAAGGATCTCACTATGGTTTTCCCATCCAAGTTTCTAAAGGATAACTAAAAATATTTATGTGATACAAACTATAGAGATCCTATATTTTTCATACAATAAAATTACATAGTTTTTTAGAATACTTAATGCCTTACACAAATATATTCCAAAATATTGTAATATTTTAGTGACTTTGGAAACTCAGAATCATATACACTTGAACATTAGTGAGATACACTATCTCTCAATAGATTCTTCATGAAAATAAACATTAATATACACATAATACCTAATATATATCTTCATAACAAGGGGAAATTAAACAAAAAAGCAGTGAACTCAATTGCTTAGTATGGGTAAAAAAGGGGGATATGTAATCATAATCCTGAAAATAAGGTTTTGAGAATGAGATTATAACATTATAATATCATTAATTACATATCAAAGATCATAAACATGAATCAGAAAATATATATTTGTAGTTTATATGTCTTTAATTATATGTTAATAAAGATCATAAGCAATAAAAGCATATCATACGAATATGACATGGAATTTATGTAGGCACATAATCATATAAAATGATTTCTATAGAAGTCAAGGAATATATTCTAAGGACATCATAGTAGTGTGGGTTAACTCTCGATACCATCTTGGTAGTCATGGTTCACTCCCATTACCATATTATAGTCATGTTTCACTCCCAAGACCATATTAGTAGAAAAATACCTTCACTAAACCAGGTTTACTCCCCGTTCCATGCATGTCTATTTCATGATATATAAATAATTACACAATTAATAGGAGGTAGATATAGGTACCAACCATATCATAATGAAATCATACATCTTTTTTCTAGTAGATCATAAACATTCATCATATCATAACCCATGAAATGATATGGGTATCATAAACATGTAATCATATCATATACTATTGGAAAGGTATTGGTTGTATAATCATTCCATAAAAAATAACCTAAAAAAATTTAGGGTTTCATAATCATATAAGACATAGAAGAAAAACATGTTTAATAAATATTACGACATAAAAAAACGTTTGGGGAATGAATATTAATTATATTCATGTATAATATTCAAAGAAAGGCCAGAGTAACACAAATGTATATCATCTTATATGGAATATAATTTGTAATGATATTTTAAAAACATTTTTTGAGGAAAATATCCTTTCATATTTGGATTTTTTTGATAAAGTAAACGCATTGGAAAACAATTTTAATTGAAAATATGTTTTAAAACATATAAATAAATCTTTTAAAATAAAAAAACATTTTCAAATTCCTTTTTCCTTGAAAATTATCATAAAATCTCATTTTAAAAACATTTATTAATTATTTTTTGAAAGCGCAATTTTTTGAATAAATCTTATTTCTGACCGAAGAAAGAAAGAAGTTCATATTTTCATAAAAACATTGACATAATTATATTAATTACCAAAGAGTGAAAAATTTTAATAATACATTAATATATAATGAGTAAACATAGTAGAAGAAAATACCTATAGTTTTCTTGAATGGAAGATCATATTATTTCATCAATGAAAGAATTATCATAAACGATACCAATAAATGATGAGATTATTGCAATAAACTCTTACCATTTGGTAATATTTATTCATAAACTGAATTAAAGAAAATTACATTACATGAAACTAGAAATATCATGAAATAAAGTTTATTCATGGTATGAAATGTAAAATGGTTTTGAAAAAACATCATTCAAGAATATTGGTTCATAACATGTCATGTGTCTCAAAGAATTAAAATTTAGAAAAAATTACATTACTGAATTGGTAACATTCAAAACCTAATACCCAAATACAGAGAGATCATCAAAATGAAATTTAAATACCCCTAAAGTTAAGGATATTAAATACATAAAATCTTCTTGGATAGTATATAGACATCAAGAAATAAATGTCTTGTGAATAAGAAATAAATCTCAAAAAAAATAAAAGATAGATGAAATAAATGTTACCTTATATCTTGACTCTCATAGTACTATTTAAATCCCCACACATAATAAAAAAATATTTGTTACAAATATAAAATATACAATTATTCTTATGTAGAATACCATATAATATTTTAGTAAGATTTTTTATTACCAATTTATTAAAAATTCCATGTTAATGTTACCTTCTAGGTAATATCAATTTTGTTGTTATATATGGTTTGAATTTTCATTCTTATCCTATTTTATAGATCATTATTTTCATATTTAAAAATTTTAAAACATGATATACATATAATAATTATAAATTATATAAATATTATTAATAATCAATGTAATATAGTAATATGAAATGGAATGCCCCGTTAATGGATACGGTAAGCCATACATATGCATGAACATCATTACTATATCTGTAGCATATTGAAAGAAATAAAGTAAATGATATATATATATATATTAATTAAAATATAATTATTATGTCATTTATATCATATAAATTTAATGAACTCATCTTTAATACATTCCATGGGATGTTTAAATGAATCACATCAATTTGAGGAGGCATTAGTCCATATGTCCACAAACGAAGTTATCATATTGACACAAAATTGATGTTATGAAGTTACATGATATATAATAATCCAATAACTATAAATGAATCATAAAAATCATGTATAACATATAAAATTATTATGTTCATCATAATTACCAACCATGATAGGTGGTAAAGGAGTAACAAATGACATCGTTTTGTGAGGTGGTAGTACACCTTCCACACAAACCGTATTTTCATTACCCTTTTGAGAGATGTTTTTGATGGTGTAGGTAAAAAAATTAGAATAACAACATAATATAATATTTAAAATACTTATGTTTTTATATAATCATGAAATAAGAAGAGTTAATGGGGGTGGATAATGAAAATAAATCTAAAGGGCTTGAGGAAAGATATCACCTCTTCTTTGGGTAACTCCTCTTGGTTTTCACCAAAGGGATTTCTTGGTTGGATTTCAGACAAAAAGGATTATTCTATGAATAAGGTTGGTAATTTATAAATATATTTGGTTAGGGTTTCCCTGATCCATAGGTATTTATAGGTGTGAATAAGTGAGGGGGGGGGGGGTTCCTTTTTATATTGTTAGAGAAGTTTTATTCTTGTAAATATAAAAATGAATACACTATCGAGAGGTATCAAATAAATCATGTTCATCGAATAATTTTAAATTTTTGATAAAAGAGGATAATTTGTTGAATAATTCCCATAAAATAGATTTTGTACATGTTTCTAGGTTATTTTTCTCTTTTAATTAATGTTTTAATACTAATTATTTTTGTTTTTACCACAATAGTTGAAAAAATTATAATGAAACTCCTAATATATTTTTTGGTATAAAAAATATTGACCTTATTATAAAATATATATTATGATAATTGCAAATATTTAATCCATATTACCACATTTTAATCATATAATTGGTAAAAATTAATTTAAAATTAGACCAAGAGGCGTGTAAGAAGAGTGGGTTTTTATTGTAAGATGTATAAAATTTTGAATGGTTTTTATATTCAATTTAAATGCGAAATTGATTTCAAAACATAAATTGGATTAATTTATATAAAATTTACCTTCTTACACATAAAAAAATTAAAACATACTTTAACTATGTAAGTAATGTAGACGAAAAAGCAACTTTGAATTAAAATTTAATATTTTTCACTCATCATCTAAAATTTAAGTTTTTCAGAAAAAACATAAAAATAACTCTAATTTAATATATAAATTAGTAATAAAAAATAATTTTATTTTATCAAATTAAATTTATAAACATATATAATATAAATTTTATTATTGTTCATAGAAGGATATATAAAGTAGTCCATTTGACATAATAGTATTTTGAAATATGTAAGGTTATTACAAAAAAGTATTTGTATTATTATCAATATGTTTTATTTACGTAAATATATTATAAATATTTTTTCAAAATTACTTATTACTATTCATATTACTAAATTTAATGGATAAATTATCACTATATAATTTAATTACTAATAATAATAATTTTTTTCACTGAAACTCGTGTATCATAAGCAAAGTTAATATTTCATGTAAAAGAAGCTTATCATGGTGTAGTAAATAATTATTGTACTTATTTTACTACACAATGCAAGATATTAGAAAAAATTAATTTAATCGAAATTTTTTTCATAAATATCTATAGGTGTTACAAATCCAATTCAATCTTTCACAAAAAACTATGTATGAGGTCATGGTATAGCTTTTCCACTATATGATAAATCACAAAGGGGGAGGGGTGTAAATATTTCAACACAACCTCTAAAACCATGATTGGAATTATAATATATCACCAAATGAGTATGATGTGCTACTCACATTCAGATAATCGATATAGTTTATCCATTTATAATTTTATGTCTTTATAACTTCACAAATTATATCACATAATAGAAATTATCTTAATCAATGTAGAAGTAGTGGAGTCATCATCATCAATTTTAGATATTATGCTTATCCATCATCCATGAAGGATACCTATAAAGGGTCTATTTAATCTTAACACCTCATCAAATAAATGGTAAAATAACTTATTACTAAGGGAATATTATACTATGATGCTCATCTAGAGAGTATAGACCATCTAAATGTGTTTTTCTTATAAGAACTCAAGCTAATAAATATTCATCACATTAATATGTTGATAAGAAATTACATAACAAATTCTGTAGTGGTATAAACCAATGTTACAATTCCATCCTATAAGATAATTCCTCAACATATTTATGGAGAAGACCAATGATGAAATTTTTTTATCTATGTATTGGATAATTATTATATTGATTGAGGCATAACATACATGGGAATTACATCAATTTAGAAGAGTTTTCAAAAAACTAAAAAGATACATGATTGAGGGACTTTAATTTTTAAGTGTCTTTGGAAACATGGGAAACAATCATATAACATAGTCAATGATATTGAACATTTCCCAAAAAGACCATCCCCTTCAGTAATTGTACTTAAAATCTTTCTTCACAACCATGGGAATTAAAATAGAAGAAAAGAGAGAGCTCAGATTCTCATTTTGGGTAAATAAGGGTGGTATGTAAGCATAACTTGAGAATAAGGGTATTAAGAGATATTCATAGCATTATTAGATCATGCACTATATATCAAATATCGTAAACATGATTCAGGGAATAAATATTGGGAGATTATAATACAGGAATCAAGATGGAATCAATAGAATAATTTTTTAAAGAATAACATAGGATTAAGACATATAATTAGTTGTTCACACATAATAATATAAAAATTAATTTCATATTAGTAAAGGAATACCTTCCAAGGACATCTTATTTTCCTGGGTTCACTCACCATTTTTTCTTGGTAGTCATAGATCACTACCATGACAATCTATGTTGTTAAGTTTCACTCCCCATACCATCATAGAGGACAAAGACCATTAATGAACTGAGTTCACTAACCATTCAATCCATGTCTATATCATCAGATATAAATCATTACCCAATGCATTGGAGGGAGATATAGGACCCACCCATCTCATAATGAAATCATACATTTGTGTGAAACTAGATACTAACCATTCATCATATCATAACCCATGAAATGAAATTGCTATAATAAACATATTATCATATTATAACATATGAAAAGGATATAAGTTTCTTAATCATTCCATCAAATCATAACCTATGGAAATAAGTGGGTTTTATAAGTATATAACCCATGAATGTGAAATAGGTTTCATAAACATATCAACTATGAAAGAGAAACATGCTTCTTAAAAATATAACCCATGAATGATAAATACGTTTCATAAAATTCATTCCATCAAAATATAATCAAATTAGATAAATAATATGATTGGAACTATTAGATCATTTCCCCATAAAGGAATTATTAATACCATTAGATGTAATATTATATGTAAAATAATTTTGAAATGTATTTTGAAAACATTTCTTGAGGAAAATATACATTCATCTTTGAAAAATTATTTTTTAAATCATATAAAATTTAAAAAACAATTTTCTATTAAAATAAACTTGAAAACTTATAAAGGAGTCCAAAAAAAATTAAAAATAAAATTTCTTTAAAATTTATAGAGGAGGATAATTTTTTTAAAAGCATTATCTTTGAAAATAATTTGAAAACATAAAAAATAATATTCCAAATAATTGAGTTTTAAAAAAAACTATTTGAAAAAATATAAATGAAGCATTAAAATCATTTAAAAAACTTTTAAAATATACATTTTTTTATTAAAAAATACATTTAAAATACATTTAAAATTTATAAATAAATTCTAAAAACATTTTAAAAACCTTATTATTTGAAAATAATTTTAAAAGTTACAAAGAGAGTATGAAATAATTTTACAAATAGTTTTCATTGAAAATCACTTAAAAACAATGATTTTCTTGAATATTGGGGATATTTTCTCATTAAAAGGAATATTTTAAAAATGTAAAATAAGATTAAAATGATGTAAGATCATTATGGGAGATAAATCCATACATTTCGAACATTCTCTTTGAGCATGAAAAATATAGAAAAGTGATTCAATCAGAAAATGGAAAAAAGATTACTTCTTAAAAATAACATTTTTAAAAGGTAAAACATGTGTAAAAATGTATTTTAAAGATCATATGAGAATAATATAATATATTTGAAAACATTTTTAGAATAAATGTTTTGGAAGGAACCCATATTTATGACTAAAGATGGAGATAGAGTAAAAATTTTTAAAACACTTTCATAATTATCTTTTGTACCAAAGAGTGTAAAACTGGTATGAATATTTTCAGATTAATCACATAAAAAAGATAATTAAATTAATTAATTTTCTTTAAAGATTAATTATTTTATTTCACCAATGAAATAATAATTATAAATAATACTGATAACTAATAACATTATTATAATAAACTCTTACTACCAAGTAACTTTGAATAAAACTACCCATGTAAATAAATGTCATTAAAAGAATATTAATTTATATTTTACTGAACTACATTCATGAGATAAAATATCAAAGGGTAGTGTATACACTTCGTAGAATAATATATATTCATAATGTGACATGTGTCTCTAAGAAGGAAAATTGAGACATAATTAATTTAACAAATTGGTAACTGTTGAACCATAACCCCCTTGAAATAAATATCATAATATTATTGTTTAAATTACAATAAATTTAATTAAAATAATAATATAACATATACATGGGAATTATACAAGCCACATATAACAGAAATGGAGTTTAACATTGCTTGTGTCTCACAAAAATTATAGTGTGATGAGAGAACCCTTAACTTATTTCTTGACTATCATCATACTCATAAAAAACTCATGTATAATAAATATAATTTTACTATACATATAACAATTCTCCATATTATTATATCAAATACCATATATTATTTTGGTATGCATTTATATTACCCATTTGTTAACAACACCATATAAATTTTATGATTTTGGAAATATCTTCTTTCTTTTTCATATATTAGTTGGATTGGTATTCATGATCATCATACTTAGATCATGATGTATGTATTTATATAATTTATAAAATGACATAAATATAATATATAATCAGTATAAAAATATTTATAATAATATATAATTGATATAATTGTGAAATAGAATACACTGTTCATGGAGACAGTAGGATATACATATGTATGATCATTGTTTCCATTTAATTTGTCATTTATAGAAATACTAAATTATATGTATGTATATATAATAATTAATGTAACATTTTTATATCATATAAATTTTCAAAAAACATATTGACACACTCTATTTAAAGTGTTAACAAATTACATCACTTTAAGGAGGTGGTAATCGAGGCATCCACAAACAGTGTTATCATGTTTACCAAAAATGGAAAGAATGAAGGGATATTTTATACAATAATTAAAAAATAATAATTAAATAATAAATAATAAATAATAAATAATAAATAAATAATATAAAAATTTAGTTTTCCTCATAATTACCAATCATGAGAGGTGGTAAAGGAAAGAAAACAACATCATTTCGTGAGGCGGTAGTTCACCATACACAAGAATGACAAGATCATTCACCATTATATGGAAATGTGGGTATCTTCCAGTATAAACCTTATAATAACAAAAAATTATTATTTTTAGGAAACTAATTTCATTATATAATCATTATATAAGAATATTTTAAGCCGTGGAGAAATAGAACAAAGCAAATGATCTTGAGGATTGATGATACCTCTTCTTTGGGAAAATCATCTTGGTTGGCACAAATGGGATTACTTAGTTGTATTTATATAAAAAGGGGGGATTGTAAGATGAATTGAGGGATTTATGAGATTATTTTGAAAGTCTTGGTGAGAAAAATGGCTTGAGAGGTGTGAATAAGTGTGTGGGGTGACTTCTTTTTTATAGCGGAGGAGTGGAATTCTTGTAAATAATATATAAAAGGATTTTCCATCAATATTTTTACCATGTCATGGGGATCCAATAATATTAAAAATTATATTAAATGGAATATATGGTCGAAATATGAACATCAAATGGATTTTGGATAAATGTTTAGGTAATTTGGGCCATAATATTAGGGGTAAATCCTCTTTTAAGATAATTTTTTCTCAATAATTGTATTTAATTATAATCATTTCATTAATAATCATGTTAGAAAATATTATGAAAATATTATAAATTATAAATTATTTTGATTAAAATATAAGAACCAAATTTAAAGAAAAATTAATCACATAATTGTAAAAAATTAATTTTAAATTAATCATACCGAACCGATGACAATATAGATTTTTAAAGAAAAAAGGTCCAAAATAATGAAATGTTATTATATCCAATATTATTTTGATATTGGTTAAAATGAAATAAATATAATTAAGTGATTTATTATTGATATAATTGTTATTTTAAACAAAAATAAAAGTTAATTTAACTATATATATAAATAATACGAAAAGAAGATTGGAATTAAAATATTGTGTTTTTCACTATCCATAAAAAAATCTTAGAAAAAAAGAAAATTCACCAAAAGTAATGTTTGATATTATGATTTTAAAAACAAAGTTTATTTTTTCAAATAAATATAAAAAAATGTAACAAAAATTATATTTAAAATAGGATCTCCCTTAAATGTGGTAAAATTTACTTATAGAAAAATATATCGTTTTATTCATAAAATTGGATTTAATTTTATGTTATACCTATAAAATATGTTTAGTGATTATAATAATAATTATTGAATATATAATATATTAATTTTATTGAAAATATTATTCAAAAATGGATTTTTAAATTTTTTTTGAGATAAAATTGTGTTTGTACACATAAAAATAGTTTTCTTCAAAAAAAAAATTCATTATTTTTAAATAGTTTTTTATTAAATTATTCTAATTTATAATCAAAGGAATAATTTTATATACATGTGAAAATAATCTTTTCACAACTTGGTTAATCATATTTATAGCTTCCCTTCTAGCTGATAGGTTGTAGCTATAATAATGTTTTAATAATCATCATAATATTATATTGTAGTTTGGTAAAAAGTCAACCTTGCGTGAAACCCAAGTTATTGAAGGGACTAAATTTTTTTGGTGTAATACAAGACAAATTTTTTTTTCATGTGTTTAGTTTTAATATATGTGTTTGATGTAGTGAAATATTAACTTTTATTTTTCATATAACGTAATACAAAATTAGTTCATTTAAAAAAAATTATTTTTACTATAGCATAAAATGAAAAATATCGAAAAGATTAAATTAATTAGAGAAATGGTTTTTCATAAAACCTCATTGTGTAACATTATACCCCATTAAAATTATTTTCTTCACTAAAATTTACTAGGTTATTCATGGATTCATACATTATAGTTCCTTTCATAGAAACCCAAATCGTAAAAATGAATACTAAAACATGCTTTAAAAAGGGAATATAGAAAATGGTATAGTTACCCAATGTAACTAATAACTAGTTTTCCACATAGAAGAACATTAGTGGATTTTCAAAACATGGACATGGAAGGTAGATATAACTATTATGTTTTGATTGATAGTGATAGAAAATATAGTTAATAGAAATATAATAATCACAATTCTATAACCAAAAAAGGATTAAAAAAGTTCATTAATACCATCAATGATGATTATAACTTGAAAAAAATTATTTTAATACCATTATTCTTGAAGTTTAAATAATTTCATGAAAGCATATACTTAGATGATTTTAGGACAACCTTACCCTTTTTTGTTTGATGATAGACTTCCACTTTATATCTTATTCTATGAAATAAAGGTGATTTTTTCATTCTGAAATAATTTATAAATCATGAGATCTATAAATATAATTTTAGGTCATTCCATACGAATTTATCCTAAAAATGGTTATCAATTATTCGGAAATACTTTTATGTTGGGATAATAATTTAGTTTCTAAATCCTCATAAGATGATTTACATAAACCATGCTATAAATGGTCTACCTTTTAACCCTTCTGAAATATAAAATTCGAAAACATAAGAAATATGGTCACTAAATTTCTCGAAGAATATTATCAATGATCCCCCATATATCATAAATTAGTTCTTGGTTTTCTCATACCGAGCAAGTTAATACCATCATCATTTATTCTCTTAAAATACGGTAATTACAAAAAAACTAACATAAAACATGAATGTTTTTTTATTCTAATTTTAATTGGATATATTAATTGAATTATTTTTTAAAAAACATCCTAAATGATATCATACTTTTTTTAAAAAAATTAGTACTTTTATCCAAGGAAATCAGTAACATCAAATTTACTCATTCATATGCAACATTTCCTTATCCAGACATCATTTTCATAACATAAGGAACATATAATGGGTCATATTTCCCTTAATATTTTATTCCCAATGAATATAATATTTCTATTAAATCAATTTTCTAGTTCATTATAACCATTCAATATATTCTTGTAAATCCTCAGTGAAAACAATAAACTAAACATTAATTGTATAGTCAACTATTCATATTACAAAATTCTTGAACCCAAAAACATAAATACCTCAATTAATTCACTCCATCCTCGGTCCATTAACAAGACCACCACATCATATTACTTAATACATATTTACCTTCATATTTCACTTGATTCTTATTCATCATAAAAAATATAAACACTAATCATACCACCTTTCTGGTTATCTTTGTAAGATTTCAACTTGGGGCATAAATTTTCATAATAACTATTCGTTCCATAATTTAAGAAATAGATCTTTGATTATGCCTTAGGGAGGACTATATTCCCATTCATTTCATTAACCAAACTCTTTATTTTTATTTTTTAGTCACTTTCATTGTGTCCATACTTTCCAGAGTAATAATGTCATCTTATTCTTCTAGGGTATTCACATGGATGATTCTTTTGACATTATTGACCCAAATGAAACTTAATCTTCATTAATCCATGCTCTCTATATAATGAACCGATATTTTTTTTAAAGAAATTCATTTCTTATAAATATGTCATAATCACTTGAAATCACAACATAATAAACTACTAAGTGCTATGTGACACTTAAAACAAAAGTTTGTCACTTTTGTGATGTGAATTTCAAAAATCTGACATACACAGTTGTGATCAGTAAGTTATTTAGAGTCCAATAAGAAAAACTTATTTTTTGGTGAATAGTAACATACCCTTATGAATAGTAACATACCCTTATAAATAGTGATATACCCTAATGAATAGTAACCATACTTATGACATTATATAAATAATAATCAAGTGTAAGTACGATATATCTATTCTTTAAAACAAGAAAATAAATGTTTTAAAACACTTGTTTTTAGAATAAATTATGATTTTAATTAAATATTAAATTAATAATATTTAGAAAATTATTTTTGAAAAATTTACTTCATTTTTGGATTCTACATGTCAAAAAATGGTTGGGGTAAATGTTTAGTATTTTTCTAAAATACTTGAATTTTTTATGATTAGTGAAATACTGTAAAATACCGTATATGCAAATTATCAATTAAATACACTATTCATGACATCAAAATTGATGTAATCCCACTTGGTTAGAACTCACATGATAAAATTAATATTATTGGTCATGAAATAATCACTATTCCTAGTCTTTAGGAGATATAATAAATTAATGAATTTTATATTATGAAATCCCCTCTCTCCTCCACTATAAAACCCCCTCTCACTCCCACTACTATTCACTCATCCCAAGCCTTTTTCCTTCTCCAAATTCGGTCTAAATACCTTCCCAACCTCCTCCAAAACGTCCATAAATCCTTGGTCTCATAAAAATACCATAACCTCTCTTTAAGGAGGTTCTCAAGGAAGTTTGGTTCAAGAGGTAAATTCCTATGTTCAATTCTTTTCTTTCCTTTCAAGTTCATTTGTTTTATTTTTTCTATTACCTCTACTTATCCAAACGTTGTGATGACTCTAGTAACTTATATTTACTAGAATTATTTCATGATATTGGAATAATATATCATCATTTCCCACATTTTACCTTCTTTTATACTAATAGCAATAACACCATCCGATTTGTGTCAATTTTCCACATTCAAGGATGATGGACTTTCAATTTCTATTATCATTCTCAATTAAGGTCATGAAACCATTCTTGTTATGGTTGAACCATATTATTATATATAATATAACCTATTTAAGATTTTTTAACCCATTTTTAAATGTGGAATTAAGTTATAATGAAAAATGAGTTCGTTATAATCAAAACCCACAAATTAACCGAATCATTTATCATTAAAGTTATATATAATAATTCATCCTATTTCCATGTAACCAAGTTATATAAATGACCAATAAAACCTATTTATTTTCAGAAAAAATATATAATTTCAATTATGGAGATTTACATCCAATCCACATACTTAAAAACAAGTGAACCGAAGATGAAAATAATGAAAATGAACACTCAGGAGCGAAAAAATTCAATATAATAACTTATCAATATAAACAAAAATAAACTAAACAGAATTATGATAAAAAAAATAAATTCTAATATGTTCCTAAATAATTTATTAATAAGTATAATTTCATATTCTAGGAGCTTATGTTTGATAGAGGAACACGTTCGGAGTTAAGGTAAGGGTTTTTCAACCCGAACATCCATTTTCATTCGGGTTACTTTCATTATCTAATTACCTAAAAGAAATTATTATATATTATTATGTACTGACAATAAATTCTGTTTTGTTATTACATATATGTACACCAACCAGAATCCTTCCTTATTTTATGGATTGTTACACAATTTAAACAGAACTTTCAAAATTGATTTCAAAATACAAACCCGATTCAAGGGAATATCTCAACTTATTATCTATTTTCGAGGGTAATATATAGTCTGTTTTTGGGAACCATTATATTTATAAAATCACTCATTTTATTATGAAAATAACATCTTACTTAACTTCAGGTTTTATACAAATATTTTTCCAAAATAACTCTTCTTTTCAAATAAAAGAGTATTTATCTCAAGATTTCTAAATGAATTTATAAGAGTATTTTTATTTCATTCAACACACTTGTTGTTTCTTATGTATTATTGGGTTCAATCCTTTATGAAGTCATATAACATATTCTATGTAATGGTTTATGAATCACTCTATTGTTTATGAACTATCCTAAAACCATTCTCCATACTACTCAGAATGGTTAATGTTTTATGTTTAATGATTGGGGTACGTTAGTTACATTTCATATAATAGTTTCAATGTGAATTTATATGTTGTTTATGTTTATCCTCACTCATATGAGGAATGAATTGGACTTATTATGTGATGGTTAGGGGCCACTATATCCCCTCTATGCATCGGTAGGTCTCATGAGACAAACTACGGTCTTAGCACAAGGCCTTGACAAATTGATTATTTACGGTCCTAGCACGAGGCATGGATGGTATGGTTATGATGTCCGACATATTCACTTGCCTCATTATGATGTGAGTATTTGAAGTTCATGTGGTTATTCGACTAGTATAATACCCATGATTATGTTTTATTATGGAATTATTTACTTAGCTCATGTTTATGCCATAATGTGTACAAGTTTATTATTAAAGCCATGTGTTTTAAATTACTTACCATGTCTTATGTTTATGCTATCTTATACTATTTTGTTTACCCTCACTAAGAGTTTGATCTCACCCCTTCCTTATGTTTCATTTTTTCAAGGTATTAATAAGTAAATTCTGAGTGGCTTTCATGCATAATCTATGAGGCCTGGATGTTTTGAATAGAATAATTTAGTGTTGTTTTTCCTTTCAATATGTAATGTTGAACTTATGTATGTATCTTGTTTCCAATAATAACAAACTACTCGATCCTTTAGGATGATTATTCCTTTTTTTATATACCAATGTAATCAAATAAGGCACCAACTCTGGGAAACTGGGGTCAGGTCCTTACAGTTGGTATCATAGGAAGTTTAGTAGAAAATTTGGAAACTAGATTTTGAAAACGTAGATTAGAGAAGAGTTTCTAAGATTGTGTTTGAGGATAAATATATAATAAAGTCCTGGTATATTGGTATGTAATAGACAATGTGGATAATTCAAGCAATACATCCCTATTTGGATACAACAATGAGCCTTTCCACACTCTTGTTTATGACACTCCTGGGGTATATGCTTAGGATAATTCACGTTTTCTTTACAATCCATTATGAAGGATTTAAATGTAATTTTTTCTTCAAAGATACCTTGTTTATGATTAAGATGTTATCTATGTGTAGAATTTCAATTTATGATTAGTATTTTTCTATATTGAGATTATAAATTATGATTCATACAATAATCTAGTGTATGACATTATTTAAAAATAACACCTAGTGGAAGGAATGGAAATCGCACAAATGCACATGTCCCTTGTAGGGATATTCCTCCTATGAAAGATAATGATGTTGGCTCTGGTGCTATGATTGGTACTGACCAACTCATAACTATACTAGGACAACTTACTCAGATTATGAATAATAACCTTACCTGTATAGAGCATCCGGATCTACCATGTGGAGGACCTTGCTATATCGCTTTATGCAACAACAACCTCCATCATTCAAGGGGACTATAAACCTGTTTGTAGAAGAGTAGTGGATATGTTCCCTTGAGAAGATATTTCTCTCTTTGGGATGTAATGAAAGAGATAAGGTTGTCATGGAAGTATATTGTCTATCGGGAGATGCGGATTAGTTGTGGTCATTAATCCAAAACACAAAGAAGGAGGAAGAGATTGAAGAGATGGAATAAAGGGATTTTAAGGATATATTCTTATAAAAATATTTCCCTCCTGAGTAGAGAGAAGATATGGGGAGATAATTCTTGAATCTGAGGCAGAAGGAGAATGAAAATGTTGCCATGTATGAAGCCAACATCACAAGGATAGTAAGACATGCTGTGGACTATACAAAAAATCCAAGGAGGAAAATTGATCGATTCTTTGATGGCCTAAATCCATTCCTCTGGTGGGAACTGGTATCCCAATGTTTTTCATCATATGAGGATATAGTTTCATGTGCTATCAAGATAGAAAAATAATTATATAAGTGTTATGACTTTAAGGGAAAGCAAGAGAAGAAGAGGGCTACTGAAAACTCTAGGAAAGGAAACAAGGAAACATGGAAGAAGGAAAGAGTTGAATTTCCACCTTGTGATAATTGTGGAAAGAAACTCCTTGGGGACTGCTTAAAAGGAAAAGGATTATGCATCAAATGTGGACATAAAGGCCATCTTACTGGTGATTGTAAGGTAAAGAAGGAGGATAATGATGTTCAGTGCTATAACTGTTGAGAGATGGGAAACTATTCTAATGATTGTCCAAAGCGTCAAGGAAACATGCCATAGAAAAGGCCAAGGGAGCAGGGACAAGATTATGCGATAAGAACTGCTGATATTGATGTTTCTAATGGTGTGGTGGAAAGTACATTAACTCTTTACTCAAATTTATCCAATACATTATTTGATTTTGAATCATCACAGTAATTTATATCTTCTCAGTTTTCTAAGAAAATTGGGTATGTACAATTTAATTTAATAAAGGAGTTATCAGTAAAAAATCCTAGTAGATGTATCATTGCAACAAAGGAATGTCAATCAGTCCCCCTCATGACACATAAACATGCTTTAGTTTCTAACCTTATCATCATACCAATGTTTGACTATGATATAATTCACGGTATGAATTGACTACCAATTTATGATGCAGAGATCTATTACAAGAGGAAGGAAGTTACAATCTTTGAGAATGGTGTATAATCCCTTATCTTTAGAGAAAAACATCCCCATCTGATTCTCATCTAGATCCACACCTAATAGCTAAAATAAATTCAATTATTGGAGAGAAAGGAAATGAAATAACTATGGGTGAAGAAAAGCATGTTCAAATATAAGATATACCTATTATGAAAAAATATATTGATGTCTTTCCAGAGGATTTACCTGGACATCCTCCAGAGTGGGAAATTGAGTTTTCCCTTGACATTATTCTTAGTTGATAGCCCATATCAAAGATAACTTATAAAATTTCCACTATAGAGTTAGTGGAAATAAAGAAGAAACTAGAGGAATTGAGTGATAAATTATTTATTCTACTTAGTGTTTCTACATGGGTAGCCCATGTCCTCTTTGTCAAGAAGAAAGATGGATCCATGAGGCTGTTCATTGATTACAAGGATATCAAGGCTATTAATATAAAGATTAAGTATCCTCTACCACGAATTGATGCTTTATTTTATCAAATTCATAGAGCCCAATATTTTTCAATGACTGATCTGCGATCTGGATATCATCAGTTTCTTATTAGGAAAGAAGACATTCCAAAACAGCATTTCGAACCAGGTACAGGCATTATGAGTTTACATTAATGCCTTTTGGACTAACTGATCCACCATCTGTTTTCATGGATCTCATGAACAAAGTATTCAAGGATTATCTTGATGACTTTGTAGTGGTGTTTATTAATGATATCTTGGTATACTCTAAAATCCATGAAGATCATAAAAATCACCTACACGCTATTCTGAAGACCCTTAGAAGAAATAAATTATGTGGGAAGTTTAGCAAGTGTTATTTTTGGATGTAATCAGTTTCATTTCTAGGCCATAATGACTCTAAGGATGTCCTACTCCAACAAAAGTAACTGAGGTATGTAGTTTTATTTTCTTAGAATGTTATTATCGGTGTTTCATTCATAAATTCAACCATTTGGCGAACCCAATAACCAAGATCACACGAAAATAAGTTTAGCTCGTATGGATAAAGGAATGTGAAGAATGTTTTGAAGAATTGAATATGAGGTTAGTGAATGATCCGATCCTAACCCTACCATTGGGGAATGATGGGTTTGTGATCAATAAAGATGCATGAAATAATGGACTGGGTTGTTTCCTTATGCAGAATGATCGAGTGATTGCATATGCATATAAGCAGCTAAAAATTCAAGAACAAAACTATCCCACTCATGATCTTGAGTTAGTAGAGGTAATCTTTTCTCTAAAGATTTGGAGACATTACCTATATGGAGAAACAATTTGAGATATATATAGATCATAAAAGTTTTTAATATATATTATCATAGAATGAACTCAACATGAGACAAAGGAGGTGGATTGGGATACTCAGAGATTATGATTTCAAAATACACTACCACCCGAGGAAAGAAAATAAGGTAGCAGATGATTTGACTAGAAAGGACCATGGAATTATGAACAAGATGAGAGGTGAAAGGGATCATATGTTCATGGATCTATTAAAGATGGATATGGGAATTATCATGTAAGGTAGCACATCACTACTTTTTCAAATGGTTTCCCAACCTTCTTTACTGGAGAGGATAGAAAGTTCTCAAGCTGATGATGAGGAGTTTCAAAATAAAATTAATGATATAAATGATGAGAAGTTGACTGACTTCACATATGAAGTTGGCATTTTAAAATTCGAGAAGAGGCTTTGTGTTCCCTCTATTTCTGAGCTAAATAGAGAATTATTGGATGATTCTCATAGCTTTAATTTCTCTACACATCCTGGAAGCACAAATATGTATCAAGATATCTAAGAAAACTTTTGTTGGTACAATATGAAAAGGGAGATTGCTAAATATACATCAAAGTTCCTAGTATGTCAACAAGTGAATGCTGAGAGGAAAAAGTATAAGGGGATGATGAAACCACTACCCATACCATCATGGAAGTGGGAGAACATTACCATGGACTTTGTCACTGTACTTCCAAGGATATCTAGAGGAAACAACGCTATATGGTTCATTGTGGATCGTCTTAAAAAGAGAACTCACTTTATCGCAATTCAAGAGGACATATCATTGGATCAACATGCATGGATTGACATTAAAGAAGTGGTAATGCTGCATGGAGTAACACTATCTACTGTATAAGACTGTGATCCTAGATTCAACTCAATGTTCTGGAAAAGTATCCAACATACTTTAAGCACTGAACTGAACTTCAGTATGGCCTATCAGCCTCAAACTGATGGCCAATATGAGAAGAATATTCAGACATTGGAAGACATGTTGAGAGCATGTTATATGGAAATCAAAGGAGGATGAGACCAACATCTTCCACTGGTTTATTTATCCTACAACAATAGTTTACACTTGAGCATCCAAATGGAACCATATGAAGCCTTTTATGTGAAATGGTGTAGAACACCAGCGTGTTAGGATGAGGTCGGTGAGAAAAAGCTGATAGGACCTGAATTGGTTGAAGAAATGGAAGAGAAGGTGAAAACCATTTAGCAGTATATCAAGGTATCCCAAAGTCGATAGAAGAGTTATGCAGATAACCTTCGACGAGACCTTGAGATCAAAGTTTAAGACCTGGTATTTCTATTCATATCTCCATTGAATAATTTCGTGCGGTTTGGGAAGAAAGGGAAGCTATGTCCCAGGTATATCGGACCCTTTTGAGATCCTTGATAAAGTCAGAGTTGTGGCCTATCGATTGTCACTTCCACCTACCTTATTGAAAGTACATGATGTTTTTCATGTATCCCTCTAATGAAAGTACACACCAGACCCTTCACATGTATTATCTTCAGAAGTGGTAAAGTTGGAGGATGATCTTTCTAATGAGGAGAAGCCAGTGGAAATCTTGGATCATAGAGACAATGTTCTACACAACAAGACTAATCATCTTGTCAAGGTACTATGGAGAAACTGTAAGTACAAAGAGGCAACTTGAGAACTATAGGAATTATTGAAGGAAATCTACCCCCACCCATTCTTGGACTAGATTGTAAAGTGAAATTTCGTGGGAGAAATTTTTGTAAGGAGGGGAGAATGTAACGACCCAATATTTTTTTAAGGAAATTTCATTCTTATAAATATGTCACAATCACATGAAATCAAAAAATAATTAACTACTAAGTGATAGGTGACCCATAAAACATATGTTTTCACTTCTGTGATGTGAATTTCAAAAATCCATCATACATAGTTGCGATCAGTAAGTTATTTAGAGTCCAATAAGAAAAACTTATTTTTTGGTGAATACTAACCTACCATTATGAATAGTAATATACCCTTATGAATAGTGATATAACCTAATGAATATTAACCTTACATATGATAGTATATAAATAATATTAAAGTTTAAGTATGATATATCTATGCTTTAAAATAAGTAAACAACTGTGTTAAAACTACGGTTTTTAGAATAAGTTATGATTTTAAATAAAAATTAAATTAATAATATTTAGAAAATTATTTTTGAAAAATTATCTTCATTTTTGGATTCTACACATTGAAAAATGGTTGGGGTAATTTTTTGGTATTTTTCTGAAATACTTGAATTTTTTATGAATAGTGAAATACGGTAAAATACCGTATATGCAAATTATCAGTGAAAAACACTATTCATGACATCAAAAGTGTTGTAAGCCCACTTGGTTCGAACTAAAATGATAAAATTACTATTATTTTTCATGGAATACTCACTATTCCTTGTCTTAAGAAGATATAATAAATTAATGAATTTTATATTAAGAAATCCCCTCTCTCCTCCACTATAAAAACACCCTCTCTCTCCCCCTTCCATTCACTCCTATCAATCCTTGTGCCTTATCCATATTATGTCCAAATACCTTACCAACCTCCTACCCCACGTCCAGAAATCCTTGGTATCATAAAAATACAAAAACCTCTCCTTAAAGAGGTTCTCAAGGAAGATTGGTTCAAGAGGTAAATTCCTATTTTCAAGTCTTTGTCATTCCTTTCAAGCTCATTTGTTTTATTTTTTCTATTACATATCCATATAAAATATTTGTTATGACTATAGTACCTTATATTTAATTTAATGTTGTCATGATAGTGGAATAAGTTACCATCTTCTCCCCCATTTTACCTTCTTTTATACTAGTAGCAAGAACACCATCCAAGATTTGTCAATTTTCCACATTCAAGGACGACGAACTTTTGATTTCTATTTTCATTCTCAATTATAGTCATGAAACCATTATTGTTATGGTTGAACTATATTATTATATCTAATATAACCTATTTAAGATTATGTAATACCTTTGTACAAATTCTATTAAGTTATAAAGAAAAATGAGTTTGTTGTAATCAAAACCTGCAAATTAATCGAAACAATTATCATTAAAGTTCTATATAATAATTCATACTATTTATATGTAACCAAGTTATATATATTAACAATAACACCTATTTATGTTCATAAATAATATATAATTTAAATTCTGGAGATTTACATCCATTCCACATTCTTAAAAACAAGTGAACCAAAGATGAAAAAAAATAAAATGAACACTCTAGTGCGACAGAATTCATTACAATAACGTATCAATATAAACATAAATGAACTGATCATAATTATGATAAACTAAATAAATGTATAATTGGTTCTTAAATAAGTTATTAATAAATATAATGTAATATTCTAGGAGTATAACTTCGACAGAGGAATACATTCAGAGTTAAGGTAAGGTGTTTTCCGCCGGAACTTCAATTTTCATTTGGGTTACTTTCATTGTCTAATTACCACAATTAAATTCTTATGTATTGTTATTTACTGACAATAAATTATGTTTGGGTATTATATATAAGTACACCCACCAAAATCCTTCCTTATTTTATGGATAGTTACATGTTTTAAAAGGAACTTTCAAAATTGATTTCAAAATACAAATCTGATTCAAGGGAATATCTCAACTTCTTTCCTATTTTCAAGGGTAATCTCTAATCTGTTTTTGGAAAACCATATATTTATAAAATTACTCATTTTATTATAAAAATGTTATCTTACATCACTTCTGGTTTTATACGAATATTTTTCTAAAATAACTCTTATTTTCTAATAAAATAGTATTTATCTCAAGATTGCGAAATGATTTTATAAGAGTATTTTCATTTGATTCAACACACTTGTTGTTTGTTATGTATTATTGGGTTTAATAATTTTTGAATTCATATACCATATTTTATTTAATGTTTTATGACTAAATATATTGTGGATGAACTATCCTAAAACTATTCGCCATATTACTCGGAATGGTTAGTGTTTTATGTTTAATGATTGGGGTAATTTAGTTACATTTCATATGATGGTTTCAATATGAATGTATATGTAGTTTATGTTTATCCCTGCTCATATGAGGAATTCATTGGACTTATTATGTGATGGGTGGGCCCTGCTATAGCCCCTCGATTCATCGGTAGGTCTTATGAGTCAAACTACTGTCTTGGCACTAGGCCTTGACAAATTGATTACTTATGGACCTAGCACGAGGCCTGGAAGGTATAGTTATGATGTAAAGAATATACAATTCACTCATTATGATGTAATTATTTTAAGTTCATGTGGTTATTAGACTATTATATTACCCATTATTTTGTTTTATTATGGCATTATTTTCTTAGCTCATATTCATGCCATAATGTGTACAAGTTTATTATTAAAGGAATGTGTTTTCAATTAGTTACCATGTTTTTTGTTTTGGCTATATTCCACTTTTTTGTTTACCCTTACTGAGCATTTGAGCTCACCCCTTCCTTATTTTGTATTTTCTTAGGGTATAAAGAAGTAAATTATGTGTGACTTTCAAGCATAATCTAGGAGGCCTGAATGTTTTGAATAGAATAATTTAGTGTTGTTTTTCTATTCAATATGTAAAGTTGAACTTATGTATGTATCTTGTTTCCAATAATACTAAACTACTTGATCCTTCAGGATGCATATTCATTTTTATATACCAATGTAATCAAATAAGGCACAAACTCTGGGAAACTGGGGTCGGGTCCTTACTCTCCATTACCCGAACACTAAGTTAAATATTTCCTTATCATATTTTTTTAGTCTAAGAGTAGTTTAAAGTACACATTATTGATCAGGTTCTTTGAAACATAATTAGACATGATCATAACATCCTTCACAATAGTGATAATCGCATTTAACCACTCATCAAAAAATTGTCCATCACATTCAGTATTAACCAAGTTCCTTAGGGTTCTCTCCATTTACTAAAAACAGATATCACAGTGTGGGAATCACTTATCTTAGTGGAAAACCAAGAAATCATTAAAATCACTAAATGATGTAAAACTTATGACACTTAACTATGACACCTTAGGATTATCCTGAGATAGATCTATATAAATATAATTTTAAATATCCTTAGGGAAATCACAAAGGTTTTATCACCATAGTTCCCAAAGTTTTACAAAACAATCCATTTGATACAAAATATATGGAATCATTCTTAATATACATGTATATTACATCATTTTATACTAATATTCATCACATTACAAAAATACGTTCCCTATCACCAAAAATGATTAATGTCCTTGTAGGCATGGTAAAAAATATTTGAACTGGGTGAGAGATATCCAATTTTTTCTCACAATTTCCTTATATATCATAAAATATACTTAAAACCTTTCATCATAACTTGTAGAGAGGAAACATTCGAAAGGGGTGAGATTAGATGATCAAAAATTATAAACTAGGGATATATGTAAGCATAACTTGAGAATAAGTGTATGATAATATGACCATAAAATTATAAGACCACACCTTTCATATCAAAGATCATAAATATGAATCCTAGAGTAAATATTGGTGGTTTATAAGACATTAATCATAAATGAATTAAGAGAAAATTCCCTAAAATCATATCATAGGAATAAGACAAAGAATTTTTGGTAGAAACATAACCATAAAAAAAGTTTTATATAGAATTAAGGGAATCACATCCATGACCATCTTATAATCATGGGTTCACTCCCAATGCCATCTTGGTTGTCATGGATCACTCCCACAACCAAATTATTAGTGTATGTTCTCTCCCAAGACTTTCTTAGTGTAAAAAGTCCTTTAGTGGACTGAGTTCACTCCCCATTCTATCGATGTCTATCACATGAGATACAAATATTTACCCAATGTATTGGAGAGAGATATAGGTCCCACACATCTCCTAACAGAATAATACAAATGTGTCCCACTAGATTATAAGCATTTATCATATCATAACCCATGAGGTAAAATGGGTATCGTAACCATGTAATTATATCTTAAAATTGGGAAAAATATAGGTTTCACAATTATTTCATCAATGAATAACACATGAAAATAAGAAGTATACATAAGTATGTCACCTATGAAACTGAAATGAGTTTCCAAAATATTATCTTGTGTAAGATAAGGTGGTTTTATAAACATATAAATTGTGAAAGCGAAATATTTTTTATAAAATTATTACTATGAAATGATAAACCACTGAGAGAATGAATATGAATATAACCCTTGTATCATTCAATATAAAGTAATGAGTAACACCAACATATTTCATCTTGTCTGAAAGATATTTTTAAAATTTACTTTGAAAACATTTTAGTAAAAATCTATATATATATATTGGAAATTTTTTTAAAACCTTTTGAAATCCATTTTCGTTTAATATAATAATTAAAATGTATGAAGGAGTATCAAAAACAATATTTAAACTATTTTCCCTTGAAAAATTAAAAAATAATCTTGAAAAATATTTAAATTGTTTCATTAAAAACATATTTAAACCAAAAAAAATATTTGAAATATTTGAAAAAATTTCCTCTAAAAAATCATTTTGAAAAAATATAATCGAGAATTTGAAAATATTTTAAAACACATACTAAACATAAACCATTTTGTAAAACCATTTTCATTGAAATTACACTGAAAACTTATAATAAATTCTTGAAAACATTTTCCATTGAAAGTAATTTAAAATTTTATTATGAATTATCGACATCATTTTGAAAAAAAATATATTTTACAATAACATAAAAAAATATCCCAAATTTTAGGATTTATTACTTTAAATATAATATTTTAAACTTTAAAAGGAATATTCAAATTATGTATGGTCATGATGGTGGAAAAATCTGTACATTTCCCACATTCCTTTCACACTGTTAAAAGTTTACAAAACTACTTTGATAAAAAAAGACAAGAAGATTAATTTTTTAAATCCATTCTAATGGTATGAAATGGGTAAAAATATATTTTAATTATTAGAGGATAAAATTAGAACATTTTTTAAATCCTTTTGAGAATACTTTATTTTCAAGGAATTAGTATTTCCAACAGAAGAGGGAGATAAAGTCATGTTTTCTTAAAAATAAATATGATAATTATATTACATCCCAAAGTGTGAAAAAATGATACTAATATATGAATATATAATGGATAAACATAGTATAATAAAATTCTAGAGTTTTCATGAAATATGTATAATGTGATTTCATCAATGAAATCATAATTATAAATAATATCAATAAATGATGAGATCATACTAATAAAATCTTAAAATTGATAACTTTGATTCATACTCCCCATGTAGGAAATATATATTACAAGAAGAATAAAATATAATGGAAATAAGTATATTCATGGTATATTAGTTCATAACACAGTGTATACACCTCATAGAATAATATAGGTCCATAACATAGCATGTGTCTTATAACGTGGCAGTGTATACACCTCATAAAATTAAATTACTAATTGGTTATCTTTCGATACATAATCCACATTGCATAAATATCCTCAAATATATATTTATATACCCATTAAGAAAATAGATGGTGAACATGGATTGGGTGTCATGGAAAATATATGGTAGATGAGAAAACCTCTACCTTAGGTATTTATTATCATCATACTAATAAAAATATCCTATATAATAAATATAATATTATTTAAATCTACAATATAGACATATTATTATTAAAAATAACATATATTATTTTTGATGACTTAATATTACCCATTTATTAACAACTATATATTAATGTTACGTTTTGGGGAATATCTTATATCTTTTTCATATATGATTGGCTTGTGAATCATGATTCTCTTAAGCAGGTCATGATTAAATTATTTATAGATTGTAAAATAAGACCTAAAAATAATATATATTTAGTGTATAAATATTTATAATAATCCTTAATTGATAGAAATATGAAATATAATAGGCAGTTCATGGAGACTGTAGGTCATACTGACGAATGAATGATGTTTCTGTTTAAAAATATTTTTGAATGAATGCAAGTTAATTTCATATATATATATATATATAATTATAGCATCATTATTAAATACTATATATTATATACATTTACTAAACCTTTCTTTAATAAATTCAATGTAATGTGTGAATGAATCACATCTCTTTGAAGAGTTGATAATCTACACATCCACAAATGAAGTTATCTTTTACAAAAAATGGAAAGAATAAAGGTATGTACAATATAATAATTAAAAAATAAAAGGGATATCATAATTATTTCATATATCATATTACAAAGGACTTTCCATCATAATTACCCAGTATGATAGATGGTAGAGGAAAAACGAACAACATTATTTCCTGATGTGCGAGTTCACTGTACGCAAGAAAGATAAGTTTGTTACTCATTAGATGGAAGTGTGTGTAAGATTAGATTTAACCCTTATAAAAAACATGTAACAATATTTAGGATAATAATATTATTATATAAACATTTATTAATATTATTTTATGGGGTGGATGATGAAAATAATGAAATTGGGGTTGGAGAAAGATGTTTCGTCTTCTTGATGTAACTCCCCTTGGTTTGATCCAATGGGCTTCTAACTATGGCTTCATGTACAAAGGTAGGATTATAAGATGAATGGTGGGATTTTGATATCTTATTTATTCCTATTCTTGGAGATCCAAATGGATTGAGAGGTGTGAATGAGTTGGAGTGGTGAGGGCCATTTTATAGTGTCGGAAGATTAAGATTCTTATAAATTTTTGAAAAGGGAATTCCACCCATGTTTTAACCATTTCATGTGGCTCTAATAATGGTACAAAATTTATCTCAGTAAATATAAGGTATAAATATTAAAAAAATGGATTTAAGAAAAATAACTAGGTTATTATGGGTCTTATATTTTAGGGTTAATCTATTGTTAAAATAAGTTTTCTCTTAATCGCTATAATTAATTTTAATCACATTCATTAATATTTTTTGTAAAAAAAAAATTTAAATTATTAGAATTTATAAATGATCTAGGTTCTAAATAATTAATCCTCTTTTACACATTTCAATAACACTATTGGAAGTAATTATTTTAAAATTAATCCAACAGATGGGATAATAATGCATGGTTTTGAAGAGAAATAATCAAAAAGTTTGAAATGATTTTATATAAAATTTCATTCTAAAATTGGTTCCAATGAACTAAATTTTATTAATTAATATATTTTTTTATCTAATTATACTTCAAAAAGTGTTTAAAAATAATTTAATTTTATAATAAATAAGATTAAAATGTAGTTTTGAATTAAAATTCAATGCTTTTAAATATTTATAAGAATTGAAGTTTCTTAGAAAAATATAAAAAATTCACCCAATGAAAATTTAGAAATTTTGATACCCAAAATGAAGTTTATTTTTTAAATGAAAAATTATAAAACTAAAAAAACTAATATTTAAATTTGTTTATCCATTAAAAGGAAGTGAAATATCATTTTTTGAAAAATTTATATTTTTATTCAAAAAATTTGTTTTATTTTTATCATATATCTATAAAATATATTAGAAGAGTATAAAAAATGACAAAATATATAATATATAATTGTTTTTATACCAAGTTAATAAAAATTGGATTGTTTAATTTATTGGGATTCAATTGTGTCTTCACATAGAAAAATATAATTTTTAAAAAAGTAATTTCATTATTTAAAAATAATTATTTTATTCAATTATAATAATTGATAACCAAGGGATTCATTTTATATACACGTGTAATTCATAATTTCACAACATATTTAATCTTTTTCTCAACTATCATCCATAAGGTTAGGTTGTAGAAATAATAATATTTTAACAATCATAATAATAGAGTATTGTTGTTCGGTAAAAACTCATCCTTGTGTGAAACCTAAGATATCAAAGGAACTCGGTATTATGTATAATAAAAATAAATAGTGTAGTGTGTACTGCAAGATAATATAAGTGTTTCCTATAGTTCATGATTAAAATGGTTTTTTTATAACGCAACCCAAACATAGTGATTTAAAAAAACTATATTCAGTGTTAAATGAAATGAGAAATATCTAAATGATGATATCAAATTTAAAAAAATATTTCACAAAATATCAGGGTGTTGCAATTCTACTCATAGGGTCTTAGATTCCTATACCCTTAATAAATCACTACCTACCACTACATCGACACACACTTAATAAAAATTATAGGGTAATTACCCAACACCACATATACAACACCCTCCTTTGAAAGTCTCAAAAATGGAGCACTAGTCAATCTATGTCTATACTATTCAATGGCTAGGTATCCCTTCACATTTCAAATTAATGGACTCCCTATCATAGTCAAGGAAGTCACAAAGATAACATATTTAAAAATTTATAAATGATATTATGATATAAACTAAAAAAATTTAGAAAACTCCACACCATAGGGACCCTACTAGGTGGTTCCTAAGACAGCACTGCCTCTATCTTTGATGAGACAATGGTTACTCCAACATCTGAGATGACATTCCAGAAATAGGGAAACCCTCTAAACCAATACCGAAACATTGAGGTAAAACAATATAACTAGTTTTTATAGTTAAAATTTAGGACCATACATAAATTCTATACAAGGTACTATTTCAACATAGAATAGAAATGAATGTAATTGAGAAAGAATATCATGAACTTATAAAGGATGAGATGAAAGATTCATTTCATGTGTCAAATAAATATATTCATGGAATTATTAGCATATAAGGTAATTACCAAGATATCATAAATCCTATATCCATATGTAATATTAATTTCATAATTTCCAACTCATATGCCCACAAATATTGGTAGCCAAACACAAGGTATTTATAATCATATCACACCATTAAATTTTTCAAATATATCATTGAACATCTCTAGAGGTTACATAATCTTGATCATCACTGGATTTAAGAAATTATAATTAAAAAAACATCAAAATATGATCTACCTATTTGGAAAATAATAATGAAGATACATTGGGGGACACATTTGGTATTATAGAACAATTATATGAATGTTTCTAGAACTATACCATTATATCCCAATTCTCATAATGGGTTATTCAATAAGCTTTAGAAGATATAATTGTCTTCCAATGTTTGATTTTAATGTTGATGTTGATCTCTTGATAGAGAGGTAATCCTAGAATATCCTCATGGAAGACATCCATATATACCTCCACTATTATTTAAAGTGTAACATAAGAAATTTCTATTGTAACAAGGTTAAAACTATTTGATTGATAAGATATAGTTTGTATCCTATTCCACATGAAAATTTATTATTTTTCTAGAAATTCCATCCATCCCGTTTATAATAATTTCAACACATACATGTGAAGGAACATTACCCTAATGTGATGAAATTCTGTCAAGGATGATACCAAGGATGATTTAGTACCACTTGATCATATCTATAATTTGATACTAGTCAAAACACTCTCAAAATATTTTAATCTCACATTGTTATAAAATATTCAAAATATTAGAATATCCACCCTAAAATTTATTTATCCACCAAGATCAGGATTAGGGATCCATGATAATGTCATGATCACACACAATGGATATGGTGATAAAGTAATGATTCAACCCTCTTTCTCTCAGTACTGGGGCTAGATCAGAGAAGATAAAACCTACACATTAATCATATCAGGTTCCCATAGGTGATATACCTCCACAACATATAAATGACTATACTTATGACCTCAATCCCATTATACTAGGAATATACCACATGGTGGTGGAAATTTAAGTAGGTCATATCATATTACTCCCCCAATAGATTCTCCTCCTGTGGTTCTTCTTTCCCCAATAGTTTCTCAATCTCCATGTGGTCCACTTTGATCACCCCTAAGTGGTAACTAATAATGGTGATGACTCAATTTTAATTTTTCCCTCTATATTATTACCCATTAAATCAGAACGGGTTGTGTAGGAATGCACCATATGACATAACCCATCACATGAGTAGAAACATCAATCACACGACTAACTTGATCCATAATTGTATCATTTTGATACTAAAAACATATTTAGAGAAAGACTAAAATATTACTAATGTTTCTAAAACCATATTTCCAATTCCATTAGATGACCAAACCCTATAGTGAAAAATAGATAACCCTAAGTCATCAGTTCCTCTACTAGGAATACCACATTCACTAAATCATTCTTCTAGAGTAAAGTATTTGAGGGAATATAATGATGAATTTCACTATCTCTAATATACCCATACAAACCGTGTTCAATCAACTATTATAAGAAGTATTCATCTCATATCCTTTCAATGGAGTAATATACAAATAAAATAACACCAGATATGTGCATAGAAACAAAATTATCACCCAATCACAGCTCTAAAATATCATGAATTTGAATTGAGTGCATATATGGTGGGTAATAGTACTCGCGGTACAAATGCTAGGAATCAGAACCCAAAGGTTTCTCTTCATTGAGAATCTTGATAACCATATTACACTAGTTTCCAAAACTCATTCACAAATGTTCTCCGAAATAGAAACTTTATGGTATAAATGGTTCACTCTATTAAAAAGATAAAAACAACTAAATTTGGCCAAAACATTACTTCTAGAGGATGTATGTCTCCATGGAAAAAATTAGTCTCTTTCATTGAAGCTCTTATGCTTGTTTTCATCATCATCCTAGAATATGTGAACTATTACGAATAATAAATCAAAGGATAAAATATCATAGGCTATTGGATCTTGGTTCAAATAATTATCTAGGGGGTGAATTATCACATATTTCCTAATGGGAATAAATTGAAAAATAATCCTTAATAGAAGCCTTATTAATGAGATGATCATCCCCACGAACCTATTAATGAATCCTAGCTATCTATCATTATAGGGATATCAGAAAAATGTAAAAGATAGTTAATGATATAAATGAGTAAAATATATGGATTTGACTCAAGAAGGAAATAAAATTCAATTAACCATTACTATATGATTCGTCTTCCAAATTAATCCACACAACCAATGTATTAGAACATCGATTTGAAAACTAGGTTTTCTGAGTCCTAGTGAATGGATTGGTCAGTTAACACACCATAAGTTTGTTTATTGACCTCAAAGGATTATTTGAAAATAGATTCTCGATGTTCTTAATCCAGTAATCATGATATGTATATCTTTAGGATCTATATTAAGATATAACCCTCTTTAATTCCACTCTGATTTGATCTACCCCACCAGGGCCTCACCTATGTCTTTGGTAACCCATGTGTTCCACACCAAGACCACCTCCTATAATCTAGGGTTTGGTGACTAGTTCTATGTAGAAATATCAATCATAAGGGTGTAATTATACTTATTTACTTATACATGTGCACATGATATTATTAAAATTAAAATGAAGAGTAATAAAAATGAATCCTCTAGAGTATGTAAATTCATGTAACAACCCCTAGGATAAAATCATTGTAAGAAAAAATATATGAAAATATTAATGGGGTAAGACACATTAATAATAGATAAAAGTATCCTTATCATAGAAACAGATGAAATGGAAAATTTCATAGAAAATCCTACTCATGGTCTTTATATCTAACCAAGGTATATGGTCATCATCACAAAAAAAACCTATGCTCCACCAACAATAGTCCATGAATGGTTGTATTCTAACTCCATATATTTTTTATAAGTCCTGAAATTTGAAAGAGAATCCCATATATGTGTCTATATAAACATAACTAGTAGGATTCTATAAATAGAAAAAGTCAGAAATGGAAATATAAATCATCTCAAACCAATAGAGAAGAAAGTGGAAACCCCATCAAAATAAAAATTCTCATATGAATCCTAGGTGAAGAAGGAGAAGTCATAATATTTTCAACCAACAGGTGACATAATGTCTTCAAAAATCTCTATTCATTAGTGCTCCCCCATTTTTAGTTTCCAAATGTGACCTTATCAGGTCTATTCTAAGGACCCCCATATCACTAATGGATTTTCATAGTTAGTTAGATTTCGAACCTATAACAATGGATGACACACACATCATATTAGATTGTTAAATAAGGGATATCAAACCCACTAATAGATTTCCCAAGTCCTAGTTATTTATAGGAGGATACTGATCCTATATGAAACAAGAATTTAAGGACGTCTATACTAACAAAAGTATTTCGTTATGGGATTAGAAATCACAACATTTCTCTATCAAAGTCAATAAAAAATAAACATATGTCTAATGATGTTCTCATATATAGTATAACTGAACCACACTTAAACAAATATATACCATTGAATCCAAGTTCAGTATCTTTTATTACGCTTAATTCTTCCTAGGAAGGACTACACATTGATCCCATTTTGAGTTAGAGAAGGGAGATATGAATGGTAGTGTACATTTTATTGAGTATATGACATTTAACCACAAGACAACGATAGGTCCTATAAAAAATATAAATCTATAATAAATTAAAATATACATGATGTGAGTGGGTGGTACATGATATTCACAGGCTGAGTGGGGTACACCACATATACCAAAATGGCCAATCTGTGTTTCGTCAGAGCCACACAATGTGCGGAATGTCACATTGCATGTTGGTTGATGAGGAATATCTCGGTGTGTAATCTATATACACTTAGAGATAGATAAATATGTTATACATACAATTTTCCAAGACATAAAAAACTCAATAATTTTCTTCACCAGAAACCATAGACTCCATAATTAATTGGAGAACAGAATTTTTCTTCTCCTCGTGCACATGAAATATAGTCAAGGATTTAGTAGTAGATTCTCATAATTCATCGGATCTCCCATTCCCTATTTTTTATCACATCCACACCTCTATCTATTCCGATAAATAATAATGTAACACCTATGATAATTTATATTACACTACATATGTATAGAAATCATAATTCTCATAAATATACACATCATCAGATGTGCCTCGAGCATCACCTAAGGGTATGTTGAATTCTTTTCCACCTCCCATGATCTATATTCGGATGATATAACTTCCTTAATCATTATATACACCGTAAATTTAATATTAAAACATGAATACATAGATCAATTTAGATTCAATAACCATATATGGTTTAATCTCCAGCCTATCCAAAGACAACGATGAATGAATAAGACAAGGGCAGAAAACCACATTTAAAAAAATATAATTATATTTGTTCAAAGCGATATAGAACACCAAAATTAGATACTAGGATATCATATATATTTCTTGTAAAATGAATAGATCAATGTCAATGGAAAAAATAATAAATTCGTTGAGCCATGGAAAATTAGAATGATCTATGAATTCAAAGATGAATTCATGTTTCATGATTGAAATTGAAAAAACATGGTAGGATTTTATAAATATCAATGTCGTTCCATGTTTTTGGATTGATAATTAGTGATTAATAAATAAGTAAATATACCATTGATGATATATATAAATTATATCTTCTATGATGGTCCTTATGTAGTCTAGTCATTGATCCTTGAGCCTCATTCATCAAGTCATTGAAGGTTTTTCCCATGGAGGTTCTCCTCTCTACTAGAAATATCTTAGGGATACAAGGATAACCTAGTGGATTATACATGATATGGTTTAAAAAGAGAATCACAAGGTTTAGTCAACAAATTATAATATAAATAAATTATTTAATTTGATAAATATATTACATATAATATTCTATTACATCAAATAATTGTCCTAAAACTTGATGAATAGTAAATTTATATGACTAATTGAGAAAAAGACCTATTCTGGATTAAATAGTTCTATCTATTTTCCTATATACTCTTTAGGTCAGAAGGAAATAAATTATTTTTTGATAATATATTACATGATTATTAATATAATTTAATATTTTTATTTATCAATACTATGGTCCTTTACACCTGAAAATATACATTGTCTCAAACATTAGTTCATGAAAAATATATAGAAATATTTAAATGGTAAAAAAATAATGTTATTACATAGAAAAATATATTTTTGATATTCCATTGAAAAAAGTGAAAGTAAATTTTATGGATTTATATTTTTATAGATTTAAAATTTCTTTTATCGTTTAATTTATTGAAATATTTTTTTAACCCAAAAATTCCTTCTGTTAAAAATAGTTCTAAAATTGATGATTATTCGTTAGATAAACAAAGTATTTTTGACTACAATTAACCTACTAAATTGGAATGTATGGATGATTCCTTGAAGATTTTAGTGTAGGTGAATCCAACCCTATGAAAATGATTTTAAAAATATATTACTAGAACTACAAGAATGAGTGAATTTGGTTTCAAAAAATCTAATGGTGGAAATATCTAAAATATATATAATGATAAATATCCAGAAGTATAAAATATTACATAGTAAATTATATTTATTTGATGATGAGAATCAAATATCACCCATTGGTCACATTCAACAGAATTAGTATAGAGGTACAATTGAATTTCACAAATGTAACTCTATGATATGTAAAATAAATTTTGATATATTACAATGATTTAACTAATAATATATTATTTAAAATGGATTTTGTTATAATATTTATAATGTTATTCATGAGTAAACTCATAGTGTTTTTTGATATGTCTACTGTTCACTTTAAGGATAAGTTAAGCATGTGGGAGTATTTTATCGATTGGAGTGCTATCCAATGAGACCAAAAACGTATAGAATTATCTTAATGATAATAAAAAGGTAGTTTTTTATGGTTTCACAAGATAGAATATATTATATATATAGTGAAAAATATATTTTTTTTGTGAATGATCAATGATTTTTTATTCTTCTTTCATTATATGATTAATAGCACTTTAATTATACCTTTACATTATGACTAACATCCAAAAAACATAAATAGTTATGTTATTATTTTAAATTTATTTAATTCATTAATTTTATTATAGAAGTTATTTTCAATTTCATTTTGAATTTTATATTGTTGTGTGGTGACTTAAGTGATCAGTGGATTCTATGTTACCATGAATTGTTTAAACTTCTTCATTCTAATTCAACATTTATACCTTATAAGTCATATATATATATATATATATTTCATTATTTGTACATTTACTAGACCAGTGAAAAATTATACATTTTTCAAAAAACTCACCTAATAGAGAATAATATTATAAGTGGATACTAGGTATACACTAATATATTTGAGATATAATATTTTTGGGGAGTGTGAAATTAGAGATTTCATAAAATATTTTTAATAGAAAAGAATATAGTTTGAGAAGAACATTTTCGGAACTCCAAAACATAACAGAGACACAAAGATGATGAAAAATAATTATGCTAGATTAAATGTATTATGGAAATTCATGCATGATATTCTGAATATTTTGTGATAAAATAGGGAATTATAAATCCTTATTGGTAAATGGGAGTCTAAATTCACTATTCACTACGGGAAAAATAGGCATTTGCGACGGGGTTATTTGCCCGTCGCAAATAAGCAGCCTTTTGCGACGGGATTGCTTTCCCCGTCGCAAAAGAACTGGCGCGCTTTGCGCGCCAAATCGCGGGAAACATATTTGCGACGGGCGGTTATTGCCCATCGCAAATAACCGGCGGCGGTAAAAGGTATTTGCGACGGGAATATTCCCCCGTCGCAAATACTATGTCGGCAGGGGTTATTTGCGACGGGTCCTGTCGCAAATAACTATTTACCCGTTGACCGTAATAAATGTTGGCTAAGGTATTTGCGACGGGTACCGTCGCAAATAATACTATTTGCGACGGGATACCCGTCGCAAATGGGCCCGTCGCAAATAATCTAACCTATAAATACCCCCATCCGTTTTTTTCATTTAATTCTCATTCTCTATTTTCTCCTTCTCTCAAAATTATATTTCTAGAGTTAAATTTTTCTCCAGTTTTTTTTTCTCCGGAGCTGATATTAAAGTTTTGAAGAACGATCAGAACAGATCAATTTTCAAGGTATTTATGTTCATTTTAATTTAATATTTATTTTTAATTTTTTGTTAGTTTCAATTATTATTAATTAGTTGTAATTTAATTATGTTTATATTGTTTTATTACTTAATAAATTTGAATTATTATTATTGTTCATAGTTAATGATAATTAGGAATAATTAGTAATAATTTTTAATAATTAGTAATAATTTTTAATAATTAAGAATAAATATTAATAATTAGTAATAAATACCAATAATTAGGAATAATAACATTATTTCATTATTAGTCTATTTTATTATTAATATTAAAATAATATAATTTTTTATATATATACAATTCTCTTTTCATCTGTGTGTTTGCTGTCTTCACATGTATTATTTGTATGTGGAGATAGAAAACGCACAGATGAAAGGAGAATTGTATATAAATTAGAAAATTATATTATTTTAATATTAATAATAAAATATATTAATAATGTTATTATTTGTAATTATTGGTAATTATTCCTAATTATTCATAATTATTCATTTAATTACTAATAATTAGGAACAATTATCAATAATTATCAATAATTAAGAATAATTAGTAATAATTAGTAATAATTAACAATAATTAGTAATAATTAGTAATATTTATCAATAATTAGTAATAATTAGTAATAATTACCAATAATTAGTAATACTTACCAATAATTTGGAATAATTACCAATAATTAACAATAATTAGTAATAATTAGTAATAATTACCAATAATTACCAATAATTAGTAATAATTAGTAATAATTACCAATAATTACCAATAATTACCAATAATTACCATTAATTAATAATAATTAGGAATAATTAGTAATAATTAGGAATAATTAGGAATAATTAGTAATAATTAGGAATAATTAGTAATAATTAGTAATAATTAGTAATAATTAGTAATAATTAAGAATAATTAGTAATAATTAGTAATAATTAGTAATAATTAGTAATAACTAGTAATAATTAGTAATAATTAGTAATAACTAGGAATAATTATGAATAACTAGGAATAATTAGGAATAATTATTAATAATTAGCAATAATTACCAATAATTAGCAATAATTAGTAATAATTAGTAATAAATACCTAAAATTAGGAAAAATTAGGAAAAATTAGGAAAAATTACCAATAATTAGGAAAAATTACAAATAATTAGTAATAATTACCAATAATTAGTATTAATTACCAATAATTAGTAATAATTACCTATAATTAGTAATAATTACCAATAATTAGTATTAATTACCAATAATTAGTAATAATTAGGAATAATTACCAATAATTACCAATGATTAGTAAAAATAACCAATGATTAGTAATAATTAGTAATAATTAGTAATAATTACCAATAATTACTAATAATTAGTAATAATTAACAATAATTAGTAATAATTAACAATAATTACCAATAATTAGTAATAATTACCAATAATTACCAATATTTAGTAATAATTAACAATACTTACCAATAATTACCAATAATTGCCAATAATTGCCAATAATTCCCAATAATTGCCAATAATTGGCAATAATTAGCAATAATTAGTAATAATTCGTAATAATTAGTAATAATTAGCAATAATTAGCAATAATTAGAAATAATTAGCAATAATTTGCAATAATTAGTAATAATTAGCAATAATTAGTAATAATTAGTAATAATTACCAATATTTAGTAATAATTAACAATACTTACCAATAATTGCCAATAATTGCCAATAATTGCCAATAATTCCCAATAATTGCCAATAACTGGCAATAATTAGCAATAATTAGTAATAATTAGTAATAATTCGTAATAATTAGCAATAATTAGTAATAATTAGCAATAATTAGCAATAATTAGCAATAATTAGCAGTAATTAGCAATAATTAGAAATAATTCGTAATAATTAGCAATAATTAGCAATAATTAACAATAATTAGTAATAATTAGCAATAATTAGCAATAATTAGCTATAATTAGCAATAATTAGTAATAATTAGCAATAATTAGTAATAATTAGGAATAACTAGTAATAATTAGGAATAATTAGTAATAATTACCAGTAATTAGTAATAATTCCCAGTAATTAGTAATAATTAGTAATAATTACCAATAATTAGTAATAATTAGGAATAATTACCAATAATTACCAATAATTAGTAATAATTAGTATTAATTAGCAATAATTAGTAATAATTAACAATAATTAGCAATAATTAGTATTAATTACAAATAATTAGTAATAATTACCTATAATTAGTATTAATTACCAATAATTAGTATTAATTACCAATAATTAGTAATAATTAGGAATAATTACCAATAATTGGTAATAATTACCAATAATTAGTAATAATTAGTAATAATTACCAATAATTAGTAATAATTAGTAATAATTAATAATAATTAGTAATAATTAACAATAATTAACAATAATTAGTAATAATTACCAATAATTACCAATATTTAGTAATAATTAACAATACTTACCAATAATTACCAATAATTGCCAATAATTGGTAATAATTAGTAATAATTGGTAATAATTAGTAATAATTGGTAATAATTAGTAATAATTGGTAATAATTAGTAATAATTAGCATTAATTACTAATAATTAGTAATAATTCGTAATAATTAGCAATAATTAGTAATAATTAGGAATAATTAGTAATAATTAGGAATAATTAGTAATAATTACCAGTAATTAGTAATAATTCCCAGTAATTAGTAATAATTAGTAATAATTACCAATAATTAGTAATAATTAGGAATAATTAGTAATAATTAGGAATAATTAGGAATAATTAGTATTAATTAGCAATAATTAGTAATAATTAGCAATAATTAGCAATAATTAGCAATAATTAGTATTAATTACAAATAATTAGTAATAATTACCTATAATTAGAATTAATTACCAATAATTAGTATTAATTACCAATAATTAGTAATAATTAGGAATAATTACCAATAATTAGTAATAATTACCAATAATTAGTAATAATTAGTAATAATTACCAATAATTAGTAATAATTAGTAATAACTAATAATAATTAGTAATAATTAACAATACTTGAATTAAAATTTTATAATATTATAATTTAATTATATTTTTTGTAATACTTGAATTATTTTAATATTTGAATGTAAAATAATTCTATTATTTTTATACTAATTAAAATAACTTATTAATATTTTTTTTATTTATGAATTATAATTCTAATATTATTATATTAATTAAATCATTTAATAATATTTTATTATTTTTTATTTTTGAATTATAATTCTATTATTATTATATTAATTAAAATAATTTATTAATAATTTATTTTTTTTATTTGTGAATTATAATTCTATTATTATATTAATTAAAATAATTTATTAATAATTTATTTTTTTTTATTTTTTTTATAGTATTTGCGACGGGATACTATGCCCGTCGCAAATATTAGTATTATTAATAGGTTTTTATTTTTTTTTTAAACAGTTTTTGCGACGGGACCCGGCGCAAATACTATTTATAGTATTTGCGACGGGATACCATGCCCGTCGCAAATACTAGTATTATTAATATTTTTTATTTTTTTAAAAAAATAGTATTTGCGACGGGACCCGTCGCAAAAACTATTTTAAAAGTTTTTTTACAAAAATACGGAATACTATTTGCGACGGGGAGAATGACCGTCGCAAAAAAAGGCTTTAGCGACGGGCCCGTCACAAATAAGTATAGTTGCGACGGCGTTTTCAGCAACGGGCTATTTGCGACGGGCCCCCGTCGCAAATGTCTATTTGCGACGGGATCCCGTCGCAATTGCCCCGTCGCAAATACCTGTTTTTCTAGTAGTGATTGGGTTATGAGATTTTATAATTTAATTGATCTAGAAATAGGTGGAAATATTACACTTCAATTTATTTATTTTATTAACATATGATTATGATTATAAAAATAAAATAAAATCTTGAGGCCATACCCCAAACATATTAATTTTTATTATATATTAACAAAGTCTTTTTCTTTTTTATTATGGAATAAATATTTCAATAGTTTTCAAAAGATGAAATATTTTAAATATTTACTATATTATTTATAAGGATCAATTCAAAGTGAATATTGTTCATTATGTAAAATTATCCTCATTTTTTAGGCTAAAGTGAATGGATGAATAAAATATACTAAGGTTATGCATAATTCAAGTTGATAGGTAGTATAAAAAGAACCACACTATTTAAAGTAATCTCATGAAGGGTGAAATGTTTCAATAACATTTCAAAGGCTCAACCAGAGAGATCAAGGACTGTATAATATTAGGTAAGAGACTTTTATGGTCATATTTTGAATTAAATACATTAATAAGGATCACATCACTAGGGAAAATTATGATGAATTACCAGGATTAGTTTCCAAGTGTAGTGGAAAAAGTGATTTGAATTACATGTTTCTCATAGATAAGAGAGATACTAAGATCTTTAAAGAGGTTTAAAATATGTACAAATCTAATTAATTATATTAATTAATTATGAATTATATTAGTTCATAAAATATTCTTAGAATTTGGAGCTAATGGGTATTCCTATTAGAGAATGTTTCATTCAGAAAAGTGGGTTTAATATTTGAAGGAATAAGTAATAGATAGATAGAGGTATAAAAGATTAATTGTTTTGAAGGAATTTAAAAAAAGGTTGGTAATTTTTCTAGGATAATATCTATTGGTAAAAAAACAACTATTTGTATGGTACTTTGTTTTCCATAGAATGGTTGTATTTGGAAAAACTGGATCTAATGTCTCAATTTAATTATTGACACATCGATGAAGAAATATAAAGGATTGATCTACGATGTTTTATAGGGAACCAAAAATGGGATCTTGTATGCAAGATAATGAAGATCCTCTACTCTATAAAATAATACCTACATAAGAGTAAAGGGAAATTAAAATCATATATGGTGGAAAAGACGTTTGTCAAGAGAAATGATAATAATTGATATTATGGAAGGTGTTCAATGATGGTAGATTCATTATATTACTTATTTATATTTATTAAATGATTATTTTTGGTTTGGTAAAGGAAATAATCATTGAGAAAGATATATAATTCTCGGAATGTTTTAGGATTAAGGATATCATTAAGACAAATAAGATATTAGTGATATGGATTTCAAGAGTCTTAATTTTTAGAAATATATTCTTGAATCTTCCTAATTTAATTATGAAGGAGATGTAAATGATAGAATTATAGAAAAAATAGTCACCAATCTCTTGGAAATACTTTTCATGTTGAATAACGAGAAGGCCCCATGAATGGTAGAGGATTTTAAGTAAATGTGAAAGGATTATTATATAATGGTAGGTAGAATCATGACTTATTTCATGGGTTTTCCATAAAAATACATCAAATAAGTAGTGGGAGTACATAGAAGATTCTTGGATATTCCTAGAATGGAAAAATTATAATAACTAAATTGGACTATCTTATATCTTATTTAGTTAAATGGTTTTTTTCATTTTATCAAAATATGAAAATCATTATAGGGGATTTATGAATTATACATGTGGGGAGATGCACAAAATCATAAGACAACCAGTAGACATGTGTTCACCTATGATAGAATTATTATATTCTAGAAATTTAATATTAAAAAATGTAGCTAAAATTTGGATAATGTATTCCATATACACTAAATCACCGAAATATGGGAAGTTATTGATCGTGATTTAGGGTATTGTGTAATATCATAGAAAAATGAATGAGGATGAAACAATATTTTTTGATTTACAAAGTTCGATTCACATCGAAAAAATATTATGTTTCATTCATAGGAAAAATAATATTCATATAAAGTATCAGTATATCATGAATATATAAGAGAAAAATTTATAGATTTAATGAACTTGGTTTTTGCATGTAATTTGGTAGATATCATAATTACTATCATAGATTGGGATGTGAAGATGTAGTATTATTACATGATTATATTGGTAGTACTAAAAGTATAATTGAGTAACATTGTTGTTTCAAGGAACCATGCTATTAGTTGAGTCCCTTAGATACTAATGGAATACTTACTAGTGAATCCTCAAAATGATCCTAAATTGGGATATTTTTAGGATAAAGTTTCGTTAAAACCATTATCTTGCTATGTTATTAGAACAATTAGAGGGATTTAATCTTATGGTAGGAATTTTGATGCTTTATAAAGGAGGTGGATTAGTAGTGATAAATTCCAAGTACTTAAGATTTCTATAGACTAGATGATTTAATTCATATCATAGTAATAATATGTTACCCCTTGATGAATTATTATGGAGTTAGTGTAGTGAAACAAAACACTAGTATAAAATTAGCACATAGATATGTAAAATTCAATATGATGTTTCAAAATATTTCTCCATTTGGTTGGGTTTTGAAAATGGTATACAGTATGTTCTTTAGGAGATTATATTAGTGAAAAGTAACATTGTTTTAATATATGGGAATAATTTATTTGAAGGATGAGTTAACATGGTGGGTTTAATTTACATAGAATATGTTTTATTGGAGATAAATATATAAGGAATTATCACCATGAATATAAAAACTTGGTGGTGATTTGTTAAACCAGTTAGAGCAAACTACAAAATTATGTTGCAATATAACGTTTTCTAACTGATTGATAATTTTATAAAAACTTTAACCTTACATGAAAAAAGATCATTAATGATTCCCCTTATATATAAGGACTTTTGTATTATCCACATTATTTCTCATATTTTTTCTTTGATTTTGTTTCATTCAATTTTTTTATACTAGTACTTTTTGGTTTATTTTGAAGTGTGAATTGTAGTAGAGTGAGATCGTTGTGACACTTATTATATGTTTCAATTAATCATTGATGAGGTTTTACTCAAACTATTTTTTTATTTGTAATTTATTTATTTATCTTTTGATTTCTTGATAGTTTATTATACGCAATAGTGTTATCTATATATATAAAAATATTTATAAATTAATTTTTTATTCTGAAAGTGATGAAAATTTTTATGTCCTAAAATAATTTTGAGAATGTATAATTACCCATACCTTTAATTCATAGTTACTAAATATTATTAGATTAACATTTTTTACATAACTTAATTATTTATGAAATATTCACACATTACTTGTATATATGGAATCATAGAACCATAAAATACTAATTCATAAGTTAACTACATTGTATCCCAATAATTTATTCATAACTAGAACACTTCTTATCACACATAATACATTTATTCATAATCTAGGGAATGTAAACATAAAAAAGGGAGATCATAGACACTCTATAATGACATAAATGAGTGATTTCATTGATCATTTAAACATAAAATGATAATAATTGTATAAAAATTGGATTTTAACATTTTAAAAACATACCGTTTATATAAAAGAATATAATATCGATTCATGGAATAATTATTTCTTGTTCATAAGACATGAATCATAAAAAAATAAAATAGCATACTCCATAAGAGTATATAACATGTATAAGAAATGAGTTTTTGGAATACACATAAGAATAAAAAAAATTCTTTAGTAGAAATGGATCATTTCCATTAATACAATAGTCATTTGGGATCACTACCTAAAACATATTATTTATTGATGATCACTCCAAATACTATCCGAGTGGATAGAGTTCCTATCAAAATTGAGTTCACTCCCCATTATAGTCATGTTAATCTCACGAGATATCCATCTTATCCTAATTAATTATGAGGCTATATAATTTCTCACCCACCAATCACGTAATAAAAATTATTGATATCTATTCCATGAAATCATAAAAAAATTAATTATATCCTCACCCATGAAAATAAATTGTTTTTATAATCATTTTATCATGACATAACCTCTTTAAAAATTAGTTTTCACAAACACATATTCAATTCCTCAACTCATAACATATATAACATTAATGTGTTTCATAAATATATTTTCATCAAAATCACAAAAAATATTGTGAAATAATAAGGTGGTATCAATGAGACACATACCAATTCAAAAAATAAGTAACATCCAAGTATATCATAAAATATTGAAAATTTACTTAAAATATCACATTAATAGTTTCTTGAAAAAAATGACATTTTCACTTTGAAATTACTTATTTCAAATCAAAAAAATTCCCAAATAGTAAGAAAAACATTTATATGGAAAATGAAATTGGTAATTTTTTATTTAATATTAGAAATGACTAATGTTAATGAAGTTATTAAATTACAATCTAGTCATACATGTTAAAAGAAAACATTCCATTCATATATGAAAATTTTCCAAAAGTACCACATTTAGAAAAGAAATGAAGATTAATTTTGAATAATTTCATAAAAATAAAAAAATAGTATAAATAACATCAAATAATAATAGTATACTATTAGAATAATTTTTGAAAATATTTTTTTTGAAAACATAGAAATTTAATAGAATGTTTTTTCCACCAAAGAGAGAAATAATGCCATTTCCAGTAAAAAGATCATTTGTTCTCTTGAGAACAAAAATTGAGGAAAATGAAAGGAAATAATATATTACAATAAAACAACCAAATTATTGTAATATTCATGAGTTTATTGATATGTATATCATAATACAAGATAATTGTAAACATAATCATATACAATAGTGATGAACAATTAGATTGTTACATAAAAATATTTCCACAAGTGCCACCTGCATCAAAATATCTCTAAACTCATGTGTAATAATTTAAAATTTCATTATATAACTATACTATATGAACATGAAAAATTATAATAACATCCAAATTACCATTTTTATTTTCCAACACTTTTATGTGGAAAGTGAGAACCCTCAAAGATAAAACAGATCAAGCAGTAAATCATACAACTGACTTATTAAACAGAAGTCTTAGGTGATTGGAATATTCTTCCCTAAATAGATTCTAGGGACATGAACTAACCTGGAAGTCCAGATTGGCCTCTATTATTTCTTAATAATTTCATTCTTGATAATCCCAAGATTTCATATACTAATATTTTCTAATCTTCTTCGCATTAAATCTTATAACCAGTATACTGTCTTGCTTATCAATCCAATCAACTTTCTCTTTGGTAATTTCTACATGAAATAATCTTCCAATCATTTGATCAATATCTTCCCTCATAAAATTGATCACAAGAAATGCCTCCTTCATTTCTCCACTAGAATTAATGAGTAACTCTATCTTCTTTTCCACATCCACATCCTTCAGACCCTGTAATATGCCAGGGGGCCCTACCTCACACCGCTTTCCAGGGGGAATGGTATACTCCACCACCGACATTACCTCCTCAGACTACAAGATCGTCTCCTCATGTTGGTCCTCTTCCTTAGATATTTCTTCCTCTTTTTCTTGGGGAAGGATTACATCGCCTTCTTGACCCTCCTATCCTTCCACTAGAAGGGTCTCGTGCTCTTTGAGTTTCCCCTCTTTTTTGGCTGACTGGGCCTCCATCTGCCTCGGGAGATAGAAGTAATATTTACACCCCTTTGGTTTCAGCTTCTTGGAGACAATGCAGCTCCCCAGGTCTCTGTTTTATTTATTCCCTTTCTTCCTTTTTTGACTGTGCAGACCTTTGTTGGCCCTTCCCAATCCATTACAGTCTGAGGATAACCAAACATTATCAAACTCAATCTCCAAGGGGAAATTGAGATTTCCTTCAAACTCTTCCTCATTACTCAAACATTCAAACTGGTTGTTTATGTTTAGACAGGACAATGTCCTCCTTGGGTTGGTTTCCTATTTGGAATTCAACAACCCACCTTTACCTAATGATGTTTGCTCCCACTCCTTTCCCTCCTTTTCCTTACTCTCTCTAGTAGACTGTGTCTCCCTTGTTGAGTTTCTGCTACTATCATCATGCACTGCCATAGCGTACGTACACATATTTAGTCCCACCTCACCCTTAGAGATTAGACCCACAGCTCCAACAGAGTCCCCCAGAACCTAAGACTGATCTTCCACCTCCCGTATAGACCTCTCTGAAGCATTTGGGCTTCCCAGAATACAATCTGACATAGGCTCTAAATCATTCTACATCACTTTTGGAACACCCATGTACTATTTTAGGTACCTAAAGATGTCTGCAACCAATGGGTTGGCCCCCCATCCTCCCTGCCTCGTAGAGGGTGATCTTAGTAGCATCAGTCATCAAATGTGAAGTAGAGGAAGGAATGGTCTCTTATGTTAAGGATGTATGGTTCTACTCCCTGAAGGTTCTCAACTGCACCTTTCCAACATCAGAACCACCCCCTTCTTTGAGGGCAAAGCTTGGGTGGAACAACACCCTCACCGACATACAGAATCTAAGTGCCCAAGATGACCAAAAATATCACAACAATCAATCAAAGTTTCATAGCATAACTTCTGGTACCATAGTAGTTCACCTTCAATCTTGATGATAATGTTTTCCATAGGGCCCTTCGACACATCAACTTCAACACCTATCCTCAAAGATACTGGATGGAAAACATCATCTGTATGAGAATCAGAGTAGAGGTAGCACCCTATCATGTTTCCCATCAACCTAAGAATCGCCTAATTCTATAACGGTAATGGGAGTCCGGGAAGAGAAATCCAGAGCACATAAACTGGAGGATCGCCTATCAGGTGGAGGTCGAAGTACCACCGAAAAAAGGAAAAATGGAAACCCTCCTTACATCTCGGAGTAGAAGAAAAACCACAAACCAGGACGTATTCGATCGAGAAATGTATTTGAATATGGTCCGCATCATCAATACCAACAAACACACAGCCCAGTAGATTCAAGGAAGAGTGCAAAAACCGATCAGAAGCATCCACAGATGGACATTTGTTACCAAATTGTGCCACCAGAGTGATCTTCAAGAGCGCTGATGCATCTGTGAACTCCAATAAAGAAATAAGGACCGAGAAAACTCCATCCGTTCAGGATTGGACCTTAGGGCCTCCATTGATTAAAGGGAAGTGAGGTAGAGAATACGGGTCAGTGAAGGGGGATAATATGGGGTTATGAAAAGGAAGTGAAGACAAAAGATCAACCCCCCTCCTCAGCTGTAGAGAACCAGGGGGGCACCACGACCATGGCCTACTCTATCGGGGAAGAAGGGAGGCGATACAGAAAATTACCCGAGGATTACAACAACCATAACACTTCAAAAAATTATAATAACATATATTATTACTATATAAAATTTAAACACTTACTCAATAATATCTTTTTAAGATAATCATAGTTTACAAGAATTTAAAATTTAATTTTTTCTTAAGAATTTTGGTTTTATAGTTATCACTGGGGAAAATTGATAATGGTTAAATAATATATATAATTTTAATGAGGAGATAAATTTCATATATATATATATATATATATTACTTTTATATTTATAGTTATTAATAAAAATTATATATTGAAAAATAAATTATGTGTTTCATGTAGATGGCTAGACATTCATACGTGTGACTGCTATTTTCACTCTCCAAAGGATGGAATAAAAGAAAGGTAACTAGTAAATCCACAATATATACTATTTTTTATATAATATATTTCATATAAATTCATTAAATATATTCTTATTATAATCTTTCTAAATTAGATATGGAAAAAATCACATCACATTTTGTGGTGGTAGTCCAAACATATGCATGATTGATGTTATAGTTTTACAATAGGCTGTGAGATATGATGGGAGATCTGATATTACCAATAAAAAATAATAATTATGTAATAAATATAAAATATAAATATTAAACCCATAATAATACTTATCCACAAAATATATTGATGAAAAATTAATTGATTCTTCTTCTGGAGAAGGTATGATATTGATTTTTCTATACCATACATTAACATCAAATTTAATGGGATAAGGGTGGAAAATAGTTGTTTCATAGTCATAATAATATTTCATTATATTTATGAAACTGAAGCAATTATTTTATGAAAATACCACATTTTGTAGGTGGTAAAATAATATGTAAAAAATGATTGATTAATGTGATTTCCTCTTCTTTGACTAAAGTCCTTTAGATATCATCTTAATGATAAGGTAGTTGGTATCATTAGATGAAAATAAACTATATAATGAGGATATGGATGTTGAGAAGTTAATGTTTCAAGGTATTTACTATCTATGATTCTCAATGTTGTGTGAGGAAGTTAATGTAATGGAGTACATTTATAAGTGGGGGAGATGACACAGATGAAATATCTAAAAATAATAAAATATAAAGATCAATTCTCAAGAAAAATACAACCAAAAGGATTGATATTGAACTATGGGATATTATAACATTTAAAAAACATCAAAAATTAAACCTTATATTTTGGTTTAACCACTATGTTACATATTTTAACCTTATCCATTATAATTTCCTAGTCACGATTAAAGGGATATAATTTCAATTATAAGGTAAAAAATTATCTTATAAATGGATAAAGGATAATATTTTAAATCAAATATTATTCAACCTGACCCATGGATATATTTTTATGATATTTACATAATCTAATAACAAATTAATTTCATAAAATACAATTAATTTCAATTTTGACACTACTAATTTTAGTTGAATTTATAAACCACAAGATAATTTTACCATTAAAATATAATATTTTCACACATACCTAATAATTTAATTGTATAATAAAATCATGTACCACTATAAATACCCAAAATAATTTTACATTAATTATTTATAAAATTATTTACATTATTATTCCATTAATTGAGGTAATACTATTTTGGAGTTTTTTGAATATTTTAGATAATATATAATTACTAAAATTTTGAAATTTATTAAAATCATAAAAATAATTTTAATATAAGAAAAATAACCATTATTATTCATTCATAACATTATTTTTAACCAATTAAGTCACATAATATATATTTAAAAGTAATAGATTGAAATTTTGTATTTTTATATTCATAAATTAATATAATGGTCATATTAAATGAAATTTGGAAGAAAGTGTCCATATATTCTAGAATTTAATTGAAATAAATGATATCCACCCATCTAATAGAAGAAATTAATGTTTCAAAAAAAATTAATTCCTTATCGAAATGTTTTAACCCTATTTTACCAATTCTATCCTAATTGATATGAAAAAGATTTAATATTATTATAATTCATATGGACCAAAAATAAAAGCGAACTATATTACAATTTGATCCCAATGATTACAAGTATGGAATCCATTAATTCAAGGTTATTTTCCTTAAATGGATGAAATAAATTTTAAAATAATTACATAGTTATCACAAACTAGCCCGGGCATACCCGGAACTAGTCACTTGAGCTGACCCGTGGTAATGCCCAAGAGGTGTTCCCGACCCTCCAAGGATAGCAACAAGAACCATGGCATCAATAGAGTACTAATGGGAATGATTTCTACCAATATAGAAATAAACAAAAATAGGGGAAAAAGTTAAAGAAAAAACCAAACTAATTATGGTTTTCAATATCCACATCATTTACATTATAATAAAATATACAAAAAAGTGAACACCAAGCAATACCAGGAAGCTAAACTGAACCCAAATCTGAAGACATATCAATGTAAACCCAAGGGTCACTCTCCAACCTACAATACACTATCACCAAAGGCAATCGAACTAATGTTATAACCAATAACAGAAGCTACAATTAAACAAATACTATAGGGTTGAGTATTAAAACTTAGTACATAGGCCTGAATAATTTTATTCCGAATACACATTTATTAAATAAATAAATATTGATTGGAAAGTTTGAACTAAAATGTAAAAATATATATTTTCCACACATTCATTTTGAGAAAACAAATCATGATATCAATTCAGTTACCACACATTTTTAAAAAATTCTCATGCATGTAAGGAAGGTTATGTTCATAACGGAGAAGAAAAGGGAACCAATTAGAAACATTCTTATTCATGTTTAAGTCAAAATAGTGAAATCATATATTCTTTAAAAACATATTTCTTAACCCCATAATAACAAACCACACATTCACAATCAACCAAAAGAAAACTGAAACCAAGCACAATAATAACGATTCCACACAATGAGGGGAATGATTCAAATAGTTCTAGAAATGAAGGAACACAAGATCACCATTGAACACATAGGATAACCAAATCATTCTAATACATGAGACCCCATCCCTGATATCATGTCCGACACAATGAAATAGAAATTCCCAAACACATTACCACCCTGAATTATGACAGAATGAGGGGACCAATCCCTTAGTAATAATCCCAAATATCCACTAACTATGGGCCACTAGTAAATGCATGAACTACCAGTGAAACAATTGTTATTAGTAATCATAGTATCCATTTGAGGTTCCCTATTTTATGTTCAAAAGTGATGTGACATACATTCAAAACAACAAGACATATATATACATCCCACACACATCACACAAACATACACCACCCCGACCACCTCATGGAGTATCCCTTACCTTAAAATAATTATTACACAAGGGAGGTACCATAATAAGGACACTCCCATATCATTATCAAACAAAAATTAAATAATCACTCATGAAAGGGATTTCCAAATGAAACCATTTTATGAAAAATTCCAAATGGACACAAAGTCACATTCACATATCAAACCCTTTATAAAAAACCACACAACAACCACTTTCAAAATCAAACCAACATAGAAAACCATATATAGAAACACCAAAAACCATTTGAAGAGAAAACACTGATTTAAAAAACCATAGTATGCCCCTTAAAAACCTCAAACTATTTAGAAAATCCAACTGGGAAATTTAACAAGTATTTGGTCCGAAAAAATCACCAAATCGACATCGCGCATAAACAGCGATTAAGAAAAACATTTTATTTCACATGGAAAAATCATTCAAATCATGAAACAGGGATATTTAATAATTAATAGTGGTGTGAAAATCAAGAAATAAATAAAACCATAAATTTAAAGAAGATGTGGAAATGGACCCTACCTCATATGATGAATAACTTCTGGAATTTGGTGTGAAACCCTATTCGAACCTTAACCACACCTAAGGGAGGACAATTCCAACATCAAAGATCCCTATGAAGGCCGAAACCAAAAACAACAAAGTAAATATAGACATGTAAATTAGCCCACATGGCCCCTAGGGTTAGAGGATTAGAGTAAAATTGAAATAAAGCAAAGAAAGATAATGAGGAAGCCCTATCCTTTTGATCCATGTGAAGAATCACTAATAAAACACCTTGAATCCCACTTGGAAAGGCTTGAAGGTGCCCAAAACCACCATTGCAAGGGGGGGGGGGTCATTCAATTAATAGGGTTTCATTGGGAGAGGATAAAAAAAGTAGCCCCATCTAAAATGAAGTATAAAATCTAGAAATACCCTATCTCTAGTGGGTTTCATAGTTAGCTCGTACAGTTTGACAAATCATGCTTCAACCGTGTAATCCACCATTATCTATAGCTATATGGTATACACACATAGGCTGCATGGTCAATTAAATCATGTGAAAACTATGAGACCCATTCACAATTACTATGGGGTCAAACAAACCATTCACCCTTCCCATGCAGCCTGAAAAATTTCCCTAAAAATCACCATTTCACCCCAAAACTCATCTAACTCATGGAGATAAACCAACCAACAAACATACCCTATAAAAAGGTGCCAATTGCTGTTTTAAAAACTCTTTTTCCAATCACTTACTCATTATACCTTTCATTATAACCAATAATAGGTCTATAAAAAATCACCCTATACCTACGAAACATAAAATTTATTTCTAGAACACCAGGAACTCAGGAAGAAAAAACTAGATACAAAAAATAAGCCGGAACAAAGGGTGATGTAAAAAATTATGTTGTGATAATTGTCCCCACCATTAACACTTTCCAGCCCTAAAAATACACAATATTTTCCAGTTGATTGATCAATGAGTAAGGATTTAGAAAACAACAAGATCCAACCCGTTGATCTAAATATATTCCAACATAGTAAAATAGCACATATACTACTTTCCCAAAATAGACTAATAAATTGGATCAAATTCCCAATAATCAGTGTGAAATTAGAGCCACAACCCTCTCTAATATACATTGAACAGAACCTTTGGGAACACTCAAAAAATCCCAATGTTTAACCAAACTGAAAGAGACACTCAGAAATAAAGAAACCTTAAAAGAAATCCAATTTAACTGGACTAACACCAAAACCAAACCATAATAGATCACCAGCAAGGGGAGTCCCGAATAGACTTCCCACCATTTGAAGAAATTTATTACTATTTTTTCATCGAATAAGTTTCTACGAGACCGACAGAGGGTCTCCCCACCATTAAAATATATGAAGATTAAACAAACATGATAACCTCCCCTCATTAACCGACCACCCGCCACACGGGGAGGGGATGGGAGGGACACATGATTGGAACAATGAAACTAAAAATGAAAACTAACCACAGAACATCACCTCTGTATGGACATAAACTAAATCTGCAACCATTTTTCATGGGCATTCCATGCAAGAAAACTTATTGAAAACTTACAGTCAAGGAGGAATAATCACAAACACTACTAGAGGGATAAGTCCATCATGTGCTTTTCAAAAAGAGTCAATATGTAGTAATAGAGATACCATATTATAAATATAGAAACTTATTCACTCAAATAGATGAATAATGATCTTAGAGAAACTCCCCACACCCTCGAGATTCCAATCTTAGCACCAGCTTCACTCTAAGACTTTTGGCTAGAACCCTAATATTTGAAGCATCCACTGCCTCTCAGTCACAAGATGTTAATACATAATTGGAACTCCTTCTTTTGGAACCACAATAGGCCACATGATAGTATAAGAAAACAAAAAAGATCAATACACACCAAGAAACTCAATTCCTCAAATAGTACCCCATTTCCCAAATAGGGACTTAAAAGATTAAAAAACTAATCTTCTCACTCTGAAAAAGAAACACAATGAACGTTAAACCTAAGGAAACACACAAAACACCATCAAGGACAAATACTATAACCAATAGAAACACTACAATATGATAGAAATTTTAATCAAGACCAAACAACTCTCTACTAAGGAAAACATACTAGGGTGTCCTCTAAGGAGGTTGGTTTAAAATTTCAAAATCCAGAATGGAATCCATTGGTTGATCAATAAGAATTACTTCTAATGAGGGACCACCAATAGAGAAACACATGGAAAATAGAAAACAAATACCACTATAAAAACTAGACCATGAACTAAAACTCACATAAAATAAACACTAACAGAAAGGGAAACCTGTTTAAAGATTCCCTAAAACCTATCTCTAGACACAGTAAACACTTCATCAAGACTAAAATTCCAAAAAAATTCTAATCTCAAAACAAAACATAATCATCACCTCCAAATCACAAGGAAAAAAAAAATAAAGAACTCTTCCAAAGATTCAAAAAACAAGCCACATAAAAATTGTCTTGTGAATACACCACAATTTTCAGAATAAAAACACATTTGAAAAATAAAAACAACATAGTGAAGTTTCACTCACAAATAGTATTCCATAGAGTATCACTCACATTCATATTCCCATTCCACCCCAAGCACCCATCAACTATGTCACATTCGGAAATCATCCTCCCATAACATCATCCATCCACTTTCCACAGATATCTATGCATGTGAGTACTCAAGGAAGTACCAACAATCAAAACAAAGAATTCATAATTTCCAAAACAAAATATTTCACCACCATTTTCACAATACCAGCCCACTTAACATCTCACGATTTATAAAACATTCAAGAAACCTAATAACTAATAAGGTAAGAAAAATTTTAAAATTCCACATTAAAATCCATCGAATCATATTAAAAAATATGAATCCCTTGAATATCAATTTGATAACATTGATTCATGGCATTAAAAACATTTTTCCAGAATTCAACAAATTCCATTTCATCAGAAGTCATTTTAAAAAAACCCAATACATTTCATTTAATACAAATTCAAAAAAATCCACTTTCAAACAACCATTCTCTATAAACCCCATTGTTTTACATTTTTATGACACATGATCACTGTTCATGGTTAGACTGTATGTTTTACCAAACTGTGTGCTAACCATGCGCCGCTTATTGGAAAACTTGGACACCTGCACGATTTTGATACATTGTTTAGAAAACCATACACTAAACATGTGATATGGTTCTACCCTAAGGTAGTGGTTTCCCACAATCTTTAGACAGGGTTTGACTAACCGTGCATATGTGGTACTCTCTCAACCAGAATCAAACAAAATCTCACACAATTACTTATAAAATTTCACACTACTTTCATAAATCATATAATTACCATGACCCAAGGAAAAACACCCAAAAATTTAAAATTTAAATCTGAATCACCCAAAAATCCAAAGGGAAATCAATAATGAAAGAATTAATCACAATAAAACAAATAAATATCCTTCAAAAAATTTCCCCAAATTCTACAAATCCCATTTTCTCAATAATCGTTTCATGAAAAAAAACCAATTTTCCCATTTTAGAATGAATTAAAAAAATCTATTCAAAACAAATTAATATTTTTAGAAATAAATGACCTCAATAAACTACATATTTAGATTATAATGATCCAATAAATTTAAACTATTTTTATTTCACCCCAAAAATAATTTAAAAAATCCAAATCTCTAATCCTTCCTTAAACTGAGTTTTGAAAATCAATTTTCTACATTCCAAAACAATGTCTTAACTACATTAAACTAATCTTTTAGCAATTCCATAATAATTTTTTTCATAAAAGAATTCATATTCAAGGAAGACCCAAATCAACCAAAAGGGGAAACTAGTGTCGATGGGTGACTTTTCCATATGGTTGGAAGCCATATTCCAATCACACTGATGTCACAAGGAGTTCTTTTGGACTATTACTGTAACACCCTAACCCCAGTTACCCAGATTCGGTGCATTATTTAAATACATTGGAATGATTACAAGGAATTAAGTCCCGAAGGACCGATTAGTTCAGCAGTCATGGAAAATAGATTACATACATGAATGTTACATTGCACATTAAGACATACAAGACAACATAAATAATCTTTATGAATGCCATTATTCCCTTGGCTTAACCCTGCATATCAATCACAATACACTTCTTGGAATCCTGGGAAAAATAAAGCATATAAAGGGGTGAGCTCAAACACTCAGTAAGGGTAAACAATACAGCGGAAACTTTCATAAATAAGAATAAACATTTAAGGTAATGTATAACTAAAACAAAAGCCTTTTAAACATGAACTTCAACATAATGTGGAAAAAATAAAATGAAATAATTCCATTTACTTATTCACATGGATATTCTACTAGTCGAATAATCACATGAAATATCACTAACCAATTTCATAATGATGGAATGCATAATGCCAGACTATCATAACCACGTAGCCAAGGCCTCGTGCCATGACTACAAATAAGATTTTGTCAAGGCCTCATGCCAAGACACTAGTTTTTCTCATGAGACCTACCGATGCATCGAGGAGCTATAGAGGGCTCCACCCGTCACTTACTATGTCCAATGCATTCCTCATATGAAAATGTCCAAACATAACATAAATATTCGTATTAAAATTAGCATACGAAATGTAAATACTTTCTCCATAAACCATGATTGGTATAAAAATAACACATCCACATTCAAACATATCACAAAACCTTAAATAGAAATTCCCAACCACATGACCACCCTAAATTAGGACAGAATGAGGGGACCAATCCCTTAGTAATAATCCCAAATATCCACTAACTATGGGCCACTAGTCAATGCATGAACTACCAGTGAAACAATTGTTATTAGTAATCATAGTATCCATTTGAGGTTCCCTATTTTATGTTCAAAAGTGATGTGACATACATTCCAAACAACAAGACATATATATACAGCCCACACACATCACACAAACATACACCACACCAACCACCTCATGGAGTATCCCTTACCTTAAAATAATTATTACACAAGGGAGGCACCATAATAAGGATACTCCCATATCATTATCAACCAAAAATTAAATAATCACTCATGAAATGGTTTTTCCAAATGAATCCATTTTACGAAAAATTCCAAATGGAAACCAAGTCACATTCACATATCAAACCCTTTATAAAAAACCACACAACAACCACTTTCAAAATCAAACCAACATAGAAAACCATATATGGAAACACCAAAAACCATTTGAAGAGAAAACACTGATTTAAAAAACCATAATATGCCCTTTAAAAACCTCAAACTATTTAGAAAATCCAACTGGGAAATTTAACAAGCATTTGGTCTGAAAAATTCACCAAATCGACATCGCGCATAAACAGCGATTAAGAAAAACATTTTATTTCACATGGAAAATCATTGAAATCATGAAACATGGATATTTAATAATTAATAGTGGTGTGAAAATAAAGAAATCAATAAAACCATAAATTTAAAGAAGATGTGGAAATGGACCCTACCTAATATGATGAATTACTTCTGGAATTTGGTGTGAAACCCTATTCGAACCTCAACCACACCTAAGGGAGGAAAATTCCAACATCAAAGATCCCTATGAAGGCCGAAACCCAAAACAACAAAGTAAATATAGACATGTAAATTAGACCACATGGCCCCTAGGGTTAGAGGATTAGAGTAAAATTGAAATAAAGCAAAGAAAGATAATGAGGAAGCCCTATCCTTTTGATCCATGTGAAGAATCACTAAGAAAGCACCTTGAATCCCACTTGGAAAGGCTAGAAGGTGACCAAAACCACCATTGTGAGGGGGGTCATTCAATTAATAGGGTTTCATTGGGGGAGGCTAAGCAAAGTAACCCCATCTAAAATGAAGTATAAAATCTAGAAATACCCTATCTCTAGTGGGTTTCGTAGTTAGCTCGTACAGTTTGACAAATCATGCTTCAACGTGTAATCCACCATTATCTATAGCTAGATGGTATACACACATAGGCTGCATGGTCAATTAAATCATGTGAAAACTATGAGACCCATTCACAATTACTATGGGGTCAAACAAACCTTTCACCCTTCCCATGCAGCCTGAAAAATTTCCCTAAAAATCACTATTTCACCCCAAAACTCATCTAACTCATGGAGATAAACCAACCAACAAACATACCCTATAAAAAGGTGCCAATTGCTATTTTACAAAATCTTTTTCCAATAACTTACTCATTATACCTTTCATTATAACCAATAATAGGTCTATAAAAAATCACCCTATACCTACGAAACATAAAATTTATTTCTAGAACACCAGGAACTCAGGAAGAAAAAACTAGATACAAAAAATAAGCCGGAACAAAGGGTGATGTAAAAAATTATGTTGTGATAATTGTCCCCACCATTAACACTTTCCAGCCCTAAAAATACACAATATTTTCTAGTTGATTGATCAATGAGTATGGATTTAGAAAACAACAAGATCCAACCCGTTGATCTAAATATATTCCAACATAGTAAAATAGAACATATACTACTTTCCCAAAATAGACTAATAAATTGGAACAACTTCCCAATAATCAGTGTGAAATTAGAGCCACAACCCTCTCTAATATACATTGAACAGAACCTTTGGGAACACTCAAAAAATCCAAATGTTTAACCAAACTGAAAGAGACACTCAGAAATAAAGAAACTATAAAAGAAATCCAATTTAACTGGACTAACACCAAAACAAAACCATAATAGATCACCAATAAGGGGAGTCCCGAATAGACTTACCACCATTTGAAGCATTGTATTACTATTTTTTCAACGAATAAGTTTCTACGAGACCGACAGAGGGTCTCCCCACCATTAAAATCTATGAAGATTAAACAAATATGATAACCTCCCCTCATTAACCGACCACCTACCACATGGGGAGGGGATGGGAGGGACACATGATTGGAACAATGAAACTAAAAATGAAAACTAACCATAGAACATCACCTCTGTATGGACATAAACTAAATCTGCAACCATTTTTCATGGGCATTCCATGCAAGAAAACTTATTGAAAACTAACAGTCAAGGAGGAATAATCACAAACACTACTAGAGGGATAAGTCCATCACGTGCTTTTCAAAAAGAGGCAATATGTAGTAATAGAGATACCATATTATAAACATAGAAACTTATTAACTCAAATAGATGAATAATGATCTTAGAGAAACTCCCCACACCCTCGAGATTCCAATCTTAGCACCAGCTTCACTCTAAGACTTTTGGCTAGAACCCTAATATTTGAAGCATCCACTGCCTCTCAGTCACAAGATGTTAATACGTAATTGGAACTCCTTCTTTTGGCACCACAATAGGCCACATGATAGTATAAGAAAACAAAAAAGATCAATACACACCAAGAAACTCAATTCCTCAAATAGTACCCCATTTCCCAAATAGGGACATAAAAGATTCAAAAACTAATCTTCTCACTCTGAAAAAGAAACACAATGAACGTTGAACCTAAGGAAACACATGAAACACCATCAAGGACAAATACTATAACCAATAGAAACACTACAATATGATAGAAATTTTAATCAAGACCAAACAACTCTCTACTAAGGAAAACATACTAGGGTGTCCTCTAAGGAGGTTGGTTTAACATTTCAAAATCTAGAATGGAATCCATTGGTTGATCAATAAGAATTACTTCTAATGAGGGACCACCCATAGAGAAACACATGGAAAATAGAAAACAAATACCACTATAAAAACTAGACCATGAACTAAAACTCACATAAAATAAACACTAACACAAAGGGAAACCTGTTTAAAGATTCCCTAAAACCTATCTCTAGACACAGTAAACACGTCATCAAGACTAAACTACAAAAAAAAATCTAATCTCAAAACAAAACATAAACATCACCTCCAAATCACGAGGAATAACAAAAAATAAAAAACTCTTCCAAAGATTCATAAAACAAGCCACATAAAAATTTTCTTGTGAAAACACCACAATTTTCAGAATAAAAACACATTTGAAAAATAAAAACAACATAGTGAAGTTTCACTCACCAATAGTATTCCATAGAGTATCACTCACATTCATATTCCCATTCCACCCCAAGCACCCATCAACCATGTCACATTCGGAAATCATCCTCCCATAACATCATCCATCCACTTTCCACAGATATCTATGCATGTGAGTACTCAAGGAAGTACCAACAATCAAAACAAAGAATTCTTAATTTCCAAAACAAAATATTTCACCACCATTTTCACAATACCAGCCCACTTAACATCTCACGATTTATAAAACATTCAAGAAACCTATTAACTAATAAGGTAAGAAAAATTTTAAAATTCCACAATAAAATCCATCGAATCATAATAAAAAATATGAATCCCCTGAATATCAATTTGATAATATTGTTTCATGGCATTAAATACATATTTCCAGAATTCAACAAATTCCATTTCATCAGAAATCATTTTAAAAAAAACACAATACATTTCATTTAAAACGAATTAAAAAAAATCCACTTTCAAACAACCATTCTCTATAAACCCCATGGTTTTACATTTTTATGACACATGATCACTGTTCATGGTTAGACTGTATGTTTTACCAAATTCTGTGCTAACCATGCGCCGCTTATGGGAAAAATTGGACACCTACACGATTTGGATACATTGTTTAGAAAACCATACACTAAACATGTGATATGGTTCTACCCTGAGGAAGTGGTTTCCCACAATCTTTAGACAGGTTTTGACTAACCGTGCATATGTGGTACTCCCTCAACCAGAATCAAACAAAATCTCACACAATTACTTATAAAATTTCTCACTACATTCATAAATAATATAATTACCATGACCCAAAGAAAAAACACCCAAAAATTTAAAATTTAAATCTGAATCACCCAAAAATCCAAAGGTAAATCAATAATGAAAGAATGAATCACAATAAATCAAATAAATATCCTTCAAAACATTTCCCCAAATTCTACAAATCCCATTTTCTCAATAATCGTTTCATGAAAAAAACCAATTTTCCCATTTTAGAATGAATTAAAAAAATCTATTCAAAACAAATTAATATTTTTAGAAATAAATGACCTCAATAAACTACATATTTAGGTTATAATGATCCAGTAAATTTAAACTATTTTTATTTCACCCCAAAAATAATTTAAAAAATCCAAATCTCTAATCCTTCCTTAAACTGAGTTTTGAAAATAAATTTTCTACATTCCAAAAAAATGTCTTAACTACATTAAACTAATCTTTTAAAAATTCCATAATAATTTTTTTTTCAGAAAAGAATTCATATTCAAGGAAGACCCAAATCAACAAAAAGGGGAAACTAGTGTCTATGGGTGAATTTTCCATATGATTAGAATCCATATTCCAATCACACTGATGTCACGAGGAGTTCTTTTGGACCATTACTGTAACTCCCTAACCCCAGTTACCCAGAGTCGGTGAATTATTTAAATACATTGGAATGATTACAAGGAATTAAGTCCCGAAGGACCGATTAGTTTAGCAGTATTGGAAAATAGATTAAATACATGAATGTTACATTTCACTTTAAGACATACAAGACAACATAAATTATCTTTATGAATGCCATTATTCCCTTGGATTAACCCTGCATATCAATCACAATACACTTCTTAGAATCCTGGGAAAAATAAAACATATAAAGGGGTGAGCTCAAACACTCAGTAAGGGTAAACAATACAGCAGAAACTTTCATAAATAAGAATAAACATTTAAGGTAATTTATAACTAAAACAAAAGACTTTTAAACATGAACTTCAGCATAATGTGGAAAAAATAAAATGAAATAATTCCATTTACTTATTCACATGGATATTCTACTAGTCGAATAATCACATGCAATATCACTAACCAATTTCATAATGATGGAATGCATAATGCAAGACTATCATAACCACGTAGCCAAGGCCTCATGCCATGACTATAAATAAGATTTTGTCAAGGCCTCATGCCAAGACACTAGTTTGTCTCATGAGACCTACCGATGCATCGAGGAGCTATAGAGGGCTCTACCCATCACTTACTATGTCCAATGCATTCCTCATTTGAAAATGTCCAAACATAACATAAATATTTGTATTAAAATTAGCATACAAAATGTAAATACTTTCTCCATAAACCTTGAATGGTATAAAAATAACACATCCACATTCAAACATATCACAAAACCTTAAATGGAATTTTGGTATAATAAATCAACTTCAAATAAGCTTATAATCCATTAAAGGATGTTGGCATAGATGAAATGATGAGTAAAACGTTTAGAGAGAAATATCCTTTTTGTAAAATCATTTAAAAGTCACACATTTATAAAGGATGTAATTTAAAAGAGATTTTTGAATCAAAGTTTCCCATACAACTTTGAAAATTTTGAAAATAATGATCATTTCAAAACAGTCATGTACATATAAATAAATCCTTAAAATCATTTTGAAAACATTGACATTAATTATAAAGATTTAGAAAGATAAATATTTAAAACATTTGAAATTCTGCTCATGATAAATAGTACCTTTCAAAATCCTTAAAATCTTAATTTTGAAAACATTTTTATGAAAAATGGATGTGGACGATAAAAATGTCCCAGTAAATACTTACACATAAAAAATCTTGGATAATAATGAGATTGAGGAATTAAGACATACCAATTTGGTAACTTACGAAACATATAACCCATAAAAGACGTATCATACAATGAATATGTAAATACACATAAATTAATGTGTATTACAAAAAGTATACAATTATGGATAGTACATACACCAGACAAAAGATAATAGTGGCAATATGGCATGAATCTCATGGGAATAAGGAGTGAGATGAATACCCCTTACCTTGCACTTTCCTTTAGTGGAGGGTACGTTTAACCTCCTGTACGAAGATCGTAGTATGTTATTAAATTATACCAGAACCATATTAATATTTATGATATCATACATTATTCATTTATGACATTATACTACCCGTTTAATAATAATTTCCATGTTAAATTAACATTTTGGGTGATAATCATTTTCTTTATCGTATGTGTTTTAACTTGTTGCTCTTGATTGTATCACATAGATCATGATTTAAATAAATCAAGAATATAAAAAATTATAAATATATCATATATATTTAGAATATAAATATGTATAATATGGATATATATGAAATGGAAAACACCATTTATGGATACGGTAGTCCGTACGTAAGCATAAACGTTGTTTCTGTTATCATATAGTATTGAACGGAAGTAAGTGAATGTAAGTACATAAATAAATAAATAAATATATAAATATATATATCTCCAGTAGCATTATTATGTCATATATTACATAATTTTTAGTAATATATATTTTTATAATCGTCGATGAATGGTGAACTTGGAAATGAATCTCATCGCATCGTGGAGAAGTTAATCCGTACGTACGCATGAGAGAAAATATCATTCTTTTGATATTAAAATAATATATAATTGGATGGTATATCATATATAAAGAATAATTATCATGTAATATTTATTATTTACATGAATTATAAATCATTATTATAACCATCTAAATAATAATATATTGAATAACAATTACACCACAACGTGGAGACGGTAGGTCATACGTACGCACGTATGGTGACATGTCATTCAAGGGATGGGTAGAATAATGAATTTGATTGTTCCATAAATATAATAACATCAATGTATATATAATATACTGGATTTATTATTTTATAATGTATATAACAAGGAAATAAGAAGTTGACGAAGAAAGGAACTTTAAAGAGGGTGGTGAAGACGTTACCTCTTCTTCGGGTTATTCCTTTTGATTTAATCAAAAGGGCTCATTAGGTTGGCTTTATGATACATCTAAGGCCTCTAGGATGAATTGATTGAAGTTTATAGAGTATTTGGGTAGGGTTTGGCCAATCCAAAAGGCTTGGAAGGTGTGAATAATTGGTTACAAGTTGGGTCCTTTTATAAGGGGGAGGAGGGGCTCTTTAAGAAAATATTAAAGTATTAATTTATAATAAATTTATATTCGGTTTATAATGGATAAAAAGTAGATTATTCAAAGTCTAATATGGGTATGGGTTGAATGCCTTTCAACTAATATATTTTAGACAGGTATGGGTCATTATATTACCCTTATCTTTTAGTTTTAACTCTTGGTTAATTAGTTTAACACTTACCATGTCACATTGTATTTTTATAATATATAGTTAATAAACTTACTATATACATCCAAGAGACCCCAAAGTGGTCCATTAATGATACAACAATAATTATATAAGTCCGTTTTCCGAACATTAGGTTTTTAGGAATAGAATATAAATTAGTAATATAATATTTTTTTAAAAAACTCATTTATGTCAATTTTGACACTACTCAATAATTGATTTTTGTTTAAGACTTAACAACTTTATTAATTAAAAAAAATTAATTTAAGAAATAAAAAAATGTCATATTAACCAATTAAATTAGTTTATGTCATCAAGAAGTTCAAATTATATTTATTTTAAATTTTATAATACAAATTATTTGATTCTTTCATTAATAAGGAAAATAATGCATCATATATATGTCATATATATTTTTACTTTTTCAATGTCTAAAAATTATAAATAAAATTTCATTATGTAGGAAATATTTTCATCTTTCTAATGAATATTTATAATCGAAAATATAACATATATAACCCTATTTAATAATTGTTTTTCTAAAACATATAAGCTTATGTTATTTTTGTATTTACTTTATCTTAATTAAAATAAAGTGTCCCTATCACCTACAAGTGGCTCCATGGGGACCCAAAAATTGTCCCAAAGATTCCCTTGGTCGGAAATTTATTCACCAATAAGGTTAGGATACGTTTTAGGGTAATTTATTATTATTATAATATAATTTTTTAACACTTATTTAACAGATTTACCCTTTAACCATGGTAAATAAAATATTTACCAAAGTAATTATTCAAAATGTCTAAAAATAAATGTTACCTATTTACAAAATTTGGACATCCAGATTCCAAATATGGAATCCATTTTGTCAAATTCGAAACACAGAAGTTGCAGAAATTGATTTAAAATTAATTCCCGCTGTCAAAACAAAAAGCGTGTTTTAAGATATAATAACTATCAAAAGATTGACAACTGTTTATGTTTAGTTTAATTGTAAAATTATTTCCAATGAACAAAATTGTATTAAATGGTAAAAATATATTCTAAATATACTTTAAAACCACTCAAATTCATAATTTATCACTATTAATTATTTTTATTAAAAAAGTTGTTTTTAATTAAAATTTTGTAATTTTCACTATTCATCAAAATATAAAAGTTATCCGAAAAGTTCCAAAATTTTACCATAGTCTAAATTAGATATTCCGAATCCAAAAATGAAGTCCATTTTGAGAGATAAAATTTATAAAATTTCAAAAAATAGGTATTACTATTCATAACGGCTAGTTTGATTGGTTGTGGTGTGTGTTAGAACTCGAAGTTGCGTACAACACACACTACATTATTATTCAAAGAGAAGTGTATCGGGGAAGAATGGGGTGTTAAATTGTAAATTTTTTATGCCCCCATTCTAAAGAATAAATTTATTTAGTCAAATTGAGTATATAAAAGTTTAAAATATTGGATTTAAAAAGGGTTCACTATTAAAAGTTGGTAAAAGTGTATTTTTGAAAAATACTTCTTTTATCTGAAAAAAATGAATATATTCTTACATTATGCCTAAGAAACTCATAATATGGATTTTAAAATTATAAGGATTATGTAAAGTTCAAAATTTAGTTGATACTATTCATTACCTCTTTTGAATGGTTTGTTTGGTAAGTCATGGTGCGCTTGAACTCAGTGTTGCGTGTAGTGCAAGTTATTGAATTGTTTTGAAGAAGTACATACTATGAAATCTTGGGGTGTTACATTATTCCCTGATTCAATAAATTGCATCCTCGAAATTTGATATTGTTCTTCAAAAATAAAGGTTGAAAATAGAAAATATCTTTGTGGGAAAACCCAGATCAAGAATTAGGTTAATAAAATTTAATCTTAATAAGAGGAAATGAGAAATGAAAGGGTCACCACCAAATTATGATCTCGATTAGGAGGACATTGGTGGAAATTAGAGACATATAATTGGAGGAAAAACGTAAATATTTATAGGTAGTGATTGAGGTCATCAATCATAAACAAGTTTAAAATTGAGGTCCTTAAATTCATCAATCTATGATGATATAAAATGTCATTGGTTAAATAAAACATAAGGTATTAGGATAACACATTTTTGGTCTTAAGAACCCTTCAATAAAGTATAAGAATTAATTTCTTCATTGAATAAGAGGAGAAGAAAAATATATACCTGAAATGTAGAGTTCCATATTTTAACTAATTTCTACCACAAACTCATCTTTCAAACTAAAAGATAATAGAACGTAAAAAAATATATTCTATTTATCCAATTAGTTTGGGGCTAAAAATGAATTTATAAGTCATCTACTAGAACTTCTTAAAATAAAATATATTATTTAATCCAAGACATCTCATGGGCCAGTGGTAGGTGATACAACCTTGTCGCCCTTTGGTTGCAGGTTCAAGTCTCGCGGCCTTTTCGGTCATGACGGGTTGCCACCCGACCTCCAGGTTGTTTTTTTATAGAAATCCAAAATTATTCTCAAACTAGAATTATCCAAAATAATTCTGTCCAAACTCACAGTCCAAAATTTATAAGGAATTTAAACATAATGTAGATCCTTTTTACCCCATAATAGCATGTGAATACATTCATCATGTATTCTTTTAAAACACTAAAACATCCTGAATTACCATAATCCTTATTGATTACATTCATGCTCTCTTATTCCATATAGAATACTGGATATACATCATCCATCCAAAAATGTTGTAAACTACAACAATGATGTAATATACAAATCTTTAATCATTCTCAAGGAAGTCAAGAATACCCAATATAATTTACCCAAATCAACCATATCTTATTCCAAAATAAATACCTCAATATTAGGACCAAATTAAGGTTTATCTTTCCTTGAACCATGTAATTTCCAAAAAGTTTAACTCACTGTAGAGTCACTTTTCTTAGTACCATAAAATATCAAATCCTCAATGAAATAGTACTGCAGTACAATCCTTATATACTCCATAATTATTATAACAAGTACATTGTTGATACAACACTCAAATGACATAATCAACATAAGAACTCTAATCATTCCTCTTCATCTATGGTAGTTTCATAACTTGATTATTATCCAGTAGCATCATTTTCGGCATAGTCTGATGACTGGGACATAGGTTCACGTAGTGTCCAAACTCCTTGCAAATGAAGAATTGTACATTTGAAACCATTTTCTTACCCTTGCAGTCACGTACTTGGTGCCCTTTTCCTCCACACTTATAACAAACACTCATTCCTTTCAGGCAAGTTCCTGGGTGTTTCTTCCCACAGTTATCACATATGGGGAAATTATTATTTTCCCTCTTCCCTTTATCTATCTTTCTCTCTTCCATCCTTTTCTTCTTTTTCTTCCCTTAAAAGCCATATAACTCAGTAAAATCTTTACTTATCTTATCAAAACATGATACTATTTCTTCTTATGATGATAATATGTGGGAGACTATTTCCCTTCTAAATGATGGATTAATACCATGAAAGATACGATCCTTCTTACTCTTTGGATCATACATATAATTCGAGTTCGCATTCCTTCTACTGGGTGCCATTTTTATACAATAGCATAAACTAGGTTAGTTTATGAATTGAAATGAATAATTCCAAACATGTAAAATACCTAACATAAATTTAATAGTTTATGGATATAATCCATAATCACAAAAATGTTTTCTTTGAGGAGGTATATACTCATAAACCCTTCATAGCGGTTTGTAATAAAAACGAGAATTATCATAAGCATATCCCCTGGGAGTGTCATAACCAAGAGGGAAGCAAGGCCTGTTGTCGTGCACAAGTTCCTGTTTGAGTCTAGCTCAAAGCGGTGTTTTGGGTTTTACCCCAAGGTACATATGTGCCAGATCCGCCTCTACCTGCTCGTATCCAGACAGGGATGTATTGCTCGGAAAACTCACAAAATCTCTACAATACCAAATTTCTAGGAAGTTATTATATAATAATCCTCAAAGTCTATCTTAGGGTAATGTGGTCTAATAAGAGTTTATCTAAATCTAGTTTCCAATGTTATTTCTAAACTTCCTCTGATACCAACTGCAACGCCCCTACCCCAGTTACCCAGAGTCGATGAATTATTTTAATACATTGGCATGATTCCAAGGAATTAAGTCCCGAAGGACGGATTAGTTTATCAGTCTTGGAAAATAGATTACATACATGAATGTTACAATTCACTTTATGACATACAAAACAAAATAAATAATCTTTATGAATTCCATTATTCCCGTGGCTTAACCCTGCATATCAACCACAATACACTTATTGGTATCCTGGGAAAAATAAAACATAGAAAGGGGTGAGCTCAAACACTCAGTAAGGGTAAACAATACAGCAGAAACTTTCATAAATAAGCATAAACATTTAAGGCAATGTATAACTTAAACAAAATCCTTTTAAACATGAACTTCAGTATAATGTGGAAAAAATAAAATTAAATAATGCCACTTACTTATTCACATGGATATTCTACTAGTCTAATAATCACATGCAATATCACTAACAACTTTCATAATGATGGAATGCATAATTCCAGACTATGATAACCACGTATCCAAGGCCTCATTCCAAGAATACATATAATATTTTGCCAAGGCCTCATGCCAAGACACTATTTTTTCTCATGAGGCCTACCGATGCATCGAGGAGCTATAGCGGGCTCCACCCGTCACTTACTAAGTCCAATGCATTCCTCATATGAAAAGGTCTAAACATAACATAAACATTCGTATTAAAACTAGCATACGAAATGTAAATACTTTCTCCATAAACAATGAATGGTATAAAAATAACACATCCACAATCAAACATATCACAAAACCTTCAATTGAAGTTTTTTTATAATAAATCAACTTCAAATAAGCTTAAAATCCATCCAAGGATGTTGACAAAGATGAAAATGATGAGTAAAATTTTGTTGAGAGAAATATCCTTTTTGTAAAATCATTTAAAAGTAAAACATTTATAAAAGAAGTAATTTAAAAGATTTTTTTGAATAAAAGTGTCCCATACCACTTTGAAACTTTTAAAAAGAATGATCATTTCAAAACAGTCATGTCCATATAAATAAATCCTTAAAAGCATTTTGAAAACATGGACATTAATTAAAAAGATTTAGAAAGATAAATATTTAAAACATTTGAAATTATGATCTTGATAAAGAGTACCTTTCAAAATCCTTAAAATATTCATTTTGAAATCATTTTTATGAAAAATGGAAATGGATGATAAAAATGTCTCAGTAAATACTTACACATATACAATCTCGAATAATAATGAGATTGAGGAATTAACCCTTACCAATTTGGTAACTTACAAAACATACAACCCATGAAAGAGGTATCATACAATGAAAATGTAAATACACATAAATTAAATTTTATTACACAAATAATTCAATTATGGGAAGTAAATACACCACACAAAAGGTAATAGTGGCAATATGGCATGAATCTCACGGGAATAAGGAGTGAGACGAAAACCCCTTACCTTGCACTTTCCTTTAGTCGAGGGTACGTTTAACATCCTATATGAAGATCTTAGTATGTTATTATATTATACGAGAACCATATTAATATTTATGATATCATACATGATTCATTTATGACTTTATACTACACATTTAATAATAATTTCCATGTTAAATTAACATTTCGGGTGATAATCGTTTTCTTTATCGTACGTGTTTTAACTTTTTTCTCTTGATTGTATCATTTAGATCATGATTTAAATACATAAAGAATATAAAACATGATAAATATATCATATATATTTAGAATATAAATATGTATAATAGATATATATATGAAATGGAAAACACCATTTATGGAGACGGTAGTCCGTACGTATGCATAAAAGTTGTTTCTGTTTTCATATAGTATTTAACGGAAGTAAGTGAATGTAAGTACATAAATACTTATATATATATATATAAATATATATATATATATATATATATATATATATATATCTACAATAGAATTATTATTTCATATATTACATACTTATTAGTAATATATATTTTTGTAATCGTTGATGAATGGTGAACTTGGAAATGAATCTCATCGCGTTGTGGAGATGGAAATCTGTATGTACGCACGAGCGAAAATATCATTCTTTTGATATTAAAATAAGAAATAATTGGATGGTATATCATATATAAAGAATAATTGTCATGTTATATTTATTATTTACATGAATTATACATCATTATTATAACCATCTAAATAATAATATATTTAATAACAATTACACCACAACGTGGAGACGGTATGCTTTACGTACGCACGTATGGTGACATGTCATTCATGGGATGGGTAGAATAATAAATTTGTATGTTACATAATTATAATAACATCACAGTATATAGAAGATACTGGAATTATTATTTTAGAATGAAAATAACAAGGTAAGAAGAAGTTGAAGAAGAAAGGAACTTTAGAGAGGGTGGTGAAGACGTTACCTCTTCTTCGGGTTCTTCCTTTTAATTTGATCAAAAGGGCTTCTTAGGTTGGATTTCGGATCAAACTAATGCCTCTAGGATTATTTTAGGGATTTTGAGAGAGTATTTTGGTTGGTTTTGGCCGAACCAAAAGAATTGTAAGGTGTGAACAATTGGTTAGAAGCTGTGTCCTTTTATAAGGGAGAGGAGGGGCTCTTTAGGAAAAACTTAAAGTATTAATTTATAATAAATTTATATTCGGTTTATAATAGATAAAAAGTGGATTATTCAAAGTATAATGTAGTTATGGGTCGAAATTATTTCAACCAATAGATTTTAGACCGGTTTGGGTCATTATATTACCCTTATCTCTTAGTTTTAACTCTTGGTTAATTAGTTTAACACTTACCATGTCAACTTTTATTTTTATAATACATAGTTAATAAACTTAATATATACATCCAAGCAACCCAGAATTTGTCCATTAGTGATACAAAAATAATTATATAATTACTTTGTCTGAATCTTAGTTTTTTAGGAATAGAATATAAATTAATAATATAATATTTGTTTTAAAAACTCATTTATGTCAATTTTGACACTACTCAATAATTTATTTTTGTTAATGTCGTAAAAACTTTATTAATTCAAAACAAATTAATTTACGAAATCCTAAAATGTCATATTAACCAATAAAATTCGTTTATGTCATCAAAACATTCAAATTTTATTTATTTTAACATTTATAATACCAATTATTTGATTCTTTCATTAATAAGGAAAATACTGCATCATTATTGTGTCATATATATTTTTACTTTTTCAATGTCTAAAAATTATAAATAAAATATCATTAATTAGGAAATATGATTATCCTTATAATAAATATTTATAATCGAAAATATAACATATATAACCCTATGTAAAAATTGTTTTTCGAAAAGATATAATCTTATGTCATTTTTGTATTTACTTTATCTTAATTAAAATAAAGTATCCCTATCACCTACAAGTGGCTCCATGGGGTCCCAAAAATCGTCCCAAAGATTCACTTGGTCGGACAGGTATTCACCAATAAGGTTAGGACACGTTTTAGGGTAATGTAGTATTATTATAATATTATTTTTTAACCCTTATTTACCAGATGTACTCTTTAACCATGGTAAATAAAATATTTACCGAAGTAATTATTCAAAATGTCTAAAAATAAAAGATACCTATTTACACAATTTGTACATCTTGATTCCAAATATAGAATCCATTTTTTCAAATACAAAACACAGTAGTGGCCGAAATTAATTTAAAATTAATTCCCGCTGTCAAAACAAAAAGCGTGTTTTTAAGATATAATAACTATCAAAAGATTGACAACTGTTTATGTCCGGTTTAATTGTGAAATTATGTACAATTACCAACATTGTATTAAATGGTAAAAATATATTCTAAATATACTTAAAAACCACTCAAATTCATAATTTATCACTATTAATTATTTTGAATAAAAAAGTTGTTTTTAATTAAAATTTAGTAATTTTCACTATTCATCAAAATATAAAAGTTATCCGAAAAGTACCAAAATTCTACCCTAGGATAAATTCAAAATTCCAAATCCAAAAATGAAGTACATTTTGAGAGATAATATTTATAAAATTTCAAAAAGTATTTATTACTATTCATAACGACTAGTTTGATTGGTTGTGGTGTGTGGTAGAACTCGAAGTTGCGTACAACACACACCACTGTATTATTCAAAGAGAAGAGTATCGTGGAAGCATGGGGTGTTAAATTGTAAATTTTTGATCTCCCCATTCTAAATAATTAATTTATTTAGTCAAATTGAATATATAAATGTTTTAAATATTGGATTTAAAAAGGGTTCACTATTAAAAGTTTGTAAAAGTGCATTTTTGAAAAATACTTTTTTTATCTGAAACAAATGAATTTGTTCTTACAATATGTCTAAGAGACTCATAATATGGATTCTAAAATTATAAGGATTATGTAAAGTTAAAAATTTAGTTAATACTATTCATTATCTCTTTTGAACGACTTGTTTGGTAAGTCATGGTGCGCTTGAACTCAGTGTTGCGTGTAGTGCAAGTTATTGAATTGTTTTGAAGAAGTACGTACTATGAAATCTTGGGGTGTTACAATTCCCCAAATAATACAGGGATTTTAAAGCCATGGAGCTCATGTAGACCACATTTCCAACTCCCTTTTTATTTCCCAAAACCAAAAATATCCATAATAAAAAATGACACCAACCAACCTTTACATCACACAGTAACCTGATGTTTGGAAGGAGGAAGGGTTCATGATGTGCATATCGTTCCTACACCTTGATCCTAAAAATACTACTCATTATGCCCTAAAATCACAAGATATAAATGGGATCTATAAAAAGTTAGGTCCTCAAAAGATATGAACTCTTCTAATACCATTTTTCATGATCCATCTTAGGTAGACATTGAACTGGTCACCTGAGCTAACTCGTGGAAAGGGCTGAGAGGCATTCCCGATCTTCCCATGATTGCGGAAAGAACCAAGGTATCAACAATGTACCAATGGGAATGATTTCAACCAATATTCAAATAAACAAAAATAGTGGAATATGTTAAATAAAAAACAAAACTAATTGTGGTTTTCAAGATCCAAACATTTATATTACAATAAAAGATACAAAAAACTGAACAACATGCTATACCAGGAATCCAAAATGCACATGACACCCAAGACATCTCCAAGTGACCTTGAGGGTCAATCACTAATCTAAAAACCACTATTTCTCATGGAGATCGAACTGATTTTCAAACCTACATCAGAAAATATAAATAAGAAAATAATATAGTCATGGGTATAAAAACATAGAAGGTAGGCCCAATTAATTATATTCCAAATTAAAATTCATTAAATAAAGAAATCTTGATTTGTTTTTTTGAACTATAATATTCTAATATATGTTTTTCTAAAATTTTAATTAGAGAAAAAAATAACTATCTCAATTCATTTCACTCACATGTTAAAAGTAGTCTCAGGTATATAATGAAGGTAAGGTTCATATGGGAGAAGGAAAAGGGAAACAATTAGAAACATTCATTATTAACATTTAAGGGAAAATAGGTAAAACAAATATTCTATTAAAACAACTTTCTTAAAACCATTATAAAACCCAAAATTTTAGAATCTTTCAAAAGCACACTAAAAACATGAACAATAATAATGATTCTAGACAATGATGGAAATGATACTAATGGTGCCAGGAACAGAGGAAGTTGTGAATACCTAGAAACTCATTGGAGAAATTGAACATACAAATACATGATACCCAATCCCAGGTAGAATTCCACACTTGATTAAATCAAAACGCCCAAATGCCTGGACACCCTAACTCATGACAGAACGAGTGGTCCAATCCCATAGTAATAATCCAAAATATCTGCCTACTATGGGCCACTGGTAAGTGTGTTAACTACTAGTGCAATAATCATTCTCAATAATCCTCATAACTATGCTAGTTTCCTATGTTTTGTTCACAAAGGGGTGTTCCAGACATTCCCATCAACAAACCATTTATATATATACCACCACACAAATAACAAAAACTGGAACCACAACAACCACATCAAGGAGTAGTCCTTTCCTTAAAACTATTATTACACAAGGGCGGTCCCATACTTAGGACAATCCCATCATATGATAAACCAACAAGTAAATACTCACTCCCAAAGGGGTTTTCCAAATGAATCTATTTTAATAATAATTCCAAATGGGCGCCATGTCAGTTTCACATATCAAACCCTTTTATAAAAAACCACATATAAACCATTTTCAAAATCAAACCAACTTAGAGAACCATTTTTAGAAACAATAGCCACCATTTTAGTATAAAAATATCATTTAAAAGACCAAAATATTCCATTAAAATCACAAACTATTTAGAAAATATAATGGGGTTATTTAAAAATAATTTGGTGTGAAAAAACCCATAAAATCCATACCAAAAATACAAAGAGATAAGGAAAAACATTTTATTTAACAAGGAACAATCATTAAAATCATGAAACATCATTATTTAATAATTAATAAAGGTAAAAAATTCATGAAGTCAATGAAACCATAAATTTAAAAGAATAGGTGGAAAGGGATCCTACCTCATATGATGAATAATTTCTGATATCCAGTGTAAAATATTATTCTCACCTTAGCCACACCCAAGGGACACTATATCCAACCCCAAGGAGTCTTTAGATAGAAAAAACCAAAAAATTGAGCACCCCTATCAAAGAAAATTGGCCAACATGACCCCTAGGGTTATGGGAGAAGAGTAAAATAGAATTAAAGAAAAGGATAATATGGAGGAAGCCCTAAACTTTTGATCGAAGTGAATAATCACAAGGAAAACATATTGAACCCCACTTAAAGAGACATGGAGGTGCCGAAACCCTCCATGGGGGCGTCCAAGTTGTAGGGTTAGAATGGAGGAGGCCAAGTGAATAAACCCAACCTAAAAAGATTGAGAAAACCCCCAAATACCATTTCCCACGTGGGTTGCATGATTATCTCATACTATTTGACAAAGAATGCACAAACCTTGCAATCTGCCACTGTCTAGTGATATATTGGCCGCACACTTAGGCTCAATAGTTCGTTATACCATGTTAAAACTGAGCAATCCCCAACACACTTACTGTAGGGTTAAAAAAACCATGAACCCTAACTGTGTGACCTGAAAAATGTACCAACAAATAACCCTTTCAGCCCAAAACTCAAAAAACTCAAGGGGATAAACCAACCAACAAACATTCCATATAACAATGTTCTACTAGGATTGTAACAAACCCATTTTCAAGACACCACCTCCTTGTACATTCACGATAACCATTAATAGGTCTAAAAAAATCCCCTTAAACCTCAAAAACATAAAATTTAAGTCTAGAACACCCAAAACTCTAGAGAAAACCCCTGATACAAACAATAATATAGAAAATGAATGATGAAAAAAATTTGAGTGTGACAACGATACATGATAAAAAATCTTTTAGAAGAGTAAAGTTTTAATCACAAAATGTTTTTCCATCATAACCCATGAATTAAAAAAATATTAGATGATTGTTAAATTTTTTTTATTAGAAATAAAATATATATTTACATAGAATCATTAAAAATCGAGATTTATTTAATTTATTAGGATAAAATAAATTTCATTCATAAAAACAGTTTTTTTAAAAACATGTTGTTCATTTTTAAATGGTTTTTATTTTTATTTATAGTTAATTGATAAAAAATGATTTCATTTTTTACCAATGTAAACTATAAATTTTCTTATAATTTATTTATTTCTATCCATACCCACAAATCCAATTTCTAGGTTACATTGGTAACAATAAATAAAAATATTATAATTGTATTTCATGGTTTTTTAAACTTGATTTAGTGTGTATCACACACTATTGAAGTAATTAAATTCATTTGAGAGTATAATTCAAAAAATATAAGGGTGTTCCATTTTACCCCCATAAAATTTAATATATTCCTTAAAATTTATTCATTTTAATACAAAATTATAAGGATACATCTACCTCATCACATCCTTAGGTTCCTATGTAGATTCCATAAATTGGTAGCTCCTCAAAAAATCATTACCTATGTAGGTTTTCTTATTTCAAAAAAATATCTCTACATGATACTAAATCTACACCTATTATTCCTCATAACATAAGTCTTTCTACACTTACAAAAAATCCAAGTTTAGTACATGTGTATGATCTGGTATGTACTTCCTATAGAGACATACATGAACTATATCAAGTCATTTTGAGAGGTTCTTTGGAAGTTTTAGTCAATTAGATATCATCCAGAGATGATCATTAATTTTGTAGGGAAAAATATTCCTTGGGATAAGAAGACAATATTTCAAAATATCATCAACCTCTTTTATGGAGATATTTTTTTGGAAAAACATTCCACTAAATCCATCCTCTTGATCATTCTTAGGATTTTCAACATAAATGTATTGTTGATTATGAGATTCCTTTATTTGATATTAAATTTTCCTAACCTTCTCTAATATTTCCTTAGCCAAATCACATCCAAATAACACTATTTCTATAACTCCATTCCAACATATTTGAGTTCTACACTTCATTTCATATAGGGATTCATAGGTATCCATATAATTCTAGAGTGAAAGATATTTTTATAAGAACATCCCACTAATGGAAGGTATTGATTCCTACCACATTTGAAATTCATAGAGAAATCTATCAATGTGTATTCTAGAGAAATAAAGGTATAATTATACTAATAAATAGTATGATCATGATATGGAGTGATGAAAAATAAATCTATCCCTAGATAATATTGACGAATTCTCCATTTCATTGAGGTTATCCTCGAACCCTCATCAGATACAATTGAGAGTTTAGATCCATGAAATATTACCAACTCATTAAATTATAACATAGTAAGATGATCAAGGGAAAAATCTCATATGATGGAAATTATTTTTTCAAAAATATTTATGGTGACAAACTATAACCCATATTTTATTATTCCCATTAATGTTTTTTTGGAGTGTAATAAAAACAACCATGGTTATTTTTTCCATTTCCAAGTTGGTATGGGTAATTATTGTAACATCCCCTTATACTTCTATCTGTTATCCATAACTTTCCGATACACCATGTTACCAGAAAAATATTTTTCAATATCTTTATAAATGTCTACCAACCATAACTACTATTTAAAATATCAATACACCTTCTTAGCCCCAAGGTGAATTGTGAATAAAGAACTGTGAGCTTTATCAAACAAATGCTTCATCAAATCTAGTAAAAAATACAATCAAACATGGTTTCTGAATGTTATCATTCCATTAAAATAAATGTTTGACTTTTGGACATTTATAACAACCATTTAAAGTTCTACATCTTTCTTCTAATCATATCTAATCCTCACATAGATTTATGGCCATAATCTAATTTGATAATAGTATTATTTGTCTTCTTCCTTCAATATTTACATGTAAATACTTTAAAAATCATGAATATTAGGTGTTTTTGATCATCATTACTGATAATCTGGCATGATATTTTCAACAGAGATTAGTTACCACATTTATCACCATCCCAGGGTTGTTATGCACTGACTAGTCATAATTTTTAATCATGTGCTTCCATCTTATCAGGAACATATTCATCTATTTTTAAAGAGAATATATACTTTAAATAGTGATGAACATTGTAAGTATCACATATTTTTTTCAGAAAGGTAATACCTCATAACAATTAATAAAAAATCAACATATTTATCTCTAAAATTGTAGTTGGATAATTTTTCTCAAGAATATTAAATTACTGTTAGGCATAAGAAGTCACCATATAATTATGTATCATGAAACATCACAATCTAATATTCGATGTGTCACTAAATATTACCAACCCTACTCTACTATAGGGTAGTTGAATAAATGGTTCACTAACTAACCTTTACCTTTGTTCCATGAATTTTTCATCACATTCATCAGTTCATAGAAACATAGTTCTCTTTTGAGTTAACAAGGTAAGTGGATTATACAGTCATGATAATTTATCCAAAATGTTAGGATAATATAATTAAAAAAATAATGTATATCAGCTACTGTAGATGATATGATCCTAAATTTTATAAATAATGTCATTTATGGGTTGATATATATAACATTTCATGATATTATATGTTTCACAAATGAAAACATTGGTATATAAATTGTCACCTTTTTAATTTTTTAGACAAAATCTCCATTCTTAGGGTATTAAAATTATCACTTTAGTGATATTCATGATCTTACTTAGTATTTGAATATATAATACTATCATCAACAAATAATACCACAAACCGATATAGCTAAAATCTAAATAATATATTCATTTAATCTAAGAAGATAGAACATGAATTAGTAATACTAAATGGTATCAATATAAATTAAAAGTCTCTATACTTTGTAAGATATTCTATCTCAAGTAAATATACCTCCATGATCCACAATAAATTATATCTATAACAAGGAAAAATCATGAAAAACTATTGAGCTCCATGATATTGATCAATGTAACAAACAAAGGTAGAGTTCAAAAAAACTAAACACCTGACTGATTCATGGCTTGGACCAATGGGATTTTTTGATCCCCAAGGGCTAGAAAATTGTTCCTACGTAATACAATATGGGAATTATTTCGACAATTTATATAATCATGAACACACCATTTCAATAAGAATTGTACATCGTAAAAAATATATCCAAACATGGTTCAACAATTTTTATATTCACGGTTTATAATTTTTAACAAAACTCACAAGGACTACAATGAAAAAGGGAAAAATGAAAATATCCAAAAAAATACATGAAGTAGTAGGATAAAATTCTTTAGGTAACCACAACCACACCTAGAGAAAGATAAATACAAGAAACTAGATCCACCATCACCATGCTACATCTTTCTTTAACCTGACTCTAAGATAACAAGATCAATATACACACAATAGTGTGTGTAGGGTGTAAGAAAAATCCCTGTAGTATTCCACCCAAAAGAAAATATTCTGTTCTATAACATTATAATAAAAATTTATAACCACATTTATTTTATAAAAATAGAATAATATAAAAGAAAACATTTTTTAGAAAAACAATTTTCTATAAAATAGATATAAAGGAAAACACTTTTCAGAAATAATCTTTCTTTAAGATAAAGAATACACAAGGTCTACAGTGTGGCAGAAGATGGAACCACATCACAAGAGTTCAATATGTCATGGGAAAACCATATAGTATCTAGCTAAATTAGGAAACTAAAAACATCACATCTCAGTAAGATGTTTTATAGAAACCACAACCCGCATCATTCCTATGCATGAGAAAGTAGAGAGAAATCCATCCAGAGTTCTTGTGGTATCTAATCATCATCATAATTTTGATAGTGTTGTAATCATCAATCCTTCTAGACGATTATAGAAAAATCCACTTATAATTCAAATAGTATACTATTCCTAGTCTTCCCTACTAGATACCTACGAATCCATTCATTCTTGATTTCCATTTCACATGTCACATAGATCAAAACATTAAAATGCACACATAAGAAAGATGAATACACATAAGAAACCACCATTTTTCATAATCCAAAATTTCATTCATGTTAAAATGAACACCTAATCTTCCTAGAAATAGGTTTCAAAAAACTTTCACATATTATTAAATCACATTCACAATTTATAAAACACTTCCAATAATCTCAACAAGGAAGTGAAGTTGAAGAAATACCAATTTAATTCAAAAAAACCGACTTACATCACATGTGCATGCTGATAAAATTTAAAAAATACATCTTTCAACACAAAACAATCCGTAATATATATATATATATATATATTATAATTTATTGAATATAAAATCATTTAATAATGTATATTCATTGAATGACCAACCTTAATTTCGCAAAATTTCAGAAATCTAGAGGAAAAAACACAACCGCACCACAAGGGAACCCTATAAAGGAAATAATGAATAAAACATCAATATTAAACCCTAAGAATAATGATACAACCTTAAATAGGTAACCCAACAAGTTATAGACATGAAACTAATAAATAAGAAGATAAACCTACGAAAATAGGGATAATCCATGGGAGAATGAAACGTGATTGGAGAATCTTGGAGAAACCACACCAAATACACAAATAAAATTGAGATCCAAATGATAAAAGGGAAGGGGTAGAGACATCTAGGATTAAGAATCATTTTTGGGGAGGATTTGGGGAGTTTAGGTTTAAAAACTAAATAAGGGGATTGAAAAAATTATCTTTTTAATGGCCTTGAAAACTCGCACAGTTTTCCCACAGGGCTTTCCAAACCATGCAGAGACCATGATCCCATCACTTTCCAAGAAGAGTAGGCTATATGGTAACGCACAAGGTTTAAAAAACCATGATGAAAATATTCTATTTTTGACTATCCAAAAATGGAACAAGGTCGAACAATTTCTTAGGCAATGGCACACAGTATTTCAACTCGTGCACAAACTATTCGCCACCTCCAGTTAACCCAAAACACAAAATTTTCCTTATTTTTCTCCGAAAATACGAAGAAAACACAAGGAAAATTTATATACCAAAAAATAGTAGAAAAATATATCAAAATGAAATCATGTATTCGACAATTTACCTAATATTAAAACATTCTTCCCTGGAAATTAATCTCGAATCTTGATTAGAAAATAAAAATGGATACTCTTTATCAACCAAAGATTTCCACTCCCATGTCTCACGAAAACAATTTCCATGATGTCAAAGAACTCAGACCATTGAAATAAACTTCCCATCATGAAATTTATATTAGGAATCTCCAATATGTAGTCCCCATTCAATTAATACTAAATTAGGATCTAATTTCCACTCTTCCTAATTCAATATGTGAGGCAGATCTATGCTGTACATTATATGTTGAGAAATAAGAAAAACTCATCAATTAATGTTAACTGTGAAGGAAAATCAAACCTATATTCCACCTTACCAATCTTCTTGGTGACCTCAAATGGCTATAATACCTCGGTGTTAGCTTTCCTTTCATACCCAAGAAATGATGACACAAGTGAGGTTCCACTTTAAGGAACACTCGGTCACCCATATAGAACTCTAAATATTGATTCCTCTAATCACTGTAATATTTTTGATGAATCTGAGATATAAAAAACCCCTCCCTAATCAACATGAATTTATTAGGAGTATCTTGCAATAATCTAGGTTCCAATAATGAGATACCATCTACCTCATCCTAAGATGGCTATGAATGACATGGATGGCCATAAAGAACCTAAAAAGGAGTCATTCAAATTGAGTATTTATAAATATTGTTATATGAAAATTCAAACAATACAAAATGTCTATCCCAAGAACCTCCAAAATTCTACCCATATTCCCTAATAATTTCCTCCAAAATCTGTTTTTCCTACTCTGTCTGACCTTTTATTTGGATGGTATGTCATGCTCAACTTAAATTATGACCCCATTTCCTTCAAAATTACATAAAAAACTAAGAGGTAAAACACGATTCCATATCTAAAATAATAAATTATGGAACACCATGATGGATTGGAACCCCTTGAACATATAACCAACCCAACTCATCCAGTTTAGCTAAATGTCTAATTAGAATGAAATGAGCTTATATAGTTAGAAGATTAATCACTACCCAAATAGTGTTCTACACAAGGGGTGTATGTGGTAAACTAAAAATAAATTACTTGTAAATATCATCCTGATTCTAGGTAGAAATGGATAGCGGCTAAAGGTAATTATAGGACCATTGAGGCTTTTCTTTGACCTGCTGACATATATAACACTACAATACCAAGTGAGCAATATACTTACTCATACATAGCCACCAGATTATCCGACACACATCGTAATATAACTTGGTAGTACTATGATGAATTTCCCACTGATATAGGTGGGTATCTTGCATCACCACCTTCCTCAATGACAAAAACACCCCAAAGAGATCCTTGAAGAAAAAAACTCCCTTGAGATATAATGACCAATCACAAGGTGCATGTGCACTATTATAGAACTATATAGACATCAGGAACAACTCATAACTAGGATTCTCTTACTGAATCAACTCTATAATATATGTTTTCAAGTGAATTCTATCCAAGAACACACATCCACTATGCTCCTTGGTGTCAAAATGCTTCTATGAAAAGAGCCACATTAATTTTAACTAATCAATGTATTTTGTCAAATATTGCACTAGAACGTTTCTTCTATAAGATTCTTCCACAACATTTTTTTTATGGTGTTAACACGATATCAAAATCAAACCCCTGGAGATACTCAACCTAGTGATGTTGCCTCTAGTTCAAATACTTTTTGTAGAAAATTAATTCCATACTTTTTTTATATGAATAAAATAAAAATTTTCCCCATAAAAGATAATAATGTCACTCCATAAGGGATGCATAACTTCTACTAACTCTTGGTCATGACTTGCGTAATTTTTTTCATGTGGTCGTAGTTAGAGGGAACCATAAGCCAACACATGGTCATCCTCCATCAACAATCAACAAATACCCATACCTAAAGGATCAAAATAAACCACTCAAACCTTTCTAGATTCTTGAATGATTAAAATAGGGTTTGTGTTCAACTGATTCATAAGATTCTCAAAGGACACATGACACTTTGGGATTCATTAAAACTTCCCCCCTTTCCATGTTTGTGTCATCATGGATGATTATAACTGATAGAAGTCCTGAACAAAAAACCTATAATATCCTTCCACACCCAAAATGATTCTAATTTAATATTCATTATTCAGTAATTCATATGGAATAACTACATTGATCATCTCGAGGTCCATCAAAACCCCATGTCTAGTGATATAATTACCCATAAACTTCACAAATTTGATCTAGATGGTGCATTTTGAAAATATCAAATATAGGTGATGGACCTGCAGAGTTCCCAAAATGATTCTAAAATTTCCTTTATGCTCCTCCTTGGATCCAAAATATACAAATATTTCTTTAATGAATACCATGAAAAAAGAGTTGAGATACTAATGAAACAAAAATTCATAAGCTCTATGAATACCTCTAGACCATTTGACAACACAAGATGCATGACCATTTACTCAAAATGGATGTACCTATTTTAAAAAGAAGTTATCAGAATAGCCACATCGTTAATTCTAACGTGATGATACTCGTATCACACAACAATCCAAGAAAACCAACTTATACCCATCAGTTGATCCAAATAGAAAAAAATTTGGGGAAAAAGTTTATTGTTCATGATCATTACATTATTCATTTTTTGATAATAAATACACCACCAGATAAATCCATCACCCTTCATATTAATAAGGATTGGAGTATCCTATGATGATATACTTGGGTGAATAAAACCTTTGGATTACAAATTTTCCCATTGTAACCTTATTCCCTAAACTCAGTGGGGGTCATTTGGTATAAGGGAAGAGATATTGGTTATGTTTCTAGTGCCAAATTGATAGCGATCTAAACATACCACTTCAAAGGAAAGCATGATAAATCATCTAGAAAGAGATCTGGGAAATCATCCACTACATAAGGCCATCCACCCTTAGTAATGCCGCCATAGTCTTCAAATATGAGTGAATAAATATGATAAACAAGTCTCCATAATTCTAAAAGTGGAGGACTAGCACCACCCAACCGAGAATCACACTCTCCATGAAAAACAAGGGCACTACCATCAGGTATCACAAATATCACTCACTACCTATAATAATCAATGTGAGTCATGAAATTCACCATCCAATTCATATCAAGGATCACATCGAAGCAATCCATTTCAAAAAATGAAGAAATAAAAATCTAACTTGACCCTTACAATGGATAATGTAAAATACAGACCCCTAAAAACATGATACAAATTTTTACAAAGCAGTGTTGTGAAATCCATTGTATATGGTATAAGATGAGTTGGAAGCTTTATTATATCAACGAGGTAGACAAAAATAATGGAAATACAATAACCTTATCAAATAGAATAATAGCTAAAGATGATACAATAAGAACATTGCCTCGAGTAGTCATAGGACCTGCATTAGATTACAATTCCACTTGATCCACCGCATGGAGTTTCCTCGTCTCATCATATTCCTAAGAATGAATACTAACCTGTAGCTCTATCCTGAACTAAATTTTCCAATAAGATGATCCAGACCTACCTCTATGACTACCAAAGCCAAAACATTCTATCCTGGATGGTTTTGACTGTGATGACATTTCTCTATATAATACATATACTTCACCTCTCTGATAGAAACATGTGGACCTTAAAACCCACTTCAAGTGTTCCATATATCCACATCAGTTACAAGGTATAGGCGGATATGTACATGTGGATTGTGTGTTCTCAGCAATCCCACATTGATGGAACATAAATGAACAGGTGTAAGAATCCATAGATGTAGGTGATTGGAAAGGATGCCCTAAACTAGCACCTCCCTTCTTCTCATAATCATCCTTCCTCATATTTTTCATAGATGAGATACCACTAGCCAATTTTGAGACAACCCCAAAGTAAATATACATTCCCTTGATATTAATCTTCCCCATACAAGAATGGTCAACCACTTCAGCATAGGTTTTCAACATAAATTAAAATACTAGAGAATAAATTTATGGCCGCAACCCTATCTCAATCTATTGAGCCTCCATTTGATCAGTTAAAATGAGCATGGGTGAATTCCGAACTAGATTAGTAAATTGGTTGTCAGACTCCATCACATACTGGTCTCCTTGGACAAGATCTAAAAGATCTTGGGATTTATTGTAGGCCAATACTTCCATAGAATACTGCTCCTTTAAAACAGTTATAAACTCTTTTGATATCATATACTCATGCTTTCTGACCTACACTACTATGTCCAACCACATTTTAATGAGACCATCCAATAAGAACAATTCACATTTTACCATTTCTACCTCAGGATTATTGAGTAATTCAAACATCCACTCTATCTTCTCAAGCCATTCATGTGCTTTATGAGGTTCCGTGGTACCCCGAAAAGAAGGACACTTTTTCTTGATAAACTCTTATGAATTTTCCCTACATTGACAAGGTTTTACATCACCAAACTGAGAAAGATCAGATCCCCCTCGTTGTCCCAATCATATGACAACTTGAGATACTAGTTCCACTTATCTCTAATCAATTGTTGAGGGATAACTCTCGCATGCCACTTCCTACAACATCACAATATCTATCAGAGGAGTTATTTTTCTAAAAAATAAATAACCATAAGGTAAAACCATAAAAATAACCATTAATAAGAAATTTAGCAACAACAAAAATCCTAAAAGACATGAATATATCAAAACATAAGTAAAAAATATCAACAAAAATCTAAAACCACTTCACCACCACCCAATGTCCATATACAATATATAGAATGCAGATCTCACCTAGAGGAGAAGAGAAATCAAAACCCATTATCTAATTCCAACTTGAGTCCTTCCACGAGGTGTGCTGGCAATAAATCTTACTCAATATCAAAGCCTCAATACTCAATAATCTGATCTCCAGTAAATCCCAAATCATTCTAGATAATGTGACACAAATAGAGTGTGCCCTTCTCAGATACCATTTTTTCATGAACAAAGATAGATTTTAAACTAACCCGACACCCAAATCAGTTCATGGATTGACTTGAAGTTCCTTCTAGATCCCCAGAGGCCGGAAACTACTTCTTGGGTATAAATAATAAAACATGGGAAGAATTTATTGATATTATATAATCATAAAGAAACCATATAAATAAGCATGAAAGGGATAATTAAATATAACAAAACATTATTATACTATTTTTTTGATTGAAGGTTTATAATTTAAATGAAACCCACAAGGACTAAAAGATAAAGGGGATAAGAAAACTATCCAAAAAACCACCATGAAGTAAGAGGATAAATATTCTCAGTCATCCATAACCAATACTAGTAGGAAGTGGAATACTAAAAACAAGATCCACCATCACCATGATACATCTTTACTTTACCTAAGTCTGTGATAGCATGATCTATATACACCCAAATTTGTATGTATGGAGTGATACAAAGCCCAATAGTATTCTATAAAAAATAAATGATTCAATTACATAACAGTATATATAAATTAACTTGAAAATTTATTTTAAATTAATAAAATTATTTATTAGAAAATATTTTTGGGGAAAAATATTTTGAAGGGAATCACATTTATAAAATAAAATTTCACTAAAATGAACAATAAAAAAGGTATACCATATATTACTAGAAAGAACCACATCACAAGGGAGAAACATTTCATAGGAAAACATTATATGCTCTATTTAATGTATGACACTATAAACCTCTTATCTTGTTGATAAATGGTATAGAAACCAAAAACCATAGTGTCCCCATGCATGAGTAACTAGAGAAGAATCCATCCAATGTTTTAGTGGTATATAATCATCATCATAACTTGTTTAGTGTTGTAATCATCAATCATGATTGATGAATCTTAGATAAGCCACTTATGAGTAATGTAGCACAGTAGTCCTATTACACAAACATAGATACTTAGGATTCCCTTCATGATCAATTTTCATTTCATTTGTCACATTGATCACTATATTAACATGCACACACAAGAAAGTTGAATAAAAATATGAAACCACCATTTCCTATAAGAAAAAACATATTTCAAGTTTAAATTCAGAACAATACACATAGAATAAGGTTTCTCGCCATTTGGAAATTTTATTATACCTCTTGAACGATTTATAAACACTTTTGAGAAGCACGATAAAAAAGAACACATGAAAAACTACCAATTTCAATTAAAAACAGACTTCCTCTTATTTGAATGAGAAAACATTTCAAAAATTAATTTTAAGCCTAGAAATGGCCCATTTAACAAATATAAATAAATAATAAAGTAATATAAACTCATCTAATAATGTAAATTCATGGAAAAACCTACCTCAAGTGCAAAAACTTTTGGAAATATGATAGAAAAACAAAACCATGCCTCAATAGAAACCAATAAAGGAAAGGTTTAATCTAAAAAATTAATATTAAACCCTAAGAATCCAGATACAACCATAAATAGGTTTCCCAACACACTAGAAAAATTAAATGAAAATAAAGTATAAGAGAACCCCTTAAAAATAGGTATAATCCATGGATTAAAAGAACTTATTTGAAGAATCTTGAAGAAACCACACAAAATACAAAAAAATGGAGATCCAAAGGATCTTCGGGAGGGGGGAGACTACTTTGAGGAAAAATCATAATTTTAGAGGATTTTGTGTTTTAGGGTTAAAAATTGGAGGGGGGAAAAGGTAAAAATAAAATTTTTAATGACTTGGACAAGTCGCTTGGTTTTCCCACATGACTTTCCAAACCATGTAGTAATTGTACTCCCTTTACTATCCAAGAGGAGTAAGGCACACTGTTACATGAATTATCTAACAAAACCAGATGAAACCATTTGATTTCCCAATATCAAAAAATGAAAAAGGTCACATAGCTTTCTGGTCAAGGGCACACAGTTTTCTAAACCATGTAACAACTGTGCACTACATTCTATTAACAAAAAAACACCAATTTTCACCAATTTTTTCTTAATACAAAAACGAAATTGATGGATAAGAATTATAGAACAAAAATATATTGAAAAATTTATCAAAATGAAATAACAGATGCGACAATAAAAGAAGTCATCAATATAAGAAAGTAATACTTGTTTATTATAGTTATTTGATTATGTTCTGAATAATCATTGCAGTGTCACAGTGGTTTATATTTATTCATAAAAAATGTTTCAACTCAAGTAGATTTAATAATTATAATGAATCTATTAGAAATATTATTCTACAGTAGATTCTTCAATTCTAACACCTCAATTAGGTCCATTCAATGTAGAGTCAGTAAAATAAGTATCGAACTAGATATGAGTTCTATTGAAATCTCAACATTATGATTTTGTGGAAGAAAATTAATATCTTCTGGTGATATGTCAAAAAACTCCCACACAAATGGAATATTTTTTATGTTGAGTTTCTCCCCAACTATATAATATATTAAATGTTTATTAATAGGAATCAAGACCCACACAGTGGATGTTATTTCTATTTTATTTTCTTATTTATTGTCAGACTTATCTATAATCATAATTATGTTCATAGTACCAAACATAGTATACCTTCACTAGAAATTGATTTGGGAGTTAGATAGAGAAATATAATCCATGAATAAGATATCTTAAAACACAACCAGATTGAAAATAATAAGATTTACGAGAAGCTCAATTCCATAAACATAACCCACAGAAGTATCATAGAATTGAGATATAATAATCCTATAATTAGGTGGTTTCACTGCTAATTCAACATCTAATAATTGATTACATGAATTAACATTCCTATAGAATTACCATGATATAAATGAATTCATGTTTATATTCTCAAATAGTTAAATAAAATATTTTATCTTACCTATTGCCACCAAAACATCATCACTCTATCATCAGCCCCTTCATAAAACCAAAATTGTTAGTATGACCATTAGGTATCTTTGATAAAATTAATAAATCATGAAAAATAATTCATATGACACCAAAATAGTGAAACATAAATTCAAATATATAAAATATTATGTTTATCCTAGGTCATGAATTTACATTATCTAATAAAATAATTCATAATGTTTTTTAAAGAAAATGTTATTCAACCCATGTATATCCCACTGAGAGTGTCCAACCCGGTGCATAGTAATGGAACACTAACCATGGACCAGAACGAGGGACGAGATATACATGACCATTTTTTCAACATTATTGCCCCTAGATGAATATCTCATAAAACCATTTCCACTTTTTGTATCAATACATAGACTCTTTTCTAGGATAAGCATATTCCTTTGTATAACAGAACTTTAGAATTCTTCTTATACGTAGGATTAGCCTAAGGGTTATTATTAATATTTTATCACATAGATTCTAAAGGAAAAAAATATTATGTTTGATAAAAAATATATAAACAAATATTTTTAATTCATAGATATAATATTTCTTTAGATGAATATACTTTACATGACATAATTATCCAATTCAAAATCATATAGGACCTGTATCTTTGGAAACATTGATACCAAAAAAATGATTCAAAAGTGAACTTCATATTATCAGACAAAGTTATTCATAACTATCTACCATCATATAAATATTATACTTAATAAATTTATTCATAACCTGGTGAAGGGAATCATAAAAATAATGATGTTACACTATTAATAATGTTAAACAAGAGAGATATCATCATCCAGTTAAACATAATAAAAGAAAAATGGAATACAACCATGGAAATAACATTTAGAATCTATATCCCGTATATTATTGTTCAGAATCATTATTCATGTAATAAAACATGGGTTTTTAATAAGATAAAAATAATAAATTAATCCAAGAAAATGAGAAATGGGATCATGACATAGTCATAAAGCATGAGTTAATTATATACAAAAAAATAGAAAATAATTTCCCTAGTTGTCATGGATCATTTACAACACTATCATAGTGGATTAGGTTTTTTCTAAAAACCATTATTGTAGTCATGTTTCACTACTAAGAATACCAGATTAGAAAATGTACCTTACTGAACAAGGTTAATTCCCCATTCAGGTAATGTTTATCTCATGCTATATCCATATTTACCCAAGGTAGTGCAGAGATATTTAATTCCAAGCACAACCTTATCATATTGAAAATACTAAAGATATGTTACATATGATCATAAAAAATTATCACATAATAACCTCTAAAGGGAATTTGGATTAATAAGAATTTCATGTTAAGATGAACTATGGAAATGAAATGGGTTTTACAAACACTTCATCACCAAATCATGTCATACCCAGTAAAAACAAATTTATTTTCATAAACATATTTTCATTATGACTATAAAACATCTAGATAATGAATAAAAATGGTATTATAGGATCATATCCCCATTAAAAACATATGTAATAAATACAAATGAAATTATAGATTAATATATTCCAATAAAGGATCACTTGGAGTTTTTTTTATGAAAATAACCCTTTAAATTATAAACCACTTATTTAAAATATTAAAATTTATAAAATATAAAGAGAAAAAGTAAATTGAAAATCACAATGAAAACAAGTAAAATAAGAGTTAACAAATTGAGCTATCATGATGGTAGGTATATATTTATTTTTTATATAAGTTAAAATAAATCATTCATTTTAAAAATAAAAGTGTCAAAAATTATATCATTTGGAATATAAACACAATGTTCCTTTTCAAAAATTTTGAGAAAATTAAATAATGATTAAATTAAAATTCAAAAATTCATAGTTAAATTTTAAGAATATTATTTTAAACTTTAATTGAAAACATTGACGTTAATCAAAAAGTATTTTGGACTGAATGGAGAAATAAATTCATTTTTCAAAAAATACATTCCATTGTTCTCTTGAGAACATAAGGTGAAGAAAATGAATAGAAAAAAGTATTATAATCAAATTAATATAATATAGGAAAATTTATGAGTTTATTGAGTGGTATATCATAAGATATCATCATTGAAAACTAACTCATAAATATTCCTGATAAATAATTAGATTATTATATAAAACCCTAACCTCAAGTTCCACTTGCTTCAAAATATCTCTAACTTACTATATAACTAATATAAATATATTATAATTTTATAGAAAACAATTGAAAACTTATAATAGCATATAAAGAGCCCTTTAAAATATTTGGACAAAAACTAATTAAAAATCCCAAAATAAAATCATCGTTTCCATGTGTTATCATTTTCAATTTTCCCTAAGAATCGTGGATCCTTTGTTAAGGTTCATGATTTTTTTTCAAGGTATTATTATCTATAGAAATTTAATAATGATATAAATATAATCTATATTATTTATATACCCATATATCATCCATAAATTTATAAATATCTATAATATTTATATATAGAAATATTAAAAACATTATTTATGGAGATGGTAGACTGTGCGTAAACATGATCATTATTTTCACTTTTTGACGGATGGAATTAGTGAAAGGTAAATAATGATTATCTTTTATAGAATAATTATTATATCATATATATCATATAAATTAATTATATTGGTCTTTATTAACATCCTTATAAAATGGAAATTAATATTAAATCAAATTGCTTTGTGGATGTGGAATCCAACACATATGTAAGAGCAACATTTTAATTCCCCAACAAATTGAAAGATAAGAATTAAAATATGATATTACCATTAAAGAAGAGTAATTATTCAAAAAATAAAATTTATAATCATTATACCCATAAAAACATCCATCTATAAAATATTGTTATGAAAAATGAATTGAATCGCTACAAGGAGTCAGTAAGCTGTATGTATACACAAGTGATACTTTCACTTCCCAATTGATGTGAAAGATGGTGGACAATGATGGTTTCATAAACATAACAAAATTTAAATAAATTTAATATACATAGTTAATTATTTTATGATAAATCAATCATTTTTAGATGAGGTAAAATTTAATGGGAAAAGAAACTAATCGATTAAGGTGATTACCTCTTCATTAAATGGACAGCTTTAGATATCCTCTTAATTACTATAGGTTTAGAATTTTGGGAAGGACAATACATCTAAAAACATAATAAGGATGTTAAGAAGGTAATTTATCATTGTATTTAAGATATATAATGTTAAATGTTCTATAATTAATAGAAATGAGGGGTTTCAATTTATAAGTTAGGGAGAGAACACACTAGGATTTTCACAAGAGAATAAATGATAACAAAGTAATTTTCATGTAATATGATCCCAAATGGAAATTAATTCAAATTTGGAAATGGATAATGTAAAAATACTATTAGAATTGTTTTTTATTGGTTTATGTTTTTCTAAAACTATATGGTTTTGTTTAACCTCATTGTTAACCTATTTTTACCTTAACTACAGCAACGTCTTCCTCTATCATAATGGGTTACAACGTTAAAATTTAAGTTGAAAATTGGAAGATAAATGTCCAGGGGATGAAATTTTAGAACACTTATTAATAATATTTCCCCCATTATTATTTTCATTATTTTCAAGTAATTTTACAACCGATTAGTAACATAAAATATCAATAATGTCAATTTTCATGTTATTCTTTAATTTATCTTTAAATACACCATGAAAAAAGTTAAAATTAAATATAATATTTTTACTCATCTTTAAAATGTCATATGTATTTGAAAAATTTAGGAAACACAATGACATAATCAAATTATTTTACTTTTATTTTCTATAAAACCATTTTTTTTATTTTTTAATAAATTGAGGAAGTTATGGGTTTACATTGTATAAAAATTTATGGAAATTATATGGCTACAAATAATAATAAATGAATTTCCATAATGGAAATAATATTATTTTGTTCAAAATAACCATTATTATTTAATCATACAATTACTTTTTACCTATGTGAACAAGATATGTAAATGTAAGGGAGTGTCATTTTTTAATTTCCATTTGTTAAATTAATATGAGGTTCATATTCGAAGAAATAAATCAACAAGTGGATATATAATTTATAATTAGAAGGGGATGTTGAACTAAACTCATTTAATATGATAAAGGTAATATTTAGAACAATTTAATGACTTGTGAAAATGTTTTAACCCTATTTTATCTGTTTCCCCTTACCAAGGTGGAGAAAATTTAATATGATTAATATTCCAAATTTAAAAAATAAAGGAAAAAATTTTAAAAAAAATATCATGTATATTAAAAATATAAAATCTATTATTCCAATATCAAATTTTATAATTGAAAAAAATCATTTAATAATTAGATCCAGAACGTGATGAAAATTGGTTATAATCGCATTGATTTTTGAACCATATGAACTTTATCAAATGAACCCCATCATCTTTATCAATGACCCCCACTAATCACGATATAACAAGAAAAAGTATCATAAAACCCATACCGATACTTTACCCTAAAAACCATTAAAAAATACTGGGAAAACCTTCACCAGAAGCTACAAAACATCACTTTTTATTGAAACACCATCAACAAATCTCACCAAATAGAGAGTTACTCCAATCATATACCAATAAAAACTAGGTTGAATCCATTAATATACACCAACAATATAGTGATTCCACTACCAATGTGCCATAAATACATATGAAATATTATTTTAACATTTTAGAAAAAAAAAGAATGATTACTAATGACTATTCATCCTTGATAATAGGTGAAACCGCCTCACATTTATAGCCATAAATTAGGCTCCAAAATCACCCCAACTAATGTTTTTTAGATCAAATAACATTAATGTATTTAAATAAGGGGGATTTTTAATTATTTATCTTAATGTTACAGTACTTATTAAAATTATAATTTGGAATAATTTTTTTAAATATGATTAATAATTTTATAATTATACAAAAAAATTTAGGGAGTGTTAAGAATGTAAATACAATAATTAGAGATGAATATAATGATTTTTATAGTAGATTGAATAAAAATTATCCTAGGTTTATCCTTCACACTAAAACCTAGAAGTATGGTAAACACTATAATATTTAGATATTTCTATAATGGGAATATATTAAATCAATTATTTTTCATAGTATAAATTATATCCTAGAATTTTATAAGAAATATATCCAATTCTAACACACATAAACTTTTTTGGGAGATGACCAAAGCTTAGTTTTCTATAAGGATTATTCTTTAAATGTGTTTTTATTAGGTTAAGTTTAATCCTTATCACACAGAATTTTATATTGTTAGAAGAAAAAATCATATCATCCTAAAGGGAGTATAACATTTGATAAAATATAATTTTGTGAAAATAATTTTAAAAAATGAATAAAACAGTTAACCCACTGGAAGATTCTAATGGATGTGATGATATAAAGAATTTTCATATGAGACATTTTATTGTGATAAAATTATAATAATTGGTAATTATAGTAATTTTTATTCATCAAATAGTATCAAATATGAGAATCTTATTTTGGATGTTATTTTCAGTGGTGCACATCAAGTGTTATGTTCTTGAAACATGAATTACATTTTGTATTATGTGATCATGTTATTTCACTATATAGATTTATCATTGAAATATATAAAATTTAAATGGAAATTATTCTCTTTAAAATACACGATCCACCTTATTTTATTATCAATAATAATTTCTTTACGTGTATGTTACCTAAAATTAATTTGATAATCTGTAAATCATAAATGTCAATAAAAAATATAAATTCAAAACAATAATAAATACTATAATCATTATTCTATCCTAATTTAAAATAAATCATGTAAATAATTCTAGTAAATTAATAAATATTAATTATTAAAAATTTATATTCTATATTTAAAATTGAGATTCAAAAACAAATGTATCATGTAAAAAATACAACAACACAATTTTGTTTGTAAAAAGGATAAAATATTTCTAAATGTATTGATAATGAAGAAACATAATAAAGTTTATATTTTACATAATAATATCCAACAGAAAAATAGGGAAATATTAAATTCAGAAGGGAAAATATCAAGAAATTTGATAGTAAAAAACTTTTATAAAGTTTTATTTTTTTCATATGGTAAACAAAATTTATAAGGGTAATAATATACTTGGAAAGGATTATATTCAAAAACCTTAATGAAAATAAATATTATTAATATTGAAATTATTTTCCTAATGGTAAGGTTCAAATTTTTTTGAGTAATTTGTTTTCTTAAAGGTATGATATAAATTTTTATGGGTAAATGTAAAGGTAAGTAAAAATATCATAAAATTAAGTAATAAAACTATAAGGGTCAAGTATCACATTATGGTCTTCTTGTTTTCCAAAATTCCATGCCAAACAACAAATAAGGGTAATATACATTTAAAAAATATTATATTGATATTGATTGAAAATGAATAAAAAATAATAAAAACCATTATAAAAAATTATAATTATTATAGAATAAAAAGAATATAAATAAATACATAATCATTAATTAATTAATATTATAATACTATAAGTGGTTTAGGAATTAATTAATTAATATTTTAATAAAAAAAAATTATAGGGGAAAAATAAGATAAATATTTTGTAAATATTAAATAATATAAAAAAACTATGGGGAAACTTCCTCAATCTCCCTATTTATAGGAATTAAAAAACTGAATATTAATAAAAGAAATTTCTCCACCAAATTTTAGTTAATCAAAAATAATTTCACATTGAAAACATATCTCTCATATTAGAAAATACAATATAAATATATAAAATATTCCCCCAATTTAAAAAAAATATGTTAATGAATGTTGAACCTTAATGAGATAAGTAAATTATCAAAACAATCCCAAGAGTTGGATTTTAAAAATGAAACAATCACAAATTTTATAAAAAATATAATATCATAAATATTATTCCCCATGAATTTTAATATTTAAAATTGAATTATAAAATTAATATCATTATACATGAGAAAAAATTTACTCAAAAAATTAGAATATTTTTATTATTTTAAAGATGACCCGTCAAATTAAATAAATAATTATAAAAATTTACTTTGAATTAACATGGAAGAAAAAGTATAAATTAATCCTTATCCCATAAATATCTAAGAATACATAACACATTTAAATACCACTTAACAAATAAATGTTAAAAACATAAATGAAATATGGATAGAGAGTTGACAAACTATATAGATTTAACTAATAATTCATATTTAAACCCATAAAAAGTATATATACTACACTATTTAATTTTAATTTAGTAATTAAAAATAATAATAAAAATATTATATTCGAATTGTAATTCAAAATTTATAACTAGAGATTATTTCATATGTGTGAATAATTTAGGTTTATAAAAAAATAAACTACCTTCAAAACTATTAATGACAATGACTACAAAACAACCCCATAATTAATTATTTTATTTCAAATAAATAAATAAATATGATTATAACATTAAACCCTTCTAAATCTTCTTATCCTATAAAAAGTAAAAATGATTCATGCTCCCAAGAAAATATGTTAAAATACACAAATGAAAATAAACAAATTTAAAAATAATTATGTAATAATCAATTGCAAGAAACTTTATTGTAACCAATGTTTAAAAACTGATATTACATGGTAACTATCCATATAAAATAGATTTAGTATATTTTGGAAAATAAAATGATGTAATAGATTTTATATATTCAATAAGGAAAAATATAACTATAGAACACATTCTAAAAAATGATAATATATTCATAGAAATAAATTATATAACTAATAATAAAGAATAAAATTAATTATTAATCTTTAGAAACATATTTCTAATAATAAGTAAGAGATATTTCATAGGTACTGATGTTGTATAAGGATTGGTCTATATATATTTCAATGTTTATTTTTAAATGAAATATTTATTATAACAATGATATTAAACAATTTTTGATGAAAAATAAGATGAATAATCACCAAATAAAACTCATTTGAAATATGTAACTTATGAAATAAATTTAGTTTTACATTTGAAAAAAATATTTTATACATTTAAGGTAACCTCCCATTGAAAATATAATTTATATATATGTATTTGACTGATTTTTTTCATAAAACCATATAATGTATAAATACAAAAAGAAAACTAATGTAAAAATCCATTTAACCACTAAATTTATGACATAATGTTTCTATTTTACTTTTGAATTATTTCTAAATCATTACAGAACATATCATATGTAATTGAAATATAAATTTTAATCTACTATTCTATGCCAAAAAAATATTAACTATCCTTTACTATTCCCCATTTTTGTCTGAAACAAAATCTCAATGTTTCTCATTTTATTTATTTATAATATATATTTTTAAATTAATATTAATCAAAATTTATTTATATAAATTAAAATTCTTATTTTCATTAGTATTATTCATATTATAATTAGCCAAATTTTAATGGCTTTTACTATATTATTAAATATCAACATCATATTTTTTTCGAATGTTCACAAAACATTTATACACATGTTGTATCAATATTAGAAATATTTTAATATAGAATGTTAGAATTAGAACCCATTTTATAATCAAAATCACTACATACCTTGAAAAGTCAACAGCTATGCGATATAGATTAGATGTATCCTTTTATCCTTTTGGATCATCATATGAAATTGATTCCTCATTGAAACTAGAAATGGTTGATTAATCCATATTTTTATTCATGTACTTATATATTTATTATATTTAAAAATTTTACTAGTTGACACACATATATGGTGTTATCAATATTAATTCATTGAAAATATAAAATATTAAAATAAAATTTATTCTTTATTCTATTTTAATATTTTTTTCTTTTTTTCTCAAATTAACCTTTTTGGTTTTTATGTTTTTTCTTCATAATTTCTTGGATAAATATTTCCACATGAAATAGATATTTATTTTTCCTATAATCAAGAACAATAAGTTGAATGACTTGAATAGTTACACAGTAAATATTTATATTTAATTGAAACTCCCATTTTTATCGATTAAATAATTTTCAAAATTATTTAATTTATTATCTTATTGAAAAATTTATCCAATCATCTCATACAATATCTATAAGTGTAATCATGTTTTAAAATACTCTTATGTCTATTGTGTAGTTTACAAACATTAACTTCATTAAATATTTTCTACTCTCCAAATTCAACATTTTGAATTGTAATCCTTTTTAATTATAGTTTATTAGTTCACTTTTGTATTCAGTATATGTTATTATAATTTGATATAAATTCACATGAAGAAATATGTCTCTATACAATTATAGTAATGAACCCATATAGATAATTCACAACCTTGAAAATAGAAATTTATTTTTTAGAATTACAACAAGTTAATGTATCAATATCATCTTTAGGTAACCTATAGTTCCTGGTCATAATATTTGTATATTCAACACCTATATTAGTTAAAAATTCCAATATTATATATCTCCAATATCCCTAATAACATCCATTGAAATGTATTGGTGAAAAAGGATTGAAGAGATCAATATTTAAAATTTTCTCCATTGAAAATAACTTTCCAAATACTTATTACTATCTATAAAAAGGGATTAGTCCCAATAGACACACACACACAAACATATATATATATATAACAACCCAAATAAATCCAAATAATAATATTTCAAAAGGGTGATCTATGATCCAAATTATAAGGTTCTACAATGTAATTGATAATATACACTAGGGGTTCTGATGAAATTTCAATAATAAAATTTTCAACGTTATAAAAATTATAATATAGTGTATGGATATTTAAATAAAATAAAAAAATAAATCCCTATATAATTGTAGGTAATGGGTGAGAAATATATAAGTATAATATTAATGATATTAACAGAAGTTGTTTAATATAAGTTTGGATTAAAATGGTCCTATGTATGATAATATAACTCAGACCATGGAGTATGTAACACACTATTATATATTTTAGTGCAAAAAATAATATATAGAATAGGTATGAATCATTGAATGTTAGTGGTAGTCAATGAATAGTCTTCTTGGTCCTTTAAAAATTATTGAACAATGATAATTGGGTGTTATAGAAATATTTCTACAATAAATATTATCAACTATAATAATTTGATTTTGCATGTTGTTTATAATTGTTCATATTGGGTGTCTAGTTATTGTATATTTCATTCCATTATGAATAGTGTATCTATGATATTTTACTTCTTGGCTAAAACATTTAATTTGCAAAAATATAAATGGATATTTTCTCTTCAAATTCAACGACCACCATCATAAATTATAAATATTAATTTCTTTATCCAAAATTTGAAATAATTTTTTTGAAAATTTATATATCATAAAAAAATAAAAAAAATTATTTAAAAAGAAGATTTATTAAATTAATTAATATTCAATTATAATTTTTTTATAATAAATTAAAATAATGTGTCATTTAATCTCATTAAATTCTAATCCAAAAATAAATTTTAAGTTCAAATACATAAATATCATGTAAAAAAATAAAAAATAGATAAAGGCTATAAAAAGATCATCTAATGGTCAAAAAACATTGATATAAAAATAATTTCATAAGGATAATGTATTATATAAAGGTAACAACCAAAATGAAATGGTATGATTAACGTCGTAATGGTAAATCTAAAAAACAATAAGGTTATCTAAAATTTTGGGGGTAAACATAAGCGTACAAAATATTTCATAAGGATGAAATGACTTTATAAGGGACAGAATCAATTCTGTAGGGGTATCAAAATAATATATGAGTAAAATATATCCAAATTAGGGTATGGAAACATTTTAAGGGTATAAGTTCTTCATAAGGGTGATATATATCTTAATAAGGGTTAATATAAAGGTAATTACCAACCCTTTAATAGTAATTCATAAATCATAAGGATCAAGTATCAAGTTTGGGTAATTTCATTTCCCAAAATTCAATGTCACTAACTTTTAATTTTCATTTATTTTTCCAAAATTATTGAATCAATCATATTTAAATAGGTTACATAAATAATAATAAAAACAAAATAGAAAAAATTATAACCACAATTGAATAATAATAATATAAATAAATATTTAATAAAAAACTAATTCAACATAGTTATTTTAAAGTTATTGAATGATTTAGAACTAAAAATTTTTTACAAATTTTTTACAAGAAATATATAAAATGAGCTTTTAGTACTAAAAAAATTGAAAAATAAAAGTCGTTCAGGGGGAAAATTCAATAGTATTAGAGGATATTTTGAAACCCAATATCTCTCTCTATTATTCATTATATGTGCTCTATGTGGCCTCAAATAATTTTAAATGAACCACACCCACAAGCATATACCCTCTACTGAACCTATCATGAAACTACCCTAGCATTGGACTGGGGATATAAATAAAAATAACAATAAATGAAAATTTAAATTGGGGTAAATAAATTGGATGAAATAATGTGAAAAAAAAACTATGGGAAAGGGTCATAGGGACAAGGGAAAGAAAACATAAAAATCAAAATAAATAAACCACTTGAAACTAAATATACATTAATGCTTCTGAAAATTCTCAAGCGATGAACCCTCTATCATAATCAAAATCCAATGGAAACTCTATCAAGCCTCACTAAGATGTGGGTATTCATGTTGATTTGGACATAAATTGTATATAAAGATATTTATATTTATAGAATAAACGTGGATAAAAATAAAAAGGCAATATCAATGGATGGAATAGATCTACGACCAACTAACGACACAATAGGATCTAAAATCACATTCTAGTCACTCTCAAGACAACATTCTAAGACTATGACACATATTTTAACTTGACATGGTAAAACACTTCTCATGGTTGGGAGAATCAATATAGGATGAAGTGAATTTTTTTTGTTATACATTGAGATGAAATGGATAAAGAGAATGAAATATGTTGAAATAACAATGACCAATGAATGATAAAATCAGCGGAGAGAAAAATATCAATGTTGATGGTCAATGAATGGGGGAATGAAGGTAAATTATAGTAAACACAAATAATAATAATTAGTTATTTGAATAAAATTATTGGGGGAGAATCATTGAGGGATTATCTGGAAGAATAAAAAATATATCTTTAGGGGAGTAACATCAATAAAGTGTAGAGATACAACCTAAAAATGGATCTATCAAGTAAAATATTCAAAAATATTTATGAAAGTAAACTAAATGAAAGTGTTTTTTAGGGGATGAATCTATTACATCCCATTACCTTTATGACATGTTCGTTATAACGCTTTTCATTGTATTCCTTTATAATTATTCACTACAGAAAAAAGAAATATATGCAACGGGGCGCCGTCGCAAATCGCCCGTTGCCGAAAACGGCGTCGTAAATAGGTGTTTTTGCAGTAGACCCGTTGCAAAAAGGGTATTTGCGATGGTATTTTTCCCCCGTCGCAAATGGGTTTTCATTTATATATAAAAAAGGTATTTACGACGGGCCATCGCAGATATATTAGTTGCGACGGGTTTTTGACCCGTCGCAAATGGGAAATCTAAAAAATATTTGTGATGAAGGTATTTGCGACGGACCATCGCAGGAAATTTTTTACGACAAGTATTCTTCCCGTCGCAAATGTTACAGTAAAAAAAATTTTACAACAGGACACCCCGTCGCAAATATTCCCATCGCAAATATTAAAAAAATTAAAATAAAATAATTAATACAAATCGTATAATATTATATAAAAAAAATAATACAAATAATATAAAAAATTATTTTATTATAATATAAATAAAAAAATATATAGAATATTATTATGAAATATTAATATAAAATAATAATAATATGAATATAAATAATATAATATAATATAATAAAACTAATATTAATAATATAAAAAATTAATATTATATTATTATTATTAAATTATGTATACAATAAAAATAATATTAATAATATAAAGAAATTATATTATTATAATATTAATAATAAAAAATATATATAATATAATTATGAAATATTAATATCAAAAAATAATAATAATATAAACATAAAAAATATTATATTATATATTATGAAATATTAATATCAAAAAATAATAATAATAGTACTAATGTTAAAAATATAAAAAATTATTATAATATTATTATTATTAAAATAAACATACATATTTATGAAAAAATAATATTAATATTATTAATATTAATAAAATTATAAAATTATAAACTTCTCAATATTAACAATAAATATTAAATATTAAAAGTAATATTACTAAAATAAGAAGACATTAAAAATAACACTAATAAATAATAAAATATTAAAAAAAATAAAAACAAATTAAATCATGCAACATTCGTTCCAATATGAAAGAGGAATTTTAAATAGTTAATATGACAATAAACTACGAACTCAAATGTTTATTACATGTAAAAAAATCAATGCGGGTGGATAATCTGGAGGACTTGGAAGAGGTTTTGGCGGAAACTCCATCCCTAAACTATGAGTCAGATGACAGATATACTCCATCTCCTCCTGATGTTGCTCCTCATATCGACGCCTCTCCTCATTCTGATGCTGACGCATTTGCTCCTGCAATCGACGCATCTCCTCATCGTGTTACTGACGCATCTGCTCCTGCCCCTGACGCAAATCCTCAATAAGCTGACTCTGAGCATGGAGATTCTCCTGATACTGTGAGGTAGAAGATGATTTCTCTCCACGAGCTCCTCTTGAGCTAGACGCCGACATCGCAACAGTACCATAATAAGCTGTAGGAGTCAAATGAGAGCCGATACCAACTACTCGACCCTTTTCAAAGCCATACTGGGTCGCCTGCATCCATGTTGTCTCATCAAAATGGTGGGCACTAGTCTGATAACCCATCTCATCTTGACTCTCAGCCTCTGTCTGAGAGGTCGCGACCTCATATGAATCCTTAAGTTTCAATTAGAAATTAAAATAATTAAAAGATTATATGAATTTAATTTGCAAACTAAAAAGAAAATAATACTGACCAGAATCTGATACTGGCGGTCACCTCTAATCTATCCAATAGCCAGATCAGTGTACATCCTCTGATAAACGTCGTACATCATAATACCGGACTGCTCGGCTTCCTATATGAATATAAAACAACCTGTTTACATTTAAAGTTGTATAAAATATTAAAAAAGTACTTACCAGACACTCTCTATGCGCACTGAATGTACGACTACCAGCTCGATGTGTCACCTATTGTCTCCCCCTATTCTATCGACCCAATGCAGATCTCCTCTGAAACCCACCACCCAACCAGTGTGTTCATAATCCATCCCAAACGTGAGATGAGATGTACTCTGGTCGGTGGGCTCTATAGGACTCATCAAATTCTGTCACTCCAGCTTTCCTCACAGCCGTCTTTCTCAAATTATGCAAAAACTGACGGAAACAGTCACGCATAGACACCACCCATGCCGCGTGGATAGTGGTACGCATTCTCTCATCGATGAGATACAATAAATCCTAATATAAAGTTATTAATGAATTAAATTTCAAAATAAATAATATTTAATTACTTACCATCCAATGATCGAACATGGAGGCCTGCACATTAGCGGGAATCTGATCCCATGTGAGCCAGGGATGAGAAAAATAATTACGCAAGATAGCGCTCCCCTGTCCAATAGCTATATGCGTAAAACTATGGAAAAAGAATAAATAATAAAACAATTAGAATATAAATAAATTATAATAACAGATAAATAAAATACACAGGTTATTATACCACCGCGTGTGCACATCGAATCCAAGAGGTGGACGTCGATCTGAGATAGGATATGGAATCTTCAGTTAGGCAAGACCACGCCCCCTCCGAGTGCTACCTGTAGTGCCAATAACCTGAGGGTCAGATGACTCAAGAACCTCATCATCCAGAGGTAGATCTGCCTCCAGCAACTGACGAAACGTTTCTGAGTCCATTTGAAACATGAAATGATTATTTTTAGCAAATAGTTGAAAATAACTATTATGTATAGATATATATTTGTTATGATTCTAACCAGAATTTTACTATGTCAATGTTCATATTCATCATCATCTTCATAGTTTTCAATGTCAATGTCTTCATCTTCCTCATCAACATCATCAATTTCCATATTAGTTTCACTTTCATCACCTCTTGTCATTTCAAATTCAGTTGTATCATCATTGACAACATCGTCACCTTCGACCCTTAACTATGGGGTGTCATCCTCGATATTCACATTGCTTTGTGAAAAAGATATGTTTTGAGGAGTTTCCTGAAAAATTTAATTTCCTTGCACTTCAGTGGAACCACATTCAGTTTGAGTAATCTGATTTTCTCGAGACTTAACTTTTATTATACTCCACCAATCATCCAACTCTTTTGCAGTAGCACAATATATTGCATAATAAATTTGATGTTCTTGATGAGCCAATAAAAATGGTTCATTTACTACAAGAAGTCTTTTATGTTTAATATCAATAATTCCATGAGTTGGATATATATGCAATCCTCTCTCAGTATCCAGCCATCGACATTTAAACATTGTTACATAATTCTGTCCCAAATAACACAATTCAATAATTTCTTCAAGCATGCCGTAAAATTCAACTTCAATATCTCTATGATGTGATCCCTTCAAAACAACACCACTATTCATTGTTTTCTTCGATTCCCCATATGCACGTGTATGAAATCGATAACCATTCACCACATATGCATTATAAGATTAAACTATTTTGGATGGTGGGCTACTCAATATACGCAATTGACTATCAATCTTATCATCATGTATAGATACCTGAAAATTTGTAAAATATCTATCACTATTACAAGTAATAAATTTATTTTATATGTAAAACCAAAAAAGAATTTATGCTACCAGTTTTTGAAACCAGTAGAAATGTTTTTTTTGCCGAAATTCTTCTAAGCCAGCTGCTGTAATTTGTGGAAATTGTTTCTTGAAATGATCATCATATAACCTACAAATACAATATGATTAATTTACTGTAACAGAATCTATAGAATAAGGTATAGGAGCACTCACTGTACAATTGGTGACATTTCTTCCCAGTTGAGTAGAACATATATATGAGCTCTATGATGTTCATCATCTGAAATCCATGTATCATGAACTACACCAAAGCCAAGTTTGGGCTAATTGGAAACTGATAATTGATTATTAATATCAGTATAAACACTACCCTCGTTCCAGCACATGCGGTTAAATTTTGATGGGTATTCAGATACAAAATAATGAGAGCAGAATAAATCATTTTCCTCTTGCAAATAAGCTTCAACAATTGAGCCTTCAACTGATGCTTTGTTATGTACTTTTTTCTTCAATTTCTGCATGCATATCTCAAATGGGTACACCCATAAAAACTGAACTGGACCTCAACATTTTTCTTCATGTGGAAAATGTAATATCAAATGTTCCATTGAGTTAAAGAAATCCGGTGGAATGATTTTTTCCAGTTTGCATATAATTACAACAACAGATTCTTCCAGTTTGTTTAGTGTATTGTAGTCTGTTGTTGCCGCACACATGTCTCAGAAAAAATATTATACATCTGTTATAGAATCCCAAATCATAGAATTCAAAAAAAATCTTAATCCAATAGGCATAAGTATTTCCATTATAACATGACAGTCATGACTTTTTAATCCGATAATATGACCATTTTTAACACATCTGCCCAAGTTGGAAGCATAGTCATCCGGAAGTATGAAATATGAAATCCACTGACAAAATAATAAGAGACTCTCTTTGATCAGTGTATATGCTGCTTTTGGCTTCATTAATCTCTATGTTCTGACATTTTCAAACAATTCAAGTTCTGGTCGCCTGCAAATTTGGGGAAGATCTAATCGTGCCTTTACATTATCTTTGGTTTTACCCGGTGTATCCAAAACTGTATGAAATAAATTATCAAAACATTTCATCTCAATATGCATGAAATCCAACATGTTTCGGACCAACAAATCAGACCAATATGGAAGATTCCAAAAAAATGCATTGTTTTGTCCAATTGTGTTCTTTCCCAAAGCCATGAATTTTCTATTTGTTTATTGTTGGTACAAAAGTGTTGGAAGGTAAAGAAACTACAACTGATTGTAACTCTGTACCTGAGATCATTTTTGGAGGTTCATCTCTTTCAATTCTGCCTTTTCTGAAATGAGATTTATTCCTCTGAAAAGGACGATTGATAGGAATAAATCTGTAATGACAGTCAAAATAGCAATGTTTTTCCATTCACGAGCATAAATGCTTTGTTGTCTCCCATAAAGTAAGGACATGATTTTGGACCATGTGTACTCCAGCCAGATAACATGCCATATGCCGGTAAGTCACTAATTTCCCACATCAAACCAGCTTTCATTACAAAATTCTGTTTTGCAGCAGCATCATATGTACCAACACCATGACTCCACAATAAATTTAACTCATCAATCAATGGTTTCAAATAAACATAAATATTCTTTTTCGGATGTCCTGGGATTAATAATTGCAAAAAGATATAAGGATATTTCATCAACATCTATGGAGGAAAATTGTACGGAGTTATAAAGATAGGCCAACATGAATACTGACTACCAAAATATCCACATGGACAAAAACCGTCAGTAGAAAGACCCAATCACACATTCTAGGATTCTAAAGAAAAAGACGGATGGACTTGATCAAAATGTTTCCATGAATCACCATTAGATGGATGAATCAATCTTTTACCATTTGAAATATTGGTTTTGTTCCATGACATCTTTGTCGCTGTGTTCTGAGACATAAATAAACGCTGCAACCTGGTGTATGTGGGAAATATCTCAACTGTTTTACAAGAATCAATCTAGACTTCCCTAATTGAGCTTCTTTATACCTCGATTGTCCACATGTGGGACAACTATCCAACAACTCATTTTCACCAGAATATAAGATGAAATCAATTTAACATGCATGAATCTTATGATAACTAAAGCCCATATTATGAACCAGTCTCTTGCTCTCATAATAATTAGTAGCCAGCACATTTCTTTCAGGTAACAGTGCTTTAACCAAAGAAAATATCTGATCAAAACAGTTATTTTACATTCCATTATCTGATTTAATATCCATAAATTTTGCAATTAGTGTTGTAATAGGACGACACAAGTAATGTCGTTCTTGTCTTTAAGAATCATTTCGCATGACCCTTTACATATATCATTCTTCCTTGAAAATTTAAGAGAACTTTAGTATCTTTTCGTTAATTTTTCAAGAAAGAATGATCTATGTAGAAAGTCATGTGATATGATTCTTATAGATGTGAAATACGTGACTTGGGTTGTCCTATTTCAATGCTACTTGCGAGGTGATCAACCAAACAAGAAAAATTATAGAGTTTACAATAGACATGGTTGATGCAAACTTTTTATTGGGCATGACCTGAAAATTGGTGACCCTTTAAGATTTGAAAATGTTAAGAATAGAGAAAACTTGTTGAAAATATTGATAATTGTAATATTTTATAAATATTTTATAATTTTAATAATATTAATATTTTTTATAAATATTAAACATTTAATAATAAAATAATTATATATTTTTTATTTAATTATTAATATTAGAGTAATATAATATTTTATATTATGTTACTATTTATGTTACTAATTACATTACTAATTATGTTACTAATTAGTAATACGAAGATATGCATATAGGTCAGGTGGTTAATCAATCATTGAATAGAAAAACAAACATGATTGACCACTCATTTACCTCAATTTTCTTTTCATTTGTGTGTTGAGGTTGATAAGAAATATTTACCTCCACATGTAATATTTTCTTTTACTATCAAAATTATAATCCTCATCAACTCTATGCGGGCAAGGAGGTTGATAATTTTAACAGTAAAAGAAAATATTACATGTGGAGGCAGAAGTTTCCTGTCAAGCCTAAACACACAAATGAAATGAAAATTGTGGTAGATGAGCGATAAATCATGCTTGCTAATATTTATAATTATTTTTAATTATTTCCTAATTATTTTTAATTGTTTCCTAATTATTTTTAATTGTTTCCTATTTTTTTTAATTTTTTCCTAATTATTTTTAATTATTTTCCAATAATTTTTAATTGTTTCTTAATTATTTTTAATTATTTCCTAATTATTTTTAATTGTTTCCTAATTATTTTTAATTGTTTCCTAATTATTTTTAATTGTTTCTTAATTATTTTTAATTGTTTCCTAATTATTTTTAATTGTTTCCTAATTATTTTTAATTGTTTCTTAATTATTTTTAATTATTTCCTAATTATTGTTAATTGTTTCCTACCTAATTATTCCTAATTGTTTTTAATTTTTTTTAATTTTTTTTAATTGTTTACTAATTGTTTTTAATTGTTTCCTAATTATTTTTAATTGTTTCCTAATTATTTTTAATTATTTCCTAATTATTTTTAATTATTTCCTGATTATTTTTAATTATTTCCTAATGACTTTTAATTGTTTCATAATTATTTTTAATTTTTTCCTAATTATTTTTAATTGTTTTCTAATTAATTTTAATTGTTTCCGAATTGTTTTTAATTGTTTCCTAACTCTTTTTAATTTTTTCCTAATTCTTTTTAATTATTTCTTAATTATTTTTAATTGTTTCCTAATTATTTTTAATTGTTTCTTAATAATTGTTAATTCTTTACTAATTATTTATAATTGTTTCCTAATTAATTTTTATTGTTTCTTAATTATTTTTAATTGTTTTCTAATTATTTTTAATTGTTTCCAAATTATTTTTAATTATTTCCTAATTATTTTTAATTATTTTCTAATTATTTTTAATTGTTTCCTAATTATTTTTAATTATTTCCTAATTAATTTTAATTGTTTCCTAATTATTTTTAATTGTTTTCTAATTATTTTTAATTATTTCCAAATTATTTTTAATTGTTTCCTAATTATTTTTAATTGTTTCCTAATTATTTTTAATTGTTTCCTAATTATTTCTAATCAACTAAATCTAATTATTTCCTATTTATTTGATGATTATTTTAATTAAATCTAATTATTTCTTAATTATTTAATAATTATATAGTTATTCCTAATTAAATATAACTATTTCTAATTATTTCTAACTAAATATATTTATTTCTAATTATTACAAAATAATCCTTCGGGAGTATCGAACCAAGAGTGCACCAAGGCCCGTTGTCGTGTACCAGGTGACCCCGAGTCAAGCTCGAAACACCTTTTCAGACTTTTCACTCCTAGGTACATCTGTGCCAGAGCCGCCTCTACTTGTTCATATCTAGACAAGGATTATTTGGTACAACCACTTAATCTAATTATACTATATAGCTACTAAACATTCTATTAAAAAATTAAAATTAATAATTAAAAATAAAATTAACAATTAAAAATAATTTAAAAATTAAATAAACTATAAATACCTTTGATATTTTGAAGCAGTTTGCACCTCTTAACTCTTTCTCTGCTCTTCTCATAAGAAAAATATAAAATAAAAAAATTTACTACTTAGAATAGGAAGTTAAAGAGAGAGATAAAGAAAAAGGAAGAGAGATCTAAATGATTTGAAAAAAAAACAGATGGGTGGTATATATAGGTTAGAATATTTACAATGGACTTATTTACAATAAGATCATGTCGCTAATACAAGTATTTGCGATGGTATACCATCGCAAATACCTTCACCCGCATTAATTACGGGCGACGGTTAAAAGGGTTTTTGCAACGGGCCCGTTGCAAAAAGCTGCCTGCCGACATACCATTAGTGACGAGTGGATATCCCCATCGCAAATTGCTATTTACCAGCACTGGTATTGGCATCGAGCCCCGTCGCAAATACCTTCGCCTGCATTTAATACGGGCAGCGGTTAAAAGGGTTTTTGCGACGAGCCCGTCGCAAATAACTACAGGCCGACATACCATTAGTGATGGGTGGATATCCCCGTTGCAAAATCCTATTTACCGCCGCCGGTATTGGCGATGGGACTCGTCGCAAATAACACATGCTGAATATTTTTTTTTTGCGATGGGACAATTACCCATCGCAAATAGTATTTACCACCACCGGGTACTTGCGACGGGACGAATGCCACCGTCGCAAATAGGCTTCCCCGCGTTTTGGCACGCAAACCGTGCCATATCTATTGCGATGGGTCCTGTATTCCCATCACAAATAACTGACCATTTGCGACAGGTATATATTCCCGTTGCAAATACGCGTTTTGTCGGTTTTTTTGCGATAGGATTTATTCTCGTCGCAAATAACCCATCGCAATAATCGATTTTTCCCGTAGTGGATGGGGCAGGGCTGAAAAGGAATTGGGAGGACACCTATAATAGTGACCTCATAGATTTTTTAGATTCTTAGCATAATAAATTCTAGTTCTATTAACTAATGAGGATTTATATAATTTTTGATATGGTTATATGGTTGTTAAATTATAAAATAATAATAAATATATTTTTAACAAAAGGCATTGAGTTTTTTAGTGATTACAATATTTTCCATAATATGACAAGTAATTAGGTTACATGTCATGTGATGGCCTATGTATTGTTATTAAATATGATTCTTGGCTGAAATTATATTTAGACCTCTCAAAAAATACATAATCTTGACACAAGATCCTTTCCCAGGTGATTTTGGAGTCCTCACACCATTATAGGTCGTTTGTTTTTAGTAATTGATCGTCGTTGTGGTTGCTGTGTGACATTCTAAGTATGTGTTCTTCCTATATCTACATCTTTTTAACACTCTCTTCATAGAGATTTAAATATTATCATGGGATTAATGACTGTAAGCTATGTGTTGTTGAATTGTGTTTCTGGGTTGAGTTTCTAGATCTTCTACACCTTCTCTCCTATTGGTGGGTTATATTGTGGGCATTGTGTTTCTTTGAAAATGCTTTGTGTATCCGTTATAATGGTAATATTTAATTAAATTGAATTGAATATTTTAAATTAATTAATTTTATTTATATTCCATTACTTGAAACTAAATTCAATTTTTTTTTTCAAAAAACCAATCTTAATTAATTAGGGGATTTGACTGTGGAATTGATTTTCTAGCACGAAATTGGGAAAATTCCCCAATTCCATTGAATTGGGGTGTGTTTGAGAAATGAATCGAAAAAATTCTCAATTTAAATTGTTGAATTTAAACTCTTCTTTTTTTGATTTTTTAAAGTATTATATGAGAAAAATGGAATAATTTATTTGATAGATACATAATTGTTTTATCTTGGGAAAAGGCATATTTTGATAAATAGCACATGTTTTGGTTTTTAAATGGAATATTTGATCTTTTGGAATGGGGGAATGGTATGGATTGTGTTTTTAAAAAATTTAATATAAAATTACCCTCATTTATTTTATTATATGTCATGAAATCCTTGGTAGTTAGTGAGTTATTGGGATGATACACTTTTGACACAATACAACAAAAACAAAACACATTACAACAGGTCACATCCACAATGGGATAGTTATCCTTCACATAGGGCCAATGTCAGAGGGATGTGTGTATACACATATTGTTGTTATCACATTCAAGTGTGTATGGACCCCATATCATAGAAATATCATACCATATATAAGAATGACATATTTCTCACTTGTTTATGTATGAGATATAACTATGTTCCAATGTTTGAATTTTTTTTATATTCCTAATTAATTTATATCAACTATTATATATAAATATTGTGTTTATCCATTTGTTTATAATATTTCCATATTTTGAATTGTAAATCATGAAGTGTTTTAATTATTATTTAAATTTATATACCTATTTAAATGAACTTGAAAGCTTAATTTGCTTAATTAAATGTGGAATGTTACTATGTAATCCTTAGTTACACCCTACTAGAATTTTATAATACCCTTTACCTATGCCTTTGATTATTTTTATATTTTCTTTTTCTAGTTTCGATAATGGACAATTAGCCACTTGGTAGTAGTATGTATTGATCCGTGGGGTTTGGAGAGTTTCATCCATTGGGACATGGATTTTTATCTATTTTTATGGTACTTTAGTATATTAATTTTGGGTTTTTAACTTTTTAACATCTGGTACACTAATACCTATGGATGTTTATTTGGAATGCACACTAACTTTTTTATCTTGTTCCATAATGTTTGTGGAAAATAATGTTCCCACTCTCATTTTAACGTAGCAAAGTGCTAGTCACCACCCAATGGGGACCGAGAATTCCCTCAGGGCCATGTCATTTCTAGATTGGTTATTGAATTTCCAGGGTATCCATTCTAGTTTGTGACAATGTGGTATTAGAGCTCTAGTATGATCTTAATTTATTGATGCATATTTGTAGTTTTTTATTGAGACTTAGGAGGTAGTTGTGATTGAATTCCTTTCTAGATCTCCTTGTAATGAACCTTAAGTCATCAGGGGTGGTTTTAGAAATATCTAATTAGTAACAAATATTTTCAATTCCATTATTTTGATTTATATATATTGAAAAAAATCTTATTATCTATCTGTTGGGATTCATTTATTATGTAGCTCTGTTTTAGTGTTATTATATTGTCTTCATTGTTGCCAACTAATTTTTTGTATCATAATTCCTAAGAGTATATGTTCTAAAAAAATCCATGAGGAATATATTGATGAAAAATGGTGAAAAAACCCTTATTTGGACTGGAGTCCGGTTTAGGGGATTGTGCGTACTTTCCACGCTTTGGGATAGACACCACCACCTGGTCCTATTTAGGCTTCTACTATGGAAACTCAGAGGAATGTTCTTTGGAATAATTATCTAAATTTTATTCTCTAGATTCCACCATTGTTCAATGACTCTAATCATATTTATGAGGTTGAGTAATTGTTGAGAAAAATTTAATGTTTGTTTTTGTTCTATAAAAAACCTAATTAAATCATGGCGATGTGTTCCTCTTTCTTTCTAGAGGGACCATGAAGAAGATGATGGGACATGATAATGATTATGAAGGAAAACAAGGGCTTGAAGTGGAATGATTAAGGATTGTTTTACCAACTAGTTATACCAAGATTCGATTTTCTTATCCAAGGCATTAAATTTTATTAAACATCAACCAGATGATAGAACTATGTCAGCATTTGGGAACCACTTTTCTGATATAGTATAGTTTACACCTATGTTTATATCAAATGAGAGTATGATGACTTAGAGATTCTATTTTAGAATTCAAGAATATATTCATTCTTAGTTTTTCTTGATGAAAAGTCATCTTATTCTGATGTGATGGATAGATCATTGATGGTTGAAATGGACCTGGCTGTAAAATGTGGTTTGAAGGGAATTTATTTTTTTACCTAGTGTATTTTGAATTCCTCTAATAAAAATAGGAAACATGATGATTCTCATTGTTGATCTCTATAGTAGGGTTGTTAAATACCTCCCGAAGTTCCTATATGAGTCCCTTTTATTTTATACCATCTTTGGATGTTTGGTCATTAAAATAGGATTTGGATTGAGGCACACATAATATGTGTCTCATGAGGATTCTTAGGTCTCTTATAAATGAACTGAAATATCTTTTCCACTCTTCATAGTGGCACATGATCATAAACTACTACAAAATCTAAAGTTCAATTCTATGCTTCACATAAAAACGGTTCTCCCAGAGTCATCCCAAAAATGTTCTTCACATAGTGGAAGAGTCTTTAGAGGAAGAGACTACAAGTCTAATGATTGTGAGAGGTACCATCAATATACATTCATCATTAGTGACTGATTTATTTGATATTGGGGAGATTACTAAATTATTTAAACACTTGTTGTTAATATTGTAAATCATAATGTGGTGCTTTTATCTTATGTGATTGATGTTAATACACCCCTCAGAATAAAGAGAGAGTAGGGTCTCTGTAGTACTACTTTTGTTCTCACTCTGTCATATGATGAGCTTGCTTGTAGTTTTCTATTTCTCTATAAGAAAAATATAAATTTCATATTTGTAATGGATTGGATCATTTCCAATAAACATAAGATTTAATGTTATATTCCATGGGTCTCTTTTAACACACCTTATGATGTATTCTATGTCATTTAATGTTAATGGAACATAAGGTTGATTAGAGTCGGAACATCATATCTAGAGATGGGGAAAGTGATATATGTGTTCACCATTGATCTGGAGAGATAATCCTTAAGTAGTGATCTCCCTCTTTTTTCCATTGAGTTTCCTGATTTTTTTCCTTCTGACAGAATTGTTCTACCATAGGTAATGGAGGTAGAGTTTTATATCTATTTAGTACCAATTACTCAACCAATTTCAATTCCTCCATACCACATGAAACCTGGTGAAATGAAAGATTTAAATATTCAGTTAGATGATGTTTTGCAGAAGAAACTTATACGACCAAGTGTTTCACCTTGGGTGGAAAAAGTTCACTTTTCTAAGAAGGATGATTTTTATTTTCACCATTATGTTGATTACCAAAAACTCAATAGAATCATGGTAAAGAATAGAGATTTGTTTCCATGGATTGATAATCTATTTTAACAGTTAAAAATGATGATGTGGTTCTTGAAAATTGATATTCAGTATAGTTACAATCATTTGAGAATAAAATAAAATGAGATTCATAAAACAACATTTTAGAGTAGGTGTGACTATTATGAGTACATTTTCATGCCTTTCAATCTAAAAAAAATACTCCAACTATTTTTATTTATCTAATGAAAAATATTTTCCAAGAGTATATTGATAATTTTGGGGTTAGTCATTATGGATGAAATCCTCATATACTCTACGTATGAGGAATATCATGTGTGTCATCTAATATTTTTCCTAGAATTGTTAAGAAATCAACAAAATTATGCTAATAATTAGAAATGTAATTTATGGATTATAGAGGTGAAATTCATGGGAAATGTGGTGTCGTATCATGGTATTTTAGTTGATCCAAATTAGGTAAATTGTAACCCCCCAAGCTTCCACAGTACTCTTCTCTTTGAATAATACAATAGCTTGTGTTGTACGCAACTTTGAGTTCAACACACCACAACCAATCAAACTAGCCATTATGAATAGTAATACCCACTTATTATTTTTTTTAAATTTTATCTTTCAAAATGTACTTCATTATTGAATTTGGAATATCGAAATTAGTTTAGAGTGAATTTTTGGTATTTTTATGAAAACATTCAATTTTTGAGGAATAGTGAAAAAACTACGTTATTGTTTAAAACCAAATTTTTATTTAAACCATTATTTATTTTATTTAAATTTATTTTAGGTCAAAATAGATTAATAATACCAATATAAGTTCAATGTAATTCGTTCGAGTCATTTTATAATACGTTTAGATATGTAAAATTTTTATTGAACTTTTTACCATCTTTTACCCACCTTCTAAGAGCATTTGAAAGTTTGCATGAAACTTAATTTTACAGCTTCTTTGAATTGAGTTTAAAAAATCTGAGTGACATGGTTGATATCATTAAGTAAAATGTGATTTAGTAAGATTAAAATAATTTTTTTTGAATAGTAACTTTTAAATTTTTTTACAATGGTTAAAAATAAATAGTGTAATTAATGTTAAAAATGATATTATTATTACCCTAACACATGTACTAATTCTATTGGATAAGTGTATTTAGAAAAAAAAACATAGGAATAAAATATAATCCTTTAGGTCCATAACTAAAATATTTTTAATATAGGGTTATACATAAGATAAATTTGACAATAAATATTAATTATAAAACTAAAAATATTTCATAAATAATGACAATTTATTTATTATTTTTAGACAATAAATAATTAAACTTGTTTATGACACAATGATGATGCGGTAATTACCTTATTAATGAAATATTAAAATAATTTATATTATAAATATCCATATAATTTTAATTTGAGAATTTTCATTAATTACAATAAATTTATTGGTTAAAATGACATGTTATGGTTGATTAAATGAATTTTATTCAAAGTAATCACGTAGTTATGACTTTATCAAAAACAAAATACAAAATTGTGTCAAAATTGACGTAAAAGAGTTATAAAAACAAATATTATATTATTAATTGATATATTATTCCTAAAAATCTATGGTTTTATCAAGGAACTTTTATAATGATAGGTTTATCATTAATGAACCACTTGAGGTTCTATTTTCATTTTATTGTAAGATTATTTACCATATAATATAATAATACAAAAATATGTGGTAAAAGGAATACTATTTAACTAAGAGTTAAATCTAAAAGATAAAGTTATTATGGAGAAACAAACCTATTTAAAACTAATTGGTTGAGTGTTTTTTGACCCATCCCCACATTAGCGTCAACAGAAATCATTTTGGAGGGATTATAAACCTAAAATGATTTTATTATAAAATAATATTTCAATTTTTTCCTAACGTGCCCCTCACCTCTCTTATAAAAGGTTACTTCCCCTTCTCTCAAATTCACACCTCCAAATCCATTTGGCTCGGCCAACCCCTTAACATATATCCCACCAAATTTTCTCTCTTCTTTTTAGAGGCCTTAATTTGGTCATAAATCCAACCTAAGCATCCCTTTTGATCAAATCAAAAGGTATGACCTGAAGAAGAGGTAAATATTTCATCACCTCTTTCAAGTTCTTTTTTTCTTCCAATTCCTCCTTCTTTGTTGTTTCCATTATAAAATAATAACTCCAATATCTTCTATATACTATTATGTTACTATAAAATTGGTACAACCATATTCATTATTCTATCCATCATATGAATGGAAAAGTCATCAAACATGCGTACATACGAATTACTGTCTCTATGAACGCAATGAGGTTCATTTCCCCATTATAACCATTCAAGAATAATTTTCATTTTACAATTAATAATAAATTTTAAGAACATAATATAATTCTGGATATGAATCAAATACATTCTATCACTAACAAATATGGCTTATGTAATAGAATATATAAAGGAAAACGAATTAGTTAACACTCGAAATGATGATAATACTATAATATTATTATCACAGAAATATTAGAACATCATATATGATATCATATTTATATATATGGTTATTATATAATTTAATAACAACCATTTAACTATTATATAGTAGGTTAACGCACCCTCGACCAATGAAAAGTATAAGGTAAGGGTTAATTCTACAATCTTTTCATTATCCGAGGTTGTTTATATGTAATTATCTACTAGGACATCCTTGTCATCCACATCCATGTTTCTTAAAATGTATTTCAATAAATTTTTACTATGGGTTAAAGTCTTTTATACCCTTTCTTGACTTTTTATAATATGTTTATAAACTAAATACTTCTGTCGTTTTCCAAACAAGGTACTTTAAAACTTTTTCAAGAAAATTAAGGCGAAAATGTTTTTTTAACATATACGGAGGGTGCGGCTATTTTCTGTTGTTATAACACCTTATAATATTCCCTTAAAAGCTCATAATAATAATTAAAAACAATAAATGTTTTCTTTTAAATGGTTTCAAAATATAAAGAGGTATTTCGTCGAAATAGTTTTCATTTTATATTTTTCAACATTCTTTGTCAGATTTAAACTTTTTTAAAATTTATTTATTATGATACAAATCTTCCATATTAAATTAAAGGTTCTATGATATGTTTGACTATATATGTGTTATTTTATACCACTCGTGTTTTATTTATAAAATATTGATATTTCATATGCTAGTTTTAATATAAATGTTTATGTTATGTTTAAACCTTTTCATATGTGGAATGCATTGGACTTAGTAAGTGATTGGTGGAGCCCACTATTGCTCCTCGATGCATCGGTAGGTCTCATGAGACAAACTAGTGTCTTGGCACTAAGAGTTGAAAAAATCTTATTTCTAGTCTTAGCATGAGGCCTTGACTATGTGGTTATGAAGTCTAGAATTATTCATTCTATCATTATGAAATTGGTTATTGATATTTCATGTGATTATTAGACTAGTAGAATATCCATATGAATAATTAAATGAAATTATTTTGATTTATATTTTCCATATTATGATAAATTTTATGTTTAAAATGCTTTTGTTTTAATCTTATACATTGACTTAAATGTTTATGCTTATTTATGAAATTTTCCTCTATATTGTTATCCTTAATGAGCATCTGAGATCACCCCTTTCTATGTTTTATTTTTTATAGGATGTGAAAAATTATATTATGAATGACCTGTAGGGATAGTATAAGGTATATTAGTATGGTATATGGAGACAATATTGTTGTCATTTTTCATTTTATAATGTAATGTAAAACATAAGAATGTATCTAGTACTTCCAAGGCTACTAAACTGATCAGTATTTCGGGACTTGATTCCTTGTATCATGCCAATGTTATGTAATAATGAACCATCTCGAGGTAATTAGGTTCGGGGTGCTATATTTGGTATTAGAGGATGTTTATTACAAACCATGGAAACTATATTTAGATAAACTATGATTAGAGCACATTACCCTAAGATAGACTTTGAGGATTAATATATAAGAAATTCATAGAATTTTGGTAATGTAGAGATTTTGTGTATTTTCCAAGAAATACATCCCTGTCATGATACGAGCAGGTAGAGGCAGCTCTGGCATAGATCTACCTAGGAGTGAAAACTATGAAAAGGAGTTTCAGGCTTGACCTGGGTTATCCTCGTACATGATAATGGGATTTGCTGCACTCTTGGTTATGACACTCCCGGGGGATATTCATAGGATAATTCACATTTTATTTACCAAACAATATGAAATATATATGAGTATATAATTCCTCAATGAAAAAATTTATATGATTATGGATTATATCCATAAACTATTCAATTTATATTAACAGTTTTACAAGTTTAGAATTATGTATTTAGATTCATAAAATAATCTAGTGTATGCCATTGTTTAAAAATGGTGCCTAGTGAAATTAATGGAAACCGTATCAATACACATAATCTGTATAGGGATTTTACTCCCAATAAGGATAATTATAGTTGAGTTGGTGATACAACTGGTTCTGATCAACTTATCACCATATTGGGACAACTCACTCAGGTTATGAATAATAACTTTACCCGTATGGAGCACCCTGATCCACAACGCAGAGGATCAATGTTAGACGGATTCACAAGAAAACAAACACCAAAATTTAATGGGACTACAGATCCATTTGTATCCGAGCAATGGATAAGTTCATTAGAGAAAATGCTTCATGATTTTGGGAGTGGTGAAAGGGAAAAAAAATTCATGGCTATTTATTCCCTCACATGAGATGCAGATCAATGCTGGTCATTGATTCAAAACAAAAAGGAAGATGATGAATTATCAAATATGGAATGGAGGGAGTTTAATGTTGTTTTCTTAGAAAAATACTTTCTTCGTGAACATCAAGTATATATGGAAAGACAATTTCTGAGTTTGAGGCAAAAAAGGGGAGAATGTTGCAATGTATGAGGCTAACATTACAAGGTTACCAAGGCATGCTACAAATTATATAAGTAACCCAAGAATTAAGATTGATCGATTCTTAGATGGGATTAAACCATTTCTCCATTGAGAATTAGTCTCACAATCATTCTCATAATTCGAATATATAGTCCCATGTGCTATCAAGACAAAAAAGGAATTCTCTATGTCTTATGAATTTAAAGAAAAGCAAGAGAAGAATAGATTTGCTGAACACTCTGGAAATGTAAATAGGGTGAAGAAGGGAATAGTTGAATATCTATCCTTTAGTAAATGTGGGAATAAAAAATCAGGGTACTTTCCTGAAGGGAATGAGAGTCTGTTATAAGTGTGGTGAAAAAGGCCACCATGCTCGGGATTACAAAGGAAAGAAAGAGACTATTAATGTTGAATGATACAATTTTAGAGAATGGGGGAATTATGAAAATGAATTTCCTAAGTGCCTAGGAAACATACGTCAAAAAAATTCTAAGGGATTAAGGAAAAACTTATGTGATCACTACTTCTAAGGTTGAAGCTCCGAAAGATGTGGTGGAATGTAATTTAATGGTTTCTTAATGTTTATCCAATACTTTATTTGATTCGGGATCATTGCATTGTTTCATATCTTCCCTGTTTTATATGAAAATTAGATATTTCTAATTTGATTTAACAAGGGAGTTGTCAGTCATAAATCCTAACGGATGGACCATTGTAATAATGTTTTTTGAATCAGTTTCCATTAGAGAATATAAATGTTCTTTATCTACTGATCTCATCATCATACCCATGATTTAATTTGATATAATCCTCGGAATGGATTGGATTTCGGACTATGATGCGAATTTTTTTTGTGAGAATAAGAAGGTTACAATTCTTGATGATGATAAGAATTAACTTATCTTTAGAGTAGAAACGTCACCACCTGATTCTTATCTAGATCCGCGCCCAGTAGCTTAACTAAATTCAATTATTAGGGAGGAAGAGAATGAAATAACTATGGGTGAGGAAAGGAATGTTCAAATAGAGGAAATACATATTGTGAAAGAATAAGTTAATGTGTTTCCATAGGATTTACCTGGACATCAAAAGTGTGAGAAATTATGTTTTCCATTTATTTATATCCTGGTTCAAGGCCCATATCGAAAACACCATATAGTGTGTACATTGTGGAATTAGTGAAACAATAAAAACAACTAGAGGAATTGATTAATAAGGGATTTATTCTCCATAGTGTTTCTCGATTGGGAGCGACTATTCTTTTTGTTAATAAGAAATATAGATCTATGAGGTTTTTCATTTAATCTAGGGAGATTAATTCTATAACAATAACGAACAAGTATCCCCTACCTCACATTGATGATTTATTCAAGCAAATTCGTGTATCTTAATATTTTTCAAATATTGACCTATGATTTGGATATCATCAGTCATGTGTGAAGAAGGAAGACATTCCTAAAACAACATTTTGAACTAGGTATGGGCATTACGTGTTTATAGTAATACCTTGGATGACTACTGAACCTTCTGTTTTCATGTATCTAATGAACAATGTTTTCATGGAATATCTAGATGACTTTTTAGTGGTATTTATTGATGATATATTGATATAATCCAAAAGCTACAAATATCATGAAAATCACCTAGTCATTATCCTATGGACTCTTAGAAGAAATGATTTATATGGGAAATTTAGCAAGTGTGAATTATGGCCTCTGGATATATCTTTTCATGGATATATTTTCTCTAATGGTGGTATCTCTGTTGATACTTCAAAGACCAAGGAAATCCATGAATGGCTAGCACTGATGAGTATAATTGAGGTATGTGGTTTTATTAGTTGAGTAGGTTATTATTGGCATTTTTTTCTAGAATTTTTCCTGATTGGATAACCCATTAACCAAGCTCACACGTAAAGGGGTTAAATTTATTTGGAAAAAAGAGTCTGAATAATATTTTGAAGAAACGGAGAGAAGATTATTTAATGATCTTATCTTGACTCTACCATCAGGGAATGATGGGTTTGTTATTTATAGTGATGCTTCAAAGAAAGGACTTGGTTGTGTCCTTATGCAGAATGATAGAGTTATTGGGTATCCATCAGGATAGCTAAAAATTAATTAAAAAAAATATACCACTAATGATCTTCAGTAAGCACCTATAATATTTGCTCTGAAAATATTGAGACACAATTTATATGGTGAAATTTTTTAGATTTATACTGATCATAAGAGTTTCAAGTATATTTTCTCAAAAAAAAAAGAACTCAACATGAGGAAAAGGTGATGGCTTGAACAACTCAAGGATTATTATTTCACTATACACTGCCACCTGGGGAATCCAAATAAGGTGGAAGATGCTTTGAGCAGAACGGATCATAGAGTTTTGAACAAGATGAGATTTTAAAAGGATCCTATATATATGGATCTAGTAACGATGTATATAGGAATAACCATGGAAGGTGAAATGTCAATTCTTTTTCAAATGGTTTCCAAACCAAATTTACTAGAAAGGATAAAAACTTCTCAGCCTGATGATGAGGAATTTCAAAGGATAATTAAAGCTACGAATGATGGGATATCCTCCTTTGAAAGGACTATAGTGCAGTTCATAGATTCTCATCATGATCCTCCTTGGTTTTTGAGTATATTATAATATAATCTATAAAGACTTCCATTTTTGTGAGATAATCTCAAAATACTCTATTCGTCCTGTCCATGAAGATTTTTGGATCATTAGTGAGTACAAAGGCTTTACAATGAATCAATTGTGCATGTGCCTTGTATGAAAAGTAGTCATGGGGATATCCTCTTTCTTCACCCTTACTTGGAAATATCCCGACCCCAAATCCACCTTGCGAAAGTATTGTGCTCCATGTAGATGATTGAACAAGTCATCAATTCTGTCCAGAGGATACTTATTCTTTATCGTGATTATGATGTGAACCATGCATTGACCCATCCTTATTCTTGACAAAGAGGAATGGTTCACCCCATTATAAAGCAATTGGGTGTATAATCCCTTTATCCAGTTTCTCCTATTGTTTTTTCTTTGTCTCTTCAAGTTCCACAATAGCCATTCTATACAGAGTCTTGAATATTGGAAACTCCCCAGGTATAAGGTCAATTGAGAATTTAGCATCTCTTCTAGGAGAAAGACCATAAAATTCTTCAAAAAACACTTCAGTGAATTCACTCACAATAGTAATGACTTCAAGGATGATTTATTCCTTATAAAAAATCATTTTATCCATATAAAAATACTCATAGGGCAGTAATATCCATGATTGAGATGATAGTTCTAAAGAAGATTCATCTTCATCCTTTCTCTGGTATAGATTCAGGGGTTGATTATCCGTATAGAGAGTGATTCTCCTCTCATGGATATTTATTTTGGCTCTATATAAGGAAAGCCAATCCATGCCGATAATTTCATAATATTCTACTAGAGGGAGTATGAAGAGCCTTTCTGGGAAGTTAAATACACAAATTATGACAGGGAAGGAGTTATATTGATGGTATTCAATGATTTACCCATTTTCTATACTCACCGGCATGTTTACTTCTATGATTTGTGGTGGTGGTGGGATTTTTCTACAAAACATTCAAGATAAAAAAGAATGCATAGAACCAGAATCAAAAAGTACATTATATATTCTTGAATGAATAACTATCCTACCTATCACCACATCATTGTCGGGGTTCAATTCATTGGTAGTGATGGAAAAATATCACCCTTTCTACCTTGGAGATTGTTGGTTTCCTCCTAAAACCCTTAGCTTAGGGAACATATTTACAAGGTTCCCTGGTTCTTTTCAGTTGAAGTAATGAACAATTCATTGAGAGTCGAACAAAGAATTCCTATCCTCTATCTATTCTGTGGGTTTTTCTTGTTAGTAGTTAATGGCTAGATGCCCTTCTTTTCCACACCTAAAGAATCTACTTATCCCCTTCAGGAAATTTCTAGGGTGCTTATTTCAGCACCTTTGGCAAGTGGGGTGATGGATTTTCTTAGCACTGTTGGATTTATCCATCAGATAACTATAATTGAATTTTAACTTACATATATTATCCCTATGATACCAATTATATTATCTAATCTCCATTTCTACTCTTAGGGAATATCATACAATTTCTTCATAGCTATTGAAGTCGTGGATCACCAGGAATTTCCATGGGCTAAGTTTTAGCCCACTGAAGAAGGCGTAAACCTTGTATTCGAGGGTAATGACAAAGCTGGAGGAATATTGTGAAAGCCTTGTAATGTTTTCCTCATACGCCCTGACAGATTATTCATCTTTTTTCATGTGGGCTATAATGTCCATATCCATATTAAGTTGTAGGGTGCGTAGAAAATATTTATCGAATGAAATATTCCTGAAATCCTTCCATTCCAATACCTCAATCCCCTCCTCAGGCTTCATTTTTTATCAATGTCCACCATTGATTAGATTCACCCTCCATATGATAAGCATCCAGTAGAACCTTCTCCTGTTTGAAGCATTGAGAGATGGAAAATATCTTTTCAATGGAGTTGATCCATTTCTCGAGGATTGAGGGATCATATGATCCATTAAAATTAAGAGGTCATTGTCTCATGAGGCTCTCGATTGTGACTTCTTCTTTCTTGGGTGGGGGGTGAATTTTCTTCTCGACCCATGTTTCTATTCAAAACTTGAGTTAATTGAGAGTGTATTTTGACAATGTTTGTGATTCCCACTCCCATCGGATTGGGCATCTCATTAGAACAATCTTCACATTGATCTTAGCATAAGTTGATATACTGAGTCCTCCTATTACCGACCATTGGCTAGAATTAAGTAAAGGTAGGTGTAACACATAAAGGGTAATCCAATGAAAAAATGTATGACATATAAATTACTTTTATTTCCTTAACTTGTGAATCTATAAGCTTCAATATATTTTTTCCACGATCTACTTCCCAAAATTTATTATTAGCGGAATTTTTTCCCTTTACAATGGTTCATACCAATCTTGTGAATTTACCAAATCATATACCCTGAGATTTTCATAAACAACAGTGCATCAAGGCCCTTTATCATGTTCCGGGATACCATAGGTGAAGCCTGAAACTCCTTGTCAGAGTTTTCAAACCTATGTACATCTGTTCCAGAGCTGCCTCTACCTGCTCATATCTAGAAAATGATTTATTTTCTTGATAAACCATTTAATCAATACTCACCAAAATTTAGGGATGTCTTTATTATACCTAGTATTATCTCTAAGGCTTCAATAGGTTTTTTTAAACCTAATCCAAAAAACTAACAAAACCTATACATTGATACCAATTATAACAACCCTACTTTTTATTACACACATAAACATGATTTATTAAATAAAATATTCACTTGGTACAACATGGAAGATAGAGAGGTCTAGTATATCTAGGGATTATGAACATTACACAATGAGTTGAAACATGAAACAAAACATCTTTATTGAAATCTTTCTTTACATGACCACTACATTCCCTCGTACATATCATGGAATGGGATGACCTCATGTCATGCATAAGAAAAAGGTGAGAAATAAAGACCATTAAGGGATTAAAAAAGGAATAACAAGAAGAATAAAATATATGTTAGGAAATTTTATTATCAATGTACAATAATACAAATATCAAAATAATGGCACAATATAGCATGATTATCATAACATGGAAATGTGGCGGAAACACTTATCATGGTATTAGCATAAGCCAATTCTCATTGCACTTGGAACATAATTAAAACCTCATTTCACTTGAATATCATGATTAAACCCTCATTCAACTTGACATATCATGATACTAATCTTAACCCAATGCATTGGAGTGGTGTCAGGACACACCCTTCATAAAACATTTCATTTTATGCTTAAGTGAACCACATGGATCTTACAACAGGGAATCATTAAAGATAATTATTTATTCCATGATAAATTAATGTGGAATTAAAACATGAAACTCTATAATAAATAAGTAAATGTGTATAAAGGTGAATACACTTGATAAAGAAATGGACATGGTATTCATTACACAATTACTTTGGCTTTGAAAATCACAGTGCAATTTCGGCAACATAACAACGTGACATAAGAGTTCATAAAAATGTTTGATGAGGGAGAAAGGTGTTTCTAATAAAATGTACATGAAATTAATAGTAGATAAGTCATATATATACATGTACCAATACAATTAATGGAATTTTAGAATCATAATACAAAATAATTACATGAATGTAAATGAGGAGAGAGAAATTGATTATAGAATTTTTTCCTTGTAACAGGTGTACATAAGAGGCATTAATGAGAAAAAAGGGGGTCTATCATCATTAAAAAAATAAAGAGGGTAGTGTGGTGGATTTTATGAATAATACCCCAACATTTGAAATTGAAAATAAAAGTCTATAAAAACTTAAATAAAATTCGCCAAAAATGAGAAAGGAAGAAATCCCTTACTTGGAAGTGTGATCCGAAAGGCATATAATGGGATTGAGATAGGCATCATGGGAGCTTGGGGCGCCTTGGGAGGATTGTAGAGGGAAGAGGTAAGTGGTTGGACAAACTCCAAATTCATTGAGTGAAGAGGAAGTGAGTGTTTGTGTGGGTTAATATATGAAAAGGGAAGGAATTCTTTTCTATTTAGGTTTTAGACCCTACACATTAAACTAACAAAAACCACAAAACATCCCATGGTTATTGCCCTTGTTTTTTACAGATGGGATTGTAAACCAATATTTTAAAAGACCAATGGCTAAAATTATTAAAATATTAAGCTTTCTTATGTGGAGGGGAGGCACACTCTCAAGGAACTCATTTTAAAATGACAAAAAGATTTATATGTCTTGGAGGGTCAACTAAAGATTTTTATAATAAAAAAACCTAAAATCACATTATTTTAATGATAAAAAGTATATTGGATGAACATAATGTTCATATTATTTTATTACATCACTATTGGGTCATTATGATGTCATAAAACACATTATATATTTAAATGGTATTTAATTTTTACCAAAAAATTCGAATGTCCCAGAAAATTATTAAAAGTATACGATTGGATAATTTCGACATCCCGATTCCAAAAATAATACTCATTTTATATAAATAATTTTCTAAATATGTTATTTTTTTACTTTTAATATAAAAAATTACATTAATAAAAAATTAACGGGTTTTGAAAAAAATTTCTTTCAATTCTTAATAAAAAAACACAATTGTATTTATAATAATTATACAGTCATTAATATTTAATAAAAATTAATATAGTAATACTTTTTAATTAAAATATTATTTAATTAGAAAATCATTTAATTCGTCAAAATAGATTTCTAAATTATCTTAAAATGCTATTTAAAAAAAACTATTTATAAAGTAACAATAATAAAATGAATGTATATTCTCTATACAAAAATAATGTACATAATCATAGTAATAGGGTCTTGTTACATAACCCCTTATAACACCTGCATACAACTGAAGGGTAATGTGTGCAATGGTGAAAGACTCTTGGGGTGGCTCGAATAAAAATGCTCGGGTGGTAATCTCTATCAACTTCCACTTCTCCTATAGGTGGTTCCGTTCGAGCTTAACATGTTGAAGCTCGACTTGGGTTGGGTCAAGAGTGAAACCCAATGATGCCAACTCCTTTTTTTATATGTAAAATGGGTTTTGTTTGGAGAAATTCTACTGGATGAGGCCATCACTTCCTTTTCCCGAGTAAGTTGGATTTGTTAATGCCCTGTATTTATACTAAACATGTGATCATTGTTAATTGACTATATTAACAAGAGTCATAATTATTAATGTTATTTTAAAATCCAAAAATATAACACCAAATAATTGATTATTTTATATAACCATTTAACATAATAGGATATTAGATCATGATAAATTTTCATTAATGAAAGTTTGGGTTGTTATATTTCTTTATATCCAAATGACTAGACAAATAGTAGAAACAACTGCTAAAATAATGTTATTAATATGGTTACTTTGATTACTCCTAGTAGTATGTGACAAGAACTCCACTGTTGTCATGTGGATGAACAAATAACTATTTACAATTCCCCCAAAATTGTGGAATAAGTGTTAGGAAATAGTGCAGTAATGAAAAAAATGATGCATATTTTCATATCCCCTTAAGCATAAGTAAAAAATCACAGACAAGTACTTGACCACCATGTTGTAGGTTTTCAGGTGTAAACAGGTGGTTCTACTATAATTTCCATAGGAGGAGTAATCTGGAAGTTGGGATAAAGGGTTCCTTGAATTTTAGAATCCAAGAGGGTACCTATATATGTCCATCGAAATGAATTTCATAAAAAACCATTGTGTTGTAAAACTTAATCTTATTTGGATTACAAATCATAATATAAAAGTACATGAAGGAGTAATTTTTTCAGGAAAGCTTTAGGAGTGATAAGATATGTAATAATTCCATTCTAATTCAATAAATCTACCACGATCAATGTAGACAAGCTAGGAGGAACACATCCAGTGATAAGATTACTATCCTACCAAGGGGAGTTACAATAATTGATACTAGACTACCCACTAATAATCCAATTATAAGTCTTCATTATATATTTAATAAAGTTCCTGATGAAAGGTCAAAGATATGAGGAAAGGTAGTGGGGGTACACATTAAGAAACATCATCTTTAATCTAGAGGATATAAAGTCCATAGAAGGGTCATTAGAAGAGATGAGGTTTCTTGTAAAAATTTTAATGAATCCATTATTAAAGATATTGAGATCCTTGAAACCATGACCACCATGATCAATCTGGTTAGTACAGTCTATCAACAAAACTGTAATCATCTTTCTATTATATCTATTGATATAATTTATTCTTTAATAGGGATACAAGTAATGGAAACAATTCATACTATTCGTATGAATGGATAGTGTTTATGATGATAATATGTTTATTAAATCCATTTATCCTCCATGGGTTATACTGTGATTGATCTATAATAATACCCCTTCTTTTCATAGTTTATAAGATGATGAAATTATTAATTGATTATGAAACAAGTATCTTTTAATAATGTTATGACATAATTATGTTTTAATGAAACTCTTTTATTTTTATGGGTTATGATCTCTTGAATGTTTTATAATCTTATATCTCAAACATGGTTGATTAACTTTATGTGAGACTAGTTACATTATAACAAATTACATTGGTTATGTTATGACTAATGATGGTGGTTATGTTATAACAAAAATTTGGTTGGATCTATATCTTCCCACAATGCATTGTTGAACGATTTAGATATCATGAGATTGATAGATCTGGATTAGAGAGTTAACATAGTTCAGTAAGTTACTTTTCCCATATGATGGTCATGGGAGTGAACCCTGACCAATATGACGGTCTACAGAGTGAACCCATTACACTATATAGAACGAGATTCCACTCTAGATGGTGGTGTGTCCTAGAAAATAGGTGTATCCACCAATAGTGTCCCATTATAGGTTTGGCATTGTTCTTTGACTACTAAAGAAATACTTTTCTATGAATTTGTGTTTTTCAAAATCATATATTATTTCAATTTTATGCTCTCATGGTTCATGTAATTTTATTATCATATTATTTATGTCTTATGAATAACCAATTATTATTCCATGACTCATGATTATGATATTTGATATATAGGGAATAGTTTTCAAAAGTTATGCCTATGTTCTCATACCTTTACATTAACATTATGCATATATATCTCATTTTTCACCCTTAGTGAGCATTAAATCTTACCCTTTCTTAGGTTATCATTCCCCTTATTATAAAGAATTGTGTTATATAATTTTACTGAACGATATGATATTTATGGAAGATATTGAAGATCTTTAATGAATTAAGAAAATTATTTTCAATGTTTCCAATGGAACTAAACTAGAAATTTATTAAGCATGTCTTTGTATAATGTAATGTGTATTCAAATAAAAATTTGTAATATCCATGTATGATAAGGATAGTTTACTATACATACAACATAGCCAATCCCATTCCATGGATATGCTGTCCCAAAACCACTAACTCACCCTGGACAACCCATGGTCTAAGTGAATTCCATCTTATATTATAAGTTTCCACTATATGAAATGTGTTATATATCCATGCCTCTATACAAACATTTTGATATAGATATGGGTATATAAGTCCTTATAGTGATGGTTAAGATTCAACATTTTTATAGATTAAAAACCAATACATATACCTTTGGTTTTATAAAACCATTGGTTCATGATAGGCTATATTTTTTTTCTAAATACATTATTATAGTTTACCCTCATAATTAACTTATCATGATAACCACTCCCCCATGATCCCTAATATTCCCCAATAATTGTACAGATACCCACTTTCTCACCAAGAAATTTTCCTCCATCCGTCAATTTACTGATTGAATTCTTTGTCAACATCAAATCTGTGAGTTTTGTTTCCACCCATTATTTTATCGAGAATTAGTTCTGTTTTTATCTATGTGTCAACAATATCTGATATCCCATTAGGTAAAAAATCTTCCAAATTCATTAAATTTAGGTTTATCATGACAATATTATATATAGTATTGCTTAGTAAATGTGACCGTAGTGTGCTGTATTTTTTTAATTTATTTACTAACTGAATCTACCTAAATCTAATATAAAATTATTTTTTTTGGTAATATATATTATAAGAATATTTATTTTATAATTTTAATAGTTTTCTTGTTTTGTACATTTACTTGTGGGATATGATATTATTCATTTAATTAGTTTATTTTATTCAATGAATGATAATTTTTTGGGAAATATTAATCTCTCTCTATTATTGTAAGAATGGATAGAATAATAATTCTAGTAATTTTGAATATATTAAACAAATGTATGTTAAACATTATCAGATGATATGTATGTATTTTTTCAGGATAAAGTGACGAGATTTTTCTTTTGATAAAAATTATTATAATTATTTTTAATGTTTTAATAATATTTTTACTGGTTATGACTAAATGGATAACTGATTATAAGGACGAGCTATAATGTAATATTATGTTGTTGTTGAAATGTTTAATATTATGGACAAATTTTCAATTGTTCTTATAAGAATCATGATGTATGTGTAATTGATTTTTTTTATCAAAATCATCATAGAACTAAATTTTAGGTTTATAAATGATGATTTATTAGATAAATAAGCTATTATTATTTTTAAATAATTAATTAAATGATTTTTTCCATTATTATACCTATTGGGTGATATTTGTCTTTTTTGTATGGAAAATAGAACTGGTAGAGAAGAATGTATTACCAATATTTTTTTTTAATTTATACTTGGGGTTAATTATGTTTTAGAGTGTTATTATTGAGGTTAAGAAACTTTAAAATTATTTAAGTTGTATATTCTTCTTATATGTAATATATATTACAGAACTATTTAATTTAGGAACGTGTTAGTTCATGAACTACACTTTAATTATACAAGAAATTAAAAATTTTAAATACATCCTCTTGATTTTTTTATAAATTTTCAATAGTTAAATCCCATTTTCCATTATAACCCATAAATTCATTATTACATTCATCATTTATGATATATTTTTCTTCATGCCTCCTTTCCTTTACATATCTATGACAATTTTCCTTTTTTAATGAATACTAAAAATAATTTGTTTTTATTTAAATTAAATAAAATCATATTTATGTAATTTATCCATGTAATATTATGTGAAATTTTATATGTTTTTTTATTATGTATTTGGATTTATTTTAATTTATGTGTTATCATATGGATTTTATTTTTCATAAAATCATATGTTATCTTTTTCTAAATTATTTATTCATTTGTAAATTAATGAATTACATAAATTTCACAGCTCATCTAAAATAATTATATATGTATTTTAAAATAACATGAAATATATTCCATATAGATTTATAATTTAGTGATAATATTCTTATAAATTAGAATTATTCAATTAATCATTAGAAGAAAAATCAATTTGTTATGCTATATGGAATGGTAAATTAGATGCTTATATTTATGATTATATGGTTGGGGTTTTCAATGAAACTTATAAGTGGTTATGTTATATAAAATGAGATATTTTATTTCTTTTCACTATGGTTATTTCACTCAGTTACATGAATAAAGTATACAATTTATTATTATTATTTTCTTCAAGATATGATGTGATGATAAAAAAGTATAATTTATCTTATTTATAAATTATCTAATAATGAATTATGTTTTTAATAACAATAGTAAATATATATATTAGATTCATTTTCACCCTCATATAAAGGCCTTTATGTTTTTATTTATTAGGAAATTATATTTTTAATGTTATTTAGAGGGAAATATTACATGGATTAGAGGCTGAGATTGTTGGATCTCGAATATACAGATTATACACATGAGAGGGGTGAATTGTTTCTTTAATATTTTTCATTAATTCTTTGATTGAACAAGTTCTGCCCTCTTTGATTTATCAAATTTGGTTATACAGTGGAAATAAATAAAAGCAAGGACAAAAAGATGTATAGTGGTTCGGGGAACAGAAGGCCCCTAGTCCACTCCACCAACACTCAACTCCACGAGTTTGATGATTTTTACTATCTAGTCCCCATTTCAACAGATCGGTCCACAACTGAATACAGGAAGTTAACACCATTACAATCCAAGGAAAAAGAAAGCCTTCTAGTTCAAACACGAACCATCACATCTTATTACGAGAAGCTGGTTACTCAAGATAAAAGAATTTCAGAAAGAATATTTTCCAGATGATCATCACAATGCAACAGAATGAAATTGATAGTAGATGGATCATCATCTATAGAAATATTTATTTTCATGCTGAAAAAGTTCTGAGTCGATCTGGTTGCAATAGATATAATGATATAGTTCACAACTTCAGCAATAGAAGATTCAAAGTTGATATTTGATGTAGAATAAGTGAAACTTCTATCGCATTCCTTCTTCTTTAAATTAACAGAGCTTTGACACTCCTTTTTTTTTGAATCAGCAGATCAACGTGATTTTTTGCAGTCTCTATTTTTCACCTTTTTAAAAAAAAATATTGATCACCACCCTCCTGTATATATGGTTTTTCTTTTCAGAGAGAACATATTTATAATAAATATGAGCATATCTCGAGCACATTTAGATCCATAAAATTCGGCTTCTGATTCACAATATTCAAAAATTTGAACTTATAGAGTAGTCGCAACTTCCTTAAAAACTCGGCATACAAAGATCCTTTCAATTCGATCTTTAGTCCAATGATAAAATTGCTTTGAATCGGTCAAAGTCGTACATTAAAAATGACTTTAATTCCGGCTTGAAATCCTCCCAATAATTAGCTTTCTAACCATTGCATAAAAATATCATATTTCAAACCTTTCTGACGCCAAACGTAAGGTTGATAACGTGACCTCCAAATGTAGGGTTGATAACATAGTCTTCAAACATAAGTTTCACAATGTAAGGTTGATCATAAACATAGGGTTGATCATCTATACTTTTTTTTTAAATCTCAAACGTACGGTAAAAGATCCATACTTTTACTTAATCCATACTTTTCAAAGAACATATGGTTGTTCACAAAAGTAAGGTTGATGAACCATACTTTTGAAAAACAAACGTAAATTTTAGTACCTACGTACGGTTCTCCTTCCATACTTTCCTAATAACCAAAACATAAGGTTCCTTACTAATGTAAGGTTATTCTTCCATACTTTTCTGAAAATGTATGGTTGTTTAAACATACTTTTTTCTTATCTCAAAAAGTATATGCGCTTTTCATCCTTACGCTACGTTTATCCACATATGGTATGAACAGTGAATCCAGGACACGCTTAAAGAATATTTCGAACAAGTAATAAATTCTCATTATTTTAAGTGTAAAATAAATTAATAATTTCCTGCAAAATACTAAAAAAATTATTAGAAAATAATTAAGGGCATTTGTGAGCATCAAAATTATCATAAATAGACAGAGTATTATTTTCAATAATCTCCCACTTTAAATAAAATTATTATATATTGTTAAAAACAATAATTTTCTCAACAATATCCCCCTTTTTGATGATCACAAAACCCATAAGATAATAAAACAAATTAAATGAAATTAACTCTCAAAATAAATCAATATTTTAATTTTAAAAAAATAAATAAAAATTTTAATAAATAAAAATTTCTCTAAATAAAAATTTCAATAAATAAAAATTTCTCCCCCTGAAAGTAAAATAATTTTTCTTTAAAATTTAGAAATAAAAAATTTCTCCCCATTAATAAATAAGGGTTTTTTTAAAATAAAATGTTGTGTTTATCCAAATTTCTCCCCCTTTTGTGATATAAAAAATAATGATAAATCATGGATTTTAACACAATTAATGTTGCACTAAACTGTAGGTAAATGCTATTATTAACTGTTTACCAATAATTAAATCCGGAGTACTGGAATTTCAAAAATAAAGATAGTAAAACAAATAGAAAGGAAGAAATATATTTTTATTAAAAATGAAAAATAGATACAAGTATGATAAACACATGAATCAAGGTTTGGGAAAGATATGAAATAGGTTCTATCTCCTCTGGATTTCAGACTTGATTTTTGTAAACTGTTCCCTGAGTCTCTTCATCATCCCATATCCATGTTTGATAATGAGATATATGTTCTCTTGAGTCATATGAATATCCTCGATTAAATTGACTCTGAAAAAATCATGCATCCTTTCTTCTTTTTTGATAAAAACTGACAGCTTCTCTAACATCTGATTTAACAGATTTCTGATTGGCGGCTCACTAGATATTAGTTTATCCACTAAAAATTTCTGATTGTCCAGCAACACTGATAATGGTGAACTATTACATTGAAGATCTTGCAACTGTTCATTCATGTTGCTCATCGCGGTTGTGATGGCTTGAAATCTTCGGATTAAATCAGGTGAAGTACCTGATCCACTAACAACACTATTTGCAACTGATGCAAATTGGTTCTCCATAAACAACTTTAGATCTGGTAAATCTGTCTTCATAACCATTTTAGATTTCAAATTTGCAACAGCATTCAGCATATCCTCTTTAAACATTTCAACTTCTTGCCTTTAAACTTTACTACCTTACACATTTTGAAATATCAATTGTTCGAAGGTTAAGGCATTTTTGAGAGTGACATTCTCAGATTCTAACTGAGACACCTTTTTTTACAGTTCTTCAACTTCTTTCTTCCTTGAATCAGAGGCACCCTATAAGGACCCAACCTTAAACCTTACTTATTATTGAATTAAATGAATAATTCACATTGAGGATACTTTCAGGTTTAGAGTTTTAGAGAATTAGGACATAACTATTACATCACAAAGATTACAAAGTAGACACATCTACTTAGCTTCCATTTTTTTCACAAAATAAAAACTCTTTAAAAAAAGAGTCATTTCTAGTTCCTTGTTTTAGACAGCCTGGAATTTCCTTGATCCCATCCTTGACCCTATTCAACTTTATGTCCTGTGAAAAAAATTTCAAAAAAACTTGGGATGAGCATAAAAAGCTCAGTAAGGGTTATAACAATATGTAATGAAAACATTAGTCCATGTATACATAAGAATCAATGAAATCATACATTACTCATAAAACATAAGCACATTGACATACCTCATGAAATCACAATATTTATGAGTAACTCATAGAAGTTATAAGACATATAGGTAACTTAAGGCATTCACAACATTCTTACGTAGGGAGTAACCCTCTTGGTTACATTTGGAATACCCATAACAGTATATTCCCTAAATCTCTTCGGAGAAAACATAACGTTTAACCCCATTGCGTTACCCAATGCATTGGAGAGCTATATCGGGCTCACCCACCCTTAGTTTATCACGGAACCACCCATATTCATAAACAATGCCCAAGAACTATAGAAAAATCATAGTACATATATTAAGCACAAAAAAAGATAACATTCCCACATTGTAATAACAATATAACATTTTAAGATATTGAAATAACGAATCCATTCTAAAAACGATTTTCAAAACCATTTAAAACATTTAATAAAGATATTTTTTAATCAAAGTGTCCCATACCACTTTGAAGATTTTAACATTTTAAACCATTAATATCCATATAAATAAATCCTTAAAACCATTTTGAAAAAAAGGATATTAATGAGAAATATTTATAATAATAAATCATTAAAACATTTAAAACAATATTTTAGTTAAAGTATTTTTAACAAAATGAGAGACACTTGAATACAATAATTTAGGAATAAAATTTAATTAGAACTCTATAATATCAAGAGAATAGAGGGATTCATTATATAATATTCCAAAGGACAATATATACACCATATAAGAGTGAGCTGGTGCATAACAACAATGAAGTCCCAATAGAAATGTAAAATGAGATGAAATCCATTATAAAGAAGGTATCCTTAAATTAAGGATAAATAATTCTCATAATTATGTGTAAAAAATTATAAATACACCCAATATAAGTGGATATTAAGTGTAAAACTATCAATGGTCATTCATACATATTCAAAGGATGACATATTCAATAACTACATGTTGAACCCAAAGAAATCTAAATTGGGTTAAGAAGTTCCCTTGGTAAAATTCGACAGCCTAATGGCGTCACATAAAATTTTAGAAAAAGAGTTGATGAGAGAGATAAAGGGTATCTCATCTCTTGAAAATAAAATTTACGGCAATAAGGATATATAAGAACGTATCCCCACATAATAAGATGAAAATTAAAAGACATAACAAAAGAAGTCTTTTAAAAAGAAGAGGAGGTTGAAAGGTCCCCTTACCGATTTGGGTAACTTTCGAAACATACACCCCATTAAAGAAGGGTCATACAATGAATATGTAAATACACATAAATGAAATTATATTACACAAAGAGTTTAATAATGGGCATTACATAATCCAGTCAATGGAAATGGTGGAAAATGTAGCATAAATCTCACGGGAATGAAAGTGAGATGAAAAATCCCTTATGAAAACTCGGCAGCCTAACGACGCCACTTAAAACATCCAAAAATGGATTGATGAGATAAAATAGGGTATCTCATCATATTAAAATAAAATGTACAACAAGAGTAATATAAATAAAATCCCCCAACATAACAAAGAGGATCTTAAAAGAAGTGATATAAAGGAGAGTACTTAGAAAGAAAGAGAGAGGTTGGATCTCTTACGAAAATTCGGCAACCTAACGGCGCCACTCAAAACTTCCAAAATGGATTGATGATAGAAAATAGGGTCTCTCTCCATGTGAAAAAATAATTTAATGTAGGATTAATATAAAAGAACATCCCAATCATAAGAAATATGAGATTAAAAGGAATGACATAAAAGAGTGTACTTAAAAAGAAAGAGAGGGGTTGGATCCCTTACCTCAAGTCCGACTTGTCTTGTTCGTTTGTTTATACTGATGAATAATAAAATTTGGTCAATTTATAATTGCATAAGGAACTCCTTTAAAGATTATTATTCAGTTAATATCACATATTATAATGTTATAATAATTTTTTAACAATGTTAGTTCATATGAGACGTTTTTGCCGATGTTTGGTACATAAGTAAAAAAATGAACTTGTTTGAAAATGATTGCCCATGTAGTTATAAGTAAATCATTTAAAGAATAGTATTAATGATTAAAATATCATATATATCCAGTATATATTCATTTTATACTATTCCATAACATTTGGAGATAAAAAAATGAAAAGCACCGTTCATGGAGACGGTAGGCCGTACGTACGGATGAACACTACTTTCATTTTTTTGTCATATTAACGGAATTAAAAATAAAGAAATAAATATATATATATATTATAATTCCAGTATATTATATATTTTATATAGGTCACATATTTTCATTAATTTCATTCTTTATACATTCCATGTATTGCATAAACGAGTCACATCACTTGAGTGGGTGGTAGTCCACACTTCCTCATATGAAATTATCGCATTTTCACAACATGAAAAGAATAAAGGTATGTTTTAAATATATAATACAAAAGAACATAGTAAACGTAAATACCATATATATCATATATAAAATACAGTGACATCATAATGGCCACCTTTAAAGGTGTTAAAAGAATATTGAACAATCATCGTTTCGTGAGGCAGAAAATCGCCAACCATAGAAACAGTATGTTCTTTAACCATTAGACGAATGTGTGTGAAAGTGTAGCTCGAATCCTTCTTATAACAACATCATAGTATATTTAATATACTGGTGTTGTTACAAAAAAATTAATAAAAAGAGTTTAGGGGTTTGGAGAAGCAAAATAAAACAAAAGAACACAAGGGAAGACATTACCTTTAAATCGGGTAACTCTCTTTGATTTAAGCTCAAAAGCTTCCTTTGAAAGGATTATTCCCAAAGTTAGGCTTCAATGATGAAGATAGGGATGTGGAGAGAAGAAATGGGTAGGGGTTGGCCAAGGCAAAGTCTTTAGAGGTGTGGGTAAGGTGGTAGAGTTGGGGGCCTTTTATAAGAGGAGAGGAGAGGCACTCTTGGAAAGTTACAAAATGTTACTTTATTTTCAAATGGGTTTCGGATTTTAAAGGTCCTAAATTGATGTATTTCGAGTATAAGGTGGTAAGGGTTCGAAATATAATCCAATAGGTATTTTACAAGTGTAAGTTATAGTTTTAACATTATATTTTCATTTTATTTAAATCCTTTATTAATGAGGTAATCGCTGCATCATCATGATGTCATAAATAATTTAATTTATTTAATGTCTACAAATTATAAAAAAACTATCATGATGCAGGAAATCGTTTTATCTTTCTGATGAATATTTATAGTCAAAAATATGACTTGTATAACCCCATTTAAAAATTGTTTTAGTAAAACAACTCATGCTTGTGACATTTTTATTTTAACTTAAAATAAAATGTTATTTATGTCATATTCCAACAAAAGTGGCTCCATGGGGTCCCCAAGTTGACCCATGGATTTATTGGTCAGACATGACACATCCAATTAGGGTAGGACATGTGTCTAGGTCATTTCATATTATTAAAACATTATTTTTACCGTAAATTACACTAATTACCTCTAATCGCGATTAAAAACATAAAAGTTACTATTCACCAAAAAATTATTTTAATCCCGTTGAACCAAATTTTACATCCTAATGACAACAATTTTTGTCAGATTTTTGAAATTCAAAACACTGTAGTGGTAATGTTTCATTTAAACGAAAAATCAGTTTCTTTAACTACCACTTAGTGGTTTCACTATTCATCAAAAATTGAGGTTTTTCAGAAAATTAAAAAAAAATTCACCCTAAGCTATATTTGATATTCCGAATTCAAAAATGATTTCCATTTTAAAAAATTGAAAACATATAAGTCGAATTAATTAATTTAATAATCAATTCCCGCTGTCAAAACAAATAGCGTGTTTTTAAGAAACAATATCTATTAAAAGATGGACACTAGTTTAAGTCCAATTTCAAACTGAAATTAATTCCAATGACCACTATTGGATTAAATGGTAAAAATATATTATAATTGGACTTTAAAACCAATTCAATAGACAATATAATCATATAAATAAATTAGATTAAAAATAGGTTTTGAATTAAAATACAACATTTTTCACAATTCATTTAAAAATTAACTTTATCGAAAAAATACCAAAAATTTACACAATGTAAATTATGATGTCCCGATTCTAAATAAGAATTTTATTTGGTCCAATATAACATATGAAATTTTCAAAAATTGGATTTAAAAAGAGTTCGCCATCAAAAGGTGGTTAATCGACCTTTTAAAAAATATTAGAATATTTACTCTTTAAAATTGGATTCATTCACATTTTAAGCCTCTAACATTTATTGGATAAAAGTAAAAATATCTGACAAACATATATAATAATTTTTTAGTTAGTTCTGTTCATTCCCACCATTACAATGACTAGGTGTTAACTACCATTTAAAATAATATTATTTTATAATTAGAGTGCAATGTAAGATTCCCAAAAAACTCGTTGTTGCATATTGGGTACGCCATCGAGCATAAAGTTACCTTTAATGTAATATTAATATTTTATTAAAAAATATGGATAAATATGAAAATTTCATATTCTTTATTTACCTGGGGTGTTACATCCTCCCCACCTTTTGGGAATTGTGTCCTCGTAATTTTAAAATTGGGCTTGGAAACATCATTGAAAATCCCACATCGGAACAAGAGTAAAACTATCACTTTAAAATAAAGAAAGAGATGTACAAAGGTCACCCGACTTAACCCATACTAGGATTCCAAGTATGAAAATATTTATATGGAGGAAAAAACAAAGGGTCATGTTCTGATGGAGATTGATAGTAAACATGTCTAGGAGAAAGTTAACCATAAGAAAATCACACACTTGTGATGGGTTAAACGGTACTTGATTCCCCAGAAGGAAAAATTAACAGAAAACATTTTTGTTTTAAGTTACTTTTCATTGAGGAATTTATTTATGAGCTTAACTAAAACATAATGAAACATACTTACTTGTCACGTATACTTTCAACTTTTACTAGATTCCTTAATCAAACTCATTTTTTCTCTAAAAGACGAGTTTTTAGGAAGACTTGTTCGCATTAAGAGTACTATAATCAAATTCTTGAGAATCACCTAATCCACAAAAGAGAACTATATATTTCCCATGTCATTAGACAAAATCCAAAACCAAAATTTTTAGTATGAGATCAAATAATCCACAAAAGTATAATCCTTTATAAAAAGAAAATCTATTTTTAATCTCCAAAATTTGTCCAAAAAACCCCCAAAGTTCAACGAAGACCATTCGATAAACAATTGTCCATAAAATTATTCAAAGTAAAAAAAAACTAAGATTGAAACACAAATATTTGAAGGATTTAATCACATAGTCTTCCAAGGTACAAATTAACTTTTATCTCCAAATAACATCAGTTGCTCTTAAATTATCATATTGAAAAGTAATTAACCTAATCACATATCCTCAATGATAGGTTAATAATTTCCATAGATAACCCAAAATAAACTTACTCTTGATTCAAAAATCATCTAACTAAAAAGAATTAGTCAAACTAACCAGGTAATTCACGTAGTCTAGTGGTAGGTGATAAATACCAGTCGCACTTTGGTTGTGGATTCGATTCCCGCAGCTTTGTCCGACGAGATGGGTTGTCACACGGTCTGCGTGTTGTCCTTTTTCCAAAACTATATAATTCTTAAAACATTCCCAAAAATGAGATAAAATATTCAAAAATAATCATAACATATTTTAACATCATGTTTATCTCATGCCTTTCATTTTCCATCATAATATATAATAACCCATAATTACCTCAAAAGTAAGGATCATATAAACCCTAATGGTTACCATTATAATTATTACCTGAAATTCCACATCGATTGGTCACCTCGTACATGAAGCATTACAGAACATACCAAGGTACAAGTGGTTGATCATGACTCCTTGTTTGTTGGTTTAGAACAACCACGAGTTTCCTCATGGAATCCCCCATTTCATCCAGTCTCTTAATCAGAGAACCAGCACAGTTTCCTTCAAACCTATTGTCACTTTGGTGCCTGTTATATCCATCCATTCACTAAAAATAGAAATGTTAGTGTGAGTATATCAACAAAACCATCATGTACTAATGAGGAAGATAAACACTAAGATATACTTACTCATTAACTTTATCTAAAACTAGGACTCTTTATGAAATCCTAACCATTATGATAATGTCACTTATGCCTAGAGAATACCCTAACCTCTATAGTTATCTAAACCGACCTCTGATACCAACTATAAGGACCTGACCTTAAACCTTACATATTATTGAATTAATTAAATAATTCACATTGAGGATCTTTTCAGGTTTAGAGTTTTAGAGAATTAGGACATAACTATTACATCTCAAATATTACAAAGTAGACACATCAACTCAGCTTCCATTGTTTTCACAAAACAAAACTCCTTAACAAAAGAGTCATGTCTAGTTCCTTGTTTTAGACAGCCTGACATTTCCTTGATCCCATCCTTGACCCTATTAAACTTTATGTCCTGTGAAAAACATTTCAAAAAAACTTGGGATGAGCATAAAAAATCAGTAAGGGTTACAATAATACGGAAAGAAAACATTATTCCATGTATACATAAGAATCAATGAAATCATAAATTACTCATAAAACATAAGCACATTGACATACCTCATGAAATCATAAGATTTATGAATAACTCATAGAAATCATAAGACATTAAGGTAACTTGAGGCATTCATAACATTCTTACGTAGGGAGTAACCCTCTTGGTTACGTTTGGAATACCCATAAAATATATTCCCTAAATCTCTTCGGAGAAACCTTAACGTTTAACCCCTTCGCGTTACCCAATGCATTGGAGAGCTATATCGGGCTCACCCGCCCTTAGTTTATCACGGAACCACCGGTATTCATAAAAAATGCCCAAGAACCATAACATAATCATAGAACATAACTTAAGCACAAAAAAAAGATAACATTCCCACATTGTAATAACAATATAACATTTTAAGATATTGAAATAATGAATCCATTCTAAAAACTATTTTTTCAAAACCATTTAAAACATTTAATAAAGATATTTTTGAATCAAAGTGTCTCATACCACTTTGAAGCCTTTAACATTTTAAACCATTAATATCCATATAAATAAATACATAAAACCATTTTCAAAACAAGGATATTAATGAGAAATATTTATAAGAATAAATCATTAAAACATTTAAAACAATATTTTAGTTAAAGTGTTTTTAACAAAACAAGAGACACTTGAATACAATAATTGAGGAATAACATTTAATTATAACTCTATACTATCATGAAAATATAGGGATTCATGGTATAATATTCCAAATGACAGTATATACACCATATAAGAGTGAACTGGTGCATAACAACAATGAAGTCTCAATAGAAATGTAAAATGAGATGAAATCCATTATAAAGAAGGTATCCTTAAATTAAGGATAAATCAATCTCATAATTATGTGTGAAAAATATAAATACACCCAATATAAGTGGATATTAAGTGTAAAACAATAAAAGTTCATTCACACATATTCAAATGATGACATATTAAATAACTACATGTTGAACCCAAAGAAATTGAAATTGGGTTAAAAAGTTCCCTTGGTAAAATTCGACAGCCTAACGGCGTGACATAAAATTTTAGAAAAAGAGTTGATGAGAGATATAAAGGGTATCTCATCTCTTGGACATAAAATTTACGGCAATAAGGATATATAAGAACATATCCCCACATAATAATATGAAAATTAAAAGACATAACAAAAGAATCCTTTTAAAAAGAAGAGGAGGGTGAAATGTCCCCTTACCGATTTGGGTAACTTTCAAAACGTACACCCCATTAAAAAAGGATCATACAATGAATATGTAAATACCCATAAATGAAATTATATTACACAATTAGTATAATAATGGGCAGTACATAAACCACTCAAAGGAAATGGTGGAAAATGTAGCATAAATCTCACGGGAATAAAAGTGAGATGAAAAATCCCTTACGAAAACTCGGCAGCCTAACAACGCCACGTAAAACTTTCAAAAATGGATTGATGAGATCAAAGAGGGTATCTCATAATATTAAAATAAAATGTACAAAAAGATTAATATAAAGAAAATCCCCAAACATAACAAAGAGGAGCTTAAATGAAGTGACATAAAGAAGAGTACTTAAAAAGAAAGAGAGAGGTTGGATCTCTTACGAAAATTTGGCAGCCTAACGGCGCCACTCAAAACATCAAAATGGATTGATGAGAGAAATTAGGGTCTCTCATCATATTAACATAAAAAATAAATTAGGATTAATATAAAATAACATCCCAATCACAAAAAATATGAGCTTAAAATGAATGACATAAAAGAGTGTACTTAAAAAGAAAGAGAGGGGTAGGATCCCTTACCTCAAGTCCGACTTGTCTTGTTCGTTTTTTTATATTCCTGAATAATAAACATTGGTCAATTTATAATTGCTTAAAGACCTCATTTAAATATTATTATGAAGTTCATATCACATATTATAATGTTATAATAATTGTTTAATAATTTTAGTTCATATGAGACGTTTTTGCCGATGTTTGGTACATGAGTAAAAAAATGAAATTGTTTGAAAATGATTGCCCATGTAGTTATAAGTAAATAATTTACAGAATAATATTAATGATTAAAATATCATAAATATCCAGTGTATATTAATTTTATACTATTCCATAACATTTGGAGATAAAAAAAATGAAAAGCTTCGTTCATGGAGACGGTAGGTCGTACGTACGCATGAACGCCACTTTAATTTTTTTGTTATATTAATGGAATTAAAAATAAATGATATATATATATTATAATTACATTATAATATATATGTTATATAGGTCACATATTTTAATTAATTTCATTCTTTATACATTCCACGTATTGCATAAACGAGTCACATCACTTGAGGGGGCGGTAGTCCACACATCCTCATATGAAATTATCGCATTTGCACAACATGAAAAGAATAAAGGTATGTTTTAAATATAAAATAAAGAAGAATATCGTAAAAATAAATACCATATATATCATATATAAAATACAGTGATATCATAATGGCCACCTTTAAATGTGTTAAAAGAATATTGAACAATCATCGTTTCGTGAGGCAGAAAATCGCCAACCACAGAAACAGTATGTTCTTTAACCATTAGACGAAGGTGTGTGAAAGTGTAACTAGAATCCTTCTTATAACAACATCCTAGTATATTTAATATAATGGTTTTGTTACAAAAAAAATTAATAAAAAGAGTTTAGGGGTTTGGGGAAGCAAAATAAAACAAAAGAACACAAGGGAAGACATTAACTTTAAATCGGGTAACTCTCTTTGATTTAAGCTCAAAGGCTTCCATGGAAAGGATTATTCCCAAAGTGATGATTCAATGAAGAAGATAGGGATGTGGAGAGATGAAATGGGCAGGGGTTGGCCGAGTCAAAGGCTTGAGAGGTGTGGGTAAGGTGTTAGAGGTGGGGGCCTTTTATAAGAGGAGAGGAGGGGCACTCTTGGAAAGTTACAAAATGTTACTTTATTTTCAAATGAGTTTCGGATTTTAAAGGTACCAAATTGATGTATTTAGAAGATAAGGTGGTAAGGGTTCGGAATATACTTATCCAATAGGTATTTTACAAGTGTAAGTTATATTTTTAATATTATCTTTTCAATTTATTTTAATCTTTTATTAATGAGGTAATCGCTGCATCATTATATGTCATAAATAATTTAATTTATTTAATGTCTAAAAATTATAAAAAAAATATTATGATGTAGGAAATATTTTTATATTTCTAATGAATATTTATAGTCAAAAATATTACTTGCATAACCCCATTTAAAAATTGTTTTAGTAAAACAACTCATGCTTGTGACATTTTTATTTTAACTTAAAATAAAAGGTTATTTATGTCATATTCCAACCAAAGTGGCCCCATGGGGTCCCCAAGTTGACCCATGAATTTTCATGGTAGGCCAGGACACATCCAATGATGGTAGGACATGTGTCTAGGTCATTTCATATTATTAAAACATTATTTTTACCTTAAATTACACTAATTACCTGTAATCGCGATTAAAAACATAAAAGTTACTATTCACCAAAAATTATTTCAATCCCATTGAACCACATTTTACATCCTAATGAAAACTATTTTTGTTGGATTTTTGAAATTCAAAACACAGAAGTGGTAAAGTTTCATTTAAACGAAAAATCAGTTTCTTTAACTACTACTTAGTGGTTTCACTATTCATCAAAAATTGATGTTTTTCAGAAAATTACCAAAAATTCACCCCAAGCAATATTTGATATTCCGAATTCCAAAAATGAATTCCATTTTACAAAATTAAAAACATATAAGTTGAATTAATTAATTTAATAATCAATTTCCGCTGTCAAAACAAATAGCGTGTTTTTAAGAAATAATATCTATTAAAAGATGGACACTAGTTCAAGTCCAATTTCAAAGTGAAATTAATTCCAATGACCACTATTTGATTAAAAGGTAAAAATATATTATAATTGGACTTTAAAACCAATTCAAAAGATAATCTAATCATATAAATAAATTAGATTAAAAAGAGGTTTTGAATTAAAATACAACATTTCTCACTTTTCATTTTAAAATGAACTTTATCAAAAAAATACAAAAAATTTACACAATGTAAATTACGATGTCCCGATTATAAATAAGAATTTTATTTGGTCCAATATAACATATGAAATTTTCAAAAAGTGTATTTAAAAATCATTCTCCATCAAAAGGTGGTTAATCGACCTTTTAAAGAATATTAGAATATTCACGCTTTAAAATTGGATTCATTCACATTTTAAGACTCTAACACTTATTGGATAAAAGTAAAAATATTTGACAAACATATATAATTATTTTATTAGTCAGTTCCATTCATTCTCGCCATTACAACGGCTAGGCGTTTACTACCATTTAAAATAATATTATTTTATAATTAGAGTGCAATGTAAGATTCCCAAGAAACTCATTGTTTCATATTGAGTATGCCATCGAGCATAGAGTCCCCTTTAAAGTAATATTAATATTTTATTCACAAATATGGATAAATATGAAAATGTCATATTCTTTATTTACCTGGGGTGTTACACACCCTGTGCTTGATTCACATTCTCAAGCTCGGGATGATGCAGCGGTACCAAAGGTAATGATTCAACATCAGATTTCTCTTTTTCTTTGTCCTGAGTAGGTTGGTCCACAGATTTTTCCTTAGAGTCCACAGAATCCTCTATAGAAAAATCCTCTTGAATTACTTCTGTGTGAGCTTCAAAAGTATTCTCCCCATAAACACCAGCATCTTGGTTTTCCACTAGATTTTCGAGAAAAAAATTTTCAGGAGTTTCCTGAGGTCTGGCGACTTCCTCACCAGGAACTGCCTCCTTATCTTGGTCCTATTGAAGTGTAACTTCAACATCATCTACAACCTATTCCTGATTATCCCTTTGAGCTTCTTCTTGATCTCCTGATCCCTCTACGGGTGTTGTCCTTTCACTAACAGCTTCCATGGTCTTATCAATAACAGCTTCTCTTACAAAAGAATATGCAATTAAAGCTTCTGGTGTTGCCAATGTAGGGGAAGTAATTTCATCATTAACAGTTTTAGTTCTTCGAGATTGAAGTCCCTCCTGACTTCCTTCTTCTTCAGCATCTTCCACTTCAAATCATATCATTCTTGCTACATTGCTAACTCTGGATTCAGCCTATCCCTCCTTAGGCTTAGCATGTTGAGCCTGAGCACTCTCCGAGTGTTCCTCAGCTCTTACTAGTAAGAGTTTTCCTTTAATGGTGCTTCAGAAGTATCCAATCTTCCTCAAAGTTCCATCATTAAACATATTACTATGATGACAATGTACTCGGGCATCCACTAATCTCACCATGTCTTTCTTAAGCAACAATTTAGAAATAAATTGACCGAAAGGGTAAAAGTTCATCCAGGTGTCACTTTGATAGTAGTAATTGAGGTACCTGACCATGTACCATGGAAAATTTAACATGATATCACTTAACAGAATATACATTATGTACATATCAGGCTACAAAATCTTTTCCATTTCTGCCATTCTGGGAGATATTCCAGTCTGAACAAATTTATCAAAGATCTTCTGATCTGGTCCGAAATCTTTCACCATCATTTTCTTAATAGTAGATATTACAAACAAAAAAGACATAATGTCCTTGGATATGTGAACAAAATCTCCTATATTCTTCAAATCAAAATGAAAAACTCCCTCATGAGGGCAGTTGAGAATCTGACCAATTTCTACTGACAAGATTGAGAAATCCCTATCCTCTATCGTAGCCATCATACTATCCTCAGTATCCCCCAGACTAAACTGTACAGATTTGAAGAAGTATCTAAGTTCTACTTCATACAGAAATTATGTATTTCACTGTTTAATGTCTGTTCAAGGTTCTGAAATGATAGCGCTTGTTTCAACAGCAGATTTGTCTGAAATAACCAGTCGAGATTTATTACCTTGCCCTATAAAATGTTTCTTCGTTATGAATGTTGTCTCTTGACATAGCTTGGCTCAACATCCCTAGATCTTTTAGTCCTTACCATTTCTACAAGAATATCTGAAGGTTTGAAGGTTAGGGTTTCAGAGGCTCAAAGATTATGGATCATGAGTAGAGGTGCGTTTTGCGGATTCGAAAATGTTTCGATAGAAGTAAAACAGTTCAGAAGTCAAAAGGGTTTCTGACAACCTAGATTCCTGTGTTTTTAATACTCATTACATATATTTAAAAATAAATAAAATAAATTATGTGGATAAAAGAAAATTATTCTGTTTTAAAAACAAAATAGAAAAAGTATTTTTAAGCAGAATAAAAAATACATTGTGAAATAAAATTTTATTTAAAAAAAATAAACCTAGCTCCACTTAATAAAATCAAACCTTGCAGTTGGAAGTGGTTTAGTAAAAATATCAGCTAATTGAATTTCAGTATTTATAAATTCTAAAAATATATCCTTTTTAATAACATGATCTCTTAAAAAGTGATGACTTATATCAATGTCCTTAGTTCTAGAATGACTAATATGATATTTTAAAATAATAATTTCACTTGTATTATCACATAAAATAGGTGTATTATTAAAATTTAATCCAAATTCCATAAGAGTGTTTTTTTTCAAAACACTTGGGCACAACAACTGCCAGCAGAAACATATTCTGCCTTGGCTCTTGACAAGGCAACTAAATGTTTTTTCTTACAAGACCATGACACTAAAAACCTTCCTAAAAAGTGACATGTTCCTAATGTTCTTTTTCTATCTAATCTAAAACTTCCAAAGTCAGCATATAAATATAAAATCAAATTGAAATCATAAGTTTTAGGATAAAGAAGAGATTGAAAAACAGTTCTTTTTAAATATTTAAAAATTCTTTTAAGAGTAGTTAGATGAGATTGTTTAGGATTTAATTTAAATCTAGCACAAAGACATAATGAATACATTATATCTGGCCTGCTAGCAGTAAGATATCATAAACTACCAATCATACCTCTATATAACTTTTTATCAACTGATTTTCCAGTTTCATCCAAATCATGTTTTATATTAGTACACATAGGATTGGTAATTGTCTTGCTGTTTTAAAGTCCAAATTTTATAAGTAAATTAGTAATGTATTTTCTTTGATTCAAAACATTTCCAAAAAATTTTTGATAAATTTGATGTCATAATAAGAAATTTAGTTCTCCCATCATACTAAATTAACATTCTTTTTTAATTAACTTTGAAAACTGATGACAAAGGGTTTTATTAGTTTATCCAAAAATTACATCATCAATATAAATTTAAACCAATAAAAAATTATTTTTTACAATTTTCTTAAGGAGTGTTGGGTTTTCCATTCTAACAGTAAAATCATTTTTCAAAATAAAAGAACTTAATCTTTCATACCAAGCTCTAGGTGATTTTTAAAGGCCATAAAGAGCTTTAGTAAGTTTAAAAACAGAATCTTGTTTTTGAAAATTTTCAAAACCAGGAGGTTTCTCAACATAAAATTCCTCTATTAAATAACCATTTAAAAAAAAGATTTAACATCCATATAAAATAATTTAAAATTAATATAAGATACATAGGCTAAAATGATTATAATGGCTTCTAACCTAGCTATAGGTGAAAAAGTCTTATCATAATCTATTCCTTCTTCTTGATTGTATCCTTTAGCTACTAATCTTTATTTATTTCTAGTTATTATGCCTTGGTCATCCTATTTATTTCTAAAGACCCATTTGGTTCCTAATACGACATAATTCTTTGGTCTTTCCACTAATTACCAAACTTCATTTCTTTTAAACCGGTTTAATTCATCTTGCATTGCTATTACCCAACTTTAATCCTCTAAATCTTCTTCTATAGTCTTGGGTTTTTGTTGAGATAGAAAGGCAGAGAATTCCACTAGGTTTCCTAAGTTTCTTCTAGTTTTAATTCCTGTATCTAAGTCACCTATCACAGTTTATAAAGGGTAATTCTTTAGGGTTCTAGACTATCTAGGAAAAACATTTAAAGGTTCTTTAGTATCATGTTTCTCTGAACTGGACAGAATTTATTTTATATCATTTTCAAAATCATACTTTATGTTCTCAAGTCTCATGTTATCATTAGAGTCATGTTCATCCATTTGATCGGTCCTTTTTTCAAAGGGATCAGATTCATCAAATCTTACATGAATTGATTCTTCAACAATCCTTGACTTCTTATTATAGACTCAATAATCTTTGGAAGTAGCAGAATATCCTAAGAAAATACCTTCATCAGATTTTGGATCAAACTTACCAAGATTATCTTTGGTGTTCAAGATGTAAACCTTGCATCCAAAAACATTAAAGTAACTTACTTTATGTTTTCTTTTATTCCATAGTTCATAGGGTGCCTTTTTCAAAATAGGTCTAATTAAAACTCTTTTAATTATATAGCAAGCTGTATTCACAACTTCTGTCCAAAAATATATAGATAGGCTATATTCATTTAACATAGTTCTAGCCAATTCTTGAATTGTTCTATTTATCCTTTCTACAATAACATTATGTTGAGGTGTTCTTGGTGCAGAAAAGGTATGTTTAATACCCATGTTTGAGAAAAAGGAATTAAATTATTGATTCTAAAATTTTCCACCATGATCACTTATTAATGAGATTATATTAAAACCTTTTTCATTTTGAACAGATTTCTAGAAACTTTCAAATAAAGTAAAAGCATCATTTTTAAATTTCAAAAAGAAAATCCATGTAAATCTTGAATATTCATCAACTAAAACATATACATATAATTTACCAGATAAGCTTGCTACTCTTGAGGGTCCAAAAAATCCATATGAATAAGTTCTAGAGGTTTAGATATAGCAACTTTATTAACAAATTTGAAGGATGATTTGTGTCTCTTGTCAAGTTGACATGCATCACAAAATCGGTCAATTTCAAATTTGAGACTAGGTAAATCAAAAACAAAATGTTTCTTAGATAACTTATTTAAAACACATATATTACACTTTCCAAGTCTCCTATACCAGATCCATGATTCACTTAATTTAGCAGTTAAGCAGTTTACTTGTTGTTTAAATAAGGAATTTAAATCCAAATTATAGACATTATCAATTCTTGGTGCTTTAAATTTAAACAGTTTATCTTTAGAAACAGTACAAAAATTGTTAGTAAAGTCAATAGTATATCTATCATAACAAAGTTGAGAGATACATATCAAATTTTGTTTTAATCCTTGTACATAAAGTACTTTTTTGATTGAGACTCTTTTTGGATCTCCAATAGTTCCAATGTAAACGATTTTTCCATTGGCCATGTCACCAAATGTGACAAGTCCTCCTTCCTTTTGAGTGAGTGAAGAAAAATTCAATGAGTTTCCACTCATATGTCTTGAGCAGCCACTGTCCATGTACAATATATCTTTTCTTCTCTGGTGGCCTTCTACCTGCAAAGAAATTCAAACAAATTTCTTTGGTACCCATATTTTGTTGGGTCCAGGGGTGTCAGCTAGCAATGATCTAGGTATCCAGATTTTCTTTGTTCTTTTAAAATCAGGTGAATCATATAAGTCTTTTGACACATAGGCTTTCTTAATACAAAAAATTTGAGGCTATCTTAAGAAATAGTTTTTAACTATATGTTCCTTGGTCCCACAAAAGTTACAATTAACCTCTTAGAGCTAGGAACAAAATAATTTTTTATATAGCTTAGGTTTTTCTCATTTACTGCCAATTCCAAATCTCTCCTTTTTAATGACAGTTTTCCAAGAATTTTTTTAATGAATTCTCCCCTTTTGTAAAAACCAATGCAGCCTATTTGTAAGATTCTACTTCTGTCTGCAGTGTTTTTATTCTTGATTCAAAATTAATATAGTTAGTGTTAATAGAATTGTATTTATCAGTTAATTCCTTATGTTTTTTCAGCATTGTATCTCTTTCATTTGAAATAGCTTTATCTTTGTTCTTTAGTGACTTATGTTTCTTAAACAGCGAGTCATATTTTTCTTCAAGCATATTGCAGTAGGATGGAAGTTTTTCATTTGTGTTGCTTGATTCAAAATTTTATTCACTATTTGATTCAGAGGAGTAATATGAGTGTACCTCATTTGTTACTGACATGAAACACATATTTGATTTTAGATTGACTTCTTCTTTCTCTGAGATTGATTCATGAGAGCTACTGGAGTCTTCAGATACACTCCAAGTGGATTTCATAACTTTCTTGTCTTTCTGTTCATAGTAATTTCTTTTGAAGAATTTATTCTTCTTTGCTTCCTTCAATTGTGGGCAATCTGGTCTGATATGCCCCATCTTCTTGGATTCATAGAATCTTACTTCCTTATCATCACTCATAAAGGATTTTTTGAAGCCTCTTTTCTTACTGTAGAACTTTCTAAATTTCCTCGCTAGCTGAGCCAGTTCTTCATCTGAGTTTGATGAGTCAAAGATCTCTGATTTAGCTTTGACTTATCTATTATTCATCTTTATATTTTTTTGTTGTGAAGTTACTTTCAAGGAAGTATCATTCTTTTTTATGTAGAATTTATGCTCATTTTCCTCATCTTTCATTTCATCTTCATACATCATCAGTGTACCAATCATCTCTCTAATGGTTAGATTTTTGACAGGTGTTGATTGTTTGATTGCAGCAGAGATACCATTCCATCGAGTAGGAAGCACCCTCATTACTTTTAATGCTTGATCAGCCTGCTTGATAGGTTCTTTTAGAGATGTTATATTATTGAAAATTTCTGTCAATATCCCATTCATTTGGGTAATGATTTCTCCTTCAAACATTCTGAATGTATCAAATTTCAGTTTTGCAGTTGCATATCTCATTTTTCTCACATTGTTTGTTCCTTCATATGCCACAACTATTGTATTCCTCATCTCATATGTTGTTGGGCACTAAGATACTCTGTTAAATTCATCTGGTTCTAGACTGCAGATGATTGCATTCATAGCCTTCGAATTCATATCATACTCTACCTCTGTAGCAGCACTCCATGTCTCTGGATTTTCAAGAATTTCATAAGGAGTTAGAATCTTTGAATAGACTTTATATCCAAGGATTTTCAGATATATTATCATGTGTGATTTCCAGCAGCCATAGTTGTCTCCATTGAAATATTGTTCTCTGACCATTGGCATCTCTTCTCTTGTATTAGTCATGATGCTCTGTTATAATATTTAAATGCTTCTAGCTTTCTAAGGATCTATCAGAAGCTCCTCCTCTGATACTAATAGTAGGATCTTGAATATACAAATTATACACAAGAGGGGGTGAATTATGTCTTTAAGATTTTTCATTAATTCTTTGATTGAACAAGTTCTGTCCTCTTTGATTTATCAGATTTGGTCATACAGCAGAAATAAAAATAGCAGGGACACAAAGATGTATAGTGGTTCAGGGAACAAAAGGCCCCTAGTCCACTCCACCAACGCTCAACTCCACGAGCATGATTATTTTCACTATCTGGTCCTCGTTTAAACAGAATGGTACACAACTGAATACAGTAAGTTGACACCTTTACAATCGAAGGAAAAACAAAGCCTTCTGGTTCAATCATGAACCTACACAGCTTAGTACGAGAAGCTGGTTACTCAGGATAAAAATAATTTCCCAAAGAATCTTTTGCAGATGATCTTCACAATGAAACAGAATGCAATTGACAGCTGATGGATCATCGTCTCTAGAAATATTTATTTTCAATTCGAAGCAGTTCTGAGTCGTTCCGATTGCAATATATATAATGATATAGTTCACAACTTCAGTAGTATAATATCCACGGTTGATATTCGATGTAGAACATGTCAATCTTCTATCGAATTCCTTCTTTTTTAAATGAACAGAGCTTTGACGCTCCTTTTTTTGAATCAGCAGATCAATGTGATTTTTTAGTCTCTGTTTTCCACCTTTTAAAAACAAAATATTGATCACCACCCTCCTGTATATATGGGGTTTTTAGAGAGAACATATATATAATAAAGCTGATCATATCTCCTGCAAATTTAGATCCATAAAATTTTCCTTCTGATTCACAATATTCAAAATTTTGAACTTACAGAGTAGTCGTGACTTCCCTAAAAACTCGGCATAAAAAGATCCTTTTAATTTGATCTTTAATCTAATGATAAAAAGGATTTCAATCGGTCAAAGTATTACTTTAAAAACAACTTGAAATCTGGCTTGAAATCCGCCCAATAATCAGCTTGCTGACCCTTACATAAAAATATCATCTTTCAAACCTTTCTGACGCCATACATAAGGTAGATAACGTTACCTCCAAATGTAGGGTTGATAACATAGACTTCAAACGTAAGGTTCACAATGTAAGGTTGACCATAAATGTAGGGTTGATCTTCCATACTTTTTCTTCAAATATCAAACGTACGGTAAAATATCTATACTTTTACTTAATCCACACTTTTCCAAGAACGTATGGTTGTTCTCAAAAGTAAGGTTGATGAACCATACTTTTGGGAAACAAACGTAATGTTTAGTACCAACGTATGGTTCTCCTTCCATACTTTGCTGATAACCAAAACATAAAGTTCCTTCATAATGTAATGTACTTCTTCCATAATTTTCTGAAAACGTATGGTTGTTTAACCATACTTTTTCCTTATCTCAAAAAGTATACGCTCTTTTCATCATTACGCTACGTTTATCCACATAGGGTATGAACAGTGATTCCATGACATGCTTAAAGTAGATTCCAAATAAGTAATAAATTATCGTTATTTCAAGAGTAAAATAAATTATTAAAGTCTTGAAAAATACTAAATAAAATCATTAGAAAATAATTAAGGGTATTTGTGAGCATCAAAATTATCATAAAGCGATAGAGTATTATTTTCAATAATCTCCCCCTTTAAATAACATTATTATATATTGTTGAAAACAATACATTGCTCAACAGAGATTACATAGACCAAAGTCCTCAGGGCCCACATACCATTTTACATTTTTATTGAACTATACTAAAAAACAAACTTGAAAACTCTTTAATTCCTTCTTCTATCTATACACCTAAAAATGAAGTCTGCATACCATTACACCACATAGAGCTATATAGGGCCTAAACACAGTGGTTTTTCCACCATGTGACTCCTTATCCCATCTAGTTAGCTCTTTTTGGAAACTATTACCACTCTAATCCATATTCCATAGTCTTCTTTAGTATAGAAAAACATCCCTAGTTTGATGATCCAAAGTCCCAATGGACTATGTTTCCAAATACATGTCCTAAAATCATGAATCACATGAATATAATGATTCTAATCTCACCCATTAATTAATCTTCTATAGTACCCACAATGATACTATTCTATAATACTACTAAAATACCGTCTAAAATGTCCTACTATTTATTTTTGAACTGAGTTCTCATATATGATTATGGAATGTCTTTACCACCAGGGTAATACTATAACTATTTATATTAGATTCAATTATTCTAATAATATTTTGTATATAAAATAGGGGTTTTAATGAAAATTAAAATTTATAGTAACCGCTTTCATTTTATTGAAATTTATTGATTATGGATTTTAAGAAAAACATTAAATTAAAAAAATGGTTTTTTTCACTCTCTTTGGTAAAATGTGTAGGTATAGGTTTACTTTTAAACCAAACATGAATTAAATAATCTATTAATTATTAAAAACACATCTTATTAGAGCTATTACTATCAATTTTAAAAATTATTTCTTATTTATTCATTCTGATCCATACATGGGACCTTTGGAATTTATTGATAGGTGACTATATTTTTTTTAATTATACACTTCTTTTTTATCTTATTTTCCAATATTTGACATCAATAACCTCATATGATAACCAATACTTCATGAAATATGTATTTTATGAAAATTTATTTTTCAACCCTCTTATTTCATCTTTGAGATAGTCTTAAAAAATGTTTGTTTGACCCTCTTTAATGATATATTTGGTCCCTTTATATTCTCCTCCATAAGACACCGATTGGACATTATTTATATATTATTGATCTTCTTAGGGAGATGAAAATGAGATTCCATAGATAAATTCCACTCCTTCATCCACTACCAAGTCTTTTTTTTCAATAGGAAAGGATGTGAAAATTTATCATTGATCAACTCTGAAGTCTCTCAATAGAAGTTGGAAAATATGTACATAATTCTATTTCTTTCCCAAATATAGACTTTAGAACTATTTAACATATTTGAGAGTATTTAACTCTATAAATGATATTATCTAAAATGTATAACTTACTTGAAGTCTCTTTTCTCTTTTCAAGAGGTGTTGATTTCATTTCACCGGCACTATTCATATGAATTTGATATTTTTTCATCATCCCTGTGTTTAATTAAATTACATCCCATATGTTTTTCCTTTATTTTATATGTAATTTAGTTTCTATAATATCATGGTTCCAAAAATGTTTTGTGATGTGTCTATGTACTATATATGATAAAAATTCCCATCATTCTTAAATTCTATTAAAAAATCCATATTCATAACTAATTTTTAAGATAATTTTTTTTAACACACTTCCCTAGTGGTAGTGCCTTCTTTGACCTAAACACTTATTTTTGTTGTTGTCTTATTATTTTAATTCACATAGAATATATTAAATATAATATTTAACTACATATAATACTTGTTTTTATAAAAATAAATTCATGAAGTGTAGGTATCTTCAATTGGTTTGGAAATGAAAGATTGTAAAATTTACACTTAGAAATGACTTAACTAATAAATCCCATCCCATTACAACAATCTGGTTCATGTTGATTTTCCTATGACATGATGTATTTTAAAATACATATTCTTTAGTGAGACATGAATTCTATTTTTATTGGGATGAATATGTAGTTGATGTATATCATATTCTAGAAATTTAAATATCTGATATTTTTAATTCTCCATTCCTTAAAATGTTATACGCTTTCTACCATAGCTTCATTCCTTAAAAAATAAAAAAAATTGAATAAATTGGATGAATGAAATATATTAAATGAAATAAACTACCCCAATAATACAAAATTTAATAATTAAATGTTATGGTATGTTAATAAATAAAGCGATTTGAATGTGTAATATTACTGAGTTTAGTGTATTACAATAATATTATAAAAAATGTATTTAAATAAATCAATCAACTAAGACTCATTGTAATTGAAAATCCAATTGGGCTTATTGATTTAATTTAATATGTAATCGATGAGTAACCATGGAATCGCTGCATAGATAACATGTTGGCTGATCCAATATTCATCATTGTTATGAATAATTAAATGATGATGAATATTTATTTTGGAGTGTATCATGTTTAGAAGTTGAGTTTTATGATGTCTTATTTTTAATATGTGAATGTGTATTTTAAAAACCAAGGATTCAATCAATAAATTTAGTGTCGTAATATTTAAAGTGATTTTTTAAAAATAAAAATAATACTATAGAGTAAAGTTTTATATAATATAAGTGATATTAAGAGATTACATTAATAAGGATAAAAAATTTATTTTACTAGATAACGATGTGGTCAATATTTACTACTGTATATCATGATTATTTATGGAATGATTAAAATTACAAAGTAAATAATAAAAATGATATTATTTTTTTGAGTTATTGTGAATTTAATTGTGGATAAATTTAATGAATAGAGAGGAATGGTGACCAATCCATAGGTAAATAAAAATAATATTTTATAAAAAAATATATGTGATTTAATATGTGTAACCCTTAATGAGAAATAAGTGAAATGATATAATTTTAAGGAAATATCATAACAATATGAATAAAAAATTTCTTATTTATAATTTATGGCTGATTGTATTTAATTATATATAATCATGGGAGTATAAATGGGGAAATTATCATAACTGTGTAATGGAAAGAGTAATGAGTTTGGAGTGAAATTGATGAAATCAAGGAAAAGTCATTTCTATTGGTACTCATCAAAAATACCACATAAAGAACAAATTATTATAAATCGTATCCCTGCACCAATTTTTCCTAATTATTGGTGTCAGTTTCTGTGGTGGCATATATATAATTGTTGTATGTGTGGATGAGTAATTAATCTAGGGAAAATATCCTAGTTTATTTAGGTTGTCCCATATGGGGTGATACATGTGAAATATAATATACATTCGGAGATAACATCACATGGTCATTACTAGACTCATTGGCGAGGCATGTGATGTTATGGAGATAGCCATATGGAATCCGGAGAGCTCCATTGAGAATTGTTTTTTGCAGGTGTTAAGTTAGGAAATTCAAACTCCCAGCTATGAAGTCATGGTTAGGTGGGGATGGAACTCAATAAACCTTGATTGAAGGACCTCAAGTGCAGTGAGGACCTAATAACATGGACCCTCGGGTGCCATGTAATAATGGGATAATGTTGAAAGACCACATAGTAAGGACCTCAATGCCAACAACGTGTTGTGGAAAATAAAAACCAATGATTTTTGAAATGGGAAAACCATGAAATATTGATCCATGGGGGTGAAAACCTTAGTAGAAACATCCATGCTAAGTGGATGAACTTAGGGGTTATATTGTGGGTAAGGGATGAATGATGCGACATCATGGATTTCAAATGGAATGATATATACAAGAGTGAAATCCTCAACAATGACATCCATATCCCTTCATATTTGGGGTATGTGTGAGAGATTATGGGCTGTCCATCATTCCATATACATTTAGAGGCCTTCTAAGGGGAATATAACTTTTTTCATGTTGTCTTATGTCCCAACATCCAAGAAGGGAATTTAGGCCTCTATATAGAAAAAGTTCATTGGTCCTATAATACATAGAAATAATGAGCTGGTAAATGGGTTATTCCTAGGGGTTGGCTATGAACTATTCTCTCAATATATGTGTGTGGTGTGTGTGTGTGTGGTGTAATTTTACCCCCACTACTAAATATATATAACATTTTATATGTTTTAAATAGATATCGAGGGGTTATACTATATTTAATTTTTTTAAAGATAAAAATGAAATTATGAAAAATGACCAATTTTATATAGAGCTGCCAAATATAAATGATAAAATTTTAATGCAATTTTTTTATAGAATTATTTCATATATATAAAAGGAAATATAATTATGAAAAAAATTTAATGTATTGATCAATCCATTCATAAAATTAATTTCTATAAAACAATTTATATTTCTCAACCATATTAACATTAAAATAAATATAATAACTTGTATTTATAATTTAATAATAAAATCATCATTTTAAAAAATGATCTTCTTTATATTGATTTTTTAATAGGGATAATGAATGTATATTTCTCCATTTACTAAAGATAATGTTATATAGTTGAATACACCAAACCCCTCCTTAGAAACATGTAGAAACATTATCTTTAAAATATTCCAATTTTTTCAACCCATTGAAAAAATATCAAAGATATATATAATGAAAAACTCATTATTAAAACATATTAAAATAATATCCTTGATATAATGACTTACCTAAAATTATTTTTTTAATTATTCCAAGGAAAAAAAAGGACCAGAGGAAGGGCGAAACAATGTTAGGTGGTATAAATTTTTCGAGAACATGGTAAACCCATTTGTTAATAGAGATATTATTTATTTATGGGGAACCTAAGATTATGAAAATTTTATAATCAACTTCTTGATTATATTTTGATGTATGAAGATAAAAAACTATATTACCCTCCCTCCAAGTGTCTAATATATGTATCACTAAATGTAGAATAATCCAAAATCTCATGGCTGGATAATAAATTCTCAATTTACTCAAGATAAGGCCCAAATTAAGGTGAAAAGGTTATAAGAATAATATTCAGCTAAATAGAGGATGATGTTTTTGTAACTAAAAATAGAAAGGCTATCAAAAAGGGCATGAGATTCTAAATCAATAAAGTTACCATTTCCAATGTGATCTATGAAGGAAATGATGTGTGATGAATTTATATAATGAGCATATCCTCTTCCAAACATGATCCCATGAGCACATGATCCATAAATATTAAGCTTGATTCCCTTTCCTAGGAAATTTCAACATCACCCACAAATTATTCCCCCCAAGATCCATGTAAATTATAACCATAAAGGGGTTGGGGAATCTTGGTGTGAAAAACATGTAAATGGAAATATTCATTATAAAAAATGTTGGATAATGAATTTTCTAAATATGTTTGGATTTAATATTTATGATAATGGGAGAAATGTCCTCAATGAAAGAATTTTTCCATAGGATATGGGTGACCAAACTCACCACCACTAAAATAATGATATTCCTGAGATCATTGTGATCACCACATTTATCCTAGATAAAACTATAGAAAACAATTATCTAATGATTCATTATAAAAACTATTTCCTTCAAGAAAATTTAAGATGAAATGGCATCAATCACCCTATAGAAATATATGAAAAATAGATTTAGGTCTATTTTTTCTATATTAAGAACACTTATATGTGAGTTAAAACCCCATTTTCTAGACATTGGTATCAGTGCGGGTACCATTTTTGTATAGGATATAGGGAATAATGTTCAACTTAGTGGGAATTTTATTACACCAAAATATATTTCCTAGGTATTTATTTGGATAGGATTCATGGGTAATGTAATGTACTAATGAAAAAGTGAAAATTTTCAAATGTTAGGGAGTGAGGGTAATTAGTTGAAGTATCATCTAACATGATAATATTTAATATTAAATTATGATCCACACTATGAATAGAATATATTTAATGGGGATATAATAATACAACAATAAAATGAGTTTCATAACTATATTTCAAGAAAAATGTAATGGATAGAAATATTAATTTCCAAACCAAAAAAGGAACATTACTATGACCAATTATCTAGGGGGTATTATTGATAATAATTTGGGTGTTATTGGGAAGGATTCCCCATATGTGGGATACCTAGGTCCTCTTGTATATCTAGACATCATAATTCTTGAATTCCATTTTTATGAAAATGACTTGAAATAACCTCCCTAGTGGGATTGGACTACATAAATTTTTTAATTTAAGCATTCATATTTGATTAATTCCTCATTCATGACAATTCTTATCCAACAAATATGAAATTTTCTAGTTATTTATCCCTTTACGGTGAGAATATCATAATAATGTATTATGTTTTTATTCAATATATTTGATTATACCCTTATAATTATTACAAACTGATAGATCATACACTTGAATAGAGTACATTAATCAATTAACAAATGTATTTATCCCTCCAAAAAGGATGGATTTTTTTACTATTTTCTGATAATTCCCAAAATTTAATGATAAATACCATCAAATTGATGAATTTTTCTTATTCTTATGGAAAGTATGGCACTATGATTTTCCACTGGTAACATCATTTTGTGGATGACAAGTTTTTCCTCATTATTCTTTCAATTAATACTGGTATTTGATTATTGAAACTCCCTTTTAAAAAGGGATGAAAACATATTATGAAAATCACTTTTATCATGGAAATTTGAGAAGAAGAAAAGAAATATTTGAAAACAGACATACATAGTACACTTGCGTTCCAGGAGACTAACATAGCCTAAAAGAACAATGCTTAAACTGAAGGTCTATGCTGAAGACCTACTTTCAGGAACTTCACAGCTGTGTAATTTTTACACACTTTCATAGAAGAACTACATTGTGGAACTATTCCCAAGACCTATATAGATAAAAACCATTGGAACAGGTCCCCTCTTTGCCTATATAAATGACCCTTGGGATTCCCATTTCAACAATTAAAAAATTGGAAGATCTCCCAAAAAACTCATTGTGTCGGTCCTTCACCCCGGTCCCCAGAATATTCTCAGCTAGTACTCTAAAACAAGATAAAAGAAGGAATTAAAAGGGATATGAAAGATCAAAGTCTCTTTAGGGTCTACAATATAGGATACTTGTTTGACAAAATTCCTTATATAAAAAGAAGTCACCTACACAAGGTACTTTCCATCAGAAAAGACCAATGTGGGATTAATCCATGCACATGAAGGGGAACCAAGGGTGTATAATTTAATACCTAACCTAAGTGTTGTTGTGTTAGTATTCCATTTCCCAAGGAATATAATGATTTTACAGGCTTATCCTCCTTGTGTTAAGAAATATTTAGTTCCTCCTAGGACCTCTGTTCCATACCTATGTGTCTTACCTACATTGGATAACTACATAGACCACCTACACTTAGGACCAATGTGAGTTATCATTTTTGACCTCTTTTAATCCACCCATGGCTTGGCTTCTAATTTTTTGGATCCCTTATCTAAAAGTGACCATGTTGAATCCTCCACCAAGACCTCCTGATTTATCAAACCTTTGGGAATGAAAAATCAACATTTCTCCCACTTTGATATGGATATCTAGGATCAGAGGCTTCCCCCTTGTCCACCATAGGGTAAGGATCATCAAGGTGTCCATATATTTGGGTGTATTTGGTCACATAGACCCTTACCCTAGAGATAGTATTGTAGAGTTCCTAGTTTTTAAGTATTATGTTTCAGACCTTGTCATCTCCTTCTAATTTATAAGATTCAGAGCCCCATCTATGATAGGGAGGGTACGATTCACACCTTCTTTTCCATCTAATAAAGGAAAAGTATTTGTTCCCACTATGTGAGCAATTTTAGGGTATCCATCTATGTGTAATACCCAAGAATTTCACATAATAGGTTGTAGTATTTCACATATCTATACCCTTCACCTTTATCCATTTCATACCTTAGATGTAATTCTAATGTAAAGTGAATAGAGGGAAGTGTCATAGAAACGTTCTCTTCCACTGTAGGCCTAACCTCTCCCATCAGCAGAGGAGAAAACAATTCGTGGTTTATTGAATCATTTAATCCTCTTATTTCTCAAACGTAGAATTAATCACAAGGTATTATAAAATTATAATGATAACAACATCCAGAAAATCCACATGAGGTAATGAACTATAAGAACATTGATTCCCACCATTACTGGGATACTTAGGAAGACTTCACCTATGGAACGAGCTCATGAGACATCTTCCTTTAGAGTCCAACCCTAATTACCCTATTCCATTTATCCTCCTTAGGAATAATTACCATATCAATTTACCCTAAATATCTATTTTAAGACAAATCTCATAGAACCTACTATAAGGTAATACTCTTTAGAAGTATGCCCCAACTTATTTCTCTCAAAGGTCCATACTATCCTCCATGATTTACCAAACTATGTGGGATTTGATTCCCATCAAAACAAGATATGTTGGAATCCACATGGAAGTTCAAACCCAATATTCTTAGTCAACCTTATTCCATTCAGTTCGTATGCTCAATAGGTTCTAATTCAACATGGGAGTGCATATTACTTCCATATTCCTTCGTCTGTTTAGGCATAAGTCCTTCACCATTATTTGACTAAGAACCTTATGCCTAAATTTCTTTGCTACATTACATTAAACTATATGGTTTGTTCTTTATCACACTAACTTAAAAGGTATTATGTGTCTAATTACACGACATTGAACTTCCGGGGTTCTGATTCATTTTTATGAAGATACGTAGGTAGCCTATTTGTAGGTTTCATCCCAATGTAAAAAAACAACATTGGTCTCCCTAGATGAAAATAAACTCTAGAGTGACTTTCATCTACCTGGATGACCATAAATTATAGAGTGCAACATTGAGTGGCTTAAAACACTTCATTGTTATAATAATGAAAAAATAATCTATAATTAGTATACAAGAGGATACCATTGATGGAGAACCCGAGAAATAAATAAAATATATATTCATTGATGAAGAACCTAGAATACGTATGAATGATTCTAAATTCCAGAGATTCCAATAATTGATTTTGAAATTTCAAGGGAAACCTACATTACACTGTAAAAATTAATAAGGATTCATGATCATATCTAAAATATATAAGAGTGTCCCGAAGTAGGTAATAATTCCACCAAAAAGGGTGTGAGGAGCCCAACCTTCCATCCCCTTAAAGAATGAATGTTCTTAAGTATAATAGGTAAAGAAACTAAAAAAATTCTTTCCTTTGGAAAGAAGTCCCCTTTGGGTACAAAACTATTGGGTGATTCTAGTTCCATAAATAAATCCATTGGAAACCATTTAGAACTAATGATTCCTAACATGAAAACATATTCCAAATGAAATAAAGAATAGTGATCCTATCGTGAATCCTTATCCAATATGATTGTGATACCCATATGTCAAGCCCCTATAATTTGATAAAATAGGTCCACAAAAGGAAATAAATCATGCATATGTTAATCCAAAATATTCTTATTCACCAGAGTTCATTGTTTGTATTTTTTATATATGCAAGAACTTCCTTCCAAGAACTCCCCTCATTCCAAATAGCTTCTTTCATGTTTACAACAACAAACACACCAAATAATTCCCCAACTAGATCCTCATCCGCTCGAAGGAATCCATCACTTAATCAGCATCTTCAAAATAGGGTCTCTAACACACTAATTTGAGAATACTATCAATTAGGTGTCATTAAATACTTAGAGGCTTCTTGATGGGCCTTCCAGATCATTTATAACCCTTGACCATCTAGTCAGTAACGAGTAGTGGTATATAAGTAGACGGTTCCATCCACCACCTGCAACTATTTCATGAGCTTATTCCCGAAATGAAAACAAAAATCCATCCCTTATTCTAGGGAGTTCAACCAAGAGGCCACATATGGCCTCATCTCAAAGAGACAAGGGTCCTTCATAAGGGCTCCTTCCAACAATCGCCAATACCAACACTACGTGGTATTAAACTCTCAATATGATGATGGTGTTTCCTTCAGCTATCTGGTCCTGGTCCCACAAATGCGAGAAAACAAGAGGGCCAATCAGGGACCAAACCATCTAACAAGGAGTAATTTTTTAGATTTCCCCCCTCTAAAGAATCCCACCAAAAAAAGTTTAATGGAAAATAGATATCGGGTACATACACCCATCCATATTCATTCTTCCATCCAGAAGACTCATCAATGAATCCCTCCATTAAAATACTATTGAGTACTAGGGGAAAGAACATAAATATTCCAAAATTCATCAAGACATCCGTCAGACTCATCTAGAAGTGTCCACACAATCTCTCCAACTCAATTCGGTAGTAACCCGCAAACGTGAGCATACACTCATCTATAATTATCAATAAATTCGATTGACTCATTTTGAAGCCCCTGTATATTTTAGCCAGAAATATTCTGCCACAAGTAGAGGGAAGGATCAACTCTCTACTCTAACACATGAGTACTTCTGGAATCCACTGATAGGGAATGAAGGATAGGAGTATGTATATACACCTACTATAAATATGTAATCAATCTATATTTATTTTCCTTCAATTTATGTCACCAAGTACATCGTGGAAATTGTGAAAGGAAAGATACCAATTCATGACCATATCCTGGAAGATTTCCAAAATATCATCATGGATATAGTAGCAATTCTCGAGGGATAGAAACCTAACTCTATCCCTACAATAAAGGTAGATCATCAATGTGTCACACAATAGCAGATACATACCTTTATTCCCATCTAGGAGGGTTATGAGGAATACTTCCCCATATCAAATAGACAACCAGATCAGGATCATGAACCCATTCTAATAGTAGATAATTGAACCATTCTGATAGCCACTCCAAAGTTAGCACACACACCATCCCATGATAACCACTTTTCCCAGAATGTGGCCCCAACTACTTTTAAGAAGGGATAAAAAAAGTCTTCTCAAACACAGTTGGAAAATCAAGACCCAATTTTATATTTGGAACCACTCAATGTTGGAGTTCGTGAAGCCCCCATACATTTTTCTATTGTAGCTCAATATCCTACCCTCCCATTACCAATTTATGTGAAAAATATTAGTAATTATAAAGTTCCTCATCAGGAAATTCCACATGAAGGCTTTATTCATGGCAATTGGGTCAATCTCTATACCCTACATCTTGATGAAAGAAACATCAACCATCCATGTGGTCAAAATACTAAGAAGAAATAGGATTTATCCCTGGTTGAAAACCATGATGGTGTACCTCCCAATGATGGAATTAGATGGGAATATTCCCTCTACAGTATTGATTCTCATTGTCAATTGAATTATCTAATTGATAATGTCATGATGATAATTCACTCTTATAATGAGACACTTTTAAACACAATGGTGGTCATGTCTAATTCCATGTCACCGATTGATGAAAATTCTCTCAACCATAAGACGGAACCTAGAAATGACCTTTCTCCAAACCATGATTAGTCCATTTATCTTCCAATTAAATAGATAAAATCTATACCAATCTTTACTATCATGATAAAGTGGCCAACAAAATTTATATTTGGTCTGATCAAGTAGATAAACCTTTGGAAAACGTTTAAGAGGATATATTGAACATGATGAAACAACTCGATAACGATGACATACCAGTCATGTTTTGGCCCTTTCAATATAACATTCCTGAGATAATGTTAGAAGATTGAATTCATGATATCCTCCTCAACATATAGAATACCCTTCATTATCTAAAATAAATATTATTATTGAATGAATAATATCAATGTCATTTCAAGTTAATATAAGGCTTTCAACATCAAATTGAATAGGCATATCATCTTGCATCATGATATCCAAAAATTGGGAAGAAAAATTGAGCCCTTCAATGTGTATGCCAAGATTCATTAGTGAGGTTTTAAATAATCCTAAAAAACATCCCATCTGGTTTTCATATCAAAGAATGGGGTGCTAATAAAGAATCACATTTTTCAACACTCCAAATCCAGAAAAGCCTTCCAAAAGTGGTATCATTTAGTGTTATTTCTCTAGGATGGATATAAAAAGAATGTTTTGTTCATGGAAAAATAGATTATAAGAATGAATTGGCCCTGACTGACGTCCACCAAAATCATTACCAAAGAGATAAAGCTATTGAGATACCTTTTCATCAGTTGTCTAAAAACGTCGAGCATGCCTACCACTAAGAGGATATCAGCCATCAGATTATGAAACGGCTGAAATAACATAATGTTCTTACGAAGAAATTAATTTTAGTGAGTGAAGAATAATGAACCTATCTAATGTTCCAACTAGAATTCATAAAATCAGAAGATTAGATGAATTGATATTAGCCATATTAGTTCACGATCCACCACAACCAGTAGTGGTGTGGGATTTTTTAAATCAACCCTCAGTGCCAATAAAAATATCCCAAAGGGTTTAGAAAGGAAAACAAAAGCATCCCTATACCACAAGGATGGGGGTATTTTTTACATTCACAATCCCCAAATCAATAAAATAATTTTTTTTTCTCCCAATTTGGGAGCAAGCCGTAAAATAAATTCACAACTGAACTATATCATGATTCACATAAGATTAATATCTTCCACAAAGTTCCCGTGGAACCAAAAAATATGAGAAAAATGTCTCATGGAGGGAATAGAATTAGGTGATCTTACAAAGGCACATAATGAATTCCAACAATGTATTTTTCATCAGTGAATATCATCAATTCAATCATTGAATATATTCCATAAAATGAATCATGTTCAGGGGAGTTAGAGGATGAGGTTTCTATTGATAATGTCTTTTACACTAAATAAAATGAAAGAGGTGTGTATACCCAAAATCATAGGCTTACCCAGCATTTAGGTGTCCCCTCTAATAATCGATTTCCACCACTTAGAAAGGCGTATAATTAAGGAAAAGGCAATGTTCAGACCATTTCTCACCTTTCCCCCAAAGAAGGTTAATCCATTTCTCATAATGAAAGATTTTCATAGAAAGAAGAGGAAATAAAGGAGTTGAGAAGACTTAATACAAAGTTACTATGAGGCATCATTACTACTAGACATTCTCATCAAATAGATCTTCATCATTCAAATCTATTAGGATCACCTCAGAAAAAAAGGTTTTTTTTGAAACTACTAATGCGGATAATGAATTCACCCTATTGGGTACACATCCAAAACATGGTCAATAACATCCTTATAATCTTATCCATGTGGGTTATACAAAAAAAATACCAGTAGTGCCACCACCAATGGTCCTACCCATTTCCACAATTGTTTAGGAACCATATGCCACAACTATTTAGGTCATGGATAATCTAGATATTCCTCGAATTCTCATTAGCATAATTGTGTCACTCAAGACTCGTTTGAAAGATATTAAAATATGACGTGCACTAATACATCCAGAAAAGATGGTTTATCTATAGTGGGTGGATCTGACCCCTCCTCTTCCAATATTTGGGAATCCCACATTTCCAATCATAAATGGATTATGAGATATATAGCAGCACATGATGCATTTCATCTCTCGTTGTGATCCTAGGATGGGGATGCCTGATTAATAGTAAGTAGTGAAACTGAAATGCTTTAGTAAAATCATTTTATGCACTAGCCTTTGTGTGGTACGCAATTTTAAAGTATTAATCAATCAATTTATGGTAAGATATTGTTGAGAAAAAATCCATCAAGGTAACATTGTGGCATTTTTCGGTTGATTGTGTTTGTTGAAAAAGCAGGTTTTCATGGAGAATTGTCGAGTTCCAGAGATGTTGTTGAAAATCAATGTTGAAAAAGAACCATGAAAATCTGGAGGCAATACAAAAAGAGCAGTACAAGGTGGCGCCGTTTTCCAGTGTTTGACAAATTTTTGGGGCCCAAAATTTGGAATTTGGTGAGAATCACAAAAAGGGGATATCTTTTAAGATCTTATTTAAATATGGAAAAGGCATGAGTTTCGTGAAGATAAGGTTCATGGATTAGATTTCATGAAGACAAGAAAAATGATGGCGGGGATTTTTCCCGATTATTTCAAGATTCACGAATGGAAGAGGTCGAAGTGCATTGCAGTGGTGAAGGGATTTGTGAGGGAGCTTCACGACGAAGGAGAGAAAGAATTTACGTGATGCTCTGTGATTACGACGAGCTCCGTGATTGGAAAATTGCCGTGGTACTTCGTGATTTTGAGAGAATTTCGGTGGGAACTTCGGAGCTTTGCGATTTGAGATGACGTGGAGTTGACTTCATGCGGAAGGTTAGAGGGTTGGTGGAATCTCCTATAAATAGTCTTATATTCCCTCAGGATAAGTAGAGGGATTTTTTGAAGAAAATTATTTGCTCTCGGTTCGTGAAGGTAGTTCGCATAGGCATTGTACTTCGTGAAAGAATAGCTTTGCAGTGGCTAATATAGCACCATGAAAGTTGCGAGCTGCACGTTGGCTTAGTGAGCTTCCCAAGAGATGTCTCTCTGTGACGACTAGAGTGATTTGTGAGAGTGCTTCACGAGGGTGCTTTGCAAAAAGGTTGGAGATTCATGATGTCTTGTTTGAGATATACGAAATTGGGAGCCTCGCGAAGTAGGGTGCTTTGCGAAGGTGTTTCCAAAGTGAGTTGCCTGGTGTTCAGGGGAAAATAGGTATTCATCAGTGGATGAACATTGAACTTCAAGATTTCATACATCAATAGTTGAGGATGCATGCTTTCATGCAAATGAAGAGACCTACAGGACTATAAACTATGAGTGGATCTTCTAAAGAAGTAGTGAGCTCACTTCTGTTTAGAGAGAAGTGAGTTCTAAAATTGTCAGTGGTTGTAAACTAGGAGGGAAAGTGAGTCCACTTCGAACATGTAAACACCAGTGCACTTATAGAGGAATTGGTACATCAGCACAATGTCAGTGTATGCTCCATGGATGTAGCCCAGTGAGGATGAACCATGTAAAAATAGTTGTTTCCTATGCATGCTTTAAGTTTTATTCATACTCTGCATCGAGGAGGATAGAGAGGAGGGTTTTGTCTAACAGTAAAACAAGATCAAAAGGGGCATTTTTTTTAATCAGTCATACCCTAATTCACCCCCCTTTCAGGGTATCTAGCCTATTGGACCTAACATATATACATTAGAGGTTCCTTTTTCTAATTCATCTCAATGCTCAAGAATAGAAAAGTCTTAAATCTCACAATCTACAAGAAAGAGGAGAAATAAAGAGTTTCATATTTCTTCTCTCGGTGGAAAGGATTAACATAATATTTGAATATAACACTCCATAAAGAATTATTTTTTACCATTTATGTAGAAAATACCCGAGATGTGTTGTTCACGCCATTAATCGCTATGAAATACATATGGAGTTTTAGATATTTGATTTCAATTTATCAATAGATGGAGAACTCTATAGTAGAGACTAGTCCCAAATTATAAGTAATCCCATCAACTTTGGGAAGAAGAGAAGGAAAAAAATACTCTGCTATAGTCACACTTAATCAGGCCTAGGTAACCTATCCTACTTTATATCCCTCATCATACCATAAGGCTCCAACTCATGAGCGTCACTAGAAACAAATTCCACATCAAGATGATAAAAAGGATCAAGTATTGAAACAGTTTAGGGAGTAGAAGAAAAATGTATATTCCTTAAAAAATTACCACGTCCCGCAATACATCACCTTGAATTGGAAAAAAAACATAGTGTTATTGTGTCAGAAAAATAAACCTATCAATGAAGAATATGATGACCTCCCAAACTATTTCTGTTTTCATAAAATGTTGGGGCACCCTATCCAAAAAAATTTAAAGGACCTCCTAAAAAAGATAGTAGACTATAGGAAAGTGAAGATGAAAAATACACTAGGGAAAGTAGAATTTGTTACTAGTACCAATCAAGATGGGGATGGTGAATGAAAAGAATTCAAAATTAATAATTATCAGAAATTCTATGATAGTATGTTCAGAAAAAAAATAAACCAAACTCATTCTATTCTATGTACAAAATTTTAACAACCAAATGTTTCTTCTGCCACTTCCATTACCAGAAGTTGTCTTCATCAAAAGGCCAGTACTCAAAGAATTATCATGGAAGTATGAATAAAAAGTATGTGGAAGAAGATGAGTTAGTTTGAAGGCCAAATTATTCCTTGACCTTAGAATATTTCATGCCAACCGTATTAAAATCATAACCACTTCCCCACCGAATGGAACAACAAGAATCATCCAGTCATGAAGTATCTTTATACGAGGTGGAGTTGATCATCAGTTCTGTTAATGTTATACACATAATAGATCCATATGAAAATTATTATTTTATTTATTAACTAAATTTCCCCATAATTAATGGGAAACATGGGGAATATTTCATCATGTTCAAGCGTACAGGGGAATATGTGGTTATTCTAGAAGCCATTACTCCAGCCGCACCCATACTAAAACTTTTTATGCACCATAAAATCATGTGAGATCCCTCAAATATGCCCAAAAATAATATGAAAATTCTCCAACACCTGAAAGGGTATATCATAATATGATCATCTTAGAAGATCAATTATATGCAACACCACCACCTTCTATGGGAGTGGGAAGACCTAGCCATCCTAATCCACCAAGAGTATAAGTATTTCTTGATTCTTCCCCAAACAATATTCCATACACAAAAGAATAAAAAAATCCTAGGAACCCACAAAATAAAATCTCTATAAATGAAAACAAAGACATCTTGATCAAAAGTACGATGTGTTGATGCAGCTGGCCTATGTACCAGCCAACTCTATCAATCCTGGAATATTTGAATATGTCGAAATATTTTTTGAGAAGAACTTATTAATAATTTTCAATCCCTAAAAAATTTGAAACAGAGGTTGCTATATAGTGGTTTATCATATAGATAATGAAAAAAAAGAGTACCATACAGTCATGTATTTCATATACTAGGATGTGGATGTTGTAGTACATGGGCACGTCAAACCCTTGTATCTATCCTACAAGATCAATGATATTGATATCCAATGATCCTTCATTAATAATGGATTAGGATTAAACATCATTCTCATTTGAAAACTTCTCAGATTAAGCTTCATTGAATTCCACTTGTCTCACTCCACCTAAATTTTATAGTGTTATGAGAAAAAATGAGCATGAACCTCATGGTGAGATTACGCTTAGAACTCAGTTTTAGGATCTCATATCAAATTCGTATTTTAATGTTTTTTATTTGGAAAAAACTTTCATAATTCTTTTGGGGAGACATTGACTACATTAACATGCATCCATTCCTTTATTATACCAAAAATGTCTCACCTATTAGGTCAATTATCAAATTGGGACATTTTATGGTGAGAATTCCCGATTCAAAACTTGTGAATATTAGTACATTGAAGAAGAGTACTATAAAATGAAGGGAAACATTTTTATGTAGAATGATGTTACTAGAATAAATGCTCCAAAGGGTCTAGAAAATATCCTATCTAACCCATTCAAGCATCTCACTATAGATTACAATCTTTCCATTAATAAAAATAAAAGGGTTTGCCCAAATGTGAGGAATCATTCAGTGTTTTACATAATGTAGGTTGTGGAAACTAATCCTAATAGTACATGATAAATCATTGATTCACTAAGAAGTTATGAAAGCCTAAATGGAGATGTCTTCATTCCATCCACAAATCTTTAGTATGTCTTTGATTCATCATCCATGATAGAAGAAATTTTCACACACATAAAAAAATACATGGATTCTGATTCTAAACACATTATTTTACCTTCAGAGCTTCAAAAAGACCTTTCATTGTTTGGTGGGTTGGAGATGGTTTCCTCCTCGATAAGATGTCCAAGTATAAACTCCTCCCATAGCATTTAATTTCTTGATTCATCACATATCATTCAAGAAGAGGAATAAGAAGAAAAACATGATTAAGAAGAAGTAAAAGAGGAGTAAGACCTTAGGGACATCCATATACCATTTTAGAAAAGTGTCTCCACCACTGTGGATGAACTAAGAGAAATAAATAAATGTATAGAGGAAGACCTATAACCCACTTTGATTAGTGAGGCCATGACTCTAGAAAAATAAGAGGTATAAAATTCCTTTTGGAAGTAATTTGAGGATGTGTTATCTTGGAATTATATAGATATTCCATGTCTAGACCCTGATGTGGCCACCCATAATTTGAGGTCTCCAGATGGTCAATGCGGATATAAGAATACACAAAGGATAACATAACTGACTCTTGCCTTCAAAATAGTGGATGAAGTCCGCAAGATTATTAATAACAACTTCATACAAGAGGTGAAATATCCAATTTGGTGAACCAATTTTGTCCCTATGGAAAATAAGATTAGGAAAATTAGAGTTTTCATTGAATTCAGATATCTCAACCAACATTTTCAAAAAGATGACTCTCTATTTCCTATCACAGAACTCTTGACTAATTTAACAGTTGCCTATGAGGCTCTCTATTTCATGGATTAATACTCAGGGTAAAACCAAATCTATATGGCCTTAGAATATGAGGAATCTACAGCCTTTAAATCCCCTAAAGTGTAGTTTTTCTATCAAGTAATTCCTTTTATCTTGAAGAATGATAGTGAGAAATATCAACATGCAATGAAACCCATATTCAAAACATTATTTGATAAATTTATTGAATAATATGTTGATGATATAGTGGTCAAATACTATCAACATTCAAATCAACTGTCGGACTTGGAGACTATATTCAAAAAGCTTCAACATCATAATATAAATATAAGCCCATGGAAATATTTTTTGGGGGTAACCTTGGAAAATTTTTACGGTATTGTTGTACTCTGTCACAACATCAAAGTCAATCATGAGAAGACTAAGGCTATTCTTGGCATGTAACCACCTCAAAACCTGAAATAGTTGAGAGGAATTTAATGAAACTTATCCTATATCTAGAGCTTTATATCTAATTTGGAAGTATCATGCTTTCCCTTAACCAAATTGATGAATAATGGGGTCGTAAATGAATAGAAAAATGACTTCCATGAGGAATTTTGTACCTTCAAGAATTAAATCTTGATTCCATAGATATTGTTGCCACGTGTTGAAGGAAAAATGATCATTCTTTATGTGCTAGGTTTGGAGCAATCAGTGGGTTCGATTCATGCACAAAAAAATATTTTTGGGAATGAAAACAACCTTTATTATCTCAATTGAAGCATGCTCAATGTAGACACTGTATATTACAATATAGAGTAGAATTAACTAGTAGTAATCTCTATAGTTCAGAAGTTGAGGGACTACCTACAACATTACAATTCCCACTTTTTCTCTCACAATAACCATCTAAAATTTATCCTAATTATCTTATGTTGATTTGATGTTTTTCATGGTGGGTAGTTATTCAAAATCAATTTGATATAATGTTCATGCATTATAAAGTAGTAAAATGGATGGACTTATAAAACATCCTTAATAAACACCCATAGATATAAAAAATTACATTATATACTCAACTAATTGATGAATAAATATTCTATATTCAGGATAGAATCAGAACATGTGAAATCAAATTTTACGGTGCTTCCCAATGTTTGACAAGAATGTGAATGGAAGACCATAATATTAACAATGTTTGGTTAGAAATTGTTCTTTTACCCAAAAAATACAGTTTTTCTATACTCCTTCTGGTAATTAGAAGGTGGTATTGACAATGAGGAATAATATCAAACTCCCATTACAGTTTTGGAATTAGCACTCAATGTACTAGTGGTTCACATGGTGGTGAATGGTGACTTAGAACTAGCAATCAATTAGATCAATAGTGATTACACCATTAGGAAAATAAGAAGCAATAACCTAATGTGATTATGTATCAGGGTTAACGGAAGAGTTTCCCTCTAAAGAAACATTGTCTTACATCTCATATTGACCAAATTACAATTATGATGCATTGGAAAATGCAGCTATAACCCTAGTAGATCTGAATTGTGATGAAACAATCATCATCATTTTTCATCATTGTGTGGTTCATAATTAGTTCCAATCAGGAAAGAGGAAATCAATGAAATCATTCCCATTCCAAAACCATTTGTACTTAACATGGTATGGATGAACCCCATCATATAATATCTCTATGATAGAGTACATACTCTAGATAGATATATAAAATATAAAGTCCAGTGATGAGTAGTTAATTTCACTCTTTATGATGGCCCAAATCACAAAAAGATCCTATATTGATGAGTAATCAATGTAATTCTCCTTAAATTCATTTATGGGGATGAAAACATAGAAGTCAGGAAAGAATTACATGGAGGATCATGTGGTGCCCACTAGGCTTTGTATAGGTTTTTTGATCAAATATGAAGGCATGGATACTTTTTTCCTTTAATGATGTATGGATTGAAAATATTTCAATAAGAGGTGTCATCGATTTCAGGTTCATTCCATCTTCATTGATTACCCCATGAGTTTGAAAATGTACTTAATTAATCCTAGAAATTTTCTATATAAATAATTGATATAGTGTGACCTTATCCTCCAGCAAAAGCTAAGTAGTTCAAGTACATCTTATTACTATCGAATTCTTCTCTAAATGGGGTGTGGAAATAAATCTTAATGAAGTTTGAGAAAAATGAATTTTTTTTATTTATCACTGATAATATTATTACCAGATTTGGTATCCCTCATACCATATTGATGGAAAACGACATCAAAAAAATTTCAGTTGGGGTAGGGATGTGATATCTGGAATATAATATCAAATCCAACCATTCATCCCAATATCATGCAACATCAAATGGATAGTTAGAGGCTTTCAGAAAAACATTTTCCAACATACACCAGAATATGATGGATAAAGATAAAAATTATTGTCCAAATAAACTATTTAAGGCCTTATGGGATTACCAAACAACTACCCGTACTTTAACATGATCAACCCCTCACTCAATGGTATATTGAATATAAGTAGTCCTTCCCATTGATGTTCAATTACATTTACACTGAGTTGTTGTTTGTGATCAGATATCTACAAACAAGGAGTCTTAGAAGAAACTATATGAGAGGCGGTAATTGTTAGAAAATATATTTCATACCTTTCATCTCTTGGAATTCTATTAGAACCGAATATCACGATATTTCAATAAGAATGTTTTCTTATGTTCATTCCTCCATGTAGATTTGGTATTGTTCCTTAAGACTCCAATGATACCAGAAATGAAGCCTCGATATCATGAAATAATGTGGGAATCACCATACTTTATAAATATGGTATACCTTAATTGAGATTATTACTTAAGATCAATGAATGGAGAACTCACTACAACTCTATCCATTGCAAGGGTCCTGATGAAATACTTTGTGTAATCAAAAAAAGTATGTCCTGGTAGCATGATGTTAAAATGTGTAACAATTGAAATCCTATTTACATGACATTAAATTGAACAACACTGTATAAGTTCATGTATTATGATGTTGAACTACAGAGAAATTTCTTCCTTGTCCCACCATGTTAAACTACATGACATGAGGTCATTGTCTCTTGAACTGATACTGGATAACTCTATTTTCTACTCACCATACATTATTAATTTTACATTTAACTTATAAACCATTTTATGTTATTAAATATCCTAATATACCAAAAATTTAAATTCTTCATAGTCCCTTAAATGATTAGTATCTTTCATGAATATGAAATAATCACATCGTTTCCACTCTCTAGTGGAACATAAACCCCATTTCTCCCTATGTTTGAATCAGATCATCATCGGGACCCCTTTTCAAGAACTACGTGTGGGTTGATTCTCATTTCAATGAGATATATAGAGACACATAGATCTCCTATCATGGGCCTAACAACAACCATAAAAAAACAATTTCCCCTTTCCGTGTATATGAGTTCTGTCTATACTAGTAACCCTTTCAAAAAATACAGCTTGATTCCCATACCATCTTGTATTTTGGGCCCAATCATTTTTCTTGAAAATATTAAAGCCCCATTTTCTCACATCAACATTCAATATGTTTGGGTAACCATACTACAGAACTACATATGGCTTGATTATCATTCAAATGAGATATGTATTGAAACCTAAGTCCTATCCCATACTCCAGTTGCAATATTTCTGTCATTTTACATCATTTCATATTTTTTCCATACAAAATGAAGTTAAAATTCATGAAAAAAGATAAATAACTACATGTGTCTTGATTCATTCCCCTTCAAGATATGTAGTGACACCATGATATCCTATCTCAGGTGTAGCCATACTTCTGAATAATTCCCTTCACCCCCTATGCATATGAATCAATCTTACATAGAGGGAACCTTCAATAACTATGGGTGGCTTGATTCTTACCTCAACAAGATACGTTGTGACGCCCTGATCTCCAATTCTGGGTCCGGTCACAATTAATCATTAATCCAATTTACTTCTTGTGTAAGAATCTTATATACATAGGGAACCTATAAAGAACTATGTTTTTCTGGATTCCATCCACTATGATGATATGTATTGATGCTTGTATCTTATCACATGGTCTAGCCACAATATTTCTTTCATGTTAGATCACTCAAATCCTTTCAACATGATGATAATATGCATGTTAATAACTTCATGTGTGTGGATTCTTACTCTGAAAAGATATCTAGTGACATCTGGTTTCTATACCTTGGCTCAACCACCAATTAAACATCATACCCCTATCCTACACCTGTGTTACCTTTGTCTTACACAAGAAAACATTTCTGCTCCTTGTTTCTCATGTCGAGAACATCTCACATGGGCTTATGAATTGGGTAAAGAGCTTCTTTTCATAAATAAGGTGTCTAAATTTCTATTAGGATTATAAATTGTGCTAGTTTTAATAACTTAAAAGGAACACTATATGTCCTCACTATAGGATGATGAATTTCATGTACCTTCATTTAGGAACTACATGTGGTTTGATTTTCACCCATGTGTGGTACTTAGTGACATATAAATTTTCAATCCTGGGCCCAACTATATCACAACCTAAAAAAGCCTATACTCTCTTATTTATGACTCATATCTACACAAGGAATTCCAATATGATTTTTCACTTTACATGTGAACTCGCATCTGTTAGAACTACGTGTGGCATGATTTTTGCTACAATAAAATATGTAGTGAAACTTGGACCGTATGACCTTGTTCATCCTTTGGTATATTGAAATTTCCAATCAAGAGACATAATATCTTTACCATAGTTCATAAAACTGCATAGATCCACCATTTCCCTTCATGGTGGATAATTCAGTCTACATCGCATGACGTAAAAATGCATTGTACTCTGAGAACAATGCATGGCATGATTTTCAAACCATTTGAGATACGTATTGAAAACTTGGGATTAGATCATAGTCCCAACCACATGATAAATAAAAAAATTTCATCTCCTATATATGATAAAAATCTATATAGGATCATTTATTTTAGTACCTCTCTTTAGAGAACCCATCAATGAAAAAATAGATGTCGATTATATATATATGAATCATACCTACATAAGAAACACAAAAATTACACCAATATAAGTCCAAATACTTCCCTTATGAATTGTAAATTATAAATTTTAAATTTCATACTCTTAATCGTGAGAACGTTTAGATAATAATAATCTTCCATTGATTTCTAGTGACAGAATGTCTGATAGCTAAAAGCTATTTCTATAGACTATGCAGTACACGCCCCAGTTGTCCTTGAATAAAATCGACCAATATAATGGGTTTTTCATCCAAATGGTTCCACTATTTGGATATGTAGTATATTTACTATTTGTCCTTATATAATACATCTTCCTTAATGGGGTTTGATAAATAGAAGTTACTTCATTCTTGGGAGAAGCTTCTTATTCCCCTTTAAGAATTAATGAAAGTATACAGGAACCCAAAATTTAAAGTGGTCAATACTTTGTGTTTTTGTATAATATACTTTCTCCCAACATTAATGTCTCCAAGAACATGGTTTAAATTTTCCCTCTCCAAATTTTCAATGAATATTGGAATTTCCTTGGTCCATTAAACCATGTATCCTCTATTGTTTCCTTCATATAATGTTCCTAGTAATATAACCTAAAAAATGCACCATACATACTATGTTTGGGTCACACATTCATAGAGATCCTCCTCCTCAAATTCATTGAAATCATGACTTGAAATATACCTTCTCTATTTAGGTACTTTTTTCAAAAAAACCAAACTCTATGATTAAGGAATTCCAATTCTTCATAAACATTCATTCAATTTTAGAAAATAGATTGTTAGAATTCATGAGAGATCCTTTATGAGACTATGTAGTATGTAACCTATTTGGCCTCACATAAAATTGGCATACATATGGGGGTTGTCAGCCATAGGATTCCGTTGTTTGGATATGCATCACATGCACTAATTGTACTTCCACAATACAACCCACATAATATGTTTTTCAAATAACAATAACTTCTTTCTTGGGAGAGACGTCTCATAATTTCCATTAGACCATTCCCATTTCATTATTTAGATTCATAAATCCCAAAATCACATCTTACATTTCATCCATTCATTACATGAATATGGTATCAGATTTATAGAAAAATTACCAAAAATTTGAAAACCATCAAATATTCGGTCAAAGATAAATAATTTAAATAAAGCCTCAAGTATTTCGTCTAGATGACATGAAATTGAACAACCTTATATCATTGTTCTACGACTTGAAACTATACTGCATAATGTCCTTATGGAGCAACTTGAAACTACACAGTATAATGTCCTTGTTGGATGACTTGAAACTGTACATGATTATATCTGAAATCCCATTTATTTCAAATATATCCTTCTTCATACACTAAATTCTAATAGGAATGGTTCCTCATTCATGTACTATATCAGCATAGACATACCCTTTATTTTCAGACACCTTTACTTGGAAAATCCTCCCACTATAGTTTTGTTACATCCAAATATTAAACCCTTTTTTCTATTTATATTAAAATGTTAAATTTTCTAGTAAATATTTTACTTGACTATGTTGTATGTGACCCATTTGGAATGGCATAAGTCACCTGCATAACAAGACTTTCCGCCAAGGGATGCCACTATTTGGATATGCAGAATAAGACCTAGTTAGAACTACCTAATACACCCCCCATGAAATATTTTTCAAGTAGTGGTAAATTCATTATTGGAAGATACATCTATTCTTATACTTAAATTTTTAGACATTTTGACCATAAAAATCATGATTCAATGTTCCCCTTGGATGTATCTAAGGAAACAACTGAACATTCACATCCATCAAATCATTTTTTGGGTTTTAATTTCAAAATACATGGTCAAATTTATTTAACTTAAAAATATTTCGTTATTATTAGAACATGAATGAAATTAAACTATCCATTAAGAGAGACATACCACTCACCAAGTTGAAAACCTGCGAAGGAACCCCTAGAGAAAAATTGAGTGTCATCTTTATATACCTATACACTATATGGTTTAGACAAAATCAATTTATAAATATTAAAAAGAAAATATTGTTTGAATTTAAATAAAAGATTGGATGCGAGAGAAAATTCCAAGTCTCACCCGCTAAGTCTATCTCATATTGAGATTATGCAAAAATTAGGGTGATAACACAAAAGACACAATGGTAGTAGGGTTGTCCATATGACACTAGTAAAAGTCAAACTACAGTCAGCATGCCCATTAGCTTAGGTAAAAATTAGAGGTCCCCCATACCTATCATTATAATTATTATTAGAAGGTTTGAAGATGTAATTCTATGAAAATAACCTCTAAAATTATGTTTGTAGGAAGAAAGAAGGATTGAAAACAAGTATGATCAAAGAAAAATACTTTTTATTTATGTAGAAAAATCAGAGGAACATCCACTAAATAGAGTATCTATGATATATATTATAAGAGGCCTTTAGAATGATACTTAATTTATCTAAATACCTCATAAGCAGTTCCAATCACTTATTGAATATGATCTAGTTCATTGGCTTCAGTCTCTTTAGCTTTAGGATGGGCTTCCACGACAATCCCAATTTTAGTTTCCCCATCCAGCTAGGTTTCTCCGAATGATTGATGGAGATGTAAAAGTCCCTCTTTAATAATATACAACTCTCATAAAGGAACAACACCAACTTATGAAGGCCCACCACTTTAATTAACTCTTCTTTGATTTTCCATTCAAAATCTTCCCACTTTACAATATGGTTAGACTATGTCTGTGATACAGAAGCTGTAAAACCCACAACATTAGTATGTTGTTTGGAATCTATAAGGTCTTGTCGAATATTATGATCTTTCTCCCACTGATGAAATTTCTACTTCATCACATTATAAAGTAGGCAACAATCAAATCCACTAAATACTAACATGGTAAATAGTGTTTGATGTCAGTCAAAATGTGAGGGAAACTCTTACAAAGGATTCTCAGAGATATTTATCCAAATTATCCTCTATGTCCGACCATGTGTGATACTAAGGGAATCCTAATTCTCAAATTCTGAATCAGTGTTGCTGCTATGAGGTGGGATTAATTTTGGAATCAGATCAGTCAAGGAAGTGCCATGTAGTACTCCCTCTAAAGTAGTGGATGCCTCAACTTCCATTACTGGCCAAACTAAGGAAAAAGATTCACCTTCAGACACTACCACATGAGATGATAATCATAAAATGATAAATTAGAATCATTTTTAATCTCAAAGGAATAGAAATAATGAATCTAGATCAAGATAGTTTTTGAAATTCACATAGTAATATGTTAGCATCTTCAGTAGATTCCTCCCTCATATTCACGACTACAATAGTTTGAGTGTAAAATTCTTGGTGGTGGATATTCTTCTCAGTTTTCTCATCTACCATGATCAATGGATCTGGAGCATCTCATAATTCAAGATTCCTAGTTGGCATCTCTCCACCTCCATTAGTGATAGGATTGAGTGTAATTCCCTATTAATAAAGGGCCTTTTCACCATTCTTTGCATAAAAAGAAGCATAAGATGAAAATTGATGTGAAATATCAAATAAAAGAACCGCTATGTATGAAAAATTAAGGAATGAGAAAAATCACGTCCTTTCAGTTACACTTTAAATTCACCAAACTCTTTGACAGAGAATACAATATCTATGTATGGATTAAGAATATCAATCATTTTAGTGTATTTGGATTTTTATATCATATCTCCCAAACCATTTAAGATATCTATCAAACATTGATCAACACTCGCATTTTTTCCAATGATGTTTCTCTATGACATCATTAAAATTGTGGTGCTACTATCAGGCCATTATGAGTTAGGATAAACACCAAAAACATCCTTATACTTCTCAAGAACCTAGATTCTCCCTCTAAGATCACTGGGATTATCAACACTAACTATGCCAAGATCCTATGGTACAGTCAACATGTGGTAGTTATTAAGGGGATGATAACGTTAAAAATATCATATGATAACCATAATAAGTTCATTTTACCTTAACATGGTTATATATTGTATCTTGAAAGTTATAATACCTAATAGAATTTCAAATAATCGCATTGACATACTCCCCAGTCCAATTTCAGCGCTCTCTTATGATTATTTTCATAAGATAGCCAAGAGATTGTACAACTATTCCTGACAATAGTGACCTAATGTAATAACTGAGTATTTTCCATTACCATTACCTCCATCATGGTTTTACTTCCTGTAGAATGTTTTGGGGACCTAATGGTTTCATCCAATGTATCGATGAGGGTTCCCATAGGCCCATTCTACAGAGAACTAGACACCTTTACTTATGATTCTTTTTCTCTGATTTGAATCTGAAAATGAAATCCCATCATAATTAGTGATGGTGGATGAATGAGTAGAAAAGAAAAAAAATTAAAAAAGAAATATATTTTAAGTATTAACCTAAAGGTCCCAATCCTCTTCAGGGTGAAAAATTACCAATTCACATATTCCTCCATCCATCATGTCAGATACTCATTTTGAGGATGATAAATGGTCATCGGTATTATATATAATTTTTTTAGCTTTTTGAAGAAATCCTTTACATCAGCCAGATTACCATTCAGTTGAAAACCAAAGGGTAATTTAACGTCAACCAAATCTAGAATTTGATGGCCTTTTTGTTGAAACTCCACTGCATCCTTGATATTATGAGTCATGATTTTCCAAGAATTAATTGATAACGATCAAAAATGGTTTATCTCTATTTTGGAAGGCTAGTGGGATACTTCTAAACCTTCTGATTGGAATGCCTCTTTAGGTATTCCCGGTTCTTCAATAGAACTAGGGTTTGAAACAAAAAATTCTTCTCGATGATGGAGACTAGACCACCTTGGTACTAGGTGTGTTTTCTCCCAATCCTTAGTATTCTTTGTATACTTTCTATGAGAATATTTTACAGGCTCTAAATCCTCTTCATCATAATTGGTTTTTGACTTCTTATCACAATTTCCATCAAAATCTATTGTCGTGGCCTCTACTCGACATGTGCCTTTCATTATATCCCCTTAAGGTTATGATGAACCCCATGCATTAGCATATCTATCATCGAATTCAATTTATTCCTCTAATGAAGGTAGAGTAATTGAAATATTATATGCTTCTAAATCCATTATAATCCACAATTTTAGGGCTACCATTGAGTGCTTTTCATTTCTGACATGACTGAGAGGGGATGTGAATGATTTTTGAAGACATTTGAACTAGATGCAAACCTATAATGGACATGACACTCATATATAATACCACTATCAATGCGGGGTGGCTAATATAATATCCATAAATACTATCATGTATGCACTCAACTCATAATTATCATCCTTCCCATTATTAAAAAATCTACCAATTGGGTGGTTACCAAATGGAATGAAGCTGAATTCTCTAGATACATTCAGTTCTCTCATCACTTCATAAAGATTTAGGCACAAAGGATGAATCCCAAAAAAAACATTCTGAAAAAATGTAGTAAATCAAACATTGGTGATATTCACTAAATTCATCCCCAAATATGAACTGAAATGTGCTTAAATCCATCCCCACAAGACTTGAAATGGTCCTACAAGTCTAAATGGAGCATTCCCATTGAATAAATGCATTAGGCAGTGATAAATTCTTTCCTACACAAAGGAGTCCAACATGATGCATATCTTCTTTTATAACATGGATGCAATAACAAAAGCCCTTGGCCTCACACCACTACTAGAAACAAGGACTAGAAGAAGATAAATTCAGAGCCACATGGAAAGGATGTCGATGAAGTATAATTTTGAATCAATCTTGGGCATACAAATTCAATCCCAATGATTGTAATCACCCTTCTTCAATGTGGTCCAAAATATTAGTATAGAACCTAGGTAATATGAATAAGGAAAAAATGTAGGATGTCTACTTGTATGAACTTTCTCATTAATTGTTTCACTAAAATATTCCATCCGCACATTATCATGGATGTTAGCTATAAGATGAAGATATTTTTTTTAATTATGTATACCCTTCACTATTTTTAAAAGCTAATGGGCCATTGATGGCATCCTCTCAGCATCATCCCATGTTTTATTTTTTGTGATAGATTCACCACACATCTAACCATGAATGGGAGCCCTGTAAATTTTATATATATATCGCAAACTAATTCCAACCTCAATGTGTGTCAAGTGGAACTAATTTGTTTGCAGGATCCTTCAGCTCAGTAATTGGGGAATGATTTCATTTTGATAAAAAAATGTCTGTACTGAGTAAATTTCTTCATAAATATGAACGTATTATAGCTCATTCTTGAAATCAATGCATGTATAGTTTACACAAAATTCCCACATCCATTTAGGCCTAACACCTCTAGAGTGAAGATCCTAGTATTTTTCTTAGACATTAGATTAGTTATTCATTGAATAATGAAAGGTTGAATCATAAAAATGAAGACTTGTATCTACAACATCATTATTCATATCAATTTTACATACACTATGATGTAGGATTAATCTAATAGGAACTTTTCCCTAATAAATAGGGATAGCATTAATAGATATGTTGAAACAAGGACATCCAATCTAATTTACAAACCGAGTCTTCAAAAAATATTTCTTATATGCTGGAATGTGAGAATCCTTCAAAAGACCATGTCCATACAGAGGAATATAGTTTCATTGAGGATATTCATGTTGATATTTAATCAATGATTTCTCCAATTCATGGAGGGTACTCTTAATAACATCATAATAGTTTGGTATAACAACATTCATCATTTTAGTCAAGCTCAAATCAGTTTCCTCAGTAGAAGTTATTAAGATATCCATACTAAACATGCATGAAAGAACCGATTTCGATCATAACATGGAATATTAACTCAAGAAATTAAAAACTTTAACATAGAGTAATCGTAAAATATGAAAAAGGAATATCTCTAAGTAGGTCCTTGGACAAGGTACCCCATGCAGGTCCTTCGATAAGGTATTTATTGTAGGTCCCTCAATGAGGTCTTTAGGTGCAGCTCATTCGACAAAGTGACTCCATGAATATTCATTATATAGGTAGCTATTCCTTGAGAAAAGCTTCAAAAAAGCTTCATGGGAGAACAACACATTGTATCTGGATGAATGATTTGCGTGACGAAAGAAAAATAAAAAATACAGGTGAAGAAAATGAAAATGGCACAAGTGTGTTTATAGTCCCCACTAGCCTACGCCATCGACCTATGTCAAATAACCTATGCTGAGTACCTATGTGGGAAAGCTATAAATAGGGTCTGTGTGATCCAAAATTACTTCTTCATAATCTTTTTCTCATAGTATTACCTTATGAATAGACCTTTTTTCAGTCAATTTCAATCATGTGGGGGGGGATTTTTGAAATTCCTTTTTAAAAAGGGATGTGAATAAGATTTTGAAAATAAATTTTATCAAGGAAATTTTAGGAGAAGAATATAAATATGACTATATGGAACTATATATAACACTTGTGTGAAATAATACTAGTGCATCCCACAAGCACAACCCCATACACCAAAGACTTATGATGAAGACCTACACTGAGGACTTAAGTGGCTTTGTAGTTTTTACACCCCTGTGTAGAAGAACTACACTATAGAACTATGAAAATACCTATACCAAAAAACTTAATTTGACCGAGACCCCTATTTGACTATATATATGACCTTTAGGCTTCCTATTTCAACAAATGAAAATTTAGAAGAACTCTTGAATCTCTCATTGCGCAACTCATTCTCCAAGGTCCCCCTAATATTTCTGGTAACTCTCTAAAACATGAGATAAGTGATAATTAAAATTGATAAGAAAGATCAATGTCTATATAGAATCTAAAATATAAGAAAAATGTTTAAGGACCATACTTACATAAGAAGAAGTCACCTATGAAAGGTCCTTTCATTAAGCATAGACATGCATACGATTCTTCCATGGACACCAAGGGACACCTAGGGTGCTTAAGTTAAATCCTCTCTGGAGTGTTGTTTTCTAGGTATTCAATTTCCCAAGGCATATAAAACTTTCATGGGCTTATCCTTCACATGTTAAGTGTTTTTCAGTTCCTCTTAGGACCTACATGATATACCTACCCAACATACCTACACAGCATACCTGCATGGACCACCTATGCTCAGGACCTACATGAGCTATCCTTTAATCCCTCATTTAAGCCCCTCATGGTAGTGATTCTCATTATTTGGTTCCTTGGTCTAAAAATGACCAAGTTGAAACTTCCAATATGACCTCCTTATTTATCATACCTTTTGGAAAGGCACATCATCATGTCACCCATTTGGATTTAGATATCTATGGTAATAGTTTTTCCATTGTTGTCCCACTATATGGTAAGGATATTCAGGGTGACTTTATATTTGGATATCTATGGTTATATATAACCTTACCCAAATGATAGTGTTTCAGTGCTCCTATTTTTGGAGGACTAGGGTTTGGAATTTGTCTCCCTTTCCCATCTTAATGATCTGGAGCATCCAGTCCCTAATAGGGATGGTACATATCACACCATATTTTCCTTTTGAAAAAGGAAAAGTATCTATTAACACAGCGTAAAATATTTTAGGGAATTAATCCTAGTGTAAGCCCCTAGGATTTCACATATGAGTTTTTAGTATCTCTCCTCTATAGACCCTTAAAATTCAGCCCTTAATTACCTTGGACCCTCATCCAATGTAAAGAGAACTGTGGGAAGTTCTTTTTCCATGGCCTCTTTCTCCCTAGGCCCGACATCTTACATTAGTGGAGGAAAAAGAATTGTGTGGTTTTTGTAACATTTCAGATCCTATTGTTTCTCACAACAATTATGAATCACATGGGAATAAATATTTTTAATAATCACAACCTCCGTGAAGTCGACAAGAAACAATGAACTAAGAGAACAATGATTCCCACCATTATTGGGATACATAGGAATTATTCACCTAGGGTCTATGCTCACTAGAAATCCTCCTCGTGATTCCAACCCTAATTACCTTAATATGGGAATCCTATTTAGAGTAATCCCCAAATCAAATCCCTCTAAATCTATGTGTTAAGACATCTCTCATGGACACTATTACAAGGTAATCCTATTTAGAAGTAATCCCCAACCTATTTCTCTCAATGGGCCATAATCCACTATGTTACTTATCAAACTACATGGTATTTGATTCCTATCCAAACATGATACATAAGAAGCCTCCCTGAAGTTCAAACCCAACATTCCAAATCAAACATGTTTCCTTGATGTTATATCACTAGTAGGTACTAATTCAACTTGGGAGATCATATTACTTCTAATTTCCTTGGGATATTTAGGCACAATTCCCACACCAATATTTAATTAAGAACTTTAATCCAAAATTGCTTCACAACATGAAATTAAACTGTATCATTGGGTCTTTATCACATGACCTTAGAAGGTATGATGTGTCTCATTAAGTGTCACCAAACTATATGGATTCTGATTCTTTTCATGAGGATATGTAGGTAGCCCATTTATAGGCCATATCCCAATATCAAAAACAATTTTTGTATCCCTAGATAAAAATATATTCTAGAGTGACCTTTATCTTCCAATATGACCATAAATTCTATAGTTTCCCAATATGTGTCTTAAAAACCAACATCATTTTAATAACAACGAAACAATAGCAAAGAAATATAAGAAAGGATACTATTGATGGAGATCCTCAAATTCATAAAGATATCTCCATTTATGAATAACCATGAATACATTGTATTGATTTTGAATCCCAAAAATGATAATAATTGATGAGAAATTTCATGGGAAACCTACATTATGATTCATAAATTTATAAGGATTCATAAACACATCTTAAATCTAAAAGAGAGGCCTAGAGTGGGAAATAATTCCCCACAAATTGGTATGTTGAGCCCGACCTCCCATTATCTCTACCAATGAGTGTTTTTATGTATCATAGTTCAAAAAACCTAATATACTTTTTCATTTTTAATACTGGTCCCTTTGGATACAAAATCATTACTGTTTCTATTTCCATAAACAAATTCATTGGAAACAGTTCAGAAATAGTGATTCCTAACTAGAAGACATGTTATAAAGGAAACAATGTTTTAGAAATAGTCACGAATTTTATAAAGCTACATGTTATGTACTATATTTATATTTTAGGAATTTTATATTTATATGTTGTTGACAAACGAATTATTTCATCTATAAATAAATAAGAACATTTCCACCCAAATGAAAAGTGATATATTTTTTTAGAACCCTACTATCCTTTGAATGGTTGATCAAACCCATTGGGGATAATTTTTTCATATTTATACTATGGATATACTATGTTAGAATAAAAAATATTGGAGTTATGGTATGACCATAACGATTACCATGAAATGTTTTAAAAAATACAAATCTGAATCCCATTGAAGATATGGATATCCATGGAGAAGTAAACCATCTAAAAAAATCTCACTGACCCATTTAATAAAGCCACATTTTCTTTGAACCTTCAAGATGAAGCTTCATTTCATTGTGTCACATGCCTTTTGAATATTAATTTTAATGACTATGTTAAATCCAAATACCACCTTTTCAATATCTAATTTGACCTATTGTCCAGAATGATGGATCCTTGAATTTTTCCATCTCTGATATACCATGATACTAATAAAAATCATAGTCCCAATATTATTTGAAATCTATTTATATTGAATAATAACAATCAATTTTTATTTTATGTTGGAAAAAAAAATTTGTGCTCAAATTGACCAAAATTATTAGGTTTATGGATATTTGGAATAAGGATAAGACAGTGGAAGACACTGCTATAGTAAGAGGCCCTCATTTCAAGTTGTCCTAGATAGCATTAATTAACTCATGTAACTATTTCCTATTAATCGAAGAACAATGACCCAAGAATGTTTTTAGAAGTTGGGGAACTCTCAATGATAAGGATCTCAATGGCCTCCAGATTCTCCCCATCATTTTGTATCATACCGATTAGGATGTGTGGTGAGACCTCAATAGTTTATGGGACATTTATATATATCAAATCATCTTGAACGTAAATAATGATACCATAAAACTCACTTTACCAGAGACCAAAAATAATATTGGTAAAATATGAAACCATCATTGTGATATATTTTGTAACATCAACAGAGTTGGATTCATACACTAGTGTCAAATTTATTTTTCCAGTGAAAATTTCAACTATAGACATGCTTGAATAACTTATGTATTTATATAACCCTACTTCTTCAATGTTGATCATTATATATTTCTAGACACAATTTCATCATCTAATAGGCCTCCCCTAGCACATTTATTTTTCTGGACAATCAAAATATGTTATCATCACCCCAATGTCTCTAAATACAATAATAAAGTTGTTCAATTTCATCTTAGAAGAATTGAATGATTAATTCTTATGGTTATTTACTTTTTTAAAATGTTAATGTCACCTTCTATTTTCTAATTTTTAATTAAGTGAATCATCCAAGGTAACCCTATAAAGGGGACCTACCATGAAGAGTGAACCATTTCATTAATGGCCGATGATTATATACATTTTTTTCAAAACATATGCTTATATCTATAGAAATTATGGATTGGAATTGACGGTTTATGAGTGAATGTAAATAGGGATTCCAGAGAAAAAATTTGACTGTTGATTAATAGAAGGATTCAATATATGTTACATATCCCAAAATATATAGAATATACTCCCAAATATTCTATAGTCTCAACTGTTGTTACACTAGGTGAAATGATTCCCAGTGAATCCAGGGTCATACAAATTATTCTTAGCTAAAAAAGAATAGAAATCATCTAAAAAACTTCCCAAACAAATACCAAAACAATTATTTTTAGTTTTTCCAATATATTTATAAAATCATAAAATAAAAAATACGTTTGGTCTAGGATTGAAGGATTTTAGGGATATGTAAATATTTTACCTTTAAATAACATCACATTCATCATAAAAAATACACAAAAGAGAAGTAGTTTATTTTTTAATGATTATGATAGAAATATATTGATTATATTCATCTTTAAAATACACTTGTAAATTATCTTATTATAATATCCAAATTTCATATTTTATATGATAGTAGTGCATGGTGATATCCATATATAGCTTCTACGAAAATCCATCATTAGTTTTGACTCCATTAATTGGTTCCAAAATTATAACTAGATAAATATTAATACTCCCAAATTATTTTAGTATGTATTTGACATCTTTTGGAGAATAAATGACATTATAATTACATATCATTTTCTTAATCATGGCACCAACATGAGGTGGACCAAATGGTTTCAGAAAACATTTCAAGAATCCCTAATAGTAATGTTTGAATTTACCATAGACCAAGTGATTATAATTTAGGGAGTATGGTGGTTATATATGGAAATTAAAATAGTATTTTTCAGAGAAGAAAGATCATCGAGATACTCACAAATAGATTCTTGTTGTATAACATAAATGGGAGAATCAAAATTAACCACCTTATAATCATACATAATGTCATCTTGTAAATAATGAATTATAGGATATGAGGAAACCTTAGAAACACAATAATCCATGTCCTCTAAGTAGATATGAGGTTTAGGGGATCAACGATATAAATTTAGGGAACTGGTGACATCTATTTGAATCAATGGTATTACATTTAGGGAAATGGGAACTAATTAGAAGTTTGTCAATCTGAATTTGGGGGAACATAAGGCATGAACTTAGGTATTTGGAGTAATTCATAAGCCTAAGAACAATTTGAATGAATCTGAAAAATTGAATCCTCCACAATCAATGGTGGAACCAAATCCATGATAATATATAGATTCAAACTAGGTAGATATGGATGAAATGATCACATAATCATCAAGAGATGCACCTGTAGAATCTTAGGGGAGGTATCTTTCATCTACATCCCAAATGCCATAGGGTTATGACCCAACAATGTGTTATTTGTATATGGATTGTACAAGGAAATCGATATATCACCTATGAGGTGGGACATAATGATATTATTCCTATATAATTTATTTTAGTGACATCGAAGTGACTAGAAAGAGAAAAAACATAGTGATTCCATAAAAAATAATTTCCAAAATAAAATTTCATAATATTATCATTATTAAATTTTGTGTGGTAGAGGGGAGTCCTAATTTATTTCAACACCAATTATGTTTACCCATTTTTTATATATACGGAGTGGATTAATCAGTTCAAAGTTCATGACCAAACACATTATGATTATATTTGAGTGTATCTATATTTTGAAATGGGAGAGGGATCCTAGGAATAAAAATCTATTATTTCAATAGAGTGTAATCTTTTCCTCATGAATTATCAATTGGACACTAGTGAAGAGGAAATATATGATGGAAATAATAGTGCCCCTCCCTAGTGAAGGTATGAATTAAATCCCACTCGAAGAGTATATTGATGAAAAACATTTCACATTCAAGATGAAAAATTCATCCATACTAAATATATTCCATAAGTTGGTGATGTTGGAGAACATCCCCAGAGAAAGATGATCAAATAAAAACATCACAATCAGGGACCAATAGTGGTAGTGGAAATTTTATATGTGTCCATCATTTTTATAGAAGTGAAATGGGGATCCATCCACATATTCCAAATACTAATATTCCTTTGAAATAGGATGGGAAAGATGGATTAGAGAATTTTTGTGAATACACGATCATTTATGAATAAAACTCTTTTTCTTTTAATTAAATGTCTCATAGATGTAGAAAACACATGCACTCTTTTCATTAATAAACTTTTATATAAAATTGGATTTAAATGGCCATTATGTATCATTACCATTTCTAATATAGATATTTAATAGTGATCACATGAATAATATAAGTATGTGGTTTTAATAAATCCATTTGACACAAAAAAAGAAGTGAAGTTTTCGACCAATGGGATAATTCCATTTGAATACCATTTATATGATAAATTGAGGGAGATATAATTTTTGGGCTTTTCTCTAGACCAATACCTCGCTGAGATCCAAGAACATAAGCATGAGTGAAACTGTTTACGGAAGAAGTCCAAGCTCATCGAGATCATGAACCAAACCATGTCAACCAAACAACCCCAAGGAATCCCCACAATCTGACACCTTACACTAAGTGAGTAAGCTGGTGTAATGAAGGGATATGTATCAATACCCTAGAATCATGATTATGTACATTGTTTTTGTATAAAAAAATGTCTATACTATGATTCAATTATTGATATTTTGGAAATGAATTTTTAAATCAAAAATAGTATTTTTGTTTAATAATACAATTCAGTTAAGAAATATATTTTGATAAATTAATTTATAGGATAATATTTATATATAATATTATTATTTAATTACTTTCATTAAATATAAATGATAACATAATTTTTATATAGCCAAATATATTTTTTATTAAAGTTTAAAAACTATTTTGTCACAACCCATCAATTTTCAATAAATATACTTTTTTATTTTAAAATTAAATATTTACATATCTATAAAATTAATTATATAAAATAAATATTATTTTTTGAATAAAGATGCTAAAATTATCCAGTGATGAATTTTTCATAATTTTCAAGGACAATCGAATTTTTGGGTAAAAATTATATACCCAATAAATATATAATGTGTTTATATCATCATAATGACACAATAGTGATGTAATAAAATACTATAAAATATATATTTGGACTATATATGTTTTCCTTTAAAATATTTTTATTTCATATTTTTTTCATTAATTTTATGGTGCCTTAGTGGACCCTCTAAGACTTATAAAATATTTTAACATTTTAAAACAATTTCCTTGAGAGTGTGACACAACTCCACATAATAAAGGATAATATTTTTAATATTTTAGTCCCCTACCCTTATAAAATAATGTTTTCAATTTCCATTTGGAAAAACTCATGGGTAAAAACCATGGGATGGTTTGTAGTTTTGAATATTTTAATGTGTAGTGTCCAAAACCTAACTAATAACGAATTCCCTCTCCTTTCCTATACAAACCCAACCAAGATCCCATTTATCTTAACCCAAACCCATTTGAGATAGTCCAATCTCTGAAATATACTCTATAGAGTCCTCCCAAGGTTTTCCCAAGCTTCCATGAATCCTATATCAATCAATTTGTGTCACACATCCACGTAAGGGATCCTCTCATTCCTCTATTCTTTTTAATTCAAGAACCCCATTTGAAATTATTTATTTATTTATATTTAAAATATTTTAAACCTTTTATAATAAATTAGATAACGTCCATTTTATTTTATTTCAATGATGGTTCATTTTTATTCCTCTATTTGGACTCATTCATAAGCCGTTACTATGCCAAAATTCTATAGGGTATTTCACTCTCCTCATTTCCATTCAAGATACTCTTTTCATTTTACTCCTTAAGATCCATATTTATATTTTGAGAAATGATGTTCCATGACCCCCATAAAATCCATTTGATGTATATATTATGATATCTTCCTTTCACTCTCACCATGCCCCCTTTGATCCTTTAATCACACTAGTTACTATGCTGAAATTCCATAAGGGATCTTCCACCCTTCTATTTTATCAGGCATTCTTATTCTTGTTAGGTATTTTAATTTCATTTTATACTATGGTAGGATATATTATCAAATTTTCTCCTTAGGTTCCATTTTATTTATAAATGATGATATCCTTAATAACTCTTATTTATCCATCTTATGAACCCTTATGTACACCTGTTACCATGTCAAATTTCCATAAGGAATCCTTACATTTCTTCCTTTCTCATTTTTGTCCATGTTTTTTCATGTTTTTATACCATTTTATTTTCAATTGAAAATATTGGGGTATGATTTTTTAACTCCCGCGTACTTCCCTCTTTATTTTTTAATGATTCTATACCACTTTCTCTCTCATTAATGCCTTCTGTGTACACTTGTTACCCTGCTGAAATTCTGTAAGAGATTTATCTCTTCTTATTTACATTCAAGTATTTATCCCATATTATGAATATAAATTACATTTCTTATGCTGGGATATTAGGTTCCATGATCCCCTTACTATCTATTCCATTTATAAATGATGAGATACCAATTTCTCTCTCATCAACCCAACTTATGAATTCCCATATGACGACGTTATGCTTCCAAAATTTCACCATGATTTTCCATGACAAAAATCATCATGTAGTGAATACCAAAACAATTTTTTTATAATGGGTATTTAATTTTTTTAACATATACATATTTAATTTTACAAACCTATATGTATTCCACATTCCTTAATCGTGGAATAACTTATTATGTTGAATGATTCAACGTTATATGATCCATGTGCCACACATATGCATGAAATAAAATGTTTATATAGGGTGCACCCTTATAGCACTCCAATGTATTGGATAATGTTTAGTATCATGATACACCACATGAAATGAGTGTTTACTCATGATTATTCTTGTGAAATGAGGGTTGACTAATGCTAATTTCTGTGCAATGATGGTTTACTCAGTATAATCCATGTGCAATGACGGTTTAATCATGCTAATCTATGTGCAATGAGACTTGGATCATGCTAATATCATGTTTCATTTTATTGACACATTTCAATGTTATGATAATCATTCTATATCATTCCTTTATGTTCATGTTTATTTTATACACTATTGATATTCATATTAACTAACATGTATTTAATTCTTCATGTAATTCCTTGTTTACTCCCTTAATATGATTTATAGATCACCATTTTCTTATGTATGTCCTCAGGTTATCCCATGCAATTCTAAGTACAAAGGAATGTCGTGGTCATGTAAAATAATCTTTAAATAAAGATGTTTGTTTTTTATGTTCTAAGTTGTTATATAATGTTCTTAATTTCCCTAGACTCTATACCAATCAATCCTCAAAGTTGTCTTAAGTGAATGTTTATGTAATAAATCATGTTTATGTATGTAATACTGAGAAGGGTTTTCATAGTTGGTATCAAAGTATATGTTTAGTTATTTTTGGGATTAGGATTATAAAACTCTACTGAAAACCATAAGGAAATGACTAAGCATAATAAAAACACCCTTAAATATTTTTGAGTGTAGAGTAAGTGGTTTGCCAACAAAATACATCTCTTTCTGGAAATGAACAAGTAGAGGTGGCTCTAGCACAAATGTATCTAGGGGTAAAACCTGAAAATATCACATGGAGTTAGACTCAAATGGGAACTGGTGCATGACAACGGTTTTAGATTCACTCATGGTTTGACACTCGTGAGGGATATGCTATGGTAAATTCATACAAATATTACGAAACATTATTAAGGAAAAAAAGACCATAAGAATAAACATTTGGTAATAGCTCATGGATAACATAGCATGAATCCTAGAAATCTATAAGCTAAGGAAATAAATGTAATTTACATGTCATCCCTTTAACATCATTGGATCCCCCTTTATGTGTTAAACTACGTAAGATAATCATCCCTAATATATATTGGATAATGTAGAACCAGAATCGAAAAGTGAAAGGTAGGGTTATCTTCCATAGTTCGATTCATTATTTTATATCCCGAACGTTTAGTAGAAAAATCCAAATACAACCACAAATCATGGAAGTAGAGATGTCAATGAAAATGAAAAATAGGGAAATTATAGCATCTAGTGTATATAACTCATCTCCTATCACAATTTGTGGTTTTAAATTCCAAGAAAACTTAATCATACTACCTTTGGTGGAATTTGTTTCGATTCTAGGAATGTATTGGCTTTCTCAATATAAATCCAACTTAAATTTCCATGAGAAGAAGATCACTCTCTCTATTTCGAATCATCCACCGATTCTCTACAAAATTCATGGAGATGTAGGAATATTATTTTGACCCATAATATCTGGCATGGATATTATTTCCCTATAAACAATCATATCTAGATCAAATGATTGTGTCTAAGGAAATAATCATCCTCAAAGAAATGCCTATTGTGAGGTAATTCACTTATTTGTTTCCTGAGGAATTTCCTCATCTTCCTACAACTAGAGATGTTGAATTATAGATTGATCTTATACCTGGGGCATTTCCAATATACAACACTCCATATATAATGGTTGTTTTGGAACATAAGGATATGAAGAATCAATTATAAGATAATCTAGGTAAAGGGTTTATACGCCCATGTGCTTTATCATGTGGTGAACTAGCCCTCTTCATCATGAAGAAGGATATATCAATGTGAAATTGAATTGATTATCATGTGCTCAATGAAATAAAAATAAAGAACAAGTATCATTTTCTGTGAACTAATGACTTGTTCGATCAACTATGTGGAGAACAATACTTCCCTATGGTGGGTCTACGGTTGGGATATTACTATGTTAGGGCGAAGAAGGAGGATAGCCCCATGACTTCTTTTTATACAAGGTACATGAACTATGAATTCATAGTTATGTATTTCAGACTGACTAATGCTCCAGTAATCTTTTGGGAACTGATGTATAGAGTCTTTAAAGATTACCTTGAATTTTTTTTGGTATTATTTATAGATGATATTCTAATATACTCCAAAACCATGGAGGAGTATAAGGAGAATTTAATCACTGTACTAGAGTCATTGGGAAATGGGAAGCTCTATGAAAAGTATAGCAAGTTTGAGTTCTGGTTGAAAGAGGTCTCATTATTGGGTAATATCTGTAACACCCGAGACTTTTATGTGAAATATTTTGTTTTTATGTTACATAAATCATCAAAGGAATCTTTCAATACACACAACACTATCTTGTCTTTCTTTACACACAACTGCGGCCTTCCTCGATAGCTTGCGTCGTACACAATACCGAGTTTCACTAAACAATGATATGCTATTAAAATATTATTAAAACTAGCCGTTATGAATAGTAATAACCAATTTTTGAAATTTTATAAATTATATTTTTCAAAATGGACTTCATTTTTGAATTCGGAATATCGAAATTATCCTAGGGTGAAATTTTGGTATTTTTCAGAAAACTTTCAATTTTTGATAAATAGTGAAACCACTAAGTGGTAGTTAAAAAACTGAATTTTTCATAAAACTTCATTTTACCACTTCTGTGAGTGGAATTTCGAAAATCTGGGAGACACGGTTGATGTCATTAAGTAAAATGTGGTTCAATGAGATGAAAATAATATTTTTGGTGAATAGTAACTTTTACTTTTTTTTACCGCGGTTAAAAGTAAATAGAGTAATTAAGGGTAAAAATGATATTATTATTACCCTAACACATGTCCTAATTCAATTGGATAAGTGTAATTCGACCAAAAACAAATTTAGTAATAAAATATGACCATTTAGGCCCACTTGGATTAGATTAGGACATTTATTATTAATTTATTTAAAGAAGGGTTAAAATAGTTAAAATCAATGTTTAATAAGTAAATCATTTTTAATATGGGGTTATACATAAGATAAATTCGACTATAAATATTAATTTGAAAGATAAAATGGTTTCCTACATAATGGTATTTTATTTGTAATTTTTAGACATTAAATAATTTAATTTATTCATGACACAATGATGATGCAGTAATTATCTTATTAATGAAATATTGACATAATTGATGTTATAAATACCCAAATAAATGTAATTTGAGACATTTTATGAATTACAATAATTTAATAGGTTACTATGACATGTTATTATTGATTTAAGTAACTTTTTTTGAACTAATAATTCTGTTATGATTTTCACAAAAATCAATTACTAAATAGTGTCAAAATTGACATAAAATAGTTTTTAAAACAAATATTATATTATTAATTGTTATTTAATTCCTAATAATATAAGGTTCGGCCAAATTACTTAGATACAGTTATATATATTAATAATAAACAACTTGGGGTTCGTTTGTCTTGATATAGTAAGTTTATTAACCTTATAGTATAAGAACACAAGAAGACACGGTAAAAGTAAAATTATTTAACTTAATGTTAAATCTAAATGATATGGTTAAAATAGGAACCTAAACTTGCCTAAATTATATTGGATGAGAGGAGATATACCCATCCCCACCTTATCTTTTAAATTAATCAATTTGGAGCTATTTAAAGCCGAACTTGACTTTATAATAAAATAATATTTTTAGTTATTCCAAAGGTGCCCCTCTCCTCCCTTATAAAAGGGAACCTCCTCCCCCTCTTCCTCACACCACATTGAGCCTTCAAGCTCGGCCAAACCCTGAAACTTTATCCTCTACACTTCCCTAGAAACATCCTAGAGGTTCTGGTCTTCTTCAAAGACCTATTTTAGTGCCCTAAAAGGAGGTCTCAAAGAAGCACTTCAAAGAAGAGGTAATGTCTGTTACTGATTCTTTCATCTTTATTTCTTCTTCCACTTCTTCTTATTTAGTTGTTTCATTATGAAGTAATAACATCAGTATCTCTCATATAATGATATGTTATTATAAGTATGAAGCAACCCTATTTCACCATCTATCCATCCTATGGAAAAATAAATCACCGCGCGTGCGTACGTACGGAATACCGTCTCCACGCCGTGGTGTAATCTATTTTCCACCACCACCTTACTTGGATGGGTATAATGGTGTAAATAATGACAATATATGGTTATTTTAAAGTGATATTGATTCTGAAATAGTATACATACACTCCAATACAATTCCACGATCATAGGAATGATATCACCACTCATGTGTACGTACGGAATACCATCTCCACGACGTGATGCGACTCGTTCTACATGATATTCATTTCATAATGATTATATAAATGAACTGAATGAATTAATATGATTTATATTACACTAATACCATTATGGAAATGAGGTATCTATAACCTAAAGATAAGAATAAGAATTTATTCAAGAAAACACGCATAAGAACAAAAAGTAATAAACACCCGAATAACAAGTTGTATTGAAATATTACTAATAAGAAGCTAAGAATATGACCATATATGATATCATAACAATAAGTATGATTCTGTAATAAGTCAATAACATTATTTAAATCATTATACAGGAGGTTCGGACACTTACGAAGAAAATCAGACCTAAGGTAAGGGAAATATCACAATCTCATTTTTATCCGAGATTGTTTATACTTTAGTATTTACTGGGGTGTATTTTATCATCCGCATACATGATTCCTCAATATGTAATATTATTTCCATCCACCTACAATTTTTTAAGTACAATTTTACCCCTCGGTGAGTTTTTAGTAAAATATATGAAAGGAATCTTTTGTCGTTTTTTGTACGAGGTACTTTTTGACTTTTCCGACAAAAGTACGAGAAGAATGTTTTTTTAACTTATACGGCATGAATGGATTTTTAAAACATCATTTACAAGAAGCTTCCTTGAAAAGTTTTAAAGTTTATTTTTAATCAACTTCTTTTATTTTAGAATTTTATGACATGTTAAGAAAGGAAAAGTGTTTTTGAAGTAGAAAGGATATTTTCCTCAAGAATGGAGTTCAAGTGTTTTATCGAAATTATTTTCCATCTAAGATAATAAAGGGTTCTGTTTCTATCCCTATTATTACATTGATTTGATTATGTTGTGATGGAATTATTTTTATGAATTCCTTGATCTTATATGAATTGTTTTATGATGACATGATGTGTAAGATTCCCATTTTTATTACATGGGTTATGCTATGTTGTATGGTTTATGATTTTGTGGCAAACATAAGAATGGTATCATTATGAGATGGGTGGGACCTATATCTCCCTCCAATGCATTGGTTAAAGATTTTATATCTCATGATATAGACATGGCTGGAACGGTAGGTTATACCGGTTCAGTGAAATAGGACTGAAACGAGGAATGAACTCGGTTCAGAAATGGACTTTGTCTACTAAGATAGTCTTGGAAATGAGTCTTGACTAATAAGAAATGATTCTGTATGATTATGTGTGTATGACACAAAGTTTTATGTTTTATGTTATGATTATTGGGAATAGATTTCACTACTATGATTTATCCCATGTTATGAAATTATGCTCTCTTTTGCAGGTTACGATTTCCAAAAGTTATGTTCTTATGAATATGATGTGATTGATATTTCTTTTGTTTACCCTTACTGAGCATTTGATCTCACCCTTTTGTATGTTTCCTTTCCCCAGGTCAGGAAGAAGGTTATTAAGTAGAATATACCAAAAAGGGACTCTAGATATGATGAAATAAATGGGAGGCAAAGTAGATTCTTTATGAACCAGTTGTTTATGCTTTCCAGTTTCTAAAGACACTATACCTATACGGTCCTTTCCTGGTTTTGTTATATGTTGTAATAAGTGTGCTTCAATTCTGAAGTAATAACAATTTATGTAAAGTATGGGTCGTTATAATATCATTACAAGAAATGGGATACATATTGATCCATCCAAGAAAAATGAAATTGAGGGATGGCTGAGGCCAACATCGGTGATGTAAATCCATCGCTTTATAGGGATAGCTGGATATTATCGCCGATTTTTGAGAAATTTATCATGATTGCCAAACCATCTTACCAAGATAACTAAGAAGGGAGTCAAGTTTTATTAGAGTTATGAATGGGAAGAGAGATTCAAGGAGTTTAAAAGGAGGATTATCACTGTGCATGTGCTCAGACGACCCACACACTGAGAAATGTTTGTTGTATTTAGTGATTTTTTGAAGAAGGGACATGGATGTGTGTTGATGAAAAATGGAAAATTCATTACCTATGTTTTGAAGAAACTAAAATTTCATGAGAAAAAATATACAACACATGATCTGGAGTTAGTAGGAATGATCTTATCTTTAAAAACCTGGAGACATTACATATTTTGGGAGAAGTGTGAAATATATACAGACCACAAAAGCCTCAAGTATATACTCTCATAGAAAAAGATGAATATGTGCCATATAAGATGGTTAGAGATGATCAAAGACTATGATTGCTCAATTTCCTACCAACTGGGGATAGAGAACACGGTGGAAGAAGCTCTAAGTAGAAAGGATTCATCAATTCTTTCACTAATGAGAATTGAAAAGGATCCAATCTTCCTATATTTGATAAAGATGGACATGGGAAACATAAATAAGAGAACCTCATCAATCCTTTAGAAAATGAGTCTTAAACTATCTTTTTTTGAAATGTTAAAGGATGCTCAAAAGGATGATTTGGAAATTCATAATAAAGTAGAAACTTTTAGAAAATGGAAATCCTTGGATTTCAATGTTAATGAAGATGGAATTGTGAGATTTGGGACAAAACAATGTGTTCCATAAAATCCATAGTTAAATTACAAACTTCTGGATGTTGCACAGAGTTTTAATTTCTCTCTTCACCCAAGAAACAAAAATATGTATTTAGATCTCTAAGAACAATATTGTTGGGATAATATAAAGAGGGAGATTTCTGAATATACATCAAGATGTCTTTTTTGTCAGAAAGTGAAGGCTCAAAGGGAAAAATATAAGGGGATGATTCAACTATTTACCATAACAATATTGAAATGGGAAAACATAACCATATACTTTGTCACTATACTTCCAAATATATCCAAAGGAAAAAAATGCAATCTGGGTTGTTGTGGATCATCTCACAAATACATCACACTGCATTGCAATTCGAGAGGATTTATCATTGGATCAACTCACACAAATATACATTAGAGAAGTTGTATGGCTGCTAGGTTCACCACTATAAGTTGTATTTAATCGAGGTCTAAGATTCAGCCCTATGTTCCAGAAGAGCCTCCAACATTCTCTAAATACATATTTGAACATTGTCACAACCTATCACCCTCAAACAGATGGCCAATCTGAGTAGACTATCTAGACACCTTAGGAAATGTTAAGATCATACTCAATGGGCTTAAAATGTGGATTGGATCAACCTATTCCTCTGGTTGAGTTCTATTACAACAATAGTTTCCAATAAACCATCCAAATGGATCTATATAAAGCCTTTTTTATGTAGAGGTGAAGAAAACCTGCATGTTGGGATGAATTTTGGGGGCAAAAATCCTATGTCTTGAATTGGTCGAAGAAATGGGGGAGATAGTTGAGACCATCTATCATCACATTAAAGATTCCCAGAGTTGACAAAAGATTTATGATGATAAACTTCAATGATACCTAGAGTTTGATATTGGAAACATGGTATTCCGCCCCATATCATTATGGAAGAGAGTTATGAGATTTCAGAAGAAGGGAAATCTTTGTCTAAGGTACATTGAACCTTCAGAGAGCCTTGATCGCATTGGAGCAGTGTCCCGTCAACTATCACTCCCACCGAACCAATCTCAAGTACACAATGTCTTCCATGTATCACTCTTGAGGAAATACATACCTTACCCATCACATGTACTCAATATAGAGGTGGTAATGTTAGAGAGTGATGTCTCTTATGAGGAGAACCTAGTGACGATATTTGATCATAGGGATACAATTCTTTGAAATAAGAAAATTCCCATAGTCAAGGAGTTGTGGAGAAACCAAAAGTTTGAAGAAGAAACAAATGTACCATGAGAAGTGATGAAGTAGATATACCATCTTCTGTTTTAGTGGAATAAAATGAAATTTCAATGGTAAAATTTCTTAAGTGAGAAGGTTGTAATGACCTGATCATTTATGAATAAAACTCCCTTTATTTTAATTAAATGACTAATTGATGTAGAAAACACATGCACTATTTTATTTAATAAAATTTTATAACTAATTGGATTTAAATGACTATTATGTATCATTACCATTGCTAATATAGCCGTTGAATAGTGATCAATTGACTTGTATAAATATGAGGTTTTAACAAATCCTTTTGACAAAGACAAAAGAAGTGATGGATTTGACTAGTAGGATCATTCCCATTGAAGTAAATTTATCAGATCTTTCAAGGAAGATATCATTTTTTGTATTTCCTTAGACCAATTCCAATCCTAGATCAAACAACATAATCATGAGCGAAACCATTTATGAGAGAAGTTCAAGATCATCAAGATCATGACCCAAACCATGTTCACCGAACGACCCCAAGAAATCCCCAGCATCGCACATGATACTCTTAGGGATTATATGGGTATAATAAAATGATATGTATCAAGAAACTTGAATCATGATTATGTACATTATTTTTGTATAAAATAATATATATAATTTCATTCAATTATTATAACTTTTTAAATGATTTTTAATGAAAAAATTGTATTTTTGGTTAATTTTTGAATTCAGTTAAGAAATATATTTTGAAAAATTAATGTATAAGATAATATTTTAATAAAATATTATTATTGAATTATATTTTACAATTATAAATTATCACATAAATTTTATGAAGTCAAATATATTGTTATTATGGTTTAAATAATGTTTTTTTCCAAACCCTTCAATTTTCAATAAATGCCAATTTTTATTTTAAAAGTGAAAATTCAGATATTTAAAAAATTATTTAGATAAAATAAATATTATTTTTTTAATTATGGCATCAAAATTATCAAATGAATAATTTTCCATAATATTCTAAGATAGTCGAATTTTTAGGTAAATATTAAATACTGAATAGATATATAATGTCTTTATGACAACATAGTGACCCAATAGTGATGTAATAAAATACAATAAAAGGTATATTAGGAAAATACATGTTTTTAATTTAAAATATTTAGATTTTATGTCTTTTTTATTAATTTTATGATTCCTTAGTGGAACCTCCAAGACATATAAAATATTTTACCATTTTAAAACAGTTTCCTGGAGAGTGTGACTCAACTACACATAATAAAGGATAATATTTTAATATTTTCGGCCCTTAACCTTATAAAATAATGTTTTATACTCCCCTTTTGAAAAAACCGTGGGTAAAAACGATGGGATGGTTTGTGGATTTGAATATATTAAAGTGCTGTGTCCAAAACCTAAATAATAAAAAATTCCATCTCCTTACCTATATAAACCAACCCAAGATCTGATTTATCAGCACAGAAACTCATTTTATCCCTTAAAATATCATACATATACTCTCGATAGTCCTACCAAGGTGCTCCCAAGCTCCCATGAATCCTTTCTCAAGTATTTGGTGTCACACTTCCAAGTAAGGGATCCTCTCCTTCCTCTATTAATTTCAATTAAATAACATTGTTTGAAATTAGTCGGTTTAATTTCAGTTGATTATGTTCTCATACTTTTATAATCGATTAGATACTATCAATTTGATTTTATTTAAATGATTTATCATTTATCCTTCCACATTTGGACTCATACTTAAGCCGTTACTATGCCAAAATTCTGTAAGGGATTTCACTCCCATCATTTCCATTCAAGCTAATATTTTTCATTATACTCCTTATGTTCCATATTTATATGTTGGGTTATTATGTTTCCTAACAACAATAATATCCATTCAATTTATATATGATGATATTTTCCTTTCACTATCATAAATCCCCCATATAATCCTTTAAGCACACCCGTTACAATGCTGAAATTCTTTAAGGGATCTTCCACCTTCCTCTTTTATAGTGCATTCTTTTCGTGTTATGACTTTTAATTTCATTTATTCCAAGGATTGGATATGTTATTAAATATCCAATTTACTTCCCATTTTATTTATAAATTATGAGACCCCCTTTCACACTCATTTATCCTTCTTATTAACCCTCATGTACATAAGTTACCATACTAAATTTCTGTAAGGGATCTTTCCATTCTTTCCTTTTTCATTTTTATCCAAATTTCTTCATGTTGTTATACCCTTTTATTTTCCATTAAAATGATTTTTTATTATTTAAAACCTCCCAAATTATTCTCAACTTATTTTTAAATGATTATATACCAATTTTTCTCTCATTAATGCCTTCAATGTACACCCGCTACCATGCCAAAATTCCATAAGGGATTTCTCTGTTCTTATTTCTATTCAAGTATCGCTATCATATTTTACATCTAAATTAAATTTCATATGTTGGAATACAATTTTACAGTATACCCTTACTATCTATTCTAGGTATAAATGATGAGAGACGTATTTATCTATTATCAACCCAACTTATGAATTTCTATATAATGACGTTATGCTATTGAAATTTCACCACAATTTTCTGATCCAAAATCATCATTTAGTAAATACCATACAAATTTCTTTATAAATGGAATTAATCATTATTCATATATACATATTTAATGGTACTTACATGATTGTATTCCATATTCCTTAATCGTGGAAGAACTTATGATGTCGAATGATTCCATGTTATATGATCCCTGGGGCACACTTGTGTATAAAATAAAATGTTTATAAAGGATGTTCCAAAATAGTGCGCCAACGTATTGAAAAATGTTTTGTATCATGATAAAACACTTTAAATGAGGGTTTAATCATTTTAATTCTGGTGAACTTAGGTTTTACACATTCTAATTCTGGTGCAATGAGGGATTACTCATGTTAATTCATGTGAAATGAGGGTTTACTCTTGCTAATTCATGTGAAATGAGGGTTTAATAATGTTAATCCTTGTGTAATGATCCTTGGATATTTCTAATATCATGTTGCTTGTTTTTTACACATTTACATTTTATGATAGTCATGCTATATCATGCCTTTATTTTCATATTTCTCTTATTCTCCATTGATATTCATATATCCTAACATGTATTGTACTCTTTATGTTATGCCTTGTTTACTTCCTTTATGTGAATTATAGATCAACATTTTCTTATGTATGTCCTCGGGTTATCTCGTTCAATGATAAGTATGAAGGAATGTGGAGTTCATATAAAAGTGGTTTTCAATAAAAAAATTAATTTCATGTTCTATGTTGTTATGTAATGTTCTTAATTTCCAAAGACACTAGACCTCTTGATCCTCATAGTTGTGTTAAGTGCATGTTTATATAATAAATCAATTTTAAGTGTGTAATAAAGAGAAGGGTTGTTATATATGATAGCTGAGTGGAGCACATCAACCATACCTTCTTTGATGGAAGACATAGCCGTTGATGATGGGGTATGATAACACCTGTTTGGGAGAGAAATAGAGGAAGTGCAATTACATTGGGTTCCTGAAGCACCACTACAGAAAAAATAAGGGGCCTAATAGGTTCCATATTGAATATCCCATATGAAAAATTAGAATCACCAATCATTGGTTGTGGTAGGTTTGAGGCCGAAATAGTTTTCACTAAGGAAGCACCACTGGGAACTACATAAAAATTTGAAAATTATTGAGGAGAATGAGATGCATTTTTCTGAGGGAGAAATTTTTCCAAATTTTTCCAAAACTATTCAATAAAATACTATAATAAATCATCTTCTCACAATGTTTATTTAAAACAACCATTATATACATGTTAATAGGTTTTCCTCTCATATATAAGGAAAACATGAAAAAACATTCATCCTCACTATAATGAACATGACGAGATCAAAACTATATACATGAATATATCAGGATGACTTGAAAAACATATCATCTCATTGGTTGTATATTGAATTCATTACATAACAAACTTGAATGACCCAAGATTATTTGATTTATTTTTTATAAATAAATAACAAATAAATCAAAACTTGTATTTATGAAATATCATACACACATTGATTAAAATATATTAAAAAAATTGATCAAGATTATACACACATAGATATTCATGCCTCACATACATTAATACTACAAGTGTATTCACACATAGATATTCATGCCTCACACACATATATACTTCCAAAATAATTCCAATATTTACATAGATTCACATTTCACTATGAGTCTATTGTTTTTTATTTAAATTTCACAAACACAATACATACTCCCACATTTATTAAATAAATGTCAGCATTTAATTTTTATTATTATTTCTTTATAAAATATAAAAAATCAAAATAAAATATATACCTTAATAAGAATTAGTTTTAATCCATATAATCATAAATAAATTCAAAAGTACATCATTATGGAATGATTTTAAAAAAAATCACATAAAATATAATTATAGGAACAAAATACCAATTTAAAATTAAGTTCTACAATATAACTATGATAAACCAGTACTAGATGTTAGTATAATTTGATTTAATGTTTTGAAAAAGGAAATATTATAGGTTAATCTTGCTATAATTGACATGGTAAATTAATAAAGTAAAAATAACTTATATTATGTGGCATTTCAACTAACTCCATAGACAAATAAAATAAATCAAATGATCGAACATAAAAATGAACCAAACGATATAATTTAAACTGAACCAACTTCCCTTACCAAAAAATGTACAAAATTAACAAATAAAATTTCAAAAAAATGAAGAAATTAATGAAATGAAAAAACTTAATAACTACTCAAAAATTAACCAAAAAATTAAAAAATAAGATAACTAAATGACAAAAATGATCCAAATATCCTAATATAAAATGAACGTAATGACCTAACCGAATGACAAAATAACCAAATTTAAAAATGAAAATTCAACCTAGACTACAGATGTACCAAAATTCCTAACTAAAATAAAACCAAATGACATGACCCCAAAATAACCAAACCTGTAAATGAACCAAATGAAAAAAAGTAATCTAAAATTGAAAATAATTACCAAATTAATCAAATGAACTAATCTAGAATTGAAATAAATAACATAACCCAAAAAATAAGAAAATTATATAATTAATGAATTAAATAATACAAAATAAACCATTTGATATAACTGATAGACAAATTAAATAATTATCCCTACCATAAAATGAATCGAATAACCTAACCCAAATTGAACCAAATTAGCTAACTTAAAAATGATCTATCTAAAAAATAAAACAAATAACCAATCCCAAATGAACCAAAATTAGTCAAATGATCTTTTCATTAACATATGAATTTACATTCACTGAATATTTTATGTCATATTTTATGTCTAATTTTCCATGTTAAATAGTATGTTTGGGTTGTAATATGTTTTCTATTTATACATTTTTTGGATTTCCAATTAATACACCTTAATTATTTCCTACATCATTTTGGAGTTATTTTAATTTAACATTTTTAGTTTTAATCTATGAAAATGTTCATTTTATTCTTTTATAAAAAATGAAAAATCATGATGAAATATACATGATGATATTTATCAAGAAAGATTAACTAATGAAAGAGGTCAGAAGACCTCCCTTGGTATCCATATCTAATATAGAAACTTTAATATATATATATATATATATATATATATATATATATATATTAAAATGTATTAAATTCCATCTAGTTTAAAATTTTAATAATTATTTTTGGAAAAAATATCTAATTGGCCACTATACACAATAAGGAATGTTGATAATGGAGAGAAACATGGCTAGTATAGAAGGGTTGTTACTGGAGGTACTTGTAGAATAATACATACCCAATCACATTAGGAAAATTCACTATATATATATATTTAATCCCAATTGTTCATCCCACTGTTACACATAAGGCATCATGGATTTTATAAACGATTCCTTTACTATAATTTTGATGAGTAACTATTTCATAGATACCATTTCCATATCCCATGATGGATCCTCATTCCTTTAATAAATTTCTACCCATATCAATGATACCACTATTTCCTACATCCATTATTTGTCAACGGTAAATATTTTAACAAGAGAATTAATGGTTTCCTTCAAATCATTGTAATGATTTCGAATATCTATAACATATGATTCTGTTAGAGGGCACTGATCAATAATGGTTAGTTATATGATTACAAGCACATTAAATCTTATTACATTAATATTAATTTCATTTTAGTGTTTATTAATTCAATTTTACATTTCTTAAAATGATGTTTTAAAAGGCAGTGTGGGAATACCTATATGAATAATATGTTGAATGGCTATAAATATTTATGGCAATGTACATTGATGAAAAATAACTTATTTGTAAACATTATTGACATTTTAAATGATTTATGGAGATCCCAGGTATATATAGTTTGATCATTATGGTTCTACCAATCTAATAGAGATATTTCTGTAATCATATCGTGTATAACACATGGGATGACATATGAGAATGAATATTTATTCAATCAAAATATATAATATTATTTTATTTATATTAATTCATATTTTTATTAATTGTTTTATTTTACTTTTATGGAGGTCATGTTGTGATGGAGACACTGTTGATGTAATTATGGAATCTATAGAGATCATAATACCATGGCTTATCTTTTTCCAGAGAAGAATAATTAGGATCAATTTATAGGTTAAATTAATAATAAATGATTTTCAAGTGCCATAATGAAAGGAAATGATTATTTATTAGCTAAATAATAAGTTAATGGTATTATCCAAATTTAAAAGATTATTTTATTGAATTTTTTTATCCTTTCTAATTAAAAAATTCTTTATATTATTGATTTTTTAGGATTCATAAAAAACATATTAACAAGTAAATATGAAGTATACATAAACTATTGATAGAAATACATTGAAGGAACATAATAAAACTATTAATTTAAATTATAAAAATTAGTATAAATATAATTTTATCATTTTAATTTTAAATAGTAAAAAAAATTCCACTGAAGTTGTTGGTGAATTTGGTTATGATTTATTCTTAAATAACAAATTATTTAATAATATTTTCATATATTTATATTTTTTAAAGTGTGTATTGTTTAAAATTAAATGGAATTTACCTTGAGTAAAATAGTTTTAACCAATTAGAATAAAAAAGACATAATTTATATTAATAATTAGATAGTAGGAAAAATGTAAGTGTAATTATATGACCATAATATTTTAATATATATATCATAACAAAATATCCATTTTATGTTTTCAATGATGTTCTATAGAGAGTGGTGATATTAATTAATATGTAAACTTATAGCCAAAATATTATTTATGGTATATATTATATGAGGAGAACCAATGTTGTGTTAGTTGTCGACCATGGGAGAGTATCATACCCACTATGAATTGAATTGAAAGAGGCTCATGAGAATGAATTGGATGGTATATAATTGGCCATTAGGAACATAAATTAAGTAAAAAAGATAACCGATAATTTCATGGAATATGATAAGTTTTTCTATTTATCAATTCGGCTTGACACTACTATTATCATTGATACATTAATGATAATGACGTTGTCCTTATGTAACACAATTTCCAATGGAGTTGATGTTACTAGTGGGAATCAGTGTGATAGATATAACAAAACATCTTTTCTCAAAGGAAAAAATAATTTTATATTTCTTATTAAATTCCATAGTTCTTTTCATATAATGTTATTTAATGGAGTCATGGAGTTCACAACAATGCGCAGGGATTTTTTGGAGACTAGATCCCCTAAAATTTGATTAAATGGACTACGCCATATGGTTAGGATAAATCATATAACACTTCCCATGCAATCTCTCTAACCATGAATGGGGGCTTCATGATAGAGTAAGAGGGCACATTGTTTTTCTATAACTGTGTGATCCCAAGAACACTACCCTGTAGGTTTTAGAGGGTTTTGGGATAGTGGGATTTCCAATTCTTCTGCATAGTTAGGAAACTTGTGTTCCTAGATCGTGCAAGGAACCTCCTTGGAAAATTGATTCACAATGGTTTTCACATATTTTTACCAAACCATGAGTCCAAACCATGAACTCAAATCTTGACGATGAACTTTTTTCCCAAAATGATTTTAAATTATGTTTCTTCTTCTTATTCATTACTCGTCCTAATATATGGAATCTTCTTCCCTTCTCCAATGCGCCACATTTTTACTCAAATTAGGTGTATAGATAAAAACAAAATCCAAACTCTAAATTATTCACAATTAGAAGAATTGGATAACTATATGTATGTTCTAAAATCCTGTTAAATCCTTTATAAGACCATCTTCAGGTATTTAATGTTATTTTTGTGGAATAACATTCAATCAATTTTTAGGGTGTTACTTCATTTTTCATTTTTATTCTAATAAAATTCAAATATGAAGCCTATTTTGAATGATTTGTATTCTAAGATCATAGAATGGTGGTATAATTTCATTCCTAAATAGTTGAGTTGATTTCATAGATCCTCTATAGCATTTCACATTAGAAATTTTGGAGAATTTCTTTAAAATAAACTATTTCTTACTAAATTAATTTAATCATGTTAATATACTACCCTGGACACTTTTCAATATATTAGAATATTTTCCCCTTTATGTCCAACAAGGTGGGTGTGATAATTCATTTTCCCTTATTTATATAATATTAATGGATTTATCACCACCTAACTATCTATCCCAGAAATTAAATGGCATATCGCCTTTTTTATTGTAATTTACCCATTTATTAAACAAAATTTAACATTACTAGGTTTCCTCAATTATGAATTTCAATGACTTGATTAATTAAATTTACTATTTAAAAATGAATAAATTCAGTAGAATGGAAACACCTCATGATATATTATTTTTTTAGGGATAGTATTGATTGTCACTCCATTGGTTGTGGTTAGACAGAAGATTATAAATTCATAAGAGGTGACCCCTAATATAGTTATTTTATCTATGATGGTTCCATGTATATTGGACGATGAATGATGGTTAATGGAAGTATTGAGCATGATGTTTCATTCTACCAAACATCGAGTTTTGATCATGTAATCACTCACTATTATACTGTTATCTAGAAAATGGACAAGGTTCTCCATATTCCCTTAATTTGGGTGTTGTAAATGATTCCTCGCGACACCCATCTAGAGTTTTGTGAATGATGTCTCACATTCATTATATTATTCATGGAATGTACCCTTTGTAAGAGAATATATCTCAACAGACTATTTATAGATGCTTGAATTATTCCCCATGTCCATCTAGTACCTAGTTTCCATGTATATTAAAAGCTACACCCTCACTTACATAGTACATGTAGGTGGGTAAAATATATACTATATAATATATATTATTAATATATATATGGTTATTGATCAAACTCTCATACCGATCTATGGAAAAGTGGGTAGATCCATGCAGATGTCCCATAGAAACCTAATACAATTGGAATTTATTTAATCACCCCTATTATTATTCATTATAAATTCACAATATTGTTAATATGTTAAAAATATGGATTATTTCTAGAAAATATTGGCAATTTCCTACAAGGATTTTATTCACACCCTTCTCAGGTATCCATTGGTACCTGATTAGATTACATGTCTCTAGGTATGGATTAGGGAAAGTGCCCTGCTATAGAATCATGATTTTTTAGGTTATAACATAGATAATGGGAGAATAGGATCGAGAATATTATTTTTATTATAGTGGAGAATTGTTTTGACAGTTTTAAGGTTGTATATCATGTTTTATATGAATGTCACATGTTTCTCCTTTTTTTTATATCAAAATTATGGGACATCATCATTGATATGAATCAACCTCCTAGATTTTGATTTTATTATAGTTTCCTAGGTTGTTAGAATTTTGTTGTTGTTTATCATATCTTTTTTCATTATACCCTTATTTTATATCATGTTTATACTATAGATGGTTACTGATCAAATTATTATAGTGTATGTTTCCTCTCTTATATTAGTTATTCATATACTTCCAGGGTCTGTTATATATTTATTTATAGTATCCATAGTGAAAATCTAATATTAGGGTATAATATCCCCAATATACCATATTAATCATTTGAACATATTCTGAGTGATTATTAGTTTAGAGTGTTTATGAATATTCTATAGTGAGCCCTTTATTTCTTGGAGTATTCTTCTAGATTTATGTATCTGCAAAATTTCACACCAAATCTAAAGGGTGATGATCTTTTTACCACACAGATTTATTAAGAGGATATTGAATACAACATTGGAGTGTACACCACTGTCTTCTGATTTAACATTAATTCTGAGAATGTCAACCATTCCCCCATTTCTGAGTGGAATTTGAGGGAAGATAATGGTGGGGACCATGGAGGTTTAGAAACTAGATCTTTTGGTGTTTCATCAAGCAGGAAGAATATTCACTTTGGGGTTTCTCATGGGGGTATTATAATCCAGAATCCTCATGCTAATTATTTATTGATATGTCGCCAGTGTGGTTAGATGAGACATATAAAAGCCTAATATATGAGGGATCTGGTGTAATGCAAAGGATGTGGTAGGTTGGGGTATATCTAGTTCTTCTGTAGGACTATTCCATCAATTCACAGTGAGCAGGGATTTACACAAACCTCACATTGTAGAGTGGGGCTAGTAGTATCTTGTCATGAATACGACTATATTACCACAAAACACTATAGAAAAAGTGAAATTCGAGGGATATCTATCCAGACTCATGAAATATAGCGTCAGTAGGGTGTTCTAGCTCAGGGCAGTTAGGTAGTGTATCAGGGCTATGGCACATACTAGGAACAAGAATTATAGCTTGTTTCTGAGGGGTAGGGCATTGAAACCTCATCTATTTGTGGTACTATTCTAGTAGAATCTACTGTAATTTCTACATTGTGTGAAATAGGTGCACCAAATTCTCTTATATATGAAGGAATCATGGAAAATATGGTCCTCAATATTGAATTATTTCATCGTGTGATGATTCTTGGAACCCCATTTCTTATCTGATTAGAGTGTTCTTTATTGTAAGGAATTTCTCATTGAGATATATGTATATCTATTCATATAAAATATTTTCATCCTAGAAATGATAGGATGTGATTTGATTGCTGATATGGACTGGTTTGGTCTCTATTGATCCCACATTGACTATTTCATCAGATGGTGACATTTACATCACAAGAGTGAAGCAAAAATGTGCATAATGGAGAACTGAATATAAGATAAATGTGATAATAACATAAGAATCATGGGTTAGAAAAAGTAACACCCTAGATTTTCAGTATTTTATTGGATAATATAGGGTTACAACCGACTTTTTCCACTATTGTACGAGATTTATTTAAGGAAATATTCCATGTTGAATTTTCTGTGCAACCTCTAGTTTTTTATGTAGAATTAACTATCACGCTAGTAATAGGAGTTTCACTAGTGTCCATTCCTCCATACAGGATAACACTTATTGAGATTCTAAATCAAAAGAAATATTTTTAGGATTTGGAGGCTAAAGGACATATAATACCTAGCACTCTTCCTTGAAGTTAACCAGTCAGTTTTACCATGAAGGTGAACAACGTACCCATGCCTTGTGTACATTTAAAAATAGTGAACCTTATTATGGGAAAGAAATGGTATCCAATACCATAAATAGATGAACTATTTGATAATACTCAAAGAGAGAGAGAGAGAGTGTGTGTGTTTTCAATGATAGATTTGTGGTTGGGAAACCATAAGGTGTGTTTCAGTTCATTAGAGAATACTCTCACAACATTCTAGAGTTCGTATAGTCTTTAAGAATACATGGAATGATGTTAAGTCTCATTAATGCACCAGGTATCTTTATGGTTATGGTGAATTGGGTTTTTAACCATATCTAGATTCATTCAAGGTATAATTTATGTATGACATCTTATTGTATCCATGCTCTCAAAATGACTGTTCCAGTATTTTTGAGATCAAATTGAATAAATTGATAGTGTAACAGAATTACTCTATGTTCATTAAATTCCACTTTTTAAAAAAAAATTCCACTTTTAGGGTCATATCATCTTAGAGACATGGATTTATGTAGAATTAGTGAAGGCAATATCTATATTTTGTGTGAATCATACGATGAATTCCTTCAACATGCATAGATTATTTGGCCTTACTGTATAATATAGAAGATTCATCTTGGATTTCCCATTACCTAAAAGGTATGACACTGATTTGACTATGATGTCTGTGAAATTCATCTCCTCATAAGACTATGAAGCATCCTTTCAGGACATGAATGAATGATTGACTTAAGTACTGATCATTATTTTTCTAGAGCTATCCATGTGTTATATTGTCTACAATGATGCATCAGGTATTTGGTTGGGGAAAATTATAATATATGATGAGTGATTCATAGTGTATGAGCCTTGTAATTTGAGGCCTCATGAGTGGAATTACCAGATTAACAACCTCAATCTAGCAAAAATTGTTCATCCTCTATGATTTTGATGACACTATTTATTATAGATATATTTTTTTGTATTCATGGATCACAAAATTCTCAAGTATATCATTACACAATGTGATCTGAATCTCAATAAGCACTGATGCTTTGAGTACCAGAAATAATTCAATTGTGAGATTTCCTACATGCATCGAAATGGAAATGTCATCAGTGATTCTCATAGCTGAAATGCTCAGACACAGGTGGTGTAAGATCCTTATGGTGAGTCATATCTCGTGGAATAATTTTCATAGAGAAACATTTAGGTTTATAAGGAACATGAAAAAACTATCCACTAAGCCTTAGCAGTGAGCTCTACCCACCTAGAGTGGGTGAGAATGAGGAATCTATTAGTTCCCAAGGGCTTATTCTTAAAGGAATGTATCTTTGATGAAGATTCATATTCTTGTTGGAATGTGTATTTGGATGACACCTTATGAATTCATGGGCATGAATGGGTCTTAGTTGATATCATATAAGAGATGATGCATGAATTTTGTGACTCATCTTGTGTAGTAACATTCCTATGTCACCAATTAGTATTGAGACATGCATCACCAGTATTGGTGGACTGAAATGAAATGTTAGATTTATAGATTAATCACTTGTTTCTCCACCTATTATTAGGTGAAGGTGGATCATTTGGGACTAGAAGGTATGTTACTGCCATTGTACATTTTCAAATGGAAATGGGATTATGTTTCAATGGATTTTGTGATAGGTTTACCAAAATCACCTCATGAAAACAATACATTTTTAGTATAATTTGTTTGTTTGATGAAGGTCACAGAATCTTTACCTATTTGAGAGAACATATTGATAGAAAAGGAAGGAAATCTATACATAAGGAATCTTATAAGTGTCCCAAGAGCACCTCATTCAATCATATCTAATTTGGACACTCGCATTATGTCTTTCTTCTTGAAGGGGTTGTATAAGGAATTGGGTACATAGTTTCTTCTAAGAATAAACTATAATTATAACACTAATGGATTGATAGAGAACATGATTCTTGTGTTAGAGGACATGCTTCGTGCATTTGTCCCTAAATTTGGTGGTTAATGGGATAAAAAAATACCCCATCATGGGTTTTTTTAATAATAATCTCTTTTATATAATATATAAATGTCTCCTTATGAAGCCTTATTTGGTTGACCTTTACAATAATCTCTATGATGGATAGATTAAGGGGAGGTAGATTTAATTCAACCATGCCTCATGTAAGAAAAACTAGAACTTGACTAGTTGATTATAAACAACATATTAACAACTCAGTCCATATATCATCCATATTACAATCCATAATAATGACCTCTTGAGTTCCATATTGAAGATTTTGTTTTCTTGTGAGTCTAAGTATGGATGGTCGATAAACATATTTAGAAGAAGGGTAAGCTTACTCCAAAATTTGTTTGACCCTTTCACGATTTGGAATGAACAAACTAGTGGATTACAAAATAATAATGACTCATAGATATTAGTATATGAAGATTGTATTTATATTATTTCATCTTTCCCTCAACAATCCTGAATCATCACATGTTTTCCATACTAAGGTGGATGAGTAAGATATGGATGCTTCCTTAGAGGAGTATCTAACACACATTTTGGATTGGTGCATGAAGACAATCCGTGGTAGTTCAGTTCCTTTAGTATGATTTCAATGGAAACATTCTTGAGTATAGGATGAGACTTAGGAGTAAGAACCTAATATACGAGACTAGTGGAAAAACATTTATTTGAGGATACAATTTTATCATTAGAATACTATCTCTTGTATTTTTTGTTTTATATAGGAGAGATTATAATGATATGGATTTTATCAAAGGTAGGAATTGTTGTTTTTAGGATTAAATTATTTTGTTTTTCCCTTAAATTTTCACCTAATTGATTCATTGTGTTTATAAGGGAATTTAAGGATTGTTCGGAGATTGGAGCCCCAAAATCTGGAGAACATGACATGGACACATGGTTATGAGATAATGTTATTTCCTTCCCGCATAGTCTCTCTAACTATGATGGGAACATTAGAAGGGAGTAAGGGGTATGCACAAGTTTTCAAGAACCGTGCATTCTCTAGAACATGCCTTTGCGGGTTGTAGACGATTTTGGGATAGTAAGATTCCCATTGATTTAGAACAGTTAGGAAAACCATGTGTGTATCCTATGTAGGGTCTCTCCATATATAGTGGAGGTAGCATGGTTTGTTAATGATTTGAAAAAACCATGATCACCCATTTTTATGGTGAATATTCCATTTTATATAGAAAAATTTTCAACATAAATTTCATCCACCTCATTCATTTTGTAGTTTATGGAACCTTATTTCCTATTCCTATGAGCTGCATTTCTCCTCATTCTTGTTATTTTTATAACTCCTACATCCAAACTACAAAAAGTTCACCCTCTGTAGAATTATTTAGCTAGAGGTAAGATCTAGAATCCACTTCAATATGTTCTATGTTTCTATTCCTGTCTATTTCTCTATTTGTGTTAAATATCATTTTCCTAATTTTTAAGGAATTGACACATTATTTGTTTTTATTATGATCTACTTAAAATATGTAGCTGATACTGTATGAGGATTAATCTATGACCCAATAAAAGGTTTTATAGATATTTTCATTAAAATTCAAAATAATTTCATAGCTCCTTTGTGGTTCCACACATCTTCCATTTTCACACATTTCTTAAAAATGTGTTCTTTATTTTTAAATTAATTCAAGCATGTTATTATACCCCTATAGACTCTTCCTAAATATTATTGTATGTAATTATCTTTATGTCTACCACATTGGGTGTGAGATTTTACTTTCCCTCAAATATAAAGTTGTTTAATAGTATAAGGACCACCAATGTGTTCATATAGTCTTATATGTGGTATGGTCCCCTTGTCTGTAATATCCCCATTAATTAAATAACCATTGAAGTGACTCGTTTTCCTATATTATAAATTTCCATTCCATGATTAATTAAATGGATAATATAATAACAAATGGGTTGGGAGGAAAGGCCACGCCTCTTGGTATATAATTTTATTATATGGGTTTTATGGATTGTGATTCCATTGGTTTAGGTGGGATGGATGATTATAAATGAATGATAAGTGACCCCTCATTTTTTATTGTTATTATGATTTTGAAATGGATATTGGATGTAGAATGATGGTTAAGGGAAGTGTTGAGAAGGGTGTTTATCTCTCCCTTATATCGTGTACTGAGAATGACCTCTCTCACTTTTATATTGTTATATGAATGATGGGCATGGTACTCCATGTTCTCTACCATTAGGGGTTCAGCATCTAGAATCACCCCATCTATGATTTTTTTTTAAAGACAACTCACATTCATTATGTGATTTAGGGAATGTACTCAATGATGGATCCAATAGCTCGATAGACTAATTATGAACACCTGAGTTACATCCAAGGTCTAACTAGCACATAATATCCATGTATATTCCTACCTTCTTCTTAAATTACCCAATAAATATAGTTTTATAAAGTACAAAACTATAATATATATATATATATTAGTATATATATAGTTACTGGTCATAATCTTATACCAGTATATCTTAATGTATTTAGATATATCCCTATGTATCATAAGAACCTAATACTGTTTGTATTTATTTATTCAAATCTATTGTTATTATTATTTATAAATACACACTATTATTTCTATGTATAATGGCTGGATTATATCTAGACACCATTGGTGGTCAGATACTGGATATTTATCCCACACCCTACTCGGTGGCCTTTAGTACATGAGTCGATTATATGATTGTAGTTATGGATAATAGGAAGCACTATGCTATATATGCTTCATTTTTGTGCTCAAATCTTGAATCATAGGAGAAGAGGATTGAGCATATGCTCATGAATCTATAGGATCAGTCATGTATGTTTTTTTGTATTTATATATTGAATGTTGTGAATGTATGTCCCATGTTTCCCCCTTTTTATAACACCGCCCCATTACATGATCATGTATATGACTCATCCTCTTGAAATTTTATATTATTACATTATCTTGGCCATTTCCGAATTCATAAAAAAAATTCATATATGTTAGATATTTTTATCCTATAATATAATCCTTCCACTATAAGGGATTTTTATTCCTCCTATTATAGTTTCCTTTTATGATGTTATATTAGCTATTTATATGATTCCAATTTCTATCATTAAATATTTTTTATAACTACTATGAAACTATAATAAGAGGGTATAGTCCTCTCATTATTCCTCCTACCACCCTCACTACTTGTTGGAGGACTTTGTTATACAAGTAAGTTCAATTGAGGCAATGTGAACCACCGACTCGAGGAACGGGTCAAGTGGATCCCAGGTCATGATGTAACAACAACATTCGAAGTGGTGATAGGGATGATGATTTTGAAGCAAGTGATTCATATGATCATTTTAATGATCTTGTTGATGATAAGGATGACCATGAAAATAGTAACGACCATGATGATTAATTCGTAGAAGGAGATAACAGTCAATTAATGTTTATAACATGATATTTGTTACACATCTGAACATGTGAATGGTGTATAATGACTAAAAACGATTGTTTTTATGTGTCATTATTTTATTTTTTTGTTATCAATTTGTTGAATGTAAAATATTTAATTTTTATTATTTAGAGATCATATAGTTATAGATTTAATACATGTATTTTTGTATATTATTCTATATTTTTTAGGTTTTTTTATAATGTGGTGCATGTTCTGTGGGATATGATACCTAGTATTGAGTATTATACAGATTGTAATTGAAAATAATTTTAAAAGAAAATTATTAATTAAAATTATCAGGATCCACTGGTCATATTAAATCCTAAAATCTTTTTATATATGGTGATTTCCGTAGATTACATGTTGTATGAAAAATATGATAGGAGTTCCTAAATATATTGGAATCTTGTATATACAATTGAAGCAATATTTGACATATGGATTTTAGTATAGATACATTATTCTTAGGGGAAATATATAAATTTTTATTATCTATTATTGGGGGATCCCTCAATTTTAAAATTCATCTCATGATATTTCCACATTGTGTTCTCATCTATATGGGTTCATAATGATTATACATCTAATAAAAAACATGATATTCTTATAGTTTCATTGATTATTATTATCCAATAACATATGTGTTGGTATCGTGAAATTAGATTGTTATTATTAACATATATCATTTGTTATATACATTGATTCTAGATGAAAATCATGACTATCTGTATATGTGTCGAGGTAGATGACATTTCATTTATGAAATTAGTTTTTTGAATAATTCCTAAAATAATTGCTAATTTAAATTGTAAGATGTGATATATTAGTCCCTATTGGAAAAATGGGTTTAACACAAAGGACATGCTAGAGGTAGATAAGTCTATCTAGTATTGTCAATAAAATAAAAAATAATTCATGTAAGGATGGTGACATAAGATATGAACCTATATTTACGACATATCTAGATACAAAGATATTATGTTACAAGGTTTATATTCAAATAATGAGTTTTTCTTCCTATTGATAAACCATACAAGGACCTAACACATTGGGCCCACTTGGTTAGTGGATGGTTGTGCCACCAGAACCCCATGCCAGGATCCTTAGGATATGGGACAGAGACATGGACAGACAAATCATAAATCTAATAGGAGGCATTCTTCTAGAGTACTTATACATATGCACCTAAAAATATCCATGTATAAGTGTACATGAATAATAATAAAAGATAGTAAAATCAATAGTAAAACCCATGAATTTAATAAACTGTAGGTAATTCAAAATTGGGTATCCATTCCATCTAAAATGTAAAAGGAAAAATAATTTTATACTTATAAAAGATGTCCTAACCTAACCACATATGAAATTGAAAATCGATGAGAGAGCCCGAGTCCTGATATCTATGTTCGAACATAATATGTTATTTATACAATTGAAAAACCCTATGATCATATGAAATAAACCCTCATTTGTTCATCATTCACATAAGACATGACATGTGTGGGAACATCCCATGCATGGGTGAGTATATACATACCAAGTAGGACACCCAAAAAAAATTAAAGGGAGATAAATAGAAGACACATTACAACAAGTCATCTGAACCCATTGAATGAGGGAAATAAAACCCAATATCATAGATATATGATCAAACAAAAAACACAAATTATATTTACTATAGATCAAAATACCACAACCTATCATATGAATTTGAGTCCCCATGTATCTCTAATAGTTCCTCATTTGATACCCAATATCTTGCATGACTTTTCAAAAGAGTGACGATGAGGCCATATAGCAATACACTGCTCCATATCCTGAGGGAACAAAATATTTGAAAGATTGTTGAACCATTATCTGATACAATTGGGTGTAATTCACTCAGTAAAAAAGGACACACACATATGTTGGGGAGTACCGTCTTTATGTCTTTGTATACAATATGAGGGACCCACTCCCATGTGCAGCAGAGGAGTTCCATACACATAGATAGAGGACCTTAAACCATGTAGGGCTATTCAGTAGATTTCAATAATAATGAATATGGAGTACCCACACCCTAGTAGAATAGGGGAGAGAAATATCAATGGATAGAGTACTTGCACCCTAGTGTGACAATGGAGTATTGGTTTTTCCTGTCTAAATGAATATGGAAGACCCATACCCTTGTGTGACAAGTGAGTACCATTTCCATGGATAGAGGTTATTTGCGACGGGTTATTTGCGACGAGATTTATTCCCGTCGCAAATAGCCCCGTTAAAAACTTATTTGCGACGGGGGTATTTGCCCGTCGCAAATAAGTAGTCTTTTGCGATGTGTTAGCTTTCCCCGTCGCAAAAGAACTGGCGCGCTTTGCGCGCCAAATCGCGGGAAACGAATTTGCGACGGGCGGTTATTGCCCGTCGCAAATACCGGCGGCGGTAAAAGGTATTTGCGACGGGAATATTCTCCCGTCGCAAATAGTATGTTGGCAGGTTGTTATTTGCGACGGGACCCGTCGCAAATAACTATTTAACCGTTGACCGTAATAAATGATGGCTAAGGTATTTGTGACGGGTACCGTCGCAAATACTATTATTTGCGACGGGTATCCCGTCGCAACTAATCTAACCTATAAATGCCCCCATCCGTTTTTTTCAATTCATTCTCAAACTCCATCTTCTCCTTCTCTCAAAATTCTATTTCTAGAGTTCAGTGTTTCTTAAGTTTAATTTTTTTCTCTGGAGTTGATATTGAAGTTTTCAAGAACGATCAGAGATCAAGCTGAGATCAATTTTAAAGGTATTTATTTTCATTTTAATTTAATATTTATTTTAAATTTTTTATTAATTTCAATTATTCTTAATTAGCTGTAATTTAATTATGTTTACATTGTTTTGTTACTTAATAAATTTAAATTATTAGTATTGTTCATAGTTAATGGTAATTAGGAATAATTAGTAATAATTTTTAATAATTAAGAATAAATGCTAATAATTAGTAATAAATACCAATAATTAGGAATAATTACATTATTACATTATTAGTATATTTTATTATTAATATTAAAATAATATAATTTTTTATATTATATACAATTCTCCTTTCATCTGTGTGTTTGCTGTCTCCACATGTAATATTTGTATGTGGAGACAGAAAACAGACAGATGAAAGGAGAATTGTATATAATATATAAAATTATATTTTTTTAATATTAATAATAAAATATACTAATAATGTTATTATTCCTAATTATTAGTAATTATTCCTAATTATTGGTAATTATATGAATAATTACCAATAATTAGCAATAATTATGAATAATTAGTAATAATTAGTAATAATTACCAATAATTAGTAATAATTACCAATAATTAGTAATAATTACCAATAATTAGTAATAATTAGTAATAATTATCAATAATTATCAATAATTAGTAATAATTAATAATAATTAGTAATAATTAGTAATAATTACTAATAATTACCACTAATTAGTAATAATTAGGAATAATTACCAATAATTAGTAATAATTAGTAATAATTAGTAATAATTAGTAATAATTAGTAATAATAAGTAATAATTAGTAATAATTAGGAATAATTAGTAATAATTATCAATAATTAGTAATAATTACCAATAATTATCAATAATTACCAATAATTACCAATAATTACTGATAATTACAAATAATTAGGAATAATTACCAATAATTGCCGATAATTACAAATAATTAGGAATAATTACCAATAATTAGTAATAATTAGTAATAATTGCCAATAATTAGTAATAATTACCAATAATTGGTAATAATTACCAATAATTAGTAATAATTACCAATAATTAGGAATAATTAAAAATAATTAGGAATAATTACCAATAATTAGGAATAATTACCAATAATTAGTAATAATTAGTAAGAATTACCAATAATTAGTAATAATAACCAATAATTAGTAATAATTACCAATAATTAGTAATAATTAGTAATAATTACCAATAATTAGGAATAATTACCAATAATTAGGAATAATTACCAATAATTAGGAATAATTACCAATAATTAGGAATAATTACCAATAATTAGTAATAATTAGTAATAATTAGGAATAATTGCCAATAATTAGTAATAATTAGGAATAATTACCAATAATTAGTAATATTTAGTAGTAATTACCAATAATTATCAATAATTAGTATTAATTAGTAATAATTAGTAATAATTAGTAATAATTACTAATAATTACCACTAATTAGTAATAATTAGTAATAATTAGGAATAATTACCAATAATTAGTAATAATTAGTAATAATTGGTAATAACTACGAAAAATTAGTAATAATTACCAATAATTAGTAATAATTACCAATAATTAGTAATAATTAACAATAATTATCAATAATTACCGATAATTACCAATAATTAGAAATAATTACCAATAATTAGAAATAATTACCAATAATTAGAAATAATTACCAATAATTAGGAATAATTACCAATAATTAGGAATAATTACCAATAATTAAGAATAATTACCAATAATTAGTAATAATTAGTAATAATTAGGAATAATTACCAATAATTAGTAATAATTACCAATAATTAGTAATAATTAGTAATAATTATTAATAATTACCAATAATTAGTAATAATTACCAATAATTCATAATAATTAGTAATAATTAGTAATAATTACCAATAATTAGTAATAATTAGTAATAATTACCAATAATTAGTAATAATTACCAATAATTAGGAATAATTACCAATAATTAGTAATAATTACCAATAATTATTAATAATTACCAATAATTAGTAATAATTAGTAAGAATTACCAATAATTAGTAATAATTACCAATAATTAGTAATAATTACGAATAATTTGTAATAATTGGTAATAATTAGTAATAATTACCAATAATTACCAATAATTACCGATAATTACCAATAATTAGGAATAATTACCAATAATTAGGAATAATTACCAATTATTAGGAATAATTACCAATAATTAGTAATAATTAGTAATAATTACGAATAATTACCAATAATTAGTAATAATTAGGAATAATTACCAATAATTAGTAATAATTAGTAACAATTAGTAATAATTACCAATAATTAGTAATAATTAGTAATAATTAGTAATAATTAGTAATAATTACCAATCATTAGTAATAATTACCAATAATTAGTAATAATTACCAATAATTACCAATAATTACCAATAATTACCAATAATTACCGATAATTATTAATAATTAGGAATAATTACCAATAATTAGTAATAATTAGTAATAATTACCAATAATTAGTAATAATTAGTAATAATTACCAATAATTACCAATAATTACCAATAATTACCGATAATTACCAATAATTAGGAATAATTACCAATAATTAGGAATAATTACCAATAATTACCAATAATTAGTAATAATTACCAATAATTAGTAACAATTACCAATAATTACCAATAATTACCGATAATTAGTAATAATTACCAATAATTACCAATAATTACCAATAATTACCAATAATTACCAATAATTACCGATAATTAGTAATAATTAGGAATAATTATCAATAATTAGAAATAATTAGTAATAATTATCAATAATTAGTAATAATTAGTAATAATTACCAATAATTAGTAATAATTAGTAATAATTACCAATAATTACCAATAAATACCAATAATTACCGATAATTACCAATAATTAGGAATAATTACCAATAATTAGGAATAATTACCAATAATTACCAATAATTAGTAATAATTACCAATAATGAGTAATAATTACCAATAATTACCAATAATTACCGATAATTAGTAATAATTACCGATAATTAGGAATAATTACCAATAATTAGTAATAATTATTAATAATTACCAATAATTAGTAAACTCTATAATTATCCTTGCTTGAGTGTTTTTTCTAAAAAATTATTCAAAACCAGTAATGCTTTTATATTTTATAGAAAAATATGGAACAACGAGGTCGTCAACAATCATTATTAGGTGACAGCATATGGATAAATCAATGTAGAAATCCAAACGGTTCTGGTTTAAATCCAGTATATGTAGAGGATGTGGAGACTTTTTTATCATTTGCGGCATCAAATCCAGAATTTGTTTCAGAAGGCAAAATAAAATGCCCTTGTAGAAAATGTGCATTGAGAACGTTTGACACGTTTGACAAAGTGGGGGGACATCTCTTGCGTTTTGGTTTTTAACTAGATTATGTTTTTTGGTATCAAGACGGTGAATGCAGTTCCAGAGCAGGTGATACCAACTTTATTCCGGATCCATCTCGGTTTCAAGATTTAGTACATGATGTTGCAGGTTCATCTGTTCAACATACAGAAACTCCAGCTGATATAACTTCAAATCTTGAGTTGGCACCGTCTGAATTTTATGAGTTGTTGAGTTCTGCTGAGGATGCATTATATCCTGGATGCAAGATGAGAAAATTAGAAGCAGTTACAAAATTTATGGATATCAAATCAGATAACGGAATTGCAAACACCTGTTTTGACCAGATATTTTCTTTGCTTAAAACACTGTTACCCGAAGGAAATGTTTTTCCTGCAAATTACTATGAGAGTAAGAGGCTGGTTTGAAATTTGGGACTTAATTGTCAGAAGATTCATGCATGTTCAAATGACTGCATTTTGTATTCTAGGGAAAATGATTCGTTGGATAGTTGTCCCACATGTGGGCAACTGAGATATAAAGAAGGACAACATGGGAAGTCTGGTTTGATTCCTATAAAAAAGTTGAGATATTTTCCACTTACATCCAGAATTCAGCGTTTATTCATGTCTAAGAATACATTGACAATGATGTCATGGCATAAAGAGAATATTTCAACCGATAAAAGCTTGAATCATCCAGCCGATGGTGATTCATGGAAACATTTTGATAGAGTGCATCCATCCTTTGCTTTAGAAGCTAGAAATGTTCGACTGGGCCTTTCCACTGATGGTTTTTGTCCGTTCGGATCTTATGGTAGTCAATATTCATGTTGGCCTTTTTTTTTAACTCCGTACAATTTACCTCCATGGATATTGATGAAGGAGCCATATATCTTTTTGACTTTACTAATTCCAGGACATCCGAAGAAAAATATTGATGTTTATTTGAAACCGTTGATTGATGAATTAAGTTTATTGTGGAGTACTGGTGTCAGTACATATGATGTTGCAATGAAATAGAATTTCATACTGAGAGCAGCATTGATGTGGACAATTAGTGACTTCCCGGCTTATGGGATGTTATCTGGCTGGAGTAAACAGGGTCAGAAATCATGTCCTTACTGTATGGGAGAGAACAAAACATTTACGCTCATTCATGGAAAGAAACCTTGTTATTTTGACTGTCATCGCAGATTTCTTCCAGCTGATCATCCTTTTCGCAGAAACAGATCTCATTTCAGAAAAGGAACAGTTGAAAGGGATGGACCTCCAAAAATCATATCAGGTTCGGAGTTAAAATCAGTTGTATTTTCATTACCTCCCATCACTTTTGGTCCCACAATAAACCAACAGAAAATTTCTGGTTTTGGGAAAGAACACAATTGGATTAAACGTAGCCTATTTTGGGATTTGCCATATTGGTCTGATTTGTTGGTCCGACACATGTTAGATGTCATGCACATTGAGAAGAACTGTTTTGATAATTTGTTTCATACAGTTTTGGATATGCGAGGAAAGAGCAAAAACAATGTAAATGCACATTTAGATCTTGCCCAAATTTGCAGGCATCCAGAACTGGAACTGTTTGAGAATGTCAGAACAGAAAGGTTACTGAAACCAAAAGCAGCTTATACTCTATCTAAAGAAAACTGTTTATTATTTTGTCAGTGGATTGCAGATTTGAGACTTCTAGATGGTTGTGCTTCCAATTTGGGTAGATGTGTAAAGAATGGTCATATTACTGGATTAAAAAGTCATGATTGTCATGTTATAATGGAAAGACTTCTATCCATTGGATTAAGAGGTCTGTTGAATTCTGTGATTTGGGATTCCATAACAGAGATGTCTCATTTTTTTCGGGAAATTTGTGTGGCTATAGAAGATTATGATGCTCTATGAAAACTTGAAGAAGATGTTGTTGTAATTATATGTAAACTGGAAAAAATATTTCCTCCATCTTTCTTCGACTCAATGGAACATTTGATGTTACATTTTCCATATGAAGCCAAATGTGGTGGTCCAGTACAGTTTCGATGGATGTACCCATTTGAAAGATGCATTCAAAAATTTAAAAGAAAATTACGTAACAAAGCATCTGTCGAAGGATCTATTGCAGAAGATTATTTGCAAGAGGAAATATCTTTTTTCTACGCCCATTATTTTGAATCTGAGTATCATTAAAAACACAACTGAATTGGACGGAACGAGAGGAATATTGATGTAATCGAGAATCAATTATCTGTTTTCAACCATCCAGAGATTGGTTTTGGTGGAGTTTATGAACGCTAGCTTTCGGATGATGAACATCACTGAGCTCATACGTATGTTCTGCTCAACTATGAAGAGATGACATCAGTTGTACTGTAAGTGTTTATATCACTTATTATATCATTTATGTTACAGTAAATAACTTTGGTTTTTGTAGGTTGTATGATAATCATATCAACAAACAAATTCCACAAATTACAGTAGCTGCTCTCGAAGAACGCCGACTGAAAAATTTCTCTCAGTGGTTTCAAAAACCGGTAACATAAATTCTTTATCTTTTAGCAACTCATTCAATGTATATTTTACTATATTGATAATTATTTCACAACTTTTCAGGTGTCTCAACATGCTGATGAAATTGACAAACGGCTGTGTATATTGAGTAACCCACCTTCCAAATTTGTTAAAACTTATAATGCATATGTGGTGAATGGATTTCGATTTCACACACATGCATACGGGGAATCGAAATCAATATTTTTTACAAAGAGACATGAGTATCGATGATGACACACCACATTTAAGAGTCGGTGATGATGATGATGTTAATGATGTCACATATGAATTTCAAATGGTAAGAGATGAAGCAACTAGAACTCGAATGGATATCGATGATGTTGAGGAGGAATATGAAGATGACATTGAAATATATGAAGATGATGATGAAGATGAACACTGATAGAATTCCATGGTAGTTATATACAATCATAATATATATATATATAATAGTAATTATCAATTATTTGATAACAACATTAACATTTTCTGTTTCAGATGGACGACGAGACATTTCGTGAGTTGGCGGATGCTGACCTGCATTTCGATGCGGATGAGTTGCTGGCAGATGACCCTCAGCCTATAGGCGCTCCAGGGAGTACGCGGAGGGGGCGCGGTCTTGCATGATTGATGATTCCTAACCCCGTCCCCGAGCGACGTCCACGTCTTGGGTTTGATCCACTCACATGGAGGTGTGATATCCTGTGTGATAATCTGTGGATTTGACTAAGATTTCATTAATCTATTCACATAATAAATTATTATTATTTTTACAGTTTTCCGCATATAGCAGTCGGACAGGGCAGTGCTATTTTTCGCAACTATTTCTCTCATCCGTGGACCACATGGGAGCAGATTCCCATTGATGTGCAGCAGGCCATGTTCGGCCATTGGTTGGTACGTACGTAAATAAATAATTTTTATTTTGAATATTATTTCATTTCTAACTTGATATTTTGATTTATTTGTAGGGTTTATGGTATCCGATCGAGGATACCATGCGTGATGCCATCCACAAGGCATGAGAGGTGGTCATGCATGATCGCTTGCGTCAATTTTTGCACAATTTAAGAAAATATGCCATGAAGAAAGCAGGAGTGTCAGATTTTGACGAGTCATGTAGAGCACACCGACCAGAGTAAATTTCATCCCATGTATGGGATGGATTATGTGCGCACTGGTTGATTGGTGCCTTTCAGAGGAGATCATCGGTGGGGAGGCAGAATCAGGGGAGACAGGAGGTGACTCATTGAGCTAGGAGTCGTTCTTTCAGTACTCATAGACAGCATCCGGTACGTAAATTATTTATAAATATTTTATATAACTATAAATATTAACAGTTTATTTTTTATTCTTATAGGCTGTTGAGCACCCCAACATTACGGAGTACGACGTATATCAGAGGATGTATAGTGATCCTGCTACTGGGGAGCTCAGAGGTGATCGTCAGCATCACATCGTGGTCAGTATTATTTGTTTTCAAGTTTAAAAATTAACTGCATATAATATATTCACAATTTTAATTTTAAATTGCAACTACAGGAGTCATATGAGGCCGCAGCATCACAGACTCGGCCTGAGAGTCAGGCCGAGTCATCAGATCAGACCACTGGCCGTCAGTTTGATGAGGCGGCATGGATGCAGGCCACCCAGTATGCCTTCGAGAAGGGCCGGGTAGTTGGTATTTGCTCTCGACTGACTCCCAGATATTATTATGGAAGTGATGCGATGTCGGCGTGCAGCTCGAGAGGAGCTCATGCATCTTCTTCTGGTACAGATTATGAGGATCAGTTGCGATCTTAGACTGCATTGATAGAGAGTCTCCGATAGGAGCATGAGCAGATGCATCAGCAGCAGCAGCATCATGAGGAGGAGCGTCGATGCCAGCAGCAGTTGTATGAGGAGCAGATGAGTTGGTGGCAGCAGCAGCACCAGGAGCAGATGGAGTACATGCGCCGACTCACTCATGCTTTAGGGATGGAGTTTCCTCCACCCGCATCTGCAGATCCCCCCCTCCCCCCTCCCCCCTCCTTTAGATTAGAGTTTGTTTTAATGTTATAAAGTTTGTTAAATCAAAATATGAATTTTTTCTATTCGTAGTTTCTGTCTCATTATAAAATATTAATAATATTATATTTTTAAATAACAATATTAATATGAATAATAATATTATTTATATTTTATAATATTAAATTATATATATATATTAAAATTTTATAAAATTATATTTTAATTATATTTTTTTTGAAATATTTGAATTATTTTAATATTTGAATGTAAAATAATTCTATTATTTTTATATTAATTAAAATAACTTATTAATATTTTTTTTATTTATTTTTTATAATTCTAATATTATTATATTAATTAAATCATTTATTAATATTCTATTATTTTTTTATTTTTGAATTATAATTCTATTATTATTATATAAATTAAAATAATTTATTAATAATTTATTATTTTTATTTGTGAATTATAATTCTATTATTATATTAATTAAAATCATTTATTAATATTTTATTATTTTTTATTTTTGAATTATAATTGAAATATTATTATATGAAATAAAATAATTTATTAATAATTTTTTTTATTTTTTTTATAGTATTTGCGACGGGATACTATGCCCGTCGCAAATAGTATTATTATTATATCCATTAAAATAATTTAATAATAGTTTTTTTTCTTTTAAAAAAGCAATTGCGACGGGGCCCGTCGCAATTCCTTTTTTTAAAAGCATTTACAAATATACTGAGTATTATTTGCGACGGGAAGGATCCCCGTCGCAAATAATAGCTTCCGCGATGGGCCTGTCGCAAATAATTGTTGTTGCGACGGCGTTTTCTGCAATGGGCGATTTGCGACGGGCCCCCGTCGCAAAAGGCCATTTGCGACGGGATCCCGTCGCAAATACCCATTTTTCCCATAGTGTATTGGCAGTTTCCTACGTGGATTTTATTCACACCCTTCTCAGGTAGCCATTGGTACCTGATTAGATTACATGTCTCTAGGTATGGATTAGGGAAAGTGCCCTGCTATAGAATCATGATTTTTTAGGTTATAACATAGATAATGGGAGAATAGAATCGAGAATATTATTTTTATTATAGTGGAGAATTATTTTTACAGTTTTAAGGTTGTATATCATGTTTTATATGAATGTCACATGTTTCTCCTTTTTTTATATCAAAATTATGGGACATCATCATTAATATGAATCAACCTCTTAGATTTTTATTTTATTATAGTTTCCTAGGTTGTTAGAATTTTGTTGTTGTTTATCATATCTTTTTTCATTATACCATTATTTTATATCATGTTTATACTATAGATGGTTACTGATAAAATTATTATAGTGTATGTTTCCTCTCTTATATTAGTTATTCATATACTTCCAGGGTCTGTTATATATTTATTTATAGTATCCATAGTGAAAATCTAATATTAGGGTATAATATCCCCAATATACCATATTAATCATTTGAACAGATTCTGAGTGATTATTAGTTTAGAGTGTTTATGAATCTTCTATAGTGAGCCCCTTATTTCTTGGAGTATTCTTCTAGATTTAGGTATCTGCAAAATTTCACACCAACTCTAAAGGGTGATGATCTTTTTACCACACAGATTTATTAAGAGGATATTGAATACAACATTTTAGTGTACACCATTGTCTTCTGATTTAACATTAATTCTGAGAATGTCAACCATTCCCCCATTTCTGAGTGGAATTTGAGGGAAGATAATGGTGGGGACCATGGAGGTTTAGAAACTAGATCTTTTGGTGTTTCATCAAGCAGGAAGAATATTCACTTTGAGGTTTCTCATGGGGGTATTATAATCTAGAATCCTCATGCTAATTATTTATTGATATGTCACCAGTGTGGTTAGATGAGACATATAAAAGCCTAATATATGAAGGATCTAGTGTAATGAAAAAGATGTGGTAGGTTGGGGTATATCTAGTTCTTCTGTAGGACTATTCCATCAATTCATAGTGAGCAGGGATTTACACAAACCTCACATTGTAGAGTGGGGCTAGTAGTATCTTGTCATGAATAAGACTAGATTACCACAAAACACTATAGAAAAAGTGAAATTCGAGGGATATCTATCCAGACTCATGAAATATAGCGTCAGTAGAGTGTTCTAGCTCAGGGCAGTTAGGTAGTGTATCAGTGGTATGGCACATACTAGGAACAAGAATTATAGCTTGTTTCTTGAGGGGTAGGGCATTGAAACCCCATCTATTTGTGGTACTATTATAGTAGAATCTACTGTAATTTCTACATTGTGTGAAATAGGTGCACCAAATTCTCTTATATATGAAGGAATCATGGAAAATATGGTCCTCAATATTGAATTATTTCATCGTTTGATGATTCTTGGCACCCCATTTCTTATCTGATTAGAGTGTTCTTTATTGTAAGGAATTTCTCATTGAGATAGATGGATATCTATTCATATAAAATATTTTCATCCTAGAAATGATAGGATGTGATGTGATTGCTGATATGGACTAGTTTGTTCTCTATTGATCCCACATTGACTATTTCATCAGATGGTGACATTTACATCACAAGAGTGAAGCAAAAATGTGCATAATGGAGAACTGGATATAAGATAAATTTGATCAGAACATAATAATCATGGGTTAGAAAAAGTAACACCCTAGATTTTCAGTATTTTATTCGATAATATAGGGTTACAACCTACTTTTTCCACTATTGTATGGGATTTATTTAAGGAAATATTCCATGTTGAATTTTCTGTGCAACCTCTAGTTTGTTATTTAGAATTAACTATCACTCTAGTAATAAGAGTTTCACTAGTGTCCATTCCTCCATACATGATAACACTTATTGAGCTTCTAAATCAAAAGAAATATTTTGAGGATTTGGAGGCTAAAGGACATATAATACCTAGCACTCATCCTTGAAGTTAACCAGTCAGTTTTACCATGAAGGTGAACAACGTACCCATGCCTTGTGTACATTTAAAAATAGTGAACCTTATGATGGGAAAGAACTGGTATCCAATACCATAAATAGATGAACTATTTGATAATACTCAAAGAGAGAGAGTGTGTGTGTGTGTGTGTTTTCAATGATAGATTTGTGGTTGGGAAACCATAAGGTGTGTTTCAGTTCATTAGAGAATACTCTCACAACATTCTAGAGTTAATATAGTCTTTAAGAATACATGGAAATGTTGTTCAGTCTCATTAATGCACCAGGTATATTTATGGTTATGGTGAATTGGGTTTTTAACCATATCTAGATTCATTCAAGGTAGCATTTATGTATGACATATTATTGTATCCCTGCTCTCAAAATGACTGTTCCAGTATTTTTGAGATCAAATTGAATAAATTGATAGTGTAACGGAATTACACTATGTTCATTAAATTCCACTTTTTAATAAAAAAGTCCACTTTTAGGGTCATATCATCTTAGAGACATGGCTTTATGTAGAACTAGTGAAGGAAATATCTATATTTTGTGTGAATCATACGATGAATTCCTTAAACATGCATAGATTATTTGGCCTTACTGTATAATATTGAAGATTCATCTTGGATTTCCCATTCCCTAAAAGGTATGACACTGATTTGACTATGATGTCTGTGAAATTCATCTCATCATAAGACTATGAAGCATCCTTTCAGGACATGAATGAATGATTGACTTAAGTACTGATCATTATTTTTCTAGAGCTATCCATGTGTTATATTGTCTACAATGATGCATAAGGTATTTGGTTGGGGAAAATTATGATATATGATGAGTGATTCATAGTGTATGAGCCTTGTAATTTGAGGCCTCATGAGTGGAATTACCAGATTCACAACCTCAATCTAGTGAAAATTGTTCATACTCTATGATTTTGATGACACTATTTATTGTAGATATATTTTTTTGTATTCATGGATCACAAAATTCTCAAGTATATCATTACACAATGTGATCTGAATCTCAAGAAGCACTGATGCTTTGAGTACCAGAAATAATTCAATTGTGAGCATTCCTACATGCATCGAAATGGAAATGTCATCAGTGATTCTCATAGCTGAAATGCTCAGACACAGGTGGTGTAAGATCCTTATGGTGAGTCATATCTCGTGGAATAATTTTCTTGGAGAAACATTGAGGTTTATGAGGAACATGAAAAAACTATCCTCTAAGAATTAGTAGTGAGCTCTACCCACCTAGAGTGGGTGAGAATGAGGAATCTATTAGTTCCCAAGGGATTATTCTTAAAGGAATGTATCTTTGATGAAGATTCATATTCTTGTTGGAATGTGTATTAGGATGACACCTTATGAATTCATAGGCATGAATGGGTCTTAGTTGATATCATATAAGAGATAATGCATGAATTTTGTGACTCATCTTGTGTAGTAACATTCCTATGTCACCAATTAGTATTGAGACATGCATCACCAGTATTGGTGGACTGTAATGAAATGTTATATTTATGGATTAATCACTTGGTTCTCCACCTATTATTAGGTGAAGGTGGATCATTTGGGACTAGAAGGTATGTTACTGCCATTGTAAATTTTCAAATGGAAATGGGATTATGTTTCAATGGATTTTGTGATAGGTTTACCAAAATCACCTCATGAAAAAAATACATTTTTAGTATAATTTGATTGTTTGATGAAGGTCACAGAATCTTTACCTATTTGAGAGAACATATTGATATACAAGGAAGGAAATCTATACATAAGGGATCTTATAAGTGTCCCAAGAGCACCTCATTCAATCATATCTAATTGGGACAATCGCATCATGTCTTTCTTCTTGAAGGGGTTGTATAAGGAATTGGGTACATAGTTTCTTCTAAGAATAAACTATAATTATAACACTAATGGATTTATAGAGCACATGATTCTTGTGTTAGAGGACATGCTTCGTGCATTTGTCCCTAAATTTGGCGGTTAATGGGATAAAAAAATACCCCGTCATGGGTTTTTTTAATAATAATCTCTTTTATATAATATATAAATGTCTCCTTATGAAGCCTTATTTGGTTGACCTTTACAATAATCTCTATGATGGATAGATTAAGGGGAGGTAGATTTAATTCAACCATGCCTCATGTAAGAAAAAATAGAACATGTCTAGTTGATTATAAACAACATATTAACAACTCAGTCCATACATCATCCATATTACAATCCATAATAATGACCTCTTGAGTTCCATATTGAACATTTTGTTTTCTTGTGAGTCTAAGTATGGATGGCCGATCAACATATTTAGAGGAAGGGTAAGCTTACTGCAAAATTTTTTTGACCCTATGATGATTTTTAATGAACAAACTAGTGGATTACAAAATAATAATGACTCATAGATATTAGTATATGCAGATTGTATTTAAATTATTTCAGCTTTTCCTCAACAATCCTGAATCATCACATGTTTTCCATACTAAGGTGGATGAGTAAGATATGGATGCTTCCTTAGAGGAGTATCTAACACACATTTTGGATTGGTGCATGAAGACAATCCATGGTAGTTCAGTTCCCTTAGTATGATTTCAATGGAAGAATGCTTGAGTATAGGATGAGACTTAGGAGCAAGAACCTAATATATGAGACTAGTGGAAAAACATTTATTTGAGGACACAATTTTATCATTAGAATTCTAGCTCTTGTATTTGTAGTTTTACATAGGAGATATTATAATGATATGGATTTTATTAAAGGTAGGAATTGTTGTTTTTAGGATTAAATTATTTTGTTTTTCCCTTAAATTGTCACCTAATTGATTCATTGTGTTTATAAGGGAATTTAAGGATTGTTCGGAGATTGGAGCCCCAAAATCTGGAGAACATGACATGGACACATGGTTATGAGATAATGTTATTTCCTTCCCGCATAGTCTCCCTAACTATGATGGGAACATTAGAAGGGAGTAAGGGGTATGCACAAGTTTTCAAGAACCATGCATTCTCTAGAACATGCCTTTGCGGGTTGTAGACGATTTTGGGATAGTAAGATTCCCATTGATTGAGAACAGTTAGGAAAACCATGTCTGTATCCTATGTAGGGTCTCTCCATATATAGTGGAGGTAGCATGGTTTGTTAATGATTTGAAAAAACCATGATCCTCCATTTTTATGGTGAATATTCCATTTTATATAGAAAAATTTCCAACATAAATTTCATCCACCTCATTCATTTTGTAGTTTATGGAACCTTATTTCCTATTCATATGAGCTCCATTTCTCCTCATTCTTGTTATTTTTATAACTCCTACATCCAAACTACAAAAAGTTCACCCTCAGAAGAAATATTTAGCTAGAGGTAAGATCTAGAATCCACTTCAATATGTTCTATGTTTCTATTCCTGTATATTTCTCTATTTGTGTTAAATATCATTTTCCTAATTTTTAAGGCATTGACACATTATTTGTTTTTATTATGATCTACTTAAAATATGTCGTTGATACTGTATAAGGATTAATCTATGACCCAATAAAAGGTTTTATAGTTATTTTCCTAAAAATTCAAAATAATTTCATATCTCCTTTGTGGTTCAACACATCTTCCATTTTCACACATTTCTTAAAAATGTGTTCTTTATTTTTAAATTAATCCAAGCATGTTATTATACACCCATAGACTCTTCCTAAATATTATTTTATGTAATTATCTTTATTTCCACCACATTGGGTGTGAGATTTTACTTTCCCTCAAATATAAAGTTGTTTAATAGTATAAGGACCACCAATGTGTTCATATAGTCTTATATGTGGTATGGTCCCCTTGTCTGTAATATCCCCATTAATTAAATAACCATTGAAGTGCCTTGTTTTCCTATATTATAAATTTCCATTACATGATTAATTAAAGGGATAATATGATAACAAATTGGTTGGGTGGAAAGGCCACGCCTCTTGGTATATAATTTTATTATATGGGTTTTATGGATTGTGATTCCATAGGTTTAGGTGGGATGGATGATTATAAATGAATGATAAGTGACCCCTCATTTTTTATTGTTATTATGATTTTGAAATGTATATTGGATTTAGAATGATGGTTAAGGGAAGTGTTGAGAAGGGTGTTTATCGCTCCCTTATATCGTGTACTGAGAATGACCTCTCTCACTTTTATATTGTTATATGAATGATGGGCATGGTGCTCCATGTTCTCAACCATTAGGGGTTCAGCATCCAGAATCACCCTATCTATGATTTTTTTTTGAAAGACAACTCACATTCATTATGAGATTTAGGGAATGTACTCAATGATGGATCCAATAGCTCGATAGACTACATATGAACACCTGAGTTACATCCAAGGTCTAACTAGCACATAATATCCATGTATATTCCTACCTTCTTCTTAAATTACCCAATAAATATAGGTTTATAAAGTACAAAACTATAATATATATATATATATATGTATATATATGGTTACTGATCATAATCTTATACTAGTATATCTTAAAGTATTTAGATATATCCCTATGTATCATAAGAACCTAATACCGTTTGTATTTATTTATTCAAATCTATTATTATTATTATTTATAAATACACACTATTATTTCTATGTATAATGGATAAATTATATCTAGACACCATTGGTGGTCGGATACTGGATATTTATCTCACACCCTACTCGGTGGCCTTTAGTACATGAGTCGATTATATGATTTTAGTTATGGATAATAGGAAGCACCATGCTATATATGCTTCATTTTTATGCTCAAATATTGAATCATAGGAGAAGAGGATTGAGCATATGCTCATGAATCTATAAGATTAGTCATTTATGTTTTTTTGTATTTATATATTGAATGTTGTGAATGTATGTCCCATGTTTCCCCCTTTTTATATCACGGCCCCATTACATGATCATGTATATGACTCATCCTCTTGAAATTTTATATTATTACATTATCTTGGCCATTTCCGAATTCATAAAATTTTTTATATATGTTAGATGTTTTTATCCTATAATATAATCCTTCCACTATAAGGGATTATTATTCCTCTTATTATAGTTTCCTTTTATGAAGTTATATTAGCTATTTATATGATTCCAATTCCTATCATTAAATATTTTTTATAACTACTATGAAACTCTAATAAGAGGGTATAGTCCTCTCATTCTTCCTCCCACCACCCTCACTGCTTGTTGGGGGACTTTGGTATACAATAAGTTCAATTGAGGCAATGTGAAGCACCGACTCGAGGAACGGGTCAAGTGGATCCCAGGTCATGATGTAACAACAACATTCGAAGTGGTGATATGGATGATGATTTTGAATCAAGTGATTCATATGATCATTTTAATGATCTTGTTGATGATAAGGATGACCATGAAGATTGTAACGACCATGATGATTAATTCGTAGAAGGAGATAATAATCAATTCATGTTTATAACATGATATTTGTTACACATATGAACATGTGAATGGTGTATAATGACTAAAAATGATTGTTTTTATGTGTCATTATTTTATTTTTTTGTTATCAATTTGTTGAATGTAAAATATTTAATTTTTCTTATTTATAGATCATATAGTTATAGATTTAATACATGTATTTTTGTATATTATTCTATATTTTTTAGGTTTTTTTATAATGTGGTGCATGTTCTGTGGGATATGATACCTAGTATTGAGTATTATACAGATTGTAATTGAAAATAATTTTAATAGAAAATTATTAATTAAAATTATCAAGATCCACTGGTCATATTAAATCCTAAAATCTATTTATATATGGTGATTTCCGTAGATTACATGTTGTATGAAAAATATGATAGGAGTTCCTAAATATATTGGAATCTTGTAGATACAATTGAAGCAATATTTGACATATGGATTTTAGTGTAGATACATTATTCTTAGGGGAAATATATAAATTCTTATTATCTATTATTGGGGGATCCCTCAATTTTAAAATTCATCTCATGATATTTCCACATTGTGTTCTCATCTATATGGGTTCATAATGATTATACATCTAATAAAAAACATCATATTCTTATAGTTTCATTGATTATTATTATCCAATAACATATGTGTTGGTATCGTGAAATTAGATTGTTATAATTAACATATATCATTTGTTATATACATTGATTCTAGATGAAAATCATGACTATTTGTATATGTGTCGAGGTAGATGACGTTTCATTTATGAAATTAGTTTTTGAATAATTCTTAAAATAATTGCTAATTGAAATTGTAAGATGTGATATATTAGTCCCTATTTGAAAAATGGTTTTAACACAAAGGACATGGTAGAGGTAGATAAGTCTATCTAGTATAGTCAATAAAATAAAAAATAATTCATGTAAGGATGGTGACATAATATATGAACCTATATTTACGACATATCTAGATACAAAGATATTATGTTACAAGGTTTATATTCAAATAATGAGTTTTTCTACCTATTGATAAACCATACAAGGACCTAACACATTGGGCCCACTTGGTTAGTGGATGGTTGTGCCACCAGAACCCCATGCCAGGATCCTTAGGATAGGGGACAGAGACATGGACAGAGAAATCATAAATCTAATAGGAGGCATTTTTCTAAAGTACTTATACATATGAACCCAAAAATATCCATGTATAAGTGTACATGAATAATAATAAAAGATAGTAAAATCAATAGTAAAAACCATGAATTTAATAAACTGTAGGTAATTCAAAATTGGGTATCCATTCCATCTAAAATGTAAAAGGAAAAATAATTTTATACTTATAAAAGATGTCCTAACCTAACAAAAAATGAAATTGAAAATCGATGAGAGAGCTCGAGTCCTCATATCTATGTTCGAACATAATATGTTATTTATAAAACTAAAAAACCCTATGATCATATGAAATAAACCCTCATTTGTTCATCATTCACATAAGACATGACATGTGTGGGAACATCCCATGCATGGGTGAGTATATACATACCAAGTAGGACACCCAAAAAAATTAAAGGGAGATAAATAGAAGACACATTACAACTAGTCATCTGAACCCATTGAATGAGGGAAATAAAACCCAATATCATAGATATATGATCAAACAAAAAACACAAATTATATTTACTATAGATCAAAATACCACAACCTATCATATGAATTTGAGTCTCCATGTATCTCTAATAGTTCCTCATTTGATACCCAATATCTTGCATGACTTTTAAAAAGATTGACGATGAGGCCATATAGCAATACACTGCTCCATATCCTGAGGGAACACAATATTTGAAAGATTGTTGAACCATTATCTGATACAATTGGGTGTAATTCACTCAGTAAAAAAGGACACACACATATGTTGGGGAGTACCATCTTTATGTCTTTTTATACAATATGAGGGACCCACTCCCATGTGCAGCAGAGGAGTTCCATACACATAGATAGAGGACCTTAAACCATGTAGGGCTATTCAGTAGATTTCAATAGTAATGAATATGGAGTACCCACACCCTAGTAGAATAGGGGAGAGAAATATCAATGGATAGAGTACGTGCACCCTAGTGTGACAATGGAGTATTGGTTTTTCCTGTCTAAATGAATATGGAAGACACATGCCCTTGTGTGACAAGTGAGTACCATTTCCATGGATAGAGGTCCCACACCATTATGCATTATCATATTAGCACCAATTCATGAAATAATGCATGGGGGGACTAGCACCATGGTTTGATAGGGGAGTATTATCCCTATGGTGAGAGGACCTATACCAATTCATGATATGGGAGTACCGAATCATCCCAAAATAATGAGTTTGGGGACCCATTCCCTAGTATGATTGGGTATTACTATACCCATGGATAGAGGATCTTCACCCAAGTAAGATAGGAGAGTAACACCACTCCCTAATATAACAATTATTGTGGACCTATATCCCAGTGCAATAGTTGAGTACCATCCTCAAGGATAGAGATCCCTCACATTGGTATGAAAGGGGAGTACCATACCTACCCATAATCTTTCTGATGCTCCTTTATGATGACTAAAATAGTAGATCATTACATAAATAATATTTTTCTCAAAAATAATGTATAATATCCTAAAATCCACTTTAAATGACACCATCATGCTTTATGCATAAAAAACTCATGATAGGATACTTTTGAGACAAAAATGTGTCAAAATGAAGGAGATATGGGAGGTATAAGTTCTTAAAAATGGGATACACAGTGTATATGTGCACCCCATTGTGTGGGGTCCCACTCAAATCCATCTTCATGTTCTCTTATGAACATTAATGGATGTCTATGTAACTATAAATAGTGTGTATGAGGCCCGCAATAATTATCTCGGTCACCCAGGTCCTTCTAGTGTGTCCTAGTCATGATCATGTCTGTTAGTTCATATTCGGAACATGGACATTCCTAGGTTGCAACACATGCCTAATTATTATAGTCCATGTAGTATACTTGGTTGTGTATAGGTACTAGAAAATGCATGTGTACTCATAGAGTACATGGTGTGTCTTCCCGCATGGTTCCCTGGACATGTGTCACTACTACAGTTCTTAGATACATGGGGAGGGCCTCATAGCACGTGTCTTGGACACATGACATGTGACCCTCAACATTTTCTTCAAACCCCATCCAATGTAGCTGAGTGACTACATTTAAAGGCCCCAACCGTAAGCATTACATAATCTTGAGTTAAGATAATAATTCACATTGAGGATCTTTTAATGTTTAGAGTTTTAGAGAATTAGGCCATAACAATTACATTACATCTTGAATATTTCAAAGTAGATAATTCTACTCAGTATCCATTTTTTCCAAAAAATATAAACTCTTAAAAAACATGAATTCTTTTCTTGATATAAATGTTCTTGAGATTTTCCGTTATCTTACCATGCCTTATATACTATGAAAAGAATTTCAAAAACATTGGATGAGCATAAAAAGCATAGTAAGGGTTATAAAACAAGGAAAGGAAATATTAGTCCATCAATACATACATGTCAATGAAATCATGCTTTTCAATCATTAATATACTAAATAGGATCATAAAATATATGAATAATAAATGGAAATAAAAAATCATAAAGGTAACTTGTGGCATCCACAACATACTTACATTTTAGATTTAACAACTACATAGGAAGTTACATTGGAATAAACATTAGAGTATAAAACCTAAATCTCTTGGTATAAACATTAACGTTTACCTCTGTCATGTTACAAAATGAATTGGAGAGCTATCTGAGGCTCACCCACCCTGGGTTTGTCACAGAACCACCTATATATGTAAACAATTCCCAATAACTATAACATAATAATAACACATAAAACAAGAATAAATGAAAGATAACATTTACAAATTCCAATCTCAATATAACATTTCTAGATATTTACATATCCAATCCATTTCCAAGACCATTTAAAATATTTAAAAAAGTTATTTTTGAGTCAATGTGTCCCATACCACAGTGAAACTTTTAAAAGGATTAAAATTTAAAATTTTAATGTAAATATAAATAAATCAATAATACAATATTTATATCATGGACATTAATGATAAATATTTTGAAGACATAATCTTTAAATCATTTAAAACAATGTGTTAGTTAAAGATTCCCTTTCCATAAGAGAAAATAATTTAATAAAAATAATTAAATAATAACATTAAATGAAACCTAAAATATCCTCATAATAATGAGATTCATGATATAATATGTCAAAGGTTAGTATATACAACCAATTGGATAAAAATGGTTCACAATATCAAGATATTCCTCAAGGAAAGGATATTGAGATGTAGTCCCTTATAAAAATTCGGAAGCCTAACATCGTCACTTTAAAATTCATAAAATGAGTTGATGTAAGATAAAAGGGTATCTCATCACATGGAAATAAAATTTAAATCAATAAGGATATATAAAAACATATCCCATCATAAGAAAATTTAAACTAGAATACATGACATAAAAGATGTCTTTTACTAAAATATGAGGGGTAAAGTTTCCCTTACAAAGATCATATCTTTAAATTAAGGATAAATTAATGAAATAATTATGTGTTAAAAATATAAATACACCCAACATAAGTGGATATTATGTTTAAAACAATCATATGTCATTCAATCATATTCATAAAATTATATAATCATGAAGTAGAAGTTTATCCAAAAAAAATGGATATTTGGTTAAGAAGTTCCCTTACATTTTTCCCTACTTGACTTGTTATGTGACAGCTGGGTCCCGACGATAGCACAGACACCATTCCTTAACATGGTTGTCGGGTCGTGGCCCACCAAGTACCACCAGTTGCCCTGCAGAAATGTGGTCCCCACCCTAGGGCTCACCGACATGCCTGAATGGGTCAAATGACTAATGATATTCCCCACATGCCAAAACATGTCCTTTCTAGTGTGATTTGTCCTCACTCACACACACCCAGAGAAACATCCCAGAAGGCCACCCATCCTGATCACAATTCCAGGCCAAGCACGCTTAACTATGGAGTTCTAAATTGGTAGGCTCCTAAAATGGAAGGTTCACCTTATGGACTTGATTCATATCATTTAGTCATTTAACTCTTTATCATTAGAGGGTTTTACAATCACACGCTTTAGAGAACAACATCCTCATTGTGGGCCCTACATTTCAACCCTACACTGTACTAAAGGTTGGGTGCCACCTCTGATACACGTTCTGTGACAACTGGGTCTCGACGATAGCACATACACCCCCCATTAACATGGTCGTCGGGTCCGGGCCCCCCAAGTACCACCAGTTTCCCTGCAAACACGTGGTCCCCACCCTGGGGCTCACCCACGTGCCCGAATAGGTCATCTAACTAATGATAGTCCCCATTGGACAACACATGTTCTTTTCAGTGTGCTTTGTCCTCAATCGCACACACCCTGAGAAACTTCCTAGACTGTCACCCATCCTGATCACTACTCTAGGCCATGCACGCTTAACTATGGATTTCTAATCAGGCAGGCTACGGAAAAGGAAGGTGCACCTTGTTGACCTGAGTCATATCATTTAGTCATTTAACCCTTTATCATTCAGGGGTGTTACACATTCTTTCTTTAATCATCTGAATAATAAACTAAGCTTAATTTACACATTCTTAAGTAAATTTTTTATTTTTATTATTCCTTTTTTATCACTTATTACCTTGCTATAAAAATTAGTTAATTATTTGAGTTCATATCGTACATTTTGTCTATGTTCAGAACTTGTGTAAAAAATGAACTAGTTATAATTAAAAATTTTCCATGTGGTAAAAATTCCATTATATCCAGAATTATATTCATGATTAAGATATCATATTTTCATATATATCTAGTATATATTTATTTATAATAGTCTATATCATTTGGATATATCAAAATGAAATGCACCATTAATGGAGATGATAAGCTGTACGTACGCATCAATGCTACTTTCATTTCATTTTTTTAATTTATGAAAGAATGACAAACATTTTTTACATAGGTATATAATTATTATAGTATAATATCATATTTTATATATGTTATATATGTCCATTAACATCATCAATTATATGTTTCATGTATGGTATGAATAAGTCATATCACGTTGAAGGGGCGATAGTCCGCACTTCCTCAAATGAAATTATTGTATTTACCAATTATGGAAAACATATAGGTATGGAATAAATGAAAAATTAATAATCATATAGGTAAAATCAATATCATAAATATCATATATAATTATAGTTCAATTAGAATGGCCTCCATGAGAGGCTGTAAAAGATAATTGAACAATCATCATTTTGTGAGGCTATAGTTCACCGCCTAGAGAAACAATATGTTTATATCCTTTAGATGAAGTTTGGTGTAAGTGTAGTTTGAATAATTCTCATAAAACAACCTATTATATTAATGATACAATTGTTGTTATGTAAACCATGAAAAAGAACAACATAGGGAGTGAAGAAGTAAAATAAAATAAGAGAACTTGATGGAAGACATTAACTTTAAATTGGGTAACTCCCTTTTGATTATGAGATTATTTGGGAAGAATTTGGACGAGCCAAGGGGGCTTGAGAGGTGTGAGTAAGGGTTAGAGGTGATGAACTTTTATAAGGGTGAGGAGGGGCTATTTAAGAATGTTTGAAAATATTATTTTATTATAAACTGAATTTCGATTTCAAAATGTACCCAAATCATTTCATTCATAGGTAAGATGAGGAGTGTTCTAAATCCTCCCCACCAATGGGTTTTAGACAAGTTTAGGGCAAAAAAGTAACCTTATCTTTTAGCTTTAACCTTTAGTTAACTAATTTAACTTTTACCATGTCCTTTTGTATATTCATACTATATGGTTAATATATTTACTATAAATTTACAAGAGTCCCAAAAATGGATCATTAAAGACATTATTATCATCATATATGTCATTTGGAAAATTCATAGATTTTTTGTATTTTTTTTATCAATTAAAAAAATATTAATTTATTTTAAAACTCTTTTATGTCAAGTTTAATACTATTCATATCATGAATTTTAAAAACCTATAACAATATTATTATTTAAAAAAACCTACATTATTTCAAATATAACAAGGTATAATCATCCATAAATTTCGTGGATGGAATAGAATGATTCAAAATAAATTTATTTTAATATTTATAATCTCATTTATTTAAAACATTCATTAATGAGGTAATCATTAAATCATCATTGTGTCCAACATAAATTTATTTATGTGATGTCTAAAAATTATAAATAAAATACCATGATATAGGAAATATTCATTGATTTCTACTAACTATTTATAGTTGAAAATATCACTCATATAACCCCATATGAAAATTGATTACTAAAAGACATATGTTTATGTTAGATTTTCCTTAACTTTAAATTAATTTTTATAAAGTGTCATTTTCAATTAAAAGTGGCTCTAGGGGGTCCCAAAATCTACCCATGGATTACCATGGTTGGACATGTATCATAAAATCGGATTAGGACATGTGTTAAGGTAATATTAGATTATTATAATACTATTTTTTACCAAAATTTACCAAATTTACCCTTTAACCATAGTAAATAGAATATTTACTAAAGATACTATTCATAATGTCTAAAAATAAGAGTTACCTATTTATACAATTTGGAACCCCTGATTCAAAATATGGAATCCGTTTTTCAAAATACAAAACTTCAAAGTAACAAAAATTAATTTAAAATTAATTCTCATTGTCAAAACCAGAAAGCGTGTTTTTAAGAAATAATAACAATCAAAAGATTGTCACTTTTATATGTTAAATTTAAAAGTGAAATTACTTAAAATGACCAACATTGGATTAAATGGTAAAAACATAATCCAATGACACTTTAAAACCAATAAAAAACAATCATACTATATAAATAAGTTATATTAAAAGGATGTTTTGAAATAAAATTCAGTATTTTTCACTATTCATAAAAAATGAACTTTATTAGAAAAATACCGAAATTTCATCCAAAGTGAATTTTGATGTCCTAATTCTAAATAAAATGTTTATTTTTTCAAATGGAACATATAAAAGTGACAATAACTATATTTAAAAGGGGTTCTCCATCAAAAGGTGATAAGTCGGCCTTGTAAAGAATATTAGAGTAATTATACTTAAAATTGGGTTCATTCACATTTCAGGTCTCTAACATTTATTGGATAAATGAAAAAACATTTAAAAAACATGATTAATAACAATATGGTTAGTTCTGTTCATTCCAACCAATTCAATGACTAGGTGTTAACTACCATTTAAAATAATATTATTATATTATTCTTCGGTATAACTCAACATTTTGTTCAATGTAAGATTTCAGAGAAATCTGCTGTTACGAGTTGAGTATGCTATCGAACATAGCATCACCTTTAAGGTAAAATTAATATTTAATTCATAAATATTAATTAATATGAAAATTTCATACTATTTATTTACCTGGAATGTTATATCCTTCCCCTCATGTGGTAATTGGGTCCTCACAATTTTAAAAATGGGTATGGAAACTCATTTAATGTCCGACATTGAAGAAAGAGTCAAAAAAATATCACCTTAAAATAAAGAAGGATAAGTAAAATATTCACCCAATATAACCCATACTAGGAATCAATGAAAACATATATATGGAGGAAATAATAATTGTCATGTTCTGATGGAGAGTGATAGAAAACATGATTAGGAAAAAGTTAACCACCAGAAAACCAAAAATATGTGATAGGTTAAACGGACTTTGGTTTTCCAGTAAAAAATGTAAATAAACAAAGTTTTAGTTTTATGTTACATTTATTAAAGATGGATAATTTATTTGTTAGATTGACTAATATCCTAGAGAAGTATACTTACCTTTCAAGCAGAGTTCATCCTTTAATAAAATTCTACTACAAACTCATCTTTTCTCTAAAAAATTAGTATTAATGATGACATGGTGACACTTGAAGTGCTAAAATAAACTTCTTGAGAATCACATAATCTGAAAAAGAAGAAATATATATTTCCCCTATCTTTATACATTATCTAAAACCAAAATGGTTAGTAAGAGATTAGATAATCCCTCATAATAAAAACACTTTATAAAAATACATTCTACTCATAATCCCCAAATTTCAACAAAAAATACCCAAAGTTCAATAAAGACCATTCAATACACAATTTTTTTAAAATTATTCAATATAATCCAAACTAAGTTTGAAGCCCAAAATTTAGAAGGATTTAATCACATCGTTTTACCCAATAAATCACATGGTTTATCTCCCAATAACATCAACTACTCTTAATGTCTCACACTGAAAAGTAATTATCCTACTCACATATTCATTATGTTAGGTTAATCATATACATAAATAACACAAATCACTATCTATCCAAAATAAAAACATAGATTCTTACAAAATAAAATTTCAACCATTACTCCACAAATTAAATATGATAGTATTCTATTTTCCATAAGCATATAGTGTTACCAAAAGAGGGAATATATTTCAAAATAACCTTTATCACTTAATCACCAAATCATTTTCCTATACTAAGGATATCCATTTGATAAAACATAAGTTCCCTATATCAACTTATTATTTATCCATAAAATCATCTAACTAAAAAGAGTTAGTCATACTAATACGAGACTTCACGTAGTCCATTGGTAGGCGATAAATCTTAATCGCACTTTGGTTGGGGGATCGATTCCCACATCTTTGTCTGATGTGATGGGCTTTCACATGGCCTATGTTTTTCCCTTTTTCAAAAACTATATAATTTTATAACATTATCAAAAATGAGATAATTTCCTTAAAAATAACTATAATATATTTTAACCAAAAATGTTATCTCATACCTTTAATTTTTATCCCATAAAGTAATAACCTATAATTACCTCAATTTTAAGGATCATATAAATTCAATTGGTTCTTTATAACCATATACAAATAAGAAAAGACAATTCTTCCTTAAATAACATTTTCACATATCAAACATCAAGTTTACACATACTAGACAAAACTCTTCCAAAGTAATCTCATCATCAAAATATCCTTAATACTTTTAATAATTTCATCATCCTAAAATCTAGCATAACTTTTGAATCCTTTATATGTAGTCTTCTTACTCATTCAACGTTATTCATGATCCATTAGCCATTATTTCCCAACTTATTCTCTAATACATATTTCTTATAAAAAAATCTTGAATCATTTCCAAAGGTTCAATAATGCCCAAACATCAGCTAGGAAATAATCCATACCTTATAATTGTAATTTTTATTTTCCTCAACCTCGATTGGAATAGAATTAGGTATTAGAAAACATATATTTGTATGGTACTGCTGATCCCATTCCTGAACCTTTTTCGTTGGACATCTATTTGTATAATGACCATGCACCCCACATTTATTACATTTAATTGATCCCTCAACAATAAATTCTTTCCCTTTCCTAGAGTCAACTAGATGCTTCCTTTTACCATGGTAGGTTTTTTCTTTATGACCTTCATTACCACATCTATAGTACCTTCCGTTCCTTTTGAAGAATTTTCCTAGGTTTTTCTTTCCATAATATTGACACATAGGTTTTTAATATACTTACCATTATGATTATTACCTAAACTTTTGTAGGGATTTGTTTCTTACATATATGATGCTTTATAAAAAACATCATGGTATAGGTGTTCAATAATGACACCGGATAGTTGGTTGAGAATAACCACAAGAGTTCTCATTGAATATTCAATTTTATTCGGTTGCTTATTCAGAAGACCATCACAGTTTTCTTCACATAAATTGTTACTTTAACACATGATATATCCTACTATTTACTAAAACCAAAAAGGTTAGTGTGAGTATATCATTAAAATCATCATGTTAAATCTTATGAGGAGTGTAAATACTAATATATACTTATTAATGTTATATGAAACTCATTAAATTTATCTAAAATAACTATGACACTTTATAATATGCTAACCATTATAGTTATGTTACGTATTTTTGACACCCTAACCTATAATGTTATCTAAACCAACATGTGATACCAACTGTAAGGCCCTAACCTTAAACATTACATATTCTTAAATTTTTTTAAAAATTCATATTTAAGATCTTTTCAAGCTTAGTGTTTTCGAGAATTATTTCATAACTATGACATTACATCTCAAATATTACAATGTAGAAACTTATACATAGTATCCATTTTTAAAAAAAATAAAAACATACAATAGACAAGAAGAATTATTTTCGTAATATAAATATTCTTGAATTCATTTTGTATCTTATCCTACCTTATATCCTATAAAAGAATTTCAAAAACATGGGGGCATGAAAATTTTCTGTAAGGGTTATAAAACAAGGAAATAAAACATTTTTCCATCAATACATTCAATCCAATGAAATTATACTTTTCAATATTTAACATACCAAACATGATAATAAGATTTATGAACAAAAAATATAAATCATAAATCATAAAGGTAACTTATGACATCCATAACATAATTACATAGTATCTTTCATAGCAACATAGGGAGTTACATTATAATACCCATCACAATATATTACCTAAATGTCTTAGGGGAAACATTAATGTTTATCTCCATCACATTATCTAATTCATTGGAGATCTATCTCTGGCTCACCCACACTAGGTTTATCATGGAACAAATCATATACGTAAACAATACCCAAGAACCATAACATAATCATAACACATAAAAAAAGCATAAATGAAAGATAAAATTTCCAAATTCTAATCCCAATATAACATTTCAAGATATTTACCTATCCAGTCCATTTCCAAAACCATTTAAAACATTTAATAAATTGTTTTTGAGTCCAAGTGTCCCATAACACTTTGAAACTTTTAAAGGGATTAAAATTTTAAAATATTAATGTCCATATAAATAAATCCTTCAATTTTTTAAATCACGGATATTAATGAGAATGATTTAGAAGATTAAATCTTTTAAACATTTGAAACAATGTTTTAGTTAAAGAGTCCCTTTCAACTTGATAAAATACTTGAATAAAAATAATTAAATAATAACATTAAAAGAAACCTATGATACCATGAGAATAAATAGATTCATGAAATAATATGTAAAAAGGTAGCACATACTCTTTATAGGATAATAATGGTTCCCAATATCATGATATGCCTCAATGAAAGGATATTGAGATGTAGTCCCTTACGAAAATTCGGCAACCTAACGACGTCACTTTAAAATATAGAAAATGAGTTGATGGGAAAGAAAAGGGTATATCATCACTTGGAAATAAAATATAATTCAATAAAGATATATAAAAGCATATCCCATCATATTAAAATGGAAATTAAAAGACATGACATAAAATAAGTCATTTACTAAAATATGAGTGTGAAAGGATCCCTTAAAAAGATCGTATCATTACATTTAGGATAAATTAGTGAAATAATTATGTGTGAAAAATATAAATAAACCCAATATAAGTGTATATTATGTGTAAAAAAATCAAATTTAATTCAAACATATTCGTAGAACTATATAATCAATAAGTAGAAGTTTATCCCAAAGAATGGAAATTGGGTTAAGATGTTCCCTTACCTTGTGTCCGACTTGATTAATTCATTATTTAATATCATTAATAATAATCTAAATTTAATTTCAACTTTTATAAGATCCATTTTATTTTATATTATTCCTTTTATATCACTAATTACTATTCATTGACAATTAGTTACTTATTTAAGTTCACATCGTACATTTTGTTGATGTTTGGAACTTGAGTAAAAAATGAACTTGATATAATTACATAATGTCCATGTGGTAAAAAGTTAATTATCTATAGAATGATATTAATTATTAAGATATCATATATTTCATATATAAATAGTATATATGTATTTACAATAGTCCATATCATATTGATATATGAAAATGAAATGCACCATTCATGGAGACGGTAAGCCGTACATACGCATGAATGCTACTTTAATTTCATTTTTTCCATCTTTAAGGGAATGAAAACCAAATTATAAATAATTGTATTGTTATTACAGTATAATATCATATTTTATATATTTTACATAATTTCATTACCATCATCCATTATACATTCCATGTATGGTATGAATGAGTCGTATCATTTTGAGGGGCGGTAGTCCGCACTTCCTCAAATTAAATTAGCGTGTTTAACCATTATGGAAAACATAAATGAATGATATAAATGAAAAATACAGAAGCATAGAGATAAATTAAGTATCATAAATATCATATATAATTATAGTACCATCATAATGGTCACCATGAGAGGTGATATAAGATAATATAACAATCATCATTTCGTGAGGTAGTAGTTTTCCGTCCACAGAAGTAGTATGTTCGTATCCTTTGGATGGAGGTGTGAGGAAGTAAAGTTCTAATCATTCCCATAAAAACATCCTAGTATATTTAAGATAAAGTTGTTTTTGTGTAAAGACAGAAAAATAATAGAAAAGGGGGTGAATAAGTCAAATAAAAGAAGAGAACTTGAGGCAAGACATTACCTTTAAATTGGGTAACTCCCATTGGTTTGAACCAAAATGCTTTCTTAAAGTGGTATAAGATTTATTTAAGGCTTATAGGTGTAATAAAAGGATTTTGGGAGATTATTAGGGATGATGTTGGATGATAAAAGGGGGATTGATTGTTTTAAGTAAGGGTTAGAGGTGATGAGATTTTATAAGGGGGAGGAGGTGATCTTTAGATATGTTTGAAAATATTATTTTATTATAGACTGAATTTTGATTTCAAAAGGTCCCAAACACATTTAATTTAAATATAAGGTGATTTTTGTTCTAGATAATCTCATAAAATGGGTTTTAGACAAGTTTAGCGCATAAAATCAACCTTATCATATAGCTTTATCCTTAGTTAACTAATTTATCCTTTTCCATCTCCTCTTGTATATTCATACTATATGGTAAATATATTTACATTAAAATTCCAAGAGCCAATAACATGGATCATTAATGACAGTAGTAACAATATATATGTAATTGGGAATAATATATGATTTTTGGGATTGTTTAATCTTTTAATAAAATATTGATTGATTTAAAACTCTTTTATGCCAATTTTAATACTATTCATATAAAGACATTTAAAAAACCAATAAAAACTTGTTCGTTCGAAAAAAATAAATAAATTCAAATAATAAATTGTTATAATCTTCTATAAAATTCGTGTATGGGATAAAAAGTTTCAAAATAAATTTATTTTAATATTTATATTTTCTTTTATTCAAAACATTCATTAATGAGGTAATCATTACATCAACATTATGTAAGAAATAAATTTATTTATTTCATTAAAAAAAATTATAAATAAAATTATATGATTTAGGAAATAGATGTTGAATTCTAATTACTATTTTTAGTTGAAACTATCACTTATATAACCCCATAAAAAATTGTTTCACTATAAGATATATATTTATGTTACATTTTTCTTAACATTAAATTAATTTTTATAAATTGTCATTTTCACTTACAAGTGGCTCCATGGGGTACTAAAATCGAACCAAGGATGTCCATAGTCGGAAATTTATCATACAATAAGATTAGGACACATTTTAGGGTAATTTAATATTATTATAAAATTATTTTTTACCTTTATTTAGCAGATCTACCCTTCAACCATGGTAAATAAAATATATACTCAAGTTACTATTCATAATGCCTAAAAATAAAAGTAACCTATTTATATATTTTGGACCTAATGATTCCAAATATGGAATCCATTTTTTACAATTAAAAATATAGATTTTGAAAATTTTAATTTAAAATTAATTCTCGTTGTCAAAACCAAAAGGCATGTTTTAAGAAATAAAAACTATCAAAATCTTGACAGTTTATTATGTTAAATTTAAAATTTAAATTACATTAAATGAAAAACATTGGATTAAATGGTAAAAATATAATCTAATTACACCTTAAAAAAATCTAACTATTGAAATAAATTATATTAAAAGGCAGTTTTGTATTAAAATTCAGTATTGTTCACTATTCATTAAAAAATGAACTATATCAAACAATTTCAAAAACTTCATCCAAAGTAAATTTTAATGTCCCAATTATAAAGAATAAGTTTATTTCGTCAAATAGAACATATAAAAGTGATAAAAACTATATTAAAAAGGGGGTTCACCATCTAAGGGTGTTAAATTGACCTTTTAATGAATATTAGAATATTTTTGCTCAAAATTAGATTCATTCACATTTTAAGCCTCTATAAATTATTGGATAAATGTAAAAACATTTAAAAAACATGTTTAATAATATTATGGTTAGTTATGTTCATTCCCACTAATACAATGGCTAGGAATTAAATACCATTTAAAATAATATTATTATATTATTTTTCAGTATAACTCAACATTGTGTGCAATGTAAGATTTCAGAGAAATACGTTGTTGCCTATTGAGTATGCTATCGAACATAGAATCCCCGTTAAGTTAAAATTAATATTTAATTCATAAATATTAATAAATATGAAAATATCATATTTTTTATTTACCTGGGATGTTACACTACTTGCCATGTGTTCATCGAAGTACATGCTATGCAGTCTAGAATTTTACAGACAACTAGATAATCACATGAGTTCTATATAATTTTTTCAATGTCGTGATTACAACAAGTTGATCACCAAAAACTAGTTACGCCTACATTTGTCTCTATATTTGGGACCTCCCATTGCTATAAATGGAATCCTTATCAATCGTAGTGGTCCTTCACATGACTCTTATGCCTCCTATGTAGGGTCCATCACCTATTTTCATATTGGATTCATGAATCCATAAATAATATCCACAATCCACTATAACATATCCAGAAAACTCTGATATGATCAATATGAACACATCCACCGTGAATCTAGGGTTTTGATAATACATGAGTTTACCCACCAGAAGTAGAATCGGGATCTCGTGGTCCAACAATGAATCTTTCGTTGGACAGGTGGGAGGACGGCATAATGTCAAAGGTGATATCATCATTTTACAAGCATTATGGTTCATTCCTCACCAATGTGAAGATTAAAATGGTTGATTTCATGTAATTTAAGATGAAATTTAATCAATAATTAAATTTATCAGAACTAGGCTCATACAAAGGGTAGATAAATTATATATCAAAATAAGATTAATAAAATCCTTGTTAAATTATTTAACTGAGGGTATAAATAGAATTTTTTGATCTATAAATATATTATGGATAAATTACTATTAATAAATTCAACCTCTGGTGACGTGGAATATCCTTTTAGTGTTTTATGTCTCGACCCACCAGGATCTAGTATTTAGTCGTCGTTCAATGTCGATTCACTATATAAGGTCTCCATAATTCATCTTAATGATCCTAGTGTTTATGTAGTTAACCCTAGATAATTATTATAATTAATAATTTATAGTTTATTTTTATGAGTACATTAAGTAATTAAAATAAAAAGTTAGATTAATAATTTTAATTAAATGCACCTTCCAACGGCTAAATTAACCAAACATCTGTCACCGACCAAAAATATGTCACCACATTGGAAAACACCACAATCTACATTGAACTATGTTCTTAAATTCATATATTTTTTTATCTATGGATCCATTCATGAGGTATTAATTACTTTTAAAACACTAAATATGTATGATATTAATATTTTTAATATTTTTATAACATTCCATCATAGATGAACAATCCTTGGAATGTAATGACATCTCACCCCTTGGCTCAGAAAATATTACTCAATATATTTCGATGTTTTACAAGGAAAAAATGGTTTTCAATATTTTTCACTACTTCAAATAGTTTCATCCCTAAAAAGAAAAAATATACAAAAATGTGGGGTTACTGATCTCATATATAGATCCTACACTCCTAGGAGCTCTCATGTAGACTCCCATATTTCTAGAAAGCATGAACCAATTGAACGGTTTATCCATGAATGATCCTTTCATGCCAGTGATTAATCTACAATAGGTACTCCGTGAAGGTGGATCCATTATCATTTTCCATATCAAACTATTAAATAACATTCATTGGATCAGCCACATGTCTCCTCAACTATAAAACATCAGAGAATCCATATAGGTTTTTTAACCATGCGTGTTAGTCTAGGTGGTAAGAAAAATTTCCATCCCACTACATGAACTCAAAATACACAATAAACCATTAGTACCACTTTATTCCACATATAAATCTATAAATTAATCATAATGGGGAGACTCACAGAAAATAAAGGTCTCTCTACATGAACTAAATTGTCCAACAATGTTGATTAGAAAACAATTTCATCTAAATTGGTGTTGTACTCATTTGTTCACAAATGACATGATACTTTTTTTATCACCTATGCCATATTTGTCCCATCATAAGATGAACCACCAATCTAAATCAATATTATCATGACCTATTGGGTATCCCATACAATTTTTTATTAGGTTACATGCATATATAAGAGTTAATGTTATGATTATAATAAAACAATTAAAAGTTTAGTCATCCTACTAGCTCTATCTAAAGTCAAAAATTTAATCACTCTACATGTCTTCTAAAACCTAGATAGTGAAATCAGTTTACCAATATATTTGGGGGTGAAAATATATAATCATCCTCAGTTGGGTCGTGAATTCTTCCTAAATCTCTCTTAAGATTTGGGACGTGAACAACACATCAAGGTCAGAGAAAATTATTGAGGCCACCCCATGAATGAATAAAATACCCCATAGGTATAATATACCCAAAAACTCCATCAAATTATTATCACTGAGTGTAGGGAATGGAAACAAATTTTTATGTTAGTTAAATATCAAATATATGGAATCATGGAGTCTCACTATTTGTTGAATCCCTATCCCAATGTCCATCAATATGAAATCCGACTTCCACATTTGTATCTTATGAGGATGCCAAAAAATACATAGGAAAATCATTCCCAACCATTACCTATTGACTTTTGATACACTATGGGTTGATAATGACCACTCTTTTCCTCTTCTCATCGAACTAAAACTACCGATCATGGTCTACATGCTTCTTCCCTTCATTGGGATTCACTACTAAAGTAGAAGTGTGAATCCCTCTCATCACATCCTATATAAATGTGATCAGAAAAAATATACATCTTGTGAAAATGCTGACATGATTTTCACTTTTAGCAATTCCATTTAGGGAATATCTTCAAAATATAGGTTCATAAAGGACATCATAGTTGATTTATCCTATCTGAGCCTCCCTCACTTTTGGAGAAATAGAGGTGTCAACACCATCAATTTAAGATAACATCCTACCATCTATTCCCATCCGTTGATCTTCAATGAATCTGACAACTCAAACGTGTCCTCTATCATATGATAACGAAACTTCTTGCTATGGGAATCTGTAACCATGTGAACATTCACAGGAGTATAAAAAATCTAAAAGCCATAGTCCCTCTAAAACTCCAACTAGAATCTCTATCATATATTCAAATATCCTTTTTGGAAGACATACCTAAGAATCTAATGGTCAGAGTAATCAAAATAGAGTTTTCTTAGAAGACAGTTTCCCCACATCTTCATGGAGTAGAATATTCCATCCAACTCAAGGTTGTGAGTCATGTTGTTTTTCTCATGAGGTCTCAAAATCTTTAATCTACATTTGATCACTACCTACCTATAAATTAAGACACAACCAATCCCAGTAATAGAGAAATCTCCATACACAACATACTCCATGCCCTCCTCCAGTAGTCTCAATATTAGTGCACTAGTTAGTGTCAACCTTAAATAATCAAAGGAACTTTAGGAATGATCTTTAAATAAAAATGGCTATCGTTTCCCTGGTAGGGTGGATAAAAGGGATGAATTCCTTGATATTTCATCAACTAAAATTCCATAGAACCCTTCAAATCTAGGATAACATCACACATATAACACATTATTAGGAGGATCCTAAGAAACCACTACATCAATATTCATCGAGTCTATAGTTAATTCCTGACAAAAAAGGACATCCCCTAGAATATAATCCCCATTTATCTAGAAATGGATCTTCAAAATTATAACATAATGTTGGTTCTCCCAGATGAGGTCTAGGAAAATCATCATGTACTCGACATGTTCCTCCACTTACATAGAGTTGATGTTTATGTCATCTATGAAGACAACAAAAAATTAGTCATTATATGGTAGAAAGAATGGGTCATAAATGAAATAAGAATAGTGGGACACTATTCACAATGAAGGAAATCATTAAGAACTATAATGTCTATAACAACATCAAGATTCATGCTTTAGAATATCATCCCTATGAACACTCAACAGGTTGTAGTAGTTATTGAGGTTGATCATCAGGAACCATCTCAGACATCAAAACTGATCAATGAGGTCTTCAATCATCATAAAGATCTATATGTTCTTTATCATTTCTTAATTAAGGTGATGATAATAATAAAAATGCCTTAAGAACCCATCCTTTTTTCACAAAAAATTAGTTCTTCTAGGGGGGATACACTGGGTATGAGAAAAACCTTATCTTGAAGGTCCTCCAACTATACCCTCATCATTGGCTTCTTGGTAGGGCTATCTGAAATCGAGAAGAAGATATTTGAGAAATATAATGTTTCAAGCCAATAAAAACCCCATATTCTAACTCAAATTCAGTCAAAGAATGTCATTGGGGAAGACATCCATATAATCCTCCATGATTTAATAGACCCAAATGTTTGAGATAAACCTACAAAAAGGGATATACTTATCAATAGAGGGGTGATGGGTTACAAATTCAGTCTTACAATATCCACTATTTCCTCCTTCATAAATCTATCACACAAGAAGTTAAATCTCATCCTATCTATCTAAAGGAATCTATTTGAACTACGGTTTCATAAAATCTTGAAAAAACCCATATATATCCATTTTATACTAAATATAATTTCAATATTTATAGTCATGATGACTAAGAGGTCTCATAAGAATCTATATCCATGAACTGGTGGATCATAATGCTGATAGTCAGGGGATAATGAAGAAGTATTCCATTTATGAACCAAAAGATAATTCTATTGGACTAATGTCTCAATAGGGATATACATCTATAACACAAGGATCACAAAAATGAAGGAATGACTCACACATATGTCTAATAGTACTAAATAAATTGTAGTATAAAAATAAAACATACATCTAACAATCTCATGAAAATGTGGGACATAATCCTCAAAAGAATAAAGTTGTACATTTCCCTAACCATTAAATCCCTATGACTTATAGGGGAAACATGGTGCTGTTGGTGAGACTAGTTAATAATATTTTCCAATTCCAGACTCTCCTCCACTAAGATCCCCACCAGATCTACTTACCCCACCTTTTTACATTTGGACTCCTAGGCCATGCTTGATGTAAGACGAATCATATTGATGCCTCTACTGTGGAGTTACATATACTTTATATGATCCCTCATCTTATAAAAATTTTAGTTATTCATGGGTCATGTGACCACACATGTCACTATCATAACATCAACCCTCCCTGGTATGCTATTATCCTTTGTGTGGTCTCTAAGTTAGACATCCATGCACCTGTATCAGAGCATGGGTACAAACCTTTTGCTTAAACACCTGTCATCTTATAGATACCATATAAAATCATCCCCATGCTTCCTAAGGAATTGATCAGATAAATGGATGCCCACATAAAAAAATTATCCCATCACTATTTTCTACACCATCTCTTCAACATATGTGGGAATGCATAGGTGTACCATAATAGTACCAATGCCTCTATGAAGACTCTATTAGAACATCCATTCTAGGTTGTAACCATCATAAATCATGTTGAGGGGGTACTTAAGAGTGTGAATGAAACTTTCAGCATAATCAACAACAATAATCCCCCCATATAATAACCATAAATATCCTAATTACAAATTGGGTTCCATCATGATAGGTACTACACCTCATGAAACTGCTGATGGATGTTAGACCATGAGAGTGTAAAATCATCATAAATATACATGAATATACTTAACATGGATCCAACTTCTCCGTGAAATGACTACATACCAACACAAACAACTTTTCAGTTGGGATACTTACTAGAATGAAAAAATTTATAACTAACTCAATCCAATCATCTAATACCTAGGGATCAAGGCCACCATAGAATCTTAGTAGCATATTTTGATAAAACTCAGGGAGTGTAATAATAGAATACATATCCTTAGTCCAAAATATTATTAAAATATAACACTCTAAAAGTGGTGGTGATTCTACATACCTACTCAATGAAAGGATCATTTTGAGATGGCCCTGAACTGAGGCCTCATCACACATCAGATCATCTTTGTGATCCTAAATAGGTAACCTAGTTGTCTATCTTCATGGAGGATTCATGATAATAATCAATAAGTTACATAGTAATATGGGTATATATATGGGGATATGAGTCAAAATATATTTTCAAAGGAATCAATACTTTATGATGCATGTACCAATTGTACATACAACCAATATCTCAATATAATGAGTCAAAGTGAAGGTTTTCAGAGTCTATTTGTCTGGATATGTAATCTATCACACCATAAATAGATTACATATAATTAAATCCTTACATTATAATATTTAAAACTATTGGCCTAAATTCTAAAAGAAGTCTCATAAGGGGATAAAACCCCAAACATCATCCTAAGGTTGAACCACCTCTGATACCACTCTATAATAACCTGACACCCTAGAGTCGACCAAGCCAATAGAATATGGTGTTGTCGCAACCCTAATACCACCTTTATATGCCAGGGGTTGTTATTAGGCACCAAGAAGTCATATATATAATGGTAATACTTTTTCTAAAGAACTAGAATTTACACACACAACATTCTCCTTGAAGAACTCTAGATGAATACTAATAAATGGAAATGACATCTAGAGTAAAAACCATCTATATAATAACACCTAGGGAATAAAAAATCATGATAATGTGAAATCCAAAATTTTATGTAAAAAATACACACCAACTATGATATGATACTCCAACATTACAACTAATAGAATATACAATAGATGAGAGATCCTGAATCCTAATCACCAAGACCAACCACTGTATGTGGTCTTTGTACACGCCTATCCTCGTGATCCTTTGAAATAATTTCCAATTTATTTTCCATATTCATAAGACATGACCCATGTAGTCCATAACCATATGGGGGGATTATATATATATATCAAGTATGACTCCCCAAAAGTTGAATATCCTTTAATTGATTACATGTTAGAAGTAGTTAGCTCAACCAAAATTAAGGGGGTAATGAAACCCAATATCATAGATATATGATTATATAATAATCCAAGTTGATTGATAAAGGGAATATCCATCGCATAGCCAAGATTAGGATAATGAATTTACCATGAATTACCATAGGTCCACCAATGATACCAAACATCTCATGAATCTATAAAAAACTCGTGAGGAGGGGATACACCTCTCCACTAATCCATATCTAGTGGGAAAAAAATCTCAAAAAGATATATGCCCATGACCTAGTAAAAAATGGGGATTCTAATTCAATAGATAAAGGACCAAGCCTCATGTAGGGAAGTACTATCTCCATATCTATGTATAGAATATGGGGGGACCCAGGCCCTGATGCAACAGAGGTGTATCATACCAAAATATAGAGGACCCACACCCATAGAAGGGATTATCTAATCTACCTATAATTGTTATAATGCAAGACATGTACTCTACTACAATATTCAAATTCTTCCAATATAGATAGAGAGATCATGAGCACAAGAGCCTCAGCCCAGTTGGAGAGGACTCACTAGGTGCCTCCAAGAGACCCGAGATAAAATCTGGGTGGAGGCATATTTCCAAGTTACTGTAGTAGTATTGTATCAGCACTGTAGAAGTCATTGTAGCACTACTGTAACAACACTGTTTGGTACTGTAGCAGTCGGAACTATTCATCCATCTGGGCCTTCAGGCCATAGGTTTGGTCCTCAGGTCCTGCAAGGCTTTCAGGCCACCCAAGGTCTTCGGGCCAGTTGATATTCAAGGCCTTCGGGCCACCATAAGGCCTTCAGTCCACCCAAAGGCCTTCGAGCCACATGAATGTAGTCCCTAGACACACTTCAAAAAAGGATCAGCCCCAGATGAGGATTCAGAGCAGGTGCACTCACCAGAGTAGAGTCTAATGGATTGTCCGAATGAGAGGGTATGTCTATGCCATCGGTACCAGCCTGTTCTTGCATGGGAAGCCTAGTCAGACGGTCATGCAAATGTGGAGAGCTACTATCAAGATGCAGATGCTGGGGAGGGGCAGTTCCTTATAGACAGTCTGGTTGAATTCTCTAAGACCTTCAGGTCATATAATCTCCTAAGCCTACAAGACATGTAATCTCTGAGCCTACGGGCCTTTTAATGGTCCCCCCTCATCCATTGAAGGGGGGGGGGTTATCAAAAATCAATAAAAAATGAAGGCCTTTGGGCCATTCAGGTAAACAGAGAGATCATGACCTTGTGTGATAGGAAGTACTACCTCATTCTATAATAACAAATATGGATTACACATGCGCTAGGGAGACATTAGAGTATGACCTCTACATAGAATGATTAGTATGTGGGACCCATTTACTTTTGTGATAAGGGAGTACCATCCCCATGGGAATAAGATCAACACCATTGTATGATTAGGGAGTACCACATCTTTCTAGAATAACGAGCATGGGGAAATGCTCCCTGGTACGATGGGGGAGTACTAGCCCCATTGATAGAGGACCCACACAATAGTAAAATAGAGGATTAACACATATTCCTAGAATAAGGAGTATTGTGGAACTATTCTCTTGTGAAACTGGGGATTATTATCCCCTTGGATAGAGGATATACACCCTAGTAAAAATGGAAAGTACCACTTCCTTAACTGCTTCAGATCATGGATCAATCAACCCATCATCGCTACACATGACCTATATTAATTAATCCTTCTAATTATGATCTAGTTATTGTGAACACATCAACTATAATTTTTTTTTGTTTGATATCACTTGATTATGCCAATAAATAATTGAATCTTGAACCCATGATCTAATGGAGAATAAAGTGAATAAAGGGCATGGGAATGGAAAAACAATAATTGTGATATCATCATAGGAAATATTTTCATGGAAAAAATCATATAATTGGGGAATAAAAAGGATTATTTCGTGGAATAAAACATACTATTAAATCAATAATTTAAATTAACAGAATTGGGCTCATGTGAAAGGTAGATAAAATGAATACAAATAGAAGTTTAATAAATTCAAAGATAAATAATTTAATAATTATATGAAATAGCAATTGAGGAGCCCTACATTGATTATGGATCAAGAAGTATTGAATAATTTATTTATCTAGGATGTGGAGGATCTATCACATTCATTTTCCCTTTTGGCACATAGATCTGGTCTTTATTTTCTATTCAATGTCAATTCTCCTACAAAGGTGATCAAATCTCCCAAAAAATAAACCACAGATTATGTGGATAACCCTATAGAATGTTTATAATGAAATATTTATATAGGTTTTAATTTGGTCATTTAATTGAAAAATATATATTATATTTTAGAATTTTAATCAAACATACCTAGATACAGCTTTCTCAACCGGATATCTAGCGCTGACAAATATAGGGTCACACTTAGGGTAAACCCATAACTTTAGATTCTATCGGGGGATCATATTTTTAATTCATGACACCTTTATATATATGTTCATTTATTTCTAAAAAAATGCATGCACATGATATTAATATATTTAATATTTTTAGGATATCCATTCCAGGCCACTGGGCCTCAGAATATTGAGTTGTCTGAGTTTCTCACTTTGAAAATACTCCAAAATATATCCAAAAGTATTACATGGAAAAAATATCTCTCTATAGTCCATAATTATTTAATGTAATTGATGTGTTTGTCGATACTATTTCTACTCTCTTGTGATAGTCTCCATAATTGATATAATGTATTTGAGGATCACACATCAAATTCCTTCATTTGTATGGAAAATTCGAATGAAATGTAGTTTTTGGAAATTATGGACATCATAATGGAGGTGGATATTATCTAATATTTAGTTACATAATAAATAAATTAATTCAATATTGTTTATGAAATGGAAATATTTAATGAGATTATTAACTTGGATTTTTCACATCTTATTAGATGAATAAAAGAATATTTTTAAAATTAATATTAATTATTAAAGATTAATTATCAAATTAATATGAGAAATGAGTCTAGGTAATGAATCATATTTTATCATGTTATAAAATATTTTTGTTAGAAATATGTGATAATATATTTATAACAATTATTTCCCATTTTATGGTTCATGAGTGTCATGAATGTCATTTTAATAAGTTTAAACTCATTAAATGACCAAAAAAATGACATGTTTTACAATACCAATGTAAAAAAATTGTAATAAATTAATGTGAACTATTTCTCCAATGAAGGTGATATATTATCTATCATCTCCCTCATTTACTATAGTTATAAAGGGAATTTTAGGGCATGTTAATCTAACATCTTCTTCTCAGATCAAGTAATAAGTGATTTTATGATCTCAACTATCTCAAAATATTCTATGAATCTCAATTCTATCAACCAACGTTCAAAAATGTATGTACTAGAAAGACTTCCAATCTTTTATGGATTATCTTGATGGGGACACTTAAATTCATGCGAAAAAAACATATATTTTAGGATATATCTATATTTATTTTTTAGATTAATATTAATATAATTTTAGAAATAGTTATATATAAATATTAAATAATAAAGGTGTATAGTTTTATTTGAATAAATTGTTCTTATAGACAGTATATTGTTTTATTTAATAAAGAAAATTCCTAAATTATATAATTTTAATTTGAAAAACTATATTTATTTTTGGATCCATCAATTAAATATTAAATTTTTCTTACTTATTTTTATTTTTCTAGAAAGGGTTATTTTATTATGATTGGTAAAAAAATATTTTTTTTCAACTGTCATTTATTGTATTTTTATAAAGTAATTTAAAATTTAAATTCAATATTGGATTTGTTAAATTCAAATAACTATCATTTTATTAAAAAAAAATTGAAATAATTCCATGTAATAGATCATTGTACACGCTTTTTCTTTCAAAACATTTTATTCTAAAATAGAGTAATATCAAAAAAGTGCTTTCATTTGTGTTTGACACACTTATATTAATTTGTTAAACACTTTTTGAAAAGGAATTATATTAAACATATTTCACATTATTAATTAGGAAGTTTATATTTAGTAATAAGGCCAATTTTTTTCAATCAATATGAATAGAAACCATTGATTATAATAGTTATATGAGTAAAGGGTAGATCTGTTTAATTATAGTAGAAACTATGTGATAAGATAATAATATTTCATATTAAAGATTATTGAATGGTATGATATAAACCATTATCATATTATAATATAAATTATAAATATCTATAACGACTATACCATGATGAAATGATTTATAATATTTAAAATATAAGGATATTTAAAATTTCACCACTCCAATCAATAATTAAATGGAACCTCATACCCTCCCTTATTATCACATTTATTACAACATAGCTCATACATTCCTTGAGAAAATCCCTTCCCTTTATTCCTTTATAATATATAGGAGCTCTAGGTGTCACCAAAACAACAACGTATAATGATTAAGGAGTAATCCAAATGTGGTTTTCCAAAGAATATGTATAACTCTTAAGAAATCTATTTAAATTTATTTATTCTTACACCTCCTTAAAGTATTAAATAAGAAAAATTATATGATTACATAAATATATAACAAATATTTATATTTTATAATATTGATTTTAGAACCCTTTTTTCCTCTTAATATACTTTGAAAAATAAAAACATTATTCAAGTGTACATGTCGATTACTGCAACCATAAAGTGATTTGTGAATTTTTTTCATCACAACCACATATTGATGGTTATAATTATGTATTTAATAATTATATACTTAATTTATGATATAAATATGATTATAGAAAAATTCTATAATATTTATCTTCTTACCCTTACATCAACGGAAAAACCAAAAACATCACTCATGCATACTTACAAACTATTGTCTGCTTTGACAACACATTTATATGTTCTTTACCACCTAACATGGATAGTGATACAAAATAAAATAATGAATAAATATTATATCTAAAGACTGTAAATTATTATTTAATTAATTATTACTATCATATAATGAAATATTCTTAATCATTTTGTTGTTATAACATGTTCTTATATGGGTTAGTTTTACAACTTATAAGATTGATTTTATTTTGTTTATGTCATGAATATATACGGAATACTATGTAATAGTAATAATATGCACTAATAAGTAATTTAAAATATTATAAATTTTCAATAATGTTTATATATGTATGTTTATTTATTAATAAAAAATATTCATTGTATAAAATAACACTTAAGAAATATAATTTTGTATCCTTTCAAGAGAACCATTACCATAATGTTTTGAAAATATCCTTGAGATTCATAAGTAATACGAAAAATATATATTTCATCATTATGAATTTTTTATTTGATAAAAATAAGTCCATATTTTAGGGATCATAATCACTAATTCATAACAAATATAAAAATTAGATAATTGAGATATAATTATTAATGTTATAAAATAATTATTAATAAATAGTAACAAGAAAGTGTAATAGAATAGTATGTTGTAAAAAATTTAATAATATGGTTATGATATAGTTTTATGACAAATATAAATTTATTATATGTGTTTTTTTGAACATTCCCTACTAAGGGTTTGTCTGTGGTAAGTGATTTTATTTAAAACATTATTTTAAAACGTTACATTCAAATAATTTTCCTCACTATATACATTATTTAAAATGTATAAAAATTTATTCAATTTTACTAAATGTATTGTTAAGGGAAACTAAAATAAAATTTAAATTTCTTTACTATATTTTAAAAATTAATAATTTTAATTTTCTTTTATATGGGTTATTATATACTTATTTACAGAAGAGAAAATGTACATTTTAATGTATACCTATTAACTACCTTCTTCCATGTTCATTGAAATTATTATTTATAAATATTAGTCTATAAGAATCAATTATTTGATTATCAAATCATTTTCTAATTCATTACATGTGTGATATTATTTATTTTATAGTCATTAGAAAGATATGGATATTTTGTATTATTTTTATGTTAAAATGTAATGTGTTTTTTCATATGGGTTCAGATGAGTTTTCCATCGGTTTTATGATAAAAACCTGAAATATTAAAAACAATTTATTTATGATATTGTAAATAATATTTTTATATGATTACATGTTGGACCAGTGTAGATCATTATAATGGGTGATCCTGATATAGTCCAAAATTTCATTAGATAATGATTTAGTCAACGAATATAAAAAATGGGGGAGAAAACTAGGCAGGTTCCTACGTTTGATTTTAAATGGTATAATTTATTCTGAAATTGAAAAAATATGCGTGAAAATTTGTTATAAATATTATTATTTATAAGGGGGTTTTTTATAAATATTTCATTTCCCGAGGTAGGGAATATTCATGTCCTTTAAAAAGTTAATGTGTTTTTCCAAGGAATATTTTTCAGAATATCTGATGATGCCTTCCGAAATTTCTGATTCATATTACAGGATTTAAACTTCTTCCCTCGTAAATGATTTATTTTCATCTATTTTTATGATTTATTTTATATTCTAAATTCTTTTTGTTAGAAGTTGAACAATATTATTTTTTATGTTTTTCACTTGACCAAAATGTCTATTTACATTTATATCACATACTAGGATTTGGTGCTTATCCAATGTTATAAATTATTTTTCACAATAATTTAATTATGAGTGGAAACTATATTACATTTTATCATTACATAGGAGAGTTCATATTAAATATAGGAAATTAGATCTTAATGAAGTAGGTGAATTTTTTTTTCAGAAATCTTATTCTTATAGAAGAAATGAACATTGAGTGGTAGTGTCCACTTTATAAAAAATTAGTTTGATATAAACATACTTATCTAATTTCTATAAAACTATTAATATAAAATATACTTGTGTTGTATTATTATTAAATACTAGTTATAAAAATCATAATTTTGCGTGGTATATTATATAGTTTTATATTTGGTATCAGTGATGGTTTTAGATAAATCTATATGTTAGGATGTTTTTAAATGGAACTAAAGTGATTAAAAATAGTTGTTATATTATCATGAGATAGATTTATAGAAATTCCATTTTCCCTCATCTAATCCTTGTATATTTCTAATGTTTTTCCATAAAGGTAACTCATATAATGAAGTATAAAAAAATCAAGATTATAACATCCTTATGAATCAACAATATGGGGTGATTAAAATATATTAGTTTGTAGCCATGTTATCTTAGATGGCACAACATATTGGTGGAGGTAAAAAACAAAAATTTCTCTTTTATCGAATTTCATGAAATTAAAACCTTTATATTTTGTTGGAACCTGAGACCTAGTGGTAGCTAAAGGACATTTCAGTAATTTTGAGAAGTTATTTTAAGTCATGGTTTACTCAAAAAATCAAAATATATATTCTTAAATTTTTAATTTTTAAGGTGAGGATGATCAATAGTGGTCATTTTTAATAATAAGAAGGAATAATATGATATTTACACCATGTATCTAAAGGTATTTAAGGATAATTTCATATAGAAGTATTTTACTATGTTCATCTAACATCAAATGAAATGAATTTTTGTTACGTATATCCAAATGAGGAGGGATTTGTTTCCACCTATGATGAAAAAATTACTATATTGGATAGATATTCAAAAGATTGTATTCTAGACTATGATAGTAAAATAATTATATTTTATTCAGGATTGGAACTAATTTTTTAATTTGATATTTCTTCTAATGAATTTGAAGGCTATGATAAAGTTCTCCATTGTGAAGAAGAATTTAAAATGTAGTTTTCCAACAATTATGTTCCTTGTCAATAAAAAATTAAGAAACAACAAATTTGGATATAAATGGAGAATCACTAAACTAATAAATATGGTGGTAGTCTTCAAAAATGTTCCAAGAGTGTTGAAATACATTTTAAGGAATTTCTGATTGGATCTGGAATGTTTTACCAATGTGATATGTTCGATCATTTGGATTAGGATTGTAAGGGAGTAAGTTCTAGTTGTAATAGTAATCAGAGAAAAAATTGTCAAACAAATAATAGATGTTTTAATTTTAATATGTTTGGTAATTATGATAATTTATGATTGAAGTTATTGAATAATGGTGTAAATCCTCCGTATCATCAGACGAAAGTTGTGTAAAAGTAATTTGATACTACATTGGAAGACAAAAGATAGTCAAAGGAAGTGGTGATATGTATATTACTTTTATTTTCAGGCAATACCAATGTATAATTTTATTTATCACCCATATATACAATTATCTTTTTATAAATATTCATATGACAAGGAAATTCAATCTTAAAATATGAGGAAACAACATTCAATAAAAACAACGAGGGGTATTATAAATGAAATAAAAATTTATACAATGATTTCAATAATTATCCTAAATTTTTTTTGAAAATATTTATTTATTTCCAATTATTGAGTTTTATGTTATTTTTATTATATATTTGATTTCAGTTTATCTTTATAATATAGATTATAGATATAAAGATGTTATTTTTTGTAATTCATTTTTGTTTTTATATATGTTTGAATTTAGACCATTGAATGAAATCATGATGTGATGAAACATATTAATTACTAGAGTGTATGATATCATGCATGTATTGTTAAAATAATGTAAACATATCAAGTATGTTACTATATTGTAGTTAATTATTTTTTGAATATATTTCTTAACTATGATCATTTTGATATTCATGATTTAGAGGATTGATTTACTGTTTAATTAGTTACTAATTCTAATCTTATATTGAAACCCCATTGTCGAGTGGATCTAATGGAACATTTTGAATTGAAAAATAACTTACAGGGGTTTCATGGTAACACATTCATTTATCCTAGAAAATTATATTTAGGTTCTCCAATTTTTTGGATAAAGTGAATTATTATTATTGAGGAGTTTCATTTAATATAGATCATTGGACAATATTAATTTAAAGGATACATATTTATTGTCTCATATTTATTCTTTTTTTATCAACTATAGGGTGCCCAATATTTTTCAATGACAAATCTCAAGTTTTGATACCATTAGCAGTAGAAGAGAGTGGGTGATATTTTGAGGAAAACATTTTTTACTTGGTATGAAAATTATGTCTTTGTGATTAGAACTTTTTCATTAATAGACTAACCCACTCTATTTACAAATATAATGAATAATTTCTTCCATATTGTTTATGGATAAGTCTGATAGAGTGTTTAAATAAAAATTCCATTATATTATAAGAGTTATAAGGATCATGTATGTAATATAGTGATAAAATTAATTATATTAAAATAAAATAAGTTTTTTAGAAAACTTACCAAATATGAATATTTTATACAATAGATTTATTTTCATAAAATATTATATCAAATGATAGAATACCGATTGACCCAACTAAAAATAAAGTGGTTAATTTCCATTAATAACCAACCAATTTCACTGATATTTATAGTTATCATTAGATAATTGTTTAACACTTGTGATTTGTTAATAACATTCCTCATATATCATAAATAATAACCATGTTAAATAATAAATATTTAAATACATTTGGATAAATAGGAGCAATGAATGATTCAAGGGATTAAAATGAATAATTTTTAATGATACAAAGTTACCCATTACACTCTGAAATGAAGAATTTTCTAATTATAGAGATACTGCATTTATTATTCATGGTTGTGTATGAATGGAAAATGAATGAGTAATTTCCTATGTATCATTCCATTTTTACCTCCTTGAATAGAATTATTCTACGGAGGATCTTGTTCTGGATGATTTAGTTTTTATTTTAATAATATTAAGGATCATAAATATGGTGAGAAATGGGATATATATATATGAACCGTATATAAATAAAATTAAATATTAACCTTAACAAATATTAACACGAGGAATTGAATATGGAAGAAACATAGAAAACATTGAACATGTATGATTTACTACCATCAATGTAAATAAAGTAATTAAATCTATTATTTAAGACATAAACATAATGTATCAAAAATAGTGATATATTTATAACATGATTATATGGTTTAATATATAATTATTTCAAGACTAGAAATTTTACATATATAAATTGCATTTTTTTAGTTTAGATGAATGTGTAGTCATATATTTTTTATAAAATTAGAAATTCTACAAAAGAAGTCTTTTATTTATAATAAAAAGATTTTTTTTTCAGAAGGGTATGTTTCCAAAATTTTAATATAATAAAAAATCTATTATGACATTTGGGAAATGGATTTTTGTGCAATGTAATGTCAAATTTAAGAAGGAATTTTTAGGTCAATCTCATAACACGCTATTTTTGGTTCATCCCGTCAACAAAAAGATGTATAGAGACCATAATGATTATTGTTTTTTGGAAGGAATGTTGAAATGAATTTCTGATTTTACCATTAAATGATATAATTTTCAATGTGTAAAATATAAATGATAACTATTTAAAAGGATGATTCTTCCTATAAAAATAATAGTAAGGAAATGAGAGAATATATCCCTGAATATCTTGGTCGAATAAGGAAAAAATATCAATTTAATAATGTGATATGTGTTATTGTTGGCCAATTAAATAACATCACACTCTTTACTCATTTGCGATAGAATATGGATTTAGATTAGTTATCCTTAATTTATCATAAATTTATATTTATATTAAATGTAGTCCCTATATATATTTTATTTTATCACGATACTGTATTTATCTCCAATTTCTATAAATGTATTTATTAGTCATTATTTATAGAATTAAATTTTAGTAAAATGTTTCATCACAAATTTGATAGAAGGAGGGGGGGGATAAACTATAAGGAACCAGCCTTAAAAATTACATAATATTGAGTTAAGTCAAGAATTCACATTGAGTATATTTTCTGTTTTTGAGTTTTAGATAATTAGGCTATATCTATTACATTACATTTAAAAATTTACAAAGTAGACACTTCTATTCAGTATCCATTTTTTTCATAAAAAAGAAGCTATAAAAAAATATGTATAGTTCCATGTTTTAGATATCATGACATTCCCTTGATCGTATCCTTGACCCTATACATATTTAAGTCCAGTGAGAAACATTTCAAAACTTGGGGTGAGCATAAAAAGCCTAGTAAGGGTTATAAAATAATAAAAGGAAACATTAACCCATCAATAAATACATATCAATGAAACCATGGTTTTAAATTATAACATACCTCATGAAATCATAAATAACAACTAGAAATCATAAATCATAAAATTAACTTATGGAATATATATCATACTTACATTATAACTTTCATAGCTACATAGAGAGTTACGCTAGAATAGCCATCATAGTATATTACTTAAATCTCTTAGGAGAAAAGTTAATGTCTACCTCTGTCACGTTACCCAATGCATTGGAGGGTAATCTTTGTCTCACCCGCCCTAGGTTTATCACGGAACCTTTAAGGCCCCAGCCTTAAACCTTACTTAATCTTGAGTTATTACAAGATTACACATTGAGGATCTTTTTAGGTTTAGAGTTTTAGAGAATTAGATCATGAAACTTGCATTACATTCCACATTTAAACAAAGTGGTTACATAAAAGATATTATTCATTCTTCCCATGAACATAAACATATTTAAAATAAAATGCGGATTCTTTCTTAACACATCCTTGACACTATCATCACATCATGTACCTTTCCCTTGACCTTTGAAAAACATTTCAAAAACTTGGGATGAGAATAAAAAGCTCAGTAAGGGTTATAAAAATATGGAAAGGAAACATGAGTTCATATATACATAAGAATGAAATCATACATTACCCATAAAATATAGGCACTGTAACATACCTCATCAAATCATGAATAAATCATAGAAATCATAAGACATAAAGGTAACTTGAGGCATTCATAAAATTCTTACATTGGGAGTAACCCTCTTGGTTAAGTTTGGAATACCCACCATAGTATATTCCCTAAATCTCTTCGGAGAAACCTTAACGGTTCACTCCTTCGCGTTACCCAATGCATTGGAGAGCTATATCAGGCTCACCCGCCCTTAGTTTATCACGGAACCACCCGTTTTCATAACAATGCCCAAGAACCATAACATAAACGTATCACATAAAACATGCATAAAGGAAACATAACATTTCCACATTTCAATCACAATATAACATTTTAGTATATTGAAATAATGAATCCATTCAAAAAAGAAACCATTTCCAAAACCATTTAAAACATTTAGTAAAGAGATTTTTGAATCAAAGTGTCCCATACCACCTTGAAGCTTTTAAAATTTTAAACCATTAATATCCATATAAATAAATCCTTAAAACCATTTTGAAAACATGGATATTAATAAGAACAAATAATTAAAACATTTAAAGCGATATTTTCGTTAAAGGGGTTTTACCAAAATTAGAGACACTTGAATACAATAATTGAGGAATTACATTTAGTCAGAATTTTATAATATCATGAGAATAAATGGATTCATGATATAATATTCCAAATGACAGTATATACACCATATAAGAGTTAATTGGTTCATAACAACAATGAAGTCTCAATAGAAATGTCAAATGTGATGAAATCCCTTATAAAGAAGGTATCCTTAAATTAAGGATAAATCAATCTCAAAATTATGTGTGACAAATATAAATACACCCAATATAAGTGGATATTAAGTGTAAAACAATAAATTGTCATTCACACATACTCAATGGATGACATATTCAATAACTACATGTTGAACCCAAAGAAATCGAAATTGGGTTAAAAAGTTCCCTTGGTAAAATTCGACAGCCTAATGACATCACTTCAAAATTCAGAAAATGAGTTGATGAGAGATAAAAAGGGAATATCATCACTTGGAAATAAAATTTACATCAATAAGGATATATGAGAACATATCCCAACATAACAATATGTAAATTAAAAGACCCAACAAAAGAAGTCTTTTAAAAAGAGGACGATGAAAGGTTCCCTTACCGACATGGGTATCTTTCGAAACATACACCTCGTGAAAGAAGGACAATACAACATTGATGTAAATACTCATAAAAGAAATTATGTTACACAATGAGTAAAATAATGGGCAGTACATACACCACGAAAAGGAAATTGTGGCAAATGTATCATAAATCTCATGGGAATAAAAGTGAGATGAAAAATCCCTTTCGAAAACTCGGCAGCCTAACGGCGCCACATAAAACATACAAAAATGGATTGGTGAGATCAAATATGTTATCTCATCATCTTAACATAAAGTTTATAGAAAAAGGAATATAAAATAACATCCCCCAACATAACAAATAGGATCTTAAAAGAAGTGACATAAAGTAGAGTACTTAAAAAGAAAGAGAGAGGTTAGATCTCTTACGAAAATTCGGCAGCCTAACGATGCCACTCAAAACTTTTAAAATTGGTTGATGAGAGAGAATAGGGTCTCTCATCACATGAACATAAAAATTACAGTAAGATTAATGTAAAATAACATCCCAATAACAAGAAAGATGATCTTTAAAAGGAATGACATAAAAGAGTGTACTTAAAAAGAAAGAGAGGAGTAGGATCCCTTACCTCAAGTCCAACTCGTCTTGTTCGTTTCTTTATATTCCTGAATAATAAACTTTGGTCAATTAATAATTGCCTAAGTACCTCCTTTATAGATTATTATTCAGTTCATATCACATATTATAATGTTATAATAATTGTTTAATAATGTTAGTTCATATCAGACGTTTTTGCCGATGTTTGTAACATGAGTCAAAAATGAACTTGTTTGAAAAACGATTTCCCATATAGTTATGAGTAAATAATTTAAAAAATAGTATTAATGATTAAAATATCATATATATCCAGTAAATATTCATTTTATACAATTCTATATCATTTGGAGATAAAAACGAAAAGCACCGTTCATGGAGACGGTAGGCCGTACGTACGCATGAACGCTACTTTCATTTTTTGTCATATTAATGGAATTAAAAAAAATGAGATATATATATATATTATTATTATTCCAGAATTATATCCATAATTTAGATGTAATATATTACATATATATCCATTATATATATGTAATTATAATATTACATAACATTTTGAGATAAGAAATGAAATGTACCGTTCATGGAGACGGTAAGTCGTACGTACGCGTGAACGCTACTTTCATTTCTATTTCATATTTAATGGAATTAAAACATAATGATACATAATATTATTTTAATTCCAGTATGGTATCATATATACTATCATTAAATATATCCTTTATACGTCCCACATATGGCATTAACGAATCAAATCACTTTGAGTGGGCGGTAGTCCGCACTTCCTAAAATGAAGATATCGCGTTTACCCATAATGGAAACCATAAAGGTATGACATAAATGAAAAATACATAATCATAAGGGAAAAATAAACACATTATATATCATATATAAATATAGTTACATAATAATGTCCACCTTTGAAGGTGTTAGAAGAATGCTGAACAATCATCGTTTCGAGAGGCAGAAATTCGCCATCCACAGAAACAGTGTGTTCTTTAACCATTAAATGTATGTGTGTGTAATTGTAGCTCGAATACTTCTTATAAAAACATCCTAGTATATTGAATATACTGTATTTGTTAAAAAAGAAATGAATAAAAAGATTTTATGGGGTTGGAGAAGAAAAATAAAACAAAAGGACTCAAGGGAAGACATTACCTTAAAATCGGGTAACTCCCTTTGGTTTGACCTCAAAGGCTTCCTTGGGAAGGATTCTACCAAAATTGAGGCTTCAAGGAGTAATAGAGGGAAGTGGAGAAGCAAAATTGGAAGGGGTTGGCCGAGCCAAAGGCTTTGGGAGTGTGGGTAAGGAGGTAGAGGTGGGGGCCTTTTATAAGAGGAGAGGAGGGGCACTCTTGTAAAGTTACAAAATGTTACTTTATTTTCAAAAGATTTTCGGATTTTAAAGGTCCCACATTGATGTATTTAGAGGATAAGGTGATAAGGGTTCGAAATACACTCATCCAACAGGTTTTGGACATGTTTAGGGCTTAGATATTACATTATCTTTCCATTTTATTTAAATCGTTAAATAATGAGGTCATCGCTGCAACATCATGATGTCATAAATAAGTTAATTTATTTAATGTATAAAAATTATAAAATAAATAATATGATGTAGGAAATATTTTTAGATTTCCAATTACTATTTATAGTCAAAAATATTACTTGTATAACCCCATGTAAATTTTTTTTTAGTAAAACATCTCATGTTTGTGTCATTTTTACTTTAACATTAAATAAAAAGATATTTATGTCATTTTCCAACCAAAGTGGCTCTATGGGGTCCCCAAGTTGACCCATGGATTTTCTTGGTCGTGCATGACACATCCAATGAGGGTAGGACATGTGTATAGGTCATTTAATTTTATTAAAACATTATTCTTACCATAAACTACACTAATTACCTCTAATCGCGATTAAAAACTTAATAAGTTACTATTGACCAAAAAATTATTTTTATCCCATTGAACCACATTTTAAATATTAATGATAACCATGTATGTAGGATTTTTTAAATTCAAAACACAAATATGGAAAATTTTCATTTAAACGGAAAAATCAGTTTTTATAAGTACCACTTAGTGGTTTCACTATTCATCAAAAATTGAAGTTTTTCAAAAAAATCCGAAAAATTCACCCTAAGATATATTTGATATTCTGAATTCAAAAATGAAGTCTATTTTACAAAATTCAAAACATATAGGTCACATTAATTAATTGAATAATTAATTCCTGTTGTCATAGCAAATAACGTGTTTTTATGAAACAATAAGTATCAAAAGATTGACACTAGTTTAAGTCGGATTTCAAAGTGAAATTAATTCCAACGACCACTATTGGATTTAATGGTAAAAATATATTCTAATTTCAATTTAAAACCAATTCAAAATATAATCTAATCATATAAAAAAATTAGATTAAAAAGAGGTTTTGATTTAAAATACAACATTTTACATTATTCATTAAAAAATGAACTTTATCGGAATGATACCAAAAAATTACCCAAAGTAAATTTTAATGTCCCAATTATTAAGAAGAGTTTTATTTGGTCCAATATAATTTATAAGAGTGAACAAAACTATATTTAATGACGGTTCTCCATCAAAAGGTGATAAGTGATCCTTTAGTGAAAACTTGGGCATATACGCCTAAAATTGAATTCCTTCTGTATTTTAAGCCTTTATATTTTATTGGATAAATGTAAAAACATTTAAAAACATATATAATAATATTTTAGTTATTTCTATCCATTCCCGCCAATACAACGGCTACATGTTAACTACCATTTAAAATAATATTATTTTATTATTAGAGTGCAACGTAAGATTCCCAAGAAACTCGTTGTTGCGTGTTGGGTACGCCATCGAGCATAGCGTCCCCTTTAAAGTCATATTAATATTTTATTCACAAATATGGATAAATATGAAAATTTCATATTCTTTATTTACTTGGGGTGTTACATCCTTCCCCCTTTTGGGAATTGCGTCCTCGCAATTTGTAAAATTGAGCTTGGAAACATCCTTGAAAGTCCCACATCGAAACAAGAGTTGGTAAAACAATCACTTTAAAATAAAGGAAGATAAGTACAGAGGTCACCCGAGTTAACCCATACTATGATTCCATGTAGAAAAACATGGACATGGAAGAAAAAGCAAAGGGTCATGTTCTTGAGGGAGAGTGATAGTAAACATGTCTAGGAGAAAGTTAACCATAAGAAAATAACAAACTTGTGATGGGTTAAGCGGTATTAGATTCCGTAAAAGGAAAAGTTAATATACAACATTTTTGTTTTAAGTTACTTTTTATTGAGGAATTTATTCATAATGAAACATAATCACTTATCATGTTGACTTTCAACTTTTACTAGATTCCTTAATCAAACTCATATTTTTTTCCAAAAGACGAGTATTTAGGAAGACTTGTTCACATTAAGAGTACTATAATAAAATTCTAGAGAATCACCTAATCCACAAAAGATAACTATATAATTCGTATGTCTTTAGACTTTTACCAAAACCAAAACCAAAAAGGCTAGTACAAGATCAGATAATCCCGAAAAGGATAACCCTTTATAAAAAGAAAATCTATTCTTAATCTCCAAAATTTGTCCAACAAAACCCAAAGTTCAACGAGGACCATTCTATAATCAATTTGTCTATAAAATGCTTCAAATTAAACCAAACTAAGATTGAAACCCAAATATTTGAAGGATTTAGTCACATAGTCTTCCAAGTTAAATCACAACATTTATCTCCAAACAACATCAGTTGCTCTTAATGTCTCGTATTGAAAAGTAATTAACCTAATCACATATCCTCCATGATAGGTTGATAAATATCAATATATAACCCAAAATCAACTTACTCTTAATTCATAAAATCATATAACTAAAAAGAATCAGTCAAACTAACCAGGGACTTCACGTAGTCCAGTGGTAGGCGATAAATACCAGTCACACTTTGGTTGTGGGTTCGATTCCCACAGCTTTGTCCGACGCGACGGGTAGTCACATGGTTTGCATGTTGTCCTTTTTCCAGAACTATATAATTCTCAAATCATTCCCCAAAAAGTGATAAAATCATAAAAAACAACCATAACATAATTTAACCTCAATTTTATCTCATGCCTTTCACTTCCATCATAACATATAGTAACCCATAATTACCTCAAAAGTAAGGATCATATAAACTCTAATGGTTACCTTTATAATTATTACCTGAACTTCCAAATCGATTGGTTATCTCGTACATGATGCATTAAAGATCATACCAAGGTTCAAGTAGTTGATCATGACTCCTTGTTAGTTGGTTTAGAACAACCATGAGTTTCCTCATTGAATACCCCATTTCATCCAGTCTCTTAATCAGAGAACCACCACAGTTTCCTTCAAACCAATTGTCACTTTGGTGCCTTCTAGATCCATCCATTTACTAAAACCAGAAAGGTCAGTGTGAGTATATCAACAAAACCATCATGTACTAATGAGGAAGATAAACACTAAGATATACTTACCCATTAAATTTATCTAAAACTAGGACTCTTTCTGAAATCCTAACCATTATGGTAATGTCACTTATGCTTAGAGGATACCCTAACCTCTAATGTTATCTAAACTGACCTCTGATACCAACTATAAGGCCCCAGCCTTAAACCTTACTTAATCTTGAGTTATTACAAGATTACACATTGAGGATCTTTTCAGGTTTAGAGTTTTAGAGAATTATATAATGAAACATGAATTACATTCCACATTTAAACAAAGTGGTTACATAAAAGACAGTATTCATTCTTCCCATCAACGGAAACATATTTAAAAAAAAACACGGATTCTTTCTTGACACATCCTTGACACTATCATCACAACATGTACCTTTCCCTTGACCTGTGAAAAACATTTCAAAAACTTGGGATGAGCATAAAAAGCTGAGTAAGGGTTATAAAAATATGGAAAGGAAACATGAGTTAATATATACATAAGAATGAAATCATACATTACCCATAAAACATAGGCATTGTAACATACCTCATCAAATCATGAATAAATCATAGAAATCATAAGACATAAAGGTAACTTGAGGCATTCATAACATTCTTACGTAGGGAGTAACCCTCTTGGTTAAGATTGGAATACCCACCATAGTATATTCCCTAAATCTCTTCGGAGAAACCTTAACATTTCACTCCTTGACGTTACCCAATGCATTGGAGAGCTATATCGGGCTCACCCGCCCTTATTTTATCACGGAACCACCCATTTTCATAACAATGCCCAAGAACCATAACATAAAAGTATCACATAAAACATGCATAAAGTAAACATAACATTTCAACATTTCAATCACAATATAAAATTTTAGTATATTGAAATAATGAATCCATTCAAAAAAGAAACCATTTCCAAAACCATTTAAAACATTTAGTAAATAGATTTTTGAATCAAAGTGTCCCATACCACCTTGATGCTTTTAAAATTTTAAACCATTAATATCCATATAAATAAATCCTTAAAACCATTTTGAAAACATGGATATTAATAAGAAAAAATAATTAAAACATTTAAAGCGATATTTTCGTTAAAGGGGTTTTACCAAAATTAGAGACACTTGAATACAATAATTGAGGAATAAAATTTAGTCAAGATTTTCTAATATCATGAGAATAAATGGATTCATGATATAATATTCCAAAGGACAGTATATACACCATATAAGAGTGAATTGGTTCATAACAACAATGAATTCTCTATAGAAATGTCAAATGTGATGAAATCCCTTATAAAGAAGGTATCCTTAAATTAAGGATAAATCAATCTCAAAATTATGTGTGACAAATATAAATACACCCAATATAAGTGGATATTAAGTGTAATACAATAAAATGTCATTTAAACATATTCAAGGGATGACATATTCAATAACTACATGTTGAACCCAAATAAATCGAAATTGGGTTAAAAAGTTCCCTTGGTAAAATTCGACAGCCTAACGGCATCACTTCAAAATTCAGAAAATGGGTTGATGAGAGATAAAAAGGGCATCTCATCACTTGGAAATAAAATTGACATCAATAAGGATATATGAAAACATATCCCAACATAACAATATGTAAATTAAAAGACCCAACAAAAGAAGTCTTTTAAAAAGAGGAGGGTGAAAGGTTCCCTTACCGACATGGGTATCTTTTGAAACATACACCTCATGAAAGAAGGACAATACAACATTGATGTAAATAATCATAAAAGAAAGTATGTTACAAAATGAGTAAAATAATGGGCATTAATTACACCACTCAAAGGAAATTGTGGAAAATGTAGCATAAATATCATGGGAATAAAAGTGAGATGAAAAATCCCTTACGAAAACTCGGCAGCCTAACGGCGCCACATAAAACATACAAAAATGGATTGATGAGATCAAATAGGTTATCTCATCATATTAACATAAAGTTTATATAAAGAGGAATATAAAAGAACATCCCCCAACATAACAAAGAGGAGCTTAAAAGAAGTGACATAAAGGAGAGTACTTAAAAATAAAGAGAGAGGTTAGATCTCTTACGAACATTTGGCAGCCTAACGGCGCCACTCAAAACTTCAAAAATGGATTGATGAGAGAGAATAGGTTCTCGCATCACATGAACATAAAAATTACAGTAAGATTAATGTAAAATAACATCCCAATAACAAGAAATATGAGATTTAAAAGGAATGACATAAAAGAGTGTACTTAAAAAGAAAGAGAGGAGTAGGATCCCTTACCTCAAGTCCAACTTGTCTTGTTCGTTTCTTTATATTACTGAATAATAAACTTTGGTCAATTAATAATTGCCTAGGTACCTCCTTTGAAGATTATTATTCAGTTAAAATCACATATTATAATGTTATAATAATTGTTTAATAATGTTAGTTCATATCAGACATTTTTGCCGATGTTTGGTACATGAGTCAAAAATGAACTTGTTTGAAAAAAGATTGCCCATATAGTTATAAGAAAATAATTTCAGAATAGTATTAATGATTAAAATATAATATATATCCAGTAAATATTCATTTTATACTATTCCATATCATTTGGAGATAAAAACGAAAATAACCGTTCATGGAGACGGTAGGCCGTACGTACACATGAACGCTACTTTCATTTTTTGTCATATTAATGGAATTAAAACAAAATGAGATATATATATATATATATTATAATTCCAGAATTATATCCATAATTTAGATGTAATATATTACATATATATCCATTATATATATGTACTTATAATATTACATAACATTTTGAGATAAGAAATGAAATGTACCGTTCATGGAGACGGTAAGCCGTACGTACGCATGAACTCTACTTTCATTTCTATTTAATATTTAATGGAATTAAAACATAATGATACATAATATTATATTAATTCCAGTATGGTATCATATATAATATCATTAACTATATCCTTTATACGTCCCAGATATGGCATTAACGAATCAAATCACTTTGAGGGGGCGGTAGTCCGCACTTCCTAAAATGAAGATATCGTGTTACCCATAATGGAAACCATAAAGGTATGACATAAATGAAAAATACAGAAGATTAAGGGAAACATAAACATATTATATATCATATATAAATATAGTGACATCATAATTGCCACCTTTGAAGGTGTTAGAAGAATGTTGAACAATCATCTTTTCGGGAGGCAGAAATTCGCCATCCACAGAAACAGTATGTTATTTAACCATTAGATGTAGGTGTGTTTATGTGTAGATAGAATAATTCTTATAACAACATCCTAGTATATTGAAGATACTGGATTTGTTACAAAAGAAATGAATAAAAAGAGTTTTGGGGGTTGGAGAAGCAAAATAAAACAAAAGGACTCAAGGGAAGACATTACCTTAAAATCGGGTAAGTCCCTTGGGTTTGAGCTCAAAGGCTTCCTTGGGAAGGATTCTGCCCAAAGTGAGGTGTCAAGGAGTAAGAGAGGGAAGTGGAGAGACAAAATGGGCAGGGGTTGGCCGAGCCAAAGGCTTTGGGAGTTTGGGTAAGGAGGTAGAGGTGGGGGCCTTTTAGAAGAGGAGAGGAGGGGCACTCTTGTAAAGTTACAAAATGTTACTTTATTTTCAAAAGATTTTCGGATTTTAAAGGTCCCACATTGATTTATTTCGAGGATAAGGTGATAAGGGTTCGAAATACACTCATCTAATAGGTTTTGGACATGTGTAGGTCGTAGATATTACATTATCTTTCAATTTTATTTAAATCGTTAAATAATGAGGTCATCGCTGCAACATCATGATGTCATTTATACTTTAATTTATTTAATGTCTAAAAATTATAAAAAAAATACTATGATGTAGGAAATCTTTTTAGCTTTATAATGACTATTTATAGTCAAAATTATGACTTGTATAACCCCATGTAAAAATTGTTTTAGTAAAACATCTCATGTTTGTGTCATTTTTACTTTAACATTAAATAAAAAGATATTTATGTCATTTTCCAACCAAAGTGGCTCCATGGGGTCCCCAAGTTGACCCAGGTATTGTCTTGGTCGGCCATGACACATCCAATGAGGGTAGAACATATGTCTAGGTCATTTAATTTTATTAAAACAGTATTCTTACCATAAACTACACTAATTACCTCTAATCGTGATTAAAAACTTAATAAGTTACGAGATTTTTTTTAATACGTTTTTTAAAAAAAAATTTAAAAAAAACTGCCAGGTTAAAAATATTTTTCAAAATGCCCCTCAAAGGCGGCATCCGCGATGTCGCCTTTGGGTTTCGGGGCAAAGGCGGCATCGCGGAAGCCTCCTTTGGCCTTTACGCGAAAGGCGACATGCGCGATGCCGCCTTTCCCCTAATTTTTTTTTAAACTTTTTTATTATTTTTTTGTTTTTTTTTGTTTTTTTGGTTTATATATATATATATATATATATATATAAACGAAACACAATTTTTCAGCATAATTTCTCTGCTACTAAATATCCAGCGGTACTACCATTACAACAGTCTGGATTCTGACAGAAACCCTCACCCAGACCTCCATTTTATAAGATGACTTGCCCTAGAATTCATTCTACATATTCGATGTGGGATTCATGTTCTCCCTTTTCCTGCACAGTACATTCTGTATTTCCGATGTGGGATTCTGTTTCAAGTGCATGACTTTGAAAGACAATAAAATATGAACTATAAGACTAATATAAATGAAATTTTAAATATTTATTAAACATATAAGAAATTGTTGACAACAAAAAGAATTTCCTTAAAAATGATGATAAAAAATAATTTATAATCTTTCAAAACTGCCTACTTGAAATTTAAAAATGTTTCAAGTGTGTGAATTTGAAAGACTATAAAATGTAAAATATAAAACGAATATAATTGAAACATTAAAGATTGATTAAAGATATAATAAATAGTTGAAAACAAAAGGAATTTCCAAAAAAATGTTAATGAAAAGTAATTTATAAGCTTTCAAAACCGCTTACTTGAAATTTAAAAATGTTTCAATCACGTGAATTTGAACGACTATAAAATATAAACTATAGAAAGAATATAATTGAAACTTTACACATTGATTAAACATATAATAAATAGTTGAAAAAAAAGAATTTCATAAAAAATGTTGATGGAAAATAATTTATAAGCTCTCAAAACCGCCTACTTGAAACTTAAAAATGCTTCAAATACGTAAATTTGAACGACTATAATTACATAAGTAATAATTAATAAGTAATAAGAAATAATTATTAATTAATAATTATAATGAATAATAATAATTAATATTTATATTACTAATTAAATAATTAAAAATTGATAATTACTAATTACTAATTAGTTAGCAATATAATTATTAATTATATTACCAATTAAGTAAATAATTATTATATATGTAATAATTAATATGAAATAAGTAATAATTAATAATTAATAATTATAATGAATAATAATAATAATTAATATTTATATTACTAATTAATAATTAATAATTACTAATTACTAATTACTAATTAATTAGTTATAATTATTAATTATATTAGTAATTAAATATAAAATAATTATATATGTAATAATTAATAAGTAATAAGTAATAAATATTAATTTATAATTATAATGAATATTAATAATTAATATTTATATTACTAATTAACTAATTAATAATTAATAATTATTAATTATTAATTAATTAGTTATAATTATTAATTATATTACTAATTAACTAAATAATTATTATATATCTAATAAGTAATAAGTAATAATTATTAATTAATAATTATAATTAATAATAATAATAATTAATATTTATATTACTAATTAATAATTAATTAATTAATAATTAATAATTAATAATTACTAATTAATTAGTTATAATTATTAATTATATTACTAATTAACTATATAATTATTATATATTTAATAAGTAATAAGTAATAATTAATAATTAATAATTAATAATTATAATGAATAATAATATTACTAATTAACTAATTAATTTTGATATAATTAATTATTAATAATTACTAATTAGTTATTATAGTGAAAAATTATAATTACTAATTATATTACTAATTAACTAATTTACTATTATCTAGTTAAGAATTATATTACTAATTAACTAATTAATTATTATGTAATTAATAGTTATATTAATAATTAACTAAATAGTTATTATATAAGTAATAAGTAATAATTAATAATTATTATGAATAATTATAATTAATATTTATATTACTAATTAACTAATTAATTATTATATAATTAATAGTTACGTACTTGAAACATTTTTAAGTTTCAAATAGGTGGTTTTGAAAGATTATAAATTATTTATCATCAACAATTTTGATGAAATTCTTTTTGTTTTTAACTATTTATTATATGTTTAATCAATGTTTTAGGTTTCATTTATATTGGTCTTATATTTTATGTTTTATGGTCTTTGATAGTAATGTACTTGAAACATTTTAATGTTTCAAGTTGGTGGTTTTGGAAGATTATAAATTATTTATCATCAACAATTTTGATGAAATTCTTTTTGCTTTCAACTATTTCTTATGTTTTTAATTAATGTTTAAAGTTTCAATTATATTGGTCTTATAGTTTATGTTTTATAGTCTTTCAAAGTCGTGTACTTGAAACATTTTTAAGTTTCAAGTTGACCGTTTTGAAAGACTATAAAACAAAAACTATAAAACGAATATAATTGAAATCTAAAAGATTGATTAAACATATAAGAAATTATTTAATTAGTTAATTAGTAATATAATTATTAATAATTAATTATTTAATAATTAAGTAGTTAATTAGTTTTATAATTATTAATTATATAATTATTAATTAGTAATATAATGATTAATTATATAATTACTAACTATATAATAATTAATTAATTAATTAGAAATACAATGATTAATTATAATGATTAATTATTAATTATTACTTATATAATAATTATTTAGCTAATTATTAATATAACTAAAAATTATATAATAACTAATTAGTTAATTAGTAATATAATTATTAATTATAAAGTAGTTAATTACTTAATTTGTACTATAATTATTAATTATAAATATTCATTAAAACTATTAATTATTAATTAGTAATTAGTGATTATTAATTATTTATTAGTTAATTGATAATATAATTATTAATTATTGTTATTAATTGTAATTATTAATTATAATTATTAATTCTTAATCAATATATATTAATTATGTAATAATTAATTAGTTAGTTAGTAATATTATTATTAAATATATAATAATTAATTAGTAAATTAGTAATATAATTTTTAATTATAATTAGAAAATAGTTATTAGTAGTAATTATTTAGTTAATTAGTAATATAATGATTAATTATATATATTCATTATAATTATTATTTTTTATTTTTTATTTTTTACTTAATAATTATATAATAATTAATTATTTAATTAGTAATATAATTATTAATTATATTATAATTATTTGGTTAATTAGTAATATAATTTTTAATTATATAATAGTTAATTAGTACATTAGTTGTATAATTATTAATTAATTAATAATTATTACTTATTACTTATTACTTATTAGATATATAATAATTATTTAGTTAATTAGTAATATAATTAATAATTATAACTAATTAATTAATAATTAGTAATTATTAATTATTAATTAGTTAATTAGTAATATAAATATTAATTATTATTATTCATTAAAATTATTAATTAATAATTATTACTTATTAATTATTAATTATTACATATATAATTATTTTATATTTAATTAGTAATATAATTAATAATTATAAATAATTAATTAGTAATTAGTAATTAGTAATTATTAATTATTAATTATTAATTATTAATATAAATATTAATTATTATTATTAATCATTATAATTATTAATTATTAATTATTACTTATTACTTATTAATTATTACATATATAATAATTATTTAGTTAATTGGTAATATAATTAATAATTATATTTCTAATTAGTTAGTAATTAGTAATTATTAATTATTAATTATTTAATTAGTAATATAAATATTAATTATTATTATTCATTATAATTATTAATTAATAATTATTTCTTATTACTTATTAATTATTACTTATGTAATTATAGTCATTCAAATTTACGTATTTGAAGCGTTTTTAAGTTTCAAGTAGGCGGTTTTGAGAGCTTATAAATTATTTTCCATCAACATTTTTTATGAAATTCTTTTTGTTTTCAACTATTTCTTATATGTTTAATCAATGTGTAAAGTTTCAATTATATTCATTCTATAGTTTATATTTTATAGTCGTTCAAATTCACGTGATTGAAACATTTTTAAATTTCAAGTAAGTGGTTTTGAAAGCTTATAAATTTCTTTTCATTAACATTTTTTTGTAAATTCCTTTTGTTTTCAACTATTTCTTATATCTTTAATCAATCTTTAAAGTTTCAATTATATTCGTTTTGTATTTTATATTTTATAGTCTTTGAAATTCTCGTACTTGAACCATTTTTAAATTTCAAGTAGTCGGTTTTGAAAGCTTATAAATTATTTTTCATCATCATTTTTAAGGAAATTATTATTTTTTCAATAATTTCTTATATGTTTAATCAATATTTAAAATTTCATTTATATTGGTCTTATGGTTTATATTTTATTGTCTTTCAAAGTCATGCACTTGAAACAGAATCCCTCATTACAAATACAGAATGTACTGCACAGGAAAGGGAGAACCTGAATCCCACATCGAAAATGCAGAATGATTTCCAGGACAAGCTATCTTATAAAAGGGAGGTCTGGGTGAGGGTTTCTGTCAGAATCCAGAATGCTGTAATGGAAGTACCGCTGGATATTTAGTAGCAGAAAAATTCTGCTGAAATTTTTTGTTTTATATATGTATATATATAAACAAAACAAAAAATAAAAATAAAAATTTTAAAAAAAAATTAGGGGAAAGGCGGATTATTGAAATTCTCATAAGTTACTATTCACCAAAAAATTATTTTTATCCCATTGAACCGCATTTTACTTCTTAATGACAACCATGTATGTCAGATTATTGAAATTCAAAACACAAAGATGAAAAAATTTCATTTAAACGGAAAATCAGTTTTTATAGGTACCACTTAGTGGTTTCACTATTCATCAAAAATTGAAGTTTTTCAGAAAAATCCCAAAAATTCACCCTAAGCTATATTTGATATTTCGAATTCAAAAATGAAGTCTATTTTACAAAATTCAAAACATATAAGTCACATTAATTAATTTAATAATTAATTCCCGCTGTCAGAGAAAATAGCGTGTTTTTATGAAACAATAAGTATCAAAAGATTAACACTAGTTTAAGTCTGATTTCAAAGTGAAATTAATTCCAACAACCACAATTGGATTTAATGGTAAAAATATATTCTAATTTCACTTTAATACCAATTAAAAAGATAATCTAATCATATAAATAAATTAGATTAAAAAGAGGTTTTGAATTAAAATACAACATTTTACACTATTCATTAAAAAAAATAAACTTTATCGGAAAGATATCAAAAAATTACACAAAGTAAATTTTGATGTCCCAATTCTTAAGAAGAGTTTTATTTGGTCCAATAGAATTTATAAGAGTGAACAAAACTATATTTAATGACGGTTCTCCATCAAAAGGCGATAAGTGAACCTTTAGTGAAAACTAGGGCATATACGCCTAAAATTGAATTCTTTCAGTATTTTAAGCCTTTATCTTTTGTTGGATAAATGTAAAAACATTTAAAAAAATATATAATCATATTTTAGTTATTTTGATCCATTCCCGCCAATACAACGGCTACATGTTATCTACCATTTAAAATAATATTATTTTATTATTAGAGTGCAACGTAAGATTCCCAAGAAACTCATTGTTGCGTGTTGGGTACGCCATCGAGCATAGCGTCCCCTTTAAAGTCATATTAATATTTTATTCACAAATATGGATAAATATGAAAATGTCATATTCTTTATTTACCTGGGGTATTACAGAACCACCCATATACGTAAACAATACCCAATAACCATAACATAATCATAACAAATAACACAAGAATAAAGTAAAGATAACATTTCCACATTCCAATAACAATATATCATATCAATATATTGAAATAAAAAATTATTTATTAAACCATTTTAAAACCATTTAAAACATTCAATAAAGAGATGTTTGAATCAAAGTGTCCCATACCACATTGAGTCTTTTAAAGGAATTGACATTTTAAAAAATTAATTTCCATATAAATAAATCCTTAAAAACATTTTAAAAACACTGAGATTAATGAGATATATTTAAAAGATAAAATCATTAAAAAAATATTTTAGTTAAGGAGTTCCTAACCAAATGAGAGATGATTTAATACCAATAATTGAGGAATAAAATTTAATAAAAACAATATAATATCATGATAATAAATTTATTCATTATATAATATTCTAAAGGATAGTATATAAACCATATAAAAGTGAATTGGCACATAACAACAATGAAGTCTCAATGGAATGTAAATTGAGACAAAATCCCTTATAAAGACAGTATATTTTGATTAAAGAAAAATCAACTACATAATTATGGGTGAAAAATAATAATACAGTCTACATAAGTTGATATTATGTGTGAACGAACTAGAGTTCATTCATACATATTTATAACATGACATAATCATGAAGTATAAGTCTAACCCAAACAATTGAAATTGGGTTAAAAAGTTCCCCTACAGAAATTCGACAGCCAAATAACATCACTTTAAAATTAAAAAACAAACTGATGAGATAGAAATGGGTATATAATCACTTGGAAATAAAATTTTCAGCAGTAAGGATATAGAAGAACATATCCCAATATAAGAAGATATAAATTAAAAGACATAACAAAAAAGAAGTCTTTTAAACAGAGGAGGGTGAAGGGTTCCATTACCGATTTGGTAGGTTACAAAACATACACCCCATGAAATAAAGATCATAAAATAAATATTTAAATACCAATTAATTAATGTATATTACACAAATAATATAATCATGCTCAGTACATACACCGCACAAAAAGAAATTGCGGTAAATATAGCATGAATCTCAGGGGAATAAAAAGATATAAGAAAACCTCTTACTACATTGAAACAATTGAGTCATATGAGAAAAAGTTAAAAACCACAAAATGAATCAAAAAACACCATGAATATAAAGATAATAATTATAATATATATCAAATGACACTACTAAATACACCACAAGCAATAAATAAGTGGTGAACAATGGAAATCTCACGAAATTAAAAGTGAGATAAGAAAACCCTTACCTCAAGTCCGACTTGAGCCAAACATTATTTAATCTCATGAATAATAAACTAAAGTTTATTTATACATACTTAATAACCCTTTTCACGTTTTTTATTCCTTTTATATAAATTATTACCTTTCTATAACAACGAGTTAATTATTTGAGTTCATATGAGAAATTTTGTCATTGTTTGGAACATGAGTTAAAAATGAACTTGTTATAATTATAAATTGTCCATGTGGTCAAAATTACATTATCTACATAATAATATTATTGATTTATATGTAATATATAACACATATATTCAGTATATGTATGTATTTATAATATTACATAACATTTTGAGATAAGAAATTAAATGCACCATTCATGGAGACGGTAAGCCATACGTACGCATAAACACTACTTTCATTTTTATTTCCTATTTAATGGAATAAAAACATAATGATACAAAATTATATTTTAATTATAGTATTATATAATATATTATTTCATTAACTCCACTCTTTATACGTTCCACGTAGGGAATGAACGATTCATATCACTTTGAGGTGGCGGTAGTCAGTAATTCCTCAAATGAAATTATCGTATTTACCCACTATGGAAACTATAATGGTATTATATAAATGAAAAATACAGAAGTATAGAAACAACATAAATATAATATATATCACATATAAAAAAAGTTCCATCTTAATGGCCACCATAAGAGGTGGTAGGAGAATATTGAACAATCATCATTTCGTGAGGCATTAGTTTGTCGTCCCCAGAAACAATACGTTCTTTACCCATTAGATAGAGGTGGGTGTATGTGTAGTTTTAATACTTCTCATAAAAACAACCTATTATATTGGGGATACTAGTTTTGTTATAAAATAAAGTAATAAAAAGAGTTTAGGAGTTGGTGAAGTAAAATAAAACAAAAGAACTTAAGAGAAGATGTTACCTTTAAATCGGGTATCTCCCTTTGGTTTGAACCCAAAGGTTTACTTAAATTGCCTTATGCATAAGGTAAGGATTTTAATAAGAGGGCAGTAATTTATTGATCTTATTTTTTCAAATTTTGAATGAGGCAAGGGGATTGAAATGTGTGAGGAATGGGTTAGAAGTGAGAGCTTTTTATAAGGAAGAGGAGGGGCTATTTTGGAAAGCTTGAAAATATTATTTTATTATATAATGATTTTCAGAATATAAAGGTCCAAAACTAATTACATTATATTATAAGATTAATAATGTTCAAAATAAAATAATCCAACATAAATTGGGTAGGTTTTGGATATTATTTTAATCTTTTTAATCTTATTTTTTTAAATCATTCATTAATGTGGTAAACAGTACATCATTATTGTGTCCAAAATATTTTTATTTATATGATGTCTAAAAATTATAAAAAAATATCATGATGTAGTAAATAATTTTAGATTTGAAATTAGTATTTATGGTTGAATATATAACTTATATAACCCCATGTAAAAATTAATTTAATAAAAGATATATGTTTAAGTCATTTTTGTCTTAACTTTTAATTAATTAATATAAAGTGTCATTATCACTCCCATGTGGCACTATGGGGTCCCAACATCGACCCAAGAATGCACATGGTAAAAAATTTATCAAAAAATGGGATTATGACAGATTTGAGGGTAATTTAATTTTATTATAATATTACTTGTTTACCTTTTTTTACAATATTTATCCATTAACCATGGTAAGTAAAATATTTACTGAAGTAAATATACATAATGTCTAAAAATAAAAGTTACATATTTACACAATTTGGACCATATGGAATCTATTTTTCCAAATTCAAAACACAGAAGTGGAAAAAATTAATTTGAAATTAATTTTCATTGTCAAAACAAAAAGCATGTTTCTAAGAAAAAATAAATATGAAAATATTGATACTTATTTAAGTCCAATTTTAAATAGAAATTACTTCCAATGGCCAAAATTGAATTAAATAGTAAAAAAATAATATAATTAATCTTTAAAATAATTAATATGATAATATATCCTTATAAATAAATTAGATTAAAAGGTAGTTTTAAATTAAATTACAATTTTTTTCACTATTCAGTAAAAAATAAATTTTATCAGAAAAATACCAGAAATTTACCGAAAGTAAATTTTGATTTCCTGATTCCAAATAAGAATTTTATTCAGACAAATAGGACTTATAAATGTGACCAAAACTTTATTTAAAGAGGGTTCACAATCAAATGGCTGTAAATCAGCCTTTTAATGAATATTAGTGTATTTCTTTTTAAAATCGATTTCTTTCTTATTTTTAGCCTCAAAAATTTATTGGATATTTGTAAAAACATTTAAAAAACATATTTAATCATAATATAGTTGTTTTTTTCAATCCTTCCAATATAACATTTTTGCGTTAACTACCATTTAAATTAATAATATTATATTAATATTTTTCAGTATAACTCAATGTTTTGTGTAACGTAAGTATTCAATGAAACCTTTTGTTGCTTATCAGGAATTCCATCGAACATAGAATCCCATTTATGGTAATATTAATATTTAATTCAAACAATTTAATAAATATAAAAAGTTATATTCTTTATTTACCTGGGATGTTACATCCTTCCCCCCTTTTTGGAATAGTGTCACCACAATTTTAAAATTGGGTTTAGAAAAATAATTGAAAGTTCCACATTGGAAGAAGAGTCAATAAAAATATAACTTTAAAAGAGACAACGAGAAATAAAAAGGTCACTAGTGATAGCCCATATTGGGAGTCCTGGATGGAAAAAATAGATATGGAAGAGAAACAAACCATCATGTTTTGATGGAGTGTGGTATAAAACATGATTAAGAGAAAGTTAACCCTAATAAAATCACAAACTTGTGAGAGGTTAATCGGTCTTCGATTCCCCAATAGGACAAGTTAAAGGACAATGTTTTTTTAAGTTACTTTTTATAATGTTTAGGAATTTATTTATGATCTTGAATAAGAACATAAGGAAACATACTTACTTTTGATGCAGACATTCATCATTTACTAGATTTCTACCATAAACTCATCTTTTCTCCAAATGATGAGTATTCAAACTGACTTAGTCACATTAAAAGTGATAGAATAAATTTCTATATTATCTGATAATCCACAAAATATGAACTATATTTTCCCAGGTCCTAAGACATTAACCAAAACCAAAATGGTTAGTACAAGATATGATAATCCACAAAAAGGATATTCCTTCACAAAAAGAAAAACTACTCTTAATCGCCAAAATTTATCAAAAAATACCCAAAACTCAACAAAGAAAATTCAATAAACAATTGTCTATAAAATTCTTAAAAATAATCCAAACTATGTTTGAAACCCAAAATTCAGAAGGATTTGATCACATAGTCTTCCATGATAAATCTTAACATTTATCTCCAAATAACATCGACTACTCTTAATGTCTCATTTTGATGTGTAATTAACCTAATCTCATATTCACTATGATAGGTTAATCATTTCTAGAAATAACCCAAATCACTATATATCTATAATAAAAACAATTATTTTTCCAAAATAAAATATCAACCATCACTCCATAAAGAGATCTCGTAGTATTCTATTTCCATTAAGCATATAATGTTTCAAAAGAGCAAACATCTTCCAAAATAACCTTTATCACTTAATCACCAAATCATTTTTTTATAAAAAATTTGTCCATTTGATAAAACATAATATTCCAAATAAACATATTCTTTATCCATAAAATCTATTAACTTAAAATAATAAGTCATAATAGATCGGGACTTCATGTAGGACAATGTTAGGCAATGTACCCTTGTCACCCTTCAGTTGTGTGTTCGATTCTTGTGGCCTTTCCGGACGCGACGAGTTGTCACCCATCTTATGGGTTTTCCTTTTTATAAAACTCATATATATTCCTGACATGTCTTAACATCAAATGTTTTATTATACCTTTATGTTTCATCCCAATACATTCATACCACAACATCTTATAAATTGCCATTTTTTCACCTCCATATGATAAAATAAAACTATTCCCAATAGAAAGAACATCTTACCTTGATCATGGTGTCTATAGGATTTCATCATCATCTGGTTCAAGTAGGTAGAAGGTCCATGCATTTCAACAATGATTTCTAGAACCTTTAAAATCATTATATTCTTTTATCCAAATACACCTTGTACAACTTGGGTCATATGGGTGTTCGCAGAAAAACAGTTTCGGAAAATAATCATGTATGGCATATAATTTCAAAACATCTGATAAAACAAAATTTTTAAAAGACAGTTGGATTGAGTTTGGGTTGAAACATTATATCAATGGTCCTTTTAAAATAACATAAGTATGTACTGAGAGACTATATTGTAAAAGCAAATATAAATAGGTTGCACAAGGGCCACCTTCTCAACACCTTTTTTAAAATCCTAATATGCTTCAAAATCTTATTAGAAGGTAAAATATTTAAAAATTCCTTGATAATATTTACCTTTCATGAAAATTTGTTAATATTGATAAAATAGGATTTGATTATATACAACCCATGATCCATGATGATATCGAGGTATAGTGGAGGTGTTTGATATCTCAAACAACTGCTTGCAAGTGAGTTGTATTCTAGAAAATGTTTCACGATCATCTGAACATGACTTTAATAAAATTATTTGAAGCATTCCATGAGAAAGAGATAAGAATATTGTTTGAGATCCTCCTTCATCCATTTGTAACTGAATTTCCTTGATCTGAAAAATTTATAAAACAAGAATTTAATTGAAATAATAGACAGAGCGACTAACCATGTGTTTAACTAAAACTCACAATCCCTAAAGTTGTCTAAACCTTCCTTTGAAACCAGCTATAAGGACCCTTCCTTATAAATTACATAATCATGAGTTAAGTCAAGAATTAATATTGAGGATCTTTTCAGGTTTAGAGTTTTAGAGAATTACGCCATATCCATTAAATTACATTTCAAAAATTACAAAGTAGACACTTATACTCAGTATCCATTTTTTCATAAAATGAAAACGCTAAAAAACATTTCTAGATCTATGTTTTAGACAATATGACTTTTACTTGATCCCATCATAGAACTTATTCATATTTAATTCATGTGGAAAACAATTCAAAACATAGAGTGAGCATAAAAAGCTTAGTAAGGGTTATAAAATAAAGAAAGTAAACATTAACCCATAAATAAATACAAATCGATGAGACCATACTTATCAATCATAATGTACCTCATGAAATCATAATCTTTATGAATAAAACAAAGAAATCATAAATCCTAAAGGTAACTTATGGCATAAATAACATAATTAAATTATAGCTTTCATAGCTACTTAGGGATTTACGTTGTAATACCCATCATATTATATTCCCTAAATATCACATGAGAGACATTAAAGTTTACCCCTATCACGTTACCCAATGCATTGGAGAGCTAACTTGGGCTCACCTGCCCTATGTTTATCATAGAACCACCCATATACATGAAAAATTCCCAATAACCATAACATAATCATAACACATAACAAAAGAATAAAGGGAAGAAAAAATTTCCACATTCCAACCACAATATATCATATCATGATATTGAAATAAACAATGCTTTATCCAACCACTTTCAAAACCATTTCAAACCATTAATGAAGAGATTTTTGAATCAAAGTGTCCCATTCCACTTTGATGGATTTAAAGGAATTAAAATTTTAAAACATTAATGTCCATAAAAATAAATCCTTAAAACCATTTTGAAAAATTGGACATTAATGAGAAAAATTTAGAATATTAAATCATTAAAATGATATTTTAGTTAGGGAGTTTTTAACCAAATGAGAGATGGTTGAATTAAAATAATTGAGGAATAAAATATAATAAAAATATTAAAATATCATGAGAAAAAAGTTATTCATGATATAATATGCCAAAGGACATTATATACACCATATTAAAGTGAATTGGCACATAACAACAATGAAGTCTCAATGGAATGCAAATTGAGACAAAATCCCTTATAAAGACAGTATATTTAGATTAAAGAAAAATCAACTACATAATTATGTGTGAAAAATAATAATACACTCTAAATAAGTTGATATTATGTGTGAAAGAACTAGAGTTCATTCATACATATTTATAACATGACATAATCACAAAGTATAAGTTTAACCCAAACAATTGATATTGGGATAAAAATTTACCTTACAGAAATTTGAGACCCTAATGTCATTACTTTAAAATTAAGAAAAATATTTGATGAGAGAGAAAAGGGTATATCCTCACTTAGATATAAAAGTTTCATAAATATGGATATTTATGAACATATCCCAATATAAGAATATGTAAATTAGAATACATAACAGAATGAAGTCTTTTAAAAAGAGGAGGGTGAAAGGTTCCCTTACTTATTTGGTAACATACGAAACATACATCCCATGAAATAAGTATCATACAATGAAGATATAAATACCAATAAATTGAAGTATATTAAAAAAATAACACAATCATGGGATGTATATACTCCGCACAAAAAAACCGGAAAAATAGCATTCATCTCACCAGAATAAAAAGTGAGATAAATACCTCTTACCACATTGTAAACAATCATGTCATCTGAAAAAAGTTAATAACCAGAAAATGAATCCCATAATACCATGAATATAATGAAAATTATGATAATTTATATAAAATGCAAGTACTCAATACACCATATGAAATAAATATGTGGCGAACAACAGAAATCTCATAGAATTAAAAGTGAGATAAAAACGCCTTACCTCATGTCTGACTTGACTCTATCATTCTTTAATCTTCTGAATAATAAACTAAACATAATTTCTATTTTATTAAGAAAATTTTTCAAGATTATAATTAATTTTATATAAATTATTACCTTTATATAACAATTATTTAATTATTTTAGTTCATATTGGACATTTTGTCAATGTTCGGAACTTGAGTTAAAAATGAACTTATTATAATCATAAATTGTCCATGTTGTAAAAATTACATTATATACAGAATTATATTCATGATTTAGATATTATATATATACATAATATATATATATCCAGTAAATGTTTTAATTTATAACATTACATAAATTTTGGAGAAAATAAATTAAATACACCGTTCATGGTGACGGTAAGCCGTACGTACACATGAACACTACTTTCATTTCATTTTCATATTTAATGAAATAAAGACATAATAATACATAGGTATATTATAATTTCAATATAATATTGTATATAATTTCATTAACTCCATCCTTTATACATTCCAAATATGGAATAAATGAGTCATATCAATTTGAGGGGGTGGTAGTCCGCAGTTCCACAAAAAAATTATCGTATTTACCCACTATGGAAACCATAATGGTAATCTATAAATGAAAAATACCAAACTATAGAAAAAATATAAATATAATATATATCACATATAAATATAGTCCCATCATAATGTCCAACATAAGAGGTGGTAGGAGAATATTAAACAATCATTGTTTCATGAGGCATTAGTTTTCCATCTGGAGAAACAATATGTTCTTTACCCATTAGATGAAGGTGTGAGTAAGTGTAGTTTTAATACATCTCATAAAAACAACCTAGAATATTTAGGACACTAGTTTTGTAATAAAATCAAGGTATAAAATGAGTTTATGGGGTTGGAGAAGTAAAATAAAATAAAATAACTTAAAAGGAGACGTTACCTTTAAATCGGGTATCTCCCTTTGGTTTGAACCAAAAGGTTTACATGAATTGCCTTATACCTAGGGGAATGCTTCTAAGAGGAGGAGAGGGATGTAGGGATCTTAATTTGTACGTGTTTGTATGATCCATGGGGCTTGAGAAGTGTGAGGAATGGGTTAGAAGTGAGGGATTTTTATAAGGGGGAGGAGGGGCTCTTTTGAATAGCTTGAAGATATTTTTTTATATAATTATTTTTGGTTTCTAAGGGTAAAAAACTAATTAAAGTAGAAAATGAAATAAATAATTTTCGAAATTAATTCATCCAATAAAAATTGGACAGGTTTTGGATTTTGATTTAATCTTTTTAAACTTATTTATTTAAATGATTCATTAATGAGGCAAACACTACATCATTATTATGTCCTGAATATTTTTATTTATATGATGTATAAAAATTATAAAAAAATATCACGATTTATCAAATATTTTTAGATTTAAAATCAATATTTATAGTATAAGATATAACTTATATAACCCCATTTATGAATTGATTTACTAAATGATATATGTTAAATTAATTTTTGTCTTTACTTTAAATTAATTAATATAAAGTGTCATTATAACTAGCAAGTGGCTATATGGGGTCCCAAAATAGGCCTAAGGATGCCCATGGTTGGAAAGTTATCAACCAATATGATTATGAAACATGTTAGTGTAATTTAATATTATTATAATATAATTTGTGTACCCATATTCACCAGATTTACACTTTAACCATGATAAATAACATATTGACCGAAATAAATATTCATAATGTCTAAAAATAAAAGTTACATATTTATACAATTTGGACCACCTAATTTAAAATTTGAAATAATTTTTTTCAAATTAAAAACAAAGAAGTTATAGATATTATTTTAAAATTAATTCTCATTTCCAAAACAAAAATCACGTTTTTATGAAATAATAACTATCAAAAGATTGACACTTATTTATGTCTAATTTAAATGTGAAATTACTTCCAATGACCAAATTTTTATTAAATAGTAAAAAAATAATATAATAAATCTTTAAAACCAATTAAAAAGATAACATATTCTTATAAATAAATTATACTAAAAGGCTGTTTGGAATTAAAATACAGTATTTTTACTATCCATTAAAAAATGAATTTTATCAGAAAAATACCCAAAATTTCCCCAAAGTAAATTTTGATGTCCCGATTCTAAAAAATAATTTTATTTTTTCAAATAGAAAATATAAATATGTCCAAAAATAGATTTAAATAGGGTTCTCCAACGACAACGGTAAATTGATCTTTTAAGGAGTATTAGAGTATTTATGCTTAAAATCAAATTTCTTCTTATTTGGAGCCTCTAAAATTTATTAGCTAAATGTAAAAAATGTAAGAACCATATTTAATCATAATATGGTTAGTTTTTTCCATTCCCTCCAATACAATAGCTATGCGTTAACTACTATTTAAAATAATAATATTATAATAATATTTTTCAGAAAAACTCAACGTTGTCTGGAACATAAGTTTTCATTGAAATCTGTTATTGCGTATCAGGTATGCCATTAAAAATAGAATCCCCTTTAAGGTAAAATTAATATTTAAATAAAAAAAATTAATAAATAAAAAATATTATATTATTTATTTACATGGTATGTTACATAAACAATTTGAGGATATATATTTATCTTACTCATTGGATTACTTTGGAATTTGGGATTAATATATTTCACTATTTTTTTATTTTAACTATTTTTATCATAGTATAGATATAGAACCTTTTGAGACATTTTATGGAAAGCAGTGCCTAACTGAATCATGTAGGTATGAATTCAATAAAGTGATTTTATTGGGAGAAGAACTTGTAGATGAAATGGAAAACATTGGAATGATGATAAAGCATCCATGAGGGAATCTATTAGCTTGTCTAAAAGTTATATATATAACATGATGAATTATATTTCATTTGAGTTAGGATATTATGTAATTCATAAAATATCTCTAGGGAATGGTCATAAGGGTTTCGGTAAAAGGTAAAGTTATCCACATACCTTGTGGGAAAATTTGAATTTATAGAAAATGTGGGATCAATTTCTTACTTAGTATCATTATATATTATTTTATCTTTAGTACATGATTTAGTTCATGATTCATTGTTAATTAAATATCTACTTAATTTATCTCATGTTTTAGGACCCTGATGTAGATTTGATGGCTGGAAATATCTCATTTGGGTAAAATACAATTTGTATCATAGATAAAAAATTATAGGTATTAAATAATAATATGATTCATCGGGATAAATTTTTATAGATAAACCATATGACTTAGAAAACAATAAAGGATTCAACCAAAAATATAATCGGAATATATCATCACTTGTTCATGAAATGATTAAAATTATGAGGATATAATTTCTTATAGAGAAGAATGTGACAAAATAATTAATTATAAAAAATAAATTTTTGGATTTATATGTTTTGATTTTATAAGTTTAGATTCACCATTATTTTATAAATAATTTTATTTAAATATTAATTGAAAAATTGGGATATTTTTTAACTAATTTTTTCCATGTATGATACTTATATTTAAAAGTTAAATTTCTATTTTTTATAATTTTAATTTCATAAAGAAAATAATTCTTTAAATCATGAATCCACCATTATCTTAAGGTGGTTTTTATTATTTTTCTAAATATTTTATTCCCATTTATAAAATTAAAATAAAAATCTTCCAAAAACATTCATTTTTTTAATAATGTAAATTAAAAGAAAAATACTATTTCATATTTATTTTCAAGTAAAATAAGTTTCATTATATTAAAACCATTCTAACTAATTCCATGTAAGTAAATATTATTCTTTATTTTGGTATGAAATCATTTTTATGCTTCAAATTTGTATTTAATTAAAAACTGTTTTCATTAAATTCAACATACTTATATTAACATTTATTTTTAAAACTTTTTTCATCTTTTTAATCTTGGGTTTTATGTTTTGTATTGAAGAAAATATAATTTTTGTTTATTATGGATATTTTCCATTATAAATATTTGTCATAACATTAATGGGTAAATCAGGTTACTAAATGAAAAAACCATGTGATAAGATCTTCAAATTCATCTTTAATATTATTGAATTATATGATTTATAATTGAATCATATTTTAATTGAAATTGGATATAATTATTGATATTTGACCTAGATGCATACATTTATAATATTTAAATGTAAACGATATTTATAAGTGCACCACTCCCCTCACATAAGAAATGTCATATAATTTCCTCTCGTCTTCATTAGTTTTGAAGTAAAGACCAACCTAGATACCTTATGAACCATTATTTTCCTAATATAGGGATAACCCGATGGTATTTTAAAAGAATAAAATTAGGTTCGAGAGTTGACAAGACACAAAAACCTTGGGCTAAAACAAACCATAAAATATTATTATTTAAACATTATCATTTTAACATAGTCATTAAACTTTTGGGTTTGAGTATTATTAACCAAATTATGAATATATAACTCTATTATTCAATCAAAAATCATTGATTAATTATTAGGATATCTGTAATAATTTTTTATTAAATTTATTTTATTCTTTAGAAATACATTCTCTTTAAAGTTATTTTTACTAATTTTTTGACAAAATATTATAATTAATTCATTTAACTTTTATTATTTTATTTTATAAAAAAGATATCATTTTTAAATATTATAATAAAAATTACCTTATATAAAATTCATTCATTTTTCTAAAAAATTAACTTTCCATATAATATTTATATTACTAATTTTTATAGAAAATGTTATTTTTTATTCTGTAATTTACAAAGTTACATTTTGGGTTAAAATTTGTTTAATTTAATTATACTTATATTATGTAATTAATACTCTAATTTTGTTCATTTGAATAAATTTATTGATTCATTTTCTTATAAATATGTTTCTATACATAAAAATACATTATTCTATATAACTATAGTTTATTGGGGTTTTATTTTCATATTAAATAAATAACTGAAATATAAAAAAATTCAATCATGAAAAATAGATTCCAAAAATTTAATTATGAGGTATTTTTCTAAAATTGATATCTTATTTTATTATAATTATGAATAGTAACTAGAACAAGTAATTACCACATTGGTAAGGTCGAATTGGGAAATTAAGGTTAATAATAATATGATAAAGAATTGAAACTGACCCAAAAACCATGTTTATGTTTCATTGGGAAAACTAATATCACCCATACTCATCCATTTTTAGAATATATGAAATTTTTTAAATGTGGAATTTATTTTTAATATTATAATACTTTATGTAAATAAAAGGTGAAAATGTCATTTTCTTTATATAATTATCTTTAATTTTTTGATTATATAATTATCTTAAAATATTATGAAATACCAACAATGTTTTTTTTTTGATATAATCAAATAAAATATCCATAATATATTATGTTCAGTTACCACTTTATTTTATTTTATAATATTATTGATTATATAATTATCTTAAAATATTATGAAATACCAACAATGTTTTTTTATTTAATAGAAAAAATACAGATTTTATCATAATAAAATGTTGTATATATTTAAGGTAATAATATTTATAAAAAAATTTCTATATCTATATATTATATTATGGATATTTTATTTGATTATATCAAAATTATATTTTTTTCATGTTTTTTAATGTAAAAAAATGAATTATGTCAAAAATGAAATGAATTATATTTTTAATTAATAATATTATATTAAATGTTTTAAAACACTCAAGAATAATATGTTCTTTCTAGTGATTGGTATATGGTAAAACATATCAATCTTTGGTTTTATTATTCTATATAACATTTTTTATCCCTTAAAGAGAAATTGTTTTTGTTATTGCGGTAATTTTCAAAAGGTTTAATTGGTATTAAAACAAAATCATAACGGTGAAAAAGTCATCTAAACATGTAAATATTTTATTGTACAAGTGTATTATGAATTATAATAACATAATAATATATTATATTCAGTCTTGGAACGATTTAACATTTAAATTTAATTTATATAAATTAATTTCTTTAAGAAATTTGAATAGTTCCCATCCACACTCTTGTAAAAAGAAACTCCTTCTATATTTTATTTACATAAAACTGAGTCTAATAGAATTAAATAAACCTAAAATATTATTTTAAGAACCCAAACCTTCTTTTTAGGTATTTTTTTCTTTTTTTGGAGTTTTTGAGAAAAGAGGAGTTTCCAGAAATTTTTCTAGTACATGCCGTGTACTTTATGAGTACACGCCATGTACGTTTTTTCCGTAGGAGGACGTGTGCTGGGCGTGTGATGGCCACACACATAGTCATGTGGGGTGAAGTGGACGCCGCCTAAAGCGGAGTATAGAAATAGTAAGTACACACCGTGTACTCAAAAATTACATGTCGTGTATTATATATTTTTTCAATAAATGCACCAGGGTTGCGTCTAATCGCCAAAAATGTCTTCTTCTAGGTTTTATTCAGCCGAGAGATCCCATACAGCCGAAACCTTCCTCTAAGCCCCTGACTGAGCATCCGAACTATAATTCGACTATTATCTATTGCATTGGGATCATCTCGGTAAGCTCTCTTTTCTACTTGATCCTCATTTAATTTTCCTCCTCTTTCTCAACTTTTCATGGGTTGAGCGTTATGTGCGTTTTCATGGATCTACAATGTTCTAAGGATATTAAAGCCTTTTGGTTCATGTATATTGATATCCTAACCCCGAGGTAGGTGGTTTGTGCCTTTCCTTTCGATGTCTTTGAGTATTATGTGCAAAATCCACCAATACCCTTGAACGGTGTATTGCATGTTCACCATTCTACCATGGTTTTTTCCTTCCATGCTTGTATTCCAGTGTAGGGATAGTTTGGATATGATTTGAGTTGAATTCTATGCCTTGTTCGTGTTTTTCCCATGCATTGTTCTATTTACGACCATTTGGTCTTGTTTATCCTTTGGCTGCCCTGCCTGTTTTCCATGCCTGTTGCTTTAGGGTATAGAGTTGTATTCTGAGATGCTTGTTATGATGCATACTATTTAGCCAGGTAGTTCTGTAGGTTTACTTTGGTTACATTACACTTCTATGCTCATTTACCTACATAGGGCCGTGAGAACTTGGTGTAGTAGGCTATAAGGGGGGACTGACCGAGTGAGAATCCTCATAGAGCCTAGAACCACATGGGGATATAAGGTGAATTTACTGAGTGTGCTTCCTCATGGATTCCTTGATTACTTTAGACTATATAGGGATTGACTATGTGAGCTTCCTTAGAGAGTCTTTGTTTGAATTAAATTACCTGGTCTATAAGGGGAATAAACCGAGTGAGCTTCCTCAAAGTGTCCTAGACCTTGGGGATATAAGGGGAATTGACATGCAAGCTTCCTCAGAGAGTCCCTGACTAACTTATACTAAGCTGGGAATGGACTGTGTGAGCTTCCTTAGAGAGTCTTTATTTACCTTTGAATATGAGGGCATAGACTATGAGCACTTCCTCCGAGAGTCTTATTAAATTCTTATGACAGAACAAGAGGGGGTGGGCTGTGTGTATTACCTAGAGGGTTTTTGTACATATTTGATAGGACCAGGGGGGATGCCTGTGAGTACTTACCAGGGGGTTGCCTATTTGAGACATAGCTGTTGTTTCAATGATGCTTGATATTGAACAGTGGATTGTTCACTGCTGAGCACTTTCTTGTTTACTGCTTTCTATACTTTTACCTGCTATATATTCACTGACTGTTAGGCACAGATTATTGGGATGTTTCCTACTAATATTTAATCTCACACCCTGTTTGGTTCATAATTTTGGGCCCAAACAGATTATACTATTGCAATTATAGATAAGGTAAAGCTCCCATATACTTTTGGTACTTGACTTGTTGTGGAGTTGGAGAGCATGGGACCAATCATATGCTTGCGATGCTGAGAATCTATTTATCATTAATTTTTTACTTTGGTTTAGTACTATTTTTATTCTAGCATTGTGACTTGTTTGGATCCTTTCCACAACATATGTATTGTGCATCATTTATTATGCTTTGCTCTAGTTGTTTATTATCAGAGTCTTCCACTATTTACTATTGATGTATATTTCCTTCTTCCATTATTGTATGTATTTGTTTACTTCTGTTGTGCACTCTTCTAATGACGACAAAGTTTCCCCACTATCACACCCATGGCCCTCACTTCTAGTTGGTAGCCTCTGGCATGTTGAGAAATTCGCTTGAGGCCATGTGACCAACTGGGTACGGGGCGCCTCTCGGTGGCTTCCAGAACCGGGACATTACAAAGTTGTATCAGAGGATTTCTTTTCTCTTGAATTACAGTTTGGAGCCTATAGTCAGGGATAGTATGGAATATGTACTTGGTAAAAAGCTGTTCCAGGGAGTAGATAACCCATGTACCGGGTAAATCCAATTTACCTCGTTAATGCAATTTTTATGATTTTACAATTTTACAGTTGATTTGATTTCACAGTTGGGTGACTCACATGTTCGTGTTATTACTATTCATATTAATGAGGTTCTATTTATGTCGCAACATTATGAGGTGAGGTTATTTCATCTCATGCATAATATAGGGACTTTCTAGAAATCACATGTCATGAATTCTTGCCAGGCCATTTAGAGTGCATTAGCAATTTCATTTTGTTGTGATAGAGGTTGTGTAGAATATGCATGCTATTATGATATATGCTTTGATAAAGATACCTGCAGTTTGATAGGGAAATTTTGTGTAGTGATTTGTATGGATGAATGCCAAACTTTTTTTATTGATGTGTTATGGGCCCTCATGGACTCGAATTTGGTGGATCATCACTTTGTTTCCTTGTTATAACTTGTATAAGATTCCAAGATTTGATTTGTGGGGAGTATGGGCCCTCACTGGTCAGAATTTGGCACTTTCAATGTTCGTTTCAGTATTTTTATTGGTTCCTGAGTAGTTTCTGAGGCTTACTATCTAGAAAAACGTAGAATACACGTCGTGTACTTTTGACTACACTCCATGTGTTCTTTTATTCGGGAAGAAATAGTTTCTCTTAAGTACAAGCTGTGTACTCTATGTACACATTGTGTAGTCTCTAACCGTGTCATAGGCCATGTGGGTAGAGACACGGAATGAGGAATTTTTTGTGGGAACACGTCGTGTACAAGTTGAACACATCATGTAGTGTTGACCCAGTGCCCACCTATGTAACTAACAACATGGATAGATAAACCTTAAGTTGTACATGTCATGTCAGGATTGAACACACCGCGTAATCTAACCCAGGTACTTGACCGTGTCACTAACAACATGGGTCGGTGTTATCCTTTCACGTACACGCCTTGTCTGCCTTTAACATTCCGTGTAGTGTGAGTCCTTTTTCAGGCCATGTCACTAACAACATGGGCCAGGTGAAGCTTGTCTAGTACATGTCGTGGCTACTGTGAACATGCAGTGTAGTCTTTCCTTAAGAGAACCGTGTGGCATAATCATGTATAAGGACTCAAGCAAGGAAGATGATTCAAGTACATGACATGTTCTTGGAGAACACGCCGTGTATTTTGGGTGTTACATGACCCGCCAGGGAAGAAGTACACGACCATGTGAATGAATTCAGAGAACACGCTGTGTAGGGAATTTACATGCCGTGTAGTCATGCATTGTAAAAATTGAGGGATTTATTTATCCTTTTACCTTTTTAAACTTCTAGTTTCCAGTCCTTGACAATATTGATCTATGGTGTGCGCTTGACCTTGTAGATTCATTCCACTGAGACATCCTCCAGTTGTATTCCAGTTACCAGGAGGTGATCAGACACCGAACATGGCCGGTTAGTGGCTTCCAGCAGATCCTCCTGTCGTGCCAGTCTTAGCACCAACCTTTATACATGACACAAGTGATGATGCACATTTCATGGAAGTCTTTCTAAAGATTATGAAGTCCTTTCAGGGAGCGCCGTCTCCTGGACCGTCGATGGCATATTTGATGCAGGTTTTCCAGCAGCAGCATCCTCCCACCTTCTAAGGGGAAATAGGACCACATGCTGCAGAGTCGTGGCTCGAAATGACACTGAAGATCTTCGACCATCTCGATGTAACACCAGAGAGGAGGGTGAAGCTTGCGACCTATATTCTCCGAGACTCCGCCAAGAGGTGGTGGGATGTCATTTGTCAGGCAGGGCACCGCCAAAATATGTCTTGGAAGGAGTTCCAGTGTATCTTTTATGATTACTTCTACCCGGAGACCTTGAGGGATGATCAAGCCTAGGAGTTCATTATCATAGAGAAGGGTACTCATTCTGTGATAGCATATTCCTCTCACTTCATGGAGCAGCAACATTTTACGCCTATTCTAGCAGGTGATGAGTTGTTCCTGGCTAGGAAGTTTAAGGATGGCCTCAGGTAAGAGATCTGATCGCATGTGAACATCTTCATGTTGACTTCGATATCCTCTATCATCAACCAGGCACTGATTACTGAGTGAAATCTGATGGATTCCGGAGCTGTGAACTAGGGTGGTTTGACATCTAAAGATAGTGATCCACAAGCTGATAGTAGAAAGAACAGCAGGGAGGCTTTATTAGGAGACCAGATCAGGCGAGATGCATCTTCTGGTAGATAGGTGGTGAGTGAATAGTGTGGGAGAAAAGGGCACATGAGGACACATTGCCTGAGAGACCCAGTTGTGTGACAATCTTGCAGCAAGATGGGTCACCTTCAGCGGTTTTGTTAGTTCTTCTCACCAGAAGCTGCAGACAGGGGTTTATCTATGACTCCTTATTCATGAGCAATGCCACCAGTTTCTCATCAGTCAGGGAACTGGAGTTTTTTATTCCATTCAGGCCAAGGTGGAGGTCATGTCCGCAGGAGTCAGTCTCTACTCCTTCAGCGACAGTAGGGTGGATCAGCTCAGAGCGGTCAGGCAGGGTCACATGGCCATTGTGCAGTCCAGATCTTTGAAGTGGAGCAGACCCAATATGAGCAGGATCCTGGACCTTCTACAGTTCGAGGTATGATCTTAGTAGCCTTAGTTTTTTCTTATGCTCTTTTCGATAGAGGGGATTCCCATAGATTTATCTCCATTTATTCTATGGAGAGCCTTGCACTCGACATCTTTTCCTCTGCCAATATCTTGACATTAGACACACCGTTGGGAACTAGGACGACTAGTGTACATCAGTGCAAGGAGAACCCTCTAGAGGCTGCTGGGTGTCACTTCATATGGGACCTCTATTTCCTAGAGATGAAATTTTATGATGTCATTCTAGGAATGAACTAGTTGGTTCCCTTCTAGGTAGTCGTCGACTGTTATCGCTGCAGAGTGAGCTTCATATCACCAAAGGGTGGATCTTTTCTTCATAAAGGTGAGTGGGATGTCCAAGAGAGTAGATCAGGACACAAACATCATGGGCTAGGAAGATTTACAGCCCAGATTTATATTCTTTATCTAGATGACTAGGGGACTTTGCAAATGGAATTTCCCCCTGTGGTGTATCGTTTCAGGGACGTCTCATTTTCCTCCATATAACGAGGTAGAATTCTTGATTGAGCTTGTGCCAGGAGCGAAACCGGTGTCCATTCCTCCTTATAGGATGGCTACACCTGAGTTGCAAGAGCACAAGAAGCAGTTGGAGGATTTGAAGGAAAAGGGTTTCATCCGACCCAGTACTTCTCCTTGGGGTTCACATGTTCTATTTGTGAAGAAGGTAGATAGTACCCTTAGGCTTTGTGTGGACTATCGGAATCCGAACCAGTTGATAGTCAAGAGCCGATATCCCTTTCCTAGGATTGATGATCTCTTTGATCAGCTTCCAGGAGCCCCGATGTTCTCAAAGATTGACTTGAGGTCTGATTACTATCATTGGAATGTTAGAACATTAGATACACCACTTACAGCCTTCTGGAGTAGGTACAGTCTATATGAGTATATGGTTATGCCGTTTGGTATCATGAACGTTCCGGTAGTTTTCTTGGAACTGATGAACCGAGTGTTCCATCCATACTTAGATTCCATCATGGTTGACTTCGTGGATGATATCTTGGTGTACTCTCATACTCAACACGACTATGACACACATCATGAGACGGTTTTGAGTACACTAAGGGAGAATAAATTATATGCTAAGCTCTTGAAGTGACACATTTGGATGGACCAGATTCACTTCTTGGGTCATGTTATTTTAGAGACAGGAGTATCAGTAGACCTAAAAAAAGAGAGAGCTGTAGTTTCCTGGGAGCAGCCAAAGAATGTCTCTGAGGTGTAGAGTTTTCTAGGGCTGGCTAGATACTACAGACATTTTATACATGACTTTTCACACTTATCAGCACCACTAACAGGTCTGATCATGAAGGGTGTGAAGTTCTTATGGTGAGATTCTTGTGATTCATCCTTTCAGGAGCTGAAAGGGAGGTTGACTTCAGTACCGATACTAGTCTCACCAGAGCCAGGCATGAGCTATACCGTTTACTGTGATACATCTTGTATCTGGCTGGGAGTTGTGCTTATGAAAGGGGATGGAGTTGTTGCATATGGGTCTCAGCAGTTGAGGCCACATGATAAGAATTACCCAAACACATGATCTAGAGTTGGTAGCTGTTGATCATGCCTTACACTATTGGAGACACTATCTGCTGGGAGATAAATTTTTTGGTGTTCACTGACCAGAAGAGTCTCAATTACATCATCACTCAGCGTGATCTAAATTTGAGACAGTGCAGGTGGGTAGAGCACCTACAATCCTTTGATATCGAGCATTCCTATATGCCTGGTAAAGGAAACACAGTTGCTGATGCGTTGAGAAGGACTCAGATACAACTATTTCAGGAGGCCAGTAGTGAGTGGCAGCTTATGGATCTATTCTCTGAGATGCATTTGGAGGTGCAAGAAAGTCAGGGGCATAATTTCTTATCTTCTGTAGCTAATACCTCTACCCTTCTTGATCGAGTACGAATGAGGAAACTATCAGATTCTGAAGACCTAGTCCTATGGGAAAGCGTGTCAAGAGAGGACCATGTTCCTGGATGGACCATAGGTGAGGATGAGATCTTGAGTTTCCAAGGGCGCTTATGGGTGCCAACAGATATATGCGAGGAGCTGATGTGAGACTTTATTCCTTAGTTTAGGCAGTTCATCCTGGCATCACCAAGATGTATCGTGATCTACACTATCAGTATTAGTGGCCAGGTATGAAGAGGGACATTTCTTGTTTCATCATGAAGTGTTCCACTTGTCAGCAGGTGAAAGCAGAGCATCAGCGACCAACATGGATTTTGCAGCAGTTACCCATTCCCGAGTGGAAGTTTATTGACGTCATGATGGACTTCATGATCGGATTGCCAAGGCTGCCTCGAAGGAAGGACACAGTTTGGGTTGTCATTAACATACTCATTACGGTTGTTCACTTCTTGAAGATCAAAGATACCTTCATTGTTGATGAGATGGGGTGGTTGTACATCTGAGAGATTGTATGTCTGCATGGAGTTCCACACTCCATTGTTTCAGACAGGGATGCCCATTTTACTTCTCGGGTCTGGCAGGGGCTTCAGAAGGCCTTGGGTACACTGGTACATTTGAGTACAGCTTACCAACCCTAGACATATGGCCAGTCTGATCATACGATTCAGGTTCTTGAGGACATGCTTTGACCACGCATTCTGGATTTTTAGGTTCTTGGGAGAAGCATATACCTCTTATTGAGTTTGGCTACAACAATATTTTTTCAAGAAACTATCCCGATGGAACCTTACGAATATTTGTATGGTAGGCCATGCCGATCACCCTTATATTGGATGGAGGCAGGAGAGGAAAATTTTCTTGGACCTCGTCTTGTCTAGGAGACCACAGAGCAGATAGAGTTAATTCGGAAGAGGATGGCTACTGCACAGTCTCATCAAAAGTCTTATGCTGATCAACGGAGACGACCTCTAGAGTTCGAGGTCGAGGATCATGTTTTCTAACTTTTAAAACCAAGGTTGTGACACAAGAGTATTAGGAGGAAGTGTAAGCTTTCTTCAATGTAAGTCGGGATGTTTTAGGTGTTGGATTGAGTTGGGTCGGTTGCCTATCGATTGTAGTTACCTTAGAGGTACTGGGATATGCATGATGTTTTTCATGTTTCTTAGCTTCGTCATTACTTTTCAGACCCCTCTCTTGTCTTTCAACCTGAGGAGGTTGAACTTGAAGTGGATGCGTCATATGAAGAGAATCATATACGGATTTTTCATCGTAGTAAAAAGGATCTATGTGGCCGGTATGTTCCTCTGGTACGGGTGCTATGGAAGCACGGGATGGTATAGGACAAGTCTTGGGAGATGGAGGCCTATGTACGAGCACAGTGGCCAAAGCTATTAGGGGTTTCTTCTTCAATGCCACACTAAGGAAATTTGGGGAAAAATATATTTAAGTGGGAATGTTTGTAAGAACCCATAACTTCTTTTTAGGTATGTTTTTACTTTTTCTAGAGTTTTTGAGAAAAGAGGATATTCTGGACATTTTTCAAGTACATGACGTGTTCTTTATGAGTACACGTCATGTAATTTGTTGCCGTAGGAGGCCGTGTGTTGGCCGTGTCATGGCCACACACACACACGGTCATGCGGGGTGACATGGAGGACACCTAAAAAGAAGTATGGAAACAGTAAGTACACACCATGTACTCCAAAATTACATGTCTTTTATTTTCTTTTTTTCATTACATGAACCAGGGTCACGTATAATCACCAAAAATGTCTTCTTCAAGGTTTTGTTAGGCCGATAGCCCCTGTACGACCGCGATCATCCTCCAAGCCCCCGACCGAGCATCTGAACTCTGAATCGACCATCGTCGATTGCATTGGGATCGTCTCGGTAAGTTCACTCTTCTTATTGAGCATTGTTTCATTTTTCCTCCTCTTTCTCAAGTTATCGTGGGTTGAGATTTTTGTGCATTTTCTTATATCTAAAGAATTATAAGGAAATTAAATCCTCGTGGTTCAAGTATATTGACCGTCTAACCCCTAGGTAGGGGGTTTTGCCTTTTCGTTAGAAGTCTTTGAGTATTATGTTCAAATTACACCAGTACCCTTGAACGGGGTATTGAGTGTTTACCATTTTACCCCTGTTATTTTCCTTCTATGCTTGTATGCCAGTGTAGGGGTTGTTTGGATATGATTTGGGTTGATTTCTATTCCTTGGATGTGTTTTTCACATGAATTGTTATGTCTATGACTATTTGGTCATGTTTAGCCTTTGGCTACCTTTCCTGTTTTCCATACCTATTTCTGTAGGGTGGAGAGTTGTATTCTGAAATTTCTTTTTATGATGTAGACTATTTATCCAAGTAGTTCTATTAGTTTACTATGGATAAATTACACTGCTATTCTCATTGACCTACAAAGGGCCGTGAGAACCTGGTGTAGTAGGCTATAAGGGGGGATTGACAAAGTCATCATCCTCAAAGATCCTAGAACCACCTGGGGCTATAATGGGAATTTACAGTGTGTGCTTCCTCATAGAGTCCTTGATTACATTAGACTATAAGTGGATTAACTTTTTGAGCTTCCATAGAGAGTCTTTGTTTGAATTTAATGACATGGGATTAAAGGGGAATTGACCGAGTGAGCTTCCTCAGAGAGTCCTAGACCTCGAGGCTATAAGAGTAATTGACATGTGAGCATCCTCAGAGAGTCCTTGAATACCTTTGACTATGTGGGGAATGGACTGTGTGAGCTTCCTCAAAGAGTCTTTCTTTACCTTTGACTATGAGGGGATAGACTGGGAGCACTTCCTCTGAGAGTCTTATTAAATTCCTATGACTGAACCAGAGGGGATGGGTTGTGTGTACTACCCAGAGGCTTATCTATACTTATTAAATAGGACCATGGGGGGTGGATGCGAGTACTTCCAAGAGGGTTACCTTTTTGAGACTTAGCTATTTTTTCACTACTACTTGATATTGAACTGTGGATTGTTTACTATTGCGCACTTTCTTGTTTACTACTATCTATAATTTTACCTGCCATATATTCACTGACTCTTAGGCAAAAATATTTGGGTGGTTGGCTACTAGGATTTAGTCTCAAACCCTATTTGGTTCATGAATTTGGGCCCAAATAGATAATACTGTTGCAGGTATAGATAAGGAAAAGAACCCTTTTACTTCAGGTACTTGACTTGCTGTGGAGATGGAGAGCATGGGACCAAGAATATGCTTGTGATGCTGAGAAGATAATTATCTTTTATTTTGTTCTTTGGTTTAGTACTATTTGTATTCTAGCATTGTGACTTGTTTGGATACTTTCCAATACATATGTATCATGCATCATTTATTATGCATTTCTCTAGTTGTTTATTATCTCAGTCTTCCGCTGTTTACTTTTGATGGATATTTCCTGCTTCTGATATTGTATATATTTGTTTACTTCCACTGTGTACTCTACCAATGAGGGTATAGTTTACCCACTATCACAACCAATGCCCTTGCTGCTAGTCGGTAGCCTCTGGCGTTCCGGTAAATGCGCTTGAGGCCATGCGACAAACTGGGTACGGGGCGCCTTTGTGGGGCTTCCGGAACTGGGATGTCACAAATATCTTAATAGAATCATTATCATCATTATAGAGGTTTTTTACTTCCAAGATTCCAACCCTATGAACCTTAATAGGATATCTAAAAGAATTAATTCAGTATGGAGGTAATCAACTTAACCGGTCACTTTCATTTTTTATTTATTATTTTACATACACTTATCAAATTGTGTTTATCACAAAATAATAAAATCATTATCATAAATATTCTTAAATTTTATTATGATTATGGAACTACCATTATTCATAGTCATCCCCATTATATATAAATCGAATGTATCACTTGTGCGTATGGACGAGATACTATGTCCCTCTAGTGATACTGTTTATTTTTCATCAAAATATTTTATTCATGAGTATTAAAGAGAGTTATTTTTTTTAATATGATACTTATAACCTAAAAATTCTTCTATAAATATAACATCATATATATATATTCTTAACTTACAATCCATTGGATAATGATAAAATCACTCGTGTGTATGTGTCGAATACGACATCCACGAATCGATGTGCGTTGTTTTTCATTTATATTTCACATGTATAGTAATAAGGATATAATTTATGATTATAATTTATACATATGATATAAAAATTATTTTTAATGGTTAATTATTATTAATCTTTATTCTATTCCATCATTCAACATGTGATATAAGCATTCATCCATACATCATGCCACCCATATCAAGGAATGGTGCTATTCATTTTTCAATCTATACCATTAAAAAAATATTATAAATAAGAATATAATAAATCAATATTATATTTGAATAGAAATATCATTATATTTCTTGTTGAACCATGATCAAGATGAATGCATTGAAAATAAAAAACTAAAACTTGAATGAAAAATGAGATAATCAACACTCATAAGCAATGATTTCAATAAACAATAATTAGTAAATGAGTAAAAAATAAATCTAATTCAATAATATATGTTATTATAATATTTATCATTATTGTATTATATAATTTTAATGAACATTAATTATTTATGAGGTTAAATAACACTAAACATAGTGTAAGAATAAGGTAAGAGACTTCATCCCAATTTCCCTCCATTGTGGAAAATTTTGTTGTTATATGAATAAATTATTTTATGTGGTTTATATACTAGAACTTTTATATTTTTTATCATTAATACTTCATAATTCATGATATATTATTTTTATATTCAAATTATTTATTATAATAGTATTTTTCATCAAATTTTCTAAGTGGTTTGGGGTCTCTTAACTCAATTTCCATTCAGTGGATTATTATTTTACATCATTCACCATGATATTCCATTATTATGTGTGAAATTAAGTCTTAATTTATTATCCTTTTAACAATTTTTATTTTTTTATACATTTTTTTACATATAGGCACCTAATTTATTAATTCTCAATTCAATAATATGATCATTTTTAAGGGTTTTATATTTAAATCCTATTTCTAATCAGGATTTTTTACACATAAATTTATATTGGGTAAGCTATAGGATATATATATAATAAATACATTTAATTTGTATTATCACATGATTATATCTTGAGAATACATTATTTCCATAATTTAAAATCTCAAGATACAAAAATATTTTTTAAGGAAAACTTACATGTTTTTCTACTCGGTCGGGGAACTTTTTATTTCATATCAAAATTTTCCCAAAAATATTTTAATGAATGTTTTTAATATTATTAAAAGGATTTATTTATTAAATTTTTATGTATTTTTAAATTATTACCAAATTCTTTATAGTGATTCTTATTTTCATTTTCTAAAAAGGTAATATTTTATTTTTTCCAAAATACATGCAAGGAATCATTGTTCTAATGTACTTACCATGAATATAATTTTCCTTCAATAAACAATGATCATTTATTTAAATATTAATTTACTAGTTAACAAGGTTATTTTCATTGAAAATGTTTATTTCTAATAATATTGACCTTTTTTTAAAAAATTATCTTTAACATGAATTGTGTATTTTAATCAATACTATTTTTAGTATTATTTTTATTGTGTCTATGTTTGAAAATTACAACATCCCTATACATTAATCATATTAAATTTATTATATGTTGTGATTATACATGCCTTTTACTTTTATTGATGGTTTATGGTTAGTTTGCAAACGAAATGTATTAATATTGTTAATCTTGATTAATTTTTTAGTCACTAACAATCCATTGAAACATTAACATTATTATGATAATTAGAAATTAATATTATCTTCAATATCCATATTCATTATATCATAGATATTATTATTTCTTAAAAAAATTATATTTATACAAATTGTGTTTTTATTTTTTTTTTTTGATTGAGGAAAGTCTTGATAAATATATATTATATTCTCAATAAACATATTTATAGTTGATGAATATTGTTTTTGAATGGAATTAATCATTAAATAAATGAGGAATTCATTATTCACGTAGTGATGGGTGGGGAACAATTATATATATCAACTCAATGAATTGACAAATATAATGAGAAAATCATTAATATAGAAATAAATCGGATTTTTTTATTCCTACCCATAGTTTAAATTGTTGTGTTTCAATGTGTTGAAGGTATATATATTATGTTGTCTCAGATCATGAAATACAATATTTTTAGTATTCATAATTTGGAATCAAGTTATTATTATCAATGAGATTGCTATATTTATATTTTCCATGGATAAATTTTTTCACTCATGTTATTGATTAAATGGAATGTGTTAATAATTATTTACTATGCCACATCTATTATGACTTATATTATCATTATTGAATATGTTATACATATCCCTTATTGTGTATTTGAGATTACCACTTAATTTTATTTCATTTCACCGAGATATATAGAAGGAATATTTGAGTGAAATCAAGGATGCATAATATTAACTCTCAAAATTTATTATATTATTTTTACAATTTACTAATAGGAATTTTTTTATGTTTGTAGGTCTTTAGTACAAATACACTATTTATACCTTTGGGATGTGAGGTGTAGTATCTTTTTACATTGTAATAATATAACAACAATTTTTGGTTTACGACAATCAGGGTAATTACCGTTGGTATGAGAGGATTTTTAGTAGAATCTATGGGGACATTATTTTGGAAAATGCATATTATGAAACATAACCATATAATGGAATTTGAGGATAATTCTATTTATAGGATAGCATCATAATATTTTGGTAAATTATTGATTTTTTTCTTTAGAGCACATTCTCCCTAAATATTATATTTGGCGATAGTTTTTGAAATAAAGATTATATAGATTTTTAGAAAGGTGATGACATGAATTAGTTTCCCGATCCATGCCCCACATGGAATTTATTAAAAAACAAAAGAGAACAGTACAAGAATGAGGTGTAACATACTTAAATCGGTAGGGAATTAAAGATTATACATGATAAATCTTTAAGAATACCAAAGTCTAAGAGGAGAAACATCTACAAGAGTTCGCCATCATATAGAAGCGCCAGAAGAATTTTAATCTTTCCCTCTCAAGAAACAAACCTGCAACTTCAAGCCTGAAATGCATAAAACCAGAAGTTCTACAACTGGATGACACCCATCCATCCAAACAGAAGACCTAAAAAGGAGACCATGGTGTGCAAGAGATAATAGAGTATAAAAGAGTTCTATTTCAGCAAGAATCACACTCTCAAAACAAATTCAATGAGAACCATTTAACACCAAAAGATAGAAAGTAAACTTCTTCTATTGACATCAAAAAATTAGAACCATATAAATCTACAGTACTTTCAAGAAACCCCACCAAAAAACCATCAGCAACATGCATCAAATAATAAAAACATAAACAACATCATTCGATAGACCCCATAAGAAAATCATGAAAATGAAATCCAGGAAATGAATAGAAAATGGGTTGAAAGATCAAGGAGACTTAATAGAAATCTTTATCCATTCATTGAAAATGAATTGTTTTATTTTAAGATATTCCTCAGCATAAATTACACCCCTTTGGAGTTGTTGGTGGTCCATTTCTTGAAGCCTTTCCATATGATTATTCCAATACTATATTTCTTGCTCTGTGAAGTGATGTGAGAAATAATATAAAACAAGACTCGAATTATCAATCTGAGGTTTTTCTTGAACTAGTCTGGAGGCCTCCTTCCTGGAAGCATCCAGAGATCTTATAGAAATAGTTTTTTCAGTATGAGAGTAATCCCTATGTGTTATTGTTTTCATTGGATTTGGAGTTATAAATCTGTCTGCATCCACTATAGGCTTTTTTCCTTTACTGGACATGGACTTCATATCGGACTCCTAAATCTCTTCAGGTTTATCATCCTCCTCAACTAAAGAGTCACTGGAAACAGAAGCATCAACATGGTCTTTGTCTTTATCCTCTTCGGTATTTTTATGCACACTTGTTTTTCAACTAAATTTTGATCTGAGAAATATTTTTCTCCCTTTTCAGAGGACTCCTGATGTTAAAAATTTTCTTCCTTACAAGGGGGAGGATTGGTAGTGATGTCAAGGACAAAATATACATAATCTGAAATTTGGTTCTTAGTTGATTGGATAACATCCAATCTAACATTATTTTCATTGTTTTCCTTTTTAGAGTTCATAGAAGGGACATATGTGTTACTATTCACAACCCAAGTGGGTTTCCAATTCCTGGTACAAACATTACCTTTTCCACAACTGTATGTTGAATTCCCAAGTCTAAATATTTAATGACAATACTTAGGAAACCTCTCATAAAACACCTCTTGTGAGAACCCAGATTCACCACACTGAATCCAAATGTGAGAAGGCAAGTGCTGTGAAACATCAATTTCAATACATATTCAAGAAATTGAGGGCCTACAAAGGAATTTGGTTTTTGAATATAAACTTAAAGGGTTCCCAATGAGACTGAAAATAATAAATATGGTATCTTGATTGAAAAGATAAAGAGGTAGCTCGGGAAAGCCAACCCATATAGTTAATAACTCTATAAACAGTTGGTCAAGTATATATAGACAATATTTTTGGTGCACAATTAGTATAACCATATTATTCGTCTAACATAACTATCCCATGGTATTTTCACATGTTAATTAAAATATTATGTATGATCTATTATGATGAATGATAAAATAATACATATTGGAAAATTTGATACACTATAATAATATGTGATGATACTAAATTGCCTTGGGTTGATATGTGTGAGATTTATTTAGTGGAATATTTAACACATTAAAGGTTTTATATGATGGTATTTTAACATGAATATGTATATTTTTTGAGAAAATTATAGTTATACAACTATTCGGTTTATTATATTTTAGAAGGTTATTTTAGGAATAATTATTTTTTTTTTAACTTTTACTATTTATATAATCATTGATGATAAAGTTATAATAGTCAATTAAAATTATTAGATTTTGTAAAAAAGTATGATTATAGAATTATTTAGTGGTTAGAAAGTTATTTGATAACTATTGTTTTTAGGATGTTAATCTTTTTTTTCAAAAAATTGTATGAATGACTTTAACATTGTTTCAGAAATGGGAAACATATAAGTCGGGTGGAATCCCCTTGTATATGGAATGGTTGTGGGGATAGGAACAATAACATTAAATGTTAGAAGGGAATATCACATACCACTGGACTATGGGATTTAATTGTTTATGTGTCACCATTTCTATATAATTTAATCAATGGATAAAGAATAAGTTTATTTTTGAAATCACAATATAGTATAAAATATTTTGAGTTTTTTAGATTTTGAGATGGTTAATGGTATTTTATGAAATGTTTAATTGGTTTGAAGGATACGAGTCCCATAAGATTAAGGGTATATATTATTTATGAAAAATTATTTTACATTATGTTATGATGTTAAATGAAGGTAATGATATAGCCTTTGAGGTTCAAATATTCTTTCACATAGAGTATGTTGAGGTATATTGGGATGTGAGGTTATTAAAAATTGGGTGTTATTGATGGTGAATTGAAGACAAATGATTTTTTTCATAATATAATGGATTATTCAATTTTTTAATTATAATAACTTTATCAAATATATTTTTTCATAATATCTAATGAAAAAAGGAATAAATTTTTACTTTTTCTTGGATTATTTAATTCATTAGAAGTTGGTTTTATTTGTTAAGTAAAGAAAAATCCATCTTGAATCCCCATAGTATTTTGGAAAATAATGATATTGTTGTGAAACATTAATATTGGATAAAATCTTAATTTTTATGTAATTATATTTAATTTGGTTCATAGTCTATATGTTAAAGCGATTCCTTAGGTAACATCCCAACGCATGTTCCACACACTAGTTTGCCAAGATAGTCAGTCAGATGACATCAAGTGTGCTTCCCCGTACTCTACAGGCTACTAAATAGCAGTGATAGTTTGATAATTCATTCATAGGGGGACTATACCCTCTATGGTTAGAGTAATTAACCATTAAAAATAATAAAAAATAGAGGATGTGATATATAAGAGTAAACAACACCAATATATCATCGTAAACAATGAACGAAATATAATATCCAAATATGCAAAAACATGCTAATATACTTGTCATGTGTCTACAGTAAACACTAGAAATAAAGATACTAACAACTCCAACAAGGGTCCCAAAGCATGTCTGGTTCCATTATCAACGATCCAACCTCAATTAGCCATATAACTCATGGGCTTTTCTATTTACCTATCTTATAACAATAATGTCTATTCATGTACCAATTAGGAAGACCATGTAGGTTGAGAGTATAACTCAATTTGACACAACCAATAGTGTCTAAAACAAAATAAAGAAATATAATAGTGCATGTTGTTCTATAAAGAAGAAAATGAAATACATTAGTAAACAATTATCACAATATCAGTTTTTCTTAAATTATTCACATTAACTATAGGGTTCTTTAGAAATATTGTACCTCTTACCAACATTAACTCTTCAGAGAGACCAGAGGGCTCTAGGTAATATGATATATTAATACATACTTCACCTCATGATGGATCCCATAGTATTCACTAGTTATATGATATCTCATAACATGTTTTCACTCTTACGGGTGATCAAAATATTATCAAATGGGGACATATATCGGAGTACCTTTTTTAGAATTCATAAGTTCAATCATGATTAACCATTTTACCATCATTAAATTCTTGAAAGGATATGAATTATACCATTCAAACATCATAAAAAATATTATGTTACCATTCTATTATTCATATGTATAATGACCATGTTACCTTATTTACTTCTTAATTGAATGACCATGTTACAATTCCTTTACTCATTATTACAGTTACCATGTCACCATGTATATGTCTTAGTTTAATGGACATGATAACATTCATTTACTCATAAATATAATGACCATGTTACCCTGTATACTTCTCAATTGAATGACCATATTCCCATTCCTTTACTCATAATTATAATGAGTATGTTCCCATTCCTTTAAGAATAATTAATTTTCTATTGAATATTAACATAAATTTCATTTCTAATTCAAAAATTATATTTTCACATAATTAACCATAATTAATTTACCAATTAATTAAGTTTATGAAATTTATTGATTAATATAACAACTAATTAACCAATATTCAAAACTCAAATCGCAAAATTAATTTCCAGATTCAATTATCCAATTATAAATCTCAATTATTCATAATTAATTCCACTATCAATTATCTATATCACAATATCAAAATCACAATACTAATTATTTAATTGGTTGTGTTAATTTAAATAATTAAATATATCATAATTAATCCTCCAATCAATTATTTAAATCACTATCCCTAAATAAAATTACCAATTTCCCATTTAATTATTGGGTTCATCAATAATTCAATATGTAAAATTTCCATGATAATTAACACAATTTAGGAATTAAAATTTCTATAGAATACTAGAAATTGTAAAAAAATTTACACATATAATGTTTATGAATATGAGAATTGAATATTAGACCATAATTCATTAATTGATGATCCATCAATGGATCTAAAATCCAAAACCCATATGGAAATATGTATATGGTTGTAAAGAGGTTTCTAGATCATGTTTGATCATGATAAAAACATAAAATGCAATATTCCATGGGATTTTACCACAACGGGTAAGAAGAGATAGGATAAATCCAACCAAAAAGACTTACAACTGATTTATGGCATTAAGAGCATATATTGAAGGGGGTTTGACACTCCAAAATCTCATGGACGTTAATATTAGGACAAGAGGAGAAGAGATGAAAGGGATTCCAATAGAAAACATCCTCACAACAATATCAAAAATGTAGGTCATGCATTTACGTAGTGTGAAATTTAGTTACACATTGTGTAATTCTTGTTGACAATTTTCACTGAAAAATTCATCACCTGATATGTATTTTATTATAAAAAATGATCAATTACATGATGTGTAGTCCCCTTCAAAGATGTTTAATTGTTATATAGTTTATTTTTCATCCCATTTTCCTTTTAAATAATCTCAAATCACCACAAAACCATTTTAACCCTTAAATAATTTATTACCAGACTCCGTTAATTCAAACAAGAATGAACCCCAAAAAATTATGTCATTTTCTCTATTAAAGTCTCTCTTTCCTAAAACATGACTGGGTCAATAAGGGTCAAATGTAAAAATTGAGGGAGAAATACCTGAAAAAATATGGGATCTTATAATCTCCACATCTTATAACATGTCATCCTTGATTTGAACTTCTAATCATCTCTATTATTCCAATAAAAAAAGATCAGACCACTGAGCCCATATATATTCTTTCCTTTCCCAAGATTTATAGTACACATGTTAATGTAGCCACAATACATGAACTATCTACACTTTTTGTTCCTGAAACACATTCTCATTGTGATCCAATACATGTGTCAGATGCTCCTCAAAGGAAATGTCAATCTCAAGATCAATATCCCCCCACTATGATCACATGAGAAAGTTTGAGAGAATAAAATAGTTTTTTATACAAGTAAAAAGTCATGAATATCACTATATTTTTGTGTAGGGATCATTTGGTATGCCAAAAACCTAAATATCTCTACTACTTGATATTTTCTATTAAACATGGATTCCAAATTTCCCTACTTATACATCCTGGAGTGACCCAACCTAGGTGAAAATTCAAGGAATATATGAAAACCATTTGTAAACTCTAGGGGTTATCTATTTATGTCATCTTATTATTTCTACACAATCTTGACAATATCCATACATTTCCAAATTAGCCAAATATTCTCTGAAGTCTCATATAAGAGACTCATTCTCATCTAATCGAACTCACCAGTCTCTAACATGTATTGAAGTGATCTAAATGGGATACGATAAAGATCCACATATGGTTCCATCTATATAGTTTTCAGATAACTTTTTATATATAAGAAAAATCCACTAATAATTTTTTTTAAAAATCCACCAAATTCAAGAGCACACACCCACTACATACCCTCAGGAACCCATATATTATGATTTCACTACCCATATGTTTATGGGTTGAAATCTATACTCAATAATAAATGTTTTCCATGTAATTTATATAATCCAATAAAGAGTCATGAATGGAAATGTGAGTCATGATGTTAAAATATTTTTCATGGTAGCCCAGTCCATATGTAATACCTCTCAGATTGAAAAATATCTCAGATAATCCACTGATAAAGTCTCCCATATAGGTAAGAAATACAATAATTTCATCAATAGATCCACAAAATACCAAATAGCATCATTCATACTTAGTGTCTTTGGGAGACCCACAAAAAAGTACAATTTCACATAATCTCACTTCTACTATAGAATAGGTAATGACTGAAGCAAACCTCTTGGTCATTGACACTCATCCTTCACAGTATAATAGGTGAAACATCATTTCATAAAACCTTCTATCTCATTTTTCTGGATGGGTAACCAAAACTATTATCATAGTTAGGATACATTTTTGTTAAAAATTTATGCACCACCAACTTTGTGGCATGAAATTCCCATATGAGCTCCTCCCACATGCTTGTATAAAAACACTAAATTACTAAAATAGATGATATCATACTCATCGATAATCCAATATAAAGGTGACTCCACACCATTAAGATTTTCACCCATGGTCAAACACTCTGGATCCATATACATTATGTCTAAGATCTTTCTCAAAAGTATAGACTCTGCTAAAACTGACACTATAGTAACATATTCCTGGTTCTATTAAACCACCACATGTAACTCAACTAGCAAGGATATAATTTTACACATAGAACAAGAGTAATGAACAATCATAGTTTGAACATATCTGCTCAAAGAACCAACAACATGTTTTCCATTCCCATTAATATATTCTAACTCAAGTGTGCCTCCACATACACCTGAGGTTATAAAGAAGTAGTGAGGATAATAAAATTCCTTCATGGGGAGACAACACCCTCATAGATCAGAGTACTACACCAAAGGAAATAATAACGTATAACATAAGTAATATATAATAATAAACAACATAAATAACTATTGGTAATCAATGTAAGAAATAAAATATCCAACTAAGCATAAATATTCCATGGTAATTTAGGTTTCATGTGTCTAAAAAGAAAAATGAATATAATGATATCGATAACTCTTAAGAGGGTCCCAAAGTATAACTGATTCCCTCATATAAGCTACAATAACAATTATTCATCTAAATTAGTAACATTTCGCTTAACCTGTCATGCATCAATAGTGTCTATTAAGGTATGGATCAAGAAACCCAATTAGGGTGAGAGTATAACTCAGTAGGAAACCAAAATCAACGTCTAAAACTATATCCATTCATATAACAGTGCATTTAGTTCTATAAATAATGAGAATAAATTTCATAAGTAAATAGTTATCACTCTATAATTTATTATTTATTTAACCACAATAAATCCAAGGTTCTAGAGGAGACCCATACCTCATTCCAACTTTTTCTCTTTCTAGAGCCTGAAGTGTTCTAGGTAATATGATATATTAACACCTACTTCGTCTCATGCTGGAGACTAATGTATTCAAAGGTGAATTCATATCATAGTAACTATATTGGCTCATGATAGAGCACGAAATATTCTCAAGTGATTCCATATCAAGGAGTATGTTAAATTTAATTTTTTATTTCAAAATTTATTACCCATGTTATCATTATTAAATTCATACATGAATTTCGATGTTACCATCAAAACATGAGAAAACATAATGTCCATGTTCCTATTACTTTATTCATAAGTATAATAACCATTTTACCATTAACATTTCCCAATTGAATTACAATGTTTCCATTCCTTGACTCAATGCTTCTAAATTCAATGACCATGTTACCATTCCTTTATTGAGATGTATAATAAAATTTTTATCATTTATACATCTCAGTTGAATGAAAATGTTACCATTCAATTACTCATATGTATATTGACCATGTTACCATGTATATTTCTCAATTGAATTACCATTTTCCTATTCCATTAGACATAATCAATTTTCAAATAACTGTCAACATAATTTCAATTAATAATTAAATGATTAGTTTATCACATAATTATACTTAATTAATTAACCAATTAATTAAGTTATCAAATTTATTGATTAATTTAACAAATAAGTAAACAATAATCACAAGCCAAATACCATAATTAATTTAAAGAATTTATAATCCAATTATCATTAAAAATTATTCATAAATAATTCATCAATTAATTATCCATATTACAATATCAAAAGCACATAATTAATTTTACAATTAATTAGATCAATTCAAAAAATTCACTATTTCCCAATTCAAATGTTGATTAATTATATAAATCACAATCCCTAAATCACATACCCAATTATACAATTAATTATTATGTTTAACAATACATCAATAAGTCAATTGAAAATGATAATTAACTCAACTGGGAACACAAATTGTTAAATAACCCTATAAATTCATTATGTTTAACACAATTATAAATTTTAATACCATGTGAATTGAATGTTAATGAATCTACCTTTATCCAATGATCCAAATCATTTCCAAAGTCTAATTCCCATGTGGAATGATGAGGATGGTTCTAAATAGGTTCATATTTCATGTTTGATCAAGATAAAAACTATAAATTTAATTTTCCAATGGATTTCACCATATCGGGTAAGAAGAGAAAGAATAAATCCAAGAAAGAAGAATTACCATGGATTGATCGCATTAACGGGATATATATAATGAGGATTGGAACTCCAATGTCACAGAGAGGGTCACCCTTGGTTTTGAAGAGACAAATTTTAGTGGTTTCTATAAAAAATAATCCACAAAACCACATTAAAAATGAAAGTTGGGTATTTTCATGGTGTTTAATTCAATTACACATTGTGAAACTCTTTTTAATGGCCTTCTCCAAAAAAAATTATTATTATTATTTTTAAAGACCACAAACAATTTCATGATTTATAATCCCTATACATGTCAAGTAAATGTACTATGGTTGAATTTTGTAACCAATTTCCCTTTAAATAATCTCAACTCAATAAAAACCCATTTTAACCCTTAACCCATTTATACATGGACTCCATTAACTCAAAAACTTTGGGCCATTTTATCAAAAAATATCTCTCCATCTCCAAACAAGACTGGGATACTAAAGTTGAAATGAAAAAATAGAGAGAAAAGTACCTAAAAAAGGTTATATCTTACATCGAAAATTTAAGAACATGATATTGAAATAAAAATAGTATCGTATGAAATAAATTTCAATTTTTTTAATTAAACCCATCATTTATTTATGTATTTTTTTCAACATTATATTGACCATGTTCTATACCAATAACAATTATTCTTTTGTCATTATTTTTATCCTATATCTCAATATTTTCAATTTTTCCAACATTTTCATATTTAGAAACATAGATACGTGTTATTCAAGATAAACTTCATATTTCAATTGTAATATTTCAATGTGGGAGATGTATGCTTCATTTTTAAAAAGTGGTTCTTAAAAAAATAATTATTAAATTTAAAACCATTGATAACTGATTAAAATATCTTACAATGGAAGATGTAACGTTTTTAATAGAGGGATAATGTAATTCCCTAATATTTTATAAGAAGAAAAGTTGGTTTCCTAGCATACACAACATGGAACACTAATCTTAAATGATCCACGTAATATTATTATTTAAAAAATGACCATTATAAACAAACCATTGAATTGATGCATTTGAATAATATTTACCAAATTATGATATATATATATATATATAATAGTAAATATAAATTTTTTGATTAATTATTAGGGAATGAAAACTCAGTTTTTAGTAAAGTTATTTCATTCTACAGAAATACAATTTCAAGAAAAAGTATGTTTATTATTTTTTATGAAAATATTGTAACTAATTTTGGGAACATTCATAAACTAAATATCATAAAAATAATTTCATTTTAATATCATCATACCAAATTATCTTATGGTAAAATATATATATTTTTGTGAAAATATTAAAATTCATGTGAGTTGTGAAAATACATATTCTTCTTGAAAACTATATTTTTTTTTTGAGAATTTACAAAGATCGACATTTTTTAAATTGAGTTAAAAATAAAATTGCCTATATTAAAATATTATTAATCCCAATATGTTCATTAAGTCAATTTTATGATTTAATTGTAAAAGTTGAAATTTTATAAATAAAAAGGCATTTGTTTGGAAAAAATGTCATTGTGTTTGTTGTTTTTAATTTAAATTCATTACATACCCTTATAAGAATCAGTTATTTAAAAGGTATTACTTATTTTGACTAAGTATTTAAAAATATCATAAACATGTCTCCAAATGTTTTTGTCATTATAAATTGTAACCAGAGTAAAATTTTATCCCCATGGTAAGGGAAAATCATATACTTATGGTAAAAATCATATTATATGGACTATAAATTGACAATAAATGTTTTATTATTTTCACCTGATGACCCTATTTCATGAATAGCCATATAATATTCAAATATATATATATATATATATTTATATATTTTTCCATGATTTTTTCCTTTATATTATTTTATATAACATAAAGTCAAAATTGTTATTATCTTTGTTTTATTATCATTATGTTTTCAACATAGGGGTGAAATATGGTTTTTATAGTTAAAAATATTTCTATGATATTTATATAATTTTTATTTATCATTGTAATTTGATTCTAATTTTTAGTGTTAAAATCAATACATTAAATCTCAAATAATTACAACATAAAATTTATAAAATTTACAAAAAAATAAAATTAATGATTTTATATGTATTAAATGTAAGATAATATGAAGTAATTAATGTGTCCTATGGTTATATAATATTTATATAACATATTAGGGATTTATTAAATGATTATATTCAAATTATTCACCTATTAAGTTGTCTTAATTGTAAAAGTTAATGAATTGTTAAAATATTAACATTTATTTTTCTATAATAAGAAATATTGTATTAATATAATTTAATATCTTATAATAAATTCATCATACGTGTTATTTTGATATATTTGTAAATACCATCCATGATTTATTTATGAATTAAATTTTAGTTTTATAGTAAATTCCATAACCCCTAAAGTGTTAAAATTATGATATATTAGTAATATTCAAAATGATTAATGGGGTGTTAAAAATGAAATATATTTGTGGAAACTTTATCTAGACTTGTAATAATTTATTTTATGAATTTTTTTATACAAAAAATCATAGTATTTTTGAAATTTATTAGATTGGAGTCGTGTTTCATTGATGATTATTTTTTATTAATTTAATAATTTAAAAATTACAATGGTTCCCCTCCCCAATCACATATATTGACACCCCTTATATCGTTAATTTAAACCACATTAATAATTATAAATTGGAAAACCACTAAAAAATATGTATCTAAATTATGGTGGTTTTTTTTTCATTAGTCCAACCCTATTATCCTGATGAGGATATCTAGAGGTGTTCATTCAATGAAGTTTAAATATCATAAACTGATCACTTTATTTTTTAATCAAGATTTACCTTATCAAAATATATGGAATTTATAATAAAATAATACTCAATGTATCTAAGATATGGAAAATTTATTTTCATTAGTAATAACCACTAATTTCCACAATCACTCCCAATAAATGGAAAACGAATGTATCAGTCATGTGCATGTATGATTTACTTCTGCATTATTGTGATACAATTTATTTTTCTCGCCATATTTTATGTATGGGTATTATTATGTTTTTAATTGTTATATATTATAATTTTTAAATAAATATTATTATGGAATTATAATATCATATCTACCTTCATACGTTTAAATATATTGGAAAGCAATAACGGTGCTTAAGCATATATGTGTATTACCACCTATACAAAGTGATGTGACTTTTTTTTCATTTGATTTTCACATGGTTGGTAATGAATAATTGTTTTCATAATATTTATTTTATATAAGTTATGATAATGATTCATTAATTTTTATTTATTATTTACCTTTTTTTCTTTCAATCCTTCAAAAAGTGGAAAAACATTCATGCATACGTATGACCTACTATCTCCATGAATGGTATAATTAAATTTTCTATCTTAATAATTAAAAAATAATTATAAAAATTTATCTAGTAAATTTATTGATGATTTAATCTTGATAATGATGAAAAGATCAAAACTACCAATTTATGATGTACACAAAAAACGAGGTAGTTAGCACTCAGAAACATTTATTTTAATAAAAAATTATTAGCAAAATAGTGCTAAAATATTAACATTTTATCATATATGATATTAAAAGTATGAAATTAATATTTTCATATAATTATAATTGATTTAAATTAATAAATTATTTTAAATAACATTCAACTAAATAGAAACATAATGTGTGTGAATTCATTGGATTTTCCCTTTATTGATGCATATTTTAATGTTATGAAACTAAATTATCTTAAAAGTATCATATATTTACTCCCATATATTTTATATTTATAATTATTTATAATTAATTATATTTTTTCAAATTTAAATTATATATTGTAAGGGGAGTGGTCTGGAAAGCTACCAAGAGGTAAGGATATTTAACACAATTCCTATTAATTGGAATATATGTCTTCCTCATTGACTATTCTATAAAATTATTATGTTTTAAATTACATATAAATGTAATATAATTATTTTAAAAATTTATATGGATATTTTTTTTCCAAATAATTACTTCATTGAATAATTATCCCATCAATGATATGATATTTGTACGAGATTTATGTTTCAATTCTATTTTACATTGGGATTTTTTATGATCGAATTTCTATGAATAAAATTATATGATCCTTATATGATAAATATATTTCATTTTTCTTTTAATATTGTTATATCTTATGAATCCATAATTTCCTTCCATTAGAAAATCAATATATTAAAATTATGTTTTTATGGAAAACTGAATTTTTTCCTACTCAATCAGGAAAATTATTATTCTATATCCATTTTTCCAAAAAATGAAAGAATATTTTTTTATTATCCAAATGATCAAATAAATAAATTTTATTAAATTATTTAATATTTAAAAAATTGTTTTCAAGGAATATTCATTTACTTTTTTATAAATAATTTACTTTATAAATTTTAACCAAAATGTGAAAGGAATATTTGTTTTAATGTACTTGAAAATAAATATTTTTACCATAATCATGAACAATAATTTATTTGGTTCTCAAAATATATATTTTAATGTTTTATTTAACTGGATGTTTATTTATAACAGTAAGTGTATTTTTATTTTTTTAAAAATAATTTTCAAATGGAAAAGTGTATTTTTTGGAAGAATATTTTTAATAATATATTATCGTATTTCTATTCATCATTGAAAAAACAACTTACATTTTATTTACAACTGTATATATATATTCAAATGATATCATCCTTATTACTTTTATGAATGGTTTAAGATTAGTTTGAAAGAGGAATTTATTGACACTCACTTAATCAGTTTTTTTATTAACATTCTCTTGAATCATTAAATTTCTTGCTATAATTTGAAAAAACATTACTCTTAAATGTCTATATTCATTGTAACCTAAATACTACTATTTCATATATAGTGTTTAATTTTTCACTTGTGGTTTTTTACTATGAATTCTATTTGATTGATCAGGGTAAATCATGATAAATCAATTTTTTTACTCATTGTGTTTATTTATTGATAAGAAATATTGTTTATGAATTTAATTGATTATTAGATTTATGAGAAATTAATTGGACATATATTGATGGTTTGGTAGTATTTATGGATATCCCTTAAATGTAACAATTGGTCTCATAATAAAAATTAATAACCTTTTGTTACATTGGGTTTTGGTGTTTTTTAACCATAGCTTAAACTATATTAGTGTAATGAATTGATAGTTAAGATATCATGATGTCTTAGATAATGACATACAATATTAATAATTTCCATAACTGAGAATTTAGTTATAACTATCAATGATATTAAATCAAAGATATTATCTATGGTTGAATGTTTTATAATATTATGGATTAAATGTCATTTGTTCAGTTACATTACTTGTAAAATTTATTATGCCTTATTTACTCAAGATAGTATCTATTTTAAGTAACCATACTACGAATCCAAGATTATACTTTTATTTTTTCCCATGAATATGAAGAAGATTTTTTTTTTGTGATTTAAAGGATTCAAAAAAATTATTTTCATTATTTTTTATATTTAATTTTAAATGTAAAAAATTAAAATATTACATGTATCTAGTAATTCAGAATTACTAAAATATTTGGTCCTTAAGGAAGTGATCCCTAGAATCTTATGTAAATTAAATTAGATTACTAATTAATAATGTTCCCTTGAGTATAGGTAATTAAACTAATTGATATTGACTAAAAATTACAGTAAACTAGAAATCATAATGTGTACAAAAAATGTATTTTTACCAAGAAGAGTTATGTCACTTAATCGAGATCGTTCAATTTATTTATTCTCACAAACCATTCGTATATTCAATAAATTCAAGGATATTAAAAGATAAATGAATTAACTCTACTAAAAAATTATTATGATTATAGTATAATAGTTTTTTCAACATCCTTTACATACTATTATAAAAAGAAACAACATTCTTGGGTTTGTACAAATAACCACCTTCATGAAGTGATGCCAATCATTTTCATAACCACCTCATAGTCCTAGTTATAATTATGTATTTAATGATTGTATGTTATATTGATGATATAATTATGATTCTATAAATATATGATAATTTTTTTTCTAGACACACATCAATTAAAAACTTTAAAACGTCTCTAATGTGTATGTGGAGACTATATCTTTCATGGATGAGACAATTAAATTTACATACCAAACTCAGATGGATTAAAAAATGGGGGAATTAATTAATTAATATTATATTTATAACATGAATTTTTTTTTGGTAAATTTAATATTATCACCATAATATGGCATGTTAATACTCATTTATCTTTTAGAACACAATTTTTTTGGATGGGTTTTCAACCAATGTGAACACTGTTGTAATGTTTATGTGATGAATGGTTAAAGACTATTACATCATCGTAATATTTTTAAATAATGATTAATTTATGATGTTTTAATTCTTAATTAAATATTATATATTTATTTATAATTTTAAATAAAATAAAGGATTTCAACAAAATTAAACCTCTAAGAAATGTAATTATTAATCCCTCAAAGTGAACCATTACAAAAAATATTTGTAAAATATCAATTTTTATATAGAGTCATGGTAAAATAAATATTAAAAAATCTTTAAATTTTTAGAATTGATAAACCATGGTCAAGGTGAAAGTACTTGATCATTCAAATGAAATGAAGGTGGAAAACTAAACACATAAAATATAAGTATTGACTTTATAAATGAATTATTAATGAACAGTTAAGAAGAATGTATATATGAATGATGTCTATAAATAAATGTATAAATATGAACTTAATATATTTTTATAATAAATATGAATTTATTATAATGTTTTTATTGTGAATCCAAATAAAAGGATATATAAGGTAATATATTTTAATTAAAATATTTTTTTCATGTATTAAATTAAAATTATTTATCCTAGATCCGTTTATTTTTAATTTTTTTATAAATAAATGAAATTTTAACTCATGTTCTGTAAATTAAAAATTTATAATATTATTTACATTCAATGTAATATTTTAAAAAACAATCATTAAAATATTGTTATGTATGGTTTATTATCTAAATTTTTAAAAAATTAAATAAGTATAATTTTTAATTTACATATCAAAACTACATTTTACCACTATTGTTGAAATTATTGACTATTAACCTTCATCTAAAATAAACTTTAGTAAAATTTAAAATAATATCATAATCTCTATCTTCTAAGAAATGTTAGATATTATAATCTATTAAAAGAAAATAATTTTGACCATTTTTTTCTATACATAGAACATAGTTCTGAATATGAGGTAAAATGAGTTTTTAGGGTTTAATGATTAAAAATTTAAAACATAAAAGTTAATTTTTATTTTGTACTTGGGAATTATAGATGATAATAGCTGTGATTTATATATATCATTTTGATGGGATAAAATTACATATATATGATATGTATTAGAAAACTATATACTATTTTATGGAAAAAATCAGGGAGGCAACTTGGATTTTTAATTATATAGATTTAACTGGGTATTAGTTATTTAAAAACAGGTAAAACATGATTGAATATGGGTTGTAAATATGGTTCCCAAATATTCCTATTTTATGTATACTAATAGTTTTAGGGAAATATTTCTATTCCCAGGGAGAAGTAAAATTAATGATCATTTATGGTTAAATTTTTTTCATTTCATGTAATCATTTTCATGAGCACTCATATCACATTTATGGATTCATAAGAACATTGTGTGTTTTATTTATTTTCATTGAGAAAATATTGATTCAATTTAATTTATTTGATTCATTTTATATTATCTAAATTTATAGTGGAAAGATAACTATTATTAAGGGTTTTACTATTTTATATTTAAAAAGCACATTTATTTTCTATTGTATCCATTACAACCATTTAGATATCATCACATTATTAAAAAAAGGGGGATTTACATTTTTTTAGAAAAAATATATTGTTATATATTTATGCTAATTGGGTTCTTCATAGATTAAGGATTTTTTTTAATTTAGGAGTACAAAATTTAAGAAATATTTTTATATATATAAGTAGTGGAAATTGAGTGGAAGTGTCCACTTTATAAAATATGGGTTTTATGTGTATGATTTTATCATAATTCTCTACAAAATGAATAAAAAATTGGCATATAATAAGGTAAATTATTTATATAAATCACATATTTTTGATTTATTTATTAATGGGAGTTATAGAATCTATTAGATTATGGTTTTGATAACTCTTGAGGTAATAGTGATGTTAAAATTAACATAAGAAATTATTTTTTTATTATATTATCATCAGATATATTTAGATCATTTTCATGCTTTTTTCATCTAATTCATGTTATTTGATAATTGATTTCCATTGAAAAAATATATTTAATGAAATATAATGCAATAAGGAGGATAAACTCTATTTAAATCACCAACTCATGATAATCAGAATAGAAAAGATTACAATTATGTTAGCTTATTGGTCATTTCCTATAAAAAACATTTCCAAATACAGGGGAAAATTTTGTATCCATAGAGAAACATTTCAATTTTAGGGAATTTTATAAAACAACAAAATATAAATTTTATTGAAACTAAAGACTCATTGGTATCCATAGGATGGTAAAATTACCATCATATGATATTTAAAGACATGAGATTGTAAAAATATTAAAATTCTACCTTTATATATATCTTTTTAAAGGTGAAGGGAATCCCCAATGGTCATTAGTTAAGAATAAAAATTTCAATGATGATATTCATACTATAAATTTATTTTATTAAAATATATATTTATTAAGATGTATTTTCCTATTTGTACTTGACATATAAAGGAAAAGAAATTTTTTGAAATAATAAAAAATAAATTTGAACTAGTTTCTTCATATGAAGAAAAAATATAAGATTTTCTATGGTTTTAACGAATTTCAATATTGGTCATGGTATTAAAATAAATACATTTCAATCAGGATTGAATGTTATTTTTATAAATGATTTGGTATCTTGGGAATTCTAATTATTATAATAATTTTGATTATTGTGATGAAAATATAGAAATTTACTTTCCTAGTATTTATGAAATTCATGAATAAAAGAGAAATAAGTAGTAAAAGAGGAATGTAATAGAGAATAATTAAAAAAATAAATATCCTGGTAAGACTCCATCATGTTACAAGTGTGGTAAATAATATTGTAAGTAATGTTTTATTGGATCCATAAAGTGTTATAGATATATAATGTTTGATAATGTGGCTCATGATTTCAAATGAAAGAGTTCCGGCCTAACCTATAATGGAAAAATGATAGTTATTTCGAAGTGAGATGTTTTTATTGAAATTACAATGATTATTATTCTAATATATATCTAATGTTTGTAAATTCAGGTGAAAATCATCATGATCAGGAGAAAAAAATTGATGAGACATAATCATTACTAATATCATAGATTCTGGACTATCTAATGAAGTTGTTAAAGGTATATTAGTTAATTATTTACATTATCGTGATGTATTATTTTATTCATGATAAAAAAAATTTATTACTATGAAATTTTTATATAATACCATATTAATAAAATAATTCATAACTTTTGGTAAATATACCTGTGGGTAGTATAATGGAAACTAGAATCTATATGAATTATAACATTATTATTTGTAGAATTATTTTTCAAGAAAACCTTTTCTAATTCCCATTATAGTGTTTTATATTGGTATGGATATAGATTATATTAATATTTATCATGATAATAGATACTTAAGAGATAAAAAATAACTATTTGGGATGATATTGACTTTCTATATAATAATTAATTAATATCTTTGATAACATATTAACAAATAGAGAAATTAATTAAAAACGTGAGTGAATGTTGTCCTGGAAATGTTATTGAAAAGACGAAAACTATTCAAATTTGTGATACGCTAGTAGTAAATGAACATCTGGATGTATTTAGTAATGATTTTATTGGTTTTACCTTTAATTGGGAGTTATAAATTACTAATGAAATAATTATGGATGCAAATATAATTGATAAATTCCCTTATCTAATATCTCTGTTTGAGATTTTGGAATTGAAAATGTCGTACAAGAGTTGGATGATATACGTTTCATTTATCATAACACTTCACCATAGAGTGATCCTATTTTATTAATTAATGGTAAGTACTGTTCCATGGTAATTTTAATTGAATATAAATAAAATTATGTCTGTATTTTTAAGAAAAAAATATCAAATTCTTTATATCAATGATTTATTTGATCATCTCGAGAGTGATAAGTTTTTAAGGATATTATTAGGTTCATATAACATAAGATGAATGTGGGGGATGAACATATTTCAAGAAATGTATTTTATATGAGGTATATCCATTAGGATTTGGTGATTATGTCTTTCTAGTTAATAACATCATCGAATGTATTTATAGATGTAATTAATAGAGAGATATAAGGAAATTTTTATAAATTAGTGTTGGTGTTTATATGTAACATTATGGTATATTATATGATTTATTAGGATCATGAAATACATATAGGTATCATTTTTAATATATAAAATGAAAAAAAATTATATGATAAATTTATTGAATGTGAATTTAAGTTACAATAGTTTTTATTTCATTGGAATATTATTGTTAAATATTGTATATCAGTTGATCCTTTTAGAAACTAAAATGTTAGAAGAGTGGGAAGACATACTGAGGTCACTCTGATACATTGTTTTCTTAGGTTAGAAAGTTACTCGTCGTAGTTTTTTGAAATCATTCAATGGTTAGCTAAACCATAATACATTTGGACACGAAAATGGGTTAAATTTATCTAGACAGAGGATATTGATGAATTTTTATTTGAATTATAAATAAAAATAACAAAAGGCATATTTTTATCCTTTCCATCAAGAAATGTGGAAGTTTTTATTTATATTGGTTTTTCATTATAGGATCTTGTTTTTGTATGAATGCTAAAGGACTGGGTGATTACTTATGAATCAAACCATCTGAACTTTCCTGAATAAAACTTTTTTATATATAAATTTGAGTTGGATAATGTCGTTTTTCAATTAAAAATTTGATGAGATAATCTATATGGGAGGGGGATGTGAACTTTACATGGAATATAACATTTTGTATTATATATTCAAAAAAAGGACTAAGAAATGTGGAAAAAATGATTTTTGGAAATGATAATGTATAATGATTAAACAATTCACTATCATCTAGGTAATGAAAAAAGGTATATAATGATTTAGTCAAAAAGAGAATGCATCATTAACGATTTTACGTTTGTTACATGATCATTTGAATAATGATTTAATTATTTTTAGAATACAAATTATTCATATAAAAACTCCCACTCTTTTGGTTTAAGTTCCAGTAAATTCTTCCTTCATAAAAAGAAATAATCATGCTAAATAAGAAGATTGTGAATTAGATAAAATGGATGAATCGATCAAAAATGTTATGTTTCTTGAATTTTAAATTGATAATTAATTAATCATATGTCTTGTGAAATTTTTCTGTATTCCAAATGATCTAAATTTGAGTAATTAATTAATTTTTTGTAATTATCACAAATATATATATATTGTTCGTCCTCATAGTGTTATGTTGTATTGAGATGATTGGGAATATTGATGATCAAAAGGAATGAATAAATAAATTTCTAATTATAGTATGAAATGTTTGAATTTATATAAGGATAAAGATGATTAAATAATATTAAAGAGATATTTTTATCCTCTGCATATACCAGAATAGAAATCAAAGAATATATCCTTTGATTGTGTGGTGAGGTCTCCAAATACATCTTGGTGCAATACTGTGATTTGGGTTTTTTTATATGTAACACCCCAAGATTCCACGATACGTTTCTTTTCGAATAATGCAATGGCGTGCATTGTAAGCAACTTCGAGATTTTAACACATCATAACCAATCAAACTAGCCGTTATGAATTGTAATACCTACTTTTTAAAATTTTATAAATTCTATATCTAAAAATGGACTTCATTTTTGGATTCATAATATCAAAATTATCCTAGGGTGAAATTTTGGTACTTTTCGGATAACTTTCATATTTTGATGAATAGTGAAAATTACTAAATTTTAATTAAAAACAACTATTTTAATCAAAATAATTAATAGTGATAAATTATGAATTTTAGTGGTTTTAAAGTATATTTAGAATATATTTTTACCATGTAATACAATGTGGGTCATTGAACATAATTTCACATTTAAACCAGACATAAACAAGTGCCAATCTTTTGATAGTTATTATCTCTTAAAAACATGCTTTTTGTTTTAACAATGGGAATTAATTTTAAATTAATTTCTGCCACTTTTGTGTTTTGAATTTGAAAAAATGGATTCCATATTTGGAATAAGGATGTTCAAATTGTGTAAATAGGTAACTTTTATTTTTATACATTTTGGATAATTACTTCGGTAAATATTTTATTTACCATGGTTAAAGGGTAAATCCGGTAAACAAGGGTTAAAAAATAATATTATAATAATACTAAATTACCCTAAAACGTGTCTTAAACCTATATTTTGATACATGGTCTACCATGGTCATCTTTGGGTATATTTGGGACCCCATGGATCCACTTTTAAGTGATAATGACACTTTATTTTAATTAAGTTAAAATAAATACAAAAATGAAACAAGCATATATCTTTTAGAAAAATAATTGTTACATAGGGTTATATATGTTTTATTTTAGACTATAAATATTCATTAGAAAGTTAAAAATATTTCCTACATAATTATATTTTATTTATAATTTTTAGACAATAAATAAGTTAATTTATTTATGACACAATGGTGATGCAGTAATTACCATAATAGTGAAATATTAAAATAATTGATATTATAAATACCCAAATAAATATAATTTGATACTTTTATTGAATTAAAATAATTTTTTAGGATAACATGACATATTAGGATTGATTTAATTAACTTTTTTCTAAGTAATCATTCTGTTATGTGTTTCACAATAATCAACTATTAAATAGTGTCAAAATTGACATAAAAGAGTTTTTAAAACAAATATTATATTATTAATTGATATTAAATTCCTAAAAATCTAAGGTTCATACAATAGACTTATATCATGATATTTATATCATTAATGGACCAGTTGAGGGTCTCTTGGATGTATATAGTAAGTTTATTAACTATATAATATAAAAATACAAAGTGACATGGTAAATGTCAAACTAATTAACTAAGAGTTAAAACTAAAAGATAAGGTTAATATAGTGACCCAAACCTGTCTAAATTCTATTGGATAAATGGTTTTCTACCTATCCCCACCTTAACCGTTTAATAATAAACTTTGGAGCCATTATAAACCGAATATTAATTTATTATAAATTAATATTTCTAGCTTTTCCAAAGGTGCCCCTCACCCCTCTTATAAAAAGGGCACTCCTCCTTCTCATTTCTTCACAACTTCAAATCATTTTGGTTCGGCCAAACCCTTCCCCAATACTCTCTCAACTTACCTCACTACAACCTAGAGGAATTAGTCTGATCAGAAATCCATCCTAAGGAGCCCTTTTGATCAAATCAAAAGGAAGAACCCGAAGAAGAGGAAATGTTTTCACCACCCCTTTTCAAGTTCCTTTCTTCTTCCACTTCTTATTTCTTTGTTATTACCATTATAAAATAATAACTCCAGTATCATATATATAATGTGATGTTATTATAAATATGGTACAACCATATTCAGTATTCTATCCATCCTTTGAATAACATGTCACCATACGTGCGTACGTACGGCTTACCGTCTCCACGTCGTGGTGTAATTGTTATTCAATATATTATTATTTGGATGGGTATAATAATGATGTGTAACTCATGTAAATAATAAACATAACATGATAATGATTCTGTATATATGATATACCATCCAATTATATATTATTTTAATATCAAAAGAATGATATTGTCGCTCGTGCGTACGTACGGACTACCGTCTCCAAGAACGCGATGAGATTCATTCTCCATCATATCCATTCAAGTATAATTATAATTTGATGATTTAAAAATAGTATCTAAGGACTTGATATAATTCTGGATATGAATAATATAAATCCCATTAATAACTAATATGGCTCACATAACAAAGAATATAAAGTAAAATGAACCAGTTAACACCCGAAATGACAATAATTCTAAGATATTATTAACAAATCAATGTTAAAAGATCATATATGATATCATATAAAAGTAAATGATTCTTGTATAATTAAATAACAATTATTTCACCATTATACAGGAGGTTAACCTACCGTCGACCAAGGAAAAATTACAAAGTAAGGGGTTTCTTATCTCAATTTTAATTCCGTGAGAATTCCATTGTTCACCACTTATTTATTACATGTGGTGTGTGTATTGCCCATGTTTTTATTCATTGTGTAATATAATTTAATTCATGTATATTTACATCATCATTTTATTATCCTTCTTTCATGGTTGTATGTTTTGTATGTTACCAAATCAATAAGGGAATTTGATATTTCAATTTCCACTCATTTGGCTTTACGCATATTTCATTGATTATATTACCCCAAGATTATGTGTGGAATCACTATTCATTTGATTATGTCATAATTTCTACTCCCCTTCATGTGGATATACTTTTTATACACATAATCACTCCATTTATAATTCTCAAGTCATTGATATGAATTTGATAAGAGTAATTTTAACTCATTCACCATTTGTTGAGTTAAACATCCAATTCGTTGGTGTTGTTTTTACAAGAATATGTGTGAATATCCGTTGATTGTTTTACACTGAATATCCAATAATATTTAGTGTATTTATATTTTTCACACATAATTATGTCGTTGATTTATCCTTAACCTAAGGATATGGCCTTTATGATAGATTTCATCTCAATTTACATTCCCTTGAGACTTCTTTGTTGATATACACAAAATCACTTTTATGTGGTGTATATAATGTAATTTGACGTAGATATCATGAATCCCTTTATTCTCATGATATTACAATGTTTTGATTACCTCAATTATTTGTATTCAAGTATCTCTATTTTGGTTAGAATCTCTAACTAAAATACCATTTTTAAATGTTTTAAAGATTTATTCATCTAAATCTTTCTCATTAATGTCCATGTTTTAAAAATGGTTTTAAGGATTTATTTATATGGACATTAAAGTTTAGAAATTAAAACTCCTTTTAAAAAGTTTCAAAGTGGTATGGGACACTTTGATTCAAAAATCTATTTTTAAATGACTTCTTGACAAATAGTGTGACTTTTAAATGATTTCAAGAAAAAGGGGGATATTTCTCTCAAATAGTTTTGATGATAATTTTCATCTATGTCAATATCCTTCATTATTCTCGATTGAGGTTAAAATGATACAATACAATCTTCTATATTTTATCGAATGAGTTATGTTTGACTGTGGATGTGCTATTTTTTATACCATTCATGGTTTGTGGTTAAAGTATTGACATTTTGTATGCTAGTTTTAATACGAATGTTTATGTTATGTTTAAACCTGTTCATATGAGGAATGCATTGGACTTAATAAGTGACGGGTGGAGCCCGAAATAGCTCCTCGATGCATCGGTAGGTCTCATGAGACAAACTAGTGTCTTGGAACAAGGCCTTGGCAAAATCTTATTTGTAGTCTTGGCAAGAGGCCTTGGCTATGTGGTTATGATAGTCTGGAATTATAAATTCCATCATTATGAAAGTGGTTATTGATATTGCATGGGATTGTTCTACTATTATAATATCAATGTGAGTAAGTAAATGGAATTATTTTAGTTTATCTTTGCCATTTTATGCTGAATTTCAAGTTTAAAAGGCTTTTGTTTTAGTTATAAACTGCCTTAAGTGTTTATGCTTATCTATGAAAGCTTCTGCTATAATGTTATCCTTACTGAGCATCTGAGCTCACCCCTTTCAATGTTTTATTTTTCCCATGATTATGAAAAAGTAATTTATGAATGACCTGTAGGGATAGAATTAGGGGATATGAAGACAAGATGTTTTTTTATGATGTAATGTAAAACTTTATGGATGTATCTAGTTATTCCAAGGATACTAAAGTAATCGGTCTTTCGAGACTTGATCTTCCTTGTGATCATTCCAATGTTATGTAATAATGCACCGAATCTGGGTAACTAGGGTCGGGGCGTTATAGTTGGTATCAAAGGAAGTTTAGTACAAACCTTGGAAGCTAGATTTAGATAAACTCTGATTAGAGCACGTAGACCTAAGATGAACTTTGAGGATTATTATAGAAGAACTTCCTAGAATTTTGGTATTGTATAGATTTTGTGAGTTTTCCGAGCAATACATCCATGTCTGGATACGAGCAGGTAGAGGCGGCTCTAGCACAGATGTAGCTAGGGGTAAAACCCGAAAACACCGCTTTGAGCTAGACTCGAACGGGAACTGGTGCACGATAATGGGCATTGCTGCACTCTTGGTTACGACACTCCCGGGGGATATGCTTAGGATAATTTACATTTTCTTTAAAAACCGATTTAAGTAATATATATATATAAGATGAGAGTAAATGACCTTGGTTAATCCTAATATGTTTCAAATTGAGAATATGGTGACATTTTAATCTCTAAATGATTTTACGACTACTGTTACTCACACAATGCTTTCTGGTTTTAGTCAATGGATGGATTCCAAGGAAGTCATAGTGACTTTGAGAATGATTTACAAGGAGGGAACGGTGGTGGAAATGAGAAACAAAATGGAATGTTGATAGGCGTAAAAGATATCGTCTTTATGCCAAATCAGTTTTCCAAAAATATGATCAACAACATATATATTAACCAACTCCTAGACTCAACAAGGAAGAGAAAGGTGATGAATGATAAGAGCTCCAACAATGGAGACCATGGAGAAAAGAACCCTCAATTTTCATCATGCAGGAAATGTGGAAGGAGACACCCAGGAAAGTGTCTCAATGGGACAACGAAATGCTTTACATGGGGGAAGGAAGGACATAAAGTGAATAATTGCCGAAGAAAAATGATGAGTATTATGGAAGAAGATAAAAATGGTCCCAAGAGTCCATTTACAGTCATTTGGCATAAATATAGGGGACCTGGCCATTACCCCAGTGAATTTCCTATTCTATAGGATATTTTCTTGGTCAAAGAAGAAGCTATGTGGAAGTAAATGGTTGGAGAAATGTTTAAAAAGTATTAGCACACCTTGTTGATGGGTTTACTTTGGAATAATTTTCTCTTGTATTTGTAACCCCGCAGTTTGCCATGTGAGAATGATATTTGAGGAAGAATTGTCTCTTCTCTTGTGGATATAGGTATAAATAACCATTTGGTTTTATATGATCATTGGGGTTTGAGAAAATTATAAGTTATTATAATTTGGGATGAAAATTCAAGGTATGATATAACATTTGTGGTTAAATTATGTTATTTTGAGGAATTTATCTCATTTTGGTAATATTATAAAATATAGTTTTTGAAAAAGGAAAACACGTAGACCGTGTGACAACCCGTCACGTCGGACAAAGATGTGGGAATCGAACCCACAACCAAAGTGCGATTGGGATTTATCGCCTACCACTGGGCTAAGTGAAGTCCCTGGTTAGTGTGACTATTTTCTTTAGTTAAATGATTTTATTGATCAATAATAAGTTGATTTGGGTTCTTATTTCTTATCAAATGAATACCCTTAGTATAGGAAAATGATTTGGTGATTAAGTGATAAATGTTATTTTGGAATATGTTCACTTTGTTGGGAACACTATATGTCCAAGGAAAATAGAATACTATGGGATGCCATTAGAGGAGTAATGGTGTATTTTTATCTATGTTTTTATTGTGGATCTATAATGATTTGGGTTTTTTATGGAAATGATTAACCTATAATAAAGAATATGTTATTAGGTTAATTACTTTTTATTAGGTGACTTTAAGAGTAGACGATGTCATTTGGAGATAAAATTTAATGTGGAAGACTACATTATTATAAGTTTTGGGTTTCAATATTAGTTTGGATTATATTTAAGGATTTTAAGGAGAATTTATTATTGAATGGTATTTATTTAACTTTGGGGTATTGTTGGTTTAATTTTAGAAATTAAGATTATTATTTTTTTCTCTAATGGAATATACATTTGGGGGATCATCAGATCTTATACTAACCATTTTGGTTTTGATTAATCTCTAAAGACAAGTTAAATATATAGTTTATCCTACATGGATCATGTATTTCTATAGATGTTTATTCTAGCTCTTTTATTGTGACCAACTCTTCTTGAATACTCATTGTACAAAAAAAATAAGTTAGTGGTAAAAAGTTATTAAATAATGAAACTCTACTTAAAAAGTAAGTATATCTCTTTATTTTCTTAGTCAATATCATAAATTAATTCCTCTTCCTTATGTAATGTAACTTAAAACAAAAAAAATGTTGTCCGTTTACTTTCCTACTAAGAGACTAATGGCCGTTTGTCCCAACACAAGTTTATGGTTTTCTTATTGTTAACTTTCTCGTGATCATGATTTCTATCCCTCTCCATCAGAACTTGAAACTTATTTTATCATCCATATCCATGTTTTCCTACATGGAATCCGAGTATGGGTTATCTTGTATGACCTTTATTCCTCTCTTTCTTTCTTTTAAAGTGATAGTTTTATTGACTCTTTTTCCGATGTGGGACTTTCCATTATATTCCCAAGAAAAATTTTAAAAATTTCAAGGATGCAATTTGTTGAAGGAGGGGAGAATTTAACACCCCAAGCTTCCACGGTACGTTTCCTTTCGAATAATGCAATGGCGTGCATTATACGCAACGTCGAGATTTTAACACATCATAACCAATCAAACTAGCCGTTATGAATAGAAATACCTACTTTTTGAAATTTTATAAATTCTATCTCTCAAAATGGACTTCATTTTTGGATTCGGAATATCAAAATTAGCCTAGGGTGAAATTTTGGTACTTTTCGGATAACTTTCATATTTTGATGAATAGTGAAAATTACTAAATTTTAATTAAAAACAACTTTTTTAATCAAAATAATTAATAGTGATAAATTATTAATTTGAGTGGTTTTAAAGTATATTTAGAATATATTTTTACCATGTAATATAATGTGGGTCATTGAACATAATTTCACATTTAAACCAGACATAAACAAGTGCCAATCTTTTGATAGTTATTATCTCTTAAAAACACGCTTTTTGTTTTAACAACGAGAATTAATTTTAAATTAATTTCTGCCACTTCTATGTTTTGAATTTCAAAAAATGGATTCCATATTTGGAATCAGGATGTTCAAACTATTTAAATATTTAACTTTTATTTTTAGACATTTTGAATAATTACTTCGGTAAATATTTTATTTACCATGGTTAAAGGGTAAATCCGGTAAACAAGGGTTAAAAAATAATATTATAATAATACTAAATTATCCTAAAACATGTCTTAACCCTATTGGTTGATACATGGTCGACCATGGGCATCTTTGGGTCGATTTTGGGACTCCATGGATCCACTTTTAAGTGATAATGACACTTTATTTTAATTAAGTTAAAATAAATACAAAAATGACACAAGCATATATCTTTTAGAAAAACAATTGATACCTAGGGTTATATATGTTGGATTTTAGACTATAAATATTCAGTAGAAAGATAAAAATATTTCATACATAATTATATTTTATTTATAAATTTTAGACATTAAATAAGTTAATTTATTTATGACACAATGGTGATGCAGTAATTACCATAATAGTGAAGGTTTAGAATAATTGATATTATAAATACCCAAATAAATATAATTTGATACTTCTATTGAATTACACTAATTTTCTAGGATAAAATGACATATTAGGATTGATTTAATTAACTTTTTTCTAATAATCATTATGTTATGTGTTTCACAAAAATCAACTATTGAATAGTGTCAAAATTGACATAAAAGAGTTTTTAAAACAAATATTATATTATTAATTGATATTAAATTCCTAAAAATCTAATTTTCGGACAAGAGACTTATATAATGATAGTTATATTATTAATGAACCACTTAGGGGTCGCTTGGATGTATATAGTAATTTTATTAACTATATAATATAAAAATACAAAGTGACATGGTAAATGTCAAACTAATTAACTAAGAGTTAAAACTAAAAGATAAGGTTAATATAGTGACCAAAACCTGTCTAAATTCTATTGGATGAATTTTTTTCGACCTATCCCCACATTAACCTTTTAATAATAAACTTTGGAGCCATTAGAAACCGAATATTAATTTATTATAAATTAATATTTCTAGATTTTCCAAAGGTGCCCCTCACCCCTCTTATAAAAAGGGCACTCCTCCTTCCCATTTCTTCACACATTCAAAGCCTTTTGGTTCGGCCAAACCCTGCCCAAATACTCTCTCAACATAACTCACTACAACCTAGATGCCTTAGTTTGATCAGAAAGCCAACTTGAGGAGCCCTTTTGATCAAATCAAAAGGAAGAACCCGAAGAAGAGGTAATGTTTTCACCACCCCTTTTCATGTTCCTTTCTTCTTCCACTTCTTCTTTCTTTGTTATTACCATTATAAAATAATAACTCCAGTATCATATATATACTGTGATGTTATTATAAATATGGTACAACCATATTCAGTATTCTATCTATCCTTTGAATAACATGTCACCATACGTGCATACGTACGGCTTACCGTCTCCACGTCGTGGTGTAATTGTTATTCAATATATTATTATTTGGATGGGTATAATAATGATGTGTAACTGATGTAAATAATAAATATAACATGATAATGATTCTGTATATATGATACCCCATCCAATTATATATTATTTTAATATCAAAAGAATGATATTGTCGCTCGTGCGTACGTACGGACTACCATCTCCACGAACGCGATGAGATTCATTCTCCATCATATCCATTCAAGTATAATTATAATTTGATGATTTAAAAATAGTATCTAAGGACTTGATATCATTCTGGTTATGAATAATATACATCCCATTAATAACGAATATGGTTCACATAACAAAGAATATAAAGTAAAATGAACCTGTTAACACCCTAAATGACGATAATTCTAAGATATTATTAACAAATCAATATTAAAAGATCATATATAATATCATATTAAAGTAAATTATTCTTGTATAATTCAATAAAAATTATTTCACCATTATACATGAGGTTAACCTACCGTCGACCAAGGAAAAATTACAAAGTAAGGGGTTTCTTATCTCAATTTTAATTCCGTGAGAATTCCATTGTTCACCACTTATTTATTACATGTGGTGTGTGTACTGCCCATGTTTGTATTCATTTTGTAATATACTTTAATTCATGTATATTTACATTATCATTGTATGATCCTTCTTTCATGGGTGTATGTTTTTTATGTTTCCAAATCAATAAGGGAATTTGAGATTTCAATTTCCACTCATTTGGTTTTACGCATATTTCATTGATTATATTACCCCAAGATTATGTATGGAATCACTATTCATTTGATTATGTCATAATTTCCACTCCCCTTCCTGTGGATATACTTTTGATACAAATAATAACTCCATTTATAATTCTCAAGTCATTGATATGAATTTGATAAGAGTAATTTTAACTCATTCACCATTTGTTGAGTTAAACATCCAATTCGTTGGTGTTGTTTTTACCGGAATATGTGTGAATATCCGTTGATTGTTTTAAACTGAATATCCAATAATATTTAGTGTATTTATATTTGTCACACATAATTATGTCATTTATTTATCCTTAACCTAAGGATATGGCCTTTATGATAGATTTTATCTCAATTTACATTCTATTGAGACTTCTTTGTTGATATACACCAAATCACTTTTATGTGGTGTATATAATGTAATTTGACATAGATCTCATGGATCCATTTATTCTCCTGATATTACAATGTTTTGATTACCTCAATTATTTGTATTCAAGTATCTCTCTTTCTGTTAGAATCTCTAACTAAAATTCCATTTTTAAATGTTTTAATGATTTATTCATCTAAATCTTTCTCATTAATGTCCATGTTTTAAAAATGGTTTTAAGGATTTATTTATATGGACATTAAAGTTTAGAAATTAAAACTCCTTTTAAAAAGTTTCAAAGTGGTATGAGACACTTTGATTCAAAAATCTATTTTTAAATGACTTCTTGACAAATAGTGTGACTTTTAAATGATTTCAAGAAAAAGGGGGATATTTCTCTCAAATAGTTTTGATGATTATTTTCATCTATGTCAATATCCTTCATTATTCTCGATTGAGGTTAATATGATACAATACAATCTTCCATATTGTATCGAATGAGTTATGTTTGATTGTGGATATGCTATTTTTTATACCATTCATGGTTTGTGGTTAAAGTATTGACATTTCGTATGCTAGTTTTAATACGAATGTTTATGTTATGTTTAAACCTATTCATATGAGGAATGCATTGGACTTAATAAGTGACGGGTGGAGCCCGCTATAGCCTCTCGATGCATCGGTAGGTCTCATGAGACAAACTATTGTCTTGGCACAAGGCCTTGTCAAAATCTTATTTGTATTCTTGGCACGAGGCCTTGGATATGTGGTTATGATAGTCTGGCATTATGCATTCCATAATTATGAAAGTGGTTATTGATATTGCATGGGATTGTTCGACTATTAGAATATCCATGTGAGTAAGTAAATGGCATTATTTTATTTTATCTTTGCCATTTTATGCTAAAGTTTAAGTTTAAAAGGCTTTTGTTTTAGTTATAAACTGCCTTAAGTGTTTATGATTATCTATGAAAGCTTCTGATATAATGTTATCCTTACTGAGCATCTGAGCTCACCCCTTTCAATGTTTTATTTTTCCCAGGATTATGAAGAAGTAATTTATGAATGACCTGCAGGGATAGTATGAGGGGATATGAAGACAAGATGTTTTTTTATGATGTAATGTAAAACTTTATGGATGTATCTAGTTATTCCAAGGCTACTAAACTAATCGGTCTTTCGAGACTTGATCTTTCTTGTGATCATGCCAATGTTATGTAATAATGCACCGAATCTGGGTAACTGGGGTTGGGGCGTTACATTATATCAATTGAAAAAATATCTTCATTTTACTCCAATTTAAGATACTATATAAGAAAATAATATTTAAAAAATTTATTATAATGAGATAATAATACTACAAAGAGAACTTATATCTATTTTATATGATCATGATCTCATGAATAACTTTTATTTCTAGAAAGGACATCAATTTTTTTTAGTTTTGAGTTAAATTTCAAGACATCATTTATTCCTCAATAGGATTGGAGTGTAAAGAGAAAAATTCAGAATTTTTTGTATATTATCTAATATTTCTCATATTTTTACAATAGAATTCAGTATCAAAATCTGTCTTTAGAAATATTTTATATAATAACGATTTTTATTCTGGTATACTGATTGAATATTTAAAGGAATTTTATAGGATTTCGTACTGGACTCTAACATGTAGGTATAAAGTCAGTGAAAGGATGTTATTAGGATAATAATTGCTAAAATAATTTGTGGATAATGTAATGATGATTTAATAATACGTGATGGAATCGTCAAGAATATATAATTGTTATATATATAACATGATAAAACATTATTCATTTGGGGTAGGATGTCATCTATTTCATAAAATATCATTGTCGAAATGTGTAATTCATTTTGATAAAAAATGGAATGTTAAAAACACTATTAATTTGGCCGTATTAAATTACAAAGAAGTTGGATAGGTTTTTTATAAGTTATACTTACTTACATCTATATCTTAGAAATATGATGTGTTTCATTTGTCATTGCTAATGAAATATGTACCTGATTCATTACATATTTTGATCCCTATAGTATTTAAATTGGATTGAAATATATCATATATGGAATATAATGTTCTACTTGTGTATCAAAAATAAAACATATTATTTAATATGTTGATTAATGAGGTAATGATTTCATTGAATAATAAAATGATTAATGAAGCAACATGGGAATTGGAGACTGCTATGAGGAAAAAAAATTCTTACTTATTTATTAAATGAAGAAAATTGTGAGGATGTAATTTTTTAATGGGGGAATAATGTGATAATATATGTAATTTTTGGAAATAAAATTTATCATTTTTATGTATTCATTTTTTAAAACCTTGTTCCTCATAGTTTTATAAATTTTTTGTATTTTATTAATAAAAAAGGATACAGTTTTATTATAGTACATTGTTCTTTCAGGTATTATATGGTAATACATAAAAGTAAAATTTAAAAATATTAACAATAATATTTAATTAAAATAAAATAAATTTTGATTAATAAGGTCAAATTTAGCTTAGGGTTATTGTTTTGGATATTTTTATAATGAAATATTTTTGAGTGAATAACTAAATATATATATATATTTAAAAATAGACATTTATTTATTTAAGTATGTAAATTAAATGTTACATTATATTTTGATTTTTCAAATAAAAAATTTCTCATTATATAAAAAATAATCGAACTAATTCTATAAATGTCAAAATTATACCAGTTCTTTGTGTCGAATAATTTATTTTTATAATAGTGTATTTTTTTAGATTTTTTTTCATTATTTTTCATGAAGTAATTTTAAAATTGATCTGCTATAATTTTTAAAATTCAATTATATTAAATTTATTTCTTATATGGAATTATGTGGTTAAAATTTTGTAATGAGATCAATTTCAACTATTAACATTATGAATAGTAACCTTGGTAGATATTTTTCACCGTGGTAAATGATAAATCAGGTCAACAAAGGTAAAAAATAAGTTCCATGATAAAAAACTTCAGAATTAATTGTATATAATGTTTTTAGTTTTTCCCTTATGATATTTTATTTGAAATTTAAAAAATTTATACCCTCATGACCTAGAGTAAGACATTTATAAAGTTTAAGATTTAATTGTATTTATCTATGTGAGACTCCCATCACTTATAAAAGGGACCCTAAAATCTGATCTTCACACCATTGGAGAACTATATCATAGAAAATAAATTAAAAAAAATCCCAATCATCCTCCCAATTACCTAGGGACCCTTTTCTCAAAAAAAGCAACCTAGAATTCTTGACATGCATGAAAATGTTGGTTTTCTAAAGAAGATGTAAAACTCTTAACCAAGATCAATCAATTGTTTTATTCTTCTATCTCTATAAATTATTATATAAATATTATTATATAATAACATCTATACATTACCTACAATAAAATTTTATAATGATGATTTTGAAACCATTTTTAAACCTCCATTACATCATATGGGAAAAGAAAATGTCACTCATGTGTCAGCATAGAATACCACATCCACAACGTGATGTGTATCATATTTATCCATTTCTTCATATGGTGGGTTATTTTGATAAATTTATTAATTATATAATCAATTTAGAACTTATTTATGATTATATATATATAATATAATATTTATCATCTAACTCTCCCATTTATTGAGAAATGTAAAACGTAACACATGCGGTTGTGCGGACTACCACCTTCATGAAAGACACATATGATTGTTTATTACCTCATCACACATATAGTAATAAGGATGCAATTAATGAATGAATATTATATTTATAAATTTATAAATATTTTGAATGATTTTTATTAACACCATACACTTTTTCCCATTCTTGTTTTATAACAAGAAATTTTCTTAGGTCTTTTTACTATAGATATGAACTATTCTATAATTCTTATATAATGAATCCTTGAGAAATGTTATGTAATAAAAATATTATTTAATAATAATGGATCCAGTATATTTTAAATAATATATAATATATATATATATATATATATATTTGTGTGTGTGTGTGTGTTTGTGTGTGTGTATTTTGGTTATTTATATATATTCATGAAAAATAGTCAAAATTCAAAAAATTTGAATTTTTAAGCCTTCCCAGGGAACCATTACCACAAGTTCGACGAAATCTCGATGGGACTCCAAAATCATTTTAAAAAACATATTACATTATCATGTAAATTATATATGTGATATACCCATAAACAAAATATAGAGATCAGATCCATAGAATTAGAACACACATGGATAATAGTACACTAAATATATAAATATTGAATTTAAAAAACATTTACTAAGAAATGGATATGAAGAATGTATAAGAGAATAATTTCTAGTATTAAAAGTAATAATATGTTTCTCATATTGATGTACAATATATATAAATATCTTATAAATGTATTTTTTGAGGATTTCCAACATAGAAGCTGATTCAGGCAAGTTATTTTCATTAAATACTTATTTTAAAATATTCATTTTTAATATTTTTACCCATATAAATTTTCATTTAAATGTTTCACGGATGTTTTTATTTTTTCATAAATTACTGTTTATTTTATATCTAAAATATTTATAAATTTATTTAAATGGGTTAAAAATGAATCATTTAAACATTGTTTCATATGGATTGTTATCAAAATTCCTAGAAAACTACAATGTAACTTTTTTAATGTATATGAATTCACTAATGTTTATAGATCCCATACAAGTTATTCAATATATAAATTCATATATAAGTTTAAATTATTTCTTTCATAGAATTTACTAATCCTACCATTCTAGTATTCTTAACTTTTAAATTTTTGTCCAAGGAAAATGGATATTTCTTCAAATCATTATTTGAAAATAGACAGTGTTTTTACATAAGGGATCCAGTGTGTTTTTCCAAGGGTTGAATATGTAAAATTGAAATATTTAAATTTTTTTATCATGATAAGGTACATGGGAATTATATATGATTATTTGTGATCAAAATATATCTTATTATGACTGAAATGCCTGATATAGTTATCAAATATATTATTTTATGTTTTAGTCTTTGAATGGAAAAAATATGATATATAATCTGGTAGGTTAATTCAATAGATTTAAGTGAGTATCAATTACTATTACATAGGTTAAACAAGAGTAAAAATAGTTTTTGAATATAAATCTCCATGAAAAATATTTTTTTTCATCATAAGGGCTTGATGGAATATTTTTATTTCATGACGTAAGGAAAATTATTGAACATTTTATGATGAATTGTCAACTTTTCAAAGAAATATTTCATTATATATCATGATTAATTCGTGATTTTCTTAATTTTTTTTGGTTTTTAAATGTTTTTCCCAAAGTATTTATTTTCAAGAATGGTTATTATTTATTTTAAATATTAAATTTTTTATGTTTAAAGGTAAATAATATTATGGGTTTTTATTTTTAATGGATATATGAGTTTTTTTGAATTTATATCACTTACCGTGGATTGTTTTTTCATCCCATGATTTCAAATTATTTAATAAGGATTTTTTATTGTTTTGTAACAATATAATGGTTTATAATTCAACTATGAGGGTTCTTCTTAAAATATTTAAATTATTTTTGAATGAAGTATGAGTATAAATTTTAGGAAAATAATTATATAATTGAAAAAAATCAACATTTAGTGGATGTTTCTACATTCCAATATATTTGATTTATCTTTATGATGTTAAGAAAATTATCAAAAACTCAATATCTAAATGATCATTAGAACATAAAAATTATAAATACATATAATAAAACTCATATTTATTTTCTTTAATTATATGTTGAAATATACCATTCATTAAATGTTGTTTCACATTTTATTAATAAGGGTAATTATACTGATGTAAATCATAGAGGAAAAAATCCTATTTCTAGAGAAAGATAATAAATTTGATTTTTGTTTTTTTGAAAGGATTAATAAACAATAATAAATTCAGTTCATATTGATAAAATCATTACACACATTACCCCAATATTATAAAATTATGATATTAGTGAACCTTTTTAGTCCATGAGAACTATATGGTTTTGAGGGAGAAAATATATTTTTTGATAACCTCTATTATAGGGAGATAGGTCAAAAAATTTATTACTCTATTCCACAATGGATATGGGAATCATATTTTCATATCATTAATTTTACTCATGGAAGGATAATTAAGAGTTTATTATAATAAGACATAATGGGGACCCTGTATTCCTCCATATGATTGATAATACCACTACCATATTTTATGTGGGAGATAGTTCTGTTTGTTCTTTAGACCTTATGATTTTTTTTAACAATGATGTGTTCTGTTCTATTTTTGTTAACTATTTTTCTTATAGATTCTCTTTGTGTATGTCCATTATAACGGGGATAATAGAAATGAGTTTATATGTAAATTTAATCTATTTATCTGAAGTTAAAATATAAAATTCATCACTATGAATATTCCATATATCATCTATCTCCATTTTGGGGGTAATAATTTCCATATCCATAATGCTATATGTTTTATTTATCTAAATTTGGTGTTGGGCCTATTGAGGTTTCAATTTATTGACACATGATATAGATCATTTGAACTCGATGTGATATTCAAGGATTCTTTGAACTTTACTCTTTAATGTGGATGTCATATCCAATCATTTTTAATCTAAAATGGATTGTAACCTTTTCATTAATCAGGAAAAAGAATACAATCATGGGTGGTGGTTAGAAATATTTATTAGGTGAGTTATTGAATGAATATATTACAACTAATCAAGGTCTTTTAATTTTCATGAAACCTCAATAAATTTTATCAGTTATAAATCTATTAATATATTTTAAATACCTATTGAATTGATCCCAATGAAAAGAAACTTCAATTAGTTAATTTATGTAAACATATTAAATAAAAACTTTTTAATAAACCACTAAAAATAATTTTTTTATTATGTCACTCCCAATATAAAATACAAAAGGAAACAATTATAAATTATTTTAAAATCCTATATTTAAAACTATTGCTCATATTTTTTTCAAATAATGGATCGTCCTTCAATTATTGTTCAGAATATAGTATTTGTTCCCCTCTAAATTTTTTCCCTTCAGAATCATGTACTACCTCCACTAATTTTAATTCATTTCTCCAGTAGGAAATATATTATTGTTCAATTCATACATTATAAAATGAAAAGGTGATCACAAACTAAAGGAATTAATAGTATAATAGTACTAGAAAACAATAAAAACAAACACACACACACACACTTACATATCACATTATAATTCAAAATATAAAAAAATTGTATTTTCCATGAGTAGAAAATTATCCTATTTAGAATATTCCTATATATCAATCATAAAATAACTCTTGGGATAATTGGGAGAGGAACCATAAAAAGGGGTGATACTTATGTCTTTCTATGGGTATGCATAAAATGGATGATAATATGAATAAATAAGGAACAATCAATATGTAAAAGGTAATAACTAAAATTCATTCCATTTAACCAATTATATGAAAATGATGAATTATATTATAGTAATAAATGATAATAACATATAAATAATAACGTGAGATTTATAGATAGAAAAAAATATTATAATTAATCAAATAATCAGATGAAAATCAAAAAATAATATCACAACGAGGGAATTAATAATTCTAGACATCATAAATATACCAAAAAATCCATGTGCTAAGTCATATTAAATAAATGGGTATGTCCTTAGCCAAATACCTAAGGTAGTTTGTCTATTGAGACATACCAATGCATAGATGTACTATATTATGTCCCTCTCATTACTTAGTAAGTCTAATGCATTGATCTTGTGAAATTATTAAAACAAAATCAATTTAAATAATAGAATTTAAAAACTTTTATAAAATATGTTGATAAACTTCCCAATAAATAACCAAAATCATAATCCATCGAATGTAATATAGAAAATGGTATCATGATTTTACTTCCCTAGTCAATAAGATCATAATCCATCTAAAGAAAATAAGGAAGATTTCATTACAATATTTCCCAAGTAGATCATAATTAGGATAATTATCGATGAAATTGATAGATATAAATGCATTAAAATTATTCTTGAAAACATTTTTTAGGAAAATTCTTTTTTAACATTGAAACCCACAATTACAAACTAGAAATTACATGAATATTATAAATATAAGTTCCTTTTAAATTGAACGAAGAAATGTTTAAAGGAATCCTAAATTAATAGTCCCATAATTATAGAATGATATTCTATTCATGTCATTGATGTTAGAATGAAATATTATGTTCTCACTTTTTGTTATATAAGTCAAAGAGGACGCCATATGGAAAATAAAATGATGGTTCATTTTTAACCATTTTGTACAAGTAAAAGAAGGATAAAAATGCAATTAATAAATAATTTCACTATACTAAAAATATTAATACTAAAATTTTAATTAAAATATTAATGTTAATTAATAGATTCCCTTGTGGAGACTTAAACATAAACAATCTCTTATAATGATGAGATTGTGAAATAAAACCTAAAAACATAGGTAAATTTTGAATCATAATCTTCTTTAATGAATATCATTAAATGAAAATCTATATATATTTAAATGATTGATATTTAAGATATATCATATCAAATGGGTATTATATACACCAAAAAAATATGAATTGAATACGACATATGTCTCATGGAATTAAAATTTGGACTAGAAACCCTTACCTCAGGTTTTATATTCACTCTACATGTTCAAAATAATAAATATATATTAATTTTAAATATATTATAGAAAAAACTCATAAATATCAGTCATTATATTATTTAAATATATCCTTCTATAACCCATTGATATTTTTTTTTATAATATCTCTATTTTGGGTGGTAATTGTTTTATTTTTCAGGCATGTTTAGGGTCAGAAGTTTTTATATTTATAATTTTATCAAGGTTCCATAATTTCAAAAAAAATTACTAATGAAAATAATTTAGTATATATTAATTATATTTACATCTATAGTAATCCATAGGTAGTATTGGTAGAAACAATAATTACACCTTGCATAGATATGGGAGGTTGTACATACACATGAATAGGGTTTTCACTTTTTGGTGAATGGAATGGAAGAAAGTTAAAAAATAATTCACCTTTATAGAATAATTTTAAAAAAATAATATATATTTATCAAATACCTCCTAATTTTCATCCATGTATTATAGAAATTAAAAATTAGTCACATCAGTTCATGGATACTGTATTCCACACATATACACAGGTGACATTATCGTTTCCAAACTATATAGAGGGTGGAAAGAAAGATTCTTTATTATCAACATATAAGTATTATTATGAAATTAATGTCATATATAAATGTTAAATAATTAAAATTCCCATCATTAAAATGTGGAAATGAATAATGAATTGTATCACTATGTGGAGTTGGTTCGATGTACATGCACACAAGAGGTATTTTTTCTTTTCCTATTTTTAATTTTATAAAAGAGAATTTGTGGGTTAGTAGAAACGACACAATTCAAAATTAAAAATAGAAAAATTCCAAACTTAAAAAACAAGAATATATTAAACACCATGACCAAATAAAATAGTTGAAGTCTACCTTAGTCATTCAATTATTCTAAACAACATCATCATTTCAATCATCCCAAAACAGTCATCATCACCTTGAAAACATCAAAGAAAATATTAAAAATTCAAAAACAAAACAATCATCATCATACCACCTAAAGAACCTTAGTCCTATCACCATAAAAACGTATTGGGTAACTAAAAAGTTGAGTAGAAAGATGCCTCGAACCACACGCTCTGATAGTCAATAACACTATTTGAATCACCATTACTGGGAAGAACGCACCAGCGGTCGTCCCTCCACAGCAAAAAAACAGAATCACAAAACTCAAACCATCTCTCAATCAAAAGAACCTTCAAATCGGACTGCATCCTTAACCAGGAACATCCATTAGAACAAAATGAGACCATCAACTTCCACAGATTAGATTAAAATCAGAGCCTTCTCCCACACCTGATCCACTAGGAACCCTTCACAACAACGCCACCACACCCAAAACATCGTACTGACCATCACACATGACCAAACTGGAAGTGAGTAGTGGTCTTGGAGGCCAAATAGGGGAGAATGGATGGAGTCCCAAAATAATCCACCAAAAAAGGAATTATGTGTCAATATAATAAGTATGTGAGGACTAAATGAAACTGAAGGGAAGAAACCCTAGGGATAATTAAGACAAAGATTAAATAGTGTATGAAGCATAAAAAAGAGAGACACAACACTAAGAAATCCATAAACACCAATCCACTATATCCAAATAAATAGTGAATACATCATTCCATATCTGAAAAGGAAAGAAGCGATGGGGATCATGGTCAGAGAGCAGAGGAGACGACCTAGAAGAAAGCTGAAGCACCATGGAATTGAGGGAAGTGAGGGGGAGAGAGAAGAGAACCTGAAGGTAAGGAAAAGAGTGAAAGAAGATGAAGAACATAGAAGAGTCAATAACCATCAATGGAAAGATAAGGGGGAGGAAAGGAAAATATGGAAGAGATAGGAAGCTTTGTCCATGAATCCTCAAGGGGATTCCAAGGGAACCCCTAGAATATACCGTGCAAAGAGGGAGAGAGAGAACTGGGCGAGTGAGGTGACATACTTTTTTCATTTATTTGGATAAAAAGAGATGAATATGGTAGTAACATAATCATAAAAACGTCTTTATATATTTATGACAGGGGATATATTATTTTAGTATGTTTACAACATAATAAAATTATTTTAATGGAGTTTTATTGAAAATGTCAGTAAAAAAGATTACCTCTTCTAAAAAAGTCCCCCTTTAGAACTTCTATTAATGGAAGAAGGCTATGAAATTTTAAAGTAAAAACATCTTAAAATTATAGAATTATGTTTATAAGAGACCTAAACAGGGTTTGGAATAGACCGATGACCCAATATATTATGAAGAATTTAGAGTAGGGTGTCCTTTTATAATTGATGTGAGGGGATTTTTATAATTTTTTAAAGAGTTAAATTAATATAAATTCCATTTCACGGGAAAGTGGATAAAAATTTCTATAATTATAATATACCATTATTCTATATAATATCTTATATTAATATTTTGTCTAGAATGACTTAGGTTTTTACCAATATATTTTTGTTTTAAACCCCTATTAACCCTTTTTAGAATTACCATTGTATTAATGATTTCCATCTATTAAAGTCAACGACTATTATCATATGATGGAAATAAACCCATAAATAGACAATGATTGATTTTTTTAACAATAACCCACTCATTTTTCTTAGTATATGTTTTTTAAAATTTAAACCTCTTAATAAAATATTATTATGGTCATTTTTAACATTATTCATTGAATTTGACTTAAACAGTGTCATGAAAAATAGTTAAATAGAATATAGTCCATTAAAATGTCCATAAAGTTCTGTATATATCTATAAAATTCATTTCACAAATTAACTTAGTCGTATTATACCACATTAAATATTTTTATAGTCATTTATTTTATTTTATTATTAATTTAAAAAAATATTATATTTATGTTGCCATGAAGATATGGTAGTTATATAACATACAAAAAGAAGATATAAATTACCACTATGAAGATAACAAAATTATTTTAAATATCTATATTACTAACTTTTTACCAATTGATTTTTATATCTTTGAACACATAATTGATTTTTGAAAATTAATAGAGTGGCATTTTTTAGTTTCGTTGATTGAAATTTTATAAAGGTCATTTTTAGGTACAATTTTCTGTTAAACAATTAATGTTAGATACTATAGTGGTAAGGTTATAATTAAAATCATCCAATAATAATTTCAATGAAAAATTATTAACATGTAACATAGTTTTTACATTTACTTACCTCGTTTACCCTTTGTCAATGACATAAATTTCACCATGGTTTTTAATCATATTGAAAAAAATTAATAGAGGAATACTTACCAAATTTGATAATCATAATTCCAAATATAGAATTAACTTTTTATAATTCAATTTCTATTAGTTTAGGAAATTAATTTTAATATAATGGCACAAAATTTGATGAAATACATTTTTATGAATAAATTTTCATATATTCATACAAAAAATAATAAATTAAGGGTAATTTTTTTATTGAATATATATATATATATATATTTAAATAAAATAATTCATTAATATTGATTAATTTAATTAATTATAACAAAAATACATTGTGTTAAAAAAAATTTGTAAAAAATCAATTTATGTATAATTTTGTTTTCATACTAAATACAAAAAAACTATTCCAATGATCTTATTTGGATTATTTATAATAAAAGAGAAATAAATTTACATTGAAACCATTTAAATACAGTATTGAACTTTGAACATGATTGAAACAAAATTATAGTTTTCTCTATATTAGGCATCAATAATTTTTTACTCTAGAATCCAATATCTAAAATTTTTAATAGAAATTATAGAAAAAAGTTTTCTGGAATAAGGAAATTGAGTTTTCTATAGAATATGTCAAAAATAATTAATAATATTTATTAAATAATATATTTAAATAAAAAAGTTTTATTAGGTTGTGAGTACACTAGTTTTCTCCTTTATTCCACTATTTGACTCTATCTGGGTATTTCCTCAAAATATTCATATATTTTAATTCAATTTAATAAAAAAGATCACTGGATTTTAATCTACCATTTCACATTGATTCTCCTCTAATTTAATTTAAGATTATTCTGTAAAAATTTTCTACAGTGGAAATTAATGTTTGTTAAAGATCTCAATATGTCACCATGGAATATTCTTGATATGAAATGGCTATACATAGTCTAAATAGAGGATATTCTATGAGGATGATTTCATGTCCTTTATCAAAATTTTCATAGATTTATTTTGGCCATCAAATTTGATTAATGTTTTCTATTAAATATGTTGAAATTATTATTTGACCAGATGCCAGATAAAAATACTTTTTTACAAATATGCGATTATGTGTATTCTATTTGCCTCCCACCTCATGGTTATCCATTCAATTGGTGAAACATTATGACTTAGCATAATCTCAAGTCTTGATATGAGGTCATACAAGATTGGGATTCTTGTGGATGATGACAGATATGGGTTATTAAAAGGAATGACTCTCTTTGAGGTGGATGGTCCATATAAACCTCCAATAATGATTTGAATCATGTTCATAGGAATTTCATATATGGTATTTTTACTTGATTTTACCACCCATGAATTTGTTTTTTATTTTTATAGAAATATTAGACACAATATCTCGATTTTAGTTTGATGAAATAAAACATTTTTATTAAATTCAATTAACACGATTAGATGCACAAAGGGACTTGTAGGATTCCTAGACACTTGCTATTTTTTTCATTCCATTGATAATGAAATGATTAAACATGTTATTTATATTATATAAGCCCAAGATGATTATATAAAAAATGAAAAATAAAATATATTGGACCTTGAGATATGTTCGTTAAATTCCATCAAATTAATAAAATATGATAGATTGAATATGGTAGGCCTAGAAGTAAGACACTATAAGTATTTGTAATTATAATATACCTTGAATATTGTTGTTCATAGAGATAGGAGGGTGTTCCTCCTCTTTCTCTATGTTATTACCATGGTGGGTACACCTTGCGATGAATTATCAGATAAATGAGTATGGGTATACTAACATTGTTTTGTAACACCTTGACCACAAAATCATGGAACTAGGGCATTATTTTATTACATTGACATTATTACAAGGAATCAAATCCTAAAGGGACAATTATTTTTGTATTCTTCGAAGATGATTTTATATTCATGAAACCCATAATATATTGGAAAAAGTAAATAAAACATGATATAATGTATAATAAAATAAACTACATCCTTGAAAGCTTATTAAAATTTTTCTTCTTCACAACCTGGGGAATGGAAATATAATAAAAGGGAGAGCTTAGATGCTCAATAAGGTTACACAGTAAAATGTAACCATAAATAATAAGGCATAATGAATAACTAAAGAACACATTCCACTAAAACATAATGTTTAACGTAATATGGTAGGAATAAAAACTAATTAAATAATTCCCTAATTAAAAATAACCATAGATATTATACTAGTTTAATTATAAAATATTCTACCAATTTATAGTTTTATAATGAGGTAATTTATAATGCGGGACATCATAACCATACCATCAAATTTTCATTCCCAAACCATACATAAATGGGTAAAACCCCAAACTAGTTTTTTAATGAGACATACAGACGCACCGAGGGGCTATAGAGGGTACCACCCAACATTTACTATGTCCAATAATTCCTCATTTAAATGTGGATAAACATAAACAACAGATAAATTCATATTTCAAATAACATATGAAATGTAAATAACTTTCCACAATTAATAAACATAATCACGAATCATTTGGAGTAATATGGTGAATGGTATCAAGATATCACATCCATAGTAAAAATAATAATAAACCATTAAATGAAATAGCATAAATGAAATCATAAGAGACAACTCTCAATAAAAAATATGACCCAAAAAAGTATGTTGACATAGGTGAAATTACTCTAAAAAAATCATTAAACTTTCTTGAGAAAAATACTATTTTTACATTGAAATCATGTATTAAAAAGACATGAATTTTTAAAATAATCAATTTAAAATTTTATTTTTTATTAAAATTGTTCCGTACCACTTAGAATCATATTAGATAAATTATAAAATTTATATTTTAAATTATTCATATACCTATAAAAATACATAAACCCATTTTGAAATCATAGACAGAAATGAGATAGTTTTAAAAGAATATATCATCAAAACATTTAAAATGATGTTTTAGTTATTGATTTATTACATAAAATGTTAAAAATATTTATTTTTAAAGTATTTAAAAAAACATGGACATGGATAATAAATATGTCACAATAAATATTACCTATAAATAATCATGGATTATAATGAGATTGCAAAATTTATCCTTATAATGATAGTATCATTCAAGTAAGGGAAAAAATCACATAATTTTGGTTAAAAAATATAAATCCGCACAATATAAGTGGAAATAAAATATAATAAAATCCATTTTCATTTATACATATTATTATAAAAACATAAAAATGACATACATGTTTAAATAAATGAATGGGAATTGAGTAAGGATATCCCTTACCTCAGGTTCAACTTCCTCAAAATTTGTTCAAAAATCTTGTATAATCTTTAGAATAGTGTTAAAAATTTATTACAAAACTAAACTCCTATTTATCATACCATACATAGTCTTCTTATAATAATTTTCACCTATTTATTAGCAATATTTTCTTATTTACATTGTTTCAGGTGTGTTCTTTTCATGTATTCCATGGTCGGTTTATTATGGTGTTCTTTGTCAAAAAGAAATAATAATATATAAGTGATTGAATATATATATATATATATATATATTTCAATTTAAAAAATTACATGTTAATTTAAACTTTACCTGATTTTGGTAAAATGGAAATGAAGAATCATCACCCATGAAGGCGTTGAATTAACACACCATGGATGAGGATTTCTTTATTCATGAAATAATGTAGAGTATGAGAGGTTTTATAATTCTTTTAACATAGTAAGAAAAAATTTCAGTAAATATATTATACTATATTTGGCATGAATTTATGGACATGTGATAGTGATATGGTAGATGTGAGAAATAATTTGAAAGAGAAGAAAAAGGAATGTTATCCCTAGAATGTTTTTCTCTGAAGACCTCATTATTGATTTTTGAATAGTTATTTTGGGAGAAAAAAATCACTATAATGTGGTAAGGTATGAGTAAGATAGAATTTTGATGATGAAATATGAGAAATAAGGCTTAAGGTGATGAATGTTTTTGAAGGATGGAGCCTCCTTTTATGATTAAGGTGAGGGGTAACATAGAAATTATTGAAAGTATTAAAACATAATTAAATTATAATAGAATTTAAGACTTTGAAAAGGACTAAGAATATTAGGATATCCAGTTTTTTAAGGAATATTATCATTTTTTCCTTTTTCATTTTTTTAGAATTTTATATAATTTAATAGTAATTTAATTCATGGAAAACTATTATTGTCAAATTAAAAACATTTCACAGTCATGACATTTATGGACATCAAAATAAAGTTCCAAATTCAAATTATATTTTTTTATTATATCATATACATATTATAATTCTTTATATAAATTTTTAATTTTCTTAAAAATATCAAATTATATTTATTTTACTATTTTTCAAATAATTAATTTAAAATTTACATTAATTAAATATTACACCAACATAATTTCTCAGGCTATTAATATCATTATTTATAACCTAAAAATTAAAATAAAATTATATGAGAAATATAATTCTACAATTTTTTCAACATACTATTCTTTTTAGAAAAAAACATGAAAAACTAATATTAAAATTATATACTAACTGAAAATTATAGTTTGCACATAGAATCCTTTTTTTATAAAATAATATAAAGGGACTAATATGATCTATGTGAGTCCAAAATGTACCCAATTAGAATAAAAAATTATACATTGGACAAAAATTAAACATAAAAGTAAATTTATAATTTTCATCAGTCAATTAATTATTCTGATGAATTTAATTAAAACAATTTATTTATTTTTTCTTCCTCCTACAGAAGTGTGGAATCAATATTACATAATCATTAATATAAATTATTTAATAATAAAAATAAACAAATATAATATAAATAAACTAATTAGGTTTAAAATAAAATTATATATTCATTAATTATATATATTAACTCATACACAAGTCAATAAAACATCTTTAATTTTTTATTATATATTTTATTACCCTCCGTAAGCATGGCACATGCATTTGTATAAGATTAATCTTATATAACAATAGAATTATAAATTATCATCCAAAAAAATTTAATATATATATTAATTAATAACAAGGTTATGAAAATAATTTTTATCTCTTAATTATTATTTTTAAGGAACCAAATTGGCTTTTAAGCGCAACACATGCATTGTGTCGACAATGAAAATAGTTATTTTATACATATCAAGAATATTAAAATTTATGTGTTCTAAATTATTTATATAAAAATATCTCTTATAAAATCATTATTTATTTTTCTATAAGTATAATAAATTTTATATTATAAATATTTCTTTGTTGTCAAAAAAAATATCGTGTTTTCATAAAAACAATTTTTTTCTATTCACTAAAAATTCAACTATTACAAAAAAATCATAAAAAATCATAAATTTTTTTTTGACACGTATAATATAATGACCTAGAAGTTCGGTGGATTTTTTTTAATACATGAGATTTTTACGAGTCTGCAGTTTCTGACGGTGCTTGATTCTGACGCCCGGTGTGCTCTGAATCAATTTCTGATGCTTTGTTCAGTAAATTCAGTAAACATACATGTGGGATTTTATATCTTTTGAAGTGGTGCTTGGAATTGAAATCTGAGGGCACCATTGAACACACATCACCAGTATTCACTTAAGGATACCTTTACCGCAGTTGCGTTTTTTCGAGATTGAGAAACAATTATTTGGGTTTCTAAACAAAAATTAAATAAAAATATGTGTGATATATTTTTATTTGAAAGGTAGTTAAAACCTCCAATGTGAGGTTGGAGGTGGGACACACCACACACTAACCACCCTTGTAGGATGTTTTAGGGTGGGGCCCACCCGAACCCTTTAACTCCTTTAAACCCCCCTTTAAACCCCTTGAGCTCCCCGTTAATAGGGGAAACTCTTGGTCTTCCCCTTTATGGTGCCAACCCAAATTGATTAATTATTTAATTAATTAATTTGAGTGATTTTAATTCTTTTAAATTCATTATATCAACATTAAAATAAGATATGATAATCTTTTATTTTGGGTTGGCATAATCCTTTGAGAGTATTATAGAACTATTGGAAGAACATTATCCTCTCGATGAAGGACACTTCTCATCTCTGAAGAACGAAGATACTATCTTCGATCATAATCCAAGCCATAAGATAAGGAGCTTCCATGAGGAACATCGATGACGTTTCATCCTCGGACGTCTCCGGACATCAACGAATTGACGTAGGGGGGAATTGGATTATTTTTATGTATGAATTATACTCTCCTTTCCTCATCTTGTGTTGTGCTCTTGATGCAGAATGTTAACAACATAATGAGGAGGGCTCGGACCGTATGAACACGGTCCGACCCTCCCCCTTGTTGTTCTTCTAATTGGGTTGATGATGGAGGCGGATCCCGGAAGTGGCTGGTCGTGCAAGGGCCATCGTCGCACCATGCAAAGAAAAGCCTTTCCCAAGTGGGTCGTGGTGGAGCTGGAAGGGCGCGATGCCATCACACCACACTGGAGAATGGTCGCGGCTAAGGCAGGCCATGGTAGAGGAAGCACAACACCGTCGCACCGTGCTGGTGAAGCGGAACCGCGGCCGGGCCTGACTGCGGAGGTGGACGCGGTGCCGTCGTGCCGCGCCAGTGATGGGGAGCGGCTGGCCTGAGCGGTTAGCCTGGAGGTTCGGGACCTCGTCGGGTCCCGTGTGGGCGGGACCAGCGCCAATGGGCGCTGGTTCAGTTCTACCCGAATGGCTAAGCCGTTCGAGAGCTAGGGGCGCCTGCCTCCCCCCTCGTGTGGCCAGGCCGGGCCGCCTTCGGCCGGGCCGCACTGGCCGGGTGGCCCCCCAGCTAGGCCGCCCCCGAGCTAGGCCACCCCCAAGCTGGGCCACCTTCGGTCGGGCCACCTTCGGCAGGGAATCCCTCAGTCGGGCCGCCCTTGGTCGGGCATCCCTTGGCCGGGCCACCCATGGCTGGACCGCCCCTTGGCCGGGCTGCCCGTCGGGTCGGGACGTCTCTTCGGGTTGGCTCGTCCACTTGGCTCAAGAAGCTTCCTCAGACTGGGTCATACCCGGGGTCTGTGTCAAACTCCGGTTCAGACCGGGTTGGGCCGGATCATTCCTATGGGGTCAGACCGGACCCGGACCCGCTTTGGCCGTTTACAACTTTTATCTCGCATCTTGGGCTACAGTTGTTTGATTGATGTACCGCCTATGGAGATTGAATTCATAGAGCGAGATGATACTTTTGGCATACCCAGATTGAGGTTTTTGATGTTGGTGGGGTACGGTTAGGTCGGATTGAGCCTAAAAATCAACCGTTCCCTTATAACAGAAATGCCAATAACTCACAGACCGGGCGTCCGATTGATGCATCATCTGTCGCGTTGTGTTCCTTATGATGAGATTAAACTACGGGATACATCAACTTAGTACATCATGATAGTTTATGTATCGAAACATGGCTCAAGGATAATACCCTCCCAGAATCAAGCGTGTTGTGTGTGGAACCCTATGGCTGGCTGCAACTGAGATGACAGGATCCTTCGTGGGTTCGACAGCGACGATACTGTACCAAGATCCTCCGTGGGTTAGACAGTGATGAGTACTGTACCGAAATCCTTCATGGGTTCAACAGTGATGACTACTGTACCGGGAACCTCCGTGGGTCCGACAGTTCTGACTTCTATTCTTGTATCCTATGTGCGTCTAACAGAATAGCTGGTCCTATATCCTATGTGGGTCTGAAATATTATCTTGTCATGTATCCTATGTTGGTCTGTCAGGTTAGATGAATCAGTGACTACATCTAATCATCTCTATCACTTTACAAAATATGTATACCTGTGTGATCTGAGTCATGTCTTTCAACCATTATCATCATGGTGATTGACTTTACTCCCATTGTGGAATGGTTTGTGCTTGGGCTCGATAGTTGGAGACGAACTGTGATTGATATCTTAGGTATATGTATGGGAATATACCTAAGTAGGGTTTGTTGATACTTCATGATTGTATATTTATACTTTAGTTTATCCTTTGTTGTTTCGGGGAGACCTTCAGGGGTCTCGGGGTCCCCTACTGAGTATTTTTATACTCACCCATGCATGGGCTTTACCCACACCTTGTTGTGTTCTGTGTAGACAACTGACAGCAGTGATTGAGGATGAGGGTGATAGATGGGAGGCTGCTTGGGGCTGGACTAGACAGGATGTCCCGTAGGGATGATTTGTTCAAGTTCTGTACCTACACATCAAGTAGGATTCCCCAGTGGACAATCCAGGAGTTGTTTTCCCTTTTTAATTTCACATGTTGTTTCGTTGGGTTTGTATACTGGCCCACTTACTTTCAACACGCTTTTATTTTCTATTTTAGTACCTTTTGATTCTACAGCTTGTGTTCTGACAGTGTGTGTTATAGGTTTAAAGGAAGTGCCTTCCCTTTTTATCAGGAATACGCCTTTGGTGCTAGTCCACTGCCTTTGGCCAATGGAAGGCGGGCTTGGGGCAGTCACGACACGGGGCTTGAGGACGGGTCACGACAAATTTGTATCAGAGGAGTCGGTTATACCGCAGAACTTGGACTCTGATTCTTTTAATAGTAACAGTGTTAAGTGTTTTGGGTGTGGTTATCAGTTTAGGGTAACCGGTGTTGGTGTGGTGGTAGATGTATCCATACACTAGGCCTCTGACTATTGACTTCTAACTCAGTGCACGAAAACACTGATTGCATGTTTGTTTCCTTTGAAAAATTCTTCTTCGTGATTACATTGTGTCAGCTCACCAGGTATAATGTTTAAACCGTGGCACACCTTTTTCTTTTCAGGATGGCCCCACAAATTCATCCTGCTAGGGTTCCGAGTTTTGTATGAGATGGTAGCCATCCGAGCGACGAGGCCTCAGTTCAGGGCCCCATCACAGCGGAGGTACAAGCAGTATCACTACCCGCTGGGCCACCGATGCCACCAGCTCCAGTAGAAGAGAGTGCATGTCGCCTGAATGCATTTCACATGTTCCAACGCCAATAGCCACCTAGGTTCAGTGAATATATGGACCCACATGTAATTGAGGATTGGATGGAGTCTGTCGTGAGAGTTTTCAGATTGGTAGGGAAACCATACAACCTCATTGTGAACCTTTCCATGAGTCTCCTACATACAACAGTAGGCAGATAGTGGAGCCTGATGCACTAGGTTCATGACGAGGCATCATTACTCTGGACAGACATTGAGATTCTCTTTCTCTTAGAGTTTGTTTCAGCCATCCTTCGCGCGGTGTAGATTTAGGAGTTACTTCATCATCATCAGGGCAACATGATAGTAGCTCAGTAATCTGTGAGGTTCACCAACCTCTCGTGCTACTCCACAGATATGGTGAGAGACCCATTCTTCTGGGCCCGGACCTTCGAGCAGGGACTTAGGCATGAGATTAGGGCTTTGATAATCCCCCTCATCATCCCGACGCAGGCAGGGGTGCTAGAGTGAGCCCTTGTAGTGGAGAGTTTTCACACTGAGCAGTCACTAGTATCGAGACCCACCACAGGGAGACACATAGTAGAGTCTTATGCATCAGGCAGTAGATAGATGTCACAGAGGTCTAAGCAGACTATTCCAAAAGGTGGGCGACCCTAGGATATAGGTTGGGTTGTGTGGGCCACATAAGACAGAGAAAACTATATGAGGAGCAGGAAATGCTATGCATGCGGAGGGCCGGGCCACATGGCTCGTGACTGCCCAACCTGCTATGTAGATGAGAAACAGACATTAGAGGGACATCCCAGACAGAGGAAGAGGATTGACCATGGTGTTCCTTCGGGAGCAGGCGGATGTGGAAGAAGAGCTGGCCAAGCAGCGGGTGGTGGACGTCATTTCGAGGCTCTACCACCACCACCACCAGGAGGTCCACCCTGACCACAGGGATCTGGAGGACATAGGTAGGCTCGACTCTAGGCAGTCGAGGCCTACAACCCGGTGCACCTGATATGATTTGAGGTACTATCTATGTCTCCTCCAACTTTGCTGCAATACTTATAGACACAGGTGTGAGTCATTCTTTTATTGCCACTTCCCTCGTTTGGAGTGTGGAGATTATGACGGAGCCATTGTCTCGATCTTTACGGCTAGATACTCCTACGGGAGTAGACTCGACGGTTACACACTGGTGCCAGCAGTGTGAGCTTACTCTTGGAGGCAATAGCTTTGGCTAGGATCTTTTGGTAGCAGCGTCGAATCCTTATGATGTCGTCTTGTGTATGGAATGGATATCCACAGTTCATGCCCAGATTGACTATATTATGTGAAAAGTGCGGTGTATCCATATAGACGGGACCATTTTCACCGTCACCGGAGAGAAGGGAGTCTTTGCAGAATAGGATGGAGTTACACAACGGAGGGGACAACTGATCACAAATCAGTTGGCTGGTCTCATCCTCGGAGCGGTTGATGTGTGGAGTCCGAGTTTTCCTATTATGGTGGATCAGTACGTGGATTTTTTTCCCGGATGATGTTCCAGGACTACCTCCTTGTAGAGAGATAGACTTCTACATTGACCTGTAGCCTGGTACGACACTGATATATACTCTAGCATATCGGATGGCTCCCACCAAGCTTCGTGAGATGCTGGTACAACTAGCGGATTTTCTGGGGAAGGGATTCATCCAACCCAGTGTTTCACCCAGGGTATCCCCGATTTTTTTTCCAAGAATGAATATGGGAGCTTGCGACTGTGTGTTGACTACAGTCGCCTAAGCCAAGTGACTGTGAAGAACAAGTACCCACTCCCGAGGATTGACGACCCCTTTGATCATCTCAAGGGAGCACGGTGGTTCTTGAAGATAGACCTTAGGTCAGGATATCACTAGCTCAGAATTTGGGACGAGGAGGTGCAGAAGATGACCTTCAGATGTCAGTATGGAGACTACGAGTTCTTGGTTATTCCCTTTTGCGTAACCAATACTCCAGCCGTGTTCACGAGTCTCATTAATAGGAGCTTCTATCCCTACCCAGATTGCTTTGTTGTAGTCTTCATCGACGGCATACTGATCTACTAGACTACTGAGGAGGAGCATTCCTACCATTTGCAGGTATTACTGGACACACTTCTGGAGAACCAGCTTTATAGTAAGCTCATGAAGTTCCGTTTTTGTATTTCAGAGGTTCAATTCTTGGGACACATCATCTCGGAGGCTGGAGATGTGGTAGATCTAGAAATGATCCAGGAAGTACTTGCTTGGGATCCACCCAAGAGTGTGACGAAGGTACATAGTTTTCTGTGACTAGCTGGGTACTATTAGTGATTTGTGATAGATTTTTCCAGAGTTGCAGCACCACTTTCAGTATTGATGAAGAAGGGGAAACCATTCGTATTATCAGAAAGATGCCGGTAGAGCTGTCAGGAGCTAAGACAGAGGTTGACTAGTGCGCCCATATTGAGCCTATCGGAGGAGGGCGTTGGGTACATAGTTTACTGTGACACATCATGGAACGGACTCAAGTGTGTACTGATGCAGGAGCGAGCAGTTATAGCTTATGGTTCTGGTTAGCTGAGACAACATGAGCAGAACTATGCTACCCATGACATGGAGATAGCAGTAGTGGTCTTTTTCTTGAATATTTGGTGGCACTATCTGATAGGAAAGCATTTTATAGTCTACTCTAACCACTAGAGTCTCAGGTACATATTCTCGCAGAAGGGCTTGAACCTGAGATAGTGGCGATGGATTGAGTTCCTCCAGGACTATGACTTTGAGATAGTCTATACTCCTGGGAAGGAGAACGTTGTAGCATATTCTCTCAGCAGGAGATCTGGCATTCAGCTGCTAGGAGAGGCAATAAAGAAGCTAGCTACGATATAGATATCCTTTGTGGGTAGGGATGGAGAATCCTTTTTGTAGTCACTCCTCCACTTTTTCAGTGAGTCAGGGAGGCACAGTGAGAGGACGTTGACTATGAGATGCGACGTGCTCAGATATCCATAGGGTAGGAACCTGATAGATTTTCTGAAGGTGGAGAGCATGTCATTCTCTTTAGAGGACGTACCATGATAATAGTTTCACTTTAAGAGGAAGTGTTGAGGGAGTTTCACAATTCCCCTCTGGAAATATATCCAGGAGTAGTTAAGATGTATCAGGACCTCCGACGATAGCACTCGTGGCTAGGTATGAAGAAGGCAGTAGCAGGGTTTGTCTCACGATGCCTCACTTGTCAGCAAGTGAAGGCGGAGCACTAGGTTTTAGCAGGCTTGCTTCAGCCCTTAGAGGTCCCAGAGTGAAAGTGGTAAAGGATATAAATGGATTTCGTGATGGAACTTCCACGTACATAAAGATGACACGACACTATCTGGGTGATTGTTGACCGAATCCCCAAGTCGGCCCACTTCCTACCGATCGGAGAGTAGGGTTCAATGGAGATCATGGGACACCTCTACGTACAGGAGATCATACAGCTTCATGGTGTGCCATTGATGATCGTCTCTGATCAAGTTACTCGATTAACTTCTAGGGTATGGAAGGTGTTATAGGAGGCTTTCGGAACGCAACTTCTCTTGAGCACAGCCTTCCATCCTCAGACGGATGGTCAGACTGAGAAGACTATTCACGCTCTCAAGGACATGCTTTGTGCATGCATCCTCGACTTCAGTCATAGTTGGGAGGATCACTTACCCTTGGTAGAGTTTTGGTATAACAACATCTACCACTCCACCAGCGGGATGGCACCTTTCGATGAAATTTACGAACAACCTTGCAGATCGCCTTAGTGCTGGACTGAACCAGGGGACTCACCACTTGTAGGACTAGAGATGGAGTAGGCTACGACGGAGAAGGTGTGGATCATCTAGGATCGGATGAAAACTACACAGAGTAGAAAAAAGTCTTTTGCTGATATGATATGGAGACCACTAGAGTTCGAGGATGGAGACCATGTTTTTTACGGGTCTCACCTCGACGATGTCTATGGAGATTTGGCTGAGGTGGCACGTTATCTCCATGATTAATCAGACCATTTCAGGTCCTCAACAGAGTAGGGAAGGTGGCTTACCACCTGTCTCTTCCACCTCAGTTGCACTGGGTGAATGACGTCTTCCACGTATCTTAGCTGAGAAGATACGTGCACGACCCGTCCCACAACATCGACCACGGGGAGATGGATATCGATGATGGGGAAACATTCACAAAGGTTCCAGTGGAGGTTGAGGATCGACAAGAGCTAGTCCTACGTGGACGGTCGATTCCATTGGTGCGTGTTCGCTGGCATCACGAGAACCTTTAGGAGAGCACATGGGAGCGGGAGGCTCAAATGAATGCTCAGTAACCCCATTTGTTCCCTTATTGTGTATTGAAGCTTACGAGGATGTAAAGCCCTAAGGTGGGGATAATTTTAGGACCCGAAAATTACATGGAATTTTTTTTAATACAAGGGATTTTTACGAGTCTCTATTATTTGACGGTGCTTGATTCCGAGGCATGGTGTTCCCAGAATCAGTTTCTGAAGTTTTGTTTGGTACGTTCAGTAAACATACGTGTGTGATTTTATATGTTTTGAAGTGGTTCTTGGAATTGAAATCTGAGGGCACCGTTGATCTCATAGCACCGATATTCACTTAAGGAGACCCTTACCATATTTGCGTTTATCGAGAGTGGTAGTTAATTATTGGGGTTTCTAAATAAAAATTAAATAAAAATATTTGTGACATAATGTTATTTGAAAGGTAGTTGAAACCTCAAAAGGGAGGTTGAAGGTGGGACCCACTACACCCTAACCACCCTTGGAGGATGTTTTAGGGTGGGGCCCACCTGAACCCTTTAACTATTCAAAACCCCCCTTTAAACCCCTTGAGCTCCCCATTAATAGGGTAAACTATTGGTCATCCCTTTTATGGTGCCAACACAAATTAATTAATTATTTAATTAATTAATTTGATTGATTTTAATTATTTTGAATTCATTGTGTCAACATTAAAATAAGAGATGGTAATATTTTTATTTTGGGATGGAAGAATATTTTGAGATCTTTGTAGAACTCTTGGAAGAACATTATCCTCTCGACGAAGAACACTCTTCATTTTCGAAGAACAATGGTACTGTCTTCGATCGTCATCCATGCCACAAAAGGAGCCGCGGTGAGGAACTTCGACAATGATTCATCATCGGGAATTTCCCGATGTCAACGAATCGACATCCGACCTCTTTCTGTGACTATGAAGACGTAATTCAAATCGAGGTTGGGGGAAATTGGATTATTTTTATGTATGAGTTATACTCTTCTTTCCTCATCGTGTGTTGTGGTCATGATGTCGAATGTTAACAACGTAACAAGGAGGGATCAGACCACAGGAACATTTTCTGACCCTCCACCCTGTTGTTGTTGTCATTGTGTTGATGACAGAGGCAGATCCCAGAAGAGGACGGCAGCGCAAGGGTCGTCGTCACACCATGAAAAGAAAAGACGCGGCCAAGCGGGACGCGATAGATCCGGAAGGGCACGGTGCCGTCGCACCGCGCCGGAGAATGGCCGCAGCCAGGGCAGGCCATGGCGGAGGAAGCATGGTGCCGTTGCACGGTGCCGGCGATGCGGAACTACGACCAGGCCAGGCCGCGGCAGTGGTCACAGTGTCTTTGCGCTGCGCCGGTTACGAGGAGCGGCTGGCCCGAGTGGCCAGTCGGGAGGTGCGAGACCCCGTCGGGTCCCGCGTGTGCTGGACCGATGCCACTGGGCACCGGTTCAGGTCTACCTAAATGGCTAATCCATTCAGGTGCTAGGGGGGCCACACCTCCCCCCTGGATCAGCGTAGCTGGGTCGCCCACGGCCTGGCCGCCCTCGGCCGGGCTGCCCCCATGTCGGGCCGCCCTCAGATAGGTTGCCCCCGAGTCGTGCCACCCCAGAGTCGAGCTGCCCTTGGTCGGGCAGCCTTCAGCTGGGCCGCCCTTGGCTGGGCCACCCATAGCCGGGCCTCCCCTTGGTCAGGCCGCCCTTAGGACGGGCCGCCCTCGGGATAGGCCGCCATCGGGCTGGGCCGCCCGTCGGGTCGGGCTGTAACCTCGGCTTAGGGTGCATCCTCAGACCAGGTCGGACTCGCGGTCTGGTTAAAACCCCAATTCAGACCGGGTCAGGCCAGGTCAGTCCGATTGGGTCAGACCAGACCCAGACCCGCTTTGTCCATTTATACCTTTTAGACCGCATCTAGGGCGACGGGTGTCTTATTGACGTACCTCCCTCGACGATGTAATTATTCGAGTGAGATGATAGTTTTGGCATAACCTGCTTGGGGTTTGGATGTAGTTGGGATACGGTCGGGTTGGTTTGAACCTAAAAACCAACCGGTCCCCTGGAACAAAAATTCCAATAACTCACAGACCGGGCGTCCGATTGACGCGCCGTCTGTCGCATTGGGTTCCTTATGATGAGACAGAACTGCGGGATACATCAAGTCAAGACATGATGATAGTTGATGTATCGACACTTGGCTCGAGGATCGGACCCTCTCAGAATCGAGCGTGCTTTGTGTGGGCACCCTAGGGCTGGTTGCGACTGAGATGATAGGATACTCCGTGTGTTTGACAACAACGATACTATACCAGGATCCTCCGTGTGTTCGACAGCAATGCATATTGTACCAGTATCTTCCATGGGTTCGACAACGATGACTATTGTACCAGGATCCTCCATGGGTTTGAATGTTCTAACTTCTGTTCCTGTATCCTATGTGGGTTCGACAGAAAAGCTGGTCCTGTATCCTGTGTGGGTCTGATAGCTTAGCTAGTCCTGTATCCTTTGTGGGTCCGACAGCTTAGATGAATATGTGACTACATCTGATCATCTCTATCAATCTATGAAAGATGTATACATGTGTGAGCTTAGTCATGTCTTTCAACCATTATCATCGTGGTGATTGAATTTACTTCCTATGTGGAATGGTTTATGCTTGGGATCGAGAGTTGGAGCCTGACTGTGACTGATAACTTAGGTATATGTATGGGCATATACCTAAGTAGGGTGGGTTGATAATACGTGATTGTATCTTTATACTCTGGTTTATCCTTTTTGGATTCTGGGAGACCATCGGGGGTCTCCGAGACCCCTACTGAGTATAGTTATACTCACCCCTGCACGGGCATCGCCCGCACCATGTTGTGTTCTGTGCAGATGACAGAAAATAGTGATCGAGGATGAGGGTGATAGACAGGAGGCTATTCGGATCTGGACTAGATGGGATGTACTACAGGGATGATTTTTTCGTGTTCTGTACCTACCCTTTAGGTAGGATTCCCCGATGGACAACCCCAGATCTATTTTCTTTTTTTACATGTACTTGTGGTTCAGTTGGATTTTTATACTGGCCCACTTACTTTAAGCATACTTTTCTTTCCTACTTTAGTACTTGTTTCTTCTATATCTTGTGTTCAGATAGTGTGAGTTACAGGTTTAAATGAAATGTCTTCCCTTTTTATTAGGATTACACCTTTGGTGCTAGTCATCAGCCCATGGCCTATAGAAGGTGGGCTTGGGTTAGTCACGGCATGGGCCCCGAGGATGGTTCGTGACATATAATTAAAAAATTAACTTAATTTTAAGAAAATAGTTTTTCTAAATATGATAATTTAATTTTTTAATCAAAACCATCTTTTACTCGAAAAATTCAAAATTTAAAATTATAACCAATTTAACGATACTTCGAATAATTAACTAAGGTCTCGTAAAATTATTGTATAATCATACAACATTGAAATATTATCTTAGGATTCTATTTTATGAAAATAAATTTTCTTTTGAATAATTTCATTAATTTTAAAATTTTTAATAAACGATTATGTTTTATAAATAGACTAATATATAATTAATGATATCTAAAATATATATTTACTTACACAATTATATAATTGTATCATACATTCATTTATAAGATTCATAAATATTATTTACACTTTATTGTATGATCTTACTATTAATTTGGTCGGTTTACTATTCATAAGGTTCATATTACAACTTATAAGGGAACCATTACTTTTCAAAAGGGTCAATTTATTATTCCCCAAAAAAATTTGTTATTCCTATCAAACTATAAATATCTTACTGATTGAAAATTTATATGTCTATTTCTCGAAATTCAATTCATTGAAGTGGAAAAATTATTTTTAATGTCTTGGTTGTAACTATGCTATTTAAAAAAGTGTAATTAAAAAGTGTTGCTTCTCAGACACTCTGTGTCATGTGCATTACTTTTTATATTAAATGTATTTTTAAATCCTTGGGTTGTTACCTTCTCCCCTTCTTTAATAAATTTATTTCTCACGAATATTAAATTTCACTTTGAAAAATAATATAAATCATCATATTAGAAAATACTATTTGCAGAGATCCTACATCGGAAAAAAAGGTATGTGGATTACTTTTTTTTGTTATAAGAATATTTCCCTAAAGTTGAGAAATTGTTCAGTCAATAATAATGTATGTAAATATGAGTACATGATACATTTCTATTAACACAATCGTATACTTTGGTTGTTCCTTTAAACATTACGACTTTATTTCATAGCACAAGATGATTCATAGGGTAAAAAATCTCAAAAACATTATCCAAAGATCTAATTAAACCATTTTATGAATAGTTTACATTCCAAAATATCATGATCTCGTAATTTAGGAATATGGTCACTAAATTTCTATAATGAACGTATTAAAAATATGAAGTGTCTCTTAATCATCACATATAAACATTTTAGATCATTCTCCATTTATTCTCTTAATGCATGGTAATTTATTGAATTACCATAAAACCTTATTGAATACGTCCATGCTTGATTATTCCTTATGAAAAACATAGAAATTTGGATACATTCATTTTGTCCAAAATGATGTAGACTCTACCAATTTTTTGACAATCCAATATTTAGATCCAAGATAGTATGTTCTATCCAATTTTTGTCTTCCAAATCAATCTTCTTTTTATTTTGAAATCAGTATCTCAATATCATGAACATTATAAGTGTTCTATTCTTCCTCAACCATATATTTTCCAAAATTTTAACTTTCTACTGAGTCACTTTTCCATGGTACCATTCACAATAAGACAAAAAATCCTTAATGAAATAGTATATTTGATAAATACTTATATATTATATAATTATTATAACTTGTAAATCATTAAATAAAATAATAAAAACCCATAATTATTGAATCTAGACATAATAACTTTAATAATTATTCTTCATATATGGTATTAGGATAATCTTGACCATGATCTATTTTCTTCTATTGGTCTATATTCCTTCGTTGCATGATATATTGATTTCCGTAGTGTCCATTCTACATGTAGCTGAATAATTGTACATTGGAAAACCTGTTCTTACCCTTGTAATCAAATAAATGATTGAATTTCTCTCCCCATTTTTTAAAAACTCCCTTTCATTTTAAGGATATGACAACATGATTCCTTCCAAAATTATCACATGTGGGAAATATTTCATTCCTTTGTTCCCTTTATCAATATTTTTACAAGTTATCCTCATATTATTTTTCTTCTTTCATATTCAATAATACATAGAAAACTCTTTCTCTTTATTTTTAGGACAATGTAATATCTCTTCATATGATGATAATGTTTTATTTACTAATTACCTTCGAAAAACTAGCTTAAATCCATCTAAGAAAAAATAATTCATACAATTTAAATTATAATCAGTGATGTGGTCCCATTTCTTACATTATGTTCCATTTTTAAAAAATTCAATACACTATATTAGACAATCACATTATGAAACATAAATTATAATCCCAATACTAGTGAAATACTTAATATAAATTGAAATTTTTTGGCGTTACTAATCTCATTATCATTATTATGGGTTTGTTGAGAAACTATTTACATTTTAATCCTTTATAATGGATTGTAAATAAAATATTAATTATCCTAATCATATCCCTTGGGAGTATTAAAACATGTGTGCAGTAAGGCCCATTATTGTGAACTAGGTTACCACAAGTCTGTCTCGAGACACATAATTGGAGTTGTTACCCCTAGGTACAAATGTTCTATAACAAAGTCCACATGTGGAATCCATACATGGATGTATTTATTGGAAGACCCACATAATCTCTGCCTTAACAAAATCCTAGGGTGATCTTCAATATATGTCATGTAATTCTATATTAGTGTTATGTTCCCAAATTTATGTTTTCTAAATATAGTTTCTATAGTTGATGTTAAACATCCTTTGATACCAATTGTAACACCATGACCCCAGAAGCCAAAAGTTTGTGCATTATCTTATTACATTGAATGATTACATGGAATCAAATCCCAAAGGACTGATCAGTTTAACACTCTTGGAAGGCTATATTATATTCATTATTCTCATAATACATTTTGAAAAGAAAAATAACATAATACAATATAAAATAAAATAAATAGGATCCTTGAATGTATATTCATTGTTCTCTTCAACAAAACCCAAGGAATGGAAACATTATAAATGAGTGATATAATATTCTTAGTATTGTTATGTAATAACGTGGAAGGATAAATAGTAAGGTATGGTGAATAACAAATGAGAACATTCCATTAGAACACAATGTTGAGCATAATATGGATGAAATAAAAGATAAATAAATAATGTCATAATAAAACCTAACAATAGATATCTTAAAAGTCTAATAATAACTTGGTCTATAAATTACTAGTTACATAATGATGTAATTCATAATATGGGACATCATAAACATACTATTGAGGCCTCCTTCTAGGACCATACATAATTGGATAAAACCCAAACTAGTTTGTCCCGTTAGACCTACAGATGCACTAAGGGCCTGTAGTGGGCCCCACTAAACGATTAATAAGTCCAATGATTTCCTCATATTAATGGTTTGAAACATAATCAATATATACATTCATATAAGAACTAAAATATGAAATATACATATCATTCCCCAACTAGTAAGCAAAATCATTAACTATTCAGAGAAATATGGTTAATGTTATAAAGGGTTCACATCCATGGTCAAACTAATAATAAACCATTAAATGAAATATTTAAATTATATAATAAGATATAAAACTCAAAAAAAATAGATGATCCCTCAAAGGATGTTTTCATATATGAAAATAAACTAATAAAATCATTAAAATTTCATATGAAAAAATACCCATTTTACTTCTAAATAATTTTTTTAAAAGTGACACATTTATAAAATAATACATTTTAAAAGAAATTTTGGAATCAATGTTTCCAATACCACTTTAAAACATTTGAGATAAATTATCAAATAAACATTTTAAAATATTCAAGTCATTATAAATAAAGCTATAAAACCTATTTTGAATACATGGGCATGAAAGAGAAATATATAGAAGAATAAATCTTAAAACCATTTTTAATGATGTGTTAGTTAAATATTCCTTATATAAATCCATAAAAAATATTCCTTTTACTATTTTTTTAAATTTTACATTGAGGATAACTATGTCATAATAAATTCTAATGTATAAATAATCTTGGATAATAAATAGATTACGAAATTAACCCCTAAAAAGATCGTATCATTAGAGTGAGGAGAAATCAATGAAATAATTATCTTTAACTAATATATATCCACAAAATATAAGTGGGTATACATTATAAAACTATAATAGGTGAATTATAGATATTATTAAAAAAAGGACAACCAATGACATAGAGGTTTCACTCAATGAATGGAAATTGAGTTAAGATATCCCTTTCCTCAGGTTCAAATTCTTTAAAATTTGTTAAATTTTCTTTACAAAGGTTATAATTGTGTTATTAATTTTTTAATGAAGTAAACTCATGTTAATCATACCTTCAATAATATTCTTATAACATTTTCAATCAATTAATTAATAATATTTTTTTATTTCCATTATTTCAGGTGCATTCATTTCATGGTTTCCAAGGAAAGTTTATTATTATATTCCATGTCAAGAAGAAATAATAATATATAAGTGATAGAATATATATTTCTATCATTATATTTAATTACATGTAAATTTAATATATCCATGATTTTGGTAAAAGGGAAACAAAGAATCTTTGTCCACGAAGGTGTTGTTTTCATTAATTAAGAATAAATGAAGATGACAAGAAATTTTATGATGTTTTTACTATAAACACAAAAAAATACATTACATATATTATAATTTAGTTTTTATTAATCATTATATAATAATTAATGATAAGGTATAAGGAAAAAATAATTTGAAAGAGAAGAAGAAAGAATCTTACCTCTTAAAAATTTCTCTTTGAAGGCCTCCTAAAGGATATTGGAATTGGTATTTTTGTTAGAGAAGAAGATCAAGAATATTGTAAGGGATTATTAAGAGGGAAATTGGTGCAGGTTATATGAGAAACAAGGATTAAAATGATAAAAATTTGTGAAGGAGGGAGCCTCTTTTTATAATTGAGGTGTGGCGTAACATACAAATTACCCAAATTATTGAACTATCATAAATTTATTATTTTGTTTAAGACTTCAAAAATGCCTCAAAATTATATTATATCCCATTTATTATGGAATATTATCATTTTAGGCATTGTTAATTATTTTTCGTAGTTTTATATAATTTTATTAAATACTTTATTAATGGACAAATAATTTTATCAAATTAAAAACTATTCACAATAATGAAATCAAGAACATGCATTTTTTTCCAATTATAATTAATTTTTTTATTTAATATACAAATTATAAGTAACTATAAAAATATTTAATGGACTTAAAAATATCAAATTATATTTATTTTACTATTTTTAAAACCATTAACATGATTTAATCGTTAATTAATTATTTACCGGATCATGATTACTCAACACCTTACTTCAATTATTTATTACATAAATTTTTTAAAAATTACATGAGAAATATAATTCTATTATATTTAAAAATAATATTTTTTTGAAAAAAAATCATTTTGAAAACATCATATTAAAATACGATAATATTTTAAAATTATAGTGTGAGAAAGTAGGCTTTATTTTTAATAAAAAAATATAAATAGACTACTGTGATCCATGTGGGAGCAAATTTTTTCTTATTTGAATAAAATAAATATATTGAATGAAAATTTCAAATAAAAGTAAATTTATACAGTTTAGGGGTAAATTATTTATTCTTATAAATTCAATTAAAAAAATTGGTTATTATTTCTTCAGCTTTCGTAATCATTGCATCTGCATTTCATAAGAATTAATGTAAATTATTTAATATTAAAAATTAATTAATATCATAAAATAAAATTAATTAGGTTCAGAATAATATTCTATTTTTGTTCATTATATATATTCACTCACACACATGTCATGAAAACTTCTAAAATGTGATATTATTTATTTCATTTCCCTATGAAAGAATTGAACATGCATCATGATAAGTTTACTAATATATAAATATAAAATTATAAATTAAAATAAAAAATTTTAAATTATAGATAATAATTAACAACAAGGTCATGTTAATAATATTTACCTATTAATTATTATTTTTAAATAACCAAATAGGCTTTTTCAACATGTCATATGCACCACGTCTACATTGATAATAGTTCTTCTATAATTATTAAGAGAATTATGATTTATATGTTCTAAATTATTTTATATAAAATTTCTCTTATAAATTCATTATTTCTTTTTTCCATAAGTTTAATAAATTTTATATAATAAATATCTGTTATTGGTGTCACAAAAAATAATGAATTTTTTTAAAAATTGCATTGTTTTCTATTCACTAAAAATTCATCTATTTCAAAAAAATATGAAAAATTCTTGCAAGCACTTTTTTTATTTTTATAATTCAAAAAAACGAACTCTATTTTATTAAATATTTTTCTAAATAATATAAAATAAAATTTTATCTTGAATCAATAGTTAAATGATTTTTTTTCAAATTATAACAAATTTAATGAATCTTTGAAAAATTAACTAAACTCCCATCAAATTACATTATAATAATAAGAATTAAAACTATTATCATTTGATTCAATTTTATAAAATTATATTTTATTTCTAATCATTATATTAATTATAAAATTTTAAATAAACATTTATGTTTTATAAAACAACTAATACTTAAATAATATTCTCTAAAACATTTATTTACATCTACCATGACATAATTATATCATACATTCATTTATAAGATGCATAAATTTTATTTATACTTTCATGATTGATGTTACTATTTATTTGGCTAGTTTATCATTCTTAAGGGTCATATTACTATTCAAATGGGAAACTTTACTATTCAAAAATGTGATGTTAATATTCACCAAAAAATTAATTTTTTCATATTAGACTCTAAATATATTATTGATGGCTATAATGTATGTCCGTTTTTAAAAATTTAATTCATTGAAGTGGAATAATTATATTTAATGTCTATTTTATAACTATCTTCATTAAATAATTATAATAAAAAGGTATTGTCTTACTTAAAATCATTGTTGTGTGCAATAAACTCTATATTAAATTTATTTGAAAATACTAGGGGAGTTTCATGTTTTAACTAAAATCATGATGCATTTCATGAAATATCTCTTGTAGGATGAATCTTATTCATGGGAAATGAAACTAATGATGTTTTTTATTGTGTAATTACATATTTATTATCGATGTTTATCCCTCTATGTGACTGGATTTAGAACTATATTTAGAGATTATAAGAGGTACCCATATAGGGTTCTTGGACTATTATTTTTTCTATGGAACCTTTATTGTTCAAACAATTTATGTTCAGCCCAAGAGAGGGGTAACCATATAAATATAAAATGACAATATTAATTTATGGATGTGGTATTGAGGGTAGGTTTTTCTCTACTGTGTTCAACAAAGGAGAAATGTACCATGATTGGAGAGTGGACAACCCATGTGATGATGTTATAAGATATCATATATTATTTGGTGAGAACTATTACCTTTGATGTTATAGAGGAAATTATACATTGAGAACTATTCCCAACTATGTTATATGAGATATTACAAGGTTTATTTTATTTCCCTCAATGATGATTGGGATATTATTGGGTATGTACTAATACTCTCAATATTAGATATATGATATTATTGGTTAGGTACCCCATGAATATGTATTTGGAGATATCATGAGGTTAGAACTATTTATTTTTATGAATTATGAGATATTACGAGGTCTGTTAAATTAAAAATTATATGAGATGTGAGATATATGGTTGGAGCTATTTTCCCTCACTATGATATAAGATAGAATTATAGATGGGGAATTTTTTGATCCTTCATTTTACCATGGATATTTCTTCAGACATTACGAAACTTTTTGAATTATGTATAGTTGATCCTTGAAGCTACTTTAGAACTCCATGTTTGGTGGGAATTTATATTTTTTTCATCTATTTATTTAGTATTTTTACTATATCACTTTTTGAATATGATACTTATACTGGGTATTATAGAGGAAATATTTGTAGTGGATTATTTTGTTTTACTAATACACTTCATTGGTTTCCATTGAACTGAGGTACCCAAGCAGAGCTTATGGACAAAGGTTTTTGTTATGTGGGGGAATTACGATATATATTCAATCAAGATAGCTTGGATGGAGTAAGAATATGTGGCTCGAGGATAGTAGTAAGGGATCCATTTACAAACTAATATCTTTTATTATATATATAACTATCCAAATAGTTGATCTCTAAGATGTGTTCTTGTAATGCATCAATTTATTTGACAATACATGATTATGGTTTATTAATTATGACTATTCATTTTATTTTTTACGAAACATTTCTATGATTTTTTCTTCTACATAACACTGATATGAGGTTATAGTATCCCCATAGTAACAACTAATACCCCCTCTACTAGTCTATAACCTCTAGTGTAAGGGGAGGCCTATGTGAAGCCACATAGACCACCACCTAGGACACAAGTGAGTGGTCTCATGGATGAGTATAGAAAATTTGTATAAGAGTTTTTTTCTTTAATCTCAATATTTATCATATGGTACACATAATGATAGGAATTCATTTGTGATTATGATATTCCTCAAACTATTGAGTCATGAATATTTTTCTAGTGGGATTCCCTAGTTACCAATATTAGGGGATTACTATTCTATGTTCTCACTATTGAATTTTGGATTTTAATTCAATTATGATGTCATAATTTGATATAGATATTTTTGGATTTTTGATCTTGTCACATTGGAAAGTGTCCCATTGACATTTAAAATTTCTATAACATAGAATTCCCATGACATATTCATGGTTGTATCTTATTTATTTGCGTAATAAAAAGGTCTATTTTTTATCAAGTCAAAAATAAATTATATGGAATTTTTGTACATAACATGTTGGTGGAATTATACTCAAATGGAAGGAAATATATTTTATATAATTAATCTTTATTAATATCCTATAATAATGGTATTCATGATATGCATATAGAGTCTCTTTGTTCATGGGATATATAGTGACCCTTGGTAGATTGGCTTCAACTTTAGATGCCTTTATACTAGTTCTAAATAAGGATATAGGTTTAGTAAAATAAAGTGTAAAAAATAACCTATATGATGTGTTTTTGATATATTTTCTTGGATAACTTTTACAAAATTTAATAGTGGTTGTTTTATTTTCCCAATATAGTACATCATCTGTGGATATTTTTATACTTATATCTATTTGACAATGATCCTCAAGTGGTAGTGTAGTTTGTTAATGGATAGTGTGGATTGGAACCCAAGGGGGTGATTTTCGAATGGTATTTCTAATACATATGGCATCATTTAGTATGTGTTTTGGCTCATGAGTTGTCATATGATACCTAGTATAGTAAAATATATGATGATTTTTGAGTTATAACCCTTTAGTTAGTGATTTAGGGACTAGTTTGGAGATCATATACTTTTTAAGATGAGTTTACATATATAAGGGTATCTTGAGGTATAGTTATCAAATTAATAAGAGTTCATTTAGAAACAAAAAGAATTGGTAGATACATGTTTTTAGACTGATTCATGGGAGGGGATTTTGAGTATATGACACAGGCATGTATAATTCCATGGATTTTCAACACATAAATCACATGGAGTGAATTTAGTATTAAAACAGGGTTATTTTCTCTACGATCGATTAGATTTATAGTCTTATTAATTAAATATATGGTTTCCGATGAGGTGTCTGATTTTGATCATAGATTGTCATATATTAGATGAATAGTGCATGGGTTGAAGCTTGTAGTTTTGGAAATGATTCCTGGGAGGTAAATTCCCATGTGGTTGTCTTATGAAAGGGTGAGATGACCTATATTTTAGAATATATCCTTGAGGGTCCTATTAGTTATATGAGATTAACATGTTGGGAGGAATGTTCACCAATGTATGAACATAATCCTTGGGTCTATGAGTTGTGGCTCATATGAAAGTGGTTCTAAATTTCTTATTAGGAATATACAAGAGTGTGATCCTATTTCATTTGCATGAAGACAATATTTAATGGGTTTAAATATTCAATGTATAGTGGATTCATGGGTGGATCAATGTACCATAATATGGGAAATACATTTTAGTCCTTGAAATTTTCATTATCTATTTCCAGGGATGGATGAGCATGTTTTGGGATGATACACATGTGAGTGGTGATTGAACATATCATGAATGGTGCTTGAGATGTATTATAGGAAAAATGAAATGGGGTAGTACACCACTCGTATTTGGGGTGTAACTCTCAATTTTTATTTATTTTTAAAAAATTCCAAGAATTATATTCCTGATTATCATGGTATGGGTGGTGATTTTGTGTTATGTTTGATTCTTTCGTATTAGTGAATTAGTCACAAAATGATATTATTTGTAGTAATTAAAGAATAATGTGACATAAATATCAGGATCCTTGATTTAGTATAAAGATGATGAGAATACTCCCATGGTGAAGAGTATGAAATATGTCATGGATGTATGACACTAGTGTAGGAAGGGTCGTGAATTCAGTGATATTGGTCAGTAGATTGGTAGAATGGAATAGTGGGTTTAGTAAGAATTAGACCTAATATTTTATAGTTCCTAAGAAGATACTATTCAGGTATTTGATGTGATGTGTGAGAGGTTCCATGTGTTGATAAAGATATTGATATTTAATTTGTTCTTAACTAATTCTTAGCCCGATTATGGTCCACTGGTACTCTTGAAAAGAGTTTGGTGACAGGTGTGGGTTGATATGAAGACCATCCTTGAATTAAATGTAGTACTAAATTTAGAATTAGTGTGCTCTTAGAAGATCCTATTATTACTCTAGGAATTATGGTATCATGAATCTGTGATGTGATAAAACATCGATGGGTGAGATAGAGAATTTTAAATAGAGGTTTCCTATAAGAGTACATAGTTTTATTTTTTCATATAATTTGATATTACGTTATAGAAAATTATATTGTGAACATTTATTTTAATATTACATATCCATTTGCTGATTAGAGTCAGATCTTCCCAGAAAATCATGTGTAAACAGTCCTAGTAAGTGTATTTTTGGAGTAGGTGATAATATTTTATTGTAGTATAGAATATTGTTAATTTTTTAGTGAATTATAGATTGAGATGGGTCATTATTGTTTATTAAAGGGTCATCAAAACTTATTGTTAATAGAAAATTCTATACTGGTGATGTTGTTTGAACCCATGATGTAATAGATTATGAAAATTAAAGGGACCATTTCTTTTTTCATAAATTGTAGTATCTTTTTATTAAATAGTGTTAATATTGTAGGGACCAAGTTGGATAGAGAAGGAAGTATGAAGAGTTCCCTTTTATACAGTGTTGTATTTTGTTATCAAAGAAGATAAATAAATTCACATTGTAAAGGACTTGAAAAATCCATATGATACTTTTTTTATTTTTACTTTTGAAATATAATAAGTTTGGAGAGCTATTGATTCATGAATTATGAAGGAAAGGGGGAGTGAAGGTGTTGCCAGTCATATTTAGTTTTTATTAGATACAATGATTCCTTTGGAAGAGATGGAAGGCTTGGTACTTTCTATGGAAAATATGATCATGCTAAAGGAGTTCAATCAAAGTTTATATATCATGGTGGATTTTTTTCATTATGAAAGTAGTTGATTATTTATATGATAGAAGACAATGAAGAAGTATTGGTGTTCTTTCTGAAGCAGATTTTAATGTGTCATCATTTTCCAGTGTTTGCCAATTTTTTGGGGCGGAAAATATGGAGATAGAGAAATATGATTTTGGTAAAAAAAAATGATGCATACATCTTTGAATATTCCATGGTAAGTTGCCCACAAGGCATGATCCATGTTAAAAAAACCAAAAAAATGAAAAGTCATGAAGTGCACGAATGATTCAAGAAGTGTGTGAAAGATGAGGTTGGTGCAAAAGAGAATTATGAGAAAAATATGACATCTAATGAGGATTTATATGACATGTTAGGGTTTTGAATGATGCGTCGGGGTTTTTCCACATGGGGGATGATGGACCTATAAATAGCATGTGACCCCTATGATTTTAAAAAATATTGACACTTATAAAAAATTTAAGCTCTGAAGCATGGAATAATTGTATGTAAAGTGAGTTTCATGAAAGAAATTGTTTTTCACATAAGAAGGAGAACTTGGGAGAGAGAAGATATTTGTGCTCATTATTAAAATTGCACTCAGGAGGTGTTTCAAGAAAAAAGTCAATTATTGTGTGAGTGGCATCAAAGTTTCAAACAAGAAACCAAAAAGGGTGTGTAAAAGATCTGAGTTCAGTAGAAGTAGTAAGTTGTGTGCAAGGAAGTTCTTACTAGCTTCTAGTTAATAAAGATAAGAGTTGTTTTGAATGATAAAATTCTGAAAGGTGATTAAGATGTACTTAAAATATGTTTTTCCCTACTTTTCCTAAGTGGATTCAGACACTCATGTAGATTTTTTTCCAAGTGCTACATGAGTGTAACAATATATCCTACTCATTATATTCAACATCAAAGGATTATATTAAAGTGGATTGTGTGGTGCTTGATTATTTCCATACCATACTAAGGATGTAGCTACTATTTTGGAGTAGTAATCCTTGTAAATCTTGTGTTCCTATGGTTTTGTGTGTTCAGAAATGAAAGAATTAATTAACAGGAGGCGAGGGGGTTTTCAAAAATAAAGGAAACATAAAAGAAATAGATATCACTGATTAACCCCTCCCACTCTCAGTGATACTTGGATCCTGATTGGGTAACATCAAATATTTATAATTAATGAGTATATAATCACTGGGAGATGATTTTTGATGTTGTTATAGGCTTATGTTGTGTACTAGGTTGTCTGATTAAGGATAAATGATGATTAGAAAAGTGGCTTTAGTTTACCATGAATGCTTTTTTGGGTTGGATCTTTCATCTTCCAAGATAAATTAGGCCATGTAGAAAATCCTAAAACGATTATGGGACTTTTTCATCCATTTTTTTAAATTTTATGGTATATAAAGTGTTTTTGTTGTTTTTTACTTAATGATGATTATTAATTATGTTTTTATGTTGAGTTGATTTTTCAAAAAAAATATATAATTATGAATATCATATTATATAATGTAATTAAATTTAAAATTTTCATTTTTCTTAAAATTATGTAGCTTTATAAAACATTAAAAATATGTATGGATGTCCCATTTACTCATGATTACCTAAAGATAATCCATACATATATTTCTCGAATATGATTTCAGAATGGGGTGATGATTCATGCCTTTCATAGTTATGAAGTCGCAGATAATGTTATGCATGAAGGATGATGAAGAAACAAGAGGGGGTGGGAAGGTGAAGTTTTTCATGTTAAAAACACATGAATTTATTTGAACCATTTCTCCTTCACATCGTAGAAATAAATGTTGTTCCATTTTATTTATTGGAATTTGTATAAGGGATTCCTAAAAGAATACACAGTTGTTTTATAGTGGTTTTGGGAACAAAGGTCCACTAGTCCACTCTACAAAAAGTATCCCATATTCATGGTGATATTCACATGTAAATAATTATACAAGGGATATATATATAAGATTAAAAAAAGAAAACTTCTTACAATTTTATTATAATTATTTAAAATAATATTGACACTAGTCATAAAATAACTCCAAAACCAGGAGTACATATTGTTTGATCACATGGGAATTAAATGAGGAATAAAACTATAGAAATATAATTCCCTAGTTATTGAATATTTAAATTTTAATTTTTACTATAATAAATTCCATAAAAAAAATTTCTTTCATTGATTTTCCAGTAGTCCATGAAAAATAATTATATGGGAACTCATATAATGTCCTTAAATATTAATGCATATCCTACAATCCATATAATTAAATTGGATGTTCCATATATATTAATCATGATTAACCCATTATGGGAGGCTATTAAAAAAAAGTATATAAATCCAATGTATTTCATAACGTTACTAGGAACAAACAAGATATAAAAAATATATAACTTCAAAATGGTGTTTCAAGAAATTCATTTTTTCATATAGTATTTTATCTAGATAATATTGAGAATATTCTTCATGAAATTTTTAATACAGATAACATGGAAATAATGAATTTTGGATTTTTTATTCCTATATATTAAGATCCCAAATTAAATAATAAAATTATGAAAAGGATTTTAAACTAGGAAGTTCTATCTGATAACTTGCATTGGGTCAGTATGGTGTAGAAAAATGATTCAATGAAGAGATCCTCTTAAAAATGAGGAAATCCTTTTTTTTCAATTTTCAAAAGCCGGTTTAGCAGGTACCGGTACCCAAACAAACATTACAAAACCAAACAATATGCAGACAAAATCGACTTACAAACACAGATTACAAAATAATCCATAATTAATTGTTGAAACAAAATTAAAATATTATTTAATAAATTGATTTAGTTTATTCTTTAATGTAATAACATATTATTCAATAATTAAAACAATTTTTTTGATAATATTAACATGTTAGGAGATTATGATAACCCCCTCTCAAGATGAGACTGCAATGAGGTGCAATCAATTACATTAGCAGTACATAATCATAGAGGGTATTTATATGAAAATAAAAATAAAAAATATGGTTTATAGTGTTTATGGGTAATCTCCATGGTATATGGGTTCCAATATTATTGATTCTTTTTTATCCATGAATTTGAAATAACAAATAGAATCACTACACAATAGGGTAAATTATTCGATGTGATAGCCAATATTGTATATTATTCTCACATGAAGAGCATAAAAGGGGACATGGAATCTATTAAACAAGGAGTACCCAATGAATATTTCATTCTATAATTTGATGATGAAATTATGGGGGGAAATCGATCGACCCTGATTCTTCACTACCTTGAAAATCATCATTATGTAGGGTAAAATAAAGGAGAAAATGTAACGTAATATACACTATTTGATGTTATTTATAAATATATACTTCTTTAGTTAAATTATATACGGGTAAATAATCAATAATCTCAAATGAAAATTGGAATGATATAATTCATTAATTTGGGAATGTTATTTTATTGCTCTGCATCCCTCTTTCAAGGGATTGCAGTAAATATTTCATTTAAAAAATAAATTATTTCATTTCATAGATAGATCAAGTAAATATAGAGTTTAAAATTAATCGATTAATGATATTGGTGACTATCAAAACTCATTTATAGGTCATGAATGATTGAAAATAATGGGGGGGAAATTGCATTGAAAATCGATATTTTTCTTGTTAGGGAGTGAGATTTTCCATTCTAGGAAATGATATTGTATTTAAAAAGTTCATAGATGGCCCTAAAATGTGTAGCTTTAGGTATTACCAAAATGAAATGTGTTTCAATATAACTGAATGGAATCATTACCTTGACAATTTATAATTTCCTTTTAAGATCCACCATTCATTTTTTAATTGATGATTGTAAAAAATACGATATTTGTTCCAACTGATTTGTTAATTTGAGATGGAACCATATTGTTCAGATACTTCCTTATTTGAATTAATATTATATATTAATACCCAAATAAATATAATTATATAATCTATTTAGAGGATATGATATGAAAATATTATCCCTTATCCACTTGGTATTGCTTTGAGGATTCACTATTCGACCATGTCAATACGGTACCTTTTTAAATTAAATTTTATACTGACAAACTAAATGGAGGATAATGAATCACCAAAAAAATTAACAAAAGATAATGAGTAATTTATTTATGGGATTCCATTTATATAACCATATATTTTAATATAATTGGAAAAATAGAATGAATCAGTTCTTAAATGAGACCATATAATCTAACCTTATAAAGAACCATTATTATAAAATTCTTACTGATTGTTAAAAAAGTATTTATTACATGTAGGTTAATATAATTTCTTTTATCCCTTCTAGTATTCCCCAAAAAAATTAATACATAATGAGGTAGATAAAATTAAATAATTTATTCACCACTATTGTATATATCCATACAAAAAATAAGAAAAAACCATATTGGAAATATTTGAAAATTGATGGGACTGATTTTTTCTAATGATTTCATAGATATAGAAAGAGAAATATTCATGAAATAGTTTCGAGAATTTGAATAATATTTTTAATGAATAACAAAAATTACTTTAAAACTCTTTGAATAGAATCTAATTCTTGAATAAATTTAATTTATTTTCATTTTTTCTCCATAATTAATATAACCATATATCGGGAAGAAGATGTTAGTGAATTCATCTAGTCAAGGATCTATTCATGTATTTAAAAGGTATGTTTAAGGATTTCATCCCCATCATATCTACTAGCCTTATGAGTATCATCATATTTGAGTGCTAAAAATCCTAGGGTAAGGAAATACATAAATTATAAGTGTTAAGAGGGGAGCCACTTTTGAATAATTATTGATAGTAAAGAACCTTGTTTTCAGTAATCTAATTCATTCTTATGAAGGTATCATTTACAATTTTCATGTAAATAAAGGGGTTTCAAGACATTATAGAATTATGAATACTATTAAATAATGTAGTATTTCTATCCCCCTCATTGAAACACTTCACCCTCATATTTTCTTTAAGGAATTCCTACCAGAATAATGTTTAAACACCTGTTTTTTTATAATGATTAAAATCCCTGTTAAAATAACTTAATTTCAATTTCAAATATGATATTTTAAAGGGGTCATCAATCTCTTTTTAAATACTAAAAAATTTTATATCAATGCCATGAAGATATCTTTACTCCATAACATAATATTTTATATTATGTTCTTTAGTTTGTGAAAAAAATAATTTAGATAATTACAGAATTTATAATTTTCTCATACATATGAAAAACCCATCTATAATCTCAACTCATGATCGATTAATTATTGAATCTGAATAGTATTGGGACTGTTACCATTTTTTGATGATGCTACTCAATATTGGATTTCAGTTGGAATGATTCTGCATATGAGTCCAATTTAAAATCTCTTCCGAATAACCAAAATCACTATTGTTGAAAACTATTAAATAAATATTTCTACCCAAAATTCCATCCCATATTTCTTATACCATGAGTGTATATCCCCATAAAGAGTAACATCCACAAATTCATTATAGTCCATGAATTTTTTAAATTATTGGTTGTCAATGGAATGGTTTGTTTTTACCATCATTTCCTGAAATTCCATGAAGACATTATTATCTCAAATGATCACCCACAAGACCCAAATATTAGACATGAGATTTTGTATATCGTGTCTATGATCACCTTGTGGTAGATGTGAATAATTGAGAATCAAATGATAGACTTAGTCTTCAAAACCCATATGGATTCACTTAATATTGTGTGATGATTAATTCAAATAGTTTTATAGAGTAGAAAAACATTATAAATACCTTTAATTATGTTCAAATTATCCTTAGGCTCTAATAATATAATCATAAAATTGTGGGTAATTAATAAAAAATCTTAATATATATAGTTTTGGCCAGATTAGACAACCATTCGTAGGTCCAATATTAGATATTCAGTTCTTACTAAGATTATGTTTTTACTTCATACCAATCATTGATGTGTTTCTCTATAGTTGATCATTTTGATTCTATATTTTTCTTTATGTTTCTTAGGGGTATATTCTTCAAAAATTGGACATTTTTCCTCCACCCATTATATATTTAATATCTTATTTCCTAATATTGTGTATAATGATTCTATTGTAAAAACCATATGCAATTTTTTCTACCCCCAGTTTTGGGTATGTAAACCTTTATTTCTGTTTTTATGGATATAAAGTATAAGAGGGATATATGGGATATTTTGGTGAACTTTAAATAAGTTTTTTGGGGGGTAAAAGTAGAGGTTCACAATCAGTGCACATGTTATCCAAATTGTGGGGAAATCCTAGTTGAAACAGTGCACATGTAAAAATTAGAGGCAAAGAGCTTCAGCATGGTGTACGCATGGTTAGGGAGACCATGAAAGGAGGATGTGTGAGTGTCTTCCTAGATAGTAGTTAATGCGAGATTAGTGCATTGTTTTTCTAAACATTAGAACAAATCATGCACATGGTTTAAGTGAGATCCTAAAAAAGTGGATCTCACACGTTTTTTCTTCTATACTGGTTGTTTTTATTCTTATGTGTAAATAAATTTGGATATCTCTTTCTTTACGGTATAAAATTTTCTCCCAAGCGATTTTGAGTAAATTTAAAGGCTTCCCTTGGTGTTTCGAACCCGAATTATTGAGTTATGTGATCGTTCTTCATCATACTTTATCAGTATCTTATATCTGTATAGATCTACTTCTCCTCTATTCTTGATTTCATAGATATAATACTATTATGGGGATATCATTTATCGAGGATTCCAAATAAGTTGAGATTTGATCATGATCTTTCAAGGAGAATAGGTCTAAGGAGGTTACATGAATAATAAATGAAATTTTCTTAATCATTCTTCATCTGTGTCATGTTTCGTCAAAACATTCAATGTAGGTGGATTCACACTCAACTCTTATTAGTAGAAATAATTTCCATGATTTCAATTGAATGTATTCTTCTAAATTTATTGTGACTTTACGGTTGAACACTTTTTGGAAACCTTTTTGAGTGACGATTTGTGAGCCTTGTTACACACCTAGTTTGACACTATTAAAATATATGCATTAGAAATATAGAAACACATTATGAACCATCCTGAAGTATTTAAATATATGATGACTATAAATAACATAAGATAATCCTATGGTTTTATAGAATAATGAATTAATTATAATGATTTAGACATCCTATAGTTATTTTTTCTATATATGAGGTTTTCCGATATTATTTTCATTTCTCACACTATGTTTTTTTATCTAAGTAAATAGCTAGAACTAGAAGAAGTCATGTTAGAATTTAATGTGATGGAAAATTCATTTTATTTGAGGAAATAAATTTAATTATGAATGGGGAGAAAACAATTATGAATATTCCTAATCAATTTTCATTGAACATGATAAAAAACATATTCCTTAACCATTCATTAGACTCATTAGAGAAGAGAATGAAGGAGTTATCTGAGTGACTGAGTTATGTTAACCTTGGAGGAATGAATATTAAATTTAATAAGTGTTATAAATGTGGGTATAATCACTCATGTAAATGTTTCAATAGGATGATTTTATGTCATACAAGTGGTGAATAAAGGAACATATTATATAATTTCTAAGAAAAAATGTTGTTTTTAGTTAAAGAAATAGATTTAAATATTGGGCTACTTATTGTATTATCAGTGGATGAATATATTTAATGAGGTCCATACAAAGACTTTTAAAGTTAATTTATTAGGGGGAAATCTCATGATGGAAATTTACAATATTATAGGAGTAGTGTTTTAATTCTAACAATGAAGAGATCCTGAAATACATATGAATATTTTTTGTTTTTCTAATATTATTATTTATATGAGTGATTAATTTGAGTGTGATTAATGTTAATATATGATTAAAATTTTATATTTTTAAAATGAGTACTGTATAATAAGATGAAGATTCCTAGTTAACAACTTGAGAATGAATTGGGATGATTGAAGTGTATATGTATTAAAATTAGAGAATCATGTTATTTGAATCAGTAGGTATTTTTTTAAGAAAGATTTTCTAGACTATATTAAATGGTATTAATGACCTTGAAATGTGATATAATAGAAAGGAAATATTTTTTTTGGGAAAAATAATTATAAAGGGAATATAATCTTTAATATGATCCAAATGATTAGAAAATGGTGTGTAGTTCTTCTAATATTAAATAGTGTTTACTACCATTAAACTTATTGTGTCCCCAACCCAGGACCCACTAAATCGGTGCCTCACACCAGGTCATCACATTGCCCCAAGCTCACCTCCCTATATACTAGATGCTACTGAATACTAGAGAGGGTATAAATTCTTACATGGGGATACTATACACTATTTATAATAGTAATCCACATTAGATAGAATTGATAAATAATTTATAAAATAAGTAATAAACCAAAAAACCATTATTATCTATTTCCCAAATCTGGGTACAGACCCGAACCTAATAAAATATGTTATCTCATGTCATAAATTTTTAAGTGAATAATGACCCAAAAAAATAATAAAAAAAACATCCCAAAAACAAATCCTTACACCATGTCTGGATCCTCATCCATCAAAACCCAATCAAACCAAAACTCCATGGAATATGGCCTTTGTCCTTATCCTGACCAACATCATTGAAATTGACTCATGTACATAGTGGAGGCTCATGATGCGTGTGAGTGTAACTCAGTAGTCCACTAAAAATGGTACCTACAAAATATCTATCATAAAGTGATAGAGAAAGTAAGAACTAAATAAATTACAATGTAAGAAAAAGTCAAATTGTGGGCCATTAGTTATCAATATTCACTTTAACAATTTCAGTCACCTAGTTCATATTCATTACTTGTTCTATGGTTTATTCATTTTCATCATTTACACAATGGACAAATCCAGTGAATTACTGTGGTTAGGTGAATAAGTCATGTTTCCTATCACCCTAGGGATAATACTTTAAAAAACCATTAAATTAAACTAACCATGGAGCCTTGTACTATGTAGTCTCATAAAACGAAAAAATTAGGGGCATTAATCCTCAGTTTCCATTCATAAAATGTGTATTATTGGGGTGGGGTTTAGGGGGTCACTCTAACCCAACCCATCATAATAGATCATCATGTCCAGTACATCCCAGCTACCAATACATGTTCACATTTATATTTATCCATTTTGTATATATCCCATATCACACACCATACATAACCAATTTGCATGGAATATACAATTCACACTTCATACAAAATATGAATCATCATCAATCCTTTACCCAGTATATTCTTTATAATTTACTAAGCATGGACTATTTTACCCATTTCCCTTTATTAAAATTTACCCATTTATCATAATCATTAATTACATTAAATTATCACATTTTACATATTCATCAATTCCCATATAGTAACCCATTTAATATATTAAAAAATTTACAAGTGTTACCCAATTAACATGTTTATCATTTCACATGCATTAACCAACTTATACAATTCAATTAAAATTCATAAGTCATATAGATAAAGAAATACATTTTATCCAAGCCATTATATATTAAGAAATGAAATCCCTGGGGCCATTATCAAAGTCTATAAAAAACTATCAATATTCCCTTTTTAACACATCTAACATATCAACATGTTCATTATGGGTTTCACTATATAACAAGTCATTACTATTCTTAACATTACGATTTTTTCATGTTTGGGAATGTTGGGACACCCAATAGGTTTCCCTAAAGTGGTCTTGTCATACACAATGTATCCCATGAAGATCATGAGGGGTTAAATTCATTATTTATCCAACCATTTTTTCCAAATATTTTTAAATGAATTAAATTCACAGTAAGAGTGAATTATTAATCCCAAACACACATGTAAAATTCATCAAATACTATAATAAATAGCTTATATATGACGTACTTCAAATCCATAGATGAATTCTCACTTAATCATTACTTTAGATGTGGATTTAGGTCTGTTTCGCACGGAATTCGGGGATGACCTCCTGGACGGGAGATTCAAACGTTTCGATCGGTTTCTAGCGGGTTTTTCGTAGAACCGGAAACATCCAATGATTCCACATCCGTTTGGACCTACTTTCCAAAGGTAGGCACTCATTAGCTTGTGGACTGATGAGTCTTAGGAATTTTGCATTGGTCGAGAGGATGGGAGGTCGGACTCATCACACCTTTTTGAGGGGAATTATTGTCTACTCCGGGACTCTCTTTATAGATTTAAGTTATGTTCGTGAATCCTTATTACATTACCAAGTATAAAATGTGCTTTCCTTTAGTTTTAACAATCAATGATTAAATATGCAAGAAATTTAGAGAATCTTTTATATGTATTCGAGGTTCTTCATCAATAGAGAATCATCTATATCTGTTTAGAGATTCTTGGTTAATGGTATCCTTCAAAACATTTATATAAAAGTCTTTTGGTCATTATGATGACCAGGCTGGTTTTAAAGCCACTCAGTGGGGCACTTGAAGTTTATCGTCATTCAGAAGGACAGGGATTATTTCAAAGTTGGGATCGAACCCATAAATGGGCTACCTATGTATCCTTTGTTTTGGAAAAGGAATCAGAACCCACGTAGTTCGAGTAATGGAGTATGATGTTTATGATTGATGGCTCAAAGAAGAATGTCATAATTACTTTTACACTCTAAGCTCACGTGAGTCATGCTCGGTGTGAGAAACAAGAGGTATTGGTAAAAATTAGACAATTGTGCCATGAAAGATGCAATCATAAGAAATTGTTTGGGGCTTAGGTATGTATGACTGCCCAGATAGATGAAGGTTTAGGATTCACTTTTAGGGAGAAAATCCAGGAACAGGGTCCATAAAGGTATATGTGCTTTATGGAGATTTGAATACTCTAATCTTGGGGCTTACTCCTAAGGAGGATTCCCAAGTTAGGAGGGGACTTATGATTGGGTTTTACTCCTGAAAAGGAAACCTAAATCAAGGGTAAATTAGGACTGGTTAAGAGAAATTTAAGGGGGCTTGGGGTTTACTCCTGAAAAGGAAACCCAAGATTATGACTGGGACTTACTCCTAAAAAAGGAGGCCCAGGTTATGACTGAGTCTTATTCCTAAAAGGGAGACCCAGGTTAGGGGACTTGGGGCTTACTCCTAAGAAGGATGCCCAAGATTATGATTGGGACTTATTCTTGAAAAGGAGGCCCAGGTTATGACTGAGTCTTATTCCAAAAAAAGGAGACCCAGGTTAGGGATTAAGGTTTGGGGCTTACTCCAGAGGAGGATGCCCAAGTTTGGGAACTTTAAGAATTTGGGGCTTACTCCTAAAGAAGGATGCCCAGATTTGAAATTGGGGCTTACTCTTGAGGAGGATGCCCAAGTTAAAGGATTATGATTGGGGCTTACTCCTAAGGAGGATGCCCAAGTTAAGGATTCTCTCATCTTAAAGGATGAGGTTGAATGAATGAACTCTCTATATTTAGTGACATAAGGATATTTAAATCACTAGGTTTTGAGAGATATTCCACATAATTCCTTTCAGATAAGGAAGTCAAATCAAGAAATCATGCCATAAATGGCTCTGAAGAGTGTCTTGAAGTCTAAATCTTGAAAAGGAAAGGTGTAATGGCTTAAGAGGGGTAAAATGGGCAATATGGGCACCCAAAAAGGTAGGGGGGCGCAAGTCTTGAAAGGTGCGCAAGTCTTCCGTGGGCGCGCAAGTTTTGGTCGCGTAGGTATACCTGCGCGACACATGGTGTACTTGCGCGATTTTCAACCAGCATTGAAATATTTGAGCGACTCTTTTTTAAACCCTTTAGAATACTCTTGAGGTTCTTCCAGAAAAGGGACGCGCAAGTTATATTGAAGGAAATAAGTCGGCGCGCAAGTGTTGATAAGTTTCAACACTTAGGCCTTCTTTCTTCTCTTTAGATCTTCCATTCTAGGTAAGAAATTACCTTACAAGTGTTCCGGAAGCTTTGAGAAGAGACTTGGGCGTCGAGAGATTCAATCCGAGTTTCTGGAAAAAGATCCTCTTGAATGGGGGGCCCACAGGGTCTATTTATAGGCAAAAGAAGGCCCTGGGCGGTTACCGGGCAGTTACCACCTAGGTCGCGCAAGTGACTTGCGCGGCCCAGGTCGCCGCGCAAGTACACTTGCGCGACAGTTAGATAACTTGCGCGGTGATATTGCAGTTGATCCTTTGTTCATGCCTTTGTCGATTTTTGATGTTTTCTTCAAAGGTTGAATCACTTTGAGCTCAGATATTCCCTTTTCCGATCTTTAGATTCTGTGACGAAAGGAGCGTCAACAAAAGTCCCCCCTCAGAGTTGGATCCGGAGAGAAATGAGGATTTGACTCTGAGGAAATCTAATCCATTCAAAGGAAAAGGAGGGCGCGCAAGTCTTCAGTGCGCAGAGGGTGGCGCGGAAGTTTGCGTCGCGCAGGCCTTAAGCGTTCTGGGTACGGCGCGTAGATAGGCTTCCTGGCCTATAAATACACGGCCTCACCTCCGTACAAGCATCCGGATTTCCGGACTTCATACCTTATCGAGCTCTCGCCGCGCAGGTCACCTAATTCGTGCAAGTCTCTTTTCCACTGTTCCCTCACTGTCGCGCTTCTGTAAAGGTATTCGTACTTGCGCGGTTTAGACTTGCGCGTCAAAAACTAGCGCGGCACACGAAATACTTGCACGCCATTGTTTAGACTTGCGCGACTTAATGCCTTGGCCATTTTTTCCGAATTCTTTCACAAATTTTATGAAAAATAAACCCATTTAAGAGTTAAATTTGTTCAACTTTTGTGCAGATTCAATGGCTCCTAAGGGAATTGGAACGGCTGATGAACTGGCTAGCAAGCGGATTGATGACATGATGAACATTATTGGCCATGATTACTATGATATCTGCGACAGCACTTTCCCAGATTTGGATAAGTACTTGAAGAAATATCATCTAAATTTCCCACAGAGCATCTACCTGTCTCTGTGTGGTCATGGTCATCTGCAAGGAGTCAATGTTCCAAATGCAAACAATTATACATCTGAGATGCAGCTGCACTGCTACTTCTCTATTTCGGTTATGCTATGCATTAAGAGTAACAACAATGGTGTGAACTTTCAAATTCTTCCTCCATGTCATTTCCTTGCATATATGAAAATGGAAAACCCATGGGCTGAAATGTTTTCCACTAATGGTTGGTGGAGAGAAGACAAAAATGGTATTAGAGCAATATCTGAAAAGAGTACTCTCTCCAAATGGCTCTTTACTTCCAATGCTCCATTCTCAAATCCATGTATCCATCTTCCAAGTATCTTGGACAGAAACAGAGTCACTGTTTGATCAGCAGAAAATTTTCTCAAACCGCACTCAAGAACATCCTTTTACAATTGTTCCAAGAAGAGCTGGTATCACTGCATCTCTTATTGTATCCAGTTGAATGAATGAATTCCAGGTGGTTGCTGATGAAGCTCGGTATGTCGTAAATCAAATGAAGTGTTATGTTGAAAGCCTCTTGTAATTCTCGAAAAAGAGAAGAGACTCTAGTCTGTGGATGTCCATCTAACTCTTGTGTATCAATGAAAAACACTTTTGTATTCAATCATTTGTACCTGCATTCTTTTCACTACCTGCTTCAAATTTACTTAAGCCAATGGGCCTAGTAAGCATAGTTTGATTTTTACTAGGATTATTACAAATAATACTACAAACTTTGAACCTTTTAATTGCTCAATCTTACCTAAATCATACAAAAAATGTATATTTAGTGAGCTGGAACTTGACTTTTATTCAGAGTTCCTTTGTCTTTTATGGGCAGTTTAAAGTCATGCATGCTGGACATAAAGAGGCTAATGTTTAAGGTCGAAATAGCTTTGACCGAAATGGATTAAAATTGATTCAATTCCTTGACAATTTATCTGAAAACATATTACCATACTCAAGTATGAGAGAGAAAAAAAATGTAAACTATGGCTTAAGAATATTTGAATCTGAGGAATGATATGAAAAAGAGCTAAAAGGAATTAGAAGAAGTAGTTTCCAAGAATGAAGTTACTATTATTTAACAAAACCCGTTAGGGGGTTGAAATATGCAGGGCCACCTATGGGCATTGGCTGCATGGTCAAATAAATAGCATCTTTTGGCTGACAAGTTTGTTATGTGGACTGTTTATGCAAGGCCACCTATGGGAACGTGCTGCATAGTCAGGAAAAAGAACTCCCAGAAATTTACTTTCCTAATGCTAAAAGCCAGTGAAAGTTTATGGAGATTCAAATTTTCTAAAGTATAGAGTTTTTTGTATGGAAAGAGGTACTTGAATATGGATAAGATATTTCCGAACAAGAATATCGAAGAACTGGATGAATATCACTCCTACGAAGGTCTGACCCAAACGTAGGGAAGAAGAATAAACCATAGACTTGAATACTTTCAGATCATGAAAAAGGATATGGGACAAATATGTTAAGGATTGCTATTTTTTTGCGGATCCCTACATACTGTCGTTTAAGACAAATAAGGACAAAAGAGGCATTCTTCCCAAGAATGAAGTTACCATTATTTAACAAAACCCGTTAGGGGGTTGAAATATGCAGGGCCACCTATGGGCATTGGCTGCATGGTCAAATAAATAGTATCTTTCAGCTGACAAGTCTGTTATGTGGACTGTTTATGCAAGGCCACCTATGGGCACGTGCTGCATAGTCAGGCAAAAGAATTCTCAGAAGTTTGACATTTTTGTGACTAGAAGTCATGAAAAGGGTTATGAAGATCTGAAAATATTTTAAGGTTAGGATTATAACACATAAATATGGGTATTGTCCAATGTATGTAGAGATACATAGGTCAATGATAACCATAATCATGTTGTGGCTGGGTCCTGAATTGAAATTTTGGACTTCACTATGTATCTCATAAGAATGAGAATCAAGCCATACGTAGTTCTTGAAATGCAGTTTAACGTCGTGTAGGACAAAAGTATGAGTGATCTTAGTTTAGGGTCATAGAATTCGGACCATAATAATGAATACACACTGTGTGTTTTCATGAGGACTTTTCAGCCAAGGGAATGAAAGTGAAATTTGGGGTTAGGCCCAAAAGACTTGGGACTGGATTCGAGGGATACTCGAATGTTCCTACGTATCCCATAAGGATGGGAATCAAGTCCACGTAGTTCTACGACTACCCTTTGTACAAATTTGGTTCGTACATGTGAAGGGTGAAAGGGGACTTTAGTGCAATGATGGTTTAACCTGAGATAAAAAATTTAGGCATTACCATGTATGCACGTAGTTTCTTTGAAATGAAACATGATTAAAAAATCAATGTCAATAATAGTTCTCTCTCAAGTGAGGATATCAAAGAATATTGTAGTTTATTGTCGTACCGGACAAAAGTGTTGTATAGTTTAACGTCGTATAACAAGGACGAAAGTGAATCAAATGTAAAAATATTGATTCCAGGGAAGGTTTCATAAATCAACATCATATGAGATGGTGGTGAACCGATATGAAGAGATTGTTTTTGGTCTTTAACCTTGGGAGGCTGCCTACATACCCATCCTGGAGGGCAAGGATCAAAGTTAGTGTAGTTCAATTAAAGAATGAATTAATGATCAAGTTGTTCTTGGGGACAACGATCTAATTAAAATGTTGTTGGGACTTACACATGGTTAGGGGCCCAAATAGAGTGTTATGGTTGAGTTTTTCTCTAATCTCACGTGAGTCATACTCGGTGTGAGAAACAAGAGGTAATAACAACCTTAACGATGCACAGTTTAATGTCATGTAGGACATATTCAGGGACTATGCAGTTTAAAGTCTTTCAGTTAGGACTATTGGTGCTGCACAGTTTAGTGTCATGTAGCAGGGACAAAATACAGTTTAATGTCATGTAGGACCTATCAAGGATTTTCTGTACAGTTTAGCGTCATGTAGTTAGGACGATGGGGATAAAAATAGTTTAACGTCATATTGGACGAAAGGGGGATTGTGCAGTTTAATGTCATGCAGTAAGGACAAAATAACACACCATTTATGTCATGTTGGACGAAAGTACGAATAGTTTAAGGTCATATGCATGGACCGTGGATGGTGCAGTTTAATGTCATGTTGGACCTTTGATGATTATATAGTTTAACGTCTTTCCGGACGTGAGGGACTTTTATACAGTTTAGCATCATGTAGTTAGGACGTCACAGTTTAACGTCTTGCTGGACATAAGGGATTTGAAAATAGTTTATGGTCATATACATGGACCAGGGATGATGCAGTTTAAGGTCATGCTGGACGGTTTAGGGAACTTTTTCACAGTTTAATGTCGTGTGGGACGAAGTTGCAGTTTAAAGTCATACTGGACCATTGCTGTATAGTTTAACGTCATATAGCAAGGACGAACTGGTGCTGTACAGTTTAAAGTCATGTAGCTAGGACTAAGGTGAACCAATACGAGGATATCAGTTCTGGGGACTTTTTACAGTTTATCGTCATGCTGGACGTTGGAAGTGCCACACAGTTTAATGTCATGTTGCTAGGACACAATATAGTTTAATGTCATCTCGGACAAAATATGGAACTTCTGTACAGTTTAATGTCATGTAGATAGGAAATAATACAGTTTAGTGTCATGTAGGACAAAATATGAACCAATGTGATTGTTTTTGGATCTGGGAACAATATTTTGTGTTTATACAAAATACTTCTTCAGAAATCTGGCATTAGTTGGAGTCGTGATGTGTTCTCCATCCATTGAGATTAGAGAATATGCTTCATTGGAGTAGACCTTATGTATTGAATAAGGTCCTTCCCATTTTGGTTCAAGTTTGGGAGTCTTCTTTCCTGGTATCATTGGTGCTCTGAGAACCAATACCAATTCTCCCTGAATGAATGAACGAAGATGAACTTTTTTATTAAAAGCTCGTGCTATTTGATTCTGATAGATTTCCAAGTGGTGCAAAGTGTACAATCTTTTCTCATCTAACTGTTCTAATTCATTCAACCGCTTTTGGGATTGCTCATCTGTAGATAACTGATCACAAATGGCTATTCTGAGTGAGGGAAATTGAACTTCAATTGGCAAGACTGCTTCTGTTCCATATACCAATGAATATGGAGTTGATCGCGTTGCATTGCGAGTGGTAGTCCGATAAGCCCATAAAGCATGAAAGAGTTTATCAGGCCATGACCTCTTATCTTTATCCACCATCTTTTGCAGTATATTTGAAAGAGTCTTGTTGAAGGCCTCTATCTGGCCATTAGCCGTTGCATGATATCGAGATGAATGGTTGGACTTAATGTTATATTCTTGATACAATTTCTTTACCTCAAAAGAACAGAAGTTGGTGCCGTTGTCCGTCAATATGGTATGAGGGACACCAAATCTAGTAATGATGTTAGACTTGATGAAGCTAACAATTCATTTAGAATTGACTTCTTTGAGAGGTATTGCCTCTGCCCATTTGGAAAAGAAATCAGTAGCAGTAAGAATGTACTTAAACTGCTTGGTCGTAGCTGAAGGGTAAGGTCCCACCACATCCATTCCCCATGTGGAAAATGGCCATGAGTATTTAGCTGTATGAAGCAACTCTGGAGGTTGATGAATGAAGTTGGCATATACTTGGCATGAATGACACTTCTTTGTGAAATTAACACAATCTTGTATCATTGAAGGCCAAAAGTATCCAAGCCTTCGAATTTGATCAGACAGTCTATGTCCAGACTGGTGGGCACCACAGACTCCTGCATGCACTTCTTTTATGACAGCCATTGTCTCTTCACCATAAATACATCTGAAGAGAACTCCATCAAAACCACGTTTGTATAGAATTTTCTCGAGGTGGTCTGGGCTATCATAAAGAGTAAAATTGACCACACGTCGCCGAATTTGTTCTTTCTCGGCTCTATCAGGTGGAAGTGTTCCATTTTGAAGGTATTCCCTGATAGGTGACATCCATCCTGTAGTATTACCATATGGTTCAGGAATGGGACTAATTTCATTAATTTCCTCTGTTCTGACTTGAACATAAGGTGAAATTGCACGACGGTGAGCAATACAGATGGTTGTCTCGTCCCGATTTGGATCTACTAAAGCTGTGGCTATATTAGCCAGTGCATCAGCTTGAGCATTTTGTGATCTTGGGACATAAGAAAATGTCGATTCTGAAGGGAATTCTGACATTAACTCTCTGATGTAATCATACAAAGGGATTAATTCTTCTTTTCTGATGGCATAATCCCCATTGACTTGTTTGATTACCAGGTCTGAATCACCTTTCACCTTTAAGTGATTCACTTGTGCTTGAAGCGCTAATTCCAAGCCTGTAATGAGAGCTTGGTATTCATCTTCATTATTGGTACCACCTTCCCACAACAAAAAGGAATAAGGTAACACTGCCTTATCTGGAGAAATGAGCACAATTCCTAAACCAACTTTGTTGAATTTAGGATTTTCCATTTTCTTCCCTGTTGGACTTCTAGAAGCACCATCAAAATACATTTCCCATGTTTGAGGACTCTCTTGAATAGAGAAAACTTCCTCATCAGGGAGTTCGATATCTAAATACGTGTCTTCCACTGAAGGATGTTCAGCCAGGAAATCAGCCAGAGCTTGGCCCTTAATTGCCTTTTGAGACACATACTGAATGTCGAACTGCTGTAGAATAACCGCCCACCTTGCCAGACGTCCTGTAAGCATTGGACGACTAAGGATGAATTTGAGCGGATTATTACGAGATACCAATTGGACCTCATGATGTTTCAGGTAGTGTCTCAGTTTCTAAACTGCAAAGATTAATGCTAGGCAGCACTTTTCAATACTTGAATACCGGGTTTCTACTTCAAGCATAGTTCTACTGAGATAGTAGAGACTATTTTCATTCCCAGCATCATTCTTTTGAGCGAGAAAGGCACCCAATGATCGCTCTAAAGCTGTCACATAGAGGATAAGAGGTCTACCTTCAACAGGTGGCATGAGTACTGGTGGACTCAAGAGGTATTTCTTGAGAACATCAAATGCTTCTTGACATTCTTCATTCCACTGGTAAGTGACTCCTTTCTTCAATAAATTGGTAAAGGGTAAACTTTTGCCTGCCAAATTGGCAATGAAACGCCGAATATAGGCTAAGTGTCTTGAAGTCCTCTTAATTCTTTCAAATTCTGAGGAGGTGACATACCAAGGATTGATTTGGTCTTCTCAGGATCGACTTCAATACCACGATGGCGTACAACAAAGCCGAGGAATTTTCCTAAGGTTACCCCAAAAGCACATTTTAAGGGGTTCATCTTCAAATTATGTTGTCGAAGCTTGTGGAATATGAATTCCAAATCAGCCAAGTGATTATAATGTTGTTTGGATTTAACCACCAAATCATCTACATAGCATTCAACAAAGTTCCCTAAAATAGATTTGAAGATACGATGCATGGCGCGTTGATATGTTGCACCTGCATTCTTTAAACCAAAGGGCATCACTCAGTAACAAAACACACCATGAGGAGCTCTGAAGGCTGTATATTCCTCAACTTCTGGGGCCATTCGGATCTGATTATATCCAGAATATCCATCCATGAAAGAAAGTACTTCATAGCCAGCCGTCGCATCAATTAAGAGTTCTGTAATCGGAACTGGGAAATCATCTTTAGGACAATACCGATTAAGATCTCTGAAATCGATGCAAACCCTAATTTGTCCGTTTTTCTTCTTTATAGGGACAATATTAGCCAACCACTTGGGATATTGAACTTCTCTGACGAAGTTAGCTTTGATAAGCTAATCCACTTCAGCCTCAATTTTGGAAGCATAGGTTGGGTGTGTTCTTCTCGCGGCTTGCTTGAATCCTCGATGTTCTTTTGGCAAGCCTAAATGATGGGTGGCAACATCAGGATCAAGGTCAGGAATCTCTGTATAATTCCAAGCAAAAATATCTTTATTTTGCTTTAGAAAAGAAATATACATCTCTTGCTCATAAAGGGTCATGGCCGCACTAATTAAAGTGGGGCATGGATCTTTCTCTGTACCCAGATTTACTTCTCTGAGTTCATCCACAGTGGTAGAGATACCCTCTTCAAATGCTGGAGGAGCATCTCTAAGATCTTCCTCTTCCTCTTCATCATGTGTTATTTCTTCCATTTCTACTTGCAAAGTAGATGAAAAAACGAAATTTTCATGATCATAAGAGATGTCAAAATTTTCACATTTTGAAGAAGAAGCTTCCATTTCCGACCCTATTGATGATAAAGGGTCTTCTTTGGGAAATAAAGAGGGGATGATGGATTGAGAATCGACATCATTATTCACCTCTGGTGTTGCTATAACTTCTTCTGGCCTGATTAGCGAAGTATAGACTTGTTGGATTTCAGCAGACGAAATGAAAACGTCACCACTTATGCTTTCATCACTGCTTGGTAAGTTACCAATTTCTCCTATGTTGTCTGGATCGATTGTCGTAATTGACATTATGGATCTTTCCATAAGAGTATTTTGATTTGGGCCTATTTTGTCAATTTGACTGATAGGTAATACATAATCTGTACTCACATGTGAAAATGGATTTATTGGAATTTTCTCCAAACCATATGGAGCATTAACTTTGGTAATTTCCTTCATTGTAGATTTTTCTTTTCCCTTCATGTGATAAAATTCCGCCTCAATGTATTGAGACTCACATGTCTTGAACGGGGCCTTATCACCATATAATGTTCCAACTTGACCATCGAAACAGTATTTGAGACATTGATGGTATGATGACGGAATAGCTGCATGCTGATGTAGCTAGGGTCTTCCAAGCAAGATATTGAAAGCTGAGTTTTGATCAACAATCATGAAATCCGAATTGGAAACAAGATCTCCAAACTGAGTTCTGAGTGTAACTTCTCCCAGTGGTTCTTGTTCATTTTTATCATATCCTTGAAACATCATGGTAGAAGGAGATAAATCAGATTTCGTGAGGCCCAATCGACGAAGTGTACGAATGGGCATGAGGTTGACTCCTGAACCATTGTCAATGAAAGCTCTTCGAACATCTATACCATTGACTTTGCCAGATAAGTACAAAGGTTTTATGTGACCATTCACAACATCATCTTCATCTTTATCAGTAAAAGATATCATTGTATGGAATTCTGCAGGATTATTCTCTATGTGATAGATTTCAGCTGCATCAATTTCAGCTTCAAACTCCTGAGGACTTGACAAAGCTTCGATGAGTGCTTCCCGAAGATCTTTTGACAGATTCAAAGCATCCAAAATTGATAACTCGGATGGTACTTGCGCCAAGTGTTTCAATATATCATACTTTTGATCTAGAGGTCTGTGTTTCCTAATAGGAATATGCGGTTTAGCAGGTAACTTGGAAGCAGATGCTTTGGAAGCTGATGCATCTTGTATTGAAGTTGGCAACATCCTTGGTTTTGGAAGATTAGACTGATTAGATCCATTTACTTGCTGAGATAAAGAAGATGGAACCTTTAATCAGTCTTCCAAAATAACTGTGCCAAAACTGAGTTGGCCATTGGCAGAAGAACTTGCTTGTTCTTTTTGATCTCGCTGAAGGGCTCTACCACGAGTTTCTGCTGCATATACAGTGCTAGCAGGGGTAAAATTAGAGTAGTGGCTTTGGAAAGATCCACGTCTTCCCCTATATCCTGAACCTCTAGAACCTCTTCGGATTCCCTTATTTGATACAGGGAATTCAGGCTCATCAAGACTGGAATATGAATCTGTTAATTGAATCATATTAACAGAACCAAAGATTAACTCTTCGTCTGATAAAGACTCTGCCTGGTTAGCCTGTTTAGGCTGTGCCGTTTGATGGGGCGGTGCCCGTGGCTTTGAAGTAGATGGCATGAAATCTGCCAGAGTCAAAGACAATTTAGGCTTTGATACATACTCATCTTATCTTGATTCCTCTTTCTTCTTTGAATTGTGCTGCCCTTTTGAGGATTTATCTTTTGATGGAGGCTTTACTGCAGCTTTTGTATGAGACACAATTGGATTCTTCAATTGTGTTCGCAAAATGGAATGGGTCCGATTGATTGTCTTTCTGACCATCCAATCATCATATTTTTTCACAGTTTTGCTTTTGACTTCCTGTCACTCGCCTCCTTCCTCTGGATCTGTAGCGGTAATACACGCTACATGAGCTGAAGAACCCTTCAATTTGACTTGTCCCAAGTCGACCATCTTTTGCAGGAGGTCTTTAAAGACAAAACACTCCTAGATGGGATGCCCCAACATTTGATGAAAGGGACAATAATTGGTACGGTCTCCATCTCCTTCCTTGTTTGGCCTCTTCGGCACTGGTAATTGAACCAAATTATTTTCCAGAGCTGAAATGAAGTAACCAGGAACTTGCTCACTTCGGAAAGAGTATGTTTTACTCTTCATATCCTCAAATGGTTTTCGTCGTTGATCTCTTTGATCATTTGGACGAAACGGCCTTTGTTGTTGGCGTTCAGGAGGTGGAGTCCTTCGAGAAGATGAAGGTTTTGAAGTAGATTTAGGTACAGGTGCTTGTTTAAGCATAACTGTAGCAGTTTCTACTTTACCCATTCTTCTTCCTGGAGCTGATGGAATTATACGAGATTTAACTTTAGCCTGTATAAGGGAATCTTCAATCTGCTGAGTGATTGAAGTAAGGTCTCGAAACCCTCCTGTGTATTTCACAGGGATCAATGGCGTGCGTAATTCGTCACGCAAATTTGCCACATAGATTGGCAACAATTCCTTCTGAGGGAGTGCTAAACTCAAGGAATACGTTAATCCCTTCCAACGAGCAATGAAATCAGAGACTCTTTCATTCTCCCTTTTCTTGAAGTTTGTAAGATCGAAAACTGTCATTTTTTGGCAAAGTTGAGCTAAACTGAAGAAGGAATTTTTGACGAAGATCCTCCCATCCGATGACTGACCGGGATTGCAACCTTGTATACCAGACAAAAGCTGGTCCTTGCAAGGTTCGCACGAAGCATCTGAGTTTCACTGCTTCTTGCTGCTCTGGAGTTCCCATCATAGGATCACAACAAGACACATAATGCGTCAAATGTTGTTCAGGGTCGCCTGATCCATTGAAAGTAGGGAAAACAGGGTTTCCAAAACTGGATGGAGGAGAAATTGAATCTACCCATTCAGGGTAAACTTTCTTTTCAGGTTGAACTTGTGCCCGTTTCCCTTCCATATTTTCTAACCGAGCTGTTAATGACTCAATAGTAGTTATTAACTTTTGAGAAACATCAGGTTGAACTTGGTTTTGGGTAGGTGCAATGAATGGATCTTGGACAGACGTGATGGTTGGTGTTGCAACTGATGGTAGTGCTGCCAACTGTTGTTGCGTTTGACCCGTAGGATTAGACCTATGAGGGTGTACTGATAAAGGAGGATATTCCTGATCCATCTCAGTAGTTACAAAAAATTCCTTCGGCTGTCGGACTTCAGCATTCTTAAGAAGAAGACTACTCTGAAGTAGTTCTGCATTCAACCTTCTTAATTCTTTCATTTCTTCCTCCTGTTTTGCAAACCTTTGCTCTAATGAGAGCGATTGACCTCCTTCAGAAGAAGGGTGAGAAGTAACCTGATTCTTTCCTTTCCCCTTATTGGATCCTTTTCGGAGAGGGGGAAGTGGGTTACTTGAAGGAATACCCAGATTTTGGGTAAGCCTTTGATTACGTGTGCGCACACCTTCTTCATTTAGGTCTGTGTGCGCAACTTCTTGAGCAGGAACCTCTTCGTCTGATCCCTCTGATTGAGCCTCATCTGGTGAATCAGCAGCAACGGCATTGATGACATTAATGGATGCATATTGCATGGAATCCTTTCTATAAGCATTTCTGTGATATTGTCTTCTTCTATGTCCATGATGAGACATGGCATTCCGTTGACTTGATCCCTCAGGAACTTCTTGGAGAACCATCACTTGGAGAGAATCTCCTGATAGCTTGGCTCTTCATTCCTCTTGAGGCTTATTCCCTAATCGAGAGAATACTGACTTTCTCTGAGGGAGGGATTGAGGATTTGAAAAAGTCCCCAGTCCGGTGGACTGGGGATGTTCCTGCTGTTTCCGCTCAACTCCTCGAATCCCATTTGTTGACTCTGAGGGTTGGGTTAGAGAAGTCCCCAGTCTGGCAAGCTGGGGTGTCTCTTGACATGTTATGTCTGAGATCTTATTAAAATCTCTCTTGATCTTGCGAATCTTAGTTCGGAAATTAGCTGGATGCATTAACCTATATCCACTTTTATCACCTAGTTCAACAGATCGTTGGATGATTTCCGAAACATCTGTCATTTGATGACGTGTTTGCTCCAGACGAGAGGCTTGTGCAATATTCTCGCCTGCTTGATGTAGGAGCAATTCAACAACTTGTTCTCTATATACTTGATTTTGAGAGGAACTAGTTGAAGCCTGTTCTTGAGCAAGATTTTTATTATGAACAAATCCCATTGATTGTGGCCGGCCATGGGCAATAACATTGCATGAGACCATTTTCGGCGGGCTTTGCTGACTGGAAAGCACTGTGAAATGTAGTGCTCCATGAACACCCCATCCTCTGATATGAACATCAGATGGAGCGTTGGAAATTAACTGATGCAATTTTCTTAGTGCACCAAGGCATGAACGTTGAAGGGTTCTTTGTTGCTTTTCAGCCTTCGGATACCGAGAGACTGATAGAGATGCCAAATCAATCTGGCGTTGTAACCCTTCTATTATCTTAATATGATTTTCATAATCACCGTAAGATAATACTTTCTTCTTCAATTGAAAAAGATTCTTCCATATGTTGAGACGAATATCAGGGATTCCATCATCCGTCAACATCTTTGGAATGTCGTACTGGGAGTCAGCCAAAGGCCAAAACATGACTGGTACTTCACCTTTTGCCAGTTTTTTCCTCATGTTCAGCATTTCCTCTTTATCATTAAATAAATATTCTTCTACCTGTTTGGACCAGAGTTGGTGTTTCCTTGTTGCTTCATCGGATTCAACAAGATTGGTAGAGATATCACTATTCATGCTGGAAGATGAATGACCCAGGGATGGTTCGGAGAATAACCTGAACCCCAGGCTATCTTCTGATGGAGAAAGAGTTTCACTTGCCGATAGTAAAGCATCAGACATGACTGGTTTTACGTTTGCAAGTGCCTCTAGATAGGAGGGCTTTCTCGTCACTACATTGCCTTCTGAAGAATTTTCGAGACAACGTGAATCACTATTGCGGAGAGGACTTTCGCAGCGAAGTTCATCACCATGAGGAGGACCGTCATGATGGGTTACAGCAAAAGATGAAATCTCTTGCTCCTTGGTCTTCTGACCACACAGAGGGTTCCTGTGGCTCTCATCTGAAGAAGAAACTTCAAGATTGACCGAACTTTCATGAAGCAAGCCTTCATGAGGAAGTGTCTGTTGAAGACCTTCAAAATTAATGTTCTCGTTATTGAGAACTGAGGGAGTAGAATCTTGAATTCTGACAGATAAATGTCTGAAGGCTTCAAGAACTCCAGCATCGATCAAGGCTTGGTTACAGATTGGCCTTTGATCTCCTGACTGTGCTGGGCGGGTCTTTTTCTTAGATGCCTTCTTACTCACTTTAGAAACCACTTGATGACGAAAGTGATTGCTCTGAGCAGGTGTATGTGCCTGATCAGGAAAGATGGTCAGGTTAGGCTGATGATCTCCACTCAAATCAGGTGTATGTTCCTGACATGGTTGTCCATTTGATATGGGGGAGTATGCCCCATAACCCTCTTGGACTGGAACAGATGTGTGTGTCTGTTCTGGAGTGAATCGTTGATGTGTCACTCCACTACTAGGGATAGATTTATGTGTCTGTCCCTGTGAGGATGCTGAAGCTGTTATGATATCCTGGCAAGCATCCAGAATATGAGCAGGAATTTGCTTCTACTCTTTCATCATTGACAAAATATGTTTGGTGACTTCAGCCGCTGGAACGGGGATATACGTCCATTCCGGGATTGGAGTAGGTGTATGTGCCTGCTCCTGTCCTCCTTTTCCTGTCAATGAATCCTGACAGTACTCAAGTGTGGAGGCAGAGAGTTGAGTCTGCCTCCTGTTTGTCGTCTGGACTTTCCGACTGACTTCTCCGTGCGCTACCAAGCGAGATTGTTGGTAGGCTTCATTAGTATTAGCAGGTGTATGTGCCTGCTGATTACACTTCGCCAAACGAGGTTGACGAGATCCATCATATGTAGTCAGACGAGCCTGCTGACTAACTGGTGATGTATATGCAGGTGTATGTTCCTGCCTACAGTACTCCGCCGGAATTGCCTGGCGGGATTGGCATGATGCTGCCAGACGAGTCTGCTGGACAGCGGAATTAAAACGGGCAGGTGTGTGTGCCTGCTCGTTGTTTGCCACCAAGTTAGGTTGGTGGACTTCTCTGGAGATGGCAGGGATGACAACCTGCCTATTGTTAACCGGATTCCGTCTCTGGCGGTTCATCTTGCCTGCTCGGGTTCGGGGAATCTGAGCTGAATGCCTGGATTCGGTACCCTCATCATGTTGAGGGCGCACTACCGCACGAGTCTGGTGGCGATTGTTGATGGGAGCCCTTGAGAAGGACTTCTGTCTTTTTGAATTAAGGTCATGCGGTACCTGCTCATTCACTTCCTCAGAGTAAGGGAGTGAATGGAAATTGTGTTCCAGGGATAACGACCCGAAACGGTTGGAGACGGTAGTCAGCACCGCCTGCTTTTTAATCGCTGGCCGCCGTTGCCCGGACGACCAGGTAGAGTTGTTAACTTGGAGGGCTTGACGAGCGGCCTCCAGAGTTGGGATAGTACCGTTGTGACGGTACTCCTTAACCAGTGCATTAGAAACCCAGCGTTGAAGATGCTGAGTTGGTGATGTCATCCTCAGAGCGGACGACGTTCCAGCAGGAGTAGCAGCATTGGTTTTCACAGCAGCAGACCTCACAGTAGAGGTGTTCACAGTAGCAGTATTCATAGGGGTGAATTTAAGGAAAGCCATTTTGCAGAAGATCTTGAGAAAAGAGTGCATGTTCCATATAACAGACATAATCAAGATGAATCCGGCCACTGCATCTTTTGGATGAGCACATGTCAATGATTTCTTTGTTGGCCCAAGGGGCCTAACAAAAAATAAGAACATCACTTTAACTTGGTTAAGGATTCACGTCGGGTTCACCATTTTTGTTTCACACGGAATTCGGGGATGACCTCCTGGACGTGAGATTCAAACGTTCTGATCGGTTTCTAGAGGGTTTGTTCGTAGAACCGGAAACATCCAATGATTCCACATCCGTTTGGACCTACTTTCCAAAGGTAGGCGCTCATTATCTTGTGGACTGATGAGGCTTAGGAATTTTTCATTGGTCGAGGGGATGGGAGGTCGGACTCATCACACCTTTTTGAGGGGAATTATTGTCTACTCCGGGACTCTCTTTATAGATTTAAGTTATGTTCGTGAATCCTTATTACATTACCAAGTATAAAATGTGCTTTCCTTTAGTTTTAACAATCAATGATTAAATATGCAAGAAATTTAGAGAATCTTTTATATGTATTCGAGGTTCTTCATCAATAGAGAATCATCTATATCTGTTTAGAGATTCTTGGTTAATGGTATCCTTCAAAACATTTATATAAAAGTCTCTTGGTCATTATGATGACCAGGCTGGTTTTAAAGCCAATTAGTGGGGCACTTGAATTTTATCGTCATTCAGAAGGACAGGGATTATTTCAAAGTTGGGATCGAACCCATAAATGGGCTACCTACGTATCCTTTGTTTTGGAAAAGGAATCAGAACTCACGTAGTTCGAGTAATGGAGTATGATTTTTATGATTGATGGCTCAAAGAAGTATGTCATAATTACTTTTACACTCTAAGCTCGCGTGAGTCATGCTCGGTGTGAGAAACAAGAGGTATTGGTAAAAATTAGACAATTGTGCCATGAAAGATGCAATCATAAGAAATTGTTTGGGGCTTAGGTATGTATGACTGCCCAGATAGATGAAGGTTTAGGATTCACTTTTAGGGAGAAAATCCAGGAACAGGGTCCATAAAGGTATATGTGCTTTATGGAGATTTGAATACTCTAATCTTGGGGCTTACTCCTAAGGAGGATGCCCAAGTTAGGAGGGGACTTATGATTGGGTTTTACTCCTAAAAAGGAAACCCAAATCAAGGGTAAATTAAGACTGGTTAAGAGAAATTTAAGGGGGCTTGGGGTTTACTCCTGAAAAGGAAACCCAAGATTATGACTGGGACTTACTCCTAAAAAAGGAGGCCCAGGTTATGACTGAGTCTTATTCCTAAAAGGGAGACCCAGGTTAAGGGACTTGGGGCTTACTCCTAAGAAGGATGCCCAAGATTATGACTGGGACTTATTCCTGAAAAGGAGGCCCAGGTTATGACTGAGTCTTATTCCAAAAAAAGGAGACCCAGGTTAGGGATTAAGGTTTGGGGATTACTCCAGAGGAGGATGCCCAAGTTTGGGAACTTTAAGAATTTGGGGCTTACTCCTAAAGAAGGATTCCCAGATTTGAAATTGGGGCTTACTCCTGAGGAGGATGCCCAAGTTAAGGATTCTCTCATCTTAAAGGATGAGGTTGAATGAATTAACTCTCTATATTTAGTGACATAAGGATATTTAAATCACTAGGTTTTGAGAGATATTCCACAGAATTCCTTTCAGATAAGGAAGTCAAATCAAGAAATCATGCCATAAATGGCTTTGAAGAGTGTCTTGAAGACTGAATCTTGAAAAGGAAAGGTGTAATGGCTTAAGAGGGGTAAAATGGGCAAGATGGGAACCCAAAAAGGTAGGGGGGCACAAGTCTTGAAAGGCGCGCAAGTCATCCATGGGCGCGCAAGTTTTGGTCGCACAGGTATACCTGCGCGACACATGGTGTACTTGCGCGATTTTCAACCAGCATTGAAATATTTGAGCGACTCTTTTTTAAACCCTTTAGAATCCTCTTGAGGTTCTTCCAGAAAAGGGACGCGTAAGTTATATTGAAGGAAATAAGTCGGCGCGCAAGTGTTGATAAGTTTCAACACTTAGGCCTTCTTTCTTCTCTTTAGATATTCCATTCTAGGTATGAAATTACCTTAGAAGTGTTCCGGAAGCTTTGAGAAGAGACTTGGGCGTCGAGAGCTTCAATCTGAGTTTCTGGAAAAAGATCCTCTTGAATGGGGGGCCCACAGGGTCTATTTATAGGCAAAAGAAGGCCCTGGGCAGTTACCGAGCGGTTACCACTTAGGTCGCGCAAGTGACTTGCACGGCCCAGGTCGCCGCGCAAGTACACTTGCGCGACAGTTAGATAACTTGCGCGGTGATATTGTTGTTGATCCTTTGTTCATGCCTTTGTCGATTTTTGATGTTTTCTTCAAAGGTTGAATCACTTTGAGCTCAGATATTCCCTTTTCCGATCTTTAGATTCTGTGACGAAAGGAGCGTCAACAAGGTCCCCATTGATTCCTCACCATATTATTAGCTATAAAAAAGGGTTTAGGGTTTTAAATTAAGAAAATCATATCTACAACCTTTATTCCAAAAAAGATATGCAAGTGAAGAATTATATATACCTAGAGATTCAATCTGCAACAAAATGTACTAAAAATGTCTTAGATTAAATTGAGATTGACTCTTGAGAATAGGTTTTAAATTCTTTTTGTTAGGCCATGCCACCGTGTTTATTGTTGATGGTGACATCTGCATTATACTCTTCATTCCTGATTTCCAAATGCAGGTGACATTCATTACTTCTTCTGCGATATTTTCCCATTGATCAAAATTTGATGATGGGATGTAAGTCTCTCCTTCCAAGATTCCTCCTCCTAATTCATCACATAGTCCACGTCACCCATAATGATTAAGACATTTCTTGTGAAACTCTTCTAGGTTCCATCTCTTTGTGGACACCGGTTAATTATGCTACTTTTTTCAGGACATTCCAAATGGTCCAGTTATGGCCACAAACTTCAGTCCTAAGATTAGATGCATTGGGCACCACTGGCATGTCTGGATGGTGGAACATTGTTACACCTAAATTCTCCCCTATTAGGGGCTTCTTGAGGGCTTAGAATCCCATGTAATCACATATTAATTATGCAGTATCCTATGCTAGAGGAATTTCTCTAGGGATTTACTTGGCTTACAATGTTTAACATGAGGCATGTCGTGAGTTTAACATATGTACAAGACATGTCTGATTGGTCATAACACTGATGAGTTTGGATCTTATTGGTACATCCCAAGGAGGGATCACCTCGAAGGTTTACTGGATGGATTGATCTAAACACCCTATGAGGATAGACCTGGGATGGAGTGTCCCAAAATGGGAAGGTTTCACATCGTAAAGGTTGATCTGGACATCACAAAATACGGGCTAGGGAGGCACAACCCAAAAAGGGGAACACCAAGGTTTACCATTGCCTATCACTTAACCTCATGGAGGCCTCTTATATACCATGTTTTGAAGACATGGATCAAAACCCACATTGTTTTAATTAGTTATTTGAGGAATATACATGGCTAACATCCTGTCACAATAAGGGAATCTTAGTTTAATGGATATGATGTGTGAGTCTTATACATGGTTAGTTTCCCAAGAGATGGTAGGAACAATGAGGAAGTGGCTAGACTGATCTCACTAGGATTTGCCGACTGGGGTAATAATCTATATTGATTATGGAAGAATTTAATGAAGTGGTTGAAATGAATGTGGTGGAACCAATGTTAAAATGGTGGTGTTGGGCATGAACCTTAGGGAGGATTCCCACATATCTAGGTGGATGGGAATCCAAATCCACATATTTTAGTGGGGTGATGGGATACCTATGGAGGCAGCCCATGACAATGAAATGTTTGGATGGGGACTCGAAGGATGTTGAACCTCTAGGTTGGGGAATGATCTTACTGAGACACAAATGCTCAAAATAGAGATCAATATTGGAAATAGGTGATGTGCTTAAGCATCGAAGAGGCTTCCTACATACCATGTGTATAAGTAAGTAATGAAATTCCATGTAGTTATGGATGGGGCCATAAAATTAGGGTGTACACAAAATAAAATGACCCAGAGATGTTCTAGGGGCTTATAAGTAGTTAGAAGCCCTTTGCAAGAGGGGTACTCTTGGATGGAGGAGTATGGTGATGTGCGGGGAAAATGAGTGTTTTGATATGTAGGTGGATCAAAACACCTGAAGGAGGAGGATCTGTGATATTCTCCCCAAAAAAGTGATGATATCACATTATGAGGGTACATTCATAGAAGGCAACACTAGAGATTAATATTGGTTGAGATTGAACCATGAGGAGCCTTCCTACCTTACATTTTTAGAATAAATGGATCAGAAACCACATAGTTCAGAATGGGAAAACGGTTCATAGTTTAATTTCAACAAGTATGAAAGTGAGCTGATGTGAATCAGTCTGAACAGATGGATTATAGAGAGTGAGGGGCTTGAACATTAGAAAGGATTCCTATATACCATTTGTAACATGAAAATGATCAAAGTCCATGTAGTTCGGTGCATATGGACATTAGGATTATGCATGGCTAGCTGCCTATAATCATGTTAGGTCTTATGCGTGGTTAGAATCCCAAATAGTACTTCTTGGTCATTATCACTCTAGTCCCACATGATTCATGCTCAGTGTGAGAAATAAGAGGTATCATCAAAATCTGACAGTAATGTTGAAAAAGATGCACCCATGAGGGATGATGTGTGGATTATGCATCGATAACAAACTAAGGAGATGGATAGTGGAATTTCTTCAAGAGGGAATACTGAGGAAGTGGTTCAGGGATTACATGAAGACTATTTGAGGTGAAAATATCAACAAATCCTAAAGGGAAAGAGAATGTTGGAGGGTTCTAGTTCCAATCCTCTTTCAAGTCCTCTCAGAAATTCCATGCCTGGGTTAATCATAGTATAATGTAATGTGTTGAGGACGTGGGTGCATGGAAGATTAATGTTATTTAGTTCAGATATTGAGGACTCACTCCTCATCCCTTGGTCATATGTCACTTGTACCAAACCACACTTTAGTATGGGAAGGCTCAAGCAATGCCTGATGGAGGTGAGGTGGAAGTGTAGTCAATTGAGGTGTCCATGTTATTGTAGCTATGAAAAGGAAAAATATTTATGATCCTACCTATATGAAGAAGAATAATTTAAGGAAACATAACATGAAACACCACATGTAGGACACTAAAATCACATTTCACAAGACTAGAGGGCCATGTGATAAAATGGTTCAGGAAGATAGGGGGATCAGCAAGAGGAGCTTCACGAAGGTAGGGTGAGTCAAGAATGAAGGGTGATTTTTAAATTAAGGGGTCTTCACAAAGGAAGGGTCCTCAAGGAGCATGAACTTGACTTAGAAAATATCTCATTATAAAAATATTTCTTAATTAATGATTAATTCTTCATCGTGCCTCGAGCAACCTGAAGGGTCTCCCTACTTCATAACGGTTAGAGGAATTTATAAAGGGAATCCCTAAAAGTATGGTCCCTTAAGAAAAAATAAAATCATGGTTTGTGATGATCTAATACCTTGTGTGGTCTATTTTCCTCTCAGAATCATGATGATCAAGAGATTAACGTAATTGGAGATCTGAAGGTGATGGTTTGGGGAAACAATGGTCATGAAGGCGGTGAGTCAGATATTTATAGGAAAGAAGGGTTTTCAAGGGTTGTGTGGCTAGATGCAAGGAAAATGTACACTTAAATGGAAAACTGATCATGTATCAGTGGTGGACAGATGCATGCAGTGATATCTACAAATGAAATTGGACACCATGGAGGACATAAGTTTGCATGGTAGTAGAGGGAAGATGATCATATTGCTCACAACAAATGAAATGGGACAACATTGAAGACAAACAGTCACATAAGTACCATAAACCTTTTCCGCAGTTGTGCTGATGCAGAATCCCTATGGTGTAGCTTCACAAATAAAACCCCTTTGATTATTTTTGGGGGATTTAGAGGCCATTTGGTTCTAGAATAACTTCAAACCAGCAGTGAATGTTTCTATGTCATTTGAATGTATTAAAGTTCATGATTTTTATTGAGAAAATACCCCCCATAGAATGGGATATTAAGGAAAATGATGGTCAAATTATGGGATTAAATCTCCATAAAATTAAGTGGATTGCAAAGGTGCATCACAATGTTGGGTTGCGATGTTGTATCACGAATCATACTAAGTATGATGCATCAAGAATATCTAGGGGGTGTGGGTTTATGAAAATCTATGGTTAGGAATAACCTATTAATGGGAAATTAGGGACCCATTGTTCATACTAGATCTCCATGTCTGATTTCACTCAAGGTCTATTTTCGAGAAGAAATTCTACACATGAATGCCCCATTGCGAACCGATTAATCAGTACTTTTCACCTTGATATCTCTCCAGAAAACCGATTTACCACGATCTGCTATTACACAATGATGAATGCTAAGGATAGGGACTCTCAATGATCTACTACATCATGATAGAGTTTAGTGAAGGATCATTGAAACCAACCTATGTGAAGTCAAAAAGAGAATTCTATATGTCTCGTACTAATGGATGTTCCAGAGGAGGATCTTGAGGTTCATGCTGACACCGCATGGGGGGATGAAATGGAAAAAATTCCTATGAGAGAGTTTGTTGGGATCCACTCCCACAATTAATAGTTGACGCCACTACTATTAGATGTTCAGAATGACTATTAGTTTTGAAATAGGTTTTCACTAAATGTATTTGTCTTGTTATATGACGGCTTCATTCATAATGATGGTAGAGAAAAGCCAACCTATTAGTTATGGGGGGACACTATGGTAACATTAGTGGCACAGAGCTACTGAAGACCATTTCAAGTTGGACCATACCCCTTTCACAACACACTATCACTATAATAATTTGAAAAAAATAAATGGAAAGGTGTTAGAGAAAAAAATATCATTTATGTTGTAAAAACTGGTCATTAATGAAGGGATTGGGTACCCAAATAAGTGGTTGACAGATGGATAGTATCAGAAGAAAGGTGTAAAAAACATGAAGGAGTGGGTATGGGTATACTCATGTGTATGTCTTGTGTAGAATTTGTAAGGGTTCAGAGTTGAGTAGGCTTGTATGAATCAGTATGGGATTTTAAATTACATAACTCTCAACCAATAAAAATCATAACAGAGTTGTTATACCGGTGGTCTCCAGATACCAACACATTTCATCTACATCATGGTGAGGTTGGCATCAGCCTCTGCGGCCTTTACGAGATCTCAGGTATCCTTATTCTGGGGGAAATGTATGACAAGTTCCTCCCAGATGAGAATTATTGGGAGGATTCATAATAGATTCTACCTCTAGAGAGGGAATTGTTGATCCTGGTGCATAGCTCGAACAATGTTAAAAAGAAGAAAAATGAGATTTCCATTTCAATTAATGTTTCAATTACTTTTTTAACTTTTTGGCACAAAAACTACCAATGAGACCACAAAACTTCCTAAATTGAGATTAGTGAGGCAGGGATGGATTCTATTAGCTGATTAGGAGGATAATTAGTGTAAACTGTGGGGATGCAATATCAAATATGCGAATCATCCAATAATCAAACTACTCAGATACATTTCATCACTCATCTGTGGCTTGGTGTTTACAGTGAGGGATGCACACATGGGGGTGTTTTTGACCACATTCATCATGGCAAAAATGTTGGCCTATAGGATACACATATATCTAGGGACACTAGTGCTAGAGAAGATGTACATGTTATATTAACACGTCACCTAGGGAAGAGTCCATTACACATGTTCATGCAATTTATTTTCTTTTATAGTTCATTTGCAGTGCACCTGAGGGGTTACAAATACCTCAATCCCATCTATCCTTCTATTCCAAGATTTCAACTAGAAATTCTCAACATTACAGGGTGTCTTATATTCAATTTGGGTCCAATTTCTATACAAAACAAGATGGGGTGAGAATAACAATTCATATTCCATTCATTCCCTCTGCCAATGGAATAATTTACTCATAACGACATAGACACCATTGAGAAGTAGTCAAATGTATTGTCCTTTCCCAATGTAGTTCTAGTAGATTCGGTGAACTATGAAAGAAACTGTGGGCTATATACCCCACACTAATTTTCAATATTGTCCAAATGCATGAAAATGATGACTCCAAACATGTATCCAGTGGTGCTTCATGAGGACCACCCATGAGGGATGAGGAATCGTTGGATAATGTTCATGTGTGAGAATAGGAATATGTGGAATGAGATTCGACCACCCACTATAACATTCAATCTTATTCAGGAGTATGTACAGAGCTGGGAAGCTACTTATCTTAGTGAGATGCTAAAGCGCCCAACAATCTGAGCCAATATAGAAAGGGTCCAAATGCCTCCAAGTTGAAGATGAGCAGCAGAGAGGGGAAATTATGAGGATGGTGCTGAATCATATCATGGAGATGAGTCTAGAGGAGAAAGTTTAGTAGACCATGAGCCATCAATGAATGAAGGTGGAAAAAAAAGGGAGGTAGTATTTCTAGACCTAGTGGCTCTGATTAGGAGGACCTATGAGAGAGGGAAGTCATCGGGGGTAATTCGAAAGACACATCCTCATTTTTCTAGGATGAAATTGCATTGGGTATTGATTCCCCCCAATTTCCTCGATCCTAAGGACAAGAAATACTATTATTCTTATAAACATGACCTAAATATCAACGACCAATGAAAGAACCTGAAAAAGTATGCAATGGAGATAGGGTAAATCGGATTTTTAAAAGGATGATTTAGTGTGGCCCTGACTATGGGGAGAAAATTCAGTATTGAATTGGAGTAATTGGTGAAGTCTAGAGGTACTGTGTGACCCATAAAAAATTGCGTAAGGGTGATGTGAAACATGAATCCCCCTGATGTTGTTGGTGAATTAGCTAGCAGAGCAATTCCCCTTATCTGAAAACACAAATGGATCATGGGAGGAAGAAGATGGAAAGGGGAATCATCATAAGGATGCCGAGGAAATAGTTTTTAGGGGTGGTTTATGGGAGATGGAAAAACTGAGGCCTCATGGGAAACCTATTTGGGTGGATTTAATATAACTCTTGATGTAATCTCTAACTCATAACCCATGTTCCATCATCTTCCTTACCACAACTGGGATTCTCAAGTGACAACTACCTATGGAGTGGGATCTTCTTCAGATCATTTCTATTGATGAGGATGGAGTCATGGTGATGGGTGTTGATAACCATGCACTAAGACCCGCATCCAGTGAAATAATATCTATATAGCCCGGTAGCACTAGGGAGGAAATGGAGGTCTCCACAGAATACCTAGAACCCACCATCATGTATGGGGGACCACACCCTAGAATCCCATTGATAACAAGCAAGATGAAATATCATGGGAATCCATTACTCAACTATATTAATTTTCATGTCTCATAGAGCCATAACTATTCATTTCTTAATCAAAACTACTAAAACAACCCTCATACGAACAATTCTCAAAGCATCAAAAATAAACACTAGCCAGAAGACATGGAGTCCAACTATTCAGAAGAAATTCTAGAGGAGGATCCATCTATTAAGATCCAAGATTAATTTCCCCATAATGAACTAACTGATTTAGTGGTGCAAAGATAATCTAATTTTGATGCAACTAAGTATTGTCAGAAGAATCAACACAGATCATGGAAACTAATCAAATTTTTCCTTGAATATGTTCCCGAATCTAAATGAATATGACAAATGTGGTCTCTCCGCCTTAGGTTTTATGATATATTCACTCAAGGGGATGAGGCAAGAAATTTGAACATGTTTATCTAAGTCTTACTCACTAATATGATATGGGTGAGTATTCTGCACTTGGACGTTGCTTTGTGCTGGAAGAAATATGATAACATTCAGAAGTTCCAAGGGGTTGAGGAGGCAATCCAATGCCCTGATGAGTATATGAGAGTGTGTTTCAAATTCATGGCAAAGAAGATCAGGCTGGTTGAATGAATGCAGGCACCGCTAGTGGAATCCCATGGGAAGATACATCAAGTGAGTTGTTATGTGGAAAAAACTCAATGATGTGTGGGTTGAAGTGCAGATCATGGCTAATGAACCTCACTATTTGGCTAGGGATGAGGATATGGATCTCATGAGAGGGCAAGAAACTCTAGAAGCTACATTATAATGGCTGGAAGAATTGAAGAAACCTATTTAAGAGAAGGTCCAAGAGGGTCAGGTTTTGGCCAAACTCATGAAACATACATTCCCTTTATACCATTTAATTTAAACTACATGCATGGTTATATTGTTACTTGTCTTGATTACTTCATCTTGATCATATCTGTGAAATAATTAGTGATAAATCCCTAAGCTCAAGTGGTTCATACCCATTTTTGAAAACAAAGTATTACCATATAACTATCAACTTTTAATATGATAGTGCCAACCAATCATAGAACATTGAGAGTCTTCTATTTAACTGACCACCCTGGTTATTTGGTGGGAGAGGGGGTGGGATGTGACTAGAGAATATGATAAATAGAATATTTAACTTTCTTTCCCCAATGTGATTTACAGCATGAGAGAGAAAACACCATGGGTGTCTGAATCAATCTGAAAAAAGGGAAATGAAATTTCAGAATCATGATACCAGAAATTTGGATCACATTAGTAGTGGCATAAAAAAATTCTATTAATACTAACCATATTAAAAATTAGTACCTACAAAACTAACCTAAAATGGGGGTAAAAAAATGCAGGTCAACCACTATCAGAATTGGAAAACATGGGGCCAAAATCGAAATTTATAATAATATGTCTTCTGGAATGTTTGACCAGAATGGTATGTGAGACAAAGAATAATTGGACCAGGCCATTAGGGTGTTTCATTAGATGTGAGAGAGGATGGTGATACAAATAAAGGGCATGAAAAGCATGAAGGTGGGGTGATGTAAGGATATGAATGATTCCAACACACTAAAAATTTCACCACCACGATGAAAGATCATTCATGTGAGCACATTGGTCTAAAGAAGGATTAAACCTATTTCTAGGGGAGAGTCATCTCAGATGTTTGAATGATATCTAAAGAGATGAGAAATACGGTGGATAATCCACAATACAGGAGATAACCCCTCAAGAGAGGGTCTTGGATGCTTCGTAGTTTTAGGTCTTGCATGTGAGGAAGATTAATACATAGTTTAACATCATACAGTGAGGAAAATGCATGGAACAATTTTATGTCATGTGATCATGACATGTCTTGCCGTTTAAAGTCGCGATATTAGAATATTTAACATATTTTAAGGTCATATTGTAGGTACCATATCCAATAGTTTAAATTTATATTTCTCAAACTATTAAATCTATTCTTATAATGATTGGATGTCATGGAGGAGGTCAACCTAAAGTTAATGTTCCAAAGTAGTATTTCACACCATAAAACACCAAGGAAGATATGGGAAGAAGGCCTACCTGATGTTAGCTGTAATTATGGACTAAAGGTCAGTACGGTTAGTGAAAGTGTGGATGGACATAAGAAAAAATGATCTGGCATCACTATATATCCCATAAATATGGGGATCAAGATGCATATAGTTATAGAATCATAGCGTGGTGAGAGACCAATACTAGTGGGTGAAATCCTCTCAGGAGGGGAAACTGAAGCATCCCATAATTACCATGTCAAATCCAAGATTTCTTCTAGGTAGGGTTGAAATTTAATGTCATGTGATGAGTATGTTGGCTCTTAGGTTATGGTCATATAGTTTGGTTCATAGGGCTCCAAGTTTATGGTTGTTGAGTTTTGACTATAGAGTGTGTGGCCATGCCATCATACAAACCGTATGGGCATCACTATGTATCCCATTAGTTGAGGAATCAAGTCGCATGTTTTTCTAGAATGTCGTGCAGTTTGACATCATGTGGTAATGATGCAATAGTTTAACATCATGGGGGAGGATGAAACGTAGTGTAATTTCATATATCCGGATATAAGAGATATTATTTTATGTTTTTAGATATTGGACCATAAGGTTGCACAAATTTCAATGTGGGTTCCATACCAACACCCCCAAGCCCATGTGAGCCATGCTCGGTGTGGGAAACAAAAAGTGATTTTGGGATTTCCACATCACATGAGAGTGTAAAATATTGAAAAAGATATTTTTGGAGGGAAAATCTTAATCCAGAAAACACTCATACTTGATGCATGTGGATTCATAGAGGAAAAACACCAAGGGTGGTGAAGACCCATAATAATATAGGTGTATGAATATGTGAATCATAGTATCGGATATTAGGTATGCAATGGGGGTGACATAACGATGTATGATAACTGTTGACCATGTTCAAAAAAAACAACATCCATATCATGTAACATGGAATGGGGACAGAAAAATGAGTGTCGACTGCTAACAATATTGAAGACACGGGACAAATCTGAAAGTGTCATTCAAAATCGTCTAGGATGATGGCCCAGGATGGTAGGAGAGGAATGAATATGAGAATCCATAGAGACTGGGGGATACCATAAGGCATGAAAGATAATAGAGACCCAAATAACAGGATGTGTGAAGCATGAAAATGATGACAGAATGAATATGTTGGCCGGCAAATATCTGTTCTCATGGGAGGTACATGGAATAAATTTTGTAAACCTGATGGGAATGGGGGCCAAAGAGGCCTAAACCACACCACATACCCATGGGAGGATCCCATGATAAGAGTTCAGAATGATGAATATATTTGTATCTAGACCATAGATGAAAGGCCATGGTGCTCTTACACATCCCATAAGGATGGGAATACTGAAAAATGTAGTTCTGTAAATGGAATGAAAAATGGTCAATTCCAAAAGGGGAGATATCCTATAAAATTAGGAAAATTATCGTTATTACATAGTTTTCCATGGTGTGAACTTGGACACTATATATCATTGATTAAGGACATAGAGTTTGGACTATAAGGTGTAGAGATGTGCATTGTGGAACTATAAGGTAGCATGATGTGACTATGGGATATGAAGATCTCACTACACCACACATATTCATGTAGAAATCCGAGACAAAGAATGGGGTAAAAGGGTCATGATCTTATGGAATAAGGTATGGAAAAAAAATTTAGGTGCAACTACGTATCCCATAGGTATGGTAATCAATCCATACGTAGTTCTTGATGATGGAATGAATGATGGAAAGAGTGAGAGGTATAATTTTTTATCAAGTGAGTACATAAAATTTATATAAATTTTATCATCATAAATCCTGGATGAAGATTTCATAGTTTAATGTCATATGATAAAGAAGATGGTTATTATGCATTTTATCATCATGGAACAAGGATGATGAAATTCTTAGTTTATGGTCATAGTGCTCAAACCATAAGGCGAGCCCTCCGAAGAAGGATTGTGTAGTGTGTCACCATAATGAAACTAGTTGTTAATGAGGACAAAAGTGTTTAATAGAACACCACGCATTATTGGGGGAACACACATACAATTTAAATTTTTGATGCTTTGAATCATGTAGGATTTAACCTCCCAGTTCATGGTTATAGTGTTCGGACCATATGATGGTATGATTGATCCATGAATTTATTAACCATACCAAGATCCCTAATCCCACATGATCTATGATTAGTGTGGGAAACAAGGGGATGAAAATATCTATATGACACATGTAATCACATTTTAGGGTAACTGATGTGAGGAGCCAAGGATAACCTGATGATGTTGGTCTTCCCTCTTAATGAACAAGCATGTATGGATAGATAACACTGAGAGTCTTGATGTTATACCTAGATATTAAGATGTGGAAAAGGATGTGAATCACAATGGATTATGTTTGGGACACAATGGGGTTGGAATAACGAGGGAGGATAACACTAACCATATGCGAGACATGGTATCCGTATCATGAAACCTTGGATGGGAATAAAAACCTGAGGGTCGGTTGTTGGACGTATTCAAAATAAAACAACTATCTCAAAAGTTCATTCAAAATCATCCGAGATGTTGGCCCAGGATGATAGGTGAGGCATGATGCCTATAATCCATACTATTATGGGGTCACTCAAGACATGAGAGATGATGGAGACACAAATAAAGGGACACATCAATCATTGATATAGGATGAGAGAATATACATTAAGATTCCAAAAATCTTTTTTCTGACACCAAGATTCACATGAGGGAGTTATTGGGGAATATAAGAGTTTTAGAGATTAAATTAATGGTATATGACTTGATAGGAAGAGTGGAGAAAAGAGAAAAAACTAGTTGATGAACATATTCCTTGATATGAAGAAAAAATATCTGGGCATTCCTACTTATCCCATAAGAATGGAATCAATCCCTTCAATTTTATAGTTTGTTACGTTTAGTTTAACATCATGAAGTAATGATGAAGGTAATGTTGAAAGTCATGTGGGATTGGGAAGCTTCAGTGACATTATGGAAAAAGGGGAACTTTCCTTTTGAGGTCATGCAAAAAGGACCGTGAATTCCTTGAAATTTAAGGTTCTGTAAGGAGGATATAATAGTTTAACATCATGAAGCATGGAAGAGGTCTTAATTTAAGGGTGTATAACTCAAACCATAAGGTCATTCCAAAAAGGGATGGAAGGGTTTAGGAACCTAGGTCTAGACCTAAGGACAAGATTTTTTTGGTGTTTCTACGTATAATGTAAGGATGGGAATCATGCCAAACACAACTATTGAATTCCATGATATTTAATATCATTCATTAAGGAAGAAATAAAGACAATTGTCTGAGGGTGGATCATGGTGCAGCTGCTGTAAAACTGACATGAAAGAGGACCAAAGAGGTCTCATATCACACCATATGCTCCAAAGAGAGAAATAAGGAAAAAGGGGATGAAGATTTGGAGGATCCTAGGAAAAATGGTGTTGGACCCAAAGATTAAATGCATAGGATTTATTCAAACAATGTGATGGATGAAATGAAGAAAAATGTAGTTCTCTAATGTCGTACAGTTTAACATCATATAGTAGTGACACATATTACTCTATGCAATTTTACATCTTCCAGGATGTGAAATTTTTTTCTTAAAATTTAATGTCTTTTAGGACACATTATTAGATCAATGTAATGCAATACCAAACAGTTCTTAGTTTATAGTTATAGCTCTCGGACTGTAAGGTCCTATGATTGTAGTATGTAGTTTATCATCATTTAGGATGAAAACTATATAATGTGAAGTGTAATGACCCAATGTTTTTTCAATGGAAATTTCCTTCTTATAAATATGTCATAAAATCACATAAAAACACAACATAATGAACTACTAAGTTCTATGTGACCTTTAAATATAAGTTTGTCACATCTGTGTTTGAAATTTTGAAAATCCGACATACACAGTTGCAATGAATAAGTTATTTGGAGTCTGATAAAAAACAAAATTTTCCATGAATAGTAACCTACACTTATGAATAGCAACATACCCTTATGAATAGAGATATACCGTAATGAATTGTAACATTACCTATTATAATATATAAATAATATTCAAGTTGATAGTATAATATACCTATATTTTAGAATATGTAAATTAAATTTTTAAAACTAGCTTTTTGATAATAAATTCTAATTTTAATTAAATATTAAAATAATCATATTTAGAAAATTATTTTTTAAAAATTGTTTTCATTTTTGGATTCTAAATTTCTAAAAAAATTAATGGTGAATTTTTGAGATTATTCTAAAATACGTGAAATTTTTATGAATTGTAAAATACGATAATTTACGATAAAAGCTAAATAATGGATTTATGGAGTCATTGATGATGATAAACTGATTTAAGCCCAATTGGTTCTAAGTAACATGCATTTATTACTTGTTCTGGTCCTAGAATCATCACTATTTCTAGTCTTGAGGGAAAATAATAAACTAATGTTTATAATATTATTAAAACCCTCCCCTCCTCCAATATAAAACCCCCCAGAATCCCTTTTCACTTCACTACTCTCAAGCCTTTTTACATGCCAATATTCTACCCAAATCCCTCCCGAATATCCTCCCCCACTTCCAAAAGCCACTATCCCATTAAAAATACCAAATCCTAACCCCTTAAGGGGTTCTCAAAGGAGGATTTCTCAAGAGGTAAATTCCTCTTTCCAATTGCTTCATTTCTTTTATGTTCTTTTCTTTTTGCTTCTTTCCTCACCTCCCTTCACCCAAAGAATATAATAAATCCAGAGAAATACATGTAATGTTATTTTTTATGCAAATTGGACATTTCATTATCTTCTCTCCTTCACCACCTTTTATTTGAAGGAAATGAAAGCACTGTTTGAGATGTGATCATTTAGCACATTCAAGGACAACCGTTTATAAATTTCATTTATCATCTTTAATTCTAGTCATGAAACCATTTGTTTTATGGTTGAACCATATTATTGTATGTAATATATCCTATTTTTGATTTTTTTATCCTTTTGTACAGATGATATTAATTTATAAAGAAAAACATGTTCTTTGTAATCAAACCCACCAATTAACAAAATCAATTTTCACTATGGTCTAATATAATTATTCGACCTCACTCTAAGTAACCAAATTAAAATTAAAATAATTTAATCCCATGTATTTTCAATAATATAATATAAATTCAATTCTGTACTACCACCTTCATCTTACATGCTTATCCAAATATGAATATAAGCGAACCTGCCATTAAAACCAAGTAATCAAACGAGCCCAAACAATGAAATTGAACCTCATAACCAATCAGAACAGTGTAAAATGAACTTAAAATGATTATAATAACAAATTAAATATTAAATAATTTTTTAAATTAATAATTAATAAATATAATTTGTTTATTCAGTAATTTAATAACATGTGGAGAACACCAACGAATTTAAGGTAAGGGATCCCCTCCATTTCTCTCTTAAGCAAGATTGTCCTCTTTGTTATGCCTTTTATGCATAATCCAAAATGTTTGGGTATGTTTTTTCACAACCCCCAGACTTCCCTCATGATATATAAGTGATGAAAAACCTCTTTTCTCTCTCATCAAGCCCTTTTGGGTACACCCAACACTATGCCGATAAACCGCAATGAATTCTACTCAAACCTTTTTTTCTATTGGGTTTCCTTATCTTTAATTATATAAAAATGAAGTTATCTTATTTTTTTATGTACATATTATAAATTATTTTTAAGTTTCAAAAAATTCATTTATTAAGACTCTTTCATCACAATCTTTTTGGTATATACAAGTTTTTATAAGATTCCCTCCTTATAACTTTTCGATAAACAAACCTATTTTAAGGGAACTTCCCGATTTTTTTGCCAATTTCATATGAACTATATCCTATGATTTAAACCACCATTGTATTTATAAAATCATTTTTTATTACTAAAACCATCTTGGTTCAATTCTGGTTTTATATGAAATATTTTCCACTTTTCTATTTTGAAATCTCTAAAGTTTTTTCCTTAAAACTGCCCAAAAATATTTTAATGATAATGTTTCTAAAATACATTTCCTATATGTTATAAATTTTGATTGACACCACATACCTTTTTATATGCCTATGTTACCTTATAAACATTCATGTATGTTCTAATCCCTTTCATTCATAGATAGTTTCATGATTCACTCATTGGTCATGCTTTATGTCATGATTGTGGTACCCAATTCTTTTCATGGGTATTCTTATGTTTATGTATGGTTCATTATGTTTGATTATTTATGTGGAAAAAATATTCATGAAAATTTTGATATGGTTGCACCCAAATAGAATTAAAATTCATTGACTAATGTTAAGACTCATGAGATGCGATGTGATATGGGATTGACAGTTAGGCTTGACCCGTACTAAAATGGGAAACGGGATTGTTGATTAACCTTGACCCGTACGAAAATGGGAAATGAGATTGGATGTTTGCCTTGACCGATACTAAAGACATGTTTTGTGATTCTCCTACATTTATATGATTCCATGTTTATATGATACTATTTTATATGTTCCTTTCTTTGGATATCATTATGTCATTCCTCCTAACCCATGTGCTTAGGATGTATCCTTATGTTCATTACCATACAGGGATTATTAGCTCATCTCACTGTTCTTGTGTTCCCTAGGATGCCCTGTGTAGATGTAAGAGCCTAATGGAAGTTATGAGGTCTTTATAAAGATTAAATAAAGAACCATTTTAAGCCCCATGTTTTATATTTATGTACATAGTCTTCCAAGACACTAGACTTAATGATCCTTATCTTGTACTCTAATGTATAATTATGATTAAAATCATGAAATGTTATATGTAAAATGATCGGGTCACTATAGTTGGTATCAGATGATGGTCTTGTAATTATTTGAGATTAGGAATAGGGAACCTTAGTGGGAACCTTAAATATGAGACTATGTATAAGAAAACAGTACTAAATTTTGGTGAGTATTGAGTGAGTAGTTTATAAAGTAATACATCCTTGTCTAGATATGAGTAGGTAGAGGTGTCTCTAGAATAAATTTATCTTGGGGTAAAACCCAAAATCACTTCTTTGATCTAGACTCGAATAGGAACTGGTGCACGGCAATGTGCCTTGCTGCACTCTTGGTTACGACACTCCCATGGGATTTTATTTGGTAGATTCAAGATCATGGTTCAAATTTTTATTAAGGGAAAAAAATCCTATAAGAACATAAGTTAAGAAATAGATCGAGAAAAACCAAGATATAATCCTAATGAATAACAAGTTAGGATATACTATTATTTATACATTTATCCTTTTATGTTCAATGTTTCCTTTTAATGCTCAATAGCTCTGTATTCAAGAAATCTAATTATACATTATTTTTCTAAATTAATGATGGTAGATAGAAGAATATGTTCCAACAAAAAATGTGATAGGAAATGTGAAGATTTCCGTAATTATATTCTTGATATGAATGGAATGGGTGCTCAAAACATCATGACAGTACTTGCTCAGCTGTCTCAAGTTATGAATAATAACTTGATTCATGCGGAACTCACTCCTCCTCCTTGGAAAGAACAAGTTGCCGTAGAATCCATCATGCAGAAAAGGCCTCCCATGTTTAGCAGATCTTCTGATCCCCTCCTTATGGAACAGTGAATTAACTCCATTGAAAATATATTCTTCGACTTCCAGTGCTCAGAAGAAGAGAATGTTGTACTGGCGGTCTATCTTTTTTATGGGGAAACTGATTAGTGGTGGAAACTGATCATGAATACAATGTCCAAAAAGGAAATTGATTCCATGTATTGGGAGGAAATCAATAGGATATTTTTCAATAAATATTTTTCTCAAAACCATTATATCCATATGGGAAAAGAGTTCCTCAGACTCCAGTAGACGGAATATGACTACATTAGGGTTTATGAAGTAAACATTATAAGGATTTCAAGGCACACCTCTAGATTTTTCATGAAAACCGAATGCATGGTGGATAAAATATTTAGCAGACTAAATACAAGTCTACGAAAATCATTGGTGATTCGAGACTTTGAATGTTATGAGGATATTTTTTGTTGTTACCTCAAGGTTGAAATAGATATTGGATACTCTCAATGGTATCATGGGCCCAGTGAAAAGAAGTAGAAAATAGATATCAATATGTGTGGTTCATCAAACAAATCCCATGATGGAAGGAATCCTGAATTTTCCCCATGTAAAAGTTGTGGGAAGAGGCATCCCGGTAACAGTATGAAGGGAACTAATAATTGCTTCAAATGTGGAAACTTTGGTTATCTAGCCAAGAACTGCCGAAGGGATATGAAAAATCATGCTAATGTTGAAGAATAAAGGATGGTTCACATCAAAAGTCATCCTAAAGTGTTGTATTACAACTGCATGGAGAATTGGCATTGTGCATGAAATTTCCCTAAGCTGAGGGTTGTGGAAGGAAATCAGCCAAAAACTCCAAGGGACAAGGAAGGGATTATACTATCACTATTGCTGAGGTGGAGCCAGAAAATGATGTGGTGAAAAATATGAAATTTATTCCTTCAAGAATAGATAAAGTACTATTTGATTCTAGTTATATGCATTCTTTCATATCTTTCATGTTTAGTAGAACTATTCAATCACCACAAATAATTTTTGAAGAAAATTTATCAGTGGGAACATAAAATGGGGAAATTATTGTATCCATGATATATAACTACTCCCTAGTTAATGTTTGTGGAATGAACCTCCCAAAAAATCTTGTCATACTTAATTTAGTTTATTTTGATTCCATCTTGGGAATGTACTGGATATATTTATACAAATCCAACATCAACTGTCAAGAAAGAGAGATCACTCTTGACATCCCAAAGTATCATACAATTATTTAAAAGTTTAAGGAGGAATATGAATCTCCTATAGAATCCTCATCTCAAGTGTGGATATTGCAGCCTTGTGAGCAGGAATATCTAGCTCAAATGATTAAGACAAAGGAGAGAATCATTCTTGAAGATATGCCCATCATGAGGGATTACATTGATGCATTCCTTGAAGAAGTTCTTGGTCTTCCTCCTAACTGAGAGGTTGAGTTCTTAATTGAAATTTTCCCTCAATCTTTTCTTATCATAATGAAACCTTACAGAATGGCCATCATAGAGCTGGAAGTACCAAAGATGAAGTTACCAAAGAATATGGAAAAGGGTTTTATATGCCTGAGTGCATCACTATCAGGTGTGTCAGTCTCAAATATATATTTACACATAAAGTGATTTATATGTATCAGTGAAGATGGATAGTTCTCATAAAGGATTATAACTGCTCAATCCACTACTATCTTGGTAAGGAAATAAAGGTTGATGTTCCTCTAAGAAGAAAGTTTCCTTCATCTTTATCAAAGATGAGAATTGAAAAGGATCCAATATTATTAGATATGAAATGTATTGACATGGGAATCATTAAGGGAGAAAAATCATCAATCCTTTCTCAAATGATTTCCCAACCATACATCTTGGGGAAAATAATGGATGCTCATAGAAAAGATGTGGAAATTAAAAAAAGGGTGGAATCCATCAGAAATGGGAAATCCTTCGATTTCAATGGGGAATGATTTGTATGATTTGGTACACAATTATTTTTACCGTATGATTAAAAGATAAATAAGGATCTATTTAATGATGCACATTTCTTGACATTATCTATCCACCTAGGGAGCACAAATATGTATCAAGATATCTGAGAAAACTATTTGTGAGACAATATGAAAAGGGAGATTGATGAATACATATCAAAGTCCTTGGTATGTCAACAAGTGAAGGCTGAGAGGAAAAAGAATAAGGGGATGATGCAACAATATCCCAAACTAGCATGGAAGTGGGATCAAATTACCATAGACTTTGTCACATAATTTCCAATGACATCTAGAGGAAAAAATTCTATATGGGTCATTGTGGACCGTCATACAAAGATAGCTCACTTTATCGTGATTCAAGAGGACTTCTCATTGGATAAACATGCATGTATTTACATCAATTATTTGGTAAGGGTTCATGGAGTACCACTATCTATTATATCTGATCGTGATCCAATATTCACCTTTATGTTTTGGAAAAGACTCCAACATGCTCTATGCATTGAACTAAACTTCAGTACAACCTATCAACCTCAAACTGATGGCCAATATGAGTGAACTATTTAGAATCTGGAAGGAATATTGAGAGTGTGTTATATGGAATTAAAAGGAGGATGGGACCAACATCTTCTACTAGTTGAATTATCCTAAGACAACAGTTTTCACTTGAGTATCCGAATGTAACCATATAAAACCCTTCAGGGGAAAAGGTGTATAACACCTGCGTGTTGGGATAAAGTCGGTGAGCTTAAGCTTCTAGGACTTCAAATGGTCGAATAAATGGTGGAGAAGGTGAAAACCATTCATTAACATATCAAGGCAGCCCAAATTCGACAAAAAAATTATACAAACAATCATCGAATATACCTTGAGTTTAAAGTTAGAGATGTAGTATTTTTACGCATATCTCTATGGAAGATGTTCATAAGGTTCGAAACGAAAGGGAAGTTAAGTCCCATGTACATCATCCCCTTTGAGATATTTCATCGAGTCGGAGCTGTGGCCTATCAACTAGCACTTCCATATACCAATTCGAAAGTACATGATGTTCTTCATGTATCCCTCTTACGGAAGTACATACCAGACCATTCACATGTACTCTCTTCAGATATGGTATAGTTAGAGGATGATCATTACTATAATGAGAATCCAGTGAAGATCATATATTGTAGAGACAAAGTTATAGGTAACAAGACTAGTAATCTGGTCAAGGTGCTATGGTGAAAACGTAAGTATGAAGAGGAAACAGGGGAACTTGAGGATGAAATGAAGGAAAAGTACCCCAACCTGTTTTTTTCCTAGAATGTAAAATGAAATTTCAAGGGTGAAATTTATTAAGGGGGGAAGAATGTAAAGACCCAATGTTTTTCAATGGAAATTTCCTTCTTATTAATATGTCATAAACTCACATCAAAACAAAACATAATTAACTACTAAGTGTTAAGTGACCTTTAAACATATTTTTTTTCACTTCTGTGTTTGCAATTTCGAATATCATCCATGCGCAGTGGCAATTAGTAAGTTATTTGGAGTCCGATAAGAAAAACAAAATTTTTGGTGAATAGTGACCTACACTTATGAATAGTAACATAGCCTTATGAATAGTGATATACCCTAACGAATAATAACTATTTCTATGGTAATATATAAATAATATTCAAGTTGAAAGTATAATATATCTATATTTTAGAATTTGTAAATGAATGTTTTAAAACTAGTTTTTGATAATAAATTGTGATTTTAATTATATATTAAAATTATCATATTTAGATGTTTTTTTGAAAAATGGATTAGTGTTTTGGATTCTACATGTCAAAAAATTGTTAGGGTGAATTTTTGAGATTTATCTGAAATAATTGAATTTTTTATGAATAGTAAAATACGATAATTTACAATTACTGCTAAATAATGGATTTATAGAGTCATTGATGATGATCAGCTGATGTAAGACTAATTGGTTCGAAGTCACATGCATTTATTATTGTTTTGATCTTGGAATCATCACTATTTCTGGCCTTGAGGGAAAATAATAAACTAATGATTATAATATTATGAAAACCCTCCCCTCTTCCACTATAAACCCCCACCATCTTCTCTTAACTACTATAAAGACTTCTTCCTTGAAAATATTTTTCCCAAATATATCCCCAAGATCATCCCTCATGTCCAAAATACCCTATCCTCTAAAATATACCAAAACCTCTCCCTTTAAGAGTTTCTCAAAGGATAAAGTCTCAAGAGGTAAATTCCTCTTTCCAATTCTTTCATTTCTTTTATGTTCTTTTCTTTCTGATTGTTTCCTTACCTCCCTTCACCCAAATAGTATGATAACTTCAGTATCATACATGTTTTGTAAGGTTTTGTTTCTAATGGTATATTTCATTACCTTTTCTCCTTCCCCACTATTTACATGGATGAAATTAAAGCTTTGTTTGAGAGGTGATAATTTTGCACATTCAAGGACAACGATTTATCAATTTCTATTATCATCATTAATTCTGGTCATGAAACCATTTGTGTTATGATTAAACCATATTATTATATATAATATATCATCTTTTCGGTTCGGTAATCCTTTTTTACAAATCATATTAAGTTATAAAGAAAAACATGTTCTTTTTAATAAAACCCACCAATTAACAACAATCGTTGTCACTATTGTTTATATAATAATTCAACTCCATTATAAGTAACAAAATTAAATTTAAAACCATTTAATCTATTGGATACTCAGTAATAGAAAATAAATTCAATTTTGGACAACCACTTTCATCTTACATGTTCATCCAAACATGAGTATAAGCAAAAAGGTCATTAAAACCAAGTAAACAAACGAGACTGAACAATGAAATTAAACCTCATAAAAAATACAAATAGTTATAAATGAACATAAAATTATCATACTAAACCAATTACATATAGAATTTGTTTTGGAATTATTAATTAATAAACCTAATTTTTTTATTCAGGTCATTAATAACAAGTGGAGAACACCAACAGTTTTAAGGTAATGGATGCTCTCCATTTCTCTCCTAATCAAGATTTTACTATATGTTATGCCTTTTATGCCTAATCCCAAATGTTGTGGTATTTTTTCTCACTTATCCCATACTTCCCTCATTATGTATAAGTGATGTGAAACCCCTTTTGTCACTCATAAATAGCTCTTGGGTACACTCGACACCATGCCAATAAACCGTAACGAATAATACCCATACCTTTTTGGTTCTTTCAGTTTTCCTTGTCATTTTTTATATCAAAATGAAGTTATATTATCAGATTATGTACATATTCAAAGAATATGTGTATGTTTTAAAAAATTCATTTATGAAGACCCTTTTGTCACTCTCTTTCTAGGATATACATGTTTTTAAAATATTCCCTCCTTTGAACATTCTGAAAAGCAAACCTATTTTAAGGGAACTTCATGAATTTTTTACCCAATTTCAAGTGAACTCTATCCTCTATTTTAAGCCACAATTTTATTTATAAAATTAGTCTTTTATTATGAAATCCATATTGGTTAAATTATAGTTTTATATAAATTATTTTCCTCTTTTCTTTTTTAAATGCCCTATAGGTTTTTCCTTAAATCCGCAAAAAAATGTTTTAATGCTAATGTTTGTCAAATAAATTTCTTCTTTTTTGTCACTTCTATTTGACACCACCTACCATGTTATATTATTATGTTAAATTATAAAAATCCATTTATATTCTAATACTTTTATTTCATGGATATGTATGATTATTTATGGGCAAGAACATTCATGAACATTTTGAGATGGGTGTGCCCGGATAGAGCACCAATGCATTGCGTAAAGTTAAGACTCATGAGATGCGATGTGAAATGGGATTGAAAGTAAGCCTTGAACCATACTAAAATGGGTAATGATATTGGATACTAGCCTTGACACGTACAAAAAATGGGAAAAAATTGGCGGTTAGTCTTAACACGTACTAAAGACATGATTTATGATTCTTCCACATTTATATGATTCCATGTTGATATGATTACTTTAATATATGATATGATTTCATATGTTCCATGATTTGGATATCTTTATGTCACTACTCCTAACTAATTTTCTTATGATGTATCCTTATATTCATCCCCTTACTGGGATTTTCAGCGCGTCCCTTTGTTTATGTGTACCCCAGCGTGCCCTGTGAAGATGTAAGGGCTCAAAAGAAGTTAGGAGCTCTTTATGCAGATTAAATAAGGAAGTATTTTATTTAGCACTATTTTTTATGTTTTATGTACCATTTATTCCACGACACTAGACTTAATGATCTATGGCTTATAAACTAATGTATAATTATGATTAAAATCATGAAATGTTATATGGAAAAGGCTTGGGTCTCTATATGAAGTACTTATTGAGGAACCTAACGTTGGAGGGAGGAGTGATCCAGTCACCAACCATAGAGATAAATAGTATGCACCATTGGGGTAAACATTTGAATTATATAAGGTTTATACCATTTGGTCCCTATCATTGGTGTATTTATGCTGCGTATCATCAACAATCTCAAGCTCAACAATGTGTCACCCTGAAGAAAGGAACGAAGGTAAAAATTCTGGTTGAAAGCATTAGCTATCTTGTTTTTGTGTCTCTATAGATTATGCAAGGCACATAGGATATTCTCATCGAGGGCCTTCAGTTCAGCCAGATGGAATTCTAATACCCCTTTTGATGAATTTTGATCATAGATTGTTATACAGAGATATGGAAACTAAATATGTATTGTCATGACTACTTCCTTTCTATACACCATCTAATATGGGGTCACCTAGTTTTAATTTATATCTGTAATATGTTATTCCTAAAAAACGTTGAGGATCTTGTTTCGAAAACTATTCTTGTTCTAACAAAACATATTTTCCCAAATGTTAGATAAGGCCTTATTGAATGCATCAATTTATACATTTTCTTTTGCATGGTAATGAAATGTATGGTTAGAATGGATGTTGTACTTGGAGTATAATGTTTTTAGTTCAACTCCTCCGAAATTAGTGTCGTTATCGACGAAGATGGCACGAGGGACTTTGAATCAATGGATTATGTTTTAGATCACAAAATAAATGATGGAATATACATTGAATTCCTTGAGCGGAATCAATTATTCATACTTGGAGAAGAAATATGTGGTGGTCAGAATAAACCTACACTGGAAGATATTTTTGGTGGACATGGTCACAGAACATCGAGTCCCCAGACCAGAAAGTGAAAAGAGTACATAGTAGTATGGAAAGGTTTTGGCGGACCTGGTAGGGAATTGGAATTGATATGAAATGAATAGAACCTATTAGAGAATTCAATACAGTCTTGTAGGAACCAGGATGGAATTCCTACATAACCTAGGTAATATCATATCCTTGAATACAAATTATGATAAAGCAATCAATCCCATACATGTATAAGATCTTCTCAAGGTTGGGAACACTATGAAGGGTGAACTAAATTTCATGTTGATGGATTTTCTCATGTTTTTCTTTATCTGTTGATATATTTCCATGATGGAGGTACACGATGAAAGGAGTTTTGCAATCAAGGGTCTCTTTAGTTTCCATAGGGGGGCTTGGAGGTGATGGTGTTGAATCATCTACGGTAATATGGATTACCGACTGGATATCATCAACATTCGGAGTTACAGGAGTGATGACCCTTCAATATGATAAATAGAAAATGAAATATTCATAGTCAAGATCAGTGATAGATGCAAAAATGCTAGCAATGGTATCAATGTGACCATTATTTTTTTGAGGAACATGAGTGATATATGGACAAGAAGGGAACAAAGCTATTTGCTGGTGAGTGATCTCTAACAGGGGAACATGTTTCATCCACCTAATGAAATAATCACTATTTTTCTTGATGATTATCATGTTGTATACCCCTTCACATATAGGTGGAGAATATCATACATCAGGACTAGCTCAAGACCAGTTATCAGGGCCCAACACCTTGCCTCGTTGTTGGTGCAACATTCTGGCAACAATAAAGAATCGGAAAAAATAGCTTATGTAGGTGTGATGAATAGAATACCTATTGGTCAGAGTTTATACTCAAGAGGGGGGGTGAATTGAGTTCCAATTAAAAATTTATATTTAAAATCTTTGTATTAAAACCCACCAAATCATAAAACAAGTTAAACTGTAGTGAATTTATAACGATTGCAAATGCTCAATTAGTTTCCCAAAGATTTATTATTTCTCAGTTAACATAATCAAAATATTATGTTAGATTTTGAAACTAACTTACTAGTTCACAATAATTAAAAGAAATTTATAGTTCAACTATCAAAGTTACATTAAAGCAGATTTGAGTTTCAAAGTAAATAGCAGGATGATATAGAAAAATAATTTAAACTAAAAAAGGATGCACAGGAGTGTTAACCAAGAGGTTCAGTCTCAAGCTGAGACATAGTCCTCTCAAAAAGTTTATATAAAACTTTGATCCACACCCTGGATTGGGGTTACAATAGTACTCAGACTATCCAGGTCCTCAGACCTCTCCCACAGTTCGACATGGGAAAGCGACAAAAACAGCACATAAGCTATCCAGATCCTCAAACCTCTACCGAAGTTCTACATGGGATACACACAGTGATAAAAATGATGGTGTGAGGATTTTTGTATCCTCCAGTTCAGCTTAGGAGTCAGTGTGTGTCCAAATAGATAGAATCACACACTGCTCATAATTTAAGGAAAAGAATCACCATAAAAGAGTAAGAATATAGAGATGAGTTTATAATTATCTTGTGTGATGTCAATGTAGCTCTGAACTCATGTAGATCAAAGAAGATGGATCTTTGAGTCCTTCTTTGGTAGTTGTGTGAAAAAAAGAGTTTCATGGTTCATCTTGTGTTCTTCGTGAGATTCAATGAGCGAATATGTTCTTTAAGCTTCATGTATGATTCGTCTGTTCAATAGTGTCGAGATGCATGCGGTGTGACTTTCTTTTGAAACTTCCTCCAAGTATCTTCTTTTTTGTCGTGATCATGGACTTTTCTTTTTTGTTTTTGTATCACACGTGTTGATTCTTGGTCACAATTCTCTTTTAACTTGGAATGGACGTGGTGGATCTGACATGTTGCATGTGTTCTGGACCTCGTAACTCATACTATCCGATGATATGTCTATAGCTAAACATTAATTATGTCAGTGCATTAAATTCATCAAATATGACAATTAGAAATTAAATTGAAAGACAAAAAATAGTTTAAGAAACAGTGTCATAGTAAGTCATGGAAATAGTGTCTCCTTCACATAGTGTCTGAGTGTCACGGTGCCTCATGTCATGGTGTCTGCTTCACGATGTCTTTTTCACGGTGTCTTGTTCACGGTGTCTTTCTTCAAAGTGTCTTGCTTCACAGTGGCTTTCTTTACGGTGTCTTTCATCACGGTGCCTTTCTTCACAGTGTCTTGCTTCCCGGTGTCTTGCTTCACGGTGTCTTGCTTCATGGTGTCTTGCTTCACGGTGTCTTGCTTCACCATGTCTTGATTCAAGGTGTCTTGCTTCACGGTGTCAGGCTTCACGGTGTCTTGCTTCATGGTGTCTTGGTTCACGGTGTCAGAAATACATAGCCAGTGGTAGAGTCACAATGTCTTAGACTTTTCAAAGTAACTATGTGCAGAGTAAAATAAAGATGATAATAAGAAGAATTAGACATAAGAATTTGTTAAAGAAGGTATTTTGAGAGTAGATAAATGATAGTATGTTGTGGGTAAATTGAAAATAGAGCAATTAAGATCCTGAAATGATCTTCTTAAATCATGATAACACATTAAACATAAATCCACATTATAGGATATAAGATAACTAGTTTGAATAAGAAGTCATTAAAACATTATTAACTAAGATTTGTGATCATTAAAACATGATTAATACATGATAATTCCTACAATATCCCACTTTTTTATGATCACAAATAATACAAAATTAAGGTGTATATTGGATTCAACTATAATGATAAATTACTAACATAGTATATAGTAACTTCTCCCGCTTTTGGGATTATCAAAAAGATGAAATAAGAGAGGTCAATAAGGTTCATAGGCCATTAATAGAAAATAAGTGATAGTACAAAAAAATACAAACACAATAGTATCCCTATCAAAAAGAGTAATCACTATTCTTCTCAAGTGCTGGCAATCTATTTTCCATTTACAGTAGCAAAAGAGGATGGCATAGGGGCAGAGGTTGAGGTAGAAGAAAGAAGAGATGTGGTTGATAAAGTGGGTAAGGGAAGGCCTTCAAAGACTAAGGGTGACAAGGTAGGAGAAATAGAATATCTCGTAGTTGTTGATCAAGAATCACAGGCCTGATCTGACTAAGTGCTTGACCAACAGACATAGTGGTTTAGGCTAGAGAAGAGGTGAACGTAGTCAGCCCAGGTCTGAGAGGTGCAGATGCTGGAGAAAGAATGCCTATACTCTGGACATGAATATAGGGGCTCAAGAGTTTGAGGAAACCTGCAATTATCTCTCCACCATACTACAGGGCTTTCTCAAAATCCTCCTTGTTCTCCATAAACTTGTCAAAAAATCTAGTAAAATTAGTGAGCTTCTGGACTTGGTTCTTGAAATCTTGAGTCACAGAAGGAATCCAAATATTTTATACAATTTACTTGAAATGGTTTGTCATAATGGTCTTGGAGAAGATTCTGTTGAAGTAGAAATATAATTTCTTGGTAATCTCTTTCTGAGAATCATTAGCAATTTTAGAGTGGATTAATACTAATTCAATAACTCTATCACTATTTTTGTCTACTTAATATAAAGAATTTGTATTTAAGCCACTGAGTAAATTCTGAAGTTCTTCTTTGACTATAGTTATGAGTAGTTCACTGTCCATGGAGGGTTTTGAGGATTGACTAGATGCTTTGATAGCTGTGGTCAGGGATTTTAGTTGATTCAGCACCTTTTGAAGACATCTTGTATACTCATTAGTGAGTTTTTTCAGATTGGCATCAAGATCTTTCATTTCCATTACAATTTGATTATTCCTTTCATCAATCTTTTCATCTAAGGATTCTAGATAAGGTTGAAGCTGAGACATACCAATTTGTGGGATATGAGGAGTAGCAGGTTCTACATGAGGAACAACATATTCAGATCTCGAATGCATCTCTCTCTGTATGTCTTCAACAATACTTCATAGAGTCTTTACTTCATTACTGAGCTGCTTATTTTCAACTCTCACTTCTTGCATTTCATGTAGAATCTTAGGTTGTATTTTCCAGATAATCTTCTCCAATAATAGTGATGTATCTCTCTCACTTAAATTTTTCATAGGATGAGGTTGGGTAATCAAGAGTTTCTCAACTCTGGATAAGAGAGTAGAACCAAATTCTTTTAGATATTCCTTACTTACAAAGGATGGCTATTTAGATAAGGGTTCAGGAGTAGGGGCCGGTAGAGGCTCAAGTTCCTTCTCTGGTGAAATATTGGAGACTAATTTCAACTGAAATAGGGAGGAAATATCAAGTCCAATTGCTATAACCAGCTGTGAATCATTCACATCATAGAAACTGGGAAATTTATACTAAGTTTCTATAGTACTTGACTCAGTTGGATATGAGGCTTCAACATACTAAAAAATTAGGGTTTTCTCCCCCTCAATAGGTTCCTCCTTCTCAGGACTGAGAGGCTTAGGATCTTAGTCTAAATCCACAGACTTTGTTCTGAGTTCCTCACTCATTTCCAATCTAGCTAGCTAAAAGGCTAGCTCCATCTATTCATCAGTAGAAGGTATGATTTTAGGAATAGATTGTTCCACAGGGCCTTCCTCAACATTGAAATCTTGAAAAATAGGTAGCTCTCCCACTATAGGATCTTCTAAAATAGGATCTTCAATGGCATGATTTTCAGATTCTTTGGCAACTGATTTAGTTACAGCTTTGGTTTGAGTTTCCAAATTAGCATTCTTCTTTAGGAGTAAGTGATTCTTCTTCAAGAACTACATTAGGGACATTAGTCATGTCTTCCCCAATAATTACCACTCCACTAGGTGGCACTTCAGCCTCCCATTCCTCTTCTTCATGATACTAAAAAATTTCATCTAGTTCCAAACCAAGATCAAAAATGTCTTTTTGTCCTGAGGGATAATCCACCAGATTGAATTTCTCATAAAAATTACCATTTTCTTCCACCCATTCCTTTTTCCAAGGATTCTAGTTTATCTTCATTATTTTGAGAGAAGATTTTGAGAGGCAGTACTCATAGTTAATAATCACATCCTTATTGGGTCCAAACAAACTTTTTTAATGAAGCATGGATGATATTAGCTGAGAGTAAAATATAAAAGTTGACTTGGATGTTACATTGATCAACTCACACATATGGTGAATGATATACTTGCACAGGTTGATCTGAGGACCATTTTTCATGAGGTGAATAAAAAACACATCTTTATATTTTAATATAGAAAAATAACCTTTTCTTGGACTGACCAAATTCTATACAAACTTAAATAGAAGACTTGTTTCTCCATTTAATTCAACAACAATGGATCTCCTCTGGGTGCGATTTCAGGTTAGGGTTTTCATGGCATCTTCTAAATCAAATAACTTGGTTTAAGGTGGAGGTCCTCTCTGATAATACTCAAATATGCCTTCATGAGGTATCCTAAGGCATGAAGCCCATAACCTCAAATAGAATGAGAATATTTAGCCATTTACCCATCTCCTCACAACATATCTCTCACAAGAATCAAATGAGAACTGTATGTACTGGTAAAATCGAGACACTAACCTAGGATAGAGGGGTCTATCCTCCTTCGAGAACCATTTTAACCAGCCTGGTTGTTCTAAGACTTTCAATACTAGTGACTTACTAGACAAGAAGACACTTGGGGGAAATCTCTTTCTCATGTACAAAAACACGGTTTATCAGATTCAGATTAAAAGGTCCTTTGGGTGTCAGCTTAGGTGAAATCTTCTTTTTCTTTGAGCTACGCTTCTCAGGTTTCGATGATGAAAAAAGTTTCATTCTTGGCATTCACTGAAGGTTCGACTAGGATAAGGGTTTTAGGGATGAAGAATTGATTTAAAAGAGTAGGTAGAAGAATCCTTGAGTGAATAATTAAGTGATACTTGCTTTGTTTTATCATTTAAGAATACCAAACATCTCTAAAATAAAAAATGCGGGAAAAATAAAAGATGTGAAATAATAATTACTGTGATATGGGTTTAAAGAAAAACATAATGAATTATTACAGTGAGACCGTGAGTGGTCATTACAGTTAGACAGTAAACAAGTTTCACGGTGAGACAATAAATGAGTTTCACGGTGAGACTATAAGCACTCTTTTCAGCATGTGTTACTGTGAGACAGTAATCGTCAGACCGTATGTACAAAAAATCTAATGGTGAGACCATAAGCATGAAAATTTACAGTGAGATAGTAACTGAGAAACCATAATTATGAAACAATAAACTATAACAAAGTAAGATATCAAATAGTAAGACCTGAAACAGTAACAGGTAAGGTATCTATTTGAGATTTATCATGCCTAGTTCATGTATGATGTAGTCTATTCTCTTGTCATTTAATGGTTTAGTGAATATATCAGCAAGTTGATATTCAGTACCAATGAATTCCAAAGTGATATCTCCAATTTGATAATGATATCTCAAAAAGTGATGTCTTACATCAATATGCTTTGTCCTAGAATGTGAAACAGGATTATTTGTGATGTTAATATAACATGTGTTGTCACAATTTATAGGCACGTGTCTGAATTGATATCCATAATCTAGTAATGTGTGTTTCGTCCACAAAATTTGTGCACAACAAATGCCAGTAGCTATGTATTCAGCTTCTACAGTACATAATGCAATAAAATTTGGTTTCTTACTACACCATGATACTAGTGACTTTCCTAGATTGTGACATGTTACAGAGGTGCTTTTTCTATATAACATATATCCACTGATTTCAGCATCAGAATAACTAACTAATTCAAATGATTGTACTTTTGGATAAAATATTCCTAGATTGGGTGTTTTCTTTAGGTATTTCAATATTCTTTTTACAGAATTTAAATGAGATTCCTTAGGGTTTTCTTGAAAATGAGCACACAAACACACACTAAACATAATGTCAGGATGACTAGAAGTTAAGTAAAGTAAACTTCCAATCATTCCACTATAAGTAGTTTGATCAACATATTTTACATCTTCATCAAGATCCAACTTATAAGTGGTACTCATGGGAGTGTCACTACTTTTAGCTCTATCCAATCCAAAACGCTTTATAATATCCTTAGTATATTTAATTTCATTTAAAATAATACCATTTTCATTTTGAAAAACACGAAATCCAATAAAATATTTGAGTTCTCCCATTAAAATCATTTCAAATTTTTTTTCATCATTTTAAAAATATCAACACATAAGGAATTTTTTGAATATCCAAAAATAATGTCATCTACGTAAATTTGAACAACTAAAACATCATTGGAAATTCGTTTTATAAAAAGAGTATGATCAACTATTACTGTAAATCCTTTTGAAATCAGAAAAATAATCAATCTTTCATACCAAGCTCATGGATATTTCTTTAAACCATATAAAACTTTTGATAATTTAAAAATATGATTTGGAAAATGAGGGTTGTAAATCCAGGGGTTGTTCAACGAAAACATCCTTAGCAATATACCCATTTATGAATGCACTCTTAACATACATTTGATATAGTTTGAAATTCAAATGTGTAGCATAGCCAAGAAGGATTTTGAAGGCTTCATGTTAGGATACTGGTGCAAAGGTCTCCTTATAGTAAATTCCTTCTTCGTGACTATAGCCTTATGAAACTAGTCTATCCTTGTTTCTAACTATGTTACCAACATAATCAAATTTATTCCTGAAGACCCATTTAGTGCCTATGGTCAAAGTGTTATTAGGTCTGTCTACTAATTCCCAGACATTATTTCATTAAAATTGATTTAATTATTCTTACATATCCATCACCCAAAATTCATCATTGATTGCATAATTGATATTTTTTGGTTCATGATTTGAAAGAAAAGACTGATGTTTAACCTGGTTTCTCATAGAATCTCTAGTTTGTGTCCCTATACCTAAATCTCTTACTAAAACATCTAAATGATGGGTTTCAAGGGTCCTAGTTGGTCTAGAAAAGATAGGGATAGAAATTTCATGTTCATTTACAGGATTGGGTTCTACGAAAGAAGGTTCTAGAAAATTTCCAGAACTGGTTGTCTTAATAACATGTTAATTGTTCTTGTCATTAAGGTTTAGAATGGACGTATCTTCTTCATGATTTTCAAGAGGAGTGTAAAGTTCATGTGTATCAGTTTCATCAACTTTGATGTGTATAGATTCTTCCACACATTTCTTTCTCTAATTGAATACTCTATAGGCTTTACTTGATATTGAGTAACCTAGGGAAATTCCTTCATCACTTTTAGAAGAAAATTTTTCAATATTATATTTAGTTTTAAGAATAAATACTTTGCAACCAAAAAATCTAAAGTAACTAACCATAGGCTTCCTATTGTTTCAAAGATCATAAGGGGTCTTTTTATGAATTGGTCTAATCAAGACTCTATTGATAATGTAACAAGCTGTATTAACAGCTTCACCCCAAAATTGAATAGTTAGATCATATTCATTGAGCATTGTCCTAGAAATCTCTTGAAGAGCCCAATTTCTTCTTTCTACCGCACCATTCTATTGAGGTGTTCTAGGAGCAGAGAAGTTGTGACTATAGCTGTTATGTGAGAAATAAGATTCAAACTCTTGATTTTCCAACTCACGACCATGATTACATCTCAAGGTCATGATCTGAAGTCCACAACGGTTTTCTATAGACTTGGAATATTTCATAAAATAAGAAAAAGTTTCACTTTTCTATGAAATAAAGTATTCCCAAGTGTACCTAGACAATTCATCTATAAGGACATAGACATAGTGCTTCCCATTTAGACTTGAAAATCTTGATGGTCCAAAAAATCCATGTGAACCAACTCGAGAGGTTGATATGTAGAAAACTCTTTCATTCATTTGAAATAAACTTTATGTTGGTTTCCCTTTTGACAGGGATTAAATACTTTGTTGAGTGGGAAATATAGTTTAGGTATGTCTCTAAGTAGACCATTCCTAGTAATTTTGCTAAGTGAGTGCACATTGCAGTGTCCTAGCCTTATTTTCTATAGCCATGATTCTTTATGAAAAGCATTTAAACAAGAAACACTTTGTTTAGCTAAGGAATTCAAATCCACAACATAAAATTTTTTATTTCTTAATGTAGTAAAAACCAATTCATTTTTAGAATAAAATACATTACATGAATAATTTTCAAACATAACATTAAATCCATCATCACACCACTGAGAAATGCATAATAGATCATACTTTAGTCCATCAACAAATAAAACATTCGAAATTAAAATTGAATCAGTGTACCAATCTGGCCTAAGACAATGTTTCTTCCTTTTGAGTTATCCCCAACGGTGACATGTCCTCCATCAACATTGATTAAGCTTATAAAGCATGAATAGAATACTGTCACATGCCTTGAAAACCCACTGTCTATCTACCATATCTTCTTACAGGAACTTTTAAAGCAAGTTTCCTACAAGGCAGATTTAGATAGAAGATAATTTTGGTACCCATATTTTCTTGGGTCCAGAAAGGTTAGAAAGTATAACTTTAGACACCCAAATTTTTTAAATGGGTCTACTATAATTAATAGACTCAAATAAATTTGATTAGTAAACTATGTTTGGTCTAAAAGAATTTGAATAGCTAGATGAAGCATAATAGTTTCCAGAACATGAACTATCAGCATACTATCCAGATATTGAAAAAAATTTATTCTTTGTAATTTGTTTCTCTCAAGGTTATTATCCTAAACTAGAAGTATACCTTGGTGCAACTTTTTTCCAATTATTTGAGTTAGGGTATTATTTCCATTAGTGAAATTATTTAAGTCTTTTTTATGTTTCCCATTAGAAAATTTGAGTTCAGTATTTTCCTTTAGCAGTTGATCATTCCTTTACTTTTCTACTACAAGTGCATATTTGACAGTGCTAGTTAAAGCATGTTGTTTCTTTAAGGCTTTATACATGTCTTCCAGCTCATTGCAGGTGTCTTATAGAATGTTACAGTATTATAATAAATCTTCACTAGACATGTTTTCAGAATCAGAATCAGAATCATCTCCAGAATAATAGTAGTTTAGAGAAGGAGTATCCAATGTTACCTCAGATGTAGTTATCAAAAAACACATGTTCGATTTTTGATATTTTTCTTCCTAAGTGGAATTAGAATCACCTGAACTATCTTCTGAAGCACTCCAGGTTTCTTTCATAGCTTTCTTATATTTTATATCCTTGTACTCATATTTCTTCTTGTACTTTATCTTCAGATAGTCAGCTTTCATATTTCCTTTCCTTTTTCATTCATAACATACTATCTCATCATTTTTATCAGATTTATTTAAATCTCTCTTCAAATTATCTTGTTGTTCATACATACCCTTATAAATTTATTTTCTGAAAAATTTCTTCTTTCTATAGAATTTCTTAAATCTTCTGGATATCTAATCCATTTTTGCATCACTGTCAGATGCACTCTCTTCACTACTTGACTATCTCTTACAGCTTGAATTTTCTCTTTGTCCTTGATTTTTGAAGTAGTGGTATTGAAGGATACTAATTTCATTCTTGGTTCATCATATTCTTAATTGTTTACCTTCAACTCTTCTTCATACATCATCAACTTACCAATCATCTCCTTGATAGGTAGATTTCCAATGTCACATGATTCTCTTATAGAGACAGAGGTTCCTCTCCATATGTCTGGTAGGCATATTAGTATCCTCATGATTTGTTCCTTTGTTGGAACACATTTTTCCAATTAGCTCATTGTATTGACTATCTCATTAAACATGAGATACATATCAGAAATAGATTCATCAGTTTTCATTTTAAAATTATCATACTTAATAGTGTATGTATTTAGTCTCATTTCATTTTAACATTGGTTGTTCCCTCATGGGAAACAGCCACAATATCCCATATTTCATAAGTAGTCTTACAAGAAGATATTTGATTAAATTCATCAAATCTTAAAGCACAATGCATGGCATTCATTTAATTAAAATTATTATCGTAAGAAACTCCAGTAGGTTCATCTCAAGTAGTTCTAACAGTTTCTGGAATCTTATACTGAGTCTCTATAGTAGTCCAGATGTCAAATATCATACTTTATAACAGAATTTTCATTTTGATTTTCCAATGGGCACAATTTGTACCCTTAAATAAGGGTGGCCTATTGGTAGCTACACCTTTTAATATGTTATACATAATACCTAAGTGATATAAAGATATAAAAATTTAGAATTAACCAAAATTTTGAGATCATTAAGATACAACTAAAATCATGGATGAAAACTTTTCAAAAATAGAGAGTTTTTAAAAACTTTTATCAAACCCTCTAATACCAAATGTTGGTTAGAGTGGATACTCAAGAGGGGGGTGAATTGAGTTCCAATTAATAAATTTTGTATAAAATATTTGTATTAAAACCACCCAAATCATAAAACAAATTACACTGTAGTGAGTTTATAAATATTGCAAGTGTTCAATTAGTTTCTCAAAGATCGATTATTTCTTAGTTAAATTAATCTAAGGATTAAGTTAGCTTTTGAAACTAACTTACTAGTTCACAACAATTAAAAACACTTTCTAGTTCAACTATCAATGATACATTAAAACAAATTTGAGTTTCAAAGTAAATAACATCAGAATATAGAAAAATAGTTCTAACTAAAAAAGGATGCACAACAGTGTTAACCAAGAGGTTCAGTATCAAGATGAGACTTAGTACTATCAAACAGTTTATATAAACAATTGATCCACACACTGGATTAGGGTTTCAATAGTACTCAGATTGTCCAAGTCCTGAGACCTCTACCATAATTCTACGTGGGAAACCGACAGAAACAACACACAGGTTGTCCAGGTCCTTAGACCTCTACTACAGTTCTAAGTGGGATACACACAGGTATAAAAATGGTGGTGTGAGGATTTTAGTATCCTCCAGTTCATCTTATGGGTCAGTGTATGTCCAAACAGATAGAAGCACACACTTCTTGTAATGTAAGGAAAATAATTATCACAATAGAGTAAAAATATAGAGATGAGTTTAAAATGCTCTTATGTGATGTAAATGCAGCTCTGAACCTCTTTGGATCAAAGAAGATGAAGCTTTGAGTACTTCTTTGGTAGTTGTGTTAAAAACATAGTTTCACGGTTCAACTTGTGTTCTTCATGAGATTCAACAAGTGAAGATATTCTTTAAGCTTCAGGTATGCATCCTGTGGTCAGCAGTGTGGAGTTGCATGCAGTGTGCCTTTATTTTGAAACATCCTCCATGTGACTTCTTTTTTGTCATGATCATGACCTTTTCTTTTCGTTTTTGTATCACACGTGTTTATTCTTTGTCACACTTTGCTTTTAACTTTGAATGCATGTGTTGGAGCTGACAGGTTGCATGTGTTCTGCACCTCATACGTCGTACGGTCTGATGAAATGTCAAAAATGATAAATTAATTATTTATGTGCATTAAAGTCATCAAATATGACTGTTATAAATTAAATTAAAAGATGAAAAAATAGTTTAAGAAACAGTGTCATAGTAAGTCATAGAGACGGTGTCTCCTTTACATGGTATCTAAGTATCACGGTGTCTCATGGTCACAGCGTCTGCTTCACGGTGTCTCGTTCACAGTGTCTTGATCACAGTGTCTTGCTTCACGATGTATTGCTTCATGGTGTCCTGCTTCAGAGTGTCTTCCTTCACGGTGTCTTGCTTCATGGTGTCTTTCTTCACGGTGTCTTGCTTCACTGTGTCTTGCTTTACGGTGTCTTGCTTCACGGTGTCTGGAATCACGGTGTCTTACTTCAGGGTGTCTTGCTTCACGGTGTCAGAAATACATAGCCAATGGCAGACTCATGGTGTCTTAGACTTTTCAAAGTAACTATGTGCAGAATTAAATAAAAATGATAATAAGAATAATTAGACTTAAGAATTTGTTAAAGAAGGTATTCTGAGAGTAGATAAACGATAGTATAAAGTGGGTAAATTGAAAATAGTGCAATTAAGATCTTGTAAGGATCTTCATAATTCATGATAAAACATTAAACATATATAAACATTATTGGATATAAGTTAACTATTTTGAATATGAAATCATTAAAACATAATTAAATTCTATTTTTGATCATTAAAACATGATTAATACATGAGTAGTCCAATAATACCCAAACCAACTCTGTTCAGTTTGGGATCATTGAGTCTCCTACCCTTGGGGCCCCATGAGGCACCATCAAAGTGAATATACCAACATGACAGGGTATGGTCCCCAAAGATGATGGTCTTTTCGTGAAGGTCATGATCTAGATACTACTATGTGGGGTCTCGATGGGGGGCTAGATAATCATTCATTGCCTTACCCTTGATAGCTTTCTATGGAATGAACCTGAGTTCGAAATGCTGAAGGTCCACATCCCACAGAGTTAAGAAGCATTTCATCGTTGGGAAATGCAGAATATAATTTAGAGCATCCACATGGGACACCAGCTAAATCACATGATTCTGTTGATAATTCCACTACTTCTACAATGCAAAAACAATCATAAGGATTCTCTTCTCAATAGTGGAGAATATGGTCTCGGTGATGAGGAGTATGTGGTTTAGATATTAAAAACTATTTTATATCCCTTCATAGATCCTCTAGATGATAAGGAAACCAAGGGATTTTTATAAGGTGGGAATATAAAATACCAATGGCTTTGTAGAGATGGGTGGAATTAGAACAAGAGGTTGTAACAGATACTTCTTGATCTATTCAAAAGAGTTCTATCACTCATCCTCCGAATGATAGACAAAACCTATCTTCATATGGAGGTGGATGAGGAATCCAAAAACATTCTAAAGATCACTAATATGGTCCAGGTGCAGGGGTGATTTATCCACCCAATCACCCAGGTAGAATTCCACTTACATTATGAGGATTATATGTAATATATGATGCATAACATGCTGATAAATATATCCTCAATTATTTAGACTGAATGGAATTACCTAATAGCATAAGTTTCTTTGTGGAGACTAGAATTTAGTGGATTATTTTTCCTCATGGGACATATTTATTTGATTATATCTACAATATCCATCCATGATGAAGATGAATTGGAATCCTGCAATATTTTCGATCAACATCTCTTTCATAGGAAGTCAAAAATTGTCCTTTGGAAAGTGACTGTTCATATCTCAGAAATTGATGAAACTCTAATCTATATATTCTTATTCCTGAAGGGAAAATATTGTCTAACCATCCAGGGTACTATACTTTCATATAGAACATGCTTTTTATGAGCTTCTGAACATTTTCCTTGACCATGGTACCGTGATAAGGGTTCATCTTATTATGAGGATTCTTGATCCTCCAATAGCTTACTAGGAGACTATGATGGTGGAAAACTATATGAAGATCTTGTTCTATCATTTCTTCATAAAACTAGGGAAATACATCACGATGCTACATTATAAAATCCACATACTATTGTAGTTCTTTAGAAGGCATAGATGATTTGATAAATGTTTCCCTCAGGTATTTCCTAGTACTCATATTCACCTCTACCATCTAATCAAAAGTCGATATTAAGCCTTATTCAAATGCAGGATGAGTGTCTTCCAAATCCTATTGATTTTCGAATATGATATGATCATCAGTAAGAGGCAATTCATCTATGTTATCTGATCCTAGATGAATACTGGTTCTGACATAAGCAGCAATAGAATATTCATCGAAAGAATCATGTACTGATGACACCATGGAGTTGAAATATTTCAACCCAATTCCATTAGTCCTTTGACCTAATGGGCCATTCCTGATAATATCAAAACTGCCAGGGCACATAAATTTTTTTTGGTTTAACCCAGCCTATTGGGACAAGAAAGTAGTTAATATTGTTTTTTCACTGTGGTGAACATCCGAGTACCTTATAGAGTTAAGGAGTTCTAGAATCACTTGATCCTGATTCATGTTTGAGTACGACACAATCTTTTGGAATTCCTTATACCAAGGAATGTGTTTCCATTTTTCTAATAGAGAATGAAGGTGTGTCCCGTGTATGGGGGTTCGTCCTCAATCTAGTGAATTGGAAGGATGATTTAATCATCCATGTCTATCCATAGGTCAAACACAACCATAGTTTCCTCAACCACATTGGTTTGAACCTTATTTTCATGGATCTTGTAATAGTCAACATCTAGGTAGCATGATTCACTAGATGCAAAAGGAGATGAATCACACAAGAGTAAGCCCAATCGACCATTAATGGAGTAAGTGAGGAATTAGAGATATGAAGAGGGAAATAATGCATAAATATGGATTTAGGTTTTCCCATCAATGAATTTTAGGCGGTGTCCTGTGAAAAAACCATGAATTTATTGTGGGAAATCAGGACCCCAAGATGTGTCATAATGTGAATCTTTCTACACAACCTCGTTTTAGTCCTATAATAAACTTGAATCTTCAGTTCATAGGGACTTAAGTCTATTTTAGATAGTACTGTCATATAGATCATTTGAGTTTGTTTTAAATTGACCCTGGAACCTATGTCAACAAGACAGTGGAGAACATACATGCCATTAAACTAGACAATGATTTACAATCGGTGTATAAGGCCTTATACAAGAGAAACATCATCTTTACATGAGATCAAGATGATAGATTGACATACACCCCATTCAGATTCCTCAACATGGAATAAATCTATGACAGCTTCCATTGTTAGAACTATAAGAGAAATTTTTAAATCTCATGTGAGGGATTTACGCATACCATCAGATAGGTAGAAAGGCTCAAGAATTAAGAGTTTCAAAGGAATGATTTCATGGTTATTAAGCACATAATATTTCCTTGATTGGAACTCATTTATTTTGGTAAGAGATATCTTTTCAATAGGAGGTATGATGCGTCATACAGATCAAACTGGAAGATTCTGGGTAGTGATGGGATATCTCGATGCTCACTAGATGAACCATGCAAAAAGTCCCTAGAGTGACTATTATATGGATGATTTCCAGATGTATCTAAGCACTACAGGTCAATGAACTATCCTGGTTTTTATTCTAGATCATGTATAAAGAACGACGGTGGGAGTAAACCCAACGAGACAATAAGATAGGGTGACACATGTGGAGATCTATGTTGATAATGTTTTATGGTCATGGTAAAATGTATATCCTAGTAGGAATCACTAGATTGATCATTTTTATGGTTTAGATAGCCATTACTACATCGACGATGGTGTCGAAAACAAATAGTAAGATCACTATACTAGCATTCCTCATCACCGAGAACCATGAATGGATTTACATGTTCAAGAGAATTCACAGAGGCGTACTCCTGATCATTTCTTGAGGAATACTGTATCACAGGGTAGATTATAGAGTAGTCTCCCATATCTGGATGCATGGAGTCTATGAGTGTGAGAGACGACTTCAGTATTAGTGGGGTGCTTTTCTTTCCCCATAACTAATAGTGTGTACACTTATGATAAGAAGAAGGTCGAGCCATAGATATTGAAGTGGCAGTTGTATGAATCATTATGACTATATAAGGCTCGTGGTGATAAAAAAGAAATAGATGATACCTTTTCTGTGAGCGATTGCCCTACGATCCAACCAATTTTCATACTTTTGAGACCCACGATTTGATACCCACTACCATTCACCCTCACTCTCATCGTCTGACACTAAAGAGTCACACACCACATGTGCTAGGGCAGGACCCATCCACACTATGTATTTATCGACCTGGTCCTTACTCTAATCCTTGAAAATATATCACTTCTTGAGACTATGTCCATGGAATCTATGACATGGTAAGTAGTTAAGATGTTAGTGAGATCAGCCTCTTGGGGTTTCCATTATTTCAGAAACATTATGATTCTCTATTATAAAGTACTTTTTAATTAACAAGGGATATGAGTTTCTTCAAATGAGTTGGTCTGGCTTCTCATTCCTAGGAAATGGTATGTGAGGTCATATCCCTGATGAGGGGATGAAGCCTAAATAGAAGGTGGAAATTGATTGTCTCACCTAGGTGGATGTTCTTGATGGGGTGGTACTAGTGAATTCTGAGGTTGGAGATATGGAGCCTAAGTTTGGGCCTCAGGTTGATGTCCTTAGAGAGCCTATAGATGAGGCTATGATGGTAACAATTATTATGTTTTTGGGGCCTCTATCTTTTCCATGAAATTAGTATCCAACTTATCTTATCTTACTGTTGAAAATATGTGAGGTTACTGGCATGCCCATTTTGCTTGTTGTAAGCATCCAATTGGTACTAAGATGTGTCAAATAAATCCAAGAATCCACATTGGAAGTTATTAGTGATGAGTTTGGGGACTAATTCATTCTTCATATTCCTAAAAACATCATCATGATTTGTTACTGGGTTAGTAACATATAAAGTGATTACGTGAGGCCTTTCCATCTAGTGATAATTTATAAAAATCACTAATATGGTTGTTATTTTCACTTGAAGTGGTTGGAAATACTATTATTATGAGTGGTGGAGATAAAATAACAAATATATTTCATACTAAGATCCTCCAAATCTTCTATAGACCTAATGGGTATTTGGCTATACAAAAGAATGAGGGCCTTACCAGTGTCTATAGAAAACACAAAAGGGTGGAAGCTTTGGAACATCCCCAATTGATAAAGTGTAAAGACCCGTAAAATTCAAGGGAATTTTTTTTCTTATTTTTCTTAAGAATTTTACAAGAGCGCGGTTTCTGACGGCACCTGATTCCGAGGCCCGTAGTGCCCGGAATCAATTTCCGAAGTTTGGCTCGGGTACGTTCAGTGAATGAACGAGTGGGATTTCCTAACTTTTGATCCGGTGCTCGGAATTGAAATCTGAGGGCACCGATGAACTCGCAGCGCCGATATTCGCTTAAAAAGACCTTTTCGGAAGTTGCGTTTGTTGCGGGTTGAAAGTTAGTTTTTGGGAGATTTATAAAAAGTTGAATAAAAAATGTGGATTCTTTTTATTTCACTTTTGTAGGTTAACTCCTCTCAAAAGGAGTTAGGGGTGGGACCCACACCCACTTAACCTCCCTTGAGAGGATTAAGTGTGGTGGGACCCACACGAACCTAAACCTCTCAACTTCCCCCTTAAACTCCCCTCTCTCCCTCTTAATGTTTGTAAACTTAACATCTAATTAATTACACATGACATGTTAATTAATTAAGTGTTATGTTTTTGAATTTTGATGTTTTGAATTCCTAGGCTTGGTAAATAAAATAAGGAGGGACCTTATTTTATTTTGTTAGCCAACTTGTGTGGATTTCATTTTGAGAGCTCCTCCTCCATCTTCTTCATCTTGACGAAGAACGCTCATCTTGACGAAGAACGCTCAAGCTCCGACGAAGAACGCCGCTCCGCTCTTCTTCGTCTTCCGTGTCAACGAGAGGGAACGCCGCTTCCTCCTTGGTTTCTCTTCATCGACATAAGAAGTTTCGCCAATGATGTATCGCATCGGACGCATCTCTTCGTCAACGGAATTGACGAACGACTTCCGCGACGCCCGATCTCCGCGACGTCGACTTCCGTGGACATAGACAAATCCTCGAACGTATACCCAAGGTAGGGGTTGTTATTTATTGTGTAATTATTCTATACTTGCTCATGGTTCGCATGACTAATGTGAGGAATTTGAATATTTTAAATTGAGTTATTTTTTTTAACGTGAGGGGGCCGGACCGCACGAACACGGCCGAACCCCCCTCCATCGTTCTTGTTGAATTGCTTGCGGGTGGATGAATCAAGGTGGCGTGGTGCCGTCGCACCACGCGGATATTCGCCAATCCTTATTGCGCGACGCCTTCGCGCCGCGCCATGGAAGAAACATCAGGAACGCGACGCCGTCGCGCCGCGTTGAAGAAATCAAGGTGCGGCGGAGGGGCGCGGTGCCGTCGCACCGCGCCGGATGACGAAAACCGCGGCCGGTTCCGGGCCGCGGCAGAAGAGAAGACCGGCGGCCGGGCCGCCGGCGTCGGAAGCCGAAGGCGGGACCGGAATTTCCGGTCCCGTTGGAGAAAACCGGCCGGCCAGCTGGCCGGCCGGATGGCAGTAAACCGGGGGAATTAATCCCCCGGCCGGCTCATCAAAACCCCCCTCTTAATGAGGGGGGCGGTTTCCTTGAGGGGGGAAGGAGGCCCCCCGTTTCCTATCAATCAAGCCCCCCACGTGGGGGGGGGCGGTTTGCAAAAAGGGCGCGGCTATATGCCGCGCCGCCCCTCAATCAGCGGGGGCTTTGTCCCCCCGCATGTCGCCGGGCCGCCCCGCCTGCCGCCAGGCCGCCCCGCCTGCCGCCAGGCCGCCGCGCTACCGCCAGGCCGCCGCGTCGCCGCACCGCCGGCCGGCCGGTCAGCCGGGCCGGGTCGGACCCGGGTCGGGTCGGACCCGGGTCGGGTCGACCCGGTTCGGGCCGACCCAGGGGGGGTCGGGCCGGGTCGGCCCGGACCCGGACCCCCCGTTTCGAATCCTTTACGGTCTTTTGGCCATAACTTGAGCCTCGGACCTCCGATTGACGAACCGTCTGCGGCAACGCGATCCTTGGATCGAGACGGTCATTCTGGTATATCGCACTCAAGGTTTCGGATTACTTTGAGTTCGTCCAGGTCGGTTCGTTCACGAAACCAACCGGGCCTTCGGAGCGGAAACGCTCATATCTAGAGCTACGGACGTCCGATTGACGTGTCGTCAGCCGTGTTGTGTTCCTCTTAGTGAGACGGATCTTTTGGCATACTCCGCCCGAGGTTTGGACGCAGGTGGAGTACGGTCGGATTGGTTTTTCCTTAAAAACCAACCGGGCCCCGGGGACGAAAATGCCAATAACTCTCAGACCGGGCGTCCGATCGACGCACCGTCTGTTGCGTTGAGTTCCTGTTGACGATACGGAACTTTTGGATACATCAACTCTGGTCTTTGTGACAGTTGATGTATCAGCCTCTCGGCTCGTGGAGCGGACTCTCCGAACGAGCTTGCTGTGTGCAGGAACCCTAGTGCTGGCTGCGACTGTTACTGTGACTGCTACTGCTACTACTGCTACTGTGACAGCGACGACGACAGTACAGAGATCCTGTGTGGATTCGACGACGACGACTTCAGCACTCAGCGATCCTACGTGGATCAGTGCTACAGGTCCTGTGTGGGCCCGATCCTGTGTGGGTCTGATCCTGTGTGGGTCCTTGCGCTCAGCGGTCCTGTGTGAACCAGCGCCTACAGGTCCTGTGTGGGCCCGATCCTGTGTGGGTCTTTGCGGGGGTTAGTTACCTATCGATCCTTCATGGGTCTGACGACTTAGATGGATCAGTGATCATCTTTATCGTCCTTTGAAGAAGTATACCTGTGTGAGCTGAATCCTTTTGCTTTCCTGTGTGGATTGTGTTGTGCAATCCTGTGTGGATTACGTTTTGCTTTCCTGTGTGGAATACGTTTACTTTCCTGTGTGGACTAAGTTGTACTTGGGCTCGGAGGTTGGAGCGTATTTGAATTGATGACTTAGGTATATGTATGGGCATATACCTAAGCAGTGTCGGTTGTTACTTCGTGATTATACCTTTCTTCGTGGTTTATCCTTTGAGGATTTGAGAGACCTTCAGGGGTCTCGGGGTCCCTACTGAGTAGCTTATACTCACCCCTGCACGGGCTTTGCCCGCACTACGTTGTGTTGGTTGCAGACGATGGACAGCGTTGACCTTAGCTGAGGCTTGCAGAGCGGGACGGTACCCGGAGGTGGACCACTGGGCGGGACGTGCACGGAGCAGACGGTGGGACCTGTGGAGCAGAGGAGCTATCTGTACCCACCCTTCAGGTGGGATTTCCAGTGGATAGCTCGATGTAGCGGCATTTACTTTTCAGTTGCTGTTTTCCCTTTCGAGTTGTACTTTACTTTCAGTTTTGGGTTTGTATTCTGGCCCATTTACTTTTCCGCACTTTCAGTTGTACTCTGCTTTTGTTTAGTGTTTACTTTCCGCTTGCTTACTCTGTGGTGTTTGTTTACTTTACAAAGGCAATGTCTTCCCTTTTTACCGGGATTTACGCCTTGGTGCTAGTCGCCAGCCCCTGGCCTATGGAAGGTGGGCTTGGGGTAGTCACGGCACGGACCCCGAGGGCGGGTTGTGACAAATTGGTATCAGAGGGAGGTTCGGTTCTACCGCAAACTCTGATCTTTTCTATGTGAAGTAATAATGTTTAGAATATTGAGTGTGGTTATCAGTCCAAGGAGTCCAGTGTTGGTGCGGCGGCCGACGTATCCGTACACCAGGACCCTGACTTCTGATTTCCGACTTAATGCACGAAAACATTGATTGCGTGTGTGTTTCAAAGTTTTCTTTGTGATTACTTATATCAGCTCACCAGGTATACTGTTCCGACCACGGCGCACCCGAGATGATTCGAGGTACTATTTGTGTCTATTCCACCCTTGCTGCAGTTCTTATAGACACAGGAGCGAGTCACTCTTTCATAGTCGCTGCCCTTGTTCGGAGCTCGGAGATTCCGACAGAGCCGTTGGCTCGATCCTTATGGCTAGAGACTCCTACGGGAGCAGACTCGACGATTACGCACTGGTGCCAGCAGTGTGAGCTTAATCTAGGAGGCGAGAGCTTCGGCTGGGATCTTCTTGTAGCAGCGTCGAGGCCTTACGACGTCATCTTGGGCATGGATTGGCTATCTACGGTCCATGCACAGATTGACTGTTTTAGGCGCAAGGTGCGATGTGTACGCACCGACGGGAGCAGGTTCACCTTCACCGGCGAGAAGGGAGCCTTTGCAGCACAGGATGGACTTCCGCGGAGGAGAGGACAGCCCATCACTCATCAGTTGGCTAGCCTTATCCTTGGAGCAGTTGACGTGCGGAGTCCTGGTTTTCCTGCAGTGGTGGATCAGTTTGCGGACGTTTTTCCCGACGACGTTCCAGGGCTACCTCCTCGCAGAGAGGTAGACTTTTATATTGACTTGTACCCCGGGACAGCCCCGATATCAACTCCAGCATATCGGATGGCCCCCGCCGAGCTTCGAGAGCTACGGGTACAGTTGGAGGACTTGCAGGGCAAGGGGTTCATCCGACCCAGTGTTTCACCCTGGGCTTCCCCGATTTTATTCGCCAAGAAGGCGGACGGGAGCTTGCGACTTTGTGTTGACTATCGTCGCCTGAACCAGGTGACAGTGAGGAACAAGTATCCGCTACCGAGGATTGATGACCTCTTTGATCAGCTCAAGGGGGCACGGTGGTTCTCGAAGATAGACCTCAGGTCAGGCTATCATCAGCTCAGAGTCAGAGACGAGGATGTGCAGAAGACGGCCTTCAGATGTCGGTATGGCCACTATGAGTTCTTGGTTATGCCTTTCGGTGTAACCAATGCTCCAGCAGTGTTCATGGCTCTCATGAACAGGATCTTTCAGCCATACCTCGATCGGTTCGTCGTGGTCTTCATCGACGACATTCTGATTTACTCTGCGTCAGAGGAGGAGCACGCCTATCACTTGCGAGTTGTACTAGACACACTCCGAGAGCACCAGCTTTATGGTAAGCTCTCGAAGTGCCAGTTCTGGATACGTGAGGTCCACTTCTTGGGTCACGTTATCTCTGAGGTGGGAGTTGCAGTGGATCCCGCGAAGATTGAGGCTGTGTTAGCATGGGAGCCACCCAGGAGCGTGACTGAGGTTCGGAGTTTCATGGGACTAGCTGGATACTATCGGAGATTCGTGCCAGACTTCTCTAGAGTTGCGGCATCACTCACAGCTTTGACGAAGAAGGGGAAACCCTTCGTGTGGTCAGACAGATGTCAGCAGAGCTTCCAGGAGCTGAGACATAGATTGACTAGTGCACCTATCTTGAGGTTGCCTGAAGAGGGAGTAGGGTACGTAGTCTACTGCGATGCATCAGGGACCGGACTCGGATGTGTTCTGATGCAGGAGCGGGCCGTGATCGCCTATGGATCACGTTAGTTGAGGCCGCATGAGCAGAACTACGCTACCCATGACCTGGAGCTAGCAGCAGTGGTCTTCGCTCTGAAGACATGGCGACACTATCTGATGGGCGAGCGCTTTACAGTCTTTTACGATCATCAGAGCCTCAGGTATATCTTCTCTCAGAAGGACCTGAACCTGAGACAGCGGCGATGGCTCGAGTTCCTCCAGGACTATGACTTTGAAATAGTCTATACTTCTGGGAAGGGGAACGTAGTAGCCGATGCCCTCAGCAGGAGGATGGGCATTCAGCTACTTGAGGAGTCGACGGAGTAGCTAGCCTCTTTGCAGATATCCTTCGTGGATAGAGATGGAGCGGCCTTCCTCCAGTCTCTCATAGTCACCCCTCCACTACTGCAGTGAGTCAGGGAGGCACAGCGTGGGGACGCTGACTGTGAGACACGGCGTGCACAGATATCCTCGGGACAGGCACCTGATGATTTCTCCCTTGGAGCAGAGCACGACATCCTTTTCAGAGGACATACCATGGTACCAGTAGCTTTGCGAGAGGAAGTGCTGAGAGAGTTTCACACTTCTCCTTTGGCGGTACATCCTGGAGTGGCGAAGATGTACCAGGACCTCAGACGACAACACTGGTGGCCGGGCATGAAGAAGGTTGTAGCAGAGTTCGTTTCTCGATGCCTTACCTGCCAGCAGGTGAAGGCAGAGCATCAGGTATCAGCAGGCTTGGTACAGCCCTTGGAGGTTCCGGAGTGGAAGTGGGACGGCATATCTATGGATTTCGTGACTGGACTTCCACGCACTTCTAGAGGTCACGACTCCATCTGGGTGATTGTTGACCGACTCACCAAGTCGGCACACTTCTTACCCATCAGAGAGCAGGGCTCAGTGGAGAGCTTGGGACGTCTCTACGTTCAGGAGATTGTGCGGCTCCACGGCGTGCCATCATCTATCGTCTCCGATCGAGATGCTCGCTTTACTTCTCGGCTTTGGAAGGGGTTACAGGAGGCGTTCGGGACGCAGCTACGTCTGAGCACAGCCTTTCATCCTCAGACGGATGGTCAGAAGGAGAGGACCATTCAGACACTCGAGGACATGCTCCGCGCATGTGTCCTCGACTTTGGTCGTAGCTGGGAGGACCACCTACCCTTGGTGGAGTTTGCGTACAACAATAGCTACCACTCCACCATCGGGATGGAACCATACGAGGCGTTGTACGGCCGACCTTGTAGATCTCCTTTGTGCTGGACAGACCCCGGAGAGTCAGCACTGGTGGGACCGGAGATGGTCCAGGCCATGACAGAGAAGGTCCAGGTCATCCAGGAGCGAATGAGGACAGCTCAGAGTCGGAAGAAGTCATATGCTGACAGGAGGCGGAGGCCACTAGAGTTCGAGGATGGCGACCACGTCTTCTTGCGGGTCTCACCTCGACGTGGTATTCAGAGATTTGGCTGAGGCAGCAAGTTATCTCCGCGCTTCATCAGACCCTTCCAGATTCTCAGCAGGATTGGTGAGGTGGCTTATCGCCTGGCTCTACCACCTCAGTTGCACCGGGTGCACGACGTCTTCCACGTATCTCAGCTGAGGAGATACGTGCACGACCCAACGCACATCATTGACCATGGGGAGCTTGACGTTGACGATGGGGCGACTTTTACGGAGGTCCCGGTGGAGATAGAGGATCGACAGGAGCGGGTCCTGCGTGGGCGATCGATACCTCTTGTGCGCATCAGATGGCAGCACGTGAATCTCCAGGAGAGCACTTGGGAGCGGGAGGCTCAGATGCGTGCTCAGTACCCTTATTTGTTTCCCTAGTTTTGATGTATCTTTACGGGGATGTAAAGCCCTGAGGTGGGAGTAATGTAAAGACCCGTAAAATTGAAGGGAATTTTTTTTCTTATTTTTCTTAAGAATTTTACAAGAGCGCGGTTTCTGACGGCACCTGATTCTGAGGCCCGTAGTGCCCGGAATCAATTTCCGAAGTTTGGCTTGGGTACGTTCAGTGAATGAACGAGCGGGATTTCCTAACTTTTGATCCGGTGCTCGGAATTGAAATCTGAGGGAACCGATGAACTCGCAGCGCCGATATTCTCTTAAAGAGACCTTTTCGGAAGTTCCGTTTGTTGCGGGTTGAAAGTTAGTTTTTGGGAGATTTATAAAAAGTTGAATAAAAAATGTGGATTCTTTTTATTTCACTTTTGTAGGTTAACTCCTCTCAAAAGGAGTTAGGGGTGGGACCCACACCCACTTAACCTCCCTTGAGAGGATTAAGTGTGGTGGGACCCACACGAACCTAAACCTCTCAACTTCCCCCTTAAACTCCCCTCTCTCCCTCTTAATGTTTGTAAAATTAACATCTAATTAATTACACATGACATGTTAATTAATTAAGTGTTATGTTTTTGAATTTTGATGTTTTGAATTCCTAGGATTGGTAAATAAAATAAGGAGGGACCTTATTTTATTTTGTTATCCAACTTGTGTGGATTTCATTTTGAGAGCTCCTCCTCCATCTTCTTCATCTTGACGAAGAACGCTCATCTTGACGAAGAATGCTCAAGCTCCGACGAAGAACGCCGCTCCACTCTTCTTCGTCTTCCGTGTCAACGAGAGGGAACGCCGCTTCCTCCTTGGTTTCTCTTCGTCGACATAAGAAGTTTCGCCAACGACGTATCGCATCGGACGCATCTCTTCGTCAACGGAATTGACGAACGACTTCCGCGACGCCCGATCTCCGCGACGTCGACTTCCGCGGACATAGACAAATCCTTGAACGTATACCCAAGGTAGGGGTTGTTATTTATTGTGTAATTATTCTATACTTGCTCATGGTTTTCATGACTAACGTGAGGAATTTGAATATTTTAAATTGAGTTATTTTTTTTAACGTGAGGGGGCCGGACCGCACGAACACGGCCGAACCCCCCTCCATCGTTCTTGTTGAATTGCTTGCGGGTGGATGAATCAAGGTGGCGTGGTGCTGTCGCACCACGCGGATATTCGCCAATCCTTATTGCGCGACGCCGTCGCGCCGCGCCATGGAAGAAACATCAGGAACGCGACGCCGTCGCGCCGCGTTGAAGAAATCAAGGTGCGGCGGAGGGGCGCGGTGCCGTCGCACCGCGCCGGATGACGAAAACCGTGGCCGGTTCCGGGCCGCGGCGGAAGAGAAGACTGGCGGCCGAGCCACCGGCGTCGGAAGCCGAAGGCGGGACCGGAATTTCCGGTCCCGTTGGAGAAAACCGGCCGGCCAGCTGGCCGGCCGGATGGCAGTAAACCGGGGGAATTAATCCCCCAGCCGGCTCATCAAAACCCCCCTCTTAATGAGGGGGGCGGTTTCCTTGAGGGGGGCAGGAGGCCCCCCGTTTCCTATCAATCAAGCCCCCCACGTGGGGGGGGGGGCGGTTTGCAAAAAGGGCGCGGCTATATGCCGCGCCGCCCCTCAATCAGCGGGGGCTTTGTCCCCCCGCATGCCGCCGGGCCGCCCCGCCTGCCGCCAGGCCGCCCCGCCTGCCGCCGCGCTACCGCCGGGCCACCGCGCTACCGCCGGGCCGCCGCGCTACCGCCGGGCCGCCGCACCGCCGCGCCGCCGCGCCCCCGGCTGGCCGGTCAGCCGGGCCGGGTCGGCCCGGACCCGGACCCCCCGTTTCGAATCCTTTACGGTCTTTTGGCCATAACTTGAGCCTCGGACCTCCGATTGACGAACCGTCTGCGGCAACGCGATCCTTGGATCGAGAAGGTCGTTCTGGTATATCGCACTCAAGGTTTCGGATTACTTTGAGTTCGGCCGGGTCGGTTCGTTCACGAAACCAACCAGGCCTTCGGAGCGGAAACGCTCATATCTAAAGCTACGGACGTCCGATTGACGTGCCGTCAGCCGTGTTGTGTTCCTCTTAGTGAGACAGATCTTTTGGCATACTCCGCCCGAGGTTTGGACGCAGGTGGAGTACGGTCGGGTTGGTTTTGCCTTAAAAACCAACAGGGCCCCGGGGACGAAAATGCCAATAACTCTCAGACCGGGCGTCCGATCGACGCACCGTCTGTTGCGTTGAGTTCCTGTTGACGGTACGGAACTTTTGGATACATCAACTCTGGTCTTCGTGACAGTTGATGTATCAGCCTCTCGGCTCGTGGAGCGGACTCTTCGAACGAGCTTGCTGTGTGCAGGAACCCTAGTGTTGGCTGCGACTGTTACTGTGACTGCTACTGCTACTACTGCTACTGTGACAGCGACGACGACAGTACAGAGATCCTGTGTGGATTCGACGATGACGACTTCAGCACTCAGCGATCCTACGTGGATCAGTGCTACAGGTCCTGTGTGGGCCCGATCCTGTGTGGGTCCGATCCTGTGTGGGTCCTTGCGCTCAGCGGTCCTGTGTGAACCAGCGCCTACAGGTCCTGTGTGGGCCCGATCCTGTGTGGGTCTTTGCGGGGGTTAGTTACCTATCGATCCTTCGTGGGTCCGACGACTTAGATGGATCAGTGATCATCTTTATCGTCCTTTGAAGAAGTATACTTGTGTGAGCTGAATCCTTTTGCTTTCCTGTGTGGATTGTGTTGTGCAATCCTGTGTGGATTACGTTTTGCTTTCCTGTGTGGAATACGTTTACTTTCCTGTGTGGACTGAGTTGTACTTGGGCTCGGAGGTTGGAGCGTATTTGAATTGATGACTTAGGTATATGTATGGGCATATACCTAAGTAGTGTCGGTTGTTACTTCGTGATTATACCTTTCTTCGTGGTTTATCCTTTGAGGATTTGAGAGACCTTCAGGGGTCTCGGGGTCCCTACTGAGTAGCTTATACTCACCCCTGCACGGGATTTGCCCGCACTACGTTGTGTTGGTTGCAGACGACGGACTGCGTTGACCTTAGCTGAGGCTTGCAGAGCAGGACGGTACCCGGAGGTGGACCACTGGGCGGGACGTGCACGGAGCAGACGGTGGGACCTGTGGAGCAGAGGAGCTATCTGTACCCACCCTTCAGGTGGGATTTCCAGTGGACAGCTCGGTGTAGCGGCATTTACTTTTCAGTTTCTGTTTTACCTTTCGAGTTGTACTTTACTTTCAGTTTTGGGTTTGTATTCTGGCCCATTTACTTTTCCGCACTTTCAGTTGTACTCTGCTTTTGTTTAGTGTTTACTTTCCGCTTGCTTACTCTGTGGTGTTTGTTTACTTTACAAAGGCAATGCCTTCCCTTTTTACCGGGATTTACGCCTTGGTGCTAGTCGCCAGCCTCTGGCCTATGGAAGGCGGGCTTGGGGTAGTCACGGCACGGACCCTGAGGGCGGGTCGTGACATAAAGGGTTAAATGACTAAATGATATGACTCATGTCAACAATGTGAACCTTCCTTTTCGGGAGCCTGTCTGATTAGAACTCCATAGTTAAGCATGTTTGGCCTACAGTAGTGATCAGGATGGGTGATCTTCTATGAAGTTTCCCAGGGTGGGTGTGAGTGAGGACAAAGCACACTACAATGGACATGTGTTGTCCTATGGGGATAGTCATTAATCAGATGACCCATTTAGGCACATGATTGGGTCCCAACAAGGTGCACCTTCTTTTTCGGGAGCCTGTATGATTAGAAATCTACAGTTTAGTGTGCTTGGGAAAGAGTAGGGATCAGGACGAGTGACCATCTGGGAAGTTTCCCAAGGTGTGTGGGAATGAGGACAAAGAACACTAGAAGGTAAAAGTGTTGGCTTATGGGATAGTTATCAGTCACATGTCCCGTTCAGGCATGTGGTTGGACCCTGGGGTGGGCCCCACATGTCTGCGGGGAAACTGGTGGTACCTGGAGTTCTAGGACCCAATGACCATGTTATGGCGGGGTGTTTTGCTTTCATGGGACCCGGTTGTCAGATTTGGTATCAGAGGTGGTACCCAGCCTTAAGTGTGGTTCACTACCTTGGTTGAGATGTAGGGCCCACAAAAAGGGCATTGTGCTCTAAAAGGGGGTGATTGTAACATCCCCAAATGATAAAAGGATAATTGACTAAATGATATGACTCGTGTCAACAAGGTACACCTTCTTTTTGAGGAGCCTATCTGATTAGAACTCCACAGTTAAGCATGCTTGTCCTGGAGTAGTGATCATGATGAGTGACATTCTTGGATGTTTCTCAGGGTGTGTGTGAGTAAGGAAAAATCAAACTGAAAAGGACAAGTGTCAGCCTATGAGGATATTAATTAGTCAGATGACCCGTTTAGGCATGTGGGTGTACGATGGGGTGGGCCCCACGTGTATGCGGGGCAACTGGTGGTACCTGGCGGGGCAGGACCCAATGACCATGATAAAGTGGAGTGTCTGTGCTATCATGGGACCCAATTGTCACAAGATTTCTACATCACTAGAGTTCCTAGCATGGGTTCACATGTTGAGATGACGTGGTCCTGATGCTGCAGTGGGTCACCCATCCCATTAAAAGGGGATAATATGGGGTTTCCAAAATTCGGGTCTACTGGCATGTCATCTACTCATACCAGATCTGGTCTTCCATCAGGTGGGGTCATCACATACCCCTTTCCAAGAGCCCCATTGTGAATAATGGTACAGAAAATCAAATCCTCCTATTGGGGGTTCCTGTCTTAGAGAGGATTCGTAACCTCCACTGCGTTGGTGGGTTTTTAAACATGATAAGCTATATTAGTATCTTGTGGAGATTTTGGGGGAAAAACTTGAGGAATTGTTGGAGGAATTTCAGGTAGAGAAGATAGAGGAATAACCTAAAGAGAAATCTGAGATACTATTGTAATGTCTTGTAGAGCTGAATCTCAGATAATTTTCTCATGTATCTCGGGTGGATTCAGTGTTGTATATAATGTTCTTTTCTATAAACATCATTCTCTTCTATCTCGGAATGTGCAGAGTTGTTGGGATCAATAAGAGAAAATTAACCATATAGAACCTGTGGTTTCCCCTACGACCCCATTGTCAGGTGGGTGAGATCTTACTAGGGATCGCCATAATCTGGGTATCATTATACCTGGATTTGAGTGAGGATCTCATCAATGATATTCTTCCATTATCTGATCTATTTATTTGTCATGACCTTCTTGGGATAATATTCAGTCTTTTATATCTAGCTAGTAGATTGATTGGGCTTAATAAACCATGTGTATCTATTTCCATTATTGGGGCCCCGACCAAGAGGCTACGTCTCAGTAGGTACATCTAGACGGAGAATGTTTATTTTCAAGCATGTAAAATCACATGTGGGATCTAGTATATTTTGTTATATTCTCAGGGTATTATCTCTTATTTGATACCTATCTTGGTGTCCTTGTCCATATGTAGAATGAGTTCATCCATGTTTACCATGACTACACCAAGTGTAGTATCATAAATATCATCTGGAAAGTCGGGTTGGAGTAGGATAGGAATGAAGTGGAGAGATGTACTTTCCCTAAGGGCAGGTATGAACACGTAGGTACACCTCAAAAATAATTTTTTGGAGTGAATTAAAGATTTTAATGCATCAATATTGAAGGGTCTAGGGATAACCGGGCGATGCAGGTTAAAGAGTGATGGGAAGAAAGACTAGCTCGACCATGCGACACTTCTGGATGATGTTGGCATAATTCTCTTGGATTCATCGATAAGATAGTCTGCGATGAAGGAGGAAGAAATGAATCACCAAAAGAGTTTGATAAAAGAACAAAAATTCATCTTGGGTGAGGGACTCCCTGATGATGACTTCTTGGGTTGCAATTGGCCAAAGAATCTAGGGGAAGTGGTCGTCCATGAGAATGTTCCAGAAGATTCTACATTCAGAAGAAGGATCTGAAATCTGGTTTACCCATTCATTGAATAGGTGTAGTTTAAGGAAAAAAATAGAACAAATATAGACCATTTTAGTGGAGGAATGGTCAGTGGAGAGAATAGTTACCAAGATAGAAGACCACTACTTACTAGGATGTCTCTTAGATAGAGTTCCAATAGCATCATCGTGGCCATGTAGTATGGAGTGTTGAATAATCATTCACAAATGAAGGAAATAATCATTGGTGTTTGGTCAGGCTAGTTCCTATCATTCACCTATCCCCAGAACAACAGTTTCTGATATCGTGTCGAGGTATAGAATGATTCAATGTATTCCAGAGAGTAATGCATGGAGATACCCTAGAAAGGATCCAAAACATTCTCCACATGCATGTACCTATGGGGGGATTTTGGTATTTTAAGAATTTCACTCTCCAGAAGGATGAATCTCACATGCTATGTTCCTTCCCTATATCATAATATATAGGATTGGGGTGATAGTCCCATCATTGATTCACACTCCACTTCAGAATCAAAAAAGCGAATTGGATTGAAAATGATTTGGAATTTCTCTAGATTCTTAATTCGGCATCGAATGTTCTCCCTCATACACTAAGATGTTTCTTTGGGAAAAGATATTTATTTTAAATGGGGGTAACATCTTTGTAGGTTTCCATTGGAGTGGGGAGGACCTCAGCCTTATCTATATGGGATACATGGAGGATCTTTGTATCTGTTGTCGTTGGAGTTAGAAGGACCTCTACTAGAACTTTTGTGATAGTGGGGAGGACCTCCAATATGAATGATAATGAAGACATGAGGAGGAGCTCCATGTTGGTTTTATGAATAGAGATGACATCCTCTCTGGTGAGCTGTAGTGCGAGGAGCACCTGGGAAGATGTCAAATGATACAAGGTGAGGACCATCATACCAAGAAGCTTATATACAGTGAGAACCTATGTACTATACTCTTGGCGCATGGGGAGGACCTCCACTAGATATAGTGAAGTCATGGTGAGGACCTCCATGTTGGCCTCCTATGGTACAGAGAGGACCTCCATTCAAGTTTTAATTATTAGCTTGAGGAGGACATTCATGCTGATTGAGTTGGACACAGGGGGGACCTCCTTATTGACTATCAATAATGTGGGGAGGGCCTCCACCTAGATTGGGGATGGCATGGGGAGGACCTCCATATTTTATCTTGAGGACACTGGTTGTCCCTCTAATGTTGTTTATCACGTCAGTGAGTGGAAGAGTCAACCTAGCCTTCCCATGGGGTGAATGGGGTCTCAATCCTAATCAGGCGATGACGAATCCTTTATCATTAGTACAAGAGACCAGATAGAATGTGTTGGGTGTGGAATATGCCAATCAAGCTGTAGAAGATGATAACCCCTAATGGGAGTCCTTCAGAACATGTGCTTGAAATTGTGGTTGGGTCAGCCAATCTATGGACAATGGTATGAGGGTATAGAAAACATGTTTCTTGGAAAATGGGACTAGATGGAGATGCTGATATTGCATAGTGGGAGACCTCCTTGGCATCTCCAGTGATATGGTCATATTTGGGATGACTCATAATTCCTTCACCTCATTGGTGAAGGGCATTGATTCATGAGAGAATTATGGAGATAGGAACCCAAAATAACTGATATTCAGAGTGGGGAGTAGTGGCTCCCTGCATGGACCTTGGGTGCGGTAGTTATTGCGAGGCATGGAATCCTCAAAATCATGGCTGGCCATACAACATATTGATATGAACCCCCCTTTTTTCATACTATCATATAAAAGTGTCAATATCCCTTCTTTGGATAATGTATAAGTGTGAGATGGGGTGTGGGATCTCGGTATTTGTGGTTGTGGATGATGACGTGGAAGAGGAGGAGCTGTGAGGGATTTCCTCATTAGCATTTACCTATCCCCTATGTCTGCTGGGGGTGGAAAATGGTTTCTTATAGCATGGATACTGAAAATTAGGAAGATTCAGCTATCGGTATGGATTATAATAATTTTTTTCCAAGTTCCCCAACATCGTTCAGTATTCCATAGATGGATAGAGGGAACCATGAAGGCAATGTCATAGACGAGAATTCTGAATGATTAACTTCCCCAAATTATAGTGAGTTCCATGCCAGGACCACTATATTCATGGTGGGACCTAGAACTAGATAGATGGATCTAGTGACATGCTAATATGTTGATTTATCAAACTCTACTAATCCCCATGGTTGATGGATAAATGGTTTTCAATGGTTTCATAATTGTTTATTTCTGTTTCTTTCGGTCAGGACTTGATGTCCAGTGTGTTGTCGACGGTGATGAATGCACAGTTACATGCATTCAAAATTTCTATAGGTTGGAATCATTCATCACTTATACATCAATAATTTATCCTTGATATAAATAGAATAATGGGATTTTAGTCTCTTGATATATGGATTCCTCCTCATAATTCATCTCATACTCCTGGTCTCCCTTAGAGATTAAGATATTGTTTGTGAAACTAATCCTTGTGTCATCTCTTTGTGGACATTATTTAATTATGTTGCTTCTATCAAGACATTCCAAATGATCATGTCAAGGTAGAAACCTTCTTTTAGAAGAATAGTTGTGTTGGGCATTGATTGCATTTCTAGACGCTGGAACATTAGTACAACTAAATTATTCCTTATTAGACAGCTTCTTAATACTGTAGAAGCCCGAGGCATCCCACCTTGATTCAGGGTATCCTATGCCAGAGGCATGTCTATAAGGGTTTTCATGGATTCCCAGGTTTAACATAGGCTATTCCTCGAGTTTAACATCTGAAAGTGATAGATCAAACAGATCAGAATAGTTATGAGGGTGGATCAGATTGGTACATCACTAAAAGGGTTCACCTAAAAGATTTATAGGATGGATGGATCCGAACAACCAATGATGAAGAACATGAGATGGTGTCTCCTAGAAAGGGAAGGATTCAGAATGTAAAGAATGATTGGGACCTCACAAAGGATGGAATAGGGAAGGGCACCTCAAAAAGGGGAACACCAAGGTTGACCATTGGTTGGGTTTGAACCCCATGAAGGATTTATACATACCATATTTAGATGCCTGATATTATAACCCAAAAATTTCGAGTGAGTGATTTGGGGAATACACATGGTTATTATGCCATCACAAATGGGGTACACATGGGTGGATGTATATGTTATGTGGGGATTATTCATGATTAGTTGCCCAAGTGCTACTAGAAGGGCTGAGGAAGTGTGTGGATTGATCTTACTAGGATGTAGCGGCCCGGGTAAGAATCACGATGGATGATGGAGGATTTTAATAAAGTGGTTGAAATGAAAGGGGTGGAATCGACATGAAAATGACCATTCTGGTATTGAACGTCAGAGAGGCTTCCTACATATTCTGGTGGTTGGGAATTAATGTCCATGTAGTTTGGTGGGGAAATGGGACACCTAATGAGGTGGACTGTGAAAATGGAAATTATGGATGGGGACCTGAAGGATGTAGAACCTAGGGTTTATCGAATGACCCTCTTGAGACACAAAGGATTGAAGGGAATATTATGATTTGAAAAGGGTGATGTGCATCAAACATGACGAGGATTCTTACATACCCTGCCAAGAAAAAAGGGTTTAATATTCATGTGGTTTAGGATAGGGGCATAGAATCAGGGAATACAAAAAGGACAGAGACCTGAATATGTGCCAAGGGCTTATGCATGGTTAGAGGCCCTAATCAAGAGGGGAACTCTTTTTTAAAGGACTATGGTACAGTGTGGGGGTTATGAATAGTTATATTCTCATGTGGATTAGAACAAATTAGGGAGGAGGATCCAAGAGATGCATCCCAAAATGGATGATATCACATCCAGAGGGTACATCCCTATATGGGAGACCTAGAGTTTACTATTTGTTAGTATTGAACCACGGGGAAGATTCCTACATACCCTGTTTAGATGATAGAGATAAAAACATGTGTTGTTTGAAATGGGAAAAAAGCTCATAGTTTTATGTCATGTAGAGAAAAAGTGATCCGCCATGAAGTAGTTGGAAAATGTGGATTGTAGAGAGTGACGTGCTTGAACCCTGGAGAGGCATCTTACATACCCAATGTATAAGGAGAGGGATCGATGTCTAAATAGTTCATAGGATATTGGAATGGGGATTCAACATGGATAGAGGCCATCATAATGTTAGGGATTACACATAGATAGTTCCCCAAAGAGGATTTCATGGTCACTTTCACTCTAATCCCATTCGAGTCATGTTCAGTTTGAGAAACAACAGGTAAAAGCAGACATAACAGCCCTGTAATGAAAGGAGAAACCATGAGGGATGGTGAGTGGATTACGCATGGATATAAGAATAGGGATATGGAGATTGGGTCTTAATCTAGGAAGGAATAATGATGAAGTGCTTCATGGATGACATAGAGACTGCTTGAGGCGCACTTGGAGACAAAGCTAAAAAAGAAAGATATAGCTAGGGGGTGCTAGTTCCAATATGAATTTTAGACCTCTCAAACATTCCACGTATGTGGAGATCATATATTAATATGATGTGTTGAAGACGTAGGTTCCTGGTAGTTTATGGTCTCCCATCTTGGATGATGAGGACTCACTTATCATCCCTTAGACTTATATAACATTAACAAACCAAGACATGGGTAAGGGAAGGCATGAATAATACCTAATGGGAGGGAGGTGGAGGAGTGTTCAATTGATGGGTCCACAATAGAATATCTATTTGAAAAAGAAATTGAAAGTAGAATCCTATTGTAGAGAAGCATAATGAAGGGAAAATCAACACCACCGCACATGGGACCCTGAAATCACTTCGCACAAGACTAGAGGTTCCTTAAAGAAAAGGGGATCATGAAGATAGGGGTGTCGAAAAGTCTAGATTCACAATGGAAGAGTTTCATATAGAGGAAGGATTCTTTACTATGAAAGGGGCTTTCACTAAATAAAGGACTTCACAGAGCATGACCTTTCCATAGTAATGATCTCATTATTAGAAGTGTGCTTCACGATGGCTTAGTTATTCATGGACCCCCAAGCATCCCAAAGGGGTTAACTTATTAGTGAAGAGTGGATGCCTTCACAAAGAGAATCCCTACATGTAGGATCCATGAAGAAGATAAGAAATTGTGGTTCATGATGGTATAGTACCTTGGGAGTTATATTTTTCTATCGGGTTTGTGTTGCTCCAAATCATTGCAAAATGAGAAATTGGAAGGTTAATGGTCAGGTAAAAAATTGCTATTAATGTGTTCAATTGACTATTTATTGGAAAAGGGGGTTCAAAAGGGTCACAGGGCTAGCCACGATGAAAAATGATGGTGCAACAGACATACTTTTAAACAATAGTGGCGAGCGAATACTCATGGTGATCATTGTGGATTAAATGGTCCATCATGGGAGACATATATTCCCGTAGCAGTAGAGGGAGGATGCTTTCACTACTCGATGCAGAATAATTTATATTCCAAGGAGGACATACTTTTTCACGAGTACAGTCATACTTCTTTTCATTTACTTGGGCATGTGATCCCTACATAAGATCATCACAAAACATACCCCATTGAATATTTTTTTGGGGATTCTGAGGCTATTTTGGTCTGAAAGAAATTCAAACTGTACTTGATTTTTTTACATCTTCAGGAGAATTATATTTGTATCTAAGAGAAGACTCAGCTATTTTGGTTTAGTAGTATTGTTGGTGGAGGAAAAATTAAAAAGAAAATTTAGTGAGACACGTAAATTCATGATTGGGTGGGGGGAATAGAAAATTCTCACTTTTTAATGGGGTGAATGGTTTAGATAAATGATTTTCAAAACCATGTTTCATCCAAGATATAGCCTCTATACCTTCAGAGTGATGCCACATGATTACCTGGGGGTTCTGCACTATTTAACGAACAATGTTCCCACCAGGTGGATTTTCATTATCAAAGACGGCACGTTTTGTCTTTCCTCTTCTTTATTTTTGTTTAACCACGCAATCTTCCCCATTGATTAAATGGATTGGATTTATGATTTCCTCTATCTATTCTCTAACCATGAAACATTCATTGGATGACCATTTTTCCTTCTCATTCTAATCTAAACCCCATGAAACACCCTGGAGCCTCCTCACACAATGGGTAAACATTGCATTAATTAAATATAAGTTATTTAAATAAACATTTTAAAAAAAGGAAATTCCTCTATGAGATATGTGATATTAGAAAACTCACATCCTAATAACAAATCATCCTTAAGTCTAACTTCTAATAATAACTATGATTATAAAGAAAATAGATCATACCACTCCACTAGCCCATCCAACCATATTTTTCAGGTTTATTTTCAATCATTACCATGCTTACATCAAACAAAAACCAAGGGAACAATCCTTCAACATAATACATTATCATTAGGACCCACAATTTGAATCAGCTACTCCTCAAAAGATGTAGTAGGATCAAGATAAACATCCTCAACATGAGTCATGTTTGATGGGTCAGGGTGAGAATTTTATAGATTTGGAATATGAAAAATTTCATCTATACCAATATACCATTCTGGAATATCCTATAGAAATTACATTGGTCTGATCTTATCCACAACCTCAAATAGCCTCACATACCTGGTTTTAAATATACCGATTTTTCGAATCTGATGGTGACCCATCCATGGTGACACATGAAGAAACACATGATGACCCACCAAAAACTCCAGAGATCTACAAATCCAAGATGTATAAGAATTATTCCTTTAATCAACCATTTAAAAATTTTAATGAATCAACTAATGTTGTTCCAAAATCTCATATAGGATAATCTATCCCAAAAATTATGATTCCCCAATGTCGACTAAAGAGAAGATAAAATGGTTTCATATGAATCATAGACTTTTAAATATTATTGTAGGAAAACATAAAATGTTCATGATGATTTTCCCATGATCCTCCAAATTATAGGACATAATCTTTGAACATGTCCTCTAGTACCCGAATTTTACGCTCTGATTCCATGTTCGTCTATAGGTGAATGTTTGTAATAAAAAACACCTAGGTACTTATAGTCTTTTATAATCCCTAAAAGAAGTGTGACATAAAACATGGATCATGATCCAAAATTATCATTATAAGAAACCTATGCCACTATATTACTATCCAAACTTACAAATCTCCTAACTGATCAACATTTAAGGCATATCGAATCAATATGAAATGTTCCACATTGGTTAGCTAATAGAAAACCATACTCACCACATCATTCTTTTGTGAAATCATTCGAAGACCCCAAAAAAATTCCACCTTCACATCCTCCAATTTTCATTCTGGAAATTTTAATTGATACAATAATTGACCCAGCCACTAATGCTCAACCTTCACCTATTGGATGGTGATGAATCATTCTATAAATCCTGTAATCACATTATTCATATATGGCCTCCAATACTGTCTAGGATGGTCATGATAAATTTTTTTCATTCTAGTATGTGAGGTACACTACTATTAATGGAACTGAAGAAATAACTCTTATTGAATACATGTTGGATCAATCACACATCCATGAAAAACAATTATCCCATTATCTCAATGTTTCGTCATGATGGTGACTCCCCACCATTAACACCATCAATAAAAGAAAAATATTTATTTTCTCATGTTTCTTTTCCTTAATATATATCATATTTATTGAATCAACTATAATGGATTGGAGTTTCATGTTCCCGGTTTATCCTACAAATCAATATGCATCTCATATAACAATTCCATCATCATCCACTCCGAAATAGATTCTGTAACTACTTAATAAAAAAAACTTTTGACTAAAAGGAACTGAACAATGTTTTCCATTTTCTAATGTGTAAAACTGATACAATTTAATGTATTTCAGGCATTCAACCCATCTTTATTGACTTATAATCAAATAATAATTGGAGATGTTTTATTTCATTATTTTATAATAAGTATACATCATAAACTATTCTTCTCATAAGTAATGTCACCTATATTTTGAGGCATGAACCACCATTGAAAAATCAAGATCATGTGTATTATAGTTTCATTTATGAGTCATCAACTTCTGTGGCTTATAAGACACAATCCGATCAAAATATATGAACACTTACTGGATCCCACAATAAGATTCATTAGAATTCACTTTTGCAAATATGGTCATTATTAGAGCTAGAAAAGGGAATTAATAGGACTAAAAATGCGTTGTTAATTGAGGTGAAGATAAAGGGGGGTTTCTTTTATTAGTTCTTTGAAAAGCTCTATTAAAGGCCTCTTTTATTAGCGGTAAAAAAGAACTGATTAAAAGGCCCTTTATTAGCACTTTTTTAGCACTGATAAAGGAAACCTTTTATCAATGATTTTATTAAGAAATAATAATATTCAAAATGAAATAATTTATTTTAAAATAATATATAATGCGTGGGGAGGGGGGTATATTTTTTATACTGCTTGATCCTTACTTTTATTAGCGTTAGGCGGATCCCCCTCTCGCTCAGTACATGCTGCTTTTTCCCGCACAACCCACTCCCACTTGCACCTGAGACCCTTACTTCCACCAGAATTCAAACCCGAGACCTCCCCCCTTGTTTTCCAGCACCTTTACGACCAATCCATTTAGTTTTTTCTCCATTTAATGATATATGTATTCATTTATATATATATATAGTTATATTTATTCGTATATTAAAATGATATCATATTAATATAAATATATTTAGTTAAATTAATACATATATATTTATTTATATATTAATATATATTTATATTTATTCTTATTTTAATATATATTTATATATATTATTCTAGTTATAATTTTTTATCCATATACTTATTTGTATATTAATATATAATTATAATATTAGTTTTAAATACATTTATAAAATATTTTATTTAAGTGTGTTTAAGTAAATAAATACATAAATATATACAACACACACACACAGAAAGACACATATTTACGAATAAATACACACACACACACACACATATATATGTCTATGTGTTTGTGTGTGTGTGTGTGTGTGTCTGAAAATACATAGAATGTTAAAACGACCATAACTTCTAATCTAGAAGTCCATATCCACTCAAAAACCTGTTAAATAGAATAAAATGAGACAATATTTGATAATATATCTGGTACAGTCCTAGGAGACATCTTAATCAGAAGATATACCTATTTGAATGTAAAATAATCTTGGTATCCCGACTAAAAAATCATTTTTAGAGGCCTTCTGGGCATTTTTTAGGCCTTGGAAAACGTGATAGAAGGTTACCTTGGGTCACTAGCACATAGATCTCATTTCATTCTTTGATTTGATACGCGTAGAGCTCAAATGGACACCTTGATCAAATATCTCTGCTTTTTGAAGTTTGAGTTACATTTTCAACTTATTTTAAATATTTTATCAATCTTTTTTATTTTTGGTGGCTTCAAATTGTTGTTAAATCGATTAATAATCGATGATAATTAGAAAATTATAAATTAATAATATTTTTTAAAAAAAATTTAAATCAATTCACACAGATTTTATTATATATTAAATTTAATATTCTATTTATACTTATCTCAAACATTTTAAAAAACACATATTATATTTATATCAGTATAAATAAACTTATATGACAATATATTATTTCCCTGATTTCTTTTTTAAATTATCAGCTCTAGGAAAAATAAATGATAAACACCCCTATCTGCACTACTAAAAAAAGCGCTAATAAAGGGCGGGGCTGTGGAAACCTAGTTTTGTGGTAGTGATACAATGTACACTATAAACCTGGCTTAGGCAAAATAAAAATCAGTGCATCAGTCATCTTCTTTTCTAACACCCCGAAGTCATTTTAAAAAGCCTCATATCATTAAATCTTGATTACCATTTTTGATAATACCAAATATGGTGAATCTAAATAAGAATAGAATTTTATGAACCTTTTTTTATAACCTACTACACCAATAAAACTGTAGATATCAAAAACATTCATGGAATGGTCCTAATATACAATTGATTTCACTTTATTGGGGTCTATAGACACACAATCCTATGAGATGATGGGACCCTAGAAATGAACATTTTCAATCCAAAAATTTAATTTGGATAGCTTAGAATATGTACAATTATCTCTTTCTATACTCAAGATGATGTAATTGTGTTTAGCATGATCCTCATGAGTTTTAAGTAAACTATGTTGTCATCAAAAAAGATAACTAGAATATAGTCTAGGTATGGGTGACATATTCCGCTCCCCAGGGCCATAAAAGCTTCCAACTCATTGGTTAACGCAAAAAACATAAAAAACCCATACAACCCATAATAGATACTAAAGTAATTCCCCCATATACAAGAAGGTATAAACCTTAGATTATGATACCCTGATTTAAAACCAGTCTTGAAAAACATTGCTACACCTCTTATATTTTTAAAAAGATCATCGATTTGAGGTAAAAAATATCGGTTATTAACCTTTATCTGATCCAAATTTCTATAATTTATAAATAGTCACAAGGATCCATCAGAATTTGTGGAATTAATAGAAATGATTTCCAAGGTGATGTACTTATATGAATAAACCCCATGTTCTCTGGTTTCTCAAACTGAGTTTTATGTTCCTGGAGCACTACCAGTGCCACAATATATGGTTGAATGGAAAATGGTTCTTATCCATAAAACAACCCTATTGTGAACTCAACACCCGTATCAGGTGGAATACGTAATATGTCCTAAGGTAACACATCTTAGAACTGATCCACAATTAGATGGAATATAGACTTCTCTACTCCAACATCATCAATAATATGAAAATTCACATGCATCGTGTGGTCACCCATTGCTGAAAACTGGTCATGTATAGCCCTCCCAGACATCCCATTCACCATAATGGGCATACCTATCTTCTTCAATGGATGTCAACGTTACGTTAAAATAGTAACTGTATTTATGGACTTTGTATAAAACACGTCATTACATACCCAAAATAAAATAGAAACACTACATTTCATACCCAAATATGTCCCATATGAAATGGTCCCCAACAACCTAGACAATTCAACCCTTACATTGCCTAATAATTTCTTATTGCACCCCTAATGGTGTATCAATTGACATGACCCCACACATACGTTCCACTATAAGACCCAATAAAACAAACTATTGAGCATATATAAAAGAATGTGTGGAAACTAAATCAATTAAATAAATAGAAAGTGTGGAATCCAAAAAAAATATTACAATGAACTATAGATTGTCCAACATCACCACCTCTTCGTGTAGACTGAATATCATGTATTTTACCTTCCCATATATCATAGGCATCACTCCAAATCCCTGGTGCTACACTACCCTGCTTGTATGGAAACTCTCATCTGGGAGTACTATACCCAACAACTCTATATGTGACGCCGGTCGAGCTCTAACTGCCTATATGATATGTAGAAACCAACCCCCTTCTTTCACTTAGAATCATCCTTGATACTAAATATATGCACATATATCAAGGGATTCTATTGAAACACTTCACATTCTCTATCCAGTTGCACACTTTCACCTAAACTCGTATCGATAGGTACTAAACCTGCTTGTGACCCACCCATCCACACAAATATATAAACTCCTAGTCACCACCTAGAGAGGACACACTAAAACATTATTGTAATTATTTGGTTGTTTAATAAACCACCACTATTGTTTCTTAAAGTAAATTAGTGTTAGTTTTTAAAAAACTTCCACAAAAAATTGTTTTTTTATAGCGAAGACACTTCTCCCCCTGATTCCCACGAATCCCCTGACACCCCAAACACCCCAAACCCTAAAACCTAGCGACCTGTGTGACACCCCCCCCCCCCGAAGCCCTAACCATGCCTCGTTTTCCCTCACTGTACCTCACCAACCCTCACCGTGCATCACCACCAATCCCGACCCCCAAAACACCCCCGAAACCCTAGACAGCGGTGACCCGCATGACCCTGGTGACCCCTGCAACCCTGCAAAGTGCTCATATTTCCGTGACACCCCTCACTATGCCTCACCTCCCATAACATCACCGAGACCCCCCAAATACCTACGATTATGTGACCCTTGCAACCCTGATGACCCCCAGAATCCCTCGACATAATAAAAATATATAATTAGTTTAGGCAATCTATTTCATTAACTTCATTAGTATTGTTAGTGTAATTTAAGTCATCAAAATCATTAGTTTTATTGATACTATAAGATTTATTAGTGTTTTTTGTGTCACCCATGTAGTTTATGAATTATGTTTCATTAGGTAAAACTATATTTTTATCTTTTTTACTATTCACTACATCATCAATGTACTTAGTGCCCTAAATTTCACCCATGACATCATTATTATAGGGTTCATAAGTGATGGAAATGTAGTTGGAATCATCTATCTCATCAATATCATATGTGTCTCTAGTCTCTTTGGGTTTATTAGTTTTTTCTACAATTTATGGTCTCATTAGAGTCATCAATATCATTGACTTCATTAGTGTTGTCACATTCATTATAATATTTGGTTGTGTTGATGTGCTTAAGGTAATAAATTTCAGCACTATGATTTGTGTCCTCAATTTATATAGAGTCATTGGTTTCATATGTTTTATTTGTTTCAATATTTTTATGGGGAATGGTTCATCTCATATGTGTCATCGAGGTTGTTTGTCTCATAGATGTATTCAATTTCATTGGCGTCATTGAAATTATTTATCTCATAATTTCCATTGGTATGGTCCATGTCATCAATTTCACTAGTATGATTTATGTATTAAGTGTCATTGTGGTTATTATTTTTTTCATCAACATCATTTTTTCCTTGGATCTTCTTTTAATTAGGGTCTTCATCATCAAAGGGTTTTACTACATCACTACAATCATTTTAATTGTTGTTGTTATTAGAATCATTAACTCTATTTGTGTTGTTTTTTATAACCATTTAATCCATATCATCCATTTAATCGGTGCTATCTTTTTCTTTGGTTTCATCTAATGCATTATTGTTTATAGTTTCATTTTCATCATATATACTCTTGGTTTCAGCAATGTCATTGGTTTCTTCTATTTATTTTTTTTATCACCAGTGTGATCGATAATGCATGAAATAATATTATAATCAGTGAAATGTATTTCAACCATATATTCATTACATTTTATTTCATATGAGATATGTTTTAATAAACTTCTCATGTGTCATCGTAGAGATTGAGATTTAGTTGTTTTTAATTCCTTTTAATTAAATTATTATTATTTTTATTAGTACAAATTCTTCATGTATATTTCTATAGTCTGGTTATATTTAGGGATATCATTGGTGGTGGAATATTTAATTATAGTCACACCTTTATCTGGATACCATGGAACATGGTACCCAAGTTGATGCTACATGATTTTAGGCTTGGGTTTGGGAAAGGCTCAATTCTTAATGATTGGATATCTAAGAAAAGATATGGGAGTTTGGGACTGGGATTGGTCTTGGGACCATCATTAAGGTTTCTCCTAGTTTTGCCTTTGTGAATTTTGGTTTCTGATGTATATGATATGTTACTGATGTATTCATTTCTTCACATGTAGTGTATAGTTCATTTGATATAGCATGGTTTTTTTTATTATCTATCTATTCTTTTATGGATCATTTTAATTTGAATGATTTGGTTTTCTAGTTGGTGGGTTTCATTATTTTCCATATTTATTTATATAGGAAAACCTTATTTAACATAATTATACATTTTTTTGACTAGTATATATAAACTTTAGTACCTATTTAGTAATAGTTATGTTTTTTGAATTTTTTTTAATATAGTGTTGGAAAATTGTGATATAAATGGATCAAAGTTGCAACACATTACCTCGGAACACATCTCATTATGATCAGGGATTGGAAGAGTTTTTATATTTTTCTATTTCCAATAGAACCGTTGAAGGGAGAATAAGATGACCATGTGATAAATGTACATTTTGAAGATGGTTGAAGAAAGGTTATGTTTATGAACATTTAATATTGAATAAATTCCCTACTCAATATCTGCATTGGATTTGGAATAAAGAATAGAATGTTACAAAAATGTTGAGCACTGATGTACATACATATAATGAGATACAAAAATTTTCTACAATGGAAAATGAAATGAAAAACCATATAAATGATGCATTCGGCTTTGAAAGACCCCAACATCATCATCAAGACATATCAGAACAACCTGACGAGGGTTCTACAAATAACAATGTGACAAGTGATGTTTTTGAGACTATAGGGAAACCTCATAAAGTTTGTAACATATCATTGGATCCTCATAATGATTATATGGAGACTAATTTAATAGAAAACCTCACTGAGGAAAATAGGTTTCATGGTTTAGTTGATGATGGAAATCAATAGTTGTATAGTGGATGTTCGATTGGGATTGGATACCGATGGATTCAACCCATTTGGGACTTTGAGTACAAGTTATAGCATTTGGACAGTTGTTTTGATCTCTTACAATCTACCTCTCTGGATGTGTATTCAAAAAACATATTTAATAATTTCAATGATTATTCTTGGAAACCTAATGCCTAGAAATGATATTCATGCATACTTGCAGCATGTTATTGAAGAATTATTGGATTTATGGAGAAAAAATGTTGAGAAATATGATACTTCTTCTAAAAAAACATTCAAAATGCATGCTACATTAATGTGGACCATCAGTGACTTAATTGAACTTGAGAATTTATCATGTTGGAAGACATAAATGGGATTGGATTGTGCTATTTATAACATTGATTTTGAGACAAATGACTACCTAATAGTAGAAAATGGTGCTTTTTATTTCATCAAAGATTTTTCGATGCATCTCATATATTTTGGCTGAACATATCAAAATTTAATAGTTTCATTGATTTTAGACCACCTTCAAAGTTGTAAACTAGTTCTGAAATATTTCCACGACTTCGAATATTTGAAATAGAATTATGGATGTTTGGTAATTTTAATGATAGTGGGAAACTAGTTTGAAGTGCATCGTCAAGTGAAATCATAATGAAATAATGGAATAAAAAAAGTATATTCTCCATACATCTGTATTGGGAATTGAATTTTTTGCGGATAATCTTGATGTGATGCATATTGAGAAAAATGTATATAAAAATTTGATCATCACATTTCCTAATGAGAATGGAAATTTGAAGGATCATCTCAATTCTCAAAGAGACTTACACATATAAGGATCATAAAATGCGATCTCTGGCCAGATGAGAATGAAATGTATGCTCTGGATTTTTATGCAATGAAAAATAGGCATAAAGATACATTCCTTCAAATTTTAAATCATATGAAGGTACTTAATGGGTATTTCAAGTAACATCTTGATTTGTTGAGATAAAGAATCATAGGTTACTTGGATTTAATAGTATCAATTCACATATTTCCTTACATTAGTTACTTCCATTATCATTGGTTACAATATTAACCGAAAACGATACTACTTTTGTACTCAAATTCTACACATTTTTAGACAACTATGTGAAAAATATCTACATCCATTTGAGTCTGAAAACCATTAGGATAAGTTTTTATTGACACTTTGTGCAATGAAAATGATATTTTTTCTATATTGTTTTACTATCATGATTCCTTTAGTTGTGAATTTGGTTAAGGAAGCTAAATTAGGATGCCCCATACATTATGAATGGATGTATCCAATTGAGAGGTAAGTTATCTATATGTTTTCAGTTATGTAATCATTTCTTGTAACATACTTAAATTCATAGTTATGTTTTTTTATTTTATTTCACATATATCATAGGTAATTGAAATCATATGTGAGAAAAAAATCTCAACCAGAAGGCTCTTTCACAGATGGCTATTTGGAAGAGGAGTGTCTTAACTTTTATCTAGATACTTGAATGATATTGAGACAAGATTTAGTATATTTGGACTTGTTAATAACACATCTACTCATTCTAAAATACAAGGGAAATCAATAATATTTACTGCTATTGTTCGATCACATGGAAGGACCTAAAATGTTAAACTGACTGAAATGGAATTTTTATAGGAATATAGATATGTGCTTCTTAATAGTGAAATTGCACATCCATTTATTGAAGTTTTGAGGATACATAAAAAGTGATGTGTGAGAGGACAAACATGAAATGAAAAATATATAATGAAAGATCTTAATAAAGAGCTTGTAGAATGGTTTTCACGAAATGCATGTTCATAAATATTATAACAAATAGGGATATTAGGTTGACACATATATTTTATAAATCTAATAATGTATATTTTTTACCATTAATACTGATACTCGAGTAGAGTTATCAGAATATTTGAAGTTTCTGGCTCAAGGTCCTCTAAAAAAAGTTAGAATGTTTTGCACTTACAACCAGAATGTTTTTAGATTTCGTACAGTCGATCGAGAAGAGGATTTGAAAACACAGAATAGTGGTATATTTACATTTTTTGAAGTGGGATACTATGGAATGCTGACTGATATTATTGAATTAAACTACCATGGTAATTTTTATGTTGTTTTATTCAAATTCAATTTGGTCGATATTATTAGATGTGTTAAAAGATATTCCTTGGAATTTAGTTACGTGAGCTCCTCTCACATGATGGATTTGGTGATCATGAACTATATGACTCTTATATCTTATCATCATAATAGAAAATGGTATATTATGTGAATGATGTTGTTTATGAAGGCTAGTGTAAAATACCAAGTAAGTAATGAATAATAGATATTTTATCTATGTCTATTAATGAATTAGATAGTGTTTTAGAGGCTTAAAATGAAAATAAATCCAATCTTAAGCATGGAATACACTAATATTCTTAAAAGATTGTTTTACTGCCTTTTGATGGAAAACCCTTTTTAAATCAAACTTTTGACAATTTTATAATATATATTTGTCAAAATAAACATATTCATTATGATTGGTACATTGAAATTTACATTGGATAAATTTTTGTTATTTTTCTGAAAATGTTCATTTTTTAATGAATAGTGAAAAATACTGCATTTTACATCAAAACTGCTTTTTCATTTAATTTAATTATATGGTTAGATTATATATTTAATTTGTCTTAAAGTGTAATATGAATATATTTTTACCAATTAATCCAATGGTGGTCATTAGGATTAATTTCACTTTGGAATTGGGCATAAACTAATGCCAAACTTTTCATAGATAATGTTTCAAAAAAACCCGCTATTTGTTTTGAAAACGGTAATTATTTTTAAATCAATTATTGCAATTTCTATGTTTGGAATTTTGTAAAATGGATTACATATTTGTAATCATAAGGTCTAAATTATTTAATAAAGACTCTTTTGTTTTCGGACATTATGAATAGTAACGACGATAATTATCTTTAATTATCTTGATTAATGAGTAATCTGGTAGTTAAGGATAATAAAATAATATCATAATAATTAAAAAATGACACCAAAATGTGTCCTAATTCTACTTTTTGTCTCATGGCCGACCATGGGATACCTTGTTGCAAACATGGGGACCTCATGGAATCACTTTTGTGGAATGTGACTTGTTATCTTTTTATTTTTTTTAAAGAAAGTAAATATAACAAGAATGTATCACCTGAATAAAACATTTTTAATTTTGTCTACATAGATTATATTTTAGACTATAAATATTCATTGGAAATCTAAAAATATTTCCTACATTATAGTATTTTTTTCATAATTTTTAGACTTTAAATAAATTAAATTATTTATGACATCATTATGATGCAGCAATTACCTCATTAATAAAGGATTTAAATAAAATGAAACGATAATGTAGAATATATGACCTACACATGTCCAAAACCTATTGGATGGGTGGATTTCGAACCCTTATCACCTTACCCTAGAATTATATCAATGTGGTACCTTTCTAATCCGAAAATCATTTTCAAATAAAGTAACATTTCTTTACTTTCCAAGAGTGCCCCTCCTCTCCTCTTATAAAAGGCCCCCACCTCTACCTCCTTACCCACAATTCCAAAGCCTTTGGCTCGGCAAACCCATGCCCATTTTGTCTCTCCACATCCCTCTCTTACTCCTTGAAGCCTCACTTTGGGCAGAAGTCTTCCCAAGGAAGCCTTTGAGCTCAAACCAAAGGGAGTTACCCGATTTTAAGGTAATGTCTTCACTTGAGTCCTTTTGTTTTATTTTGATTCTCCAACCCCCCTAAAATCTTTTTATTAATTTCTATTGTAAAAAATCCAGTATCTTCAATATACTAAGATGTTTTTATAAGAATTATTTGAGCTACACTTACACACACCTACATCTAATGGTTAAAGAACATACTGTTTTCGTGGATGGTGAATTTATGCCTCCCGAAACGATGATTGTTCAACATTCTTTTAACACCTTCAAAGGTGGCCATTAATATGTCACTATATTTATATATGATATATAATATGTTTATGTTTTCTTTAAGCTTCTTTATTTTTCATTTTGTACATAGCTTTATGGTTCCCGTTATGGGTAAACACGATATCTTCATTCAAGGAAGTGCGGACTACCACCCCCTCAAAGTGATTTGATTCGTTAAATACCATATGTGGGACCTATAAAGGATGGAACTATTATATTATATATGATATTATACTGGAATTATAATATACCTTTATATCATTATGATTCCATTCTATAAAATATGAAATACAAATGAAAGTAGCGTTCATGCGTACGTATGGCTTACCGTCTCCATGAACAGTGCATTTCATTTCTTACCTCTAAATGATTATGTAATATTATAAATGCATGAAATTACTGGATATATATTACATATATGATATCTACATCATGAATACCATTCTGGATATAATGGATACATGAACAACTTGTAATTATAAAGGGCTTATTTTTGACTCAAGTACCAATGATCGTTAAAACGACCGTTATTAACTTAAATAATTACATAGTGTTCATGACATGGCAATAAGTGATATAAAAGGAATAATGAACTTGAAAAAGGTTCTTAAACAAGTATAAATTAACTCAAGTTTATTATTTAGGATATTAAAGAACGACCGAGTCAAGTCGGACCCGAGGTATGGGACTTCGTCTCAATCTCCTTTCATTGAGGCATATTTTTTTTTATACACAACCTTCTTTTATACGGTGTATAAACCCCTTTGACTTTTACGTTTATTCAAAAGGGATCTTTTTTATTCGAAGTATTTAATAAACGACAAAAGGGAATGTTTTTGTCGTACGTATGTGGCGACAACGACTTCTCCGCCGTCGTGACCATTATTTGAGTTTCGACTTCCTCTACAATACATACCTTCTTTTTAAAAGAAAAATAAATACCATGTTTTAATTTTATTTTATTTTGGTATTGAAAATGGTTTTCATAATGTTTTCATATCAATGTGTGGTATTGATATTTTGTGATTGAAAGGTGTAAATGTTATGTTTCCTTTATGCATGTTTTATGTGATACGATTATGTTGAGGTTCTTGAGAATTATTATGAAGACGGGTGGTTCCATGAAAAAATAAGGGCGGGTGAGCCTGATATAGCTCTCCAATGCATTGGGTAACGTGAATGAGTGAAACGTTAAGGTTTCTACAAAGAGATTTAGGGAATATACTGTGATGGGTATTCCAGACGTAACCAAAAGGGTTACTCCCTACGTAAGAATGTTATGAATGCCTCAAGTTACCTTTATGTCTTATGATTTCTATGATTTATTCATGATTTGATGAGGTATGTTAAAGTGATTATGTTTTATGGGTAAAGTATGATTTCATTCTTATGTATATATGTACCTATGTTTCCTTTCCATATATTTTTATATCCCTTACTGAGCTTTTTATCCTCATCCCAAGTTTTTTTGAAATGTTTTTCACAGGTCAAGGGAAAGGTACATGATATGATGATAGTGTCAAGGAAGTGTCAAGAAAGAATCCATGTTTTATTTTAAATATGTTTCCATTGTTGGGAAGGAATAATATTATCTTTATTTAACCACTTTGTTTATATGTGTAATTTAATGCATGTTTTATATCTAATTCTCTAAAACTCTAAACCCGAAAAGATCCTCAATGTGTAATCTTGTAATAACTCAAGATTAAGTAGGGTTTAAGGCTGGGGCCTTGTAGTTGGTATCAGAGGTCAGTTTAGATAACTTTAGGAGTTAGAATTCTATTAAATGATAATCCAAAAATATTTTTTTATGGTCAAATTGAAATGATATAGCATTTGAAGATTACCATGTTGCTTCATCTAAGACATGTTTGTTCAGAATGGATTTCCGCAGAGGAAACAGGGAAGCAGTTCTAGGAAGGCATACAGAAGGAAATAAATTTCTGAATCAGCATCCTGAGATGGTCGGAATTGGAACTGAACAGTTTGTTGCAGTAATGGCACAGTTGACTCAAGCGATAAATGGTGGTGGTATCCATGCATGAGATCAACCAGATAAACCGCAGAGGAACATGTCAGTGGTGGAACATTTCATGTGGCCACATCCCCCATCATTCAGAGGATCATCTGACCCTGTGTTAGCAGAAGGGTGGATTAAAGCACTGGAGAAGATTTTCGATGTCATGGGGTGTTCAGACAATCAAAAGGATAGTCTTTCTATTTACTGTTTGGAGGGTGAGGCAGATCAGTGGTGGTCTATGGTTAAAAATATCAGGGACGCCGATGAGATTGATTCTCTTGACTGGGATGAATTCAATGGTATGATTCTTGAGAAGTATTTTCATAAGGTTGTTCGACTTAGGATGGAAAAGTAATTCTTGGAATTGAGGCAAGAGGAAGACTCAGTGGCTACCTATGAAGAAAGGTTCACTCGATTGGCAAGGTATGCTCCAAATATTATCCGAGACCTTGATAGTAAAATCAATCATTTTTAATCAGGATTAAAGACAAAATATCAAAGGGAATTAGCTTCTCGTGAGTTTAAAAGTTATGAAAAGCTTGTTCGGTGTGCTGAGAAGGTGGAAATGGAGTTTGCCGATGATCAAGTGTTCTATAACAACTAGCAGAAGAAGAGACCAAGGTGGCAGGAGAAAGGTAAGAATTCTTCAAAAAAGTCTGATGGTAAGAAAACTAAGTTTCCAGTTTGTGATAAATGTGGAAAAAGGCATGCTGGGGAATGTCTTCTAAATTCTGGAAAGTGCTATCGATGTGGTAATATGGTACATAAGGCTCGTGATTGCACTGAAAAAAATCAGGGTGATGGTAAGACCAAATTTGATTTACATTTAGTGAAATGTTATAACTGCAATGAGATGGGTCACTATGAAAACGAGTGTCCGACAAAGAGCTTGAGTGATGGGAAGTAGTTAGACTACAAGCAGAAAGGGGTGGTGAAATCCTTTGAAACTACTTCAGCAGATGTCGGGCCATCAAATGAAGTTATATGAGGTACTTTGTTTGTTTTTTCAGATTATGCTAGTGTGTTGTTTGATTCGGGGTCTACACATTCTTTCATCTCTGAAAACTTTTATAGTAAAATGGGAATACCATCTCAAGAAATGACTTTTGAACTTCTGGTAAAAACACCTGGGGGAAATGTTGAGGCAAAAAGAATTTATAAGAATCTTCATATCCTTATTTGTGGAAAGAACCTACTTGGAAACCTTATTGTTCTACCTCTAGTAGAGTTTGATGTTATCCTGGGTATGGATTGGCTCTCTATTTACCATGCTAAGATTGACTGTAGAGATAAAGAAGTTTCTTTTCAGAAAGACTTTCAGTTTGTGTACAAGAATGAACCCTTACTGTTGATAACATATCAAGAGGCCTAGAAACTTGTAAAAGACAGAAATGAATGTTACCTTGCACATATTGTTGAAAACAAGGGAACTGTTCAGATTAATGATGTGCCAGTGGTAAATGAGTATCCTGATGTTTTTCCTGATGAGTTGCCTGGAAAAATACCAGATCGAGAAGTTGAGTTTACTGTTGACTTAGTTCCTGATGCTAAGCCAATTTCCAAACCCCCTTATCGAATGGCTCAAATTGAACTTTTAGAGTTGAAGGAGCAATTACGAGATTTATTAGAGAAAGGTTTCATTCGACCTAGCACATCACCATGGGGTGCTCCTGTTTTATTTGTTAAAAAGAATGATGGTTCTATGAGACTTTGCATTGATTATGGGGACTTGAATAATATCACTGTTAAGAACAAATATCCTTTACCTCATATCGATGATTTGTTTGATCAGCTCCAGGGAGCTCAGTATTTTTCAAAGATTGACCAGAGATCGGGGTACCATCAGCTGAAGTTAAAGGAAGCATATGTTCCGAAGACTGTGTTTCGTATAAGAAATGGCCATTATGAATTTTTATTAATTCCTTTTGGGCTAACCAATGCACCTGCTGTATTCATGGACATAATGAATAGAATTTTCCATGAGTTATTGGATAATTTTGTGGTGGTTTTCATTGATGATATTTTGGTGTTTTCTAAAAGTAAAGAGGATCATGAAAGACATTTAAGGGTTATCTTACAAACCTTAAAAGAAAATAAACTGTATGGAAAATTCAGCAAGTGAGAGTTTTGGTTGCAACAAATTTCTTTCCTTGGTCACATTGTTTCTAAAGATGGGATAACCATTGATCTTTCAAAAACAAAGGTTGTTGAAGAATGGACAAGACCCACAAATGTAATAGAGATTCGTAGTTTCCTGGGTTTGGCAGGATATTACCGAAGGTTTGTTAGAAATTTTTCACGGTTATCTAGTCCAATGACTAAGCTAACTTGGAAGGGTGTTAAGTTTATCTTGACAAAAGAATGTGATGATTGTTTTCAGGAATTGAAAAGAAGATTGGTGAATGCTTCATTTTTGGCACTACCTTCCAGGAATGGTGAGTTTGTTATATACAGTGATGCTTCATTGAAAGGACTTGGTTGTGTCCTAATGCAGAATGATCAGTTAATAGCTTATGCTTCACGTTAGTTGAAAACTCATGAGGTAAATTACCCTACACATGATTTGGAATTAGCTGTTGTTTTTTTGCTTTAAAAATTTGGAGGCTTCATTTGTATGGAGTAATGTGTGAAATATATACCGATCACAAAAGTTTAATGTATATATTCACTCAGAAAGAATTGAACATGAGACAGAGGAGATGGCTGGAATTAATCAAGGATTATGATTGTACAATTCATTACCATCCAGGAAAAGAAAATAAAGTGGTTGATGCTTTGAGTCGAAAAAGTAATGCTTCATTAGCAATGTTGTGTTTGGAATGTGATCCTTTGGTTAAGGATTTGATAAACTTTGGCATAGATGTTGTTGGTCCAGGAAGTTCTTTTGTTTTGTTTTAGGTATCAGTGAGATCTTCTCTATCAGATAGAATCAAGCAACCACAGAAGCAAGACAGTGAGTTTTAGAAAAAGGTAGAGCTGGTTCAGAAAGGTAAGTTTCCTGAATTCAACACTGATAATTATTGTGTTTTGAGATTTGGGAAGAGATTGTGTGTGCCTTGTGATTCACAGTTGAAAAGAGAGTTGTTATGTGAAGCTCATAGTTCTCCATTTTCAGTTCATCCAGGCAGTACTAAGATGTATAGAGATCTTTGGGAGTATTACTGGTGGGATGGAATGAAAAGAGATATTACTGATTTTACTGTGAAGTGTTTGAATTGTCAGCAGGTTAAAGCAGAGCGGCAGTTACCGAAATTGATGCTTCAGCCTTTACCAGTGCCAAAGTGGAAATGGGAGAATATATCCATGGACTATGTTGTGGGATTTCCAAAGACCCCTCGAGGTAATAATGTAATCTGGGTTATTGTTGATCGCTTGACAAAATCTGCTCATTTCCTTGCTATACAAGATACTTTTTCCCTAGATCAACTTTCCCGTTTGTATCTTAAAGAGATAGTCAGGTTACATGGAGTTCCTCTCTCCATTGTATCTGACCGTGATCCCAGGTTCACTTCTAACTTTTGGAAAGGCCTTCAGAATTCGTTGGGTACTGAATTAAATTTTAGTACAACTTTTCATCCTCAATCAGATGGGCAGTCGGAACAAACAATTCAGACCTTGGAGGATATGCTACGAGCTAGTTCGATGGATTATCAGGGAAGTTGGGACCAACATCTTTCTTTGGTTGAATTTTCATATAATAACAGTTTTCATTCTAGTATACAGATGGCACCATTTCAGGCATTATATGGGAAACGGTGTCGAACTCTAGCTTTCTGGGATGAAGTGGGTGAAAGGAAGTTGATGGGACCAGAATTGGTAGAAGAGTTGGCAGAAAAAGTTCAGATGATACAGAAGCACATGAGAATAGCTCAGAGTAGGCAGAAGAGTTATGCGGACAACAGGAGGAAGGATCTCTCTTTTGAGGTAGGTGATCATGTTTTTCTCAAATTATCACCATGGAAAAGTGTGATGCAATTTGGTAAGAAAGGAAAGCTGAGTCCAAGGTTCATTGGACCATATGAAATTCTGGAGAGAGTTAGATCAGTTGCTTACCGAGTGGCTTTACCTTCGATTTTATCTCAGGTACACAATGTTTTTCATGTTTCAATGCTGAGAAAGTACATGCCAAATCCATCTCATGTTTTGAGTCCAGAGGTAGTTCAGCTGGAAGAGAACCTATCTTATGAGGAACAACCGGTTCAGATTCTTGAACACAGGGATAAAGTGTTACGAAATAAGGTGATTAATCAGGTAAAGGTTTTGTGGAAAAACCACATGATGGAAGAGGCAATATGGGAATCTGAAAATGCAATGAGGGATAAATACTCCCATTTATTTGATAAGTAAATAAACTGCGGGGACACAATTTTCTAAAGTGGGGAAGGATGTAGCATCCCAAGTAAGTAATGAATAATATATATTTTATCTATGTCCATTAATTAATTAGATAGTGTTTTAGAGGCTTAAAATGAATATAAATCCAATCTTAAGCATGGAATACACTAATATTCTTAAAAGATTGTTTTACTGCCTTTTGATAGCAAATCCTTTTTAAATAAAAATTTTGACAATTTTATAATCTATATTTGTCAAAATAAACATATTCATTATGATTGGGACATTTAAATTTACATTAGATAAATTTTTGGTATTTTTCTGACATTGTTCATTTTTTAATGAATAGTGAAAAATACTGCATTTTACATCAAAACTGCTTTTTCATTTAATTTAATTATATGGTTAGATTATATTTTTAATTGGTCTTAAAGTGTAATCTGAATATATTTTTACCATTTAATCCAATGGTGGTAATTAGGATTAATTTCACTTTGGAATTGGGCATAAAATAATGCCAAACTTTTCATAGATATTGTTTCAAAAAAAACCCGCTATTTGTTTTGACAACGAGAATTATTTTTAAGTCAATTATTGCAATTTATGTGTTTGGAATTTGGTAAAATGGATTACATATTTGTAATCAGAAGGTCCAAATTATGTAATCAAGACTCTTTTGTTTTTGGACATTATGAATAGTAATGACGGTAATTATCTTTAATTATCGTGATTAATGAGTAATCGGGTAGTTAAGGATAATAAAATAATATCATAATAATAAAAAAATGACACCAAAATTTGTCCTAATTCTACTGGTTGTCTCATGGCCGACCATGGTATACCTTGTGCCAAACTTGGGGACCCCATGGAATCACTTTTGTGGAAAGTGACTTGTTATCTTTTTATTTTTAAAGAATGTAAATATAACAAAAATGTATCACCTGAATAAAACATTTTTAATTTTTTCTACATAGATGATATTTTAGACTATAAATATTAATTGGAAATATAAAAATATTTCCTACATTATAGTATTTTTTCATAATTTTTAGACTTTAAATAAATTAAATTATTTATGACATCATGATGATGCAGCGATTAACTCATTAATAAAGGATTTAAATAAAATGAAATGATAATGTAAAATCTATGCCCTACACATGTCCACAACTTATTGGATGGGTTTATTTAGAACCCTTATCACCTTACCCTCTAATTATATCAATGTGGGACCTTTTGAATCCGAAAATCATTTTCAAATAAAATAACATTTCTTTACTTTCCAAGAGTGCCCCGCCTCTCCTCTTATAAAAGGCCCCCACCTCTACCTCCTTACCCACACTTCCAAAGCCTTTAGCTCGGCCAAACCATGCCCATTTTGTCTCTACACATCCCTATCTTACTCCTTGAAGCCTCACTTTGGGCAGAAGTCTTCCCAAGGAAGCCTTTGAGCTCAAACCAAAGGGAGTTACCCGATTTTAAGGTAATGTCTTCACTTGAGTCCTTTTGTTTTATTTTACTTCTCCAACCCCCTAAAATCTTTTTATTAATTTTTTTTGTAACAAATCTAGTATCTTCAATATACTAGGATGTTTTTCTAAGGAGGATTAGAGCTACACTTACACACACATACATCTAATGGTTAAAGAACATACTGTTTCCGTGGATGGTGAATTTATGCCTCCCGAAACGATGATTGTTCAACATTATTTTAACACCTTCAAAGGTGGCCATTAAGATGTCACTATATTTATATATGATATATAATATGTTTATGTTTTCCTTAAGCTTCTGTATTTTTCATTTTGGACATACCTTTATGGTTCCCATTATGGGTAAACGCGATATCTTCATTTAAGGAAGTGCGGACTACCGCCCCCTCAAAGTGATTTGATTTGTTAAATACCATATGTGGGACATATAAAGGATGGAACTATGATATTATATATGATATTATACTGTAATTATAATATAACTTTATATCATTATGATTCCATTCTATAAAATATGAAATAGAAATGAAAGTAGAGTTCATGCGTACGTATGGCTTACCGTCTCCATGAACGGTGCATTTCATTTCTTACCTCTAAATGATTATGTAATATTATAAATGCATGTATGTACTGGATATATATGACATATATGATATCTACATCATGAATAACATTCTGGATATAATGGATACATGCACAACTTGTAATTATAAAGGGCTTATTTTTGACTCAAGTACCAATGATCGTTAAAACGACCGTTATTAACTTAAATAATTACACAGTGTTCATGACAGGAAAATAAGTGATATAAAAGGAATAATGAACTTGAAAAATGTTCTTAAACAAGTAGAAATTAACTCAAGTTTATTGTTCAGGAGATTAAAGAACGACCGAGTCATGTCAGACCCAAGGTATGGGACTTCGTCTCAATCTCCTTTCATTGAGGCATATTTTGTTTTATACACAACCTTATTTTATACGGTGTATAAACCCCTTTTACTTTTACGTTTATTCAAAAGGGATCTTTTTTATATGAAGCATTTACTAAACGACAAAAGGGATTTTTTTTTCGTACGTATGCGGCGACAATGACTTCTCTGCCGCCGTGACCATTATTTGAGTTTCAACTTCCTCTACAAGCCATACCTTCTTTTTAAAAGAAAAATAAATACCATGTTTTACTTTTCTTTTATTTTGGTATTGAAAATGTTTTTCATAATGTTTTCTTATCAATGTGTGGTATTGATATTTTGTGATTGAAAGGTGGAAATGTTATGTTTCCTTTATGCATGTTTTATGTGATACGATTATGTTGAGGTTCTTGAGCATTATTATGAAGACGGGTGGTTCTGTGATAAACTAAGGGCGGGTGAGCCCGATAGAGCTCTCCAATGCATTGGGTAACAAGAAGGAGTGAAATGTTAAGATTTCTCCAAAGAGATTTAGGGAATATATTGTGATGGGTATTCCAAACGTAACCAAGAGGGTTACTCCCTACGTAAGAATGTTATGAATGCCTCAAGTTACCTTTATGTCTTATGATTTCTATGATTTATTCATGATTTTATGAGGTATGTTAATGTGCTTATGTTTTATGGGTAAAGTATGATTTCATTCTTATGTATATATGTACCCATGTTTCCTTTCCATATATTTTTGTATCCCTTACTGAGCTTTTTATGCTCATCCCATGTTTTTTTGAAATGTTTTTCACTCGTCAAGGGAAAGGTACAAGATATGATGATAGTGTCAAGGAAGTGTCAAGAAAGAATCCATGTTTTATTTTAAATATGTTTCCATTGATGGGAAAGAAGAATACTATCTTTATGTAACCACTTTGTTTATATGTGGAATGTAATGCAAGTTTTATGATCTAATTCTCTAAAACTCTAAACCCGAAAAGATCCTCAATGTGTAATCTTTTAATAACTCAAGATTAAGCAAGGTTTAAGGCTGGGGCCTTATAGGTAGAGTGTAGTTTCTCATGTAAAACAAGGAGATTCGTATGATATGGGTGATTCAGTGGAAGATTTGACCTCTAACATTGAATCTAATCAACATCAATATGTAGACATATTGGTTCATCATGATATTGAAAATATTAGTCTAAAAAGGATGGATGATGTGGATGATGTAATGGAGTAGGAAAATGATATGATTGAAGGGGAAAATGAATTTATTTATAGTTATTCATACATTTAGATACCACTTATTTCATTTGTGCAATCATTCATTATGATTTTTATTTATATTTTTTTTGTTAGTACCATGCATCTTCCATCATTTTTAATTTTTTATGTATAATTTTTTAAAAAATATTTTTTAAAATTAATGTTATTTTATTAAATGATAGTAATTCATAAAAGGAAGTGTTATACTGAATAGAATATGATTGGAGAGAAGGTAGTTGGACCTTTTGATTCATATGGGGTCTCTACGGATGATGCCACATGATTACTTCACATGATTATAGGCCATCTAGCAAGAAAACCAATTTCCCTTCTATTTCATATGATGATTGGAGGTAGATATACATTTTGTAGAATGTGTTGATTTATTTAAATCAAAAGATTACATGATCTTCCCCTGGTGGTATTTCACCGACTGGTGGTGAGTAGGTAAATCAAAAAAATTAAAACAAATTAGTTTTCAAACATTTATTTGTTTTAAGTTTAAATATAAATATTAAAAAATATATAATTTCCAATATCATGTTCCTAAAGGTGGTATTAGGAAGTAGAGATAGAGGTGGAGAGGGTGATGAGCTGTGTTCATCATCAGAAATTGAATTGTTTTTTTGTTGATATGTTTGACAAATATGGTAACATTTGGTTTGTTTATTATCTTATATGGAATAGAGTTTCCACAAAACATTTTTATGACCTAACATTTTCTTGATTTTTCATGTTTCCTTTTATGTATTATGAACCTAGTATTTCAAAGACACATGGAATTTGTGATCCTTATGTTGTATTAAAGGATATTTATATTTATTAATTATATAATAATGATCCTATTATCCTCTACTCTCAAAGGTTTGTATTGATCCCCTTTATCCGGTGTTGAATTCAACCTCTATCAAGAGAGTTGTATATCACATAGTGATTATTAGAGTCTTCCTTCCTTCTTTCTATGTTTATCTCCCCTCTAGATGCATTATTTTTGTGCAGCTAAATTCCCCATATTTTCCGGGCATTCATATGCTTCCCAAATTTCTCTCAATATGGATAGAAATATTCCTTGATATTGGTAATGTCATTCATCCATGGAATTTTTTGGTGTTATATAGTATTTCTCTTAGAGTATTGATGTTTTATAAACTATTTAACTATGATTTCTATCCGGGCTTCTATGAGGCGACTTGTGAATTTGTTGTTTAATTATTTGAACATAGTTTATTAGGATTAATATCCTTTATTTATTAAATTGTCCATGTTAAAGACAATGAAAAATAAATTCCAACAACACATAACAATGTAATCCTTGAATGACTTAATATAATTAGTTTATTCTGATAAAACCACATTTTAATTTAAATGTTTTCTAAACTGTCAATGTGGAGTTCAAATGAATTGTTGGAGGACGTGACAACCCCATATATACTCCTTAGTGACTGAACCATATTTTAGGTGGTTATGGCCTAAGTCTTATTGAGTAAAGTAGATGATATCATATGGAATTCTTGATGGCATGTCCTAAACATACCGTTTCATGTGTGGTGATAACTGCCATTGGTAGTCCACATGGACATATTACTTTTATTCACTTCTCATAAACATTTAACTATGGAATGGACTATATAGAGAATTAAATGAAATGATATGAGTTATCACTTGATTACTATAGGTCCCTTATGAAATTATAATTGAAATAGATTATAGTTGTAAACCTCATTAAATCCAATTGATTTATTTGATAGCAAGACTCTACACGTAGAATCATTTGTATTTAAAACATAAAGAAAATTAATGAATTAGTAACACTTTAAAATACACTTCTTTTCCTCTTTACGAAATAATATGGATGAGCTCATGTGTTGTTGATCATTTGTACATCAGGGTTGATGAATGTAATATAATGGATTATCACACATGTTACCAAGGGGGAATACATATATGAGCTTAGTGGAACAATTATTACATCGTGCAATGAGTGGTACTCAGACAAGTGTGTGTGAATTTTAAAGTTTTTTTTCTTCAGAAATATTTGGTTTGCTTATATTATTTTGGATATAGGATGTATGTGTATGTGAAGTTGGTTTTTTTTCAGGTAATGGTACTGGAGATATAAAATTAACTGTGTTTTTTTGGTAAATCAATCTTTAGTGGCGGTTTAAACCGCTTCTATGTAAATGGATCTTATATAGTGGTCATTAAAAAACTGTTATTATTTAGTATTTTACTATCAGTGGTGGTTAAAATCGCCGCTACATACAATAATTTAGTAGCATTTAAAACATTCATTACATAGGTTTCATCTTCCATTATCATTTCATGGCGATTATCTTTGTTTTAGCAGCTCTTCTCCTGGATAAAATGAAATAATTTTCGGTTGTGGTGTAAACCGCCGCGGAAAAAAATTCTTTTTCTACTGGGAGAACCACTGGTTAAACCACAGAAAACCATCATGAAATGAGTCCACTATGATAGTTACCATAAACCTCAGCTAAATTGTATAAACTGCCACAACATTATATTATGGTAGTTTAAATCGCTTCCATATCCAAAAAAATCACCACCATGTGGTTATTTTCCTATAGTGACAATAAACACTTAAGACTACTCTTCATGCCACCATCATGGTGAATATTTATAAAACAACATTTTCAACCCTTAGAAGTTAAACTATTAGTTCATAAAAGTGGAACCACACATCCACCACATGAAGCCTCCCACTTATTCTCTTTATAAATTAGAGTCAGATCCACCCCATCTACAAAACCTATTTAAATATATTATTTTAAGCCACTAAATAATCTCATACATATTTTCATCCTAATAATGTCTCTACATATAGGCCTTGTCCTCTACCAATGCTTAGAAGAGGCATTAAAATTCCCTAAAGTATCCTACATAATCCATCACTGACATAGTTCCCTATGTAAAAATAATGAACAGTATACCCCAATCATGTCTCAATGTTTTTAAATTCATGTGTTCTAGAATATTTTCAATCAATTATTTCTATATCATACTATCACCATGCTGAGTTTGAAACATGATATCCAACCTGCACTTCACTTGTCCTTACAAAAAATATGCTACTAACTTGAATCTCATATGTGTAGGAGACACTAAGTGATTACAAATCATTTTTATGCAATATATAAATAAAACTATAGCCATAGGTCCTCCCTCTCCAAAAAAAATGATGGAGGGTATTGCAACTGAAACACTCTTGTCAGAAAAAACATAAAAGGCACAACCCTCTTTGGTACCCTTTATATAATCCACGTTTAACAAGTGATATTCACATAGAAACTCTTATATACTCTATAAACTTAGACTAGTAGGTCTCCTAACACAATTTTTAGAGGAGTGTTGTTAAAAACATCCTCTTATCACCCTAACAGCAAAGGTTGTCATGGTAGCGTTCCTCTATAATTACAAACACTTTTCTTAGAATATGAAAAATAAAACTTCTTCATTTTACATAAAATAATTTGATTCACTAGACATAATAATCCCATTTCTCACACCCTATCCCTACATACATCATCAAATATATAACTATACCTAAAAACAGACCTACTACCGATTATTGTCAACATCGAGTAAACCACCATACATTTTCATATTTCTTTCATTAAACAACTTTGTAAAACCATTCCCACAATCACTACATCAATATTTCCTTTTAAGAACATTTCCTCATCCATAACATGTGACAACCATCATTTTAACTCATTATGAACCCTTTATTTAGAATAAATCTTATACAATTCTTTAACACTATTTCAATTTTACATATTTTCAATATCTTTATTAGACACCTTTTTTTTTAAATTTTCAATATATTAAAATCTATATAACCCATCATGTTCCACACACCCAACCCATGAGTTCTTGTCATGATGATTTCCACATTTATCCCTTGGTTCTTATATGGGTGCCTAAATGGAAAACCTCATTCCATTCAAAAATGGGTATACTATCATAAAATAGTTACAACAGACAATATGTGAATCACCCAATGGTGAAATTTCATTCAACTGTAATGACAGATGCCCTGAAAAACACTCCCACCATAGGAACAAGAGTTTTAAGTTGTAAATGTGGTAGTTACACCCTGAACAAGTTCATTGTCAAGGCCTGAAACCATCTAATCTCTTTTATACAACCTCTAAATAGTATGGAAAAAAATAAAATCTTTGATACCATTTTGTAACATACCTAATTCTAGAGCCACAAAATTTGTTCACTATACTCGGTCATCACATGAAATCAGGTGTGTATCCTTGTACATAAGAGCCATTCGACTAGTAGTGAGGGTCTAAATGAAGATATGGGGAGATTAATCCCTATTTATCAGATTTATCCCTAATATAATGTAGTTAGGAACAATGGAAACATTATGTAATAAACTGGAATCATACATTAGTAACCATTTACCAAAACTGAGTACACCCCACAAATAACAGAAAATATTCTATAACATTTTATACTGTTTCATGTAATAGAAGGCCCAAAATAAAAATGATATTGAAATAACAAAAATATATTATCACTCCAAGTATGGATCCTCATCCATGCACATCCCAAGCCAACTCAACTCCCTAGGACCCTTATCCTGACCTCCAATTAGGAAATATGTTAGGGTACTAAATGGTGTCCTGAGCAGGGTGTGGGTGTAACTCAATAGGACACAAAAAATGATTTATAATAAATATAATACATAAATAGATAGTTCATGAAAGTACTAAATAAATGGAAGGAAAAGAAAAATAAAAATAGAGTTTCAATAGTTATTAATATTCACTTTACCCATTTTAAACACATAATCTATAATCATCACTTGGTCTGTGGGTTAGGAATTTACTTCACTTACACAATGGACTAATCCAGTTAATTAATATATATAAAGTAATAATCCATGTTCACTCTTATACCTGGGATAAGAATTTCAAAAACCATTACATTACACTTACATTGGAGCCTTGGTCTAGGTATTTACATAAAATGAATCAATTAGAGGAACATATCCTATATCCCCCACCTAACCCCTGCATTTGAGTGGTGGGGTTTAGAGCCTCTATCTAATATGAACCATGGGAATAGACCCTCAAGTCCAATACACCAAAACTTCCAATCCATGTTCACATGATTATTCCATTTAACATATCAACCATATCATAAATCGTACAAAAACAATACAAATGAAATATACAATTCCCATTTCATACAACATATGAATCATAATCTATCATTAACCAATTAACATAATTAAAATTTACTAAGAATGTTACATTTAATCCATTTAAATTTATTTTCATTAACTCATTTAGAATAATAAACAATTACCATACATTTTACCATTTAACATAGTCATCAATTCCTGTGTATTAACCCATTTAAAACATTCATCAATTTACAAGTGACTATCACTTTAACATGTTCATCAATTCAAATTAATTACCACACTTATACAATTCAACTACCATTCATAAGTAATTTATTACAATCACTACATTTCATCCAACTCAATCTATATTAAGTCAAACAATATTTTAGGCCATTATTAATTTCTCATCAAAACAATCAATATTACCTTTTTAGATAAACTAAAATATCAATATTTTCATCAAATTTTATAGATTTTCACAATTCAATTATATGAATATCATTACTCTTTCTTCCATGATCAAGAAGGTTAGAACACCCCATGGGTGGCCCTAAAGAAGCCTTGTGAACCTCAATGCTTCCCATTGGGATCATGAGGGGTTCAATTCATCATTTACCCAACAAAGTTTCTAAATATTTTTAAAGGAAAATTGAACAATAAGAGAGTATAATTAATCCATACCACACATAGAGAAATCAACTTCATGACTATAGGATATAGCTTGTTGACCATACACCTTGAATATATTGAAGAACTTCTACATAACAATATCCAAAGATCTGGATTCAATCCCCCTTTTAAGCATCATCCTAAGATCTGATGGATAAGAGGGTTTTAGGGCATTAGAAGAAATAGAAAAAATAAAAAAGGCCTAATCTGGAATAGAGACTAAATATGAGTGTTAGAGATACGAATATCATTGGTCCTCAACTAACTACAATAAAAATGGACTAGAATTGAAGGATATCAACCGATGTAAATATTTTTGGGGTTCAGTTCATCAATAGGACAGGAAACGAATAATATCAAAGGAAAATAGGGTGATAATATTAAAGTAATTGGGGGGTGTTATAATATTCACTTTTTAATGACTCTCATGGTTCGATCACATAGTTTTCCAAACCATGGATCAACAAAATTCCAACCTCTATACGATAGGGGTGAAGTCATCTGGTTACACAGGGATTCTTTTTTATTTAACAAGCCATGCACAAAAAATGAAATATTCTTTTATCTAAGTCCATATGATTTTTATTTTACCCTTTCATGGTTTTGTTTTACTATGTACCCCTAATCCTATTTATAATAGTTTGGGTGCACTATTTCCTCTAACCACGTGTGAACCATGAAACATGAACTGGATGGACATTACCCTCTTTTTCATGTCCCAAACTCCCAGAATACCCCCCAAGACTCCTGAAACAGTCGTTAAAGTTTTTATTTACCAATATTAAGACACATAAACCAAAAATTTCAATAATGAAATACCTCCATGACGTTCATTCTCATACATAATGAATAATAGATTTTGTGACAATGTGGTTTCTATTATCATCAATGAAGTTTAAAACATTTTTATATTTATGTAGTACATTGGCAGTCTGTGTTCTATGCATGGAATAAAAATAATGTTTGTTTTTAATTTTTAATTTTGGTAATTTGAATAATATAATGTTCCAATTGGATACATGATGATGGTATTTACCTATTTATTTTGTAATAGTCAAGAGCTACTTTATTATATATGGGATAAGGTAATGTTAATTTTGAAAATATTATTAACCATTATTATAATGTTTTGGATTTTCAAATTTTGAAATGGTTAAAAGGTTAATCATTTTTAATGGTTTTTGGTAACTTTGGATGAGTTTTATAGATTAAATTAAGATCTGATGACATGATTTTTGATGTATATTAGATAACATGTATTGACCATTTTTTTGTGGTTTTACAAAATGACAAATAGAATGACCTATAATTCTATTTAGGGGTCACATGATCTAATAATAGTCCATTAATGAAAAATCCACCTTTATATAAATGTAAATAGATTAAGTGTAAATTGATAAATGCCTATCCAAAGGGAGACATTGTTTATAAAAAATGGAATGAAATCATGTATGTAAAACATCTTATGAAATTTTATTCAGCATTTATAATAGGTTCTTGAAATGAAATCGCGTTCTATTATCATTGTCTTTTGAAAATATTGGTGACATATTTCTAATATCATCGGATTATGTATTTTTGAACATTAACATTATCCTGACGATTTTCTCTATCAATCTCAATCGGTATTTTTGTGTTAGTTTTCTCTTCCATGTCTTTGTTTTCAACATCCTCCTATACTCTCCTATATGGAATCTCAATTATGTATTACATTAAGTAACCATTATGTTTCAAAAATTAAATTTTTTAAGTATGTTTTAGAATTTATTTCTATTATTTTGGTTTTTATGAATGAAATTTTTATGTATTAAAAAATTGATGACCCAGATGAATTTATAGGGTGAATTTCATTTTCTGGTCGGTATTATGTAACAACCCAAATTTTTAATACTTTTTATCGAATAAAGTAAAATTTATTGAGGAATGTGTTTCATGATACACCAAGGAAATATATTTTTACCTAAATAATGGAGTTATATTTTTGTAAAAGAAATAATGAGTTCCTTTGATAGATTACGTTACATATAGTACTAAATTTTATAGAACTAAATTATACTATTATTACTATTATTATTATGTTGGAAATGTGACTACAAAAATACATTCAAAAATATATGAAAATATGGTTTATTTATGTTTATAATATTAAATATTTGGAAACCAAATAATTATAAATAAATTTATAAATTATTTTAAATTAATAAAACTAAATTTCTTGAAAATCTATTTTTCAATGAAAATCAAAATTTTATCTTATCAAATTAAAAAACCCTCTTTTGATGAATAATTTAAATGATATCTAAATATTATATGTAAAATCAAATAAATATAACCTACATATTATGGGTTTTCTATAGAAGATATAAGAATAAATCCATTTGATTTTATAGATATATTTATTTTTATAAGAGGATGTTTCAACGCCTTTTAATAGAGACCATATTTTAAAACTAATTTTTTACCCATATATAAATTTTATTTTAAAAAATAAATTTAATTTTTTAAATTGTATTTTAAAAAATATATTAGGCTGAATTTCTGGATTTTTTTTAGAATGTTCTTTTTTAATAAGTAAAGAAATTAATGAATTTTAATTGAAAACTAACTTTTCATTTAAACAAATTATAATGGTAAATGATATATTGAATTAGTTTTAATGAATATTTATTTCTATTTTTTATCAATTAAATCAATTTATGTATTTTTTATAAATTTCACATGAAATTGGAAATGAAAACTTTTAAAACTTTTAATCATTTTATTATTTTAAACACATTGTATGGTCTCATCTGTGGGAATAATTTTATATTAGTTTCAAAAAAATATTTAATTAAAATTTTTAAAAATGGATTCCATATTTTTAACTAGAATAAATAATAATTTATTATATTTCAAGATTAATGTTTTTTATCAACATTAATAGTTAAAATAGCTATAATTAATCAAAATAATTATGAGAAAAACGAGTTTATAATTGGATAAAACATTATTCTCAAGAAAAAATGACATAATTTTTTTTCAAAAACCCATTATATGGATTTATTTTGAAAATGTGACCTTTTAAATTGAAATTATTTATTATTTATGAAAAATTATGTAAGGGATGATTTTTGATAGTGTTAAAATTTTGTTATTTGCAAAAATTATACAACTCTATTATAAATGAGAATTCAATCTCCCCACTTCTTCACTTATATCCAGATATTTATACCATAAAAACCACCCCAAATTCCATCCCAACATCCCTAATCTCATAAAATAAGAATACATTTTAGCATAAAATCATTAAAGGATGTCATTGGTGAAAAACGAATGGATTTACCCGAAGAAGAGGTAATGTTTATCAAAGTGTATTTTGGTTTGGTTTAGTTATCCAACCCCTTAAATTATACTTATAACATGATTATATAATATCCTAATCATCATTTATATATTTATAGTTTTGTATGATAAGGTTATGACATATAACATCTCAATGTTCAATTTAATGTGATACACAATCATTGTTCGTGTGTACGGTGGACTATCACCTCTCAAATCGAGGTCATTCATTCATCCATTTCCACCTCTAATGGTTTTGAAAAATGATGTAAAAGATAATTTTATATTATTTTTATTCTATTTATTATTAAATTATGCCTATATTATTATTTCATAACAGATGACTTCCCGGATTCCATTTTGTGAGAATATGATTACGTCGTTCTTCTATACGGTGGAGTACCACATCACAATGCGATGTGATTCATTAACAGTTTACATTGAATGTATTAAATATGGGTTTAATATAATTATGTGATATATATTAAATAATGATTATAAAATAAAGATAATATATATATCTTTATTTCAAATAAGACATAAAAATGAAAATATTGTTAATGCATACATATGGTCTACTGTCTCCAAGAATAATATATTTGATTTCTAATTTCAATATTTTAGATACTAATAAAAATAAATTTATAGAGAATATATATTATATTTATATCATGTTTGTAATAATTTATATTTTTATATCAATACTAATGTAATAGAACAAACAAATAATGTTATATGAAAAACAAAGCAGTTATTACTCGAAACATGAATTTAACATGGAATTCTTAATAATTGGCCAATAGAAGGGAAAACAATGACCATATATTATATGAAATATATGAGTATGGTTCTGTAAGAGATTTATAGTAAATATATACTTTTTATCTAGTATTTGTAAATGAGTTTGAATAATTTAAATACTCATTGTAAGGTAATTTCTAGTCTCACATTGTTTTCTACGATTATTATGCCATATTCACCACTAATTTTTTTCTGTGGCGTATATAATTACATATAACATGAAATATCATGAAACTAATTCATTAAATGATATTAAATGTTCCATGTGATATTATTTTGTCATGTATCTTTTGTTTCAAAATATATTCAAGTATTAACGTATTTTCGTGTCACTTTTTTACTTCAGTGAGACACATGTCATATTTACCCACATTTTTTTGATTTTTATATACATCCCATTAAATTTTTTATGAATCCTCTAAATAAAACTACTATTATTTACAAATATATATGTGGATCAAACATTGATGGGGTTTATAGTTCAAATGTTAACAAATAGTTATGGGAATTTTGTATCACTTTTCTTTCTTTGAGACACATGTTATATTATACACTTTTATTATTTTTTATTTATATGTAATACCCCTTTAACATGTCAAATCATGAATCTACTTATATTCATGAAATTTTAGGATTCATGTAGTTTTATTATTTCAAAGATATTATGATTCAATGTTAACAATGTGGTAAGTGTTTATTGCAAAATATCATATTTTTCATAATCATTTGTGATTAGGATTTCATTAATGAAATATTTTGATCCATATATAAATAATTACCATGAATTTTATAATCCTATTGTTGTTAATCACATATTCAAGTAATGTTAATTATTTTTCATTCTTTATTTCTTAGCATAATTAAAATAATTTTTTAAAGAAAATATAACCATATCCCTATCTTTGTTTGAAAATATTTTTTGTAGAAAAAAACATTGATTTATAATAACTTTTTCAAATTTTTTAAATAATCATTTAAGATAAATTTAATGGAAATTAAATTTATTTTTTTATGTTTTAAAAATTGATTAAAATGTTGTTTAAAAAATTTGGTTATTTTATTTCATGGATATTTTAAAAAAAAGGTTTCCAAAATATTATATGTTTTTAAAGAATCAAAGGGGAAATGATATTTTCCTCACGAAAAAATTTTTAATTTAATTTTCAAAATTAATTTGCATCTATGATGATATCCAATTATATTGTTCATTATTTAAGGGACTTATGATTTTAGTACACCATTCATATTATTTAATTGAAATGTTAATGTTTAAGATTGTAATCTTTTTATGAAACCCCATTCTCTTCCATAACTTATACCATGATAAACAAATTGTGAAACATGCTTCCTTTAATGGGTTACTCTATAATTTATTCATTATAAAGACTTTAATTTTTCAATAGTATATGATATGATGAATTTTTTTATCTTTTGGGGCACATATGTATGATTTCATTATGTGACCAATTGGTCCAAAATCTCCCTCCAATGTATTGGTTAAAGATTAATATCTCATGAGATGATAATGTGAAAAGTGATGATGATAATGATCCACAATGATAAATGAGTGTGACCTGATCCAGGATGAAAAATGATTTCATATAGATCTACACCTTAATATAGGTGTTTCCTGATCCACATTGAGAAACATGTGTGTCCTTATCCACATGGGAAATGGGTCTACCCTGGCCCACCATGGAAAATAGGTGCACCCTGATCCACTATGGGAAATTTTTGCATCTTGATCCACTATGTTGATGGAATTTGTAGTTAACCTAGACACTTGAAATGTTTTTCAATGGTTCATGATTTATTTTTGATGATTTCTCACACTTACAGATCATGTTTCCTAAAATTATAATTTTTTTATTCCATGAATAATATTTTTGATATATGACTGGTTTTTGTATGAAATTTGAATGTTTTATTTCATTATCAGATACCCTTATGATTATATTATTCATTCATATGTTAACAGATATATATCTCTTATATTTACCATTATTGGGCATCTAATATCTCCCTTTGTTATGTTTAATTCCCTGAGATATAACGAATGTTTTATATAGGATATTCATATGATGAGTAAAAATTGGGATGATGTTTGTGGGAAATATTGAAGATTATTCACTATGTTGGAGGATTTGTTCCTTGTTTCTTAAGAAACGATAATATTTGTCACGACCTATCCTCAGGGCCCATGTTGTGACTACCCCAAGCCCGCCTTCCATAGGCCTGGGGCTGGCGACTAGCACCAAAGGCATAAATCCCATTAAAATGGAAGGAATTTCCTTTATATAAGTAAACAAACACAATAGAGTATTCAAGATGAAGTAAACAATAAGTAAACTGAGTACAAAAGTAAGTGCGGGAATGTAAATGGGCCAGAATAAAAACTCAACTGAAACTACAGTACAATTAAAAAGAAAGTACAGAAGTAGTAAAGTAAATCAACAACCACCGAGTTGTCCTCTGGATATCCCACATGAAGGGTGGGTATAGATGGTCTCCTCATCTCCTCGGACCGGCCATCCTCTCCATGTACGTCCCGCCTGATAGTCCACCTCCGGATGTCGTCCCGCTCCTCAAGCCTCAACCACAATCAGCGTTGTCCATCATCTTCATCCAACACCACGTAGTGCAGGTATATCCCGCGCAGGGGTGAGTAAAAAATACTCAGTAGGGACCCCGAGAATCCTGAAGGTCTCCTAGAATCCAAAATGGAGTAAACAAAAATGGAATAATACAAACATGAAGTATCAACCAACACTAATTTGGTATATGGCCATACATATACCTAAGTCATCAATTCTAGTTCAAATCCAACTCCCGAGCCCAAGTACAACCCAGTCCACATAGAAAAGCACAACCCAGTCCAGATAGGAAAGAAATTCAATCATATCGATGATAATGATTGAAATTAAAGACTTATCTCACACAGGTATACTACTCATGAAGAGGGGTGGAGATGATAGATGTAGCCTCTGAATCATCTCCCCTGTCGAACCCATGTAGGATCCAAGTACAGAAGTCGTCGTTGCCGAACCCACGTAGGATCCAAGTACAGTAACCATCGCTGCCGAACCCATGTAGTATCAAAGTATAGTTATCATTACTGCCGAACCCATGGAGGATCCAAGTACAGTCGTCCTCGCTGCCGAACCCACTTAGGATCCAAGTACAGTCGTCATCGTCGTCGCAGTCACAGCCAGCTCTAGGGCTCCCGCACATAGCACACTCGGTTCCGAGAGGGTCCGCTCCATGATTCAAGGGGTTAGATACATCAAATGTCACAAATTCTATAGTTTATGTATCCTGAAGTTCCATCATGTCAATTGGAACTCAACGTGACAGACGTCGCTTCAATCGGACGCCCGGTCTGAATGATATTGGATTTTCCGTCTGAGGGGCCCAGTTGGGTTTTAAGATAAAACCAACCTGACCATACTCTATTCGCATCCAATCCTCAAGTGGAGTAATTCAAAATAACATTCTCAATATGAGGAATTAAGCGTAATTGACCGCACATCATTTGGACATCCGGTCCTTAAGTTATACGCGTTTCCGCTCCAAGGGCCCGTTAGGTTTCGGGTTCGAACCAACCCGAACATACAAAAACTTCACAAAAAACTAGATTTTAATACACAAAAATGAAAGTATCCTTCCAAGGATTCCTATGCAACTGACGGTGCGTCAATCGGAGGTCCATATCTCATGTTATGGGCAAAAGATCAAAAACGGTCTGAAGTGGGGGGTCTGGGCCCGGCCCGACCCAACCCCACCCCCTGGGTCGGCCCGAACCTGGTCTAACCGACCCGGTCTGGGTCCGGACCAGTAGGGTGTGGCCCGGCCTGGCCCGCGTGCCCTGGGCTGGCCCAGCCAGCGTGGCCTGCGGCTGGCCCGGCCTGTACGACCTACGACCCGGAAGCCAGTCGCGGCTCGGCCGCTGGCCTAGCGGGATGCCAAAGGGGTAGTGCCACCTATTTCCAGAAATGGTGGACCCAGTGGGGTCCACCCTTGCAGCAGTTCGGGGGGGTTACACCCCCCCCCCGGTTTTCCGGGTAACGATCGGCCTTTATGGCCGGCCGGTTGTGAGCCGCCGTGGGACCCAGATGGGTTCCCGCCTCCTGGAGATGCGGGCGGCTCACTCAGACAGCCGCCCCTGCTGGTCTGTCATGGCCTAAGTCCACGACGAGACAGCTCCGTGCCCCTCTGCTGCGGCCCGCTCATGGCAGTGACCTTTTTAGACCTCACCAGCACGGCACGACGGCATCGCACACCACCGACGCGGCCCGCTCCGGCCACTATCCTCTTCGTCCCCGCGTAGTGCAACGACACTATGCCGCCTTCGCCTCAAACATCAACGAAGATCAACAAGTAAGAGGGGTGGAGAATCGTCCATTTTTTTGTGGTCCTATATCCTCCTGTTATGACGATATCAATCGGCCAATCCTTAAGAAATGAAGAACAATGATTAAAACTTGATAAAAAATAACCCCTACCTCAACAATGACGATGAACGTCGGCGTCACGGTTGACGTCATTGTGAGGTGAGGATTCATAGATGTTGTCGGAGAGCATTCAAGGAGGAAGTTTCATCTCCTCTTTTTGTCACGTAGAGAAGAAAGGATGGCATGATGTTGTTCTTCGTAGAGAGGATGACGTTCTTCAACGATGGAGGAGCTTCCTTCTTCCTTAACACAAGGCTCTCTACCCAAATTCCCACACAACAAGCCAACAAAATTAAAATAAGGTCACCCCTTATTTTAATTGTTTAGGCCATGCATTTTTAAATTTATGAATTTAAAAAACTTCATTAACTAATTGAAGTGCTTAAATTAATTGTTTAATGTCTGTTGGGAAGAGTTAAGAGGGAGAGAGAGAGAAGGTGGAAGGGTTACCCATTTAATTCCAAGGGGGTTGAGGGATTATGTAATGTAAAAAGGATGGGGATCGTGTGAGCACCACCTTACATTTATCCTCACATGGGTAGATAGGATGCTAGGGGGTCTCACCCTAACTCCCCCATGTAGGATAAAACCACCTTAGAAAATGAAATAAAAATTGTACTACAACTTTATTCACTTTTTATTTAATCCACATTTTTTTTACTTCTCTTCCCGAGCAAACGCATCTTCGGTAAAGGTCCTCTTATGCAATTACCAGCACTGCGAGTTCATCGGTGCCCTCAGATTCCAATTCTGAGCACCAGTTCAAAGGATAGAAAACCCGCTCGTTCGTTCACTGAACGTACCCGAGCTAAACTTCAGAAAATTATTCCGAGCACACCGGGCCTTAGAATCAGGTGCCATCCAAAACTACGTACTCGTAAAATCCAAAATAATTTAAGAAAAAAAATTCCTTGAAATTTAATGGTCTTTAAATTACCCCCACATCAGGTCTTTACATCCCCAGAAAGCTACATCATAAACTAGGGAAACAAATGAGGGTAATGTGCATGCATCTGAGCCTCCTTCTCCCATGTTCTCTCATGGAGGTTCCCGTACTGGAAAAGAATGTGCACTAGAGGAATCAACCATCTACGTAGGACCTGATCCTGTCAATCCTCAATCTCCACCTGGACCTCTGCAAAAGTCTCCACGTCATCGATGTCTAGCTCCCTGTGATCAATGATATTTGTCGGGTCATGCACGTATCTCCTCAGCTAAGATACGTGGAAGATGTCGTGCACCCGGTACAACTGAGGTGGAAGGGCCAAGAGATATGCCACCTCACCTACCCTGCTGAGAACCTGGAACGGTCTGATGAATCACAGAGATAACTCGTCACCCTGACCAAATCTCTGTAATCCACGTCGAGGTGAGACTCGTAAGAAAATATGGTTGTCATCCTCGAACTCCAGTGGTCTCCACCTCCTATCAGTATATGACTTCTGTCTGTTCTGTTTAGTTCTCATTCACTCCTAGATTATATGTACCTTCTCTATCGTAGCCTGGACCATCTATGGTCCCACAAGTGCTGACTCCCTAGGTTCGGTCTAGCACAGAGGTGATCTGCAAGGTCAGACATACAATGCTTCCTATGGTGCCATCCCGAAGCGAGGGTAAATTTGAGGAAACATGCACAGAGCATGTCCTGAAGAGTCCGAATGGTCCTCTCTGTCTGGACATCCATCTGAGGATGAAATGCATTGCTCAGGCATAGTTGCGTCCCAAATTCCTCCTACAACCCCTTCCAAAGCCAGGAAGTAAAACAAGAATCCCGATTGGAGATGATAGACGATGGCACACCATGAAGCCGTACGACCTCCTATACATAGAGGCATCCCATGTTCTCAACTGATCCCTACTCTTTGATCGGTAGGAAGTGGGATGACTTGGTGAGTCGTTCTGTGATCACCCAGATGGAGTCGTGTCCTCTGGATGTACGTGGAAGTCCCATCACAAAATCCATGGATATCCCATCCCACTTCCACTCTGGAGCCTCTAAGGGTTGTACCAAGCCTTCTGGAACCTGGTGCTCCACCTTCACCTGCTGGCAAGTGAGGCATCGTGAAACAACTCAGCAACATCCTTCATCATACTCGTCCACCAGTGTTGTCGTCTGAGATCCTGGTGCATCTTCGCTACTCTTAGATGTACCACCAAAGAGGAAGTGTGAAACTCCCTCAGCACATCATCCTATAATGCAACTTTTACCATGGTACGTCCTTTTAAAAGGATTACATTCTCTCATCCTACAGAAAATCCATCAGGTGCCTTTCTAGTGGATATCTGTGCACGTCGACTCTCATAGTCAACGTCCCCATGATGTGCCTATCTAACCCGCTGAATAAGTGTAGGATTGACTATGAGGGACTATAGAAAGGCTTCCCCATCTCTATCCATGAAGGATATCTGAAAAGAGGATAACTGCTCTGTCGCATCTCTATGTAGTTGAATGCCCGACCTCCTGCTGAGAGCATCAGGTACTACGTTATCCTTCCCATGAGTATAGGCTATCTCAAAGTCATAGTCCTGGATGAACTTGATCCATCGCCTCTATATCAGGTTCATGTCCTTATGTGAGAAGATGTACCTGAGACTCTGGTTTTCAGACTAGACTGTAAAGCACTCTCCCATCAGGTAGTGCATCTACATCTTCATTGCGAAGACCACTACTGCTAACTTCGGGTCATGGGTAGCGTAGTTATGCTCGTGCTGCCTCAACTACCTTGAACCATAAGTGATCACTACCCAATTCTACATCGGGACACACCTGAGTCTGGTCCTTGATGCATCGCAGTAAACTATGTACCCTACACCCTCCTCCTGTAAACTCAAGATAGACGCACTAGTCAATCTCTATTTCAGCTTCTGGAAGCTCTGTTGACATATCTCTGACCAATCATAGGGTTTCCCCTTCTTCTTCAAAGCTTAATGTGGTGATGCAACTCTGGAGAAGTCTGGAACAAATCTCTGATAGTACCCAGCTATACCTATGAAACTCCACACCTCCGTCACACTCCTGGGTGGCTCCCAAACAAGTGATGCCTCGATCTTTGCAAGATCCACCACAACTCCCACCTCAGAGATGATGTGCCCCATGAAGTGGACCTCTCGAATCCAAAACTAAAACTTTGAGAGCATTCCATAAAGCAGGTTCTCTCAGAGTGTGTCCAGTACAACCCATAAGTGGTAGGTGTTCTCCTCCTCAGTAGTTGAGTAAATTAGTATGTCGTCGATGAAGACTATGACAAATCATTCGAGGTAAGGCTGGAAGATCCTATTAATGAGACTCATGAACACTTATGGAGCATTGGTTATGCCAAAAGGCATAACCAAGAACTCATAGTGGCCATACTGACACCTAAAAACCGTCTTCTACACATCCTCATCTTGAACTCTGAGATGATGATAGCTTGAACTGAGGTCTATCATCGAGAACCATAGTTCTCCCTTGAGCAGATCAAAGAGGTCATCAATCCTCAGGAGTGGATACTTGTTCTTCACGGTCACCTGGTTCAAGAGACGGTAGTCAACACATAGTTTTAAGCTCTTCTCCGCCTTCTTGGAGAACAAAATTGGAGAAGCCCAGGGTGAAGCACTGGGTCGGATGAATCCCTTGCCCTACAAGTCCTCCAGCTGTACCCGTAGCTCACGAAGCTCAGCGGGAGACATCTGATATGCTAGAGAAGATATCGAGGATGTCCCAAAGTACAGGTCAATGTATAAATCTACCTCTATACGTGGAGGTAGTCCTAGAACGTCGTCAGGAAAAACATCAACATAATGATCCACCACAACAGGAAAACTCAGACTCTGTACATCAACCGCTCTGAGGATGAGACTAGCCAACTGATGTGTGATCGGCTGCCCTCTCCTCTGCGTAGGTCCATCCTACACTGCAAAGGCTCCCTTATTGACATTAAAGGTGAACCTACTCCCATCTGTGTGGACACACCGCAACTTTTTCCTAATACAATCAATCTGAGCATGGACTATAGATAACCAATCCATGCCCAAGATGACGTCGTAAGGCCTCGACGCCGCTACAAGAATATCCCATCCGATGATCCCGCCTCCTAGAGTAATCTCACACTACTAGAACTAGTGCGTAATCGTCGAGTATGCTCCTGTAGGAGTCTCGAGCCATAAGGATCGAGCCAACGGCTCTGTCGGAATCTCCGAGCTCCGAACAAGGGCAGCGACAATAAAATAATGACAAGATCATGTGTCTATAAGAAATGAAGAATGGATGGAGTAGAAATGATGGTACCTAGAATCATCTCAGGTGTGCCATGGTCATAAGCCTCCACTACCTGAAGCTGAGCCTGCCTCTATCCGCCAGCTCCCTGTGGTCGGGGTGGACCTCCTGGTGGTGGTGGTGGTAGAGCCTCAAAGTGTCTCCCACCACCCACTGCTCAGCCAGCTCCTATTCCTCGTCTGCCTGCTCCCTGCGGACCGCCACGGTCGAACATGTACCTCTTCCTGGGTGGTCCAACAACCATCTGCTGCTCCTCAGCATGGCAGGTCGGGAAGTCACGAGTCATGTGGCCCTGCCCGCCGCATGAAAAGCACTTCATGCCTCTCATATGACTGGATCTTCTGCGTGTGCCCCGCACCTCCGAACCAGTATCCTGAGATCTCCCACCTAATGGCCTGGTCCTCTTGGACCTCTATGACAACTTTCTACTGCCAGCTGTAGAAGACACTGCTACGTGTCACCCTACGGTAGGCCTCGCTGCTGGCATAGGCTCAGCAAGGAATCTCTCCACAAGAAGGGCTCGCTCTAGTACTCCTTCCTGCGTCAGAATGCTGAAGGAGATCATCGAAGACCTGATCTCATGCCTCAGTCCCTGCTCGAAGGTCTGGGCCCGAATGAATGGGTCACGTACCATGACTGTGGAGTAGCGAGAGAGGTCGGTAAATCTTTCCAAGTACTAGGCTATGGTCATGCTACCCTGCCGCAGCTTTAGTAACTCTTGAATGCGCACCACACGAAGGGTTCCTGGAACGAACTATGAGCGGAAGAGGCTCTCGAATTCCTTCCAAAGCAGTGATGCCTCGTTGTGAACCTGGAGCATCAGGCTCCACTATCTACCTGCTACTGCGTGCAGAAGACTCACCGTAAGGATCACCATGAGGTCAGCTGGTGTCCCTTCTAATCTATAGACTCAGACGATAGCATCCAGCCAATCTTCGGCTGCATGAGGGTCCATCTCTCTGTGGAACCTGGGCAGCCTCTGAAACTAAAGCTTGTGTAGTGCACTCAGGGGACGTTCACTCTCCTCTACTGGGGCTGGTGGTATCGGTGTCCCAGTGGGTAGAGGTACCTCTGGTGCCTCAACTGTAATGGGGGCCTACACCGAGGCCTCGTCACTCGGTGGGCTACCATCTCACACAAAGCTCAGAACCCTAGTATGCTGCCATCGTGGGTCCATCCTAAAAAGAAATAGGTGCGCAATGGAAAATACAATATACCTGGTGAGATGACAGAAAGTAATCATAAAGAAAACTTTTTAAACACACATGCAATCAGTGTTTTTGGTCACTGAGTCGAAAATTTGAAGCAGGGTCCTATTGTATGGATACGTCGTCTGCTGCACCAACACTGTACTCCCTAGACAAATAACCATTCTCAATACACTTAAAACTATTGCCTCACAGAAATAAATTATCAGAGTCCTATGTTCTATTGTAGAACTGACTCCTTTGATACCAATTTGGAAAAAACAATCCTCAGGTCCCGTGCTGTGACTACCCCATGCCAGCCTTCCATAGGACAGGGGCTGGAGACTTGCAACAAAGGCTTAAATCCCATTAAAATGGAAGGTATTGCCTTTATATAAGTAAACAAACAAAACACAGTACGCAAGATGAAGTAAAAACTAAGTAAACTGAGTACAAAAGTAAGTGCTGGAAAGTAAATGGGCCAGAATACAAACCCAACTGAAAGTACAGTACAACTGAAAAGAAAGTACAACAGCAGTAATGTAAATCAGAAACCACTGAGTCGTCCTTTGGATATCCCACCTGATGGGTGGGTAAAGATGGTCTCCTCGTCTCCTCGGTCTGTCCGTCCACTCCATGTACGTCCCGCCTAATAGTCCACCTTTGGATGTCGTCCCGCTCCGGAAACCTCAACCCCAATCAGCACTGTCTGTCATCTGCAACCAACACCACGTAGTGCGGGCATAGTCTGTGCAGGGGTGAGTATAAGATACTCAGTAGGGACCCCGAGACTTTCGAAGGTCTCCTAAAATCCACAATGGATTGAACCACAAAGGAATAATACAAACATGAAGTATCATCCAACACTACTTAGGTATATGCCCATACATATACCTAAGTCATCAATTCCATTTTGGCTCCAACTCCCGAGCCCATGTACAACCCAGTCCACAATCAAAAGCACAACCCAGTCCACACAGAAAAGCAATTAAATCATATCAATTATAATGATTGAATGTCAAGACTCAGTTGACACAGGTATACTACTCACAAAGAGGGGTGGAGATAATAGATGTAGCCTCTGAATCATCTCCCTTGTCGAACCCACGTAGGATCCAAGTACATAAGTCGTCGCTGCCAAACCCACGTATGATCCAAGTATAGTAACCATCACTGCCGAACCCACGTAGGATCTAAGTATAGTCATCATCGCTGCCAAACCCATGGAGGATCCATGTACAGTTGTATTTGCTGCCGAACCCACATAAGATCCAAGTACAGTCATCATAGTCGTTGCAGTCGCAGCCAGCTCTAGGGTTCCCGCACACAGCATGATCGATTCCGAGAGGGTACGCTCCACGAGCCAAGGGGGTTGATACATCAACTGTAACAAAGTCTATAGTTTATGTATCTCAAAGTTCCGTCTCTTCAATAGGATCTCAACGTGACAAACAGTGCGTCAATCAGACGCCCGATCTTAGAGATATTGGCTTTTCCATCCCAGGGGCCCAGTTGAGTTTTAAGCTATAACCAACCCAAACGTACTCTAGCCACATCCAAACCTCAAGTGGATTAATCCAAATGAACCGTCTCACTAATATTAATTCAACTTAATTGACATCACGTCATTCGGATGTCTGGTCCTTAGGTTATAAGTGTTTCTGATCCAAGGGCCTGGTTGGTTTCGGGTTCGAACCAACCCCACAATACCAAAAATTTTCTGAAACCACATGTGTAATATACCGAAACGACCATATCATTCCAAGGATTTCTACGCAACTGACGGTGCATTGATCGGAGGTCTGTAGCTTATGTTATGGGAAAAGGAATGAAAATGGTCCGAAGTGGGGGGGTCTTGGCCCGGCCCGATCCTGCCCAAGCACCCCTAGGTCGGCCCGAACCGGGTCCTGCCCGGTGGGGCATGGCCCGGCCCAGATAGGCAGGGCCCGGACTAGCCCGTGCAGCCTGCAGCTGGCCCGACTCACGTGGCATGTGGCTAGCATGACCCGTGCGGCCTGCGGCCTGACTCAGAAGCCAGCCGCGGCTCGGCCACTGGCTGAGCAGGATGCCAAGGTGGTGTTGCCCCTTGTTTCCGGAAACGGTAGACCCAGTGGGGTCCTCCCTAGCAGCATGTCGGGGGGGATACACCCCCCCCCCCCCCCCCCGGTTTTCCGGGTAACGTCCGGTCTTTATGGTCGGCCGGTTGTGAGCCGTCGCGGGACCCATATGGGGTCCCGCCTCCTGGAGACGCCAGCGGCCAGCTTAGTCGGCCGCCCCTGCTGGTCCGCCATGGCCTAAGGTCGCGGCTCATCTCACCGGCACGACGCGATGGCAACGCTCCCCTCTGACGTGGCCGCCCCTTGCCTCAGACTTCTTCAGCCTCACCGGCAGGACGCGACGGCGCCACACACCACTGTCGTGGCCTGCTCCGGTCGCGGTCCTCTTCATCCCCGTGCGGTGCAACGGCACCATGCCGCCTTCTCCTCAAACATCAACTAAGATCAACAAGGAATAGGGGAGGAGAATCGGCCGTGTTTGTGTGGTCCTATCTCCTCCCATTATGACGATATCAGGCAGCCAATCCTTAAGCAACGAAGAACGATGATTAAAACATGAACAAAAATAACCCCTCCCTCAATAATGACGACGAACATCAGCGTCGCGGTTAACGGTGTTGTGAGGTGAGGATTCTTAGACGTCGACAGAGAGCGTCCGAGGAGGAATCAGTGTCTCCTATTTTTGTCACGGATAGAAGAAAGGATTGTGCGACGTTGTTCTTCATGGAGAGGATGACGTTCTTGAACGATGGAGGAGCTTCCTTCTTCTTTCACACAAGTCTCTCTCTCCAAATTCCCACACAACAAGCCATCAAAATTAAAATATGGTCACCCATTATTTTAATTTTTTATGCCATGCATTTCAAAATTTAAGAATTCAAAACACTTCATTAACTAACTGAAGTGGTTCAATTAATTTTTTAATGTGTGTTGACAAGAGTTAAGAGGGAAAGAGAGAGATGGTGGAAGGGTTACACATTTAATTCCATGGGGGTTGAGGGGTTATGGAAAGTGAAAAACATGGGGCTCATGTGATCCCCACCTTACATTTATCCTCACATGGGTAGTTAGGATACTAGTGGGTCCCACCCTAACTCCCCCATGTTGGATAAAATCAAATTAGAAAAAGAAATAAAAATTGTACCATATTTTTATTCACTTTTCGTTTAATCCACATTTTTTTAACATCTCTTCCCGAGAAAAAGCATCATCGCTAAAGGTCCTCTTAAGCAATTACCGGCGCTACGAGTTCATCGGTGCCCTCAGATTCCAATTCTGAGCACCAGTTCAAAAGATAGAAAAACCCTCTCGTTCGCTCACTGAACGTACCTGAGCTAATCTTCAAAAATTTATTCTGGGAACACTGGGCCTCGGAATCCGGTGCCGTCAGAAAATACGTACTCATAAAATCCCAAGGAATTTAAGAAAAAACTTTTCTTTGAAATTTACAGGTCTTTACAATATTATAGTCCCCATACATGTAATTTTTTAAAGTGATGACCATTTTATTAAAATGATATAATATCCATACATGTTATTGTTGTGTCCCTATGGTAATCATTTTTGGATTTTATAGAATAAACAATATTTGTAATTGATAATACTACATCACATTCTCATATGTGACCCAGGTGTTAATTCTTTTATAATTCAGTATCTAAAATAATAGTCATACCATTTGGGATGAATATCACTTATATTCTCTAAATATTAAGGGATTTTAGTACAGAATATTTTAAATATTTATTATTGAATTAAAATTATAAATAGTTCAAAAATTTATTTATTTAAATAAATAAATCCTTACAATCTTCTAATCAATAAGAAATAATTATTCTATTGGATATGTGCCCCTTTTGGTCATCTGGAACCTCATTAATTTTTTATATCTCGGGGGGGGGGGGGGACAGGAGGGTAAATCAAATATAAGTCTGATGATCCATCTCTCAATTTTTAAAATTTCAAACCCATAATTTACCATCCAATAATATATTCCCTAAATTTTTTAATTTATAAATGTCTACATTTTTTTGATTAGATATCTAGAGGACATCACCTTAGTTTTTATTATTTAACGGAAAGTAACTCATTAATAAACTCATTTTTAGTGAGTAATAAGAAAAATTAGAAATATGATATTTAACATAGGATTAATTTATTTCTACCAAATATTAATAAAATTATTGCATGTACCATGTTATAGTAATGAATATATATTAGATGAATTTTCATTTGAAAATTCACAAAAACTAAATATTATAGTTAGGTTTGGTTTAAAATCCTTCTTAATTATAGTAGTAAATGATATTCATTTGTTTAGGACTTCTTTAGTGTCAGTTATATCATATTCCATCTTATAAAAAGTAATTAGTTAAAATATATTAATAAAAAATTAATGATATTTTAAATAATAGTTTCTGAGAATACCTAAATTTTATTCTGTATATAAACTAGAAATATTTTTGTGAACACATCTCGAAATAGAAATCAAAATCACTGGTTTTCAAAAATCATTCATAGAAAAATACTAAATAATTTTATATTTGTGTAACTAGGATAGAAATTACCATAAAAGATAAAAAAATATCATATATTTTGGGATATGAATATGTTATAATCTAGGAAAACATGGCTCATCATATTTACTAATCATAGAAACCATATCTTGACCTATGGTAGTAGAAGTCGCATGTGCAGATGGATGAGGAGCCTCCTCATTATAATTATATTTATGTTCCTCCCATAGAAGATTAAGGTAAGTCATCTATGTATTCTCAAATTATCTTACTTTTAAAATTAATAAACTCTAACAAAATGATATTTAAATCCAACTATTTGATATTAAATTGAGTGTACATATTGAAATTATCCAATAAAATATACACTAAAATAGAATAATTATATTCAAATATGTAAAATTATTAATCTAATTCCCTAAAAATGATTAAAATGTTTAGGAGACACAAAATGATATACAAAGTAGAAAAAGAAAATAAAATTATTTCAAAATAAAACTATTACATACAAATTTGATTAATAGTTTGAACATGATATATAAAATACTAAACTAAAAAATATTTATCATATTATATTGATTATTTAATGAAAATGATAAAATATAATGATAACATTTATGAATCATGAAATGATATTGAAATAAGAAAACAAATATTCAATTATAAATATAAAAAATGCATCACTTATATATGAAAATAAATAATTAAGAAATTAAATTAAATAAAAATAACCTATTTATCATGAATAATAAAATAATATAATAAATTAAAAAAATATAATTAGAAATAATATATTCAATATTATTTGAAATTTGAATATTTAACCAAGAAATAAATTTATATGACTTATAACAATAGGACAATAAAAAATGATTTTTTCTAATACTCCTTCATTGTGATCATTATGTATGAAATAAACATATTTATGATATAGTAATCAAAATCCAATATTAATCATTACATGGAAGTAGGGATCTCACCTAATTTATAAACTATGATATATTTTCATCACATATATATTTATTTCTTGTTTGAAAAGATTTTTACCAACACATCATTTATATTCAATCACAATAACTGAAAAATTAATCTATTTAATCTCCCATATTTCATTAAAAATTCAATAATATTCACTTAATGTATATATTGTATTTTACCTTTTTGACTTGGGAAATTCTTTTCCCTAGTGAAAAAATACCAATTTTTCAATATTTTCACATATATTGAGCTCATAATTGTAATGAAATGCATCCCCATTAATGTCATTATCATACATAGTTATTTGATTAAATCATGGGCTACCCACAAACAACCTCAATTTTTTTTATGAATATGATCTAATATGAATGATCCCTTTAAACGATGATAATATAATTTTCTTACGCTCATTTAATACCCACATATATTTTTTATTTAGAAAAAAAAAATTTAGCACATTAATTTTTTTTGTTATTTATTTTATAAAATTATATAAAATATTCAATATATATAAACATAAATAATTTATTTTTTATCGTAATAATGATTTTATTTTAATTTCATAAATACCCTTCCTCCAAAAATGAATTATTCAGAGAATGATATAGTAAAATCAACAGGCTCTACAATAGATTATTAACCTATAATAATTTTTGAAATATACAATGATATATGAATCATAATAATAGAGGACTTTTTAAACATCAGTAGGGAAATTTTAACCTGAGTGAGAAGTATTCTATACAATCTAAAAGGTAGAAGATGTTATATCATAACAATAAAGTACTATGATTTCAGATATGTTAACATAAATAATTTTAGTGTCCAAATATTTGTCACTTTTGAAAAAAAAAACATTATGTAACCATGTCAAATTAGAGGAGTTGATATTAATTAATTTTATTCCTCTTCGATAATGTATGATAATATGATGGAAGGGTTTGTTTATATTATAAGTGGGGGATAACCCCAATCATATTCCCATTAACATTGATTATAATATTTCATTCAAACCATCCTTTTTATTGTCTTTAATATATTAAAAAAATTAAACAAAAAAATTATATATATTATTTGCTACATACAGCACATAAATGATAGTTTTTATGTCATAATATCTAAAACATATATGAATAAAAAAATTAGTATTTTTTATATATATTAATATACTTACCAAATATTTTTTAGTAAAAATTTTATGTCATTGCATTACTCTCCCCCAAAATATTGATCCTTTGTAATATGATTTATAGCAATATCAAATTCAGGGGAACTATTGAAATCCATTTTAAACCTTTATTAAGAATGATCTGTTGAAAAAAAACATTTTATGACCCATATATCAAATTTTACACCCATTCTATAGATTATAAAAGGAATTTTATTTATTTTGAAACTAGACATGATATATATCCGTGAACACTACTACTAAAAAATGTTCATCTGATGGGTAGTCTTTTATAGAAAACATAATAATTGAAATCAATTTATAATATTAATTTTTATTATAATAATTAAATTTATAGATTTCTACCCTATGTGTTATAAATAAAAAATTAATGGTGACTGGATATAATCAATATCATATATACGATGTTTTGGTTCATAAATTATTAATTTCACCATGATATGTTCCAAAAATCATATAAAACACAATCAATACATTGTAATTTAGTAGAAAAACTATCCATGAATATTTTTTAATACATAGAATCCCTTATAGATTAATTATATCCTTTCAAACCCCCTATTTATAATTTATAACTTCATTTTAATCATTAAAAATCGTTGATCAATTTTTACCAATACCGGAAATAATATTGTTGATGTAATTTTCAATGAGATATTTGACCATATATATTCAATATTATCTTTTTTATTTTATATAAATTCGAAAATAACCATTTAATAGAATAAAATATTGAATGATACAAAAATTGCATTATATGAAACCTGGCACATGCAATAATAGATTAATCAACATATGATTTTCCATTCCACATATAATCGGATGCTAAATATTTTAGAAACCTTGAATAAACTTCATTTTCAAACCAATTTAACACATTTTTAAATTGGTATAAATTTATGTTATTATATTAAAATAACCTTATTCATATTATTTTTATCACATTATAATTTGAATCTAAAATGCTATTAGATTTAGGTTGTATATCATTAAACACCAATATAAATTCTATGAAACTCTTATAACTACATATAGTCATGTGTATTTAGTTTTCCGTTCATAAAATTCTGGAAAAATTAATTATATTCATACCACCTAGAAATAATTGTTTTAAAAAATCACCAAATATTCACTAAATCAGAGGATTTTTCTCAAATTAAACCCCTTATATAACAAAAATTACATCTTCAATTTGACCAAAAATCCTTTTTTATTTCATAATTTCCATTAGATATTTAATCCTTCCTAGTTACACAACTATATATAAATAGTATCCAACTAAGATAAAAACCATATCAAATAAAATGATATGTATGTTGTATTGTTTATTGATTAATTATATTCAATCATTTAATGCATGGATTGAAAGACATTAACTATTTTGAACTATTCATTTGTAAAGATCAAATAAAGAATCCACATCAAGACCTAGTTAGCCATTTCTTCATATCATCCAATCATAACCTCGACAAGGAACAAACGACATTCCAAATGATCATGGGATGGAGACTATCTACCATAAATATGAAGAAAAATAGAAAATGATTTTACCAACCTGAAATAATATTAATGTAATACAAATATAGATAAAAAAGAATTAATTAATATTCAATAATGAAATAGTGATAATTTAAGAGATATAACACCATGTATATAATAAAAAACCAAAAGCCAATACCATTAAAATATCAACAAGTATGGAAACACAAAAAAATCCTTTTACTCAAAGTGATACATAGTTATAATTCAACAATATATTATCGAGGAACACAGGCCAAGATGACCATGAAGACACTCACAACCTCACCATAATTCTTTTCCCATTCCTTAATCAGAAAAAACAGATCTATAAATCCCCATGTGAGTGTTATGCTTTTGTAATAAATAGGATCAGTAGGATCCCACCCATTTTCCCATAACAAGTAAAATTACAATAACCCCAATATGTAAAATTTAATAGAATACATAGTTCGATAATAATTTACCTATTTCTACTTCAAAATTATGGATTAAAATTCTCCCATTTACAATTACTTCACAATAACATATAATAAGATATCTAATAATAGCTTCCACAAACCATTTTCATTAGTCAGAGAATTAATCATATTATTTAAATTCTAAAAAAGTATGAATTAAATGAAAAATGGATATCACAACTAAGATAACAATTATAATGCAAGCTAGGTTATCCGTACCTGAGTGTAGAATAATGACCAGTGTACAATAGAGTCCCAACGGAAAATGAATCCTTGAACTATAAGCATAGGAACACCGTTGAATGTGAACCCTCTTCAATATCAAGATCAATTTCATAGAGAAAATGTATACAATATCTAGGAATACATAAATGACACAAAAAGTAGACACCATTCAGTATAAAGGGATAAGGCTTGATACTAATACATCCACCTAGTTGACATAGACAATAATATGAGGGATATATAAAATAAATTTCAAATTGATTATCTAATTTTATAATCCATTCCAAATAACCATTTAATCAAAACACAGTTTAAAAACCAAATTCATAATACATTTTACAATCGTTTGAAAAAACCTTTCATTTACTAATATAATTGAAAATACATCATCATTAAATAAATCTTTTTACACACACATATCAACAAAATAATGAATGGTTACAGTACATTTGGAAATCAATTATTAAATCCATGATTAGTTAGGATTTAGAATAAATATTATTGAGATGGAACCACCTACCTCAAACACAATTTACATGACAACCACTTCAAATTACACCCACTTAAAGGATAGGAAAAACAAGATAAAATGGTATGGGTCTTTAATAATTCATTCCATGTGTTTATAATTGATATATAATTTAAGAATGATATGAATATAGGATTGATCATCCCATATCTCCACCATCACATGCACTGCACACCAACCAAGAAGAGAACCTTTATCCGAAAGACAATCACATGAGGGATGTATAAGGTATTGGAGAATGACTATTAAATAATCAATAAATTCAAATAAGAAATCCTATAACAAATCCCAATTCGATGAAAAGTGTTGGAAATATAATTTTATTTAACACATATACAAATATATTTGAAACCAACCTAATTGTGATCTAAGAACAAAGCGAAGACGATGAATAAAACACAACCCATTCTTAGTGAGGTTCTATTGTCATAAATAAAAAATTAAGGTTTATTAGTGAAATTATAGGGTTTAAATATGGGGTTTTTTTAATAATTTTATTATTATTGTCTCATTAACTCAACCCATGCTCATACAACCAACAACCTGGTGGGTACTACTTACTATTACGTGTCATTAGATATAATTTTTCACCTCTAAGAGAAAAACAAGTTGGGTGGGGTGGTTCCACAGAATTTTTGGTGGACATACTATATGAATACCATTAATCTTGAATGTAATTGGATATTTATTATTATCCTATGGTTAGATGATTCCCCTTCAAAACAACCAAATAGAACAAAAAAGTTTCTCCCCACCTTTGGATACCGAACACCCATTCCCAAACTTGTTTACAAATTAAAAAACATATATAATAACATGAAAATATTATATTAAAATGTTTTCAAACCTAAGGAAAGGGGTAATGTAATAATTTTCTATATAATAAAATTTTTCACCATAAATAAACATTAAAGATGGATGCTTTGGAAATAGGTGAGGCCACTACTCTGTCACTGATGATTGATTCTCCCATATCCTGTGAGAATACAATATACTCCACCACCACATATTACTAATATAATATAATACCGACCAAAATACTTTTAAATAATGAAAAATAATCTCCATGTATTTCTAAACATTAGAAACATATTAATTCAACTAAATTTCCCCACAAACTAGATCAAATGATGAATCAGGGTGGTACTACTTGAGTTGAGATATATGGAAGAAATCATGAATGCCTACCAATAGAGTTCACAAAGACAATAGATAAGTTATATATATATAATAAAAAATCAATAGTCTCAATATTTTTATCATATCATTGATATTTCTTCTCTCAATTTCCAAGATGATGACAACCTAACAGATACAAATCTATCAAGATGACAATGTCAACAATGGAAAACTAAAATGGTTGGAATTAATGATCGGTATATGAAATGTTATAACTCTAATCCATAACCAAAAGTAAAAATATATCTTCCATCCTCGCCAACATATCCTGAATGGGATTCATTCCCATAGAGAGGCCTCTCCCTCCTATGATAAACAAGGATGGAAAATTTACTAGTAACCATTCAAATCTTCGAATAGTGACATTATAACTAATGACTCATAACTATTATTATATAAAAAATGAGTAGATCTTGATGTATGTCCCATGATCCCCTAAAATAGTATATATTTTCATGGTTTTTTCTTTTAGAGTCACTATACCACACTCTATATGACCATCCATCTGTGGATGATAAGATGTACTCAATATAACATGAGTCCTCATCGCCTCTTAGTGACTATTCTAGAATCTATATGTGTACATAGAATCACATTCATTGAAAATTGTAAATATGACACCACTAAACCTCAAATTCTCATGTATATACAACATACATAGATAATTGTCCATTGTGGAATCCTTTATCAGAAAAAATAAGTTGATTTCATCAAAAGGTCCATCACCACATGGATTTCCTTATTTCCATAGGGATTATAGGGTAATGTCACAACAATATTCATTAAAACCCTATACTAATTTTATACATTCACCAACTGATACATTATTTTAATATAAGTCTTCATGTTATCTTTTTAATATGATGGAAGGGTGTAGTAGTGGGACACATAATCAGTTTTGTCACAATTCGTACCCAACCACAAGAAAACCTTCTCATTTAAAAATACATATTCATTTTTCGATGGTGGATGACCGATGAATAAATGTATATATCATGGAACCATGAGTTTCTGATATAAAATGTGATGAAAGAACAATTCTCAAATTATAGAATCCATTCAGAAAAGAGATACATACTATAAAAACTTTCCCCACTATATAATATTTATTAAATTTCTCTGAACTCATAATCCTACATCATGTACCACTGAATATACTCATGGATTGATGATAAATACTAGAAAATGGATATAACAATTCATGATTAATCATTGTATTTGTTCAGATGAAATAGAGAAAAAATATATATAATGTTCATTGTTTCTATAAATCCTAAAATAACATGGGAGTTGTATTTCTTAGTGATAGCTTCTACAAAGTTGTTTCAGTTCTTAGGGGTGTAGGTTATGATAATGGTAAAAGAAAATAGGTTCCGTATCCATTATATTTTCAAAAAAAACTTGTCTTTCAATGGAAATATTTAACAAATAATATTGTGATCAGAATAGACCATGAACCTCTACTTGATGTTATACAATCACAAACCCCTATGTCCAAGAATAAAAGTTCCAAGATATATGTTATGAGTTGTGTAATTGTTATTATTAATTTTAAGATTATGAGAGCCTTATTCCACAACCTTTTCTTCCTTAATAAGAACACATTATATAGTATCTTAAGAGGCATAAAAATATAACATCTATACATTACTAGGATATGAAAATACAATAATGAGAAATGATGAATGATGTAATTTTAGTTCATAAAAAAATAATGAAATTTGGAATACCATTATGATTTAATGACATTATTTTATGATCAATTAAAAATGAAAATATATTTAAAAAATACATAAGAATCCTCCCATAATACCAATTTTGAATTATAATTCTCTATATCTTGATGTTATTTTCAAGTTATTCCCATGATAAGATAGACTTAACCATTTTATAATTGACTAAGAGGCTATTTTATAAAATAGTAATCTACAAAGAAATCACCACTTGGATCCTAAATTTAAATTTTGTTAGATTACAGTAATGGTTTTCAATCCATAGAGTTTTATAACCAAATTATGTATGTGTTCATGATCATGCTCAGGTCTTGAATGAAATAGGGAATCGTCCAAAAAATAACATGACAAATGTTTTGAAATATTTATGATATATTTTTAGTTAATAAAAATGATAAATACTAAAGTCATCCCAATTAGGGAAAAAGGAATTACATGATATTCATAATGGTCACCAATGTCCTAAAGGTAGTCTTTAGGATATCTGAATGCTGAACTCTGAGATATTGATTACCCAACTAAATATTTTCTTTTGAACACAAAATTTCCCCCTTTAACTAATTTAGTAGGGAATCTAGATGCGGGAAATGTAACCTATTTTTAATAGTCCCCTAGTTCACCAATAATTTTTCCAAGATGAGATGAAAAAAATTATTATTCTTTTTTAAGAGAATATGGGGAACCAATGATGATACATTTGGATGAATAGAACTTCTCCATAGATGATAAACAAATTTAATATTTTGTTCTACTAGTATATATTTTTCCACAATGTGAGATAATTTGAATATAGATTACATACCTAAAAAAGATTGATAGTGAACTCTACCCCTCTAGAGGAAGAACTTGTAAGACATCTTGAAAAACGTAGTGGAATTATGAAAAACTAAGGGAATATTAGTGAGAGAGTGAAAATAAATTCTATAAACTACAATTATAAAAAATACACTCTGATTCTCTAGGAAAATAGTTCTCACAGAACTGAACATCGGGTCTCAATCACTATGGAACACCCAAGAGATCCCATTAGAATAAAAGTACAAATAATACTGAGGATAACAATCTATCGAATATCATTGAGTGGTTAACAAATCCATATAAAAGATTTAATAAAAAATTTCCTAATCAAGAACCATGATGTTATGAGTTGTTTTTAATCAGCTATCGAATGAAGAAATGAAGAAAACAAAACAAATGCTCCTTCCTCTTTCCAAGAGTCATCACCAACTCCGTAAAAATGATAGGATCTCCATTGACTATTTTAGGACATGTCAAAAATCATAATATAAAATAGATATTAAGGTAACAGTATTGAATATTATTGTTTATATAGAAGGTGAAAGACATAATCTACCTCTTACTATATCATGTCATGCATTAAGCCTCCAAAAAACTTATCCTCTAGGTTAATTGAATCCAATAAGAATAACCTTTATGTGATCGTTGTTGGATTTTACCTTTATTACTACAACAAATTGGATGTTGTATAAGAATATTTATAACCAAAACATGTTAAATATAAATCATAGAAGAATATATATAGATGGAATCAATTCCCACAACCACTACAATTATATATGGGTGTGGGAAAATTCTATTAATTAAACCCTATATTTCTAGACTAATATCAATTTAGTGGAAAACAACTTGATAATTTTCTTGGTATAGTGGATAACTACTACTAAGAAATTACTCAACCGACATTGGGATTACCATTTCACTAATACCTACAAAAAAAAACTACACTGGTTGGAAGGGATGATCCAATCATTCCAATCATTCCCACCAAATCCATTTCTTTTGTCATGGGCCTTTAAAACATATTAGAATATGTTGTATAATTTAATATATATTCTTGCAATCTGATGTAATTTTTCAAATCCTATATTGATTTATCTTCTTTGAAATGATCATTTATCACAACCTCTATAGAAAAAAACTATATCAAAAAATTGGATATAGTTATCCAACATCGAATTATCTCTATTTTTCAACGATAATAACCCTAATGAAATCACTATCACTATATGATTTTAGAATAAATACTAATTGAAATGTTTTTTCATTCATTTTAAATTTAATAACATTTTTTTTATTTTATTGTACCTTTAATATCACTACCATTTTCTAGGACCCTCAATCTGTAACATTTATAATTTCAATATGAATAAAATTTATTTTTCTTGGAAATAGAAGTCATCATCGACATTTTCCAAAAAATTCCATAATTCATTTTGGTTTATTCATACCCTTAAAGAAATGATTGATTTTCATGTAGTAACAATCAAAATCGATCCATATATCATATAGGTCATAATTTAACTTCAATATATTAGTTCTAAAATGTTATTACATTCTTTTATAAGAAACAAGTTACCCATATGATACCCTCTAAGAGACTACAATCAAGAGAATGATTACATTGGAATGAATCTCCCACTGCACCATCCTATGAATCCATGAGAATATTTTCTTATGGCATTTTACCACACAACCAAATAAAATGAAACAATCATAAAGTAAAAATATATATTTAAAAAAAATTATATTAGTAGAAAATGAGATCAAAGTGAAACCCAACAAATTTGAAAAAAACTCAAACTACAATTCTGACTTATGCATAGTGATGATAAAATATGGTTAGAAACTCACTATGAACTACCTCTCAAGTCACTAAAATTCTCTCTAATTTCAAGCAATTTCCTTAGTCTGAGAATAACCATGCTCAGACACAAAATATTTAGGGCATGACCAAGACAATTCATAAACATAGGATTCAAAATAGACCATTGTATGATGAAAATGCCATTATAAATCCCCACTAGATGGAAATTGACACCCTATAAAAAACAAAAACCATCTGTAATAATTTTAAAATCCTCAAATAATATTCATGGAATACAGATACACATAAACTACAAAGAATAAATATTCTATCACCAAATGTCTGAATATTTTTATTATATAACCACAAGTAGAAAAATATAAATCATATGTATATTTCTACAAAACAAACAAATGAAAGGACACCAAAAACTACCCACTAATACTAGATTTAATATCTGAGAGACATCCCACCATATCACCATCAACTACCTATTCCAGCATAAATAATAAATCCCTCACTGCATCACTTTGGTTCCATTCCCCTTCATATGTCAGATAAACTAAACGCTACACACCCCATATGGAGTGTTCATGGTGTGATATAAATATTCTCTAGAGGATCCCACCCAGGTTTTCCATAAAAAGTTTCTACATAATAAATACAATATTATAATTCTAAAATGAATTATGGAATTAAAATCATTTATATAGTGTTATATCAATATCATTGTCAGTAATTCCTCATTTTCCAATTCTTTCACAAAATCACATTCTATGATTTAAAAGAATAATTTTCACGCACCATTTACATTGATAAATGAATGTTTCATATCATATCATATAAAATTCAAATTAGTACGGAAAATAACAACGTACTTCACCCATAAAATAAAAACTGTCATGATAGCTAGGTCACTCGTACCTTAATAAAAAACTACATTTGGTGGTCACTCATGTCCCTAAAACATATATATTTATTAAATAGGGATAATGGATCAACCCAAAAATTTAACCCCATATAATTTCAAGATAATGTTCCTAGATCCTATGTATCTGTTATCATTGAATAGAAGAACACCCCATAAGGTGGACCTCATTCATATATCATAGGACAAGACCCAATTCTAAATAGTTCAACTAGATACCCAAGTCTCAGATGTGAATTATATAACATGTCAAAATCATTTGGATTTTCATATTCTAAAAACCATTCATTGAAAACCAATTCGCAATAAATTATAATAACTTAATTTTAAATAATTGTGTTGAACCTATTAGTTATCAAAAACCATTGTTATAAGCTAATATTAGAAAATCCAAGAATCATGTAAACCCATTTAGAAAACCAATTATAAAAAAAGGATCATTCATGATTTCTAGAACGTAGGTTATATATGGAAATACATGCCACATTGTTGGGTCCCACAATTAGCATGGCACAATTCACCCATCGGAAGAAATGGAGCCTAAATGAAAACCAGGGAGACCCTAAACAATGATTATAACAACATAGAATCATGTACCAATAAGAAAAACGATTGAATAGCAGATAAAGAAAAATATATCTCAAAAATCAAACGACACACACCACAAAATATAAGTGAACAAGAATCCCGAAGAAAATCACATGAAGATTATTGAATTTATTGGATACTGATCATAACATGAACGTTATTTCTTAGAAACATAGCCTAGAATAAGTGATAATTCAATGAGAAGTATATGTAATAATATGGAATCTGTCACACATTCCAAAAGGCTTTCAACAAACATGCTTGAAATCAATGATCCTTGTGAAGATGTTTGAGAGATCTAAATCCATCTATAGAGAACCCACATAGTTTTATAGAGTGAACTTTGACAAAAAGTGTGATTATATGAGTCAAATAGGGGTTTTGGATGCTTAATTTACTAATTTTCCCTTCATTAACTCGACCCTACTCGAGACCACAAGCTACCCACTGCATAGAAACATATAGATGGTGTTATTAGACATAATTTATGAGCCTATGTGATGTCTATTGAATATATGGAGGGATCAACCCATTTGAACAATACATTCCTATAGGAATTCCATTATCTAAAATTCTATAGGATAGATTGTGGCCCTATGAAGCTATCAGACAACCCAAAAAGTGTTCCATACCCCTATAAATACATATCACTGATTTTTTATCCTCTATATAAATTTTAAAACATTAATAATGTTTTTTAAAATTCGTTTAAAACATGGACAAGTACTTTTGGAAATTTATGATTTTGTAGTCAAACCATTCATCATATTAAAAACATGTTAATTTTTTAGTTATCATGCTAAGAGTAGTTATCACTTATGAAAAAAAAATATACTATTAAATGTTTGTTACTATATTTCATAATTTAAAACAAGACTTTCATTTATATATAATCATACACATAGAAAATGTAAAATTATGTACTTTTTTTTATTATTGTTCATTACATAATAAAAATTATTAAAACTATTCTGTTTTAATAAAAAAATTGATGTGAAATAAAATATTTTTTTATATTAATGTTTCATTGAGAATGATTAAAATTTTATTAAAAGGGATTATAAACTATTTATTTTTTATTTAAAAATTAACTATATGATTTAGATATTTATTTTTTATTTATATTTTAAAATTTATGAGTAAATAAAAAAATATAAAACCTTTATTTAAAAAATATAAATAGAAGATAATTTTAAAAATTATTATTTTTATACTTCTGACATACAATATAATAATTCAACAAAATATTTACAAATAAATTACACTGTATATAAACTAAATAATTGGAAAAATATAATGTTAATTTAGAACAAATAAAATAAGAAAAAGGAAAAATGAATTTTTAAAATTAATAAAAATAACTTATATTTCAAAATATTAAATTTTTAATTTTTGGTATATTTTATTTATAAATTTAATAACTCAAAATTTAATATGAATTTAACTTATATAATCAGATAACATATGTGATTTACAAATAATTACCCATAATTCTGTATTTTTTAAATACTAATTATAAGTGGTAATTAATAGATATAGATTAAAATAATGATGAATTATATATCTATATGTTATATATATTTATGTAGATAATAGTAATAAAATTTACTATGATAAATAAATATCATTAATTATTTAATATTCTTACTATTATAAAACTAGGTATTCATAACCATTGTAGGGTTTAATATTAGAACGATGTTAATTGGGGATGAACATCCATTTATTCATTTTCAAATAATTATAAATGTTTTAAATAAAAAATTAAACTTATAAAGTCAGCATCATTAAAAAATAATTATTAAAAAACAATAAAAAAGTAATATGGATTGTTAAGCTGCACCTTTATTGATTATTAAATTAAATACCCCATTGAAATATTTAGAATGTAATATTAGTAAGTTATATATACCTCTTGAGATAACTAAATTGAATTTTTAAATGATATTTTCATTAAAAAATTCCTATATTTAAATTTTTATAAATTTAATAAAAAATTAGATATATTAAAAAAAATTAAAGAATTAATTTATAGAGCCGATGTACCAAAACGTATCTTGTATTCATTAAAAAAATTATATGAAGTTTTTGAAGGAAAATATATATATATAATAAATGGAAATCATTAAACAATAGTAAAATAAAATAAAATAAATAAATATAGAATAGTATATGATATATAAATGAATTGAGTATTAACTATGTTTAAAAAAATTAAAAAATTACATTAATAAATATTAATATTTTTTAATGTTTTATCGTAAATAATATTTAGAATAAAAAATATATATTAACGAGTAAAATTATAATTATTATAATATAAATTTTAACAATGGTGGTGGTAATTAATTTACCAAAAAATAATAGTAGTTATTAAGTAGTAATAATGAACCATTGTTTTACATATTTTTTATTAATGTCTTACTATCATAAATTACATAGAAAAATTATGCATTTTAAAGTAAATAAAAATACACGAGAGGTGGGGAACAAGAATAAATAGATCAAAATATGACATAAAAATACTAATTATGGAAGACATCTATATATAAGGTATTATGATGGTTGTTGAGGATAAATGTGGGTGGTTGAAAGAGACTAGATGCCTAAGGATAGAACAATATAACGATTAGGGTTTTCTTCATGATAGGAAGCATACTATTTTCACTTGATAGAAACAAAATAAAATTTTCAGTGCTGATATTTAAAAAAACAATTAATGTGGATTCATGTCTGTTACCAAATAAAGGATATTAAAAACATCAATTTTTTTATTTAAATACATTCATTGAAAAAAGAATGTAAACAACAATTTTTAATATCTATTATTTATAAAGGATATTTTAAATGTGTAATTTTAATTGGAATGATAACAATTTATACCCAATATGATTGGGTATTTAAATAAAATATTTTGGTTTATGTCTCATTTTAGTTTTGATATAGAAATGAATTTCTTTTGATTATCATGTATAGAATGTTTCTTATAATTTAATATATATAGAATATAGATGAGATCAATAAAATTATTCCTAAAAAATAAAAATGTTATCGATTCCTTAGTAAGAAATTGGAGGACTAGTCTCTGGTACAATGATTATAGTACGTAAGAATAAAGTATTAATTATGAAATTGAATATTATATGAAAAAATAGATTTTCATTATTAAAAATTGGAATGTATTTGTCTAGAATGATAGGTTATTCATTTATTGTATAGAACCCAATCATCAGTGGTGGAATAATCTAGAAATCCTAAATAATTACTTGAAACACAATAGAGAGTGAATATAATCTATATTTATTATTTCAAAAAATTATATGTGTATATGATAATAACTATACATTATGAAATTAGAAAAAAAATATATAATAGATTTTATAATGAGTAATAATTAATCGACGAATCTTGAATTTTTTATTCATGTGATAAATAAATGGGTTTTTAGATCAAGGAGTCAGATGAAGAGGACAATTTCAATGCTCTAAAGGGTTTAAAAATTATAAATTTTGTGTATTCCTAATCTAATTTTCACTTATCTATTAAAAGAGTTTATATTATAAATAGTTTTTGTTATCAGTAAATGAGATGATATATTTTAAAAATATAATTGATGATTTGATTCATTCTATAACATACTTGAATAAAAAAATTGTTAAATATTTTTATCAAGTATTAAAGTGGTTATCTTTGGATTATTTTATAATATGAGAGAAATATTTACCACCAACCAACAATGTAATATTTTTAATATTAATATCTTATTTCACAATATTTCGCTAAACACACATGATGCCATATATGATTTAGTTATGTTATTTTTATCACATATATATAGAATGAAAATATGTGTTATCTCACAACATAATGAATTATATGTTCTAGAAAATATTTTTAACAAAATATAACTTCAAATAGGTTAGTAGGATTATGGATGAACATCATAAAAATATATTTTAATAAATAAATTATTATACTACTTAAATGGAAATATAATGTCAGAAAACATGTGAATATAGTTTAATATATTAGAAAATATTGAAATCAATATAAAAAGTTACAATTAAATATGATATAAATTGATCTCAATGAAAATTATGAGTATATGGAAAAGTTAAAATATGAGTATGATTAATGTAGAATGAGTTTTACATATTTTAATAATAGAATCTATTCAAATTAGAAAATTAGATTTTATAAAATGAAGTAGTTTTAATAAAATATTTTGATAATTTAACATGAGGAATATTATTTTGAATCACACCATTTGTCTAAAACATTTTCCAATGTCTTTAAATCTGTAAATGTGATTAGTATAAGGATATATTATATGGTCACACATAGATGTGTTGATGATAACATAGTGATGGAATGTGTTCTGACAAAACCTAAAAATTTTAATAATCATATGGAATATTTATTTTATTATCATATGGGATATGATAATAATAAAAAATAAATATAGTTTTTTTAGTATTAAAAAATAATATTATGAATAAAAAAATTTATCATGATATTAAAATTGTAAAAACCACTTTATTATTCATTCATATTGGTAGAATTATTACATGAATTAAAATAGTAATTGACCTATCAAAGTATGTCATTGAGTTATCCCTAATCAATTTCCATGATAGATTATTATATGCTATTATTAAATATGGATATAAGTGTGTCTTGAGTTTCATATATGGTATTATAAATAACTAATGTGACATAATATGTTTATTTGATGTTTAATGGTCCACTATTTTAACCACAAACACTATTATATGATATAAATTTGTAATTCATGAGGTGCATGATTCATATTCAATCTCCATTACTTATGGTTGAGAATATTTTTTACATGAAATACATTATAGTATTATTTTAATTTTATACTTACCCTAATGATGATCTAATCATTGAGTGGTTGGGTTTGTTGTGGATCATTTCGTTGATGAAGTTTTCACCATGATGGGACATGTTATCGCATACGATAAGTAGGACATCTGGTCCCATTATTATGTTTTATTTAGTATGTGTATAAATATATTAATATATAATACTTGTGATACAGTAATTTATTTGGATGATGGGAATGTGTTGTTCTTGCCAAATGTTTTGAATTAAATATAATATTATATACCAAAAAATTATTGTTAACATATCAATATAGATATTGGAAAAAATAATAAATTCTTTTTCTATAAGGGGAATTTAGTGTAAAGTATAATCGCTCATGATCATGTATGATAAATATGGATATTTTCTCATGTATATATAATGATCCATATACCCCTTTAATGAATAAAAATATTTCAAAATAGTTTATTTTAAATACTCATTCTAATACACTTTTTTGTGAACATGAAATTTTTATGTGGAAGTAAAACCATGACATGGTTACCACAACATAGAGTTAATGTGGCTTCAAAATGGAAAAATATACTACCATAGGAAAAGAGAGATAAAAATAAATTCATGTACAACCATCTATAATAATTCAATATAATATTCCCCATTATGCATATCCTTAGGATTTATTTATCTAAGGACTAAATACATACGTAAAATAAAATGATGGTTTATGTGGTATAACCACCACATTAACACCTTAATTGGAGGGAGGAAGAAATAACTTAAGACCAAATATATTTCCAATCTCTTACCCCCTTAAATTTTAGGATCATATTCCTCATGAGGCCCATTACATACCTCTTCATTCCCTTTAATATAACATTTTCATTGACATTTATTTTTATGATTCTGGGTTTCTTCATGTATTTTCTTACATTACTAATATAATATACTATATAATATGTATCTAGGTATATCCTAATCACATTATTCCCATTATCACATTGAGACGCCCTCTAGGAACATTTCACTTATAATTATATGCCACATAAGTACAAATTACATGGAATTCCAACTGCACCTCAAACTATAGGGAATTATCCATATTTTAGTACTTTAGAAGGTATATAATCATTTATAATTATGTGAACCTAAAATAAATATTCCATCATCATTATCACTAACTAATATACAATATAAAATTCCCAATTAAATATAATTGAGTAATACAAGTGATTTTGGAAAATGAATTTCATGACCCATATTCATGCCTTCTAATTTTCGGTTATTTATTTTCATGATGAATAAAATTAGAAATCTAATTTCTCATTGATTAATTTAATTCCCTAATATATGGATAAAAACATTCATCTAACTACATTTATCTTAATCTTCTTAAAATATAAAGATATGAGTCCTTCTACAAGTTCAATACTAACGTTTTTATATCACCCATTTAATTATTCATTCTAACATGGAATTATATTTCAGTTAATTTTCATTTACCATATTAAAAATATTGAGTTATATAAATTCTCTAGTAATAAATATGAGATTCATATATAATGACTATCATATTATTTAGTTTTTAATAGTGCTAATTTAAACTCAAAAATTCAAATCAACCACTTTATTCAATTACAACTTTTCTATTAGGATATATTTAATAAACATGAATTAATATATCAAGGAAAACAATATTAGGGAATTATCTATTTTTTAGAATAAATTCACCTTTTATAAAAAAAAAATTGGCATGTTCTGTAACACCCCATAATGTTAAAGGGTTAAGAAAATATATGATGTGAATCATGTCAACAAGGATAACCATTCATTTTAGGATCCTTCTTGAATAGAAATCCATAGTTAAACATACTTTTCCTAGAGTAGTGATCACGATGGGTGACCTTTGGGGATGTTTCCATGAATGTGTAAAAGTGAGGACAAAATAGAATGGAAGGAACATGAGTTCACCTTTGGGGATAGTCATTAGTCTGATAACCCATTCGGGCATGTGAATGGGTCCCAGGTAGGAGACCATATGTCTGTGGGAAACTAGTGGTACCTACTAGACTAGGTCATAATGTCCTTGTTAAGGCAAGGTATCTATTCTATCATTAGGGCCTGGTTTATAATTTTTTTATCAGAGTAGGAACCCTGCCTTAAGGGATGTGGAATTACTTGGGTAGAGATGTAGGGTATAAAATGAGTAATTTGTTCTTTAAAGAGAGGGTGAATGTAATACCTTGGTATGTTAATGGGTTAAAAGAAAATATTATATGACTCATGTCAACAAAGAGAAACTTAAATTATGAGACAATACCTTATTATAACTCTGTAGTTAAGCGTTCTTGTCCTTAAGTAGTGAATAATATAGATGACCTTCTAGTAAGTTTTCCAAGGTTTGTAAAAGTAGGGATATAGAACACTAAAAAGAACATATGTTTGATTTTAGGGCAATTCATTATCTCGATAACCGGTTCTCACATGTCAGTGGGCCTCATGTAGGAGACCATGTGCCAATGAGAGAAAGTTTTGTAAATTCTTTACCAGGATCCAATGACAGTGTTAAGATGCGGTGTTTGTGCTATTAGTGGGGCACATTTATTACATTTATATCTCTATATTTGATGATATCCACATTAAATGGAAGGAGTAAGATGATGTATATATATTTTTTTGAAACAAAAGTAGTGATACTATAATTAAATCCCTTATTTTTTAAATATATTGACAGATCATGAATATTTATTTTTAATAATCTATAAACTGGTAACTATTAATAATTCCTGCAAATTAGAAATGGAAAGTTAACCTAATAAATCATGATAAGTCATGATAACTATCCAATATTACTATTATTTGATGGATTGTAGAGTTATTATGACCCAAAATAATCATGAATAATTTCCTCATAATTACGTAATTTATTCCACAAAGACTACCTCAACTATAAGGAACCAAAATCAACTATATCTTCTATAAAAACATCATTTCTATATTTCATTCATGTGAGTGCTGAAGTAATTACATGATTTTATGTTTATAAACCTCAATACAACTCACAAATACCTAGAAAGATTAAATTTAGGAATTTTTTTCCATATCAATAAGAAACATAATGGCATGATATCCTCATAATCATCTAAATCAATTATGGGATTATCTATCTCTTATAAGTGTTATAGTACACTCCTTAATTATTTGGAAGTGATATATCAATAATTTTGAGGTTTCATATCATTGGGTGACATAAAATGGAGTTTCAAATATTTATATAAAATTACCATAGAGTGTACCTATATGGGAGTCAGAAAGGATTTATACATTTACATTTCACTTTTAATATATGTTATTTATATTGTTTTAATTATAATTAATGTATATATAATATGGTTTGGTTTATATTTGGATAATGTAAAGATATAATATAATTAAAATGATATGAAATAAATATAAAATAATGAAAATGTTATCATTGAATTATATATTCAATGGAAAAGTTTTTTATATTATTTTATTTTTTTAATTAATATTTCATTCATATTAAATTATGGAATTAGATTAAATTATTTCAATCATCCCTCATTTTTAATGTCTGATAGATAATGTTCTTCATGATTCCCTAAAAACACTCTATCACTTAACTCCCCTTTAGATATTGGTAAAAAAACCTCTCATAAGAGTATATCTTCACAAAATACCTTATTTCTCATATATAGTATTCAAATATCTCATAACTAAAATATAAAATGTTTTTAATGTGTTTAAATAAGGAATGAAATATAAGCTTATGTATTAAAATATGAAATTTTATAAACACAAATAAATAATTAAAAATATAGTATTTACTCAACACCCATAATTATCCACCTTAAATAAATATATAAGGTATTCATTAATGTTAAATATTATATAATAAGTACTCTAGAAGCTCAATTTATTCCCCATAAATTAAATTTGGTATGTTTCCAAACCAATTTACTAAGAGATATTTATAATGAAAAAATGATGTTTAAATTTAAATTAAAAAAATGTATGAAAGAATTGAGAATATGAATAAGATTAGAAAGCACTATTTAATTAGAATATATAAAAAAATATAATAATGATACAATTCAATAGGAATCAAATTTGATGTACTGGTTTGAAATATCTTTTAGTATTGAACCCTCCCACTATACTGTCCACCATGCCCCCTTCAATAATGTAAAAATTACACTATATTTAAAAGTGTAACCAATATATTTTATTTAAATAAAATTCATACCCTAATCAATTTGAAGCTAGTTATATTCTTTACACATGGTCTAAATGGTTCAATGTTGTATTGGAAAAAATCTAGTCAAAGCACTTCACTATTATTTAGGACTTTTGAATCTAATCAAAAATGGATGGGGAACAATGTATTTATATAGACGCCGTGTGGATCATCATAATGAATGAATGTTTCTGAATAGATAAGATAGAAATCAGAAAGTTCAGTATGGTGGATCTACATTTAAAATTCTTAGGGAGTTTCGGCAAGTACTAAGATTGATGATTTTGATGTAATTTTACTGTAGTTAGTCATAAATTTAAAATAGAACATGTTGTGTAGCTTCATGAATTATGTAATATATATTTTGTGGATGTCTTTAGATTCATTAAGTAGGAAATACTTGTACTATATGGAATTATGAATGTGTTCAACAATTTAGAGATTAGCATGATCCTTACATAGTATAAAGTCATATTTTTGTAATTTCTTTAATGTAATTAGAAATTAAATAATCTTGATGTTATTTTATTTTCATCTACATTTATATTAGTATTTTATAAAAAAAATTATCTAATTGATATTATTATTTGGATGTTATGGTTAAGGACTACAATGACTAATTAATCTGAATGCTTTTGTTGGAATCTATATAGCATAACAGAGTAATACATAAGTGTTATATTTTATAGAAGATCATGATCATGACTAAAGACTATGTGGAACTATAATTAAGGATTCATAACATAAATAAAATATATAGGTATGGACGATAAAACGGTTGGGTTCCCTTAGGGTTAGTAATCAAATGTTCAATGGTATTTTACAATCATTATATTATTAATTAAATATACTAATTTGATTCTATTTCTCTTTTCACAACACCTAACATATTTATTAATAATAAATAATATTTTGTAACATGAATCTTAATAATGATTTTTTGAATTCACTTTCAATTCAATAATAATGTAAAATATGTATATTATTTCATATTACTATAGAAATTAAAAAACCAATACTCTAATATAAATTAAATAAAATTCATGATAATTTCAAAGGGTGATTAATTATGATTAAAAATGTATTCTTTAAACATTAAAAAAAATTATTTAATATATAAAAAAAATTATAATCATGATAATATGAAAATAAAATTTATTTAATATTAAACTATATAATTAAAATAGAGAAATAATTTTTTTAATAAAATCATCATTTATCATCACCCCACGCATATTTTATAAACCCATAGGAAGTTTAATTCTTATATTTTTTCCAAATATGAAAACCAACCTCCTTAATATACAATTTTTATATAAAATAAATTTAATACGAAATCTTCGATTGGAACTAGTTAATATATAATCTGATGGAAAAATCTATAATGATATCAAATATTATTATAATGTGAATTCTATAACATCCATGAAATTATCACGAAACAATAAAATAGTATTTTAGGAAAATAAAATGAACACATTAACCATAAATAATGGAAATATAATTTCCACAATCACTAATTAAATGTTTTAGTTAATTGTATAAGGGAAAAATACTAATGGCGTCCCAAATATTTTTTTTAAAAAAATTGGCAGAAAATAAAATTTAAATCCTAAAAATATACAATAATTTATATTATTAATGTAAATGTCAATAGATACTCTAAAATCTCAATGGGAATTTGATATTAGTTGTTGAAAATAGAATTTCATAGAAATGTTTTTAATTTTGTTGAAAGAAAATAACTATTTGGTGTTTTTTTTGCACCAAACTACCCAAACAAGATAATTACATATCATTTATTTTTTAGATCCATTTTTAATGATTAATAACATAGTGGAAATATTTTATTAATTTTTTTTAATTCATTTTATTTTTTTTAAATAACTCTAATTTTAAATCATAGTCATAAATATATTGATCAATATATATCGAACAATTTATTTTCATTTTATTCTATTTGAAATGAAAATATATTTATTAAATGAAAATTTTAACCCCACATAAATTCCAAAACTATGATATGAGTGGGAGTATATTTAAAATTACTTTATAGTAAGGTACATCATTCTTCATTTATAAATTTTAATGCAAAAAAGTTGATTTATACTATAAATATTTATTTCTACCATTCATTTCAACTCACTAACCATTTTATGATTTTCATTACAATTACTACATTTTCTTCACATCACACAAGATTAATATATTTCTAAATACATAATCATTCTTAATAATTTGTTTGACATATTATTTCTAATATTATAATTTATCTTATCAAATAATTCATTAACTGTTTATTTAATACATGTTCTCTTCACACTTAAATGATTTTTAGTTGAATTTATAATACAAAAATAAAAATGATAATTTTTTTATTGCTTGAGTAATATTAAGAACGCGTCATAAAAATATTCCTGACTCATTTGTCAAAAATTTACAATACCCAAGAAATCGAACTTTAGTATAATAAAAAAATTAATTCGATAATTATTCTCTCTAAATTTTCCTTTAAATTATTTTATGTAATTAATTTCATTATATTTTCATCATTACATATTTTTTTATATGTTATATTATTTTTTTACTTACACACAATCACATCATTCATGTATATTTTTCTTAAAAAAATAATTTACAGGATGATGATTAAATTTATGAAATTAAAATAAATAAATCTATAAAATATTTGTCACAACCAAAAAAAATAGTTCTAAGAAACATGTAAATTATCCCATTTAATTTTATAAAAAACCCTTACCCCAAACAAAGAATGGACATAAGAATGCATAGAATTCTTTGATAGAGTTGAAAGTGAATATGATATTATAATGTTGAAAACCCTATAGAGTATCTCATGGATTTTAAGGTCAACAAAGAGGTTATAAAATAAGGATGGTCTTAAGGGTAATAAAGGTATTAAATAAAAAATGGGACTCAATATCTTTTAACAATATCATTAATCTAAAAAAAATTGGAAATGAATAATGTATTTTTATTTCTTACAATAAACTCTAAATTCTCTCTCAACAAAATAAGTGATTGAGAAAAAACTTCAAGTGGATGAAAATAAAAAACATTATTATAATAATTATTTTGGAAAATAACTAGGGTTTATGATTAATAATAATTAGATCAAATGTATATTTTTAGTTGGATAAATAATTCCAGAGTGCAAAAAAAATCAATAATTGTACAAACATTTTATAAAAAAATATTTTGAAAAATGAATTATATTTAAATTGTTTGTTTGATTATTCATTTATTTCCATATATTTATTAAAAATAAAAAGATATAAAAAATAAAACACATACAAGCACAATTATAGTTCTGTTTTTAAAAGATCTAAAACCAATAAAAATGATCAAATATGAGAAAAAGGTCAATAAATCATGTTCTTTTTCTCCTCTAAACAAAAATATCTAATTATCCATAATAAAAAATCGTAACAAAAATTTATTTATCAAATAAAAAATATATTAAAATTATAAAAAATTATGTATCAAGGAAAGATTCCATTAATTGTCTAATTTAATGGCATATAATATTAAGAAAAATCTTTTACCACTTTATTTGGTTTCAAACATTCTCTTCCTAGGTACATGAGTTAATATCCTTCATCTCCTATAATAAAAACATGAAAAATAATTATTTATTTATTTAAAATACAAATATGTGGAATAAAAATGAAGAGAAGAATAAGCATGAGAATGATATATTGATTAGTTAAACCCCCTCATGGTTAAACTTTAATACTATTTGAAATAATGTAATTTAGGGTAAAACTGTACTCATTAGGTGGTTTAAGCATTATTGTGTCCACATATTATGTGTTAATTTTATTTTAATTAATATTGGATATTTATTTATTTAGTGGAATATTTATTGGGGATTAAGACATGGAATAACCACATTACCTAATGATTATTACCATACATAGGAATTATAATTGTTGAAAAAATGTATGATAATTAAATGTGTGTATTTGAAGAAAGGAATGAAAATTGAAATTACGGGTGTACTTTTTGAAGTCATTATTGTTGCTAAAAATTCTTATGGAAAATTTAGAGTAATGGGATACAATTTTGTAGATTCTAAAGATGGTTTGTAGAGATAGATCATTCTAAAAAATGATGGATTGATTGAGACGTTATAAAGATATTGATATTATAAACCATAAATGTAACATCCCAAGTAAGTAATGAATAATAGATATTTTTATCTATGTCTATTAGTAAATTAGATAGTGTTTTATAGGCTTAAAATGAGAATAAATCCAATCTTAAGCATGGAATACACTAATATTTTTAAAAGATTTTTTTACTGTCTTTTGATGGAAAACCATTTTTAAATCTCTCTTTTGAAAATTTTATAAGCTATGTTTTTTAAAATAAACTTATTATTTATGGTTGGGAATCAAAATTTACTTTGTGTGAATTTTTGGTATTTTTCCGATAAAGTACATTTTTAATGAATAGTGAAAAATGTTTTATTTTAATTCAAAACCACTTTTTAATCTAATATTTTTCTTTGATTATATTATCTTTTGAATTGGTTTTGAGGTGAAATTAGAATATATTTTTACCATTTAATCCAATGGTGGTCATTGTAATCAATTTCACTTTGAAATTGGACTTAAACTGGTGTCAATCTTTTGATACTTATTGTTTCATAAAAACACGCTATTTGTCATGACAGCGGGAATTAATTATTAAATTAATTAATGTAAATTATATGATTTGAATTTTTTAAACTAGACATAATTTTTTAATTCAGAATATCAAATATAGCTTAGGGTGATGTTTTGGTATTTTTCTGAAAAACTTCAATTTTTGATTAATAGTGAAACCACTAAGTGGTAGTTAAAGAAACTGATTTTTCGTTTAAATGAAAATTTGACACTTTTGTGATTTGATTTTCAAAAATATTAAATACATGGTTGTCATTAAGAAGTAAAATTTTGTTCAATGAGATTAAAATAATTTTTTGGTGAATAGTAACTTTTACGTTTTTAATCGCGATTAGAGGTAATTATTGCAATTTAAGGAAAAAATGATATTATAATAAAATGAAAATACCAAGACACATGTCCTACCCTTATTGGATGTGTAATGGCCGACCAAGACAAGTCATGGGTCAACTTGGAAACCCCATGGAGCCCCTTTGGTAGGAAAATGACATTAATATCTTTTTATTTAATGTTAAAATTAAAATGACACAAACATGAGTTGTTTTACTAAAAACAATTAAATTGGGTAATAAAAGTCAGATTTTTGACTATAAATATTAATTAGAAATCTAAAAAGATTTCCTAAATCATGATATTTTTTTATAATTTTTAGACATTAAATAAATTAAATTATTTATGACATCATGATGATGCATCGATTACCTCATTAATAAAGGATTTAAATAAAATGAAAAGATAATGTAAAATCTATGACCTACACATGTCCAAAACCTGTTGGATGGGTGGATTTTGAACCCTTATCACCTTAACCTCGAATTATATCAATGTGGGACCTTTTGAACCCGAAACCCATTTTAAAATAAAGTAACATTTCTTTACTTTCCAAGAGTGCCCCTCCTCTCCTCTTATAAAAGGCCCCCACCTCTAGCTCCTTACCCACACTTAAAAAGCCTTTGGCTCGGCCAAACCCTGCCCATTTTGTCTCTCCACTTCCCTATATTACTCCTTGAAGTATCACTTTTCATATAAGTCTTCCCAAGGAAGCCTTTGAGCTCAAACCAAAGGGAGTTACCCGATTTTAAGGTAATGTCTTCACTTGTGTTCTTTTGTATTATTTTGCTTCTCCAACCCCCTAAACTCTTTTTATTAATTTCTTTTATAAAAACACCAGTATCTTCCATATACTAGGATGTTATTATAAGAAGTATTATAGCTACACTTACACACACCTACATCTAATGGTTAAAGAACATACTGTTTCCGTGGATGGCGAATTTCTGCCTCCCGAAACGATGATTGTTCAACATTCTTTTAACACCTTCAATGGTGGCCATTAAGATAAAACTATATTTATATATGATATATAATATGTTTATGTTTTCCTTAAGCTTCTGTATTTTTTATTTTGGGCATACCTTTATGGTTTCCATTATGGGTAAACGTGATATCTTCATTTAAGTAAGTGCGGACTACCGCCCCCTCAAAGTGATTTGATTTGTTAATACCTTATGTGGGCCGTATAAAGGATGGAGTTATGATATAATATATGATATTATAGTGGAAGTATAATATACCTTTATATCATTATGATTCCATTTCATAAAATACGAAATAGAAATGGAAGCAGCGTTCATGCGTACGTACGGCTTACCGTCTCCATGAACGGTGCATTTCATTTCCTACCTCTAAATGTTATGTAATATTATAAATGCATTCATGTACTGGATATATATGATATATATGATATCTACATCATGAATACCATTCTGGATATAATGGATACATGAAAAACTTGTAATTATAATGGGTTTATTTTTTACTCAAGTACCAATGATCGTTAAAACGACCATTATTAACTTAAATAATTACATAGTATTCATGAAATGGAAATAAGTGATATAAAAGGAATAATTAACTTGAAAAAGGTTCTTAAACAAGTAGAAATTAACTCAAGTTTATTATTCAGGAGATTAAAGAATGACCAAGTCAAGTCAGACCCAAGGTATGGGACTTCGTCTCAATCTCCTTTCATTGAGGCATATTTTATTTTATACACAACCTTATATTATATGATGTATAAACCCCTTTTACTTTTACGTTTATCCAAAGGGAATATTTTTATACGAAGCGTTTTACTAAACGACAAAAAGTAATGTTTTTGTCGTACGTATGCGGCGACAACAACTTCTCAGCCGCCGTGACCATTATTTGAGTTTCGGCTTCCTCTATAATCCATACGTTTTTTTAGAGAAAAATAAATACCATGTTTTAATTTTCTTTTATTTTGGTATTGAAAATAGTTTTCATAATGTTTTTATATCAATGTGTTGTATTGATATCTTGTGATTCAAAGGTGGAAATGTTATGTTTCCTTTATGCATGTTTTATGTGATTAGATTATGTTGAGGTTCTTGGGAATTATTATGAAGACGGGTGGTTCCATGATAAACTAATGGCGGGTGAGCCCGATATATCTCTCCAATGAATTGGGTAACATGAAGGAGTGAAATGTTAAGGTTTCTACGAAGAGATTTTGGGAATATACTATGATGGGTATTCCAAACGTAACCAAGAGGGTTACTCCCTACGTAAGAATGTTATGAATGCCTCAAGTTACCTTTATGTCTTATGATTTCTATGATTTATTCATGGTTTGATGAGGTATGTTAAAGTGCTTATGTTTTATGGGTAAAGTATGATTTCATTCTTATGTATATATGAACTCATGTTTCCTTTCCAAATTTTTATAACCCTTACCGAGATTTTTATGCCCATCTCAAGTTTTTTTGAAATGTTTTTCACAGGACAAGGGAAAGGTACATGATATGATGATAGTGTCAAGGATGTGTCAAGAAAGAATCCATGTTTTATTTTAAATATGTTTCCGTTGATGCGAAAAATGCATATTATCTTTTATGTAACCACTTTGCTTAAATGTGGAATGTAATACATGTTTTATGATCTAATTCTTTAAAACTCTAAACCTGAAAATATCCTCAAGGTGAATTCTTGAAACATCTCAAGATTAAGTAATGTTTAAGGTTGGGGCCTTATATTTGGTATCATAGGTCGGTTTAGATAACTTTAGGAGTTAGAATTCTATTAAATGATTATCCAAAAATATTTTTTTTGAAATGATATAGCATTTGAATATTACCATGTTGCTTCATCTAAGACATGTTTGTTCAAAATGGTTTTCCACAGAGGAAACAGGGAAGCAGTGCTAGGAAGGCATACAGAAGGAAATAACCTTCCGAATCAGCATACTGAGATGGTTGGAATTGGAACTGAATAGTTTGATGCAGTAATGGCATAGTTGACTCAAGCGATAAATGGTGGTGGTATCCATGCACGAGATCAGCTAGATCAATCGCAAAGGAACATGTCAGTGGTGGAACATTTCATGAGGCAACATCCCCCATCATTTAGAGGATCATCTGACCCTTTATTATTTGAAGGGTGGATTAAAGCACTGGAGAAGATTTTCGATGTCATGGGGTGTTCAGACAATCTAAAGGTTAGTCTTGCAATTTACCATTTAGAGGGTGAGGCAGATCAGTGGTGTTCTATGGTTAAAAATATCAGGGACGCTGATGAGATTGAAGCTCTTGGCTGGGATGAATTCAAAGGTATTTTTCTTGAGAAGTATTTTCCTATGGCTGTTCGACTTAGGATGGAAAAACAATTCTTGTATTTGAGGCAAGAGGAAGACTCAATGGCTGCCTATGAAGAGAGGTTCACTCGATTGGAAAGGTATGCTCAAAATTTTATCCGAGACCTTGATAGTAAAATCAATCGTTTTTACTCAGGATTAAAACCAAAATATCGAAGGGTATTAGCTTCTCATGAGTTTAAAAGTTATGGAAAGCTTGTTCTATGTGCTAAGAAGGTGGAAATGGAGTTTACCGATGATCAAGTGTTCTATAACAACTAGTAGAAGAAGAGACTGAGGTGGCAGGAAAAAGGGAAGAATTATTCAAAAAAGTCTGATGGTAAGAAAACTAAGTTTCTAGTTTGTGATAAATGTGGTAAAAGTCATGCTGGGGAATGTCTTATGAATTCTGTAAAGTTCTACCGATGTGGTAAGATGGGACATAAGGCTCGTGATTGCACTAAAAAAGATCAAGGTGATGGTAAGTCCAAATTTGATTTATAGTTAGTGAAATGTTTTAAGTGCAATGAGATGGGTCACTATGCAAACGAGTGTCCGAAAAAGAGCTTGAGTGATAGGAAGTAGTTAGACTACAAGAAGAAAGGGGTGGTGAAATCCTTTGCAACTACTTCATCAGATGTCGAGCCATTAAATGAAGTTGTATCAGGTACTTTGTTTGTTTTTTCAGATTATGCCAGTGTGTTTTTTGATTTGGGGTCCACACATTCTTTCATCTATGAAACCTTTTCTAGTAAAATGGGAAAACCACCCCAAGGAATGACTCCTGAACTTGTGGTAAAAACACTTGGGGGAAATTTTGAGGCAAAAATAATTTATAATAATCTTCCTATCCTTATTTGTGGAAAGAACCTACTTGCAAACCTTATTATTCTACCTCTAGTAGAGTTTGATGTTATCCTGGGTATGGATTGGCTCTCTATTTACCATGCTAAGATTGACTGTAGAGCTAAAGAATTTTCTTTTCATAAAGACTTTCAGTTTGTGTAAAAGAATGAACCCTTACTGTTGATAACTTATCAAGAGGCCGAGAAGCTTGTAAAATATGGAAATGAATGTTACCTTGCACATATTGTTGAAAACAAGGGAACTGTTCAGATTAATGATGTGCCAGTGGTAAATGAGTATCCTGATGTTTTTCCTGATGATTTTCCTGGAATAATACCAGATCGGGAAGTTGAATTTACTATTGAATTAGTTCCTGATGCTAAACCAATTTCAAAACCCCCTTATCGAATGGCTCAAATTGAACTTTTAGAGTTGAAGGAGCAATTACAAGACTTATTAGAGAAAGGTTTAATTCGACCTAGAACATCACCATGGGGTGCTCCTTTTTTAATTGTTTAAAAGAAAGGTGGTTCTATGAGACTTTGCATTGATTATAGAGCCTTGAATAACATCACTGTTAAGAACAAATATCCTTTTCCGCATATCGATGAATTGTTTGATCAGCTCCAGGGAGCTCCTTTTTTTTCAAAGATTGACCAGAGATCGGGGTACCATCAGCTGAAGGAAAATCAAGAAGATGTTCCGAAGACTATGTTTCATACAAGATATGGCCATTATGAATTTTTAGTAATGCCTTTTGGGCTAACCAATGCACCTGTTGTATTCATGGACTTAATGAATAGAATTTTCCATGAGTTCTTGGATAAGTTTGTGGTGGTTTTCATTGATGATATTTTGGTGTTTTCTAAAAGTAAAGGGGAGCATGAAAGACAATTAAGGGTTATTTTGAAAACCTTAAAAGAAAATAAATTGTATTGGAAATTCAGCAAGGGTGATTTTTGGTTGCAACAAATTTTCTTTCCTTGGTCACATTGTTTCTAAATATGGGATAATCGTTGATCCTGCAAAAACAAAGGTTGTTGAAGAATGGCCAAGACCCACAAATGTAACAGAGATTCGTAGTTTCCTTGGTTTGGCAGGATATTACCGAAGGATTGTTAGAAATTTTTCACGGTTATCTAGTCCAATGACTAAGCTAACTCGGAAGGGTGTTAAGTTTATCTGGACAAAAGAATGTGATGATTGTTTTCAGGAATTGAAAATAAGATTGGTGAATGCTCCAGTTTTGGCACTACCTTCCAGGAATGGGGTGTTTGTTATCTACAGTGATGCTTCATTGAAAGGACTTGGTTGTGTCCTAATTCAGAATGATCGGGTAATTTCTTATGCTTCACGACATTTGAAAACTCATGAGGTAAATTACCCTACACATTATTTGGAATTAGCTATTGTTGTTTTCGCTTTAAAAATTTGGAGGCATCATTTTTATGGAGTAACGTGTGAAATATATACTGATCAAAAAAGTTTAAAATATATATTCACTCAGAAATAATTGAACATGTGATAGAGGAGATGGCTAGAATTAATCAAGGATTATGATTGTACAATTCATTACCATCCGGGAAAAGAAAATAAAGTGGCTGATGCTTTGAGTCGAAAAAGTAATACTTCATTAGAAATGTTGCATTTGGAACGTGATCCTTTGGTTAAGGATTTGATGAAATTTGGCATAGAAGTTGTTGGTGCAGGATGTTCTTCTGTTTTGTTTCAGGTATCAGTGAAATCTTCTCTATCAGACAGAATCAACCAAGCACAGAAGCAAGACAGTGAGTTGCAGAAAAAGGTAGAGCTGGTTCAGAAAGGTAAGTTGCCTGAATTCAACATTGATAATGATTGCGTTTTGAGATTTGGGAAGAGATTGTGTGTGCCTTGTGATTCACAGTTGAAGGGACGGTTGTTATGTGAAGCTCATAGTTCTCCATTTTCAGTTCATCCTGGCAGTACTAAGATGTACAGAGATCTGCATGAGTATTACTGGTGGGATGGAATGAAAAGAGATATTGCTGATTTCACTGTGAAGTGTTTGACATGTCAACAAGTTAAAGTAGAGCGGCAGTTACCAAAAGGGATGCTTCAGCCTTTACCAGTACCAGATTGGAAATGGGAGAATATATCCATGGACTTCGTTGTGGGATTGCCGAAGTCCCCTCGAGGTAATAATGAAATCTGGGTTATTGTTGATCGCTCGACTGAATCTGCTCATTTCCTTGCTATGCGAGATTCTTTTTCCCTAGATCAACTTTCCCGTTTGTATCTTAAAGAGATAGTCAAGTTACATGGAGTTCCCCTCTCTATTGAATCTGACCGTGATCCTAGGTTCACTTCTATCTTTTGGAAATGCCTTCATAAGTTGTTGGGTACTGAATTAAATTTTAGTACAGCTTTTCATCCTCAATCAGATGGGCAGTCAGAACGAACAATTCAAACATTGGAGGATATGATACGTTCTTGCTCTATGGATTATCAGGGAAGTTGGGACCAACATCTTTCTTTGGTTGAATTTTCATATAAGAACAGTTTTCATTCCAGTATACAGATGGAACCATTTGAGGAGTTATATGGGAAGCGGTGTCGAACTCCAGCTTTTTGGGATGAAGTGGGTGAAAGAAAGCTGATGGGATCAGAATTGGTAGAAGAGTTGGAAGAAAAAGTTCAGCTGATATAGAAACACATGAGAACAGCTCAGAGCAGGCAGAAGAGTTATGCGGACAACAGGAGGAAGGATCTAACTTTTGAGGTAGGTGATCATGTTTTTCTCAAAGTCTCACCATGGAAAAGTGTGATGCGATTTGGTAAGAAAGGAAAGCTGAGTCCAAGGTTCATTGGACCATATGAAATTCTGGAGAGAGTTGGATCAGTTGCATACCGGGGGGCTTTACCTCCGAGTTTATCTCAGGTACACAATGTTATTTATGTTTCGATGCTGAGAAAGTACATGCCAGATCCATCTCATGTTTTGAGTCTAGAGGTAGTTCAGCTAGAAGAGAACCTATCTTATGAGGAACAACTGGTCCTGATTCTTGACCACATGGAGCAAGTGTTACGGAATAAGGTGATTAATCAGGTAAAGGTTTTGTGAAAAAACCACATGATGGAAGAGGCAACATGGGAATCTGAAAGTGCAATGAGGGATAAGTACCCCCATTTATTCGATAAGTAAATAAATTACGGGGACGCAATTTTCTAAAGTGGGGAAGGATGTAACATCCCAAGTAAGTAATTAATGATAGATATTTTTATCTATGTCTATTAGTGAATTAGATAGTGTTTTAGAGGCTTAAAATGAGAATAAATCCAATCTTAATCATGGAATACACTAATATTTTTAAAAGATTGTTTTACTGCCTTTTGATGGAAAACCATTTTTAAATATATCTTTTAACAATTTTTTAAGCTATGTTTGTCAAAATAAACTTATTCTTTATGATTGGGACATCAAAATTTACTTTGTGTGAATTTTTGGTATTTTTCCGATAAAGTTCATTTTTTTAATGAATAGTGAAAAATGTTGTATTTTAATTCAAAACCTCTTTTTAATATAACTTATTTATATGATTATATTATCATTTGAATTGGTTTTGAAGTGAAATTAGAATATATTTTTACCATTTAATCCAATTGTGGTCATTGTAATCAATTTCACTTTGAAATTGGACTTAAACTGGTGTCAATCTTTTGATACATATTGTTTCATAAAAACACGCTATTTGTCATGACAACGGGAATTAATTATTAATTTAATTAATGTAACTTATATGATTTGAATTTTGTAAACTATACATAATTTTTTAATTCAGAATATCAAATATATCTTAGGGTGATGTTTTGGTATTTTTCTGAAAAACTTCAATTTTTGATGAATAGTGAAACCACTAAGTGGTAGTTAAAGAAACTGATTTTTCGTTTAAATGAAACTTTGCCACTTCTGTGATTTGATTTTCAAAAATCTGACATACATGGTTGTCATTAAGAAGTAAAATGTGGTTCAATGAGATTAAAATAATTTTTTGGTGAATAGTAACTTTTATGTTTTCAATCGCGATTAGAGGTAATTAGTGCAATTTAAGGAAAAAATAATATTATAATAAAATGAAAATACCTAGACACATGTCCTACCCTTATGGGATGTGTCATGGCCGACCAAGACAAGCCATGGGTCAACTTGGGGTCCCCATGGAGCCACATTGGTAGGAAAATGACATTAATATCTTTTTATTTAATGTTAAAATTAAAATGACACAAACATGAGTTGCTTTACTAAAACAATTTTGAAATGGGGTTATGAAAGTCAGATTTTTGACTATAAATATTCATTAGAAATCTAAAAAGCTTTCATACATCATGATATTTTTTTTATAATTTTTAGAAATTAAATAAATTAAATTATTTATGACATCATGATGATGCAGCGATTACCTCATTAATAAAGGATTTAAATAAAATGAAATGATAATGTAAAATCTATGACCTACACATGTCCAAAACCTATTGGATGGGTGGATTTAGAACCCTTATCACCTTACCCTTGAATTATATCAATGTGGGACCTTTTAAATCTGAAACCCATTTTAAAATAAAGTAACATTTCTTTACATTCCAAGAGTGCCCCTCCTCTCCTCTTATAAAAGGCCCCCACCTCTACCTCCATACCCACACATAAAAAGACTTTGGCTCGGACAAACCCTGCCCATTTTGTCTCTCCACTTCCCTCTCTTACTCCTTGAAGCCTCACTTTGGGCAGAAGTCTTCACAAGGAAGCCTTTGAGCTCAAACTAAAGGGAGTTACCCGATTTTAATGTAATGTCTTCACTTGTGTTCTTTCATTTTATTTTGCTTCTCCAACCCCCTAAACTCTTTTTATTCATTTCTTTTGTAACAAAACCAATATCTTCCATATACTAGGATGTTGTTATAAGATGGATTCGAGCTACACTTACACACACCTACATCTAATGGTTAAAGAACATACTGTTTCCATGGATGGCGAATTTCTGCCTCCCGAAATGATGATTGTTAAACATTATTTTAACACCTTCAAAGGTGGAAATTAATATGACACTATATTTATATATGATATATAATATTTTTAGGTTTTTCTTAAGCTTCTGTATTTTTCATTTTGGGCATAATTTTATGGTTTCCATTATGGGTAAACGCGATATCTTCATTTAAGGAAGTGCGGACTACCACCCCCTCAAAGTGATTTGATTCGTTAATACCATATGTGGGATGTAAAAAGGATGGAGTTATGATATTATATATGATATTAATCTGGAATTATAATATACCTTTTATATCATTATGATTTCATTTCATAAAATATGAAATAGAAATAGAAGCAGCGTTTATGCGTACGTACGACTTACCGTCTCCATGAACAGTGCATTTCATTTCCTACCTCTAAATGTTATGTAATATTATAAATGCATGAATTTACTGGATATATATGATATATATTATATCTACATCATGAATACCATTATAGTTATAATGGATATATGAAAGACATGTAATTATAAAGGGTTTATTTTTTACTTAAGTACCAAGGATCGTTAAAACGACCGTTATTAACTTAAATAATTACATAGTGTTCATGACATGGAAATAAGTGATATAAAAGGAATAATGAACTTGAAAATGGTTCTTAAACAAGTAGAAATTATCTCAAGTTTATTATTCAGGAGATTAAAGAACGAATGAGTCAAGTCAGACCCGAGGTATGGGAATTCGTCTCAATCTCCTTTCATTGAGGCATATTTTATTTTATACACAACCTTATTTTATATGGTGTATAAACCCCTTTTAATTTTACGTTTATCCAAAAGGAATATTTTTATACGAAGCATTTTACTAAACGATAAAAGGGAATGTTTTTGTCATACGAATGCGGCGACAATGACTTCTCCGCCGCCGTGACCATTATTTGAGTTTCGGCTTCCTCTATAAGTCATACCTTTTTTTTAACGAAAAATAAATACCATGTTTTACTTTTCTATTATTTTAGTATTGAAAATGGTTTTCATAATGTTTTTATATCAATGTTTTGTATTGATATCTTGTGATTAAAAGGTGGAAATGTTATGTTTCCTTTATGCATGTTTTATGTGATACGAATATGTTGAGGTTCTTGGGAATTATTATGAAGACGGGTGGTTCCGTGATAAACTAAGGGTGGGTGAGCCCGATATAGCACTCCAATGCATTGGGTAATGTGAAGGAGTGAAACATTACAGTTTCTCCAAAGAGATTTAGGGAATATACTATGATGGGTATTCAAAACGTTACCAAGAGGGTTACTCCCTACGTAAGAATGTTATGAATGTCTCAAGTTACCTTTATGTCTTATGATTTCTATGATTTATTCATGATTTGATGAGGTATATTAAAGTGCCTATGTTTTATGGGTAAAGTATGATTTCATTCTTATGTATATATGAACTCATGTTTCCTTTCCATATTTTTATAACCCTTACTGAGCTTTTTATGCTCATCCGAAGTTTTTTTGAAATGTTTTTCACAGGACAAGGGAATGGTACATGATATGATGATAGTGTCAAGGAAGTGTCCAGAAAGAATCCATGTTTTATTTTAAATATGTTTCCGTTGATGGGAAACATGTATACTATCTTTTATGTAACCACTTTTCTTACATGTGGAATGTAATACATGTTTTATGATCTAATTCTCTAAAACTCTAAACCTTAAAAGATCCTCAAGGTGTATTCTTGAAATATCTCAATATTAAGTAATGTTTAAGGCCGTGGCCTTATAATAAATATTATTTTTTGACATTTTGTGGTGAGTAATCATGCTTGGATATATTTAACGGATTTTATGTAGTATTAAAATTATTTTTAAATAGGGTATTCAAGATTCAAATGTGAAATAAAAACAATGTTATATAAATGATTTTATTGAATGAGTTATATATGATTAAATTTAGAATTCAGTTGAAATAATTTATTAACCTACTATATCAGATATATGGTTATGTTATGAAAGAAGATACCACTATGCAGTATGTATTGTATAGGATAAGTCCATGTTTATAGTGAATAAATTTTGTGGGGAGAGAAAAATCATGCTATATTACATTGAGAAAAAAAATAAATGTTTTATAGGAGAAACATATATCTTTGGAAGAAGTAGTCAAGCTAAAATAAAATGGGTCATACCATGAATGAATTATTAAATTGTGGGAGGACCCCATGAACATTTTTTGTGGGTACTTTCCAAATTTTGATGATTTCTTATTCAATTAAATAGGGCACCACTCCATATTAGGTGGAATATGCGAATAAAAAATTTGTGGAATGTGGTTTATGTGAGGAATCAACACAAAAAATCATGTTATTGATCATTTAGTGTGAATTTTTATGGTTATTGATGACAAATTACAATTTTTAGGGAAAAACTATTGAATGATAATAGGAGGAGAGACCCAAATCCTCAAGGTAACTTGAAAATGAAGCCTTGAGGTTCTTTTATAATTAATAGTAATGACCACCTCAGACCATAAGTCTGATGTGGGATGAAAACTCAAACACTCCCCTCATTCTAGGTGTACCTATCTTGGACACATAATGATAAGAGACCAAAGAGATGACAATAAAAATAAAACAAGGCATGCTGCAAACACTCACCCTCACGATGGACATACCCATCTTGATTACAGAACAAAAGAAAAGAAGAAAATCAACGATTGTAGATAACCCTCAGGATTGTAGCTCCCCCTCTGGATGATGGATGGATTGAAGATGTCGCAGGCTCCATAGAGGAACCACATAGACTGGGCCGGTTGACGGAGTGCCAGGAAATCCTCACTAGATGGGCTGGTTGATGATATGCCAGGAAATCTACACTAGCACTGGGAAAGCCGCACTTTGGGGGCCATCGAGGGGAGGTGGTGATTAAATAGAATCATTGCGGGATATAGAGGTGCCAAAGGGGCCAGATCCAAGGCAATTGAGGTGATGCGCAATGGTGACGGATGAGCTAGTATGTGGAGATGGACAGGAGAGAAAGCGCTCAAGATCTTGAAGGAGAGCACAGAAATGGTTCATCCAGGAAAGGGAGAGCAGCTGCAGGGAGATCGGTGTAGGGGGAGGGATCATCCACGCACATTAAAGGAGCCACAAGTGGTTGTCTGGCAGGGAGGAGGGGCAAAGGAGAGGGTTCTCAAAGAGGACATGTGAGAAGGGAAGACAACAGCCAGAGAAAAATTATGTTTTTAGGATGGGAGGTGTCTTCCTAGAGGCCTTGAGTGAGGGCTGATGTCCTCATAGAGAGTAGGAGTCTGGAAGGAGATTCTAGTTGGGTGGGATGCAATCGGGAGAGGAGGAAATGACCAAGAAGTATAAGGAAGGTCCTACTATGATAGATCCATCAAAAGGGAACCGTCACCTAGAGTTGGTTTTGCGGAAAATGAGTTGTGCACCAAAAAAGATGATGGATGGCACAGGTGTGAGATGACTATAGAGGAGGCCGATAATGGACAAGATCTGACAAGATCTCACTGGATCTGAGAGAGATTGAATCAGAGATACAACATGAGGATTCAGGCTGGACTTCACCTTTGGGGATAACTTCTGCTGGAGGAGCAGGTCATCATGTGCATCTGGTGATGGTGATGATCATAGGTGCAATGATAAGATGTAAGTGGTTCGTTACACATACATGTTGTAGGAAGAGGACCAATAGAATTATTTCTCGGGAGGTCGTGTCGATTTGGAGGACGAATGATGCTGGTAAGCCAGAGGCATGACGATAAGGAAGGCATAGATTGTCATGCACGAGGAGTCACATCTAAGGATCTCAAGCGGGAAGTCATGTTAAGAGGGAAGAACCGCCAGAGGGTTCCTTGAGCAGCAACAGAGGAGCAGGGAGGTCTATCACATAAGGGCATATGCCAACTGCTGGATGGGATGGAAGGGGGTCGATGGGAGATACCAATGGCTCACTGGATATGGAGGCTGCCACCCCCCAAAGGGGAGAAATGATTGGAAACCCTAGACTAGGGAAAATAAATTGGAGGGAGGGTTCAGGATTAATTTCCCTATGATACCATGTTGAATGATAAAAGGAGGAGGGACCCAAATCCTCAATGTACTCTCTAAAAGAGGCATTGAGGTTCCTTTATATTGAATAGTAAAGACCACATCGAACCACATGTCCGATGTGGGATGCAGACTCCAAAAACACCAATGCATTATGATAATTAGATATATGCATATTTATAATATCAAGCATAAATTTTGAAGAATTTAAAATTATATATTATCTAGATATTATGGTTTAGTGGTTGAAATTAATATCATTCAACACCAAAGGATCACACGCTATAATTTATGTGATGTTTAAGGATGTATCCCTACAGTGAATGATTTCATATTATAATTTGATTATCACTTCCCAACTCGATTCCCACATAACGATGCCCAGAACAGGTTGGCTATGTGACATCAATCTCTCCTCCCCATATACAATATGTAAATTACTAGAATCATGGGTCTAATATCTAAAACATGATAAGACAATACCCCATTTATCAAATTAGTACAATAGTGGAAATGGAACAAGAATAGCCAAATGAGATAACCAATAACAAGAAAAACAAATTTCGTTTATTGAATAAAAGTGTAATAAAATATCCAAACAAAAAAGTATTTATTTCCTTATATGTATGAAAAAAATATCAAATGAAATAAAAAAACAAATACACACTGACATATTGAAAAATATCTCAAAACAACATCAGATTCTCTCATATATTCTCCATCCTAACTCATCCATCTATCATAGGGATATTTCCCTTATCACATCTTTCAAATTTGATGTGTATTCGGAAACTGATTACACAACTTGAGTAGGGTGTGTGTAAAACACACTAGTCTTCAACCAATGGATTCTAATACCATATAATATAAATATCAACATGTGAAGTTGTATAAATAATAAATTTCCATGAAGAAATTAAATAGTTTTCAAATATTATTATTCTCTAACTGACCACTTAACATCCCAATTCATGATTTCACCCATATTATTAGTAATATCTTTGACCCCTTCCAGACTCTAAACTATCCCATAGGGATATCACAAATTAGATTACTTTGGTTACCATTTATCATTTGATTTGAATTTATTTCCTAGTTAATTGGCCCCATAGTCTAATGACAATGTCACAGGCCTATAACATTACGTCTAATAATCCATGGTAATTTGGAGCCTCTCTCACCATCCAACACCTCATTGATTCATGTAAAATTAGAGCCTCATTCCTGGTCCCCTTATTGAAATCAAAATTGGGTATTTTGTGCCTCAATCACTGTCTCATACCAAAATTATCACATATGGGTATTTGGAGCCTCAGTCACTTTCCCACACTCAACATATAATATGGCTATTTACATCCTCATTCCCTATCTCATACCTCAATATCACATACGTCAGAAATATAAAAATATCATAATATCAATTAAATCACAGTCCCATATATGTTAAGGTTTAACATCATTAAACTTCTCATCAATTATTATCATTTTTGTACAAATTTTCAATATTAGAAAATTTTCACACATTGTTGTCTATATCACAAAAAATAAAATGAATAAATCAAAACTAAACCCATCAATAATCATTTAACAATATTATTCGTCCACCCTTCATGGTTACGAAAAACACCACATTAATTCCCATTTATCAACCTATTCAATATTTAATTAACCATTCAATTCCACAATCCCTTAAATTGGACAATTGTTCCATCATAATAATAAATCAACATAATTTCTGATTATTCACAAACTCCATTATCAAAATTACCAAATTCATTTTTCCCATGTTCAAATAATTTCTTAATCACATGGAAAATCGATTAATCAATTCTGTTATTCCATTATTTTATTAATCCATTAATTTATAAAAATTAACAATCAATTTCCAGACAAGTTAATTAAAATTTCACAAAAAATACATGAAATTAGAATTAATAAATTTGTGAATTGAATTGATACTACGTACCTCAATATTGAACATGAATGCTCAAAAATGGAAATACCTAATTGAATAGGAACAACCAATATCACATCAACAAATATGATCTAGAATCAAAACCTATATCCATGATCAAAATAATCACGATCCATCAAACCTAGATTTAAAGAAATAATCAATAGTACAAATCCATATATTTTTTATCCATGAAGAGATGAGAGAGGTAGATTAATCTAATTTAGTAAAAAATGCATACAACAAGAGGTTCAGATCAGTCAATTAGATCTTTTATTCCCCATCAATGGTGGTTGTAACACCTTGAATCTACTTCCGGGGCCTATAATATTCAGTGGAATTTGTTTAGGTCTTATTATGGGTTATTTTAAATTAAAACTATGGGTTTTCAAATTTTATAATAATTTTTTGTGTTTTTATATTTAAACTGACATGGATTCTATATAGGGAATACAATTTTTCTGGACCATGCACCTAACTATGTGCCTCCACCCTTGGGCATAAATAGTTACTATTGTGAGGGAACATAGTTTGGAAAACCATGTTCTAGCCATGTGAATCCCCTCTATTTGGGTTCTCATTGTTTGTTTTCCTATGTACACAGTATGGGAAATCCTTATGGTAAATTTTCTCTTCACATATTCCTTCCAAAACTCTTCAATTTCACTTGAAAACGCCCCAAAGTAAAAAAAACAAAAATGATACACATAAAACATGGAAAATGTGTACCTGAAAAGGAACCTGATACATCTCCACCAAAGTTTTGGATCATACAATCTCCCCTATTTATAATAGTTTTTCCTCGAGCTATACTCTAATGTTCTTATAAGATAACGAGGTAAAAATATAATTCAACTAGTCCCACATATTAGGTTCTCTCTCTCTCTCTCCCAATTTTCCTCTTTATCATGACCATGATTAAACCACACACTTACTATCAGTATGATCTTTCCCCAAAAAAAATTTTCACTATGATCTAACAAATCTATCAGATTCTCTTCAAAGGACACATCAATCTCAAGATTAACATAATCCACATTGATCATATGGGTTGGGTTGGAGTGATACAACCAATGATGTTTCACATGAAAAATTTCTTGAATATCACTATAGCATTGTGGATGATATAATCAGAATACCCCTGGATTGATTCTCTCTATAACATCCAATGACCCAACAAACCTAGGCACCAAATTCCCTTATATCTGAATCCTTTTGTTTACCAATCTATGTGAGACATGAAGTATACCATGACCACCATCCTTAAACTACAAGGGTCATAAATTATATTTCCTTACAACTTTTATATACTCTAATATATATCCATGTAGTTCTAAATCCACAAAATATTCTGTGATGTATCTTGCATGAGACATTGTACCTACATCTACAACTCATCTACCTCCATCCAACATAGGGGTGTTCCCTATTTCCTACCACATATAGTCTCATTAGGTTCTATATAAATGGTATTGAAATACCCATTGTTATAGATGAACTCCACCAATTCTAGGTTCCTCTCCCATGAAAAACAAAGGACATGAACACATACCCAAACCGTATCATCCACAAATATTTATAGACTATTTTGAATCCCCATTTATCTGTTGGTGGAAATTTGTATATAAAAACATTGGTGTATCAAGAACCTTCTGAAAACCCATATAGAAGATTGATGTAAAAATTACGTCATAGTATTAAAATATAATATATGGTCCCCCATGAATATGTAATTTCTTATAAATGTACTTATGTTTTAGCTAATCCACTAAGAAATTATCGGGTATAAGAAAGAAATGTGCTACCATTTTCAGTCAACCTACGATTACCCAAATATTTTCATTATGTCAAGGCTTCCCATGGAAACCCACAACAATGTTATTTGTAACATCATAAAATTTCCATTTCGATATGAGAAATGGATATAGTAAATGACAAATTAATTAATGATCTTCTTTCACATATTTATCAGTGTAGAATCATTTCATGAACCCTGCAACAACATTCATCTCTACCATTAATGTATCAATCTTCCATGCATAACTAGACTCTTTGATGACCCATGTGTATTTTTTCTATATAGAGTGTTAGGAATACTATTTTCCATTATAGGAGTATATTATATTTGAAAATAAAAAACTACATATACCCAACCCACCACCACTGTCAGAGATTCAAATCACATTGGTAAAAAAATACACTTCAAGATATTATTATTCATAAACATAGTAAACATTTTTCTTAATAGATAATGTCAACTAAAATTAAAAGTATAAACCACTACAGCTAACATGAGGTTTGTGTTGGCTAGCTCTGTCCGAGTGACCTCATATTCTAAGACCCATAATACAAAAATTGTTATCCTTGCATCAACACAGCTCCAACGCATATCCAAGAAGCATCACAAAACACAATATACTTCTCATCCAACATAGGTAGGATCAATTTTTATGTAGTTTTAAAACATTTCTTCATCTACAGAAATTTGTTATCACATTTTCTACACCATTAAAACATCACTCTCTTATCATAAAATATAGAATGTGATGATGCTAAATAGGAAATTCCCTAGATAATGTTATGATAATAACTTGCATGCCCCAGTAAACAACGCATGCCAAAATAATTCTTGGGATACTCGTAAGATACATCTTCCGGAACCTTCCTTAGATCCACTGAAACTCCTTCCTCTAAGAAGATGTGACCCATGATATTTACCAAATTGATCTAAAATTGGCATTTATATATCTCCATGTATAGATGATTCTCACTTAGTTTACTCATAAAGATGTGAAGATGATGGGAATGATCATCATGAATCATGGATTACAACAACATATCATCTAAAAAACTACCCGAAATCATTCTAGGTATGGTTGGATGATTTTATTTATCAAGGACATTAAAAATTTTAGAACATTAATACCATGATCACTGTTTGATCATAGATAAAACACAAGATCCTCTTAACTTGTTAAATAGATCATCGATTGATGGAACATGATACTAGTTATTCACCGTGAACTAGTTTAAATTCTTGTAATAAACACATAAACATATATTCTCATCATATTTATTAGAAAAAAATTCCAGAATTCCAAGGTTAAATTATCCGAAATAAAAACCCCTTATCAATCAACTATTATAGTTGAGACTTAAGACCATGGAGGTTTATTGGATCCATTCTTTATGGTGGAATGTTAAAAGGATCAAACCCTAACATAAACTCAATCGTATATTTCATATTCTTCTCAGGTTGAAACCTTATAAATTTTCTGAAAAAACAACATGCAACTGGCCCACTACAAGTTGAAATGCATTATATATTTCATCTCTTTGATCTAGAAACGTACTAGAGACCTGTGTGGTGAACTCTCATAGTTTATAATGAAATCTCCCTATACGACACTCCATGATATCCTACTCTTCATGGTGAATATAATTTTTACCCTCAAGAGACGTAAAATATATTGGATATTTTTTATAAATCAATATGGTCGTAGTACACTACTAACCATTCCATTACCATGAATGGGTAAAATCCTTACATATTATGGATTTAATGATCTAAACTAAAATTATACTCTTCAATATCGATAGAACACCCATTGTAAAAATAGATTTCTATCATACATACTCCCAATAATGTATTGATCATCATAATTACACTCATAAACTATATGGAAATGCTCAACCCATTCAAATGTTTTGTAGAAATAAAATAATGAAAGGGACTAGTATTAAAAAATATACTATCTATCTTAGAAGTGAAAAGAATAATAACTCTAATTATTGATGTTCCACACTCCCTATAAACCAGTGTAGGTTGAATGACATGAAATTATCCCCCATCCTTGGGATGCAATCTTAGTCCCCTAAGCTACACCAATATACTGATATTCGTTATCTTTCCTATAAGTACCATATGCACTACCTCTATCCCCATATTCTATATAACATCAAAAAACAGTCTAATACGGTGTGGATGATCCTTTTATTATACTACTGTTCTGTTTAGCCACCCCATAAAAAACCCATCTCTTGTGGGTTCCTACTGAACCATTGTTGATGCCCTATGATTCCAGAACCATGGAACACTACTGATTGTTAGTGTAAATTTATACTAATGAGACCCGACCTACCGCAATGGTTTAAAATCACTCTAGTAACATCATGTGAAATGTATCCTTTCCCCTGGGAACTCTTATTTCCACTCCTTTTTTCAACTTTATCATTGTAATGCTTCTTAATCTCAAAATACATACCTCTAGATCATCTAACATAAATAAACTATCCTACACTATAATCCAACTTCTAGTACTTTGTAATTATAATAGCATTATCCACCACCTCAATAAACTAATTTAACCAAAAGATGTTAACATGAGACATAATCCCACCTTTGTATCCTTCCTAGAATAACCTTTTTGTAACACTATCATCCCTAGAAGTTCTAGGTAAAATAAATTAAATTTAGTAAATAGATTAGTATGGGGAATTTTGGACCTACTCCATAGGGTAAAATGAATGAACATAGCTACCCACTCTTGCCTCAGTGTATCTCGATTAAAGTTCTCCAAAAAATTCTATAGGATGTCCTTCCATGCCATACATCGGCCCACCCAGTCTATAACCAAACATCTCTCTAGATGTTTACTTATCCTTTTATCATATATGTATCCAACTTAACCCTCTTCTCATAAGGATTCCATAAATGGCCATGTATAGTCCAGATGGACTGAATCCATAACACTCCTACCTCATGTCCACTCTCTCTGATGAAACAAGGATTATGGAGTAACTGAAACTCCCATTTCAGGTTCGAAAAACTCTTCATGACCCACTCTAGGTATCTTTTCATAAAATTCATGGTATTAGATGTTTTTTCATGGAACACCTCTTTGGTTCCATCACCTTACACTATATGATCCTTAGGCCCCACTACTAGAGGATCATTTACATCTCCATCCTCCTATAATCCTATCAACAATAGTCATTATAGAGGCATATCTCCATACCAAAAAACATACATATTATGAATCATTTCATAACATTAAAACAAAAACATTTATTTACTTAAATCTATAAAAAGTAATCCTTTCATAACAACCATATATTTAAAATAGCATCATTATCAACATTTTTAACCATCCTAAACACAGTTCATGGTTAACAAGGGTAGCAAGATTCTCGTTTTTGAATTTTCCATTAGTAACCCAATTATTCAAAATTTTCATCAATTTACAACTTTCAGTACAAAATCAAGAACCATTTTTATTTCAACTACACAAAAAGGAAAAAAAATAAATTTAGAAAACATACCCAAAACCTGTTTTCTTATACATGGCTCAAAAAATGACGCATTACACAATAATTAATGAGTTATTGAGTGATGAAATTTTTCTCAACTCTCCAACCATACCAATCCATATATTAAATATCAAAATATATTTGAAATAGTGATAACATCACACAAAAAGTTCATCACCCTTGTTAAATAAAATATGACCATATTAGAAAACACTAATAAAAACAATCCCACTATAGGAACATTGATTTCCCCACATACATGGGTTAACTTCTCCTATGCACAAGAAAATGGACAAGGCATGACTCTTCATGTTATCCTATCTACAATTTTGAATTAGTTATAAAAATTGAATAAAATAAAACCCCACTAATTCCACTTTATAACATCCTGAATTGTACGCAACATATCAGTGCCCCATGTTAGTCGATTACATGACCTTAAGCATGAATCACAATATTCTAGAGTTTTCCTACTAGAAGAAAGGGAATAATAAATTAATTATTGGTATATTGTACCCTCTGTATCAATGTACCATAATAGCAGAAATATAACAAGAATAAATAAATAATATAACTAATTACCAGAAAAACTAGTATCACAAGAAAACTCAAACATGAATACAATATCCAAACCAAATATTAGAATTCAAATTCCAAGTATGTGTAATGTTCTAAATAAAATGACAAAAGGGAGAAACATTAACACCCAAAAGGGTTCCATGAAACTATGTCATGTTTACTCATCCATGAACCATTATGACCCAACCATCTAATATAGGGATACATTCCTTATCTTGTTCGGTGAACATGGAGTCTACTAGGGTACTGATCCAGAAGCTTGAGTAGGGTATGAATAATACTATGTAGGCCCACACAATATCTTATAAAACCATAGTTTGTCAATAATATTGAATATAGTTGTTTAAATAATAAAAAACAATGCATAAAGTAAGAATTTACCAAATTTCACTATTTTTTAACTAACCAAAGAGTTTCCTAGTTCAAAATTTCCCCAATGTAATCAATACATACATCCACCCAGGAAAAAGTCTAAACTATCCCCATGAGATACCAAATATTTCAATATTGTTTTTATCATTTATCATTCGATTTTAATTCATATACCAGTTTTTTGGAACCATATAGAAATTCCAAAGTAATGGTAATGGAACATTATGTCCAAAAATTTTAGGGCATTTGGAGCATTTATCAATGTACAACACCTCATCAATACATGTGTATTTGGAGCCTTAGTACCTATCACACACATGTTATAACAAATTGGTATATGGAGCCTCAACCCCAAAACTATACCAAAATAATCATGTATATGTATTTAGGGAATCAATCCATGTCCCACACTCACAATCTAATATGTGTATTTGTAGTGTAATTCCATATCCCACACCTTAATATCACTTATATAAAAAATATCCAAAATATAAAAATATATCATTAATCATAATTTGTTTTTTGTCTATTTTATTCATCATTGTCGTTATCATAAAACATTATCATTTATGTTCAACATTTAAATTTATATTAAATTTCATAATTATTTATCTCTATCACATTGTATAATATGAATAAGTCACTATTAAACCGATCATCAATCGGTAAACCATTTAATTCACTAACCCTTCATAGTTATTCCAAATATCCCTTTTATTTTTACTAAAGAACCAATCTGACATTCAATGAACTAGTTATTTTCACAATCCCATCAATTAAACACATATATATTCCCATAATTCAATAAATCTAATGTCCCATAATTCACCAATTTCATAATCAAAATAAATAAATTCAAATTGATGAAGTTTATCAAACTTCTTACTCACATAGAAAATCAATTAATCAATTCCATAATTCCATAAATTAATTAATAAACTAATTTATTCAATTCATGATTCAATTTTCAAATTTTCAAATTGAAATTTCAGAACCCATTCATGAAAATGGATTTTAATACAAAGGATATTGATTTTATACCACATAAATCAAAATTATTGGACAACTCTCACCAAAAGAAGTCCATAATTGAAGCCGAACAACCATGATCAAGAAAAGTAACAAGATATAGATTAAAAAACACTATCTAAGATCAAAATAATCTATATTAATAATACATATATCTAAAACAATTACCAATAGAGGAAAAGAATATCCTTTATATCCCAGAAGACTGATAAAATATATATAAATATAATTGAAAAGAAAACACATAATGGGATAGGTGAATATATTTCAATATGATTATTAATTCATACTGAACAGAGGTTATAATTATTTGTATTTCCTTCAAGATCCTCTAAAATTCATAGCAATCAGATTAGGTTTGAGTGGGTTTGATTTGGGACTAATAACGATGTTTTTGTTTTTATTTTAATTTTTTATGTTTTGAATTTTTCATGCTAATAATTTCATATACAATAAGAACCATTTTCAATTACCATGTACCTGACCATGAACCTCCACCCTATGGGACAAATGGTTACTACTAGGAGGGAACAATAGTTTACAAAACATATACCATCATTATGAATCTAATATTTTTCACATTATTTGCTATCCTAGATGAATGGATTTAAAAAACTATACACCAACCATGATCTCCCATCTTCAAACCTAAAATATTATATTTCACCACATTAATACCCATAGTAAATCCCATTAGAGATGCACTCAAAATACGTAAAATGGTTTATGAAAACCTGTCTAAGACATCCCTATAAAAGTTCATGATCTTATATTGATTGTTTACATAATATATTTATAAAACCCTTTAAAAATAAAATAGTGTTTTGAGTATACATTATGAGGATAATTTGAACCAAATAATCAATTGGGACCCTTTAAATTATCTTCAAATATGCGATGTATTAGATTAGATTAGAATCATATATTGGAGGGTTGGTTTTTTTAATTATATAAAAAATAATAACCAGTGTAATTATAAGAAATATAAATGATATTGTATGTCTTGTTAACATAATTAGAATAGGGAAAATAAGAAATTAGTGTGAATACATTATTTGTAGTCATATATAGTGAATAGAATTGAATTACATTATTATATGATTCAATTGATTTTAATGAATTCAATTCTTTTCAGTGAAAGTTCTAGTGTACACTTATATTTATAAATATGAAGAATTTATCTATTTTGTTATTTTCAAGGAATGAAATGAGTCATATCTCACTTCAATAAGTTTCTATCATCTATAATTAGAATAATAAGTAAATTGAAGTGTATTTCAATAGAGCACATAATATTGTATTAGATATGTAAGATTATATATCTTACTATTCTGACATTGAAGATACCCTTATGTTAGAAAGTTAACAAATCCAATATAAAATTATGTAATTAAATTTGAATATATTGAATTAATCCATAACCGGTATTCCACAATCCATAAACAATGTAAATTTAATGATAATAAATATATGGTGACCATGATAAAATTTTATCCACTAGAAAAAACACTAATAGATTTTTAGTTTGTTGAAATATCATCAATGTATACACATTAGATATATAATAATCTGTACGAACCGTGTAAAAATCACACCTTCTTAATGATTTTTTTGTTAATTTTTTTTATATATGTGAATTTCAAGGAAAAAGTTGATGAGCATGATTTCCAATGAAATTGAATCATGATTTCAAAATGGAGAGAACATGGAGTGGAAATATTTAATAAGGTAAATACAATGATTATTTCCACTATCTAAGTTAATATTATGTACTAAAATGTCGTATCCAATATTATAGGTTGTAAATTTTACTGAATATATCTATTTATTTGATAATGAAATTTTTGTTGTTGTTCAATTGTCTTGTATCTTGAAATAATGGGATCTATATTGAAGATAAAAAATCTGAGTATGGATTTTCTAACATTGAATTAATTTTTTTGGATATCTTGAATTATTAAATATTTATTTATTTCGTAATCTAATTATTAGAGGAATGTTGTAGGAGACCTATTGGTTTGTTAAACAATATGAGAACATACATTCCCATCCTAATAAAATAAGTTGACTATCAAGATAAAATGCATTATCATCTATATACGTGTACTAATTTAAATCAAAATAATGAATGAATAGTCACACATGAATGAATATTCAATATATTGTAATTAATATAGAATACAAAAAATATAATCTCTTTATCGGTTAATTACTAAATTTAAAAAAATGATTTTTGAGGATCCTTTACAAAATGAATCATTTAAATGAAAAAATATCAAGGGGCTAGAGAATAAAATAAATAACATGTGAATTTTTACTTAGGAAGATTATATATCTATTTCCGATGCTTTTGTAGAGGTGCGCGCACCCGTCAACATGGACGTGATAGGCACAGCTTTTGTGTTGCCCCGCATTCCTGCTTTCCAAAGGCGGGCAGCATCTGCTCCTTATTCAGGGACGTCTTCTCCTTGATCGAAACTGGGATGATGGGATGTCGGTTCTTCCTTATGTGGATTCCTCCTCGGGACTCATCACCTAGTCCGGGTCTCCCTCGTAGATTTAATACGCTGTTTGTGAATCTCTTCCCAGTGGCATGTTTCCATGTGCGCCGGTTAATTACACTGCATCTTTCAGGACATTCCAAAAGGGTCCGGTCAGGGCGTCAACCTTCAGTCGGGCGAGTAGTCACGTCGAGGCATCAACAACGTGTCTGAAGGCTGGGGAATTGGCATTTATATCGTTTGTCCCTTATTATAGGGATTCTTGAGGGCGCAGAGGCTCGAGGCATCCCAAATCGAGTGCGAAGAATCGTATTCCATAGTCATGTATCTGAGGTTTTCCTCACCTTCCTATGTTTATCATAGGGTATGCCGCAAGTTTAACGTCCAACGGAGATAGATCGTCCAGATCAGGACACTAGCTGGAGGTGATCAGATTGAGGAATCCCCCTTGAGGGAATGCCGATATCGGGGCCAGCCCGTGGGCGGCTACCCGAATGATGTGGAGGGGAATGGGGTGGTATGATCTCACCGGGATGTGGAAACCCGGGTAAGAATCAGGGTGTTTGATGGAGAATTTCATGGATGTAGCCGAAACGACCAGGTGGTGGGCTTGGACCTCATAGGGATTCCTACATACCATGCCTTGCAGTGGATCAAAGACCTTGTAGTTCATAATGGTGTGTCGGCGAACTGACGCGAGTGAGGACCTTGGTCTAGATGGTGTGGGGCTTACACACTAGGCTACCTAGGTGTTGGTGAACTGACGTGAAGGGGGTCGGAGTGACCAACGAGTGGTGGGATTTAACCTCGTGATTTTTCCTACATACCATGCCTTGAAATGGATCAACGACCTTGTAGTTTAGGTGAATGTGGTGGGTATGGGCGAATCGATGTGAGGAAAGGACCTTGGTCCGACAGGTAATGGGCTTGAACCTCAGGGAGGCTTCCTACGTATTGTTCCTTGACATGGATCAAAGACCTCATAGTTTTCTTGGGGCGTTTCGGCAAACCGACGTGAAGATAAACCTTGGTCCGATGGGTATCCTCAGTGAACCCACGTGAAGGTGGACCTTGGTCTGATGGATGATGGGCTTGAACCTCAGGGAGGCTTCCTATATACCATGACTTGACATGGATCAAAGACCTCGTAGTTCAAAGGGCTTCGTCAGTGAACCAACGTGATGGTGAACCCGGGGGTCCACTGGTGGTGGGCTTGAACATCATGAGGCTTCCTACGTACCATGCCTTAACATGGATCAAAGTCCTCGTAGTTCGGGATGGTCACAATGGCCTACCGCTGGAACGGAATGCATTTTAACGTCATGCGGGACGACGGTGGAACCTGACGTGAAGAAATGATGGTGGGTGGGCTTGAGCCTCATGGAGGCTTCCTACATACAATGCCTTTACATGGATCAAAGTCCTCATTGTTTAAAATAGAGGTACAATTTAATGTCATGCAGGAAAACATACAGTTTAACGTCATGATGGACGGGGGCATACAGTTTAACGTCATGATGGACGAGGTATTGCCATGGCCAATGCTTACTCTAAGTCCACGTGAGTCCTTCTCAGTGTGAGAAACAAGAGGCAGTAGAGACCTGATGATCACGTCATGAAGGGTGCATCTTTGAGAAGTGAAGAGGGGCTTACGCGTTAGGCAGCCCATGGTGCTGGGACTTACTCCATGAAGGAGGCCCAAAGTGCGGCAAAGTGCATCGGGAGAGGGATTGGGGACCAACGATGGAAGGTTCCTCATTCCCTATCGTGCCCTCCACTGGCCTTGGAAGTGGGGAAGTACAATGGTGCATGGGTTCTACCTTCCGCAAAAGGGGCTAGGGAGGGGGGATCACACCAAGGTGGTTTCCCTTCTCCCATGGACATACACCACTCCGATAAGGAGGATATCATCCCATGTGAGGGTGATTCCATTCCCGTGTATACGAGTGGTGTATAGAATGTCCGAGCTGGGGGGACCCTGCGTACAAGGCACGGGGTGAGGTTATAGTTTAGCGTCATGTGTTGAGGACGAGGTGCTTGGCAGTTTAACGTCCTCCAGCTCGGACGAGGTTGGTTTACTCCACACCCCTAGGACTTACATGACCAGTACCCTCTGCCGCTTGGGGAGGGAAGGTACCGGCAATGCCGTGGTAAAAGGGGGTCATAGAGTGAACCATCGAGGTATCCACGTTATCATGGCTATACGAAGAAGCAATAGTCGTTAGCGTGCCTATGAGAAGAAGCATTAGGCGAAGAAACTCTACGGGTGGTGTCATCCATGGGACTTTGAAATCACATCGTGCAAACCAGGAGGGTTGCACGGGAAGGGGAATTGCCAAGAAAAGGGGTGTGCTTCGTGAAGCTAAGTGCCTTAGCCATAGCATTGGGAATATGTACAAGTGGGAGGTGCTTCGTGAAGTGTAAGGGTGTTCGCGGAGCATTGCCTCATGAAGTGGAGGTGCCTCGTGAGTGTGAGGTGCCTCGCGAAGCAAGGTGCTGTGAAGCAGTGTGCTTTAAGAAGTATAGTGACCCTGCCTTGGCATGTGGATCACTGGTACATGATGGGTGTTTCACGAAGTATAAACGCTCCACAACTGCCTGGGTTCCCTTGGGAATCCCCTTCCGTCGCGAATTTCCTTAGGCTTCATGAAGGGCATCCCTCTCGGAAGAGGGGCTCAAAACGAGACAAGGTGAAGGCCTCTCGCGAAGTGAAAATACCTCGCGGAGCTCATGATTCCCAGGGCGAAGGGTGCTTCGCGATTCGGGAACTGAGAAGCCGAATGGTCAGATTTTTCATCTCTTGAGCTCAGGGGGAGCTAGGGTATTTATATGCAAGGGGTGCCGCGGAGAAAAAATCATGCGGCACGAAGGGGGGCCTCGGTGGCTTCGCAGTGGGTCGTAGACGTCAACCGGAATCGCGGAGTGGTACCGCCTCCTCTACTTCGCGGCGGGCCAGGAACGTCAGGAAATTCATAGAGTGTTACTGCCTCTGGGGATTCGCAGCGGCCCAAAAACGTCTAGCCGTTCACAGAGCGTTACCGACTCTGGGGATTCATGGTGGCCGCGTTGTTCAGTGGCTTCGTGTCGGTGCTTCGCGAGGCAGCGCACAGACTTATTTTTCTTCTTCCAGCATCCAATATTTTTGGCACCAAAAAATACCCCCCTCAGACATAGAGCCACGGAGGGACCAAGGGTCGAAGTCTGAGGGAAAATCACCAAAATTATCGGTAGTTTGCAGTGATGACTCATGAAGAGAGTGCGCGGGGCGGACAGCGGTCGCATGGTCCAGACGCGCCACGATGCTTCGCACGGGAGAGACGTACCGTGAAGCTCTGAGGTCGCCGCCAACAAAGAGGGGGACTGACCTCCCTTTTGTCCTCTCACAACTTTTTTCCTTTTGCTCTCTCGACTTCACGAAGCTATGCGTACTCCACGTCTGGTCACCGCGATTCGAGCTTCACAGCGAACCGCGAGTCTCCAACTCCGCGACTATGCCAAGAAAACATCTGCTTGAAAGACGAGGCCAGGCTCCACGTCTTGGCTTTGCGGTCGAGCTTCACGAGCGACCTTCGCAAAAAACCTCCGCGATCCGACCTGAATTTTTTCGGAGTTCTGAAACCGTAATGGACCATCAAGAAGTTTTGCTGGGGGTGCTTGCAGACGCTGCCCGGAGGGATGTGATGGCCAACCGTCTAGGCCTTGGAGAGATGTTCTGAAGTCACTTGGACCACAATTCTTTGAAATACCTCCTATCAGAAATCCAAAAGGACTATCCACTGTGTAAGAAGCATCCCTTATATGGCTTCGGGCTGAGGGATGATGTCTTCATTCTTGAGGCGAGTAGGGATGAACCAGCTTGCTAGTTCAGGAGAACGCCATACCAAAGCCAATGGTTCTGGGTGGCTGATGGTCATGCACGGGAGGACTTCACACCCATCACAACCGACTGTCTGTAAAACCATCTAAACAACATCGACGGAGATCCACCACAAATGGAAATGTCCCCTCCCACATACCACACCATACTGAAGGTGGCTCTACAGGATCTGAAGAAGGGGTGGTCCGACGAGTGGGACCTGCACCAGGGCGGTAAGTTCACCAACAACTGGGCATGGGCCTACTAGGTAGGTGCCTCATACGAGGAGTTTGGGGCTGAGCTGAGGTGAGTGGGCCAGTACGAGGTGGCATGTGCCTCCCAATTCCACATTTATCTATGAAAATAGCTGATGCCGGAGTTGCTGAGTAGATGGTCTTCTAGGACCAACACTTTTCACCTGCACCATGGGGAGGTGGGTATCAGTCTGTGGGATGTCCATCAGATTTCGGGGGTCCCGATCTTGGGGTCCATGTATGATGAGTTCCTACCCGTCATGAGCATGTGGGAGGATCCGGAGCAGATGTCGTGACTGGCGTCAGCACTAATGGAACTAGTACCAGGAGAGGACAAGGAGGTGGTGAGAGATGACCACTTTAAGAAGTTTTTCAAGTGGTTCCTGAACTTCTCGGGGGATCGAGAGTTCCCTCTGAGGCCTCGAACGTGTCCTAAAGGGGCTCAATGGGACAAGGAGGACTCATATTGGCAGCTCTTGGAAGACAGCCAATGGGAGACTTGGGGTTTCAGTGTTAGCACTGAAAAGCAGCCAATAGTCCGGCTGGAGGCGTTCATCACGACCCTTATCTGTGGTTGGATCCTACCGGTGAGGGATACCAACATGGGGGTGCATCCTAGCTCGTTCATCATGGAATCCATGCTGGCGATGGGAAGGCGGGTCAATCTGGGGATTTCGATGCTCACAATATTATATAGGATGATGTGGCATCTTATCGAGGGCAAGAAGATGCCAATGATATGCGGGCCCTACCACCTTTTGTATGGGTGGATTGCGGCGCACATTAGGGGGGTTTACGAATACCCGAACCTTAACTTACCACTAGGATCAAACTTCCACCCTTCCATTCTGAACGTAGCTGGGAGCTTCCCAGTCTAATTAACCATGCCGATGGTGCTGAACCGGGTGTGGAAGGTGGAAGATTTCATCTTCCACCCATTTCCTTTACTGACGGGAGTGCGTACTAATGATAGTCAGGGAACCGAAGAGCACCGGTCCTATCTCATTGCCTTTCGAGGCGGAGTCTTTGTGGTACGAGTGGACCGTGAGCCGCTCTGTGAGCCATACGCCCCACATCGGTTTGCAGGGAAATTCCAGTGCCTGCAGCAGCTGACCCCACAGGCCTATTGGGAGGTGCATCATGAGGAGAACCCATGTGTAATGAGGAAGTTGTGGCTCATGTTCACATGGGAGGATGGGAAAATGCGAATGGCATTGCCTCCGTCCACCGCCGATTTCGGATTGGTGAAGGAGTATGCCATTAGCTGGGAGGCATCTTATCTGGAGGAGATGCTGAAGAAGACAATAGTTCGAGCTGCTGGCGGCGGGCCTCTCCTGTCCCGAGGTCATGGTCGGAGGGTAGCAAGGGCCTCTCGCGGTGGCAGGGCTTCCGTAGCGGCGAGACCTTCACCTGCTGATGATCCGGCAGAAGTGGCGGATCCAACAATGGTAGTGGACTCAGTGGTTCTGGAAGAGAAGAGACATCTGGAGGGGCATTCACCGAGGGGGTTTTGCAGGATATCCACTCAGGCTCTGGGGAAGCGGTTGTGCCATATCGACATGCCAAAGGATGTTGTCTTCCCAGAGGCCTGGGAAATTTTGGACGTCAGACGACAATTCCTCAGTCCACCCGAGATGTGGGCACACTTGAATCATCTCGGGATGAAGTAATCGGGCATAGGCCCAGTCCGGGCTGGTTTCACGACATCTCCAGCGGAGGCTGAGCAATACATGGATGAGCTGGGGGACTACGTTCACTCTAGTGGTGTCCCACGCCCAATAACAGACCAGGTGAGGGTACTGCTGGATCGGACGGTTCCCCCATAGCTGTAAGCCGCCGATCTGATGGAGCGCTTCCCTCTACCAGGAGAATCAGATGAATCCTCTAGAGAGGATGAGGCCGCCAGGGGGAGCCCGTTGGAGGAGGCCGAAGATGGAAATCAAGACAGGGATTCCGATGATTTCAAGGAGGTTCTCAAGGTAGCATTCCAAATCTCTTTCCTTAGGGTCCGCTCTAAGGACATCATGGATTTATTAACAATATTTTAACTATGCAGGAGGAACTTGTACGTAGAGCTCGCTCTCACCCTTTGGCGGGTGATGATGCAGGACCTTCAGAACCCGCTCCTGCGGTTGCATCCAGTTTTTGGTCTGGCAGGGCTAGATTACCAAAGGTGGCTCTTCCCGAATATCCAGACCTTCCGACAGTATACAAAGGTCCACGCCTTGGGGTCGCGTCAGCATCGACTCCAGAGCAGCACCAGGAGTTCGATCTCTGTACGTTTTCTCCACTGGATTCATTGATGTCATATGTAGATCATTGCCAACTAACTTCTATGCCCTTCTTTGTCGTATTGTTCTCTGACTGGCATGGGCTGCTGCGGAAAGGCTGGTTGGGATGTCTTGTGGAATCCCTCCTAGAGGCATGCCAGTGATAGTGAAGATAGTTCCCCCATCTACCCAAGTTGCAACACTCCCTATTATTGGCAGGACCACCACCAGGGTCATGCCTGAGGTTATTGAGGTGGAGTCCGATGATGAGGATCAACCTGTCGACCCAAGCCCCGCCACGCCTACCCCGACGCCAGATGTCGTGCCAGATTCAACGCCAGACATAGATCTTGCCAAATATTACTTGTGGGTGTATCCTGCATACGATTCTCCCAATCACGCAGACTGGGATGAGACGACCTCTGATGAAGAGGACATCAAAATAGTTCATGTGGACTACGCGAACATTGCACTGGGGAAGTGGATGCCTAGCATCCTCATATGCTCATCCGAGATCTCATGGCAGAGAAGATCCGGGAATACGATCACGTGCCCAGTGTGGGCTGGCAGTGGAGGAAGGCGAAAAATGTCTAGAATCTCCAGGAGGCTGAAAACGAGGTCCAATAGCTGCAGGACAGGGCATATGAGCACTCAGCCTCTCTTAATGCACAATCTGGACTAATCTCATGGTTGAAGGCTCAGCTGGAAGAGATAGAAGAGCATATGAGGATGGCTTCAAAAGAGATGGATTCCATTCAGGCTGATATAGAGAGGGCCCGAGCCGAAGCTAACGAACTACGCTCTATCACTACTGAGGAGGAGCGGGAGCTGAGTTGGCAGCAACAATTTCTAAATGCCACAAGTCAAAGGGTGGCAGAGTTGGAATGCTCTCTTGATGGGGTCAATCTATCCATGGGGGGAGTCGACCCCGGGGTACTGTAACAATTACAAACCCTTTAATGGTACTCTCGTGCTTCAATTTTATTCTTTCACTGAATGTCGTAGCATGCACGATTTCCACTGTTTTCACTGGTACATTTCATCCTTACAATGTTTGCGGGACGTCTGGCGACAATTCCCTAAGCTCACGTGGGTCAGGCCCGACGTGAGAAACAAGAGATAGTTGCCTTACCGTCCCACCCGACATAGGAGTGTACACCAGACCTCAGGCATCCGGGGTTTGGATAACCGGTCCAGATTTCTGGGATGTATGAGAGACCTGACCGGAGAAGGATGTTCTCAGAAGATCCAAATTACCGTTTCATCAGCGTGCTCTTATGCACGAATAGTGCAACGCTAGGGGTGCCGAAATCAGTCCGAACAAATGGAAATGGAAAGTGTGAATCATGAAAGCCAATATTCGGAACACTGTGGGGATGGCGTGACAATAATGGATGACCGTTAATCGTGGCTGAGAAACTTTAACCTTACTGTGTTAGCCTTAAATGGGGAAAATAGGTGAGGGTAGACCATTGACCATGTTCAAAACACGGGACCATATTGCAAATGTTGTCAATCAGTCTTTCAGGAAGTTGGCCAGGGAGAGCAGGCAGACCTTATGTCAAGAATCCATACTATTAGGGGGTCATTCCAAATATGACCAGTATTCCGGGACATTGGCCCCGGACGACAGGTGAGCTGATGCGGCATAGGACCAGGCCGTTAGGGGGTCCCTTTAGACATTAAATAGGATGGGGATCCGAATAATTGGCACGCAAAGCATGGAATATGGAGTGATGGTTTGTCCGAACAGAATCCTACGCTCATGAAATTACACTACCGCGGTGGGAGTTCTCCAGATGGGCGCATCAGTTTGATCATGGATCATTCCTTCTTTTAGACAGGGCCTCTCTAGTGAGGGGGTCTGTCACTTCCCAATATAATCTTGGGGCATCCTGAACTTGTTCAAGGCAGAGTCATAGTTACATGGTCCCCTACGAGGAGTCCGGCCAGGGGGAGAAAAGGGGAAGAACGTGATTTATGATTCCTTTGGGCTGGACCCTAAGAAAAATATCAGGGTGTCCATACGTATCCCATGAAGATGGGAATCAATCCACACGTAGTTTTGGGGGGACGATGAGAAGCCTGGACGTGTTGTTACACATCCTGACAAAACTACTAAGCCCATGTGAGTCATGCTCGGTGTGGGAAACAAGATGTAGTGGTGGGAATTTCCCTACACAAAAAGGGGTAGGTTGGGGCGAAGGGATGCTCGGTGAATATCGACCCCCTAATACTAACACAACTATGTGGTGCACCAAGATGCATGAAGAGAAAGAGCCAAGCATGTTGGAATTCCACTTGAACATGAGGAAGTGGAAATGTGTGAATCATGACGCTCGAGATTTGGACCACGATTATGGTGGCGTGATGATGGAGTATAACTGTTAACCATTGCGGAAACACAGCATCTGTATCACATTAGCCTAGAATGAGGACAGACGAATGAGGGTCGACCGTTGACCATGTTCGAAACACGGGACCATGTCGCAAATGTTGTCAGAGATCCGTAGGGATGTAGGCCCGAAACGATCAGAGGTCCATTAGCTCCAATATCCATGGGGAGCCCTTAAGCCTAGCATCCATGTCGTCCGAGGGTCCTTTAGGATGTGGAAGAGGACGAGGATCCAAATAGCGAGCTCACAAATCATTTTCATGGGATGAGGGGAATGTCCCCATGAAAATCCCACACTTCAATCTCTTTGTCAAAACACATTTGAATACGACAATGAGATGTATTAGATAGAGGGAGAAGATTCCTTTACCATAGGGAGATCTTAGTTTAGGGTCGTAGAATTTGGACCATGGGTGAGAGCAAACATAGAAGGCACACGGTGGGGTAACTCAGACACCTGACGTGAATGGGAACCGGGGGTTCTGACAATCATGTGCTTCTCAGAAAGTTTTAGGTCGACGGACCGAAGATGAGAGTTGGGCTAGGCCCGCGGGGAAGTGGTCGGGCACTCTTACGTATCTCATAAGGATTAGAATCAAGCGTCACATATTTCTTGAAGGTGGCTGGGTAAGATACCAGTGTGAGGAAAAAGGGGAGTGTGGGCGTGGCCCTTGCACTAAAATAAGCAGAATTTGATAAATCTCATTTGTCCATTAAGGTGAGTGGTTTTTTTGTGAAGCAACAGGCCTAGGGTAGCAAGTCGTAGTGTCTCCACAAGAATGAAGCCATGATATGCATTGAAAAATGGCATGGCACGTGACCAATACCCAACGTGATGTCCTCCATAATGAGGTCATCACAATGTAGTGCCTTTTATTGTCATGCGGCCAGGACGATAATGTCACAGTTTAGGGTCGTGTGATAGGACCAAGCATGCATTTTAACATCATGCAGCGCATACGTATCAGAGACGATGTTAGACAGGGGATGTGTACGGTGTCGTGTGACATAACCGACACGAATGGGGACATAATCCCATATTATACCATATGCAATCCTGAGATAGGAACCACGGGCCAAGGGGTCCATATAGAGGTGAGAGGTGAAGGGGCATAGATTAGTTCCCCAAATGAGCTAGACCCGAAAATGAGATGTCTGTGCGGTCTTACGTATCCCATGAGGATGGGAATCAAGATGAACGTAGTTCTGAGGAGATATTAGTTTATGGTCTCAGAGCTCGGACCATGGGAGCCCTGAAGGACGTCGTATTGCAGCTTTGTCCCCCTGATAACCAAAGGTGCACAGAATGGTAGAGAAAATTTTGTCGAAATTCCACCTAGACATGATGGGGTAGAACGTAATGTGAATCATGTAACCAACATTCAAGGCCGGGAAGGGCCGGTGTGACAACAGAGGATTACTGCTGACCATGTTCGCAACACAGAATCCTGTCGCGTTAGCCTGAAATGGAGAAAACAAATGAGCATCGACCGCTGACAATGTTCGCAACACGGTATTTGTATCAATTTTTCATCTAAAACCCTCGGGGGCGTTGGCCCGTAATGGTAGGAGAGCCCTTGGGCACTGTATCCAGACAGTTTTTGGGTGTCCCTCCGGGTGTGAAAGATGATGGAAGGCTGAACGAATGGGAACACGAAGCTTGGCAAGTGGAAGGAACTTGACCAAGTCGAATATGACACTCTTGCTCCTAGACCAGATTACTCTTAACACATGGGCGAACCACTGCAAGGGGTCGAGGGACTCAACTTGAGGGCAACCAAGAGATGGTTGATTCCCAGGACATGGGGGCATAATTCCAAAACCCATGTACCTCACCTATATATCCCTCTGGTGGAGAGGGATAAGCCAAGGGGCCTAGGAGACTGGGAGATCAGGATATCCCTAAGAGATTGGGTTGGACCCAATGTCTATACATCTGGTGGTCCTACGTATCCCATGAGGATGGGAATCAATCCAGACGTAGTTATTAGGAGATCTTAGTTTTGGTCTTAGAACTCGGACCATAGGTGGATGGAAACTTTCCAGGTAAGCGTAGACCTTGAACCGATCCCTAATCCCACATGAGTTAAACTTGGTGTGGGAAACAAGGGGGGAGGATCCTTATCGCAATACTTGAAACATCCATCAAGGGGAAGTTGGTGAAGATCCCAGAAGAACGCCTCTAACATAGCTTTGTTCCCCTAACGCGCTGATGTGCACTGAGGAATAGTACCAAGAGTTTAGAAACTCTACTTGGACAATGGTAAGAATGGAGAAGGATGTCAATCATGTAACCAGTATTTTGGGCTTAATGGGGTTGGCATGGCGATGGAGGATTATTATTAACCATGGTGGAGAAACAGTGTCCATATTGTGTTAGCTTGAGGTGGGAACAACAAACGAGCATCGGCCTCTGACTACACCATACACTCCCTATAAAAGAATCGGGGTCATGCACCCGACCATTGGCACCACCCAGAAAGATGTTTTTCGCTTTGAGATTGGGCAGAATCAATCACTAAACTCGATGTTTGGGACATCTTGGGGTGGAATTGAAGATCTGGGATGGTGACCTGACATGGGAGCAACAAATGAGCATCGACCGCTGACCACGTTCGAAACGTGGGACTTGTGTCGGCTTTTTTTTCGACATCCTCGAGGGCGTTGGCCCGAAGTGGTAAGAGGGCCCTTAGGCCAAGCATCCATACCATTCGGGGGTCCGTCCGGATGAGGAAAATGATGGAATCCCGGTCAAGGAATGGGTGAAGAATATCCATACCCATCTACGAGAGGGGTGAACATCTCCAAGGGAGGGGATGTGTAGCCGGGTTGAGGATTTCTCGACGTGAGTTGGGGAAAATGTGTGCACCCTTCCATATTTCTTAACCCAAGGGGAAGATGTTGGATTTTGGGCTGGGTCAACAAATGTATGGGCATTCCTACGTATCTCATTATGATGGGAATCAAGCCATACGTAGTTCTAGAAGGCCATGCAGTTTAACGTCGTGCGGTAAAGATGTGGGAGGATAGAAGAATGGGAGTGGGAACATGGTACGACCATTATAATCCTCGTATAAGTGGGGATAAGGAAGCCTACTACTCATCATGCAAGGATCCTCCGAGTAAATTATACCCAAAGGTGATATTCAAAGAGAATAGCTCGGGGTTGGGCTCAAGACGAGACGTTTGAGCATTCCTATGTATCCCATTAGGACGGGAATCAAGCCATACATAGTTCTTGAAGCGCAGTTTAACGTCATGTTGGACGAGAGATGCGTCTCATCTGGGGGCATGTACGGTACAGCGGGTAACCTGATGTGAATGAGGAAGTAATCCCACACCACACCGTATGATCCCATAAGAGAGCCCAAGTCGACGAAGGCCAAGGGGCCTGAGGCGGAGCCTCTGTCAGGAAGGCCTGACCAGCTTGCAGTTTAACATCTTATAGTAAGGACAGGGGCTAGGGGCCCGAAGAGGCCAAAGGGAATGAGGCTAAGCCTCGGTCTGGAAGTCCTGAATGGCTTGCATTTTAACGTCTTACATTAAGGATGAGGGAGATCTTAGTTTAAGGTCATAGAGCTTGGACCATTTTTCAGTTTATCATCCTACAGGACGATATCACAATTTTTATGTCATGCAAGACTATGGTGCAATTTAGGGTCGTGTGGGACCGTACAGTTTAAGGTCGTGTTGGACCAAGGGGATCAGGAAAATTACTTCTTGAGGAACTTGGCGTTGGTGGGAGGAGTTATGCGCTCACCATCCGTGGTCACCAAGGAGTATGCTCCGTTGGAGTAAACCTTATGGATGACGTAAGGTCCTTCCCATTTGGGCTCAATATTGGGTGGTTTCCTTCCAGGAATCATTGGCGCTCGATGGGCCAACACTAGGTTTCCTTGCAGAAAAGAGCGAAGGAAAACCTTCTTGTTTAAGGCTCTAGATACCTTATTCTAATGCCTTTCCAGATTGTGCAGGGCACGAAGCCGGTTCTCGTCCAATGCTTCCAATTCAGCTAGACGGATTTTGGCCACCTTATCTGGCACATGCTGGTCATAGACTACAGTGCGTAATGATGACAGCTGGATCTCAATGGGCAGGACGGCCTCGGCCCTATATACCAGGGAATATGGGGTCACCTGGGTGGAATTGCGAGTCGTCGTCTGATAAGACCAGAGGGCATTGGGGTGCTTTTCTGGCCAAATTTTCTTGTTCTGACCAACCATTTTCTGCATAATGTTAGAGAGGGTTTATTTGAATGCATCGATTTGTCCATTCACCTATGCATGATAGAGAGAGGTATGGTTCGAACGGATATTGTACTTGGCGTACAGTTTCTTTAGCTTGGCTACTCAAAAGTTGTTGCCGTTATCAGTGAGGACAGTGTGAGGGACTCCAAACTGGTGGATGATATTGGAGCTCACAATGTCAAAGATGGAATAGGCCTTGACATCTTTGAGTGAAACTTCCTCTTCCCAATTGGAGAATAGATTTGTAGCAATTAGGATGAACCTACACTGGAAAGCTGTCGCCGGTGGATATGGTCCCATGACATCGAGCCCCCACACTGCAAATGGCTAGGAATACTTGGTGGAGTGGAGAGGCTCTGGCGGCTGATGCAGGAAGTTAGCATGAACTTGGTATGCATGGAATCTCTTGTAAAACTCGATACAATCATGGATCATAGAGGGACAAAAGTAACCCAACCTCTGGATCTAATTGGATATCTTGGGCTCGGCCTGGTGGGCACCGCAGGAATCGGCATAAACCTCTTGTATGACCTGAGAAATCTAGGCTCCTTGAATGCAACTAAGGAGAACACCATCGAAGCTCCACTTATAGAGGATCTGCTCAAGACTGGGACCACTCTGGAGGGTAAATTGCAGTGCGCGGCATTGGATTTGCTTGTGCTCGGACCGATCGTCCGGGAGGCAACCATTTGGAGATACTCGTCAAAAGGTTCTCTCTAGTCGAGAGTGGACTCAACCAATATGTCTAACAATCCTGGGACCCCTGGCGTAGAAGGTCTGGTGGTAAGGTAACTTACCCACAGGCCGTCGTTATCCCCTAGGGTGACGGGGGAAATGACACTCCGGTGTGACACATGTATGATAAAATCATCTTTCTTGGGTTTTTCGAGCAATGCAGCTAAGCCAGCCAAAGTGTCTGATCGCACGTTCTGTGACCGAGGGACATGGGTAACTTCTGGCCGAGAAGAGAACTGGGCCACTAGACGGAGGGTTCACTCCATTAATGGCACGAGCTCCAGTTTCCTGACGATATAGTTACCATTGACCTTCTTGATGAACAGTTCGGAATACCCTTTCACATGTAGATGGGGCACATCGATCTCAAGGACCAGCATGAGACCAGTGATGAGAGCCTGATACTCTGCCTAGTTATTGGTATAGCCCTCTGACAATAGGAATGAGTATGGCAGAATGGATTCCACCGAGGTGATGAAGACGATACCCAGGCCCACTCTGTTGAACTTAGGATTGTTGAGCCTCCTACCGGTGGGACTCCGGGAGGCACTATCGAAGTGCATTTTCCAACATGAGACGGCACGATCGACTGAGAGGATTGCCTCATCAGGAAAATCCATATCTAGGGATTGATCCACAGAGGTTGGATGGGCAGCTAAGAAGTCTTCCAATGCCTATCCCTTGATGGCCTTCTAAGGCACGAACATGATGTCAAACTTCTGGAGGATCACTGCCCACCGCGCTAGTCGGCCATTTAACATAGGGCGGTTCAGGATGTACTTCAGTGGGTCTACCCGAGAGACCAAATGTACCTCATGGTTCTGCAGGTAATTCCACAACTTCTGTATGGTGAACATGAGCGCAAGGCAGCTCTTTCCAATAGGGGAGTATCTGATATCCGTATCGAGGAGCATGCGACTGAGATAGTAGAAGTTATTCTCTGTCCCCTTATTGTTCTTCTCGGTGAGAAGCGTGATGAGGGACCATTCCAGGGCGGTCACGTAAAGGACCAGCGACTTTCTAGAGATGGGTGGCATCATGACCGGAGGTTAGAGCAGATACTGCTTGATTTCATCGAAGGCGGTCTGACACTCTTCATCCCATTCATAGGCGGCACCTTTCTTCATGAGCTGGGAAAAAGGGCTTACACATGTCATCCAGATTCGCAATGAATCGGCGTATATAGGCTAAGTGTCCTTGGAGACCTCGAAGCTTCTAAAAATTTCTCGAGGGAGGCATTTGGATGATGGCCTTGATCATCTATGGGCCGATCTCAATGCCTCAGTATCTAACAAAGAAACCAAGAAACTTCCCAGAGGTGACCCTGAAGGCACACTTTAACGGGTTCATCTTCAGGTGGCATGAATGGAGGAAGCCGAACACATTCTCAAGGTCCATGAGATGGTCCTGGCGCTGGAGATATTTGACCACTAGATCATCAATGTAGTATTCCAATTGCATCCCCAGAATCGGATTGAATATGTGATGCATGGTCCGTTGATAGGTGGCACCTTCATTTTTCAGGCCGAAGGGCATAACCTGGTAACAAAAAGTAACTTGGGGAGCCCTGAAGGCAGTGAAATCCTTGTCCTCGAGGGCCATCCGTATTTGTTTGTACCCGGAATACCCATCCATGAAGGAGAGGACTTGGAACCCGGCCATGACATCAATCAACAACTTTGTCACTAGGAGGGGAAAATCATCCTTTGGGGAGCGACGATTGAGGTCGTAGAAGTCGATGCAAACTCTGATCTGCCCGTTCTTCTTCCTGGATGGCACAATGTTGGCAATCCACCTAGGTTATTGTACTTCCTTGACAAAGTTGGCTTTGATAAGCTTGTCAACTTCAACCTCGACCATGGAACCGTGAGAAGGGTTCATCTTTCTTGGAGGCTGCTTAAACCCGCGATGGTTTGTCGGGAGACCAATGTGGTGGATGGATACCTGGGGATGTAGTCCAAGAATCTCGTCGTACCTCCAAAAAAACCCATCACGGTGCTGTTTGAGAATATCCATGTACTGTTGCTTCTCCTCGAGGGGCATGGCTACACTGATCAATGTGGGTCTCAGATCTGCCTCGCTAACAAGGTTCACCTGTACCAGTTCATCAACCGTGATAGATATGCCTTCTTCAATGGTGATGGGAGCATCTTTCATATCCTCCTCTCCACCCGTGGAGGGATCTCCCGCAGGGGGAGATGATTTTGAGTTATCAAACCCTGATGGGTTACTGGTGCTGGCCTGGGTAGCAGCGGTCATCATATCATAAGACTCATGCACCACTGAGACCATTGCGTTGAAGGCAGTCGATCCTATCCCATCTGGCCTACGGCCCAAGGGGCCACACTAGATGACATCAAAGCATTAGTGACACGTCGGCCTGAGCCAATTGATTCCAGCCTGGTGAAAGAGACACGTATGATGTACCACCATTGCCACAAGCCTGACATCCCGATACCGCACAGGGGTAGGAGGTTCCAGGATAACCTGAGCCTAGATAGTGTAGGAGTATGAGGGGATTTTCTTCCATCGCTTGGACATGGGAACATGCCTTCCTCTTGTAACTATAACCACAAAACATTGCCCCATTTCGGGGTTCATGGCCTCCAACCGATGGATCAAGAAGATTTAGGCGTCGTACAGGCCTGCCCATGGATCACTTGTGATCGGGGTGGGTTCATCCTCACTTTCTAGGATTTGATTATCCTTTCTATTGTAATAGTCGGCGTCCAGATAGCGGGCTTCACAAGAGACAAAAGGAGACGCATCTCCTTGGAGCACACCTACTCGACCATTGAGGGAGTACATGAGGCATTGGTGATATGACGAAGGGACCGCTGTATGAAGATGGAGCCATGGCCTTCCCATCAATGCATTGTATGTGGTGTCTTGGGAGACAACCATGAACTCGGTTCTAGCAATTAAGCCACCAAAATTGGTCTTCATGTGGATCTTGCCAACTGGGGATTGTAATGTCCTATCATATCCCTGGATTCTGAGGTCAGAGGGAGTTAAATAATTTTCAGACAAACCCAGCTTTCGCAGTGTCAGAGTTGGGATTTGGTTAATCCCAGAACCCGTGTCAACAAGACAGTGATGGACTTCCAAGCCATTGAACTAGCCAGTGATGTACAGTGGGAGAATATTCCCATGTATGGGAGGGTCTTCATCTTCACCGGATAAGGATATAACCACCTAGAATTCAGCATTATCAATTGTCTCAGCATGGGAGGCTTCTGTAGCCTCTACCTCCATCTCAAACTGGAGGGGGATTCTTAGGGCCTCGACAAGTGATTCACACATTTCAGATGATAGGCGAAGAGCCTCAAGGATAGAAATTCTTGTTGGAATGGCAGCCAGGTGCTTCAGGACAACATACTTTTGTGCCAAATGCGAACCTCTACTTACAGGAGGTTGTTCTGCAATTGGAGGCATAACGGACCCTGCCGGCTGGACCGGCGGCTGGTTGGTACTGGGGACATCCCGCTACCTGCTAGTTGATTCCTGAAGAGTAGCTACTGGATGAGGATCGGACAACTGAGATTGTCCTGTAGCCGAGAAAGACCGGCCATGGTATGGACGAGGTAGCTCTGCATGATCTAGTAGCACAAACGGCGGTGGAGGTAGATATGAGGGCACTAGATGAGGTCGTGCGTGATGAGCTCTGTGTTGAGCCTGCTGTCTGGTTTCAGTAGCGTGCATGACCTGACTGAAGGAACCCGCTGACGTTCCTTGACGACCCATTTGGTTTGGGTTCCGATGACGTTGACATCAACTAGGGACATTGGGGAGGTTCGCATGGCGTTCCCCCTCGTCGGGAGTCATATAGGGATTTACCAGCTCCACGGTATTAACCGAAGCGTACCCCTGACTATCGCTCGAAGAATCATCCACCATTGGGCAGATTCTGGGGGAAATCCCCATCTCAGGGGGAATGAAATCAACAAGAGTACGGGATGGAGATGGTAGTGGTAGAGCGCGTTGCTTCTTCTTGCGCTGTCGTTGTTTCCCTTTTGGGAAGAGGTCAGCTGTGATGACAATGCAGTGGTACTGGTCACATATTCTGAAGGTTCTGGCTGATTCATTCATGCCTGAATGATGCCATGGGTGTGGGCGGCGGTTTTACGGGCCATCCAGTCATCGTACATCTGGGACCCATGGCTGGGAACCTGATGCCACTCGCCTTCGTTGTCGCTACCGATTTCTAACCCTACGAAGACACCTGCCACTTGTGTCGGGGCCAGGCCCAACCTGACTATGTTGTTGTCAACCTAGTCTTGAAGCCATTCTTTAAACACATAGCACAGCTTGAGGGTGTGCCCCAAAATTCGATGATAGGGGCAGTAGTTGGGGAGATCGGTGAGATTCACCTCTGACAACCTTCTGCACTCGGGTAAGCACACAATCCCTTGCTCTAGAGCACTTCGGAAGTAGCCAGGGACCTGATTCTCGTTGAATGAGTAAGTCTGGTGCCTTCTTTTCGGATAGGGGGACCAGATAGCCTGGCCCTGATGAGGGGCCGGAGGGACCTACCTAGGAGGCGGAGCCTGATTGGCCTGCCTAGGTGGTGGTGGTGCGTTGTGTGGGGGAACCTGTCAGTTCTGAGGTGGTCAGTACTAGGCAGGATCATGTGCTTGAAGTGGAGGGCCTCTACGGGGTTGTGGGGCCGGTGCCACTGGCAGTAATTCTAGCTGCCTGGGGGCTTCTTTTTGGGCCACCGTGGTGGGTTCGGCTCTGGAAGCTGACCTAAACCGTCGTTGAAGCCAGTAAAAGTTTAATATTTATATTCCTACTAACTACAGTATATGTGGAAAGCAGGTTTGAACCCACAGAGAAGGTAAATTTGGCCACTACTAAACTAAAAACTTGGAAAACTCCACTGTTGTCAGCAGCGGAGTGGTTTTTCAAATTTTCACTTTTATATTTTTATATCTTTTAAATTTTTTAATGATTTTATGTACTGTAAATTTAAACTACACGTCTGTTGTAAAATTGTTCTACCTATACTAAAACAGAGTATAGCTGATGAAATATGCACGAAGAAAATAATATGCTGATAAAAGACACAAGAGATGGGTGCTCAAGGATTGCTCTAGTCTACTGGTTTAAATCGTTTTTCCTATTCATGTAAATGTACTACTTTGTACCACTGAATAAAGGTGAATTAGCTCCCTTGCCAGGAGTTAAGTCGTAAAAATTGTACACTTTGAGTTCGCCACTCCAAAGATGTACAACTTCATAAAAATTATTTAAAAAGTCGACAGTACATAATCGCCGTGGGTACTGAAGTTATCAATTTGAGTTTAATGTTTTCAGAAAAAGGTTCTACAATCAAACTCGCAGAAAGATTATAGGTGCATGAAATTCAGTCTTGTGGTACAAAAAAGATGTATGTATTTAGAACTGATCTCGCTGATCAATTCTAAACACATTAAAATGTTAACTGAAAAGGACGAAAAAGATACCAGTAGAGCTAGAACTCTCCCCGAACTAGAAGACCTAGCTAGCTATACTATTCATTATAACTGCAGTAATAAGAAACATTACAGAAACAGAGTACACAAGTTTAAAACATGAGGGAGAAGGAACTCCTTAAGAATTCTCTACTCCTGAGTTCCTGGACTGCACTACTCAGTATCGTCCCTCCGGGTAATTGAGTTGCCTTCCAGTCAATCGCCAATCCCCCACAATGAATGCTGCTAGCTCTACTTAAGTAACGTTTTTCATCCTTTGCAAGTCACCGCCACATCTTCCACCAACTTCAAGAGTTCTTCACCCACGCACTGCACACGTGTGCTTAACCCGCGACAGGCACGTCACGTGAATTTTTCCCACGTAACTAACTTCAGATGAGTTTGTTGGATGAACCTATACATGTTTTAGTCCCTTGAATGAACCTGCAAATAAAATAGAATAGATAAATAAATAAAACCAAACACAAAGAATGAAAAATTGTTATTTTTTAGGTTAAGTGTTAGTTTTACTCGTTAATAATTAATTGATAATTTATTGATAATTTATTTAATTTTATATTATTTATATAATTATCCACTAAATATTACTATGATGAGAACATAATTTAAAATAAAAGTTATTACCTTAATTAGGTTGATAAATACTAAGTTATTATTATTATTATTTTCATTTCTAAAACTATGTTATCAAAAATTCAGAACATAAATAAATAGTTAAGATAAAATTTTAGAAAGTATTGACAATTTAAATTATTTCTATTAAATAGATTAAATTGTTAGATTAATTAATTAATTAGCTAATTTTAATTTAGTAATTTAAATTTATTACTTATGTTTTAGGTATTTTTTAAATTAATAAGTATATTTTATAGTTTATTTATAAATATTATAAGTTATATATTTAATATAATCAGTATATTAATTATTTTTTTTAACAATTGTTTATTAATTTGGTTTCGTAGTTTAATTTATAATTTATTTAATTATTTATATTATAATATTTTAAGTTTATTAATTTTATAAATTTTATTCTATATTAATTTGACATTGTAAATATAACTTTTATTAAAGTCCACTTTACATTAACTTTACCTTATTTAATTATTTTATCTTCTTTTGTTTTACTTTTCTTTTCTTATTGTTTTTATTTTATTACTATTTTTTATCTCCTCTTCCTCCCCCAAATCGGTGCACCGGGTAGGGGGTTTTGAGCTGCTTCTCCAAACAGAGTAGCGCATGGCAGCTCTCCTCTTCACCAACGGACTTCCAGCAACGACGACGGCTCCCCCGGCAGTAGCTAGTGGTGGCCAGCGGCGACCTCACCCTGCACCTCCCCTTCACGCAGCAGCGCGGGGTGGCACGACACTCCAGAATCTCGTGGCTCCGGCAGCATGCGTCTGGCTTCCTTCAGCGGTGGAAAGGAGCAGCTTCAAGCTTAATGCAGCGGACAACAACGACACCTCCAGCCCTCTTGCAGAGGCTCTGGCAGAGCTTCAGTTTCCAACAGCGCAAGAACTAGGTGTTTGGCTTCGTCTTCTTCCAGATGCCAGTCTACAAAGCTCCTATTAAAGGCCTCTCCTCACAGCTTCACCTAGCGGCGGGTTCAACTGGATCCACTCCTCGACGCGGTGGGCAAGGTGCACCTCCAACTGCGACAGCGGCTCGCGGCGCACTTCAGACACCAACGCGGCGGTGAGCTCCTCCTTCGTAGCAGTGACAACATCGGAAGTGAATCAAACTTCCTTCAGTACCGGCTAAACCTCCCATACAGCAGCAGGGCATCGACCTCCAGCAAAATCAGCGCTAAGCAGGTTTTCAACGGCGTAGAGGTCCTCACCTTCCAGCGGCTTCAAACCAGTTCAAGTCCTGTGCGTGGTGATTCTCCTTCGGCAACCAGCAATGACCTCCTCTCCTCATGCAGCGAACTCCTGCTCCAGTGCCTCCAGCAGTGCGTGGCTCCCATGGTGACACGACGGCTCGGTTCCACTCTAGCGGTGGACATCAGCTTCCCTACGGACCTCCTCTACACTTAAGCATTGTAGACCTCATCCTCGGCCACTATAGTGCATACCTCCTCTGTACTTAGCAGCGTGGAGACTCTCCTTCAACAACCCAGCGGCAGCAGCGAAGGGGTCTAGAGGCGTCGGGTTTGGCTCTCGTGGGTAGTGCAAGATGCAAGGATGGGGTTGGAAATCAGTGAGATGAAGGGGAGTTGGTAACGGTGAGGTGAAGCAGGGAAACTCCAATGGTGAGGTGAGGTGTAGAAGATGAGGTATAATAGTGAGAAAAAGAGGGGTACATCGGTGAGGTGGTGGGAAGCGGTGAGGATTTTGTACAGCTGACGGTGATGTAGGAAAAAGGTATCGGTGAGGAAACCATTTGGGTAAGAGGTCACCCTTACTGCATAACAGTGAGGAAAATAAAATAAAAATAAAAACTAATGGGGAGGTTGAGGGTCACCGGTTGGGATGCGGTGAGGTAGAGAATTAACGGTGAGGTAAACCTCACTGATAAAATAAAAATAAAGGGCTCACTGTTACACCAAAAGGTCACCGTTAAAGAATAAAAAATACAAAGGCTACTGATACAACAAAAATGAAGGTTACTGGTATAAATAAATGGAAGTCACCATTTGCTTAAAATAAGAGGTTACCGGTACCAAAATGGTCACCGTTATACAGCGATGTATGTGACAGTGCGGGGGTCATCGTTAGTTACACCATACCTCACTGGTAGACTAAAACCAAATAAAAACAAATTATTAACCAATCTGCATACATAAAATAATATAATTAATGTTTAAAAACTATTTAATAATTGATTAATTAACTAATTGCACACAAATAATTAAGGGAGAAACATTTAATTTAATTTAAAATGAATATTATTTACTTAAGCGACGATCATGAAGACTAAACACATAAAATAATAAAATTAATATAACATCCCGCCATTTTATAACATAAACTTTCATTACATTACACAAAACTGAGGATCGTTAAGGTTTAGTGTCCTGGAAACAAGGATCATAATACATAAAAAAAACATAAAAACATTCTTCTTAAACACTTGAAAGGCTTCTCCTTTAGTTCATCCTATGTTCATTATGCATCTCATAACCTGGGGACATACATCAAAAGAAAGGGTGAGCAGAAGGCCCAGTAAGGGAAACAAGAGGAACATTTTACATGTGAACTTGAGATACTTCAACAAGGACATGAAAAGAACTTTAAGGCATGAGAAAGAAATCATGAGGCATTTCATAATAAAAATAACATTTTTCATAACTTGAAGATGTGGCTACATCATTTAACATAGACAATCATGAACATATCACCAAGGTCCATCCCCAAGGTGTCATTTGAAAATTACCAAGGTTATTCACCAAGGTATCATGAAAATTGTAATCTCTAGTGGTTACATCATTACCCAATGCATTGGAGCGCTATCAGGGTGCACCCTTAAATTTGACTTTATTATCATGTGAGCCACATATATCATCATCAAACATTTCATAAATAACCCACATAGCATAAAATAAATGGGTTTCATTTCATAATCATAATGTTTTAAAAACTGCTTTAAAGACATGATCTTTACGTCACTTTAAACCCACGGAAAGGGAATGCGGGTCTCATGTATGTAAATCTCAGAATTTAAAATGGAACAATTTGATATATATGTGAATACCCTTGTAGAAATAAGAGCTTTGAGTATTCACTTTATAACATAAAATAATTTTTGAGAAAAGAGAGAGGCATTTTGAGGGGAAAATTCTGCAGCATAACGGCTAAGTTTCGGAGTTTTAGAAAACATTGAAATGGGAGGGGACATGGGTCACCCACTCATAAATGATCCATAAAACAGTAGGGTGAAAGAATATGGACTTGGAAATGAAATTTGGAGGACATACCATTTGAAAAGAAAAGCATGGAAGGAAGACAAAAATTAGATTTCTCTTATGAAAATTTGGCAGCCTAACGGCGTCACTTAAACTTCAATAAAAATGAATTTGCAAGATCAAATAGGGTCTCTCATCATATGATCATAAGAGATCAGTATGATAGATATAGAGATCATACCCCAACATAAAAAAAAGAACTTGAAAGACTTGACATGAAAATCGAACTTGAAAAAAATGAGAAGGGTGAAAGAATCCCTTAAAAATTCGGCAGCCTAACGGCGTCACTTAAACTTTCATAAAACGAAATGATGAGAGTAAGAGGGGATCTCTCATCATATAAACATGAAAGATCAGTAAGAGAAATATAAAAGAACATTCTCTCACATAAAAACATGGAGCATAATAGGAATGACATAAAAGAGATTACATGAAAAGAAAGAGAGGGGTCGGATCCCTTACCTTAAAACGTGACTCTTGAAACTCAAAGGATTGGACCTTGAGGGCTTGGGGGCACCTTGGGAGGACTCCTTGGAAGGTAAGAAGACCAGAAATTCGTTGGGGGAGAGTTGGGAGTGAAAACTAAGGGAGGAAAGGGTGGGTATTTATAGGGAAAGTGAGGGGACAAAGCATTAATGGCCAAGGGACACCTCACTAGTGGTTTGGCAAAACCATGGGCTTGCCCATGGTATTTGCCCATGGTATTGGCCACTTGGGACACCTCACACCTTATCTTACTATTCATAATTCGACCATATTGAATATATACTTAATACATCATTTAATGATGTCATTAAACACCCGTAACTTAAAAACTATACTTTCACTATTCACCGAAAATTCAACTTTCTCAGAATAATCCCAAAATTTCACCTTAACCAAATATCAATGCTATGATTTCAAAAATTAACTCCATTTTATAAAAATAATTTTCTAAATAATTTTAATTTTATTTTTAAATAAATACACTATTCACCGAAAATTTATTTTTTCAGAAAAATCCCCAAAAAATACCATAACATAATATCGATGCTCTGAGTTCAAAAATAAAGTCATTTTTATAAAAATAATTTTCTAATTATTTTTAATTAAATTTTTAATTAAAAAACACTATTCATCCGAAAAAACTAATACTTGAATAATAATTTATGAAACTGTTATTTACCCATTTTATTGAATCACATTACTTAATCAAGATGCCTAGATTATATTAAAACTTTCTTTGAGTGAAAATTACTAATCCATTTGGTCACATTACTAATCCTAAGCGTAAAATCACTATTCATAATTTACTATTCATCAAAAATTAAGTTGATCTTATTAGACTCTAAATTCCTTAATGAACACTTTTGTAGAAGACCATTTTTTGAAAATCATTACACATCATTAGTTATTTAGGGTTTACATAAATATTTCAAAATATCCCTTTTTCAAAATTCATCAATAAAATACATTCTAAAATTATCTATACATTTGAAATTTCACAAACATCACTAAAGGAAGAAATCTCAATTTATTCACCCGAAAGGATTACACAAGGAAACTAGGGTCTCATCACATAGCCCCTTATAACACTGGCATAAGACCTAAGTGTAAGGTGTGCTATGGTGAGAGAATCTGAGGGAGGCTCATATAACATTGCCCTAGTAGCAACCTCCACTAACTTGAACTTCTCCTGCAAGCGTTTCCGTTCAAGCTTGACACGCTGGAGTTCGGCTTGGGCTTGGTCCAGAGTGAAGCCCACAGATGCTACCTCCTTCCCAAGCTCTGATAAGTGGGCTTCATAAGGGTTGAGTCTACTGGATGAAGCCATTGACTCCTCTTTCTGCATTAACCATTAACGTCTTATTAAATCATTAAGAGTAAGTTAATATAATACTCAAAAATATTGGGTCGTTACATTCTTCCCCCCTTAAGAAATTTCGTCCCCGAAATTTATACTTGAGGCCTATCCGAAAAGGTGAGGGTACTTTTGCTTCATCGTTTCCTCGGGCTCCCAAGTCGCTTCTTCATACTTATGATTCCTCCACAACACTTTCACAAGGTGGGTAGTCTTGTTTCGTAGAACCTTGTCTCTACGGTCCAAGATCTCCACTGGCTGCTCCTCATAAGAGAGGTCATGTTCAAGTTGTACCACCTCTGGGTTCAGTACATGTGAAGGGTCGGGTATGTACTTCCTCAAGAGAGATACATGGAAGACATCATGAACTTGAGCTAGGTTCAGTGGAAGTGCTAGACGATAGGCCACTGCTCCTATGCGATCAAGGATTTCATAGGGGCCAATGTACCTAGGGCTGAGCTTCCCTTTCTTCCCAAACCGCATGACTCTCTTCCATGGAGAAATTCGAAGGAAGACTTTGTCACCAACACCAAACTCCAAGTCCCTTCGACGATTGTCAGCATAGCTCTTCTGCCGACTCTGAGCAGCCTTTATGTGTTGTTGGATGGCATGAACCTGTTCTGTCATCTCTTGCACGAGATCAGGCCCAAGAAGCTTCCTCTCACCAGTTTCATCCCAACAAGTAGGAGTTCTACACCGCTTTCCATACAGAGCTTCATAGGGTGCCATCTGAATACTCGCATGGAAGCTGTTGTTATAGGAGAACTCCACTAATGGGAGGTGTTGATCCCATCCACCTTTAAATTCCATTGAGCATAATCTCAACATGTCTTCGAGTGTCTGAATAGTCCTTTCAGATTGGCCATCAGTTTGAGGATGATAGGCCGTACTAAAATTCAATTCAGTGTTCAGAGCATGCTGAAGACTTCTCCAGAATTTTGATGTGAATCTTGGGTCACGATCAGATATGATGGATAGTGGTACCCCATGCAGCCTTACCACTTCCTTCACGTATATCTTGGCAAGCTGATCCAGAGAGAAATCTTCCCGAATAGAGATAAAATGGGCTGTCTTGGTGAGACGGTCCACAATAACCCATATCGCATTGTTTCCTTTGGATGTTTTCGGGAGACCAGTTACAAAGTCCATGGTGATATTATCCCACTTCCATACTAGTATGGGTAGCAGTTGTAATACCCCCTTAAGAAGTTGTCTTTCTGCCTTTACTTGCTGACACACCAGGCACCTTGTAGTGTAATCGGCAATCTCCCTCTTCATGTTATCCCACCAATAATGATCACGAAGGTCTCTATACATCTTAGTGCTTCCCGGATGTATAGAGAAAGTAGAGCTATGAGATTCATCCATCAGTTCTTTCTTTATCTCCGGAATAGATGGAACACATAGTCTTGTACGAAATTTCAACATGCCTTCTTGGTCAATATTGAAATCAGGGAACTTCCCATCCTTTACAGCCTCGAACTTCTCCTGCAGCAAAGGATCTTCTTTTTGAGCCTTCTTGATCTTCTCTAGTAATGAAGGTTGAGAAATCATTTGGGATAGGGTTGATGATGTCCCTTTCCTTATAATTCCCATGTCCAGTTTTACTAGATCTTTAATCAAGGGATCTCCCAGGATCCTCATTGTTGCCAGAACAATAGGATCTTTCCTGCTTAACGCATCCGCGACTTTGTTTTCTCTTCCAGGGTGATAATGAACTGAACAATCATAGTATTTAATAAGCTCCAACCATCTCCTTTGTCTCATGTTCAATTCTTTCTGAGTGAAAATATACTTTAGACTTTGGTGGTCAGTGTATATATCACATTTCTCCCCATAAAGATAGTGCCTCCATATCTTTAGAGCAAAAACAACTGCTGCCAGCTCTAGATCATGCGTAGGATAATTCTTCTCATGAATCTTCAACTGTCGAGATGCATAAGCAATTACTTTGTCATTTTGTATGAGGACGCACCCAAGCCCTTTCAGAGATGCATCGCTAAAAATAACGAATCCTTCTCCGATAGAGGGTAGTGTCAACACAGGTGCAGTAACCAATCTCTTCTTCAGCTCTTGGAAACTTTCCTCGCATTCCTTTGTCCAGATGAACTTAACCCCTTTTTGAGTCAACTTGGTTAGTGGATTAGAAAGCCGTGAAAAGTTTTTCACAAACCTCCTATAATATCCCGCTAAACCAAGGAAACTACGAATCTCAGTTACTGTTGTGGGTTGAGGCCACTCCTCCACAACCATTGTCTTTGCAGGGTCAACCGAGATTCCTTCATTGGTTACGATGTGCCCCAAGAAAGCCACTTGTTGTAACCAAAACTCACACTTGCTGAACTTCCCAAAGAGCCTCTCCTTCCGTAGAGTTTTTAAAACAACCCTCAGATGATCTTCATGCTCCTCACGACTTTTTGAATATATCAAAATATCATCAATAAAAACTACCACAAAGTTATCAAGGTAGTCCTTAATGACTCTATTCATCAAATCCATGAAAATAGCAGGAGCATTAGTCAAGCCGAAGGGCATAACAGTAAAATCATAATGCCCATATCTTGATCGGAAGGCAGTCTTTGGAATATCTTCCTTCTTCACCCTCAGTTGATGATAACCAGATCGAAGGTCAATCTTATAGAAGAATTGAGCCCCACGAAGTTGGTCAAATAAATCATCAATTCTTGGAAGAGGGTATCTGTTCTTCACTGTGATCCCGTTCAGTTCTCTATAATCAATTCATAGCCGCATTGATCCATCCTTCTTCTTCACAAAGAGAACTGGTGCTCCCCAAGGAGACACACTCGGTCGGATAAACCCCTTCTCCAACAAGTCTTGGAGTTGTTTCTTTAGCTCCTCTAGCTCCACATTTTCCATTCTATACGGAGTCTTTGATATCGGTTGAGACCCAGGTACGAGTTCAATGGAGAACTCTACCTCTCTTTCTGGGGGAGGTCCAGGTAACTCCTCAGGAAATACATCCATGTATTCCTGAACAATCGGAACATCTTCAATTTGTATGCTCCCTTTCCCTTCTTCCTCATCACCGATTAACTCCATAAAGAAAGCTATAGGAGGTGCTTCTAGATAGGGATCAGTTCGGGATATCTCTCCTCAGAAGATAACTGTAGGTCGTTCATTCAAGACTACTGAGATTTCCTTACTTCTGCATTTTATCTTAGCATTATACTTTGAGAGCCAGTCCATCCCTAGTATAACGTTGAATTCCATCATGGGAATGACTACTAGATTTGCGATAAGATTGTGCTCACCAAAGTAAACACTAGAGTCTCTAAACACTGTTGATGCATGGATAATCCCACTTGGAGTCTTGACTGACAACTCTACCTCAAGCAATTCGGGGATTGATTCTATATTCTTTGCAAACTTGGAAGAAATAAAGGAATGCGTAGAACCAGAATCAAATAAAGCACTTGCTAGTTTTGAGAGGACAACAAGAGTACCTGCTACCACATCGTTCGGGACTTCAACTTCAGTTGTTGTGATAGCGAAAGCACGACCTTTCTCCCTTGGCCTCTGCTGAGGTTGATGGTGATTCCCCTCCACCGCCCTCGTATTTGGACATTGATTAGCAAAGTGCCCAAGCTGTCTACACTTGAATCATGTGACTTCGGGTAGGGACAGAACCATCTTTCCTCTGTCGTTATTGTTGGGAAGTTGAGGCTTCACATCACCATGACAATTCCGAGAAATATGGCCTTCTTTTCCACACCTATAGCACTTGCCACTTCCGATCAAGCAGTTCCCCGGATGCTTCTTCCCACATTTATTGCATGTGGCATGTTGCATATGCTTTCCACCTCTTTCCTGATCAAAACTTCTTCCCAGGCTTGGTTCTAGAGTTCTCTTCTTTTCATTAGATTTTTGAGACCATTGTGTCTCCCCAAACTCTAGTTCAACTTTCATAGCACTTTGAACTATTTCTTCATAGCTATCGTAGTCCCTGTTGGCTAGATTCTTCCACAGATGGGGTCGTAGTCCGCCAAAGAATCTATCAACCTTCCCATTAGGGTCCATGACAAAGCTTGAGGTATAACTGGAAAGCCTTGTGAAGTTCATCTCATAGCTTCCGACAGATTCGTTCTCCTTCTTCTTCAGCTCTAGAAACTCTTTCTCCATTTTCGTTCTCATGGAACGAGGGAAATACTTGTTAAAGAAAATCCCCCGAAATTCTTCCCACTCCATAGCTTCCATCTCTCCTCGTGGCTTCGTGTTTTTGATCAGTGACCACCACTGATCAGCTTCTCCCTCTAGGCGGTAAACAACAAGGGTGACTTTTTCTTGTTCCGGACAATGAAGTACAGAAAAGATCTTTTCAATGGAGCTTATCCATTGTTCTGCAACCAATGGGTCAGTAGATCCACTGAAAGTTGGCGGTCGTTGACGCATGAAGGACTCAACAGAAAGTTGCTCCCTTCGTGGTGAGGTCGGCCTCTCAGCTTGATTCAAGTTATTACTCATAACTTGAGTCAGTTGGTTCATCATTCGCATGAATGTTTCCATTCCGGCTTCCATCGGAGGGCCGTCAGCACATGGTGCATTGCGGTCACCATCGGCACGGTTTCTCCTATTGCCCGCCATTTTCTAAAAGAATAAAACCTTAGTGAGAAACTTATTTCATTTATGTATCTTTTAACTAAGACTTCATGCTTATACAATTACACTTTTCTATAATTCCTTCATAATGATTCATAAAAAGCTCGTGATTAACCAAACATATCCCCCGGGAGTGTCGTAACCAAGAGTGCAGCAAGGCCCGTTATCGTGCACCAGTTCCCGTTTGAGTCTAGCTCAAAGCGGTGTTTTCGGGTTTTACCCTATGTACATCTGTGCCAGAGCCGCCTCTACCTGCTCGTATCCAGACAGGGATGTATTTGTTTGATAGACCACTTACTCAATACTTACCAAAATACCAGGAAGTTTTCCTATATTTAAACTTTTCTATAGGGTTCTTCCTAAAGTTTTCATATCCTAATTTCCACAAATAACTAAACCATCCTTTGATAACAACTATAACATCCCGCCATTTTATAACATAAACTTTCATTACATTACACAAAACTGAGGATCGTTAAGGTTTAGTGTCTTGGAAACAAGGATCATAATACATAAAAAAAACATAAAAACATTCTTCTTAAACACTTGAAAGGCTTCTCCTTTAGTTCATCCTATGTTCATTATGAATCTCATAACCTGGGGACATACATCAAAAGAAAGGGTGAGCAGAAGGCCCAGTAAGGGAAACAAGAGGAACATTTTACATGTGAACTTGAGATACTTCAACAAGGACATGAAAAGAACTTTAAGGCATGAGAAAGAAATCATGAGGCATTTCATAATAAAAATAACATTTTTCATAACTTGAAGATGTGGCTACATCATTTAACGTAGACAATCATGAACATATCACCAAGGTCCATCCCCAAGGTGTCATTTGAAAATTACCAAGGTTATTCACCAAGGTATCATGAAAATTGTAATCTCTAGTGGTTACATCATTACCCAATGCATTGGAGCGCTATCAGGGCGCACCCTTAAATTTGCCTTTATTATCATGTGAGCCACATATATCATCATCAAACATTTCATAAATAACCCACATAGCATAAAATAAATGGGTTTCATTTCATAATCATAATGTTTTAAAAACTGCTTTAAAGACATGATCTTTACGTCACTTTAAACCCACGGAAAGGGAATGCGGGTCTCATGTATGTAAATCTCAGAATTTAAAATGGAACAATTTGATATATATGTGAATACCCTTGTAGAAATAAGAGCTTTGAGTATTCACTTTATAACATAAAATAATTTTTGAGAAAAGAGAGAGGCATTTTGAGGGGAAAATTCTGCAGCATAACGGCTAAGTTTCGGGGTTTTAGAAAACATTGAAATGGGAGGGGACATAGGTCACCCACTCATAAATGATCCATAAAACAGTTGGGTGAAAGAATATGGACTTGGAAATGAAATTTGGAGGACATACCATTTGAAAAGAAAAGCATGGAAGGAAGACAAAAATTAGATTTCTCTTATGAAAATTCGGCAGCCTAACGGCGTCACTTAAACTTCAATAAAAATGAATTTGCAAGATCAAATAGGGTCTCTCATCATATGATCATAAGAGATCAGTATGATAGATATAGAGATCATACCCCAACATAAAAAAAAGAACTTGAAAGACTTGACATGAAAATCGAACTTGAAAAAAATGAGAAGGGTGAAAGAATCCCTTAAAAATTCGGCAGCCTAACGGCGTCACTTAAACTTTCATAAAACAAAATGATGAGAGTAAGAGGGGATCTCTCATCATATAAACATGAAAGGGAAGTAAGATAAATATAAAAGAACATTCTCTCACATAAAAACATGGAGCATAATAGGAATGACATAAAAGAGATTACATGAAAAGAAAGAGAGGGGTCGGATCCCTTACCTTAAAATGTGACTCTTGAAACTCAAAGGATTGGACCTTGAGGGCTTGGGGGCACCTTGGGAGGACTCCTTGGAAGGTAATAAGACCAGAACTTCATTGGGGGAGAGTTGGGAGTGAAAACTAAGGGAGGAAAGGGTGGGTATTTATAGGGAAAGTGAGGGGACAAAGCATTAATGGCCAAGGGACACCTCACTAGTGGTTTTGGCAAAACCATGGGCTTGCCCATGGTATTTTCCCATGGTATTGGCCACTTGGGACACCTCACACCTTATCTTACTATTCATAATTCGACCATATTGAATATATACTTAATACATCATTTAATGATGTCATTAAACACCCGTAACTTAAAAACTATACTTTCACTATTCACCGAAAATTCAACTTTCTCAGAATAATCCCAAAATTTCACCTTAACCAAATATCAATGCTATGATTTCAAAAATTAACTCCATTTTATAAAAATAATTTTCTAAATATTTTTAATTTTATTTTTAAATAAATACACTATTCACCGAAAATTTATTTTTTCAGAAAAATCCCCAAAAATTACCATAACATAATATCGATGCTCTGAGTTCAAAAATAAAGTCATTTTTATAAAAATAATTTTCTAATTATTTTTAATTAAATTTTTAATTAAAAAACACTATTCATCCGAAAAAACTAATACTTGAATAATAATTTATGAAACTGTTATTTACCCATTTTATTGAATCACATTACTTAATCAAGGTGCCTAGATTATATTAAAACTTTCTTTGAGTGAAAATTACTAATCCATTTGGTCACATTACTAATCCTAAGCGTAAAATCACTATTCATAATTTACTATTCATCAAAAATTAAGTTGATCTTATTAGACTCTAAATTCCTTAATGAACACTTTTGTAGAAGACCATTTTTTGAAAATCATTACACATCATTAGTTATTTAGGGTTTACATAAATATTTCAAAATATCCCTTTTTCAAAATTCATCAATAAAATACATTCTAAAATTATCTAGACATTTGAAATTTCACAAACATCACTAAAGGAAGAAATCTCAATTTATTCACCCGAAAGGATTACACAAGGAAACTAGGGTCTCATCACATAGCCCCTTATAACACTGGCATAAGACCTAAGTGTAAGGTGTGCTATGGTGAGAGAATCTGAGGGAGGCTCAGATAACATTGCCCTAGTAGCAACCTCCACTAACTTGAACTTTTCCTGCAAGAGTTTCCGTTCAAGCTTGACACGCTGGAGTTCGGCTTGGGCTTGGTCCAGAGCGAAGCCCACAGATGCTACCTCCTTCCCAAGCTCTGATAAGTGGGCTTCATAAGGGTTGAGTCTACTGGATGAAGCCATTGACTCCTCTTTCTGCATTAACCATTAACGTCTTATTAAATCATTAAGAGTAAGTTAATATAATACTCAAAAAGATTGGGTCGTTACAATTAACCTATTTTAATGTTACTTAATAAGAATATTACTTAATAAAATAAAGTCTAAGTTAATTAATTAGAATTATTTTGATTAAATAATTGTTTAAATAAAATTCAACTTAATAAAAATCTAAGCATAATTATAATAAACCAAACTAAAAAGAACTAACCATTGAAAAATTGTAATATAAGGATCACAGCTACTGATAAATTTAAAAGCTCACCGGTAATTTAAATTAAAGTTACCATTATACTTAGATAAGGGCTACCGATATGAAAGAGTGTTGGTGACAATGGTCACTAATACATGCAGGGTCACCGATAGATAGCAAAACTAAACGTAACGGTGACAAAGGTCACCGTTAGCGTAAAATGGATAACGGTGACAAAGGTCACTGTTACATTATAGCGGTAACCTGACTAACCTTAACCTGGTTACCGATAGAGAACAATTTTAAATTAAAAAGTAAATTATTTAACAAATTAATTAATTACTAAAAATGAAAAATTCATATTAAATGAACAGATTAAAATTATTTATAATAATTGATACTTAGTTATATTAAAGATAAAGAAATAATAAAGTTATTATTTTAAAGACTAAAATTACAAAAATTATTATAAAAAAGTATAATTAAAAAATTTATTTATAAAAATACAAAAGTGCATTTATTTATTATAAAGTGTTAAAATACTTAAATAAATTGTATAAAAATTAATAAAAAGACGAGGAAAACAGAGTAAAAATAAGGCCACATCAAATTCACCCACACTTAAACATTGTTTGTCGTCAAACAATCTTATGTTTTATCATCTTTTAAAAAGTGTGAATTATACAAAACAGCTATGTTCAGAGAAATTTCAAGAGAGGACTCAAAAATTGTGCTTAGGCTATTGAAAACATAGCCTCAAATAATGTCTCGCCTAGAACAACTACTCAAAGGGAAATCAAGTAAACCATGAGTCATCCATAAATGAAGGTGTCCTGCTTCATATATGGCTCTGCCTAGTGACTCGCTTCAATTCAAGATCAATTTCTAAATTCAAGAGTGATAATAGGATAAAAAAATGTGGAATTAAAATCTTAACAAAAGGAACTTTTTACTTTGACTCATCACCTTGGTTTCATAAAATACATAAATATAAATAATTTTTAGCCACTTTATTGAGTCAACCCAAATGACTCCCATACAAACCAGTTGTCCCATTCTTCATCTGGAGTTCATCATTCCCCTCACCTTAATGAATTCGTTTTTGACCCTAAACACTTTATTTATTTTTCCCAAGCCATGTAATTTGTGCTAAGCACTGTGAAATGCACTTATTAAAGGTTTACAGAGGGATTATTGTAAACAGAAACGCACCCAGTATCTAAGGTCTCAGAGATTCACCGTGGGATCCCAGATGCCCAGTATTACTCCAGTTACAAAGGATTTATATAAAAACCATTTACATTGACTCAATATAAGTTATCATTTTTATAAATTAAAAGAATGAAAAGGCTCCTTGGATAAAAGTCAAACTTACAGTACCTAAAATTGTGATCTTAAATCCACTAAAAGGTTTCCCATATCACTCTCAAAAGAAGTTCCTAACCAAAATTCATTAAACCACTAAACAGTTCCACTCAGAAATCATCCACCAAAACTCATTTCAGACTCAAAGAAAGACTCAACTTCCAAACAAGCACCATCCTAAGGCAAGAATTATTTGAGTGCAGTGTAAAGCCTAAAATTGTAAAAGATTTTTTTTGAAAAATTTTGACCATTTTTTGAAAGAAAGTTTAAAAGCAGTGGGAATTGATGAGCATTAGAATTAAACACAGTTTAGCACAGTCAAGAATTGACCCCCTCCCCCACACTTAAGACCCAACTTTGTCCCCAAAGTTGACTTCCAAATATGGAGAAGAACAATTAATTAACTAAGGATCTAAACAGGTTATCAATTAAGTAGAAATATGACATGTATAAAGGGTATCAGTGAAGTTCAAAAATTTAGTTTGCCACAATGAATAAATAATCATCTGGTTCATTGACAAGTACACACATTACCATTGATGTCCAATGGAAAATATTTTCATTAAAGGTAAAACATAGCATATAAGGTGTGGGTGTATAATTAACTGGGTGTAAGAATTTTAAACACTAAGTTCAACAATATGTTCAATATAGTAGGAAAAGTTCATGCTAAACACCTCAACTAAACAAGCAGATTCAAATGACCAACAACATGTACTCCCCCCACAATTAGTTTCATGTAGTGAAAATGTGTTATCACAATATTGAAATTCAATTTTTTTGTAAGAAATGAGGCTCATGCAGATTTTTAATTCATTAGTTACAAGACATGCAGTAGAATTTTATAATACAAGCAGAATTTTAAGCAAGCAGAATTTTATTTACAAAAACAGGAGCAGAAAAATAAGTGCAACAAGTTGAAGTAATTCCCTGACTAAGCTCTTGTCCAAAAATGACCATCGAAATTCCACTTCTTAGATGACAGCAGCAGCATTCCTAAAAACATAGAGTATGTAGACCAGGAACAAGTATCCAGCAAAAACAGAGCATATATAAGCATACAAAGAAGCACTTTATTCAATGTAAAATAAGAACAGAAATAAAAGTAAACACAAAGAAAGAGCATGGGTTGACTACAATGAAGCAATGAATTTAAAGTCTTCAGTTAGACTTTATTTAATTGCAATTTTTTTTATTTATTAACAAAAGAAAAAAGAACCCTGGGTTGCCTCCCAAGTAACTCTAGGTTTAAAGTCCCCAGCCAGACATTATTCAAGAACAGTGAAAGCAGCCAAGCCCTTTGGCTGCCCCTCAAAAAAAAGTTTCAATTTTTTTCCATTGACCAACATGGGTTTATTCTCTTCACCTATAATTTCCATAGCTCCATTCTTCAGAACTCTCACTACAGTAAAAGGTCCAGACCACTTGGACTTCAACTTCCAAGGAAAAAGTTTAAGTCTAGAATTAAAGAGAAGAAACTTCTGTCCAGGTTTGAACTCCTTGTTTTGAATGATAGAATCATGAAACATTTTAGTCCTCTCTTTATAAATTCTTGAGTTATCATAACTCTCTCTTCTAATCTCATCTAGTTCACTCAGCTCAAGCAATCTCCTCTCACCAGTACTCCTAAAATCAAAGTTTAAAGCCTTAACTGCCCAATATGACTTATGTTGCAACTCCACAGGTAAATGAGAGCATTTCCCAAACAACAGCTTGTAAGGAGACATACCTATTTGGGTCTTTAAAGCAGTTCTATATGCCTATAAAGCTTCATCCAGTTTAAGAGACCATTTTTTCCTAGAATTTGACACAGTTTTCTCAAGAACCTGTTTTAGTTCCCTATTTAAAATTTCCACCTGTCCACTGGACTGTGGATGATATGGAGTTCCAGTTTTGTGAACACAGCCATACATTTCCAACAAATATTTAAATTTTTAATTCTTAAAATGCGATCCATTATCAGTAATAAATGCTCTTGGGATTCCAAATCTTGGACAAATATTCTTTTTCACAAATTTTATCACACTATTTTCTTGATTTTTGGGAAGAGCTACTGCCTCAACCCACTTTGACACATAATCCACAACAACTAAGATATACTCATTCCCATGAGATGATGGAAATGGACTCATGAAATCTAACCCCCAAACATCAAAAATTTCAACTTCCAAAATACCCTTTTGGGGTAACTCCGGTTTCCTACCCACATTACCCAGTCTCTGACACCTGTCACACCCAACCACAAAACACCTAGCATCCTTAAAGAGTGTAGGCCAATAAATACCAGACTGTAGGACTTTTTGAGCAGTCCTCTCACCCCCATGGTGACATCCCCAAGCTGAAGAATGAAAAATTTCAAGAATAGACAACATCTCTTCTTCAGGTACAAATCTCTTAAGAATACCATCAGCACACCTCCTAAACAGTAGAGGGTCATCCCAAAGATAATATTTAAGTTCAGAAATGAATTTATTTCTTTGATTATTAGATAGATTTTTGGGAATGACACCTACCGCCAGGAAGTTGGAAAAATCTGAAAACCAAGCAGATTGCCTGACTGAGACAGTGAGTAGCTTATCATCAGGTAATTAAGAGTTAATCTCCCTAGGATTTTCAGATTCAGATTGGGTAATAGGAATCCTAGACAGGTGATCATCAACTAAATTTTCAGCTCCTTGTTTATCCCCAATCTCTAAGTTGAACTCTTTTAATAACAGAATCCATCTAATCAGTCTGGGTTTCGTTTCCTTTTTAGACAGCAAGTATTTTAAGGTAGAATGATCAGTGAAAATGATGACTTTTGAGCCTAACAAATACTGTATAAACTTCTCATGAGCAAACACAACAGCTAACAATTCTTTTTCAGTGGTGGTATAATTCTTTGGGGAATCATCTAGTAGTCTACTAGAATAATACACCACATGCAATTTCCTATCCTTCCTCTATCCAAGGACAGCACCTACAGCCATGTCACTAGCATCACACATAAGCTCAAACGGTAGTTTCCAATCAGGTGTAGTGATGATAGGTGATGTAGTGAGTTTCTCCTTAAGCAGATTAAATGATTTCAAACAGTTTTCATCAAAATTAAAAGGTTCATCCTTTACCAATAAGTAACACAAGGGCTTTGTGATTTTAGAAAAATATTTTATGAATCTTCGGTAGAAACCGGCATGCCCTAGAAAACTTCTATCACCTTTTACATTAACAGGAGGTGGCAGTTTTTGAATAACTTCTATCTTCGCAGTATCAACTTCTAAACCTCTCTTTGACACTTTATGACCAAGGAAAATACCTTCAGCAACCATGAACTGTAATTTCTCCCAATTTAGCACAATGATGGTTTCAATGAATCTCTCCAAAACTAGCTCAAGATTTCCTAAACAAGTATCAAAAGTACTCCCCGCTATAGAAAAGTCATCCATGAAAACTTCAATGATTATCTCAATCATATCAGAAATGATAGCCATCATACACCTTTGAAAGGTGGCTGGAGCTCCACACAACCCAAAGGGCATCCGTCGGTAAGCGAATGTACCAAAGGGGCATGTGAAAGTGGTCTTCTCCTGATCCTATGGAGCAACAGGTATTTGGTTGTAACCAGAATACCCATCCGGGAAACAGAAGAATTCATTTCCAGCTAACCTCTCAAGCATTTGATCAAGTAAGGGCATAGGAAAATGGTCATTCCTAGTGGCTGCATTAAGCTTCGTATAATCAACACAGACCCTCCATTTTGTTGCTTTCATAACATGGTCTTCTTCATTTTTTTCATTTTTAAATACAGTAAAAACTCCCTTCTAGGGGAAAACCTGGATAGGGATGACCTAAGCACTATCAGAGATAGGATTTATCATTCCAGTATCTAACAGCTTGATTACTTCATCTCTCACAACTTCTTTCATATTAGGGTTTAATATTCTTTTATACTCTACCCTAGGCTTATGATCAGGTTCCATAGGAATTTTGTGCATACAGAATGAAGGACTAATTCCTTTTATGTCAGCAATGGTCCAACCTATGGAAGATTTAAACTTTTTCAACACATCCAACAATTTTTCTTCTTGATTTTCATTAAGTTCAGCTGGGATTATTATAGACAAAGTAGAGATCTCACCTAAAAATGAATATTTAAGATGGTCAGGGATGGGCTTCAGCTCAAGATCAGGTGATTTTACACTCGAAGGAAGAATCATAGGCCTGGAAGTCCCAATTTCTTCAACATATTTCTTGTAAGGAGTATTTAAAGATGAAAAATTTTCAATTAAAGCTCAGATTCAGAGATAACAGTCCTACTATCCAAGGAGGGCAGTATGTTGTCCAGACTTTCCATATCAAATTTCAGTAGGTTTATCAATGAAGAATCATCTAATTGTCGCAAAAGTTCTCCCTCGTTATCATCAATGTACTCAGAAGGGTTGGTGATAACAGAAACACCCTCAAATTCACTTAGAAAACTCCTATGTTCAGAAACAGAGGACTCTCCTACAGCAGAAACTGGACAGTTGTCTAGTTCTGGAATATTTTCTAGTTTGGTTGTCACAGCAAAATTTTCAGCTTCCAAGACATAAACAACAGAATTTTCAGCTTCTAGATTATTATCTTCAATAGAGAATTGATTTTCAGATTTTTTAATGTTTTCAGGTTGATTTTTATAAGAACATTCGGCTTCAAGAGTCTCAATTTTTGATCAGTTTTCAGAATACATTGGTCCCTTAATATTTTTAAAAACATTAAACTCTTCTTCTTGTTCACCAATTTTGAAAATAAATTGACCCTTTGACACATCTATAACAGCACCAAATGTGGCCAAGAAGGGCCTACCCAAGATGATAGGTACCTCTTGATCACACTCCATATCAAGAACAATTAAACCAGTAGGAAAGAATAACTTCCCAACTCCAACTAGTCAGTCATCTACTCTTCCCATAGGATGAGTGATTGATCTATCAGCTAATTGTTGTATAACCGTGGTGGGTTGAAGGTCACCCAGCCTCAACTGCCGAAATAGTGAGTATGGGAGCAAGTTAATTCTAGAGCATAGATCACACATACAATTAAGCTAACTTGAATTACCTAGAGTACAAGGAATGATAAAGCTACCTAGGTCTTTCAATTTTGGTGGGATTTTCTTTTGAAGCACAACACTGCACTCCTCAGTGAGGCTGTAGGTAGAAAATTCTTCAAGGGTCTTTTTGTTTGAAACAATTTTCTTTAAAGATTTCAGGTAAGATAGGATATGAATTAAGGCTTGGATAAAAGTTATGTTCACTTTAAGATTAGAAAGGAGACCAAGGAACTGAAGTAGTTCATCCTTGGTATTACATTAAGGTTTTAGCTTCTTAGTGAAAGGTATGGGTGGAGAAAAATTTTGCAGAACAGTAGGCATCTCCCTCACCACTTCCAAAACTTTTTCATTTCCTTTATTTTTTTTATTTTTAGAAGGAGTTTCATCTTGAGATCCAGGTGACAGGTTCAGATTCTCATTATTTTCATCATCTTTCTATGAATTTTCAGCTTGTGAAGAAAGAAGGTTTTCATTTCCAGATTCAAACAGTTTCTCATTTTGGGCATTTTTTACAGTTTTTTCAGCAACATTTTGAGTATTCAGACCACTCCTAGTTACAATAGCCCTAGCATTCTCTCTAGGGTTTAGTTCAGTTATACTAGGCAACCTACCTTTTTCCCTAGAAGTCAAATCTCTAGCTAATTGTCCTAGTTGTGTTTCCATGTTCTGGATTCTCACATCATTTTGTATCTTGTCTGACTCATATTGACTTTTCTGTTTATTAAGTTGAGTCATGTACCTTTCCTCTTGTGAATTTATTTAATTCAAGATATGATCCAATTTAGAACACATTTGATTATCATTACTTCCTTGAACATTTAAAGACTCCCCCCTTTGTTGATTTTGAATGTTTGGTCTTGGTTGGTTTTGATAATTAGGGGCAGTTTGTTGCTTAATAATACCTTGATCCTTCCAAAACAGATTTGGATGGTTCCTATAGCCTTGATTGTAATTATTAGAAAATGGATCTTCTTTTTGAGGCATCCTAGGACTGTAATTAACAAAGTTTGAGGTTTCAGATTGTTGGGCAGTTAGATCAACATTAGGACAAAAACATTCAGAGTGCCCAAACATACCACATTGAGTGCACTGTTGCCTAAGAGATCGATACTGATTCTAGTTTTCAACATGGTTAATAGTTTGTTTTGAATTCTGGTTCATTAATGTCTGATGTTGGCTAGTGATTTCCGCAAGTTGGGCTTGAGTATCAGCTCCTAAACCAGTATTAACATTCCTATTTACTCTCTTCCTTCTTGAATTCATATGTTGAGAATTAAGGGCCAGATTATTGAAAATTTGTCTCAACTCCTCATCAGTCTTATCATTGTAATTACCCCCAGCAGCTTGATACACTAAGTTCTGACCAGAAGAGGAAAGCTCTTCATAGAAGGTGTCCATGAGAAGGTGAGATGGGAGTTGATGATGAGGACACTGCCTAAGCAGATCTCTAAATCTATCCAAAGCTTCATGAAAAGATTCACCATCCTCTTGATAAAAACTAGTTATTTTAGTTCTCAGTTCTTCCTTTAATCTTTGGGGATAAAATTTCATAATAAAAGAGTGGTAAACTTCATCCCAATTCTCAAAAATGTTCTCATCTAAGATATAAAACCAATTTCTCGCATTCCCTTTAAGGGAAAAGGGGAAAACTCTCATCCTAAGATCATTCTCAGTGAGTCCTAAAAGTGGTAGTTGTTGCACAGTGTTGTAGAAGTCTCTAATGAAGGCCAGAGAGTCCTCATTAGAGAGACCATTGAAAGCATGCAGCAATGAAATATGTGACTGTTTCAATTCATAGTTTCTGGCTCTAGGACTTAACCTAATGGATGATGGGTTTCTTGACACTTGTGGGAGTTGGAACTCCCTCATCCTAGGCCGTTCATGTTCATCTAAGAGTTCTGGATGGTTATTTTGAAAATTATTATGCTCAGGAACTCTATCATCTTGATTTTCTATTTCAGTTTTGTTCTTTCTTCTTAGAGTAGCTAAATGTTTATCTAATTTAGGGTATAGAGGCTCTAATCTAACAACAGAGTGTCTTGTGTTCATACACACAACAATAGACAGTTTTAGCAGTAAAAACTCAGAATGTAAAGTAACAGTTTTTTTATAAAGTTTTCAAAAATTTCAGTTTTTTTAAGATTTTTTAATATATGTGTTTTTTTAGAGTTTTTTTAGAAATGGATCGTGCCTTCCCCAGAAATGACGCCAAAAACTTGACCTAAACAGTCGTTGAATTCGGTCAATGTTTAATATTTATATTCCTACTAACTATAGTATATGTGGCAAGCAGGGTTGAACCCACAGGGAAGGTAAATTTGGCCACTACTAAACTAAAAACTTGGAAAACTCCACTGTTGTCAGCAGTGGAGTGGTTTTTCTAATTTTCATTTTTTATATTTTTATATCTTTTAATTTTTTTAAGGATTTTATGTACTATTAATTGAAACTACACATCTATTGTAAACTTGTTCTACCTATACTAAAACAGAGTATAGCTGAAGAAAGATGCACGAAGAAAATAAGATGCTGATAAAAGACACAAGAGATGAGCGCTCAAGGATTTCTCTAGTCTACTGGTTTAAATCATTTTTCCTATTCATGTAAATGCACTGCTTCATACCACTGAAAAAAGGTGAATTAGCTCCCTCTCCAAGAGTTAAGTGACAGAAATTGTACACTTTGAGTTCGCCACTCTAAAGATGTACAACTTCATAAAAATGATTTAAAAAGTCGACAGTACACACTCGCTGTGGGTACTGAAGTTTTCAATTTGAGTTTAATGTTTTTAGAAAAAGGTTCTGTTAGGTGGAGAAAAAGGGAGTGACGGCAAGAGGGGGGGTGAATTGCCTTTTAAAAAATGATTAACAAATTAAAATCAAAGTTGAAATGCAACGGAAATAAAGAGGCAATCACACAAGAATTGATAACGGAGTTCGGCCAAAAACCCGGCCTACGTCTCCGCTCCCAACTAAACCGTTGATAGATTACTACCGCTTGCTTTTCAATGGTTTTAGCAAGAAACCCACTAGGCTTTGAGGTAGCACTAGGACCTATTACAACTTGCTTTTGATGGTTGAGCAAGAACCCACTTGCTTTTAATGGTTTAGCAAGAACCCACTATCCTTCTTACAGGTGAAGGATAGCTCACCTATGTCTCAAGCTATTTAAAGGAAAGCTTGACAACCTTTTCACACCTTAATGGTGATGTGAAACCCAAAAGAAAGAGGGGATGAGAAAGAGTTTGGGGTTTGTAGGCACAAACCCAATTTTAAGCTCAAAATAGATAAACAAGAAAAACCGTATTTAAGGAAGTCTTGGGCGCCTTTGATTGATTGGAGATGTTGAAGGCCGCTTCCAAGCTTCTTTGATGGAGCTCCTTGGATGTGGAAGTTGTTGGAGCAAAGAGGGTTCCTTTGAGGAAGTCCGCCGGAGGTACGCCAAAGATGGAAAATGTGTACGGTGGCTTTGTATATGATCCGGCTAGTGTCTGGGGCTTCCTTGGCCTTTATTTATAGGCATGGAACCCTTGGGGAGTCTTCAGAGCCGTTGTAAAGGGCCTCGGAGCCGTTGGAGGCCAAATGGGAGTTGACTGGTCAAAGCCAACGGCTAGTTTGACTGGGCTACCGGCTGGCCGGTACAGGGCCACCGGCTGGCCGGTGCCTTGGCAGAGGAGAAGAAATTTGGTCCAGGCTCTACCGGCTGACCGGTGGAGGAGCCACCGGCTGGCCGGTGGGGAGACAGTAGCTGGCCCATTGGTCTGGGTGCCACCGGCTGGCCGGTGACAGAGCCACCGGCTGACCGGTGGAACCTGGCAGTGGGCAATGCCTCTGCCAGGTCCACCGGCTGGCCGGTGCTATCACACCGGTTGGCCGGTGGACTGAAATTCAGTCCACTTGATGTGCTTCATGGCCCATTTCCTTGGCAATATTTTGCCTATAAAACAAAAACACTTAAAACAATGTTAGACAAATAATAAGGTGATTGTGATCATGAAAATCAAACAACGAGGGGAACGAGAGGTACAACAATCTCCCCCTATTTTGATGATCACAATCACCAAAACAATCAATGTAAAAAAGAAATGAAAGGCATGCTTTAAAAGATTTCTCCCCCAATCAACCAAGAATTTCTCCCCCTTTGTGATTATCAAAATAGCACGGGGCATAAAACTTGATTGAGGGAAAGGGTTTGAAAAACTAGATATGAGAATTGAAAAATCAATTGAGATTTTTGAAATTGAAAGTTTGAATCGAAAATTTTGAATTTGAAATCAAAAGGACTTAAACGATCCTAACTCCCCCTAAATAAAAACAACAAATCACCGGGGAGAGGGATTTTGAAAAGAGACAATTTTAGGCCCGGAGAGACTCACTAAGAGGGATTTTTCAATCCACACTTGCCTTGTAGCGGGTCTTCTCCTATAGAATTCATCCGAATAAAAAATCGATTTGGGCCTACCATACCGGGCGTTTTTGCAATTACATTCATATATCATGTGCCCGGGTTTTTTGCAATAGTTACAAAATTTAAAACTAGAGCTCCCCCTAACAAAAACAGTTGGAGCACGGGAGGAGGAAGCTACATTGGTATAGCCAAGTCCAGTGGTGGTTCTAGATACTCGTTGAGAACCTAAGAGTTTGGACAAATTTTGTTCACCTTGGGTGAACTTGGCTAAAGATTCCCTTAGGTCTTTAATGGTTGATTCCAAAGAATCAACATCGGGAAAATTCTGGATTTTGAGGGACATCTCCTCCTTCTCTTTGAGAAGTTGTTCTTTTTCGGAGGAGAGTTTTTTGAAAGACTTTTTTAAAGCAACAAATTTTGACGATAAAGCATGAAAACCTTTTTCTAGTTGGTCTCTAGCGTGTGAGAGTTCTTCATAAGATAGATGATTAAATGAATTAGAAGAACTGGAGGAGGAAGAGGAGGAAGAGGAGGAAGAATCTACCTCATGTTTTGCCATTAGGCATTTGTTACCTTGGTCGCTTGAGGAGAAGGAGGAGAAGGAGGAGCTATCACTCCATGTTGCCTTTGAAGCCTTCTTCTTTTTCTTCTTCTTGGCCCTTTTCTTGTGAAGTGGGCAAGCGGGTACGGATTTTGCATCGGGTTCTTGCTTTTGAGCGGGTTCTTGCTTTTGAGCCTTGCTAGTACCTTCATGGGTTAGCTCTAAATATTTCCAAATATCATAAGAGGTAGTGCAAGAAGAAATACAATTAAATATATTACGGTCTAAGCCACAATGAAGAGCATTCATGGCTTTGCCATCAAGCTCGAAATTTGCAATGTCTACGGGGGTCCATTGAGATTCATCTTTACTAGAGAGAGTATAACCATGCATGACAATTTTAAAAATAGGATATCCAATACTTTTAAGAAATGTGGTCATGCGGGTTTTCCAAAAACTATAATCGGTTCCATCAAAGAATGGAGCACGATCCAAAGAAAAGCCTTCGGGGGCGTAAGAGGTTGAAGCGGTAGAAGCCATCACAAAAAGGATCCTTAATTTGAAACCGGTTAGGGTATTATTCAAATTTTCCCTCTGATACCAATTTTTAGGCGGAGAAAAAGGGAGTGACGGCAAGAGGGGGGGTGAATTGCCTTTTAAAAAATGATTAACAAATTAAAATCAAAGTTGAAATGCAGCGGAAATAAAGAGGCAATCACACAAGAATTGATAACGGAGTTCGGCCAAAAACCCGGCCTACGTCTCCGCTCCCAACTAAACCGTTGAGAGATTCCTACCGCTTGCTTTTCAATGGTTTTAGCAAGAAACCCACTAGGCTTTGAGGTAGCACTAGGACCTATTACAGCTTGCTTTTGATGGTTGAGCAAGAACCCACTTGCTTTTAATGGTTTAGCAAGAACCCACTATCCTTCTTACAGGTGAAGGATAGCTCACCTATGTCTCAAGCTATTTAAAGGAAAGCTTGACAACCTTTTCACACCTTAATGGTGATGTGAAACCCAAAAGAAAGAGGGGATGAGAAAGAGTTTGGGGTTTGTAGGCACAAACCCAATTTTAAGCTCAAAATAGATAAACAAGAAAAACCGTATTTAAGGAAGTCTTGGGCGCCTTTGATTGATTGGAGATGTTGAAGGCCGCTTCCAAGCTTTTTTGATGGAGCTCCTTGGATGTGGAAGTTATTGGAGCAAAGAGGGTTCCTTTGAGGAAGTCCGCCGGAGGTACGCCAAAGATGGAAAATGTGTACGGTGGCTTTGTATATGATCCGGCTAGTGTCCGGGGCTTCCTTGGCCTTTATTTATAGGCATGGAACCCTTGGGGAGTCTTCGGAGCCGTTGTAAAGGGTCTCGGAGCCATTGGAGGCCAAATGGGAGTTGACTGGTCAAAGCCAACGGCTAGTTTGACTGGGCTACCGGCTGGCCGGTACAGGGCCACCGGCTGGCCGGTGCCTTGGCAGAGGAGAAGAAATTTGGTCCAGGCTCTACCGGCTGACCGGTGGAGGAGCCACCGGCTGGCCGGTGGGGAGACAGTAGCTGGCCCATTGGTCTGGGTGCCACCGGCTGGCCGGTGACAGAGCCACCGGCTGGCCGGTGCTATCACACCGGTTGGCCGGTGGACTGAAATTCAGTCCACTTGATGTGCTTCATGGCCCATTTCCTTGGCAATCTTTTGCCTATAAAACAAAAACACTTAAAACAATGTTAGACAAATAATAAGGTGATTGTGATCATGAAAATCAAACAACGAGGGGAACGAGAGGTACAACAGGTTCTACAATCAAACTCACCGAATGATTGTAGGTGCATGAAATTCAGTCTTGTGGTGCAAAACAAATGTATGTATTTAGAACTGATCTCACCGATCAATTCTAAACACATTAAAATGTTAAGTGAAAAGGACGAAAAAGATACCCGTAGAGCTAGAACTCTCCCCGAACTAGAATACCTATCTAACTATACTATTCGTTATAAATACATTAATAGGAAACATTACAGAAACAGTGTACAAAAGTTTAAAAAGTGAGGGAGAAGGAACTCCCTAAGAATGCTCTGCTCCTGAGTTCCTAGACTGCACTGCTCAGCATCGTCCCTCCGGGTAATTGAATCGCCTTCTAGTCAATCGCCAATCCCCCACAAAGAATTCTGCTAGCTCTGCTTAAGTAACTTTTATCATCCTTTTCATGTCACCGCCACATTTTCCACCAACTTCAAGAGTTCTTCACCCACGCACTGCACACGTGCGCTTAACCCGCGACAGGCACGTCACACGAATTTTTCCCTCGTAACTAACTCTCGATTAGTTTGTTCGATGAACCTGGACATGTTTAAGTCCCTTGAATGAACCTGCAAATAAAATAGAATAGATAAATAAATAAAAACGAACACAAAGAATGAAAAATGGATATTTTTTTTAGGTTAAGTGTTATTTTTACTCATTAATAATTAATTTATAATTTATTGATAATTCGTTTAATTTTATAGTATTTATAAAATTATCCACTAAATATTACTATGACGAGAACATAATATAAATTTAAAGTTATTACCTTAATTAGGTTGATAAATACTAAGTTATTATTATTTTTTTTCATTTCTAAAACTATGTTATCAAAAATTCAGAACATAAATAAATAGTTAAGATAAAATTTTAGAAAGTATTGATAATTTAAATTATTTCTATTAAATAGATTAAATTGTTAGATTAATTAATTAATTAGTTTATTTTAATTTAGTAATTTAAAGTTATTACTTTCGTTTTAGGTATTTTTAAAATTTTTAACTATATTTTATAGTTTATTTATAATTGTTATAAGTTATATATTTAATATAATCAGTATATTAATTATTATTTTTAACACTTTTTAATTAATTTGGTTTCATAATTTAATTTATAATTTATTTAGTTATTTATATTATAATTGTTTAAGTTTATTAATTTTATAAATTTTATTCTATATTAATTTGACTTTGTAAATCTAACTTTAATGTAAATTCCACATTACATTAAATTTACCATATTTAATTATTTTATCTTCTTTTGTTTTACTTTGATTTTGTTAGTATTTTTTTTTTATTTTTTTATCTCCTCTTCCTCCCACAAATCGGCGCACAGGGTAGGGGGGTTTGAGCTGCTTCTCCAAACAGAGCAGCACATGGCAGCTCTCCTCTTCACAAACGGACTTCCAGCAATGGCGACGGCTCCCCCAGCAGCGGCTAGCGGTGGCCAGCGGCGGCCTCACCCTGCACCTCTCCTTCACGCAGCAGCGCGGGGTGGCGCGGCACTCCAGCAGCTCACGGCTCCAGCAGTATGCGGCTGGCTTCCTTCAGTGGCGGAAAGGAGCAGCTTCAGGCTTAAAGCAGCGGACATCAGCGACACCTCCATCCCTCTTGCAGCGGCTCTAGGAGAGCTTCAATTTCCAACAGCGCAAGAACTAGGTGTCTGGCTTCATCTTCTTCCAGATGCCAGTCTGCAAAGCTCCTATTAAAGGCCTCTCCTCACGGCTTCACCTAGCGGCGGGTTCAACTGGATCGACTGCTCGACGCCGTGGGCAAGGTGCACCTCCGACTGTGGGAGCGGCTCACGGCGCACTTCAGACACCAACACGGCGGTGAGCTCCTCCTCCGCAGCAGTGACAACTGCAACAGTGATTCAAACTTCCTTCAGCACCGGCTAAACCTCTCGTACAGTAGCAGGGCATCGACCTCCTGCAAAATCAGCGCTTAAGAGGTCTTCTGTGGCGTAGAGGTCCTCAACTTCCAGCGGTGTCAAACCAGTTCAGGTCCTATGTGCGGTGATTCTCCTTCGGCAACCAGTAATAGCCTCCTCTCCTCATGCGGAGAACTCCTGCTCCAGCGCGTCCAGCAGTGTGCGACTCCCATGGTGACATGACAGCTCGGTTTCACTTTAGCGGTGGACAGCCACTTCCCTATGGACCTCCTCTACACTTAATAATTGTAGACCTCATCCTCGTCCACTGTAGCACAGACCTCCTCTGCACTTAGCAGCGCGGCGGCTCTCCTTCAACAACCCAGCGGCAGCGGCGAAGGGGTCTAGAGGCGTCGGTTTTGGCTCTCGTGGGTAGTGCGAGATGCAAGGATGGGGTTGGAAAGCAGTGAGATGAAGGGGAGTTGGTAACAGTGAGGTGAACCGGGGAAACTCCAATGGTGAGGTGTAGAAGATGAGGTATAATAGTGAGAAAAAGAGGGGTGCATCGGTGAGGTGGTGGGAAGCGGTGAGGATTTTGGAGAGCTAACGGTGAAGTAGGAAAAAGGTATCGGTGAGGAAACCATTTGGGTAAGAGGTCACCGTTACTGCATAACAGTGAGGAAAATAAAATCAAAAGAAAAACTAATGGTGAGGTTGAGGGTCACCGGTTGGGATGGGGTGAGGTAGTGAAGTAACGGTGAGGTAAATCTCACCGATAAAATAAAAATAAAGGGCTCACTGTTACACCGAAAGGTCACCCTTAGAGAATAAAAATTAAAAAGGCTACTGATACAACAAAAATGAAGGTTAACGGTAGAAATAAATGGAATTCACCGTTAGCTTAAAAGAAGAGGTTACCGGTACCAAAATGATCACCGTTATACAACGATGTATGTGACAGTGCGGGGGTCACCGTTAGTTATACCCTACCTCACCGGTAGAATAAAACCAAATAAAAACTAATTATTAACCAATATGCATACAAAAAATAATATAATTAATGTTTAAAAACTATTAAATAATTGATTAATTAACTAATTGCACACAAATAATTAATGGAGAACCATTTAATTTAATTTAAAAAGACAAATTATTTACTTAAACGACGAGCAGAAAGACTAAACACATAAAATAATAAAATTAACATATTCTAATGTTACTTAATTAGAAGATTACATAATAAAATAAAGTCTAAGTTAATTAATTAGAATTAGGTTGATAAAATAATTGTTTAAAATAAAATTTAACTTAATAAAAAGCTATGTAGAATTATAATAAACCAAACTAAAAAGAACTAACCGTTGCAAAATTGTAATATAAGGATAACCACTACTGATAAATTTAAAATCTCACCGGTAATTTAAATTAATGTTACCATTATACTTAGAGAAGGGATACTGATAGGAAAGAGTGTTGGTGACAATGGTCACCGATACATGCAGGGTCACCGATAGATAGCAAAACTAAACGCAACGGTGATAAAGGTAACCATTAGGGTAAAATGGATAACGGTGACAAAGGTCACTGTTACATTATAGCGGTAACCTGGCTAATGGTAACCTGGTTACCGATAACAAACAATTTTAAATTAAAAAGTAAATTATTTAACAAAATAATTAATTAATAAAAATGGAAAATTCATATTAAATGAACAGATTAAAATTAATTATAATAATTGATACATAGTTATATTAAAAATAAAGAAAGAATAAATATAATATTTTAATGACTAAAATTACACAAATTATTATAAAAGAAGTATAATTAACAAATTTAATTATAAAAATACAAAAGTGCATTTATTTATTAAAAATTGTTAAAATAATTAAATAAATTGTATAAAAATTAATCTAAAGACGAGGCAAACAGAGTAAAACTAAGGCCACATCAGCAGCCCTCCTGGCTGGGATCAAAGTGGGAAGCAGAAGTGCCTGACTAGCCTGTTGCAGAGTTTCGTCGAGGCGCTGAGCCTTATCTGAGAAATCCCGAAACCCTCTAGGGTAGTTCTGGGTGACCATGGAAGGAACCAGTTCAGTTTTAACATTCCCTACACACAACTTCACTAATTTCTACTGAGTCAGTGGCATGTCGTGGGAGTATGTAAGCTCCTTCCACTGGGTGATGAAGTCCGCGACTCGCTCATCAGACCTTTGTTTGCACTTGAACAGGTCTGCGATGCTGGTCTTTCATGTGGTGGAGCTGAACTAGTATAAGAACTACCGGTAGAGATCCTCCCAGATGGTCACCGATCCGATAGAAAGCTAGCTATACCAGAAAAATGCAGGGCCCTCCAATGTCTACACAAAACATCGGATCTTAGCGGCTTCCTGATGTGTCGGGGTCCCCAAAATGGGGCCACACCTGGAGAAAAAATGATCCAAGTGTTGTGGTGGGTCTCCAGTCCCGTTAAAGGGCATGAAAGTGGGATTCCCAAAACCCGGGGGAGCGGGCATATCATCCACCCACACGGGATATGGCTTGCCATCCGGTGGGACTGCCACCTGCCACGTTTCCAATGCCTCAAGGCGGGCGATGAGGGCCGCCATATGATCATCCAGGTGGGGGTCCCTGTCTTGATGGGGATCCCTAACTATGAGTGCATTTCCAGGCTCTTCGACACGTTAAACGACTTCAATGGCTTGTGGAGCGACATGCGGAATGGCCCTTGGGGAGACTAGGGGAACCCGAGCTGGATTCCTCGGATTGCCTCACCATTTAGAAGGGTTTGGCGAGACGTATCGCGCCCTCTTTCCGTGTGTTCCGGATTCCGCCCTGTCTGTAGGAGTAGCATGATTAGGGTTTCTCGGAGGCATCTTGCAGGGGGAGTTGTTCCTGCCCCTGATGCCCCAACTTAGGATCACCATAGTCGGGACGCCTCTCAATAGCGCGTTCAGCTATGATTTCGTCAACCAGCCTCTTCTGCTCAACAAGCTGCTGGTGCAACGCGGCCTTCTCAAGGTCTTCGTCCTTCTTCTGTACATCGGCGGATGGGTCGGAGTACTTGACGGTTCCGACATGCTCTTTACCCTTACTGGAATTTCGGCTGAGTACCAGTGACTCGGTGGGCATAGGGAGGCATAGAAGGTTCCTCTGTTGATGATTAATCCTCCCTAATGGTTCCAACAATGGTGCAACATCCTCAGGAGGTAAGTCTCCACCGAGAAACTCTAGCTCGTCCTCTTTTACCACTATGTCAGCCATGTGGACCACAACCCTTCATGGGGTCATGTCCTCAATGTCGCATAACGAATCAGGATTCTGTCAGATAAGACTAAAAGGGAAGGCGGCATATTGTCCCCAGCCACGGACTTGCACATGGGGGGTAGCTTCCATGATGATTTTTCAGTGTACCTTGAAACTCTGAACGTATTTTTGTTGGAGGGCGCTCTAGCGACCTGGTGAATCAGGGCGCTGGGCCACCAGGAGTGCAGCCAAATCGACTAGAAGGCATTGATCGCCAATTTCTTCGAAGTTCACTTGGCTCCTAGGATACAGTATTTTCTGATAGCATAGACGAAAGTGCGTCGCCCATAAGGTTTTACGGAAGCACTCAACTTCCTCTAGGGTGAGGGATTTTGGTGCACAAAAGTTTGACTCTGCCACCAGCCAAAACTTCTCCGGGAAGTGATCTAATGAGAGAATGTTCCAGAAGCTCCTGGGCTCGGATTCAGGGTCTGGCCCCTTATTGCCCCACTTGTCAACCGAGGGTGGCTAAGGGACCAGTAATGGTACTAAGGCAGATCGATGGGACATTAAACTGGGCGGCGGAGAATACAGCAAACGAGCTTACTAGCTGCCGAATTTCGGGCCATCCTCCAAAGAGTGAGGTGACCTGACCACAATGTCACAATATGATGGGTTGATAGCCATAGACTTTGGTGCATGAATTATGGTTACCGGCGATGGGTCCTCTTGTCACTCAACCGCCATCGTTCCCTAAAATAGCTCTCCACAATCATTGGTTGAGATAGAGGGCGCTTCTGGTGATGACAGTGGTGATTGTACGGTCGACACCTGTGGTATTACCACAATTTCCTCCTCTAGGATGTATCTATGAAGAGATGCAGCAATCCGGTGGACCTCGCATTTTGGAAGGATGAGGCTGACATGCCTTGTTCCTGCCCTGGTCCTCAATGCGGAGGAACGTGGGGAGGATTCCGATGCTGAGTCGCATTCTGCTTTAGAACCAAGAAGTGGGCCAGTTTGATCTCCGTACGGGCTTTCCCAGGAAGCTTCTTATGGCGACGACCCACCCTCCTGCCCCTAGATGGCTCTTTGGGACAATACTGATTCCCGACATGTAGTTCCGGGGCCATGCTAAAGCCGTTGAAGAGAGGAATTCCGCTTGAGACAGCCAGGGTGTGTGGGGCATCAGGGAAAATGTCAAAGGGAACACGGGGAGGTCTTCCAGGGAGAGCACCTGAGCAGGAAAAACCACCGTTGGAATTGGTGGGAGCATGGGGAGGACCTCCATGCTTGATGCGGGTGGAGTGAGGCTGACCTTCACCCCTTTGGCTTCTAGGGAGAGGAGGAACTTTTCCAGTTTCGGAAAGAACGTAGGGAGGATCCCCACGTTGGAGAGGGACCAGATGGGAATTAACTTCATATCGACGGTTGGGGGTAGGAGGAGGAATTCCATACCCAGTGTGATGGGCATGGGAAAGACTTTCGCACTGAGTGTCACTGCAGGAGGGAGGTCTTCATTTGGGTTGAGGGTAGCGTGGGGAATACCTCCATGATGATCTTCGGAGTAGGGAAGGCCCACGCTGTGTGGAGTGGTGGTACGGGGAGGACCTCCGTACGGAGTGACACCACCGCGGGTTGGTTCGCGGCGATCACCACTTGGGCCTGCGACCCGGAGAGTTGACCCAGCCTGCCCATGGGGCGGCTGGGGCCTCGATCCTAGTTGGGAATAAGAATGCCCCTTATTAGTGTGTTCAGTGGATTCATGACATATTTCGATGGTGGCTAGGGCCATAGTAGCTCTCGACGTCGATGCCCCTTAAAGTGCACCCTCAGCTTGGGCCCGACGCTGGCATCGGGTCTGGCGAGCCAGTGTAGGTGCTGCAGGGGCATAGCCTACCTGCTCCTCTTGCAAGGACGGACGATGGTGCTAACGCGGATGGGTGGGGGCCCTTGCCTGGAGTCCTTGGATTGGGACTCTGACCGGGCTGAGCCGGACATCACCAACCTCATCAGCATAAGGTGAGGAGTCGTTGAGGTGTTTTAGGGACAGGCTCCCAAAAAGATTGAACGTTGGGGTGGGAAGCAGGGGCTCCATGTGCGGCCCTCGTGGGCGGCATTGATGGTGGGGCCTGGACACCTCCAGGTCCAGGTGGGCCATATCCCGTGTTGGGATTATACCCTCATCCTCGTAACGACATACGAGGTCATTAATCACCCTTAGTTGGATGACTTCTAATAGGGATAGGGGGCGTGGGCGCCCGATGTTTGTGGATTCAGACGCCGTTGTAGTAGTAGTGGAGCCACGCGGAGCGGCCGTGCTGATATTTCCCACGCCCCTGCGTAGGCAGGTGGGCGAAAATCGTGTCCTTGTAGCAGCAACCTGGTTCCTGAGAAGCAGGGTGATTAACTCATACCCACTATGCGGAAAAGAGATCGACAACCAATGCCCCAACATCATTCCGTCTTCCGTGGTCGGCAAGAGGGATCCACACAGAAAAAATTGCAGAACGGAATTCCCCACATTCTACTGCCCCAACTTCTTGTGAGTTTTACGCCAGGACCGCTATTTTCTTGGCAGGACCCAATGTCGGATATCTGGATTCGGTGACATGTCAATCTACTGATGTTTTGAACGCTACTAATCTCCACATTGAGGAGAAGACATTCACATCGGGTTCACCATTTATGTTTCCGACGCTTTCTCTGGGGCGCGCGCACCCGTCTGCATGGACGCGACATGCGCGACTTTTGTGTTGCCCCACATTCTCGCTTTCCAAAGGTGGGCGACATCCGCTCCTTATTCAAGGAAGTCTGCTCCTTGATTGAAACCAGGATGAAGGGATGTCGGTTCTTCCTTCTGTGGATTCCTCCTCAGAAATTTTCACCTAGTCTGGGTCTCCCTCATAGATTTAATACGTTATTTTTGAAACTCTTCCCAGTGCCATGTTTCCATGGGTGCCGGTTATTTACACTTCTTCTGTCAGGACATTCCAAATGGGTGCGGTCAGGGCAGCAACCTTCAGTCGGGGGAGTAGTCACGTCCATGCATCAGCAACATGTCTGAACACGGGGGAATTGGCGTGTCTGTATTTTGTCCCTTATTATAGGGATTCTCGAGGACACGGAGGCTCGAGGCATCCCACATCGAGCATAGGGAATCGTATAACATAGGCATGTATCTAACATAGGGTATGCCGTAATTTTAACATCCATCGGAGACGGATCGACCTGATCAGGACACTAGCTGGAGTGGATCAGATTGAGGAATCCCCCTTGAGAGAATGTCGATATCAGGGCCAGCTCGTGGGCAGCTTTTCAAATACTATGGAGGGGAATGGGGTGGCATGATCTCACCGGGATGTGACGACCCGGGTAAGAATCAGGGTGGATGATGGAGAATTGCATGGATACAGTCGAAACGGCCAAGTGGTGGGTTGGACCTCATGAGGCTTCCTACGTACCATGCCTTGCAATGGATCAAAGACCTCGTAGTTCATAATGGTGTGTCAGTGAACCGACGCGAGTGAGGACCTTGGTCCAGATGGTGTGGGGCTTACACACTAGGCTGTGTAGGTGTTGGTGAACCGACGTGAAGGGGGTCGGAGTGACCAACGGGTGGTGGGCTTGAACCTCGTGAGGTTTCCAACGTACCATGCCTTGACATGGATCAAAGACCACGTAGTTCAGGTGAAAGTGGTGGGTGTCAGAGAACCGATTTGAGGAAAGGACCTTGGTCCGACGGGTGATGGGCTTGAACCTCAGGGAGGCTTCCTACGTACCGTGCCTTGACATGGATCTAAGAGCTCATAGTTCGCTTTGGGCGTGTCAGTGAATCAAGCTGAAGATAGACCTTGATCCGATGGGTATCATCAGTAAACTGACATGAAGGTGGACCTTGGTCCAATGGATATTGGGATTGAACATAAGGGAAGCTTCCTACATACCATGCCTTGACATGGATCAAAGACCTCGTAGTTCAAAGGGATTCGTCAGCGAACCGATGTGAAGGTGAACCTGAGGGTCCACTGGTGGTGGGCTTGAACCTCGTGAGGCTTCCTACGTACCATGCCTTAACATGGATCAAAGTACTCGTATTTCAGGATGGTCACAACGGCTTACCACTAGACTGGAATGCAGTTTAACGTCATGCGGAATGAGGGTGGAACCTGACGTGAAGAAATGATGGTGGGTGGGATTGAGCCTCGTGGAGGCTTCCTACGTACCATGCCTTGACATGGATCAAAGTCCTCATAGTTAAAAAGGGAGGTACAGTTTAATTTCATGAGGGAAATCATACATTTTAACGTCATGCTGGATGGGGGAATACAGTTTAATGCCCTGCTAGACGGGGTATTTTCAGGGCCAATGCATACTATAAGCCCACGTGAGCCATGCTTGGTGTGAGAAACAACAGGCAGTAGAGACCTGACAATCACGTCGTGAAGGGTACATCCATGAGATGTGAAGAGGGGATTATGCGTTAGATGACCCATGGTACTGGGACATACTCTAGGATGGAGGCCCAAAGTGCGGCAAAGCGCAGCTGCAGAGGGATTTGGGACCAAATATGGAAGGTGCCTCGTTCCATATCGTGCCCTCCACTGGCCTTGGTAGTGGGGAAGTACAGAGGTGCATGGGAGATACCTTCCACAAAAGGGGATAGGGAGGGGGGATTACACCAAGGTGGTTTCCCTTATCCCATGGACATACGCCCCTCCGATAAGGAGGATATCATCCCATGTGAGGGTGATTCCATTCCCGTGGAGACGAGCGGCGTAAAGAAAGTCCAATTTGGGGGGACCCTGCGTGCGAGGCGTGGGGTTAGGTCACAATTTAGCGTCATGTGTTGAGGATGAGGTGCTTGTCTATTTAACGTCCTGCAGCTCGGACGAGGTGGGTTTACACTGCACCCCTAGGACATAAATGACCGGTACCCTCTTCCCCTTGGGGGAGGGAAGGTACTGACAATGTCTTGGTAAAGGGGGGTCGTAGAGCGAACCATCAAGGGTTCCACATTAGCGTGGCTGTGCGAAGAACCAATATCCATTAGCGTGCCTATGTGAAGAAGAATTAGGCGAAGAAACTCTACGGGTGGTGTCGTCCTTGGGACGTTGAAATCACATCGTGCAAACCTGGAGGGTCACACAGAAAGGGGAATTTCCAAGAAAAGGGGTGTTCTTTACAAATCGGAGTGCCTTAGACTTATAATGGGGTAGAAGTATGAGTGGGAGGTGCTTCGTGAAGTGGAAGGGTGTTCGCAGAGCATTTCCTCATGAAGAGGAGGTGCCTTGTGAAGCGAAGGTGCCTCACGAAGTAAGGTGTTGTGAAGCAGTTTGCTTCACGAAGTACAGTGACCCTTCCTTGGCATGTGTATCACTTGTACAGGATGGGTGTTTCGTGAAGCATAAATTCTCCACGGCTTCCAGGGTTACCTTGGGAATCCTCTTCCTTCGCGAATTCCCTTAGGCTTTGTGAAGGGAATCCCTCTCGGAAGAGGGGATCAAAACGAGACAAGGCGAAGGCCTCTCGAGAAGGAAAAATAACTCGCGGAGCTCATGATTCCCAGGGTGAGGGGTGCTTTGCGATTCGGGAGATGAGAAGCTGAATGGTCAGATTGTCTATCTCCTAAGCTTAAGGGGATCTTGGGTATTTATAGGCTAGGGGCACTATGGAGTAGAATTCACGCGGTGCGAAGGGGGGCCTCGGTGGCTTCGCGACGGGTCGCAAACGTCAACCAGAATCGCGGAGCGGTACCGCCTCCTCTGGTTCGCGGAGGGCCGTGAATGTCATGTCGTTCATGGAGTGTTACCACCTCTGGGGATTCGCGGCAGCCCATGAACATCAGGCCTTTTGTGGAGAATTACCACCTATGGGGTTTCGCGGCAGCCGCGTTGCTCGGTGGCTTCGCGTCGGCGCTTCGCGAGGTAGCGCGTGGACTTCTTTTTATTCTTCCTGCGTCCAATATTTTTGGCACCAACAATAACTATGATTTAAATTTAAGACAGTCAAAATATAATTTAGAAACAAATGATACAAAATAGAGGATATTTAACTAGTATGATGGTACTGTAAAAAATCTATCCAAAGATCTAATTGATATATAAGTGAAAAGAATAGGATTTTTTATCAGCTGATAACTAAGTATAATGGTTTCACTTCTAATTCCATGATCATGAACCATAGAGAATTATTAATAAGGGTTAAAGTTTCCATAAACTTAAGTATATAAGTTAATAATTTTTAGTTATACGTAATGTAAAAAAATATTGTAATAGTTTAAAGATCAATAGTTTCAAAATAATTAGGAAATGAATACATGGGTGAGTTATTGTAAAGGAAATATGAATATAAAATAAAATAGACATTATGTATCATAAAAAAATATTGGATTTATATTTTATTAGTGGTTATGTTGAAAAATATTGAATTCATGGTTGCATAAAATTTGAAAAAACTATTTAAATGTATTGATTCATCAATAAAATCTTACTAGTATACCAATGAAAAAATAATATCTGTTATGGGTATTAATGGATTTTGTTAGGATGAATCATAATTTAAATGCACCATGAAATGTATTTTTAACTATATAATTATGTTAAAATTGTATCATAAAGAATAAGAAAGGAATGTAGGTTAAATTTTGAAGAATTGTTTTAGATAAAAAAAGTGTTGTCCAAGAGAGAAATAGAGATTTATTTCATATTATTAGAGAATGGGTTTATAGAGTTACAGTTCAAGGTAATTTTTTATTATTTATATTAGGGATACATGATGAATGAGTATATGAATAAATTCATGAGATGTAATTCATTGATAGGAAGAATAATTTCGAATTGTTAATGTGTATGATGTTTTGAATATGGATACCAAGGACATTTTCATACCATATGGGTTATATGTGTACTTAATTTTATGTGTATGCTACCAATTATGTAGTTTTAAAGGCTTTTTGGGGAATATGGATGATAATTTTGTGTTTTTGTAGAAAATGGAAAGGCACATGATTTTGGATCATTTTTTTCTAACCATGTATTAATGATGTCATATTACACTATTAGATCCAAAAACACATTTCATAGATTGAAAAATGGATTTCTAACCATTTGTTTCATAATGAAAAATAATAAGATTAATGGGGTTCATATAGAGGAAATAAAATGAAATTTGGCATGTTTTATGACCTTGCATGTACTCCCATGTCATTGATCACTATTGTTATCAAGGGAAAGTAGCTACCACATGGTTAGCACACAACTTTTCTAACAGTTTAGCCTCACTATGGACCCTATAATGGTTTTTTTATTTTTTCACTAATTACATTGTTTACTTATATATATATATATATTCATCTTAGGTTACATAATTATCTATAACCATACTCTCCATGATTACCTATAGGGTTCTATCCATGTTTCATTGGTTATTCAGGATCATTTTTGGGCATATTTCATTAAGATTTGTTTTCATTGTCAACTTATCTTATACCAACTTTATAGATCTATTATTTATACCTCACACCATTGTCTCATTAGATATATATTAGCAAAGTATTTTTGTATCTATAATATTATATATATATTTGATGATGTTTCATAGGAATCAAGGCTCATGAAGATATCATGTATTAAATTGCAATATTTATTTTCAATTGTGATTGGGTATTTTCCACTGGGTGATATGAGTATATATACAACGATTTTTTCCTTTATTTACCTTATCTATGAATAAATTCCATTTGTTTGATTTATTAAATTCTTTGAATTCAAATAGATGAGGTTTCTTTATGAAATTGAATTTTGGTTGTCTTCTGAATAAGGTTTTAACAGATTTTTTATATACAGTTGTTTCCTAAACATGGTCAATGAAAAGCCTAAAATAAGGTTTTGACTAAATAAAGGAATATTAATCATGGTAGAGGTAATATTTCACATAAAAAATGTGTTGTAAAAGTGTTTTCATAGTTCATTAAATGCATTTGAAATACATGGAACATGATAACATTTTGGGATCCTTGGGTGGGGATATATGCTAAACATAGAGAGTATATATCCACTTAATGATATGGTTGTAAAATTAATAGGTTGTTGAAATACTTTGTGTTTTAGGATTATTGAATTTTTTTTGAAATATTTTTCCTTTATTTCATAGTTACGTATTCCCATAGAAAAGATCCAAATTATGTATTATGCTCTTGGATTCATTTTTGTATCATATATTTAAATTCCCTATTCGTTTCCTTCTTAGTTATGGATGCATATATTATGTACCATGATATTGTCATTCATAGTTATTTCAATATTCATCTGGATTTAAATATAATATTTATATGATGGGACAAACATATGATAATTTATAAAATTTAATATATAAAAGAATATATATTTATATATACAGTTGCTATTGATTATATCTTCTATATTTTTGGTTTTTACTTTTGGCAGTATCATATAGTCTATTGCCTCTAATATATGTTTATGAATTCATGGTGCTAGTATCCAGCCCCTGGACTATTGTAGATTGGAATGGGGTGGAACTCTTCTCTTCCTAAAATCCTTGGTGGGACTGTAATAAATTCTATATTGTCATAATTTGATCATAAGAACTTAGGTCCTAGGGATTGATTTTGGATATAATACTCATTATAAGTTTTTTTTGGGAATTTAAGAATGTGATTCTTAAGGGGTATTCATTTGTATTATCAAATCAAGGAGAAAATATTGGTTCATCAATTGAAATTATAATCTAATGAATATTTTTTGGTTATATTTAATTTGGTTAAAACATTTTATAATGGTTCTCCATGATTATGGATAACCATAATGTTTTAGATAAAGTATATATCTTATAGTAACTGTTGGTTTAAAAAATTAAATATACTAATACCCACACATATAAAAAACTTTTACTCTGAAGAAGGCTATCAAAATACCATTACATTTATTGATAAAAATCTTTGTGATTAGATAATCAATAATGAATCTATTCAGATACCCTATTGGGAGGAATGATTACCCTTGGTGTAGAGGGGGATCCTCTAATGTTTGAGCATGGTGAAAATTTTATTATAGGTAAATACTAATTATGTATTATTTGGATAATATAACTGATATTTTGATTGTAAAACCACAATATGTATATGTATTTACATTAAAATTAACATTATTTATTAAATAGAATTATTTTCACACATATTACTGAGTTTAAAAGAACCATGTTATACTATTGAATTATTATTATGTAATGCATTATTTAATTCCTGGAAATTATATTGGATGATGTAAATGGGAATATATAAATTAAAGAAAACTTTTCAGATTTATATACCATATTCATCATTTATGAATTGGATAAATCCTTAGAAAGCAAAAAGTTATTGCTTTTTAGAAAAAAACTATTATTTGCAAGTAATTTGATTTAAAATAATAATTTAAAATAATAACTAATAATTAATTACTATAATTATATATATATTTTTTATATTAAATGAATTTTTATAACATTTATTTTATGGTTTTTATTGGGCATGGTATAATAGAAAACCCAGTTCTATACATAAATACACATTTTTCTAAATAAATTGTTTGGTTCTTTTCGCACGCTTATATTATAATCAATTTAATCCCCTTCATTGAATTTAATCATGAAAATGGTTCAAATATATTTAATGAGCAGGTAACTATTTGGAAAATATGTTAAATTTATTATTTGGTAATTATGAATAGAAACTATGGTGAATATTTTTCACCATGGTAAGGTTAAATCTGGAAATTAAGGATAAAAATAATGTTACAAGGAATTAATAAAATACATATAACATTCATTACTTATATAGGATGAAATATTTTTTATACCCCTATGATATTAAATATTGAGAAAACATGGTTTTATTTTTCTTCTATAATGACTTCACTATTATTTTAAGTAAATAAAAATTCTAAAATATTACTCTATTTTCTTTAACAAATATAATATTTTTTTGAATATGTAAAATGATTTAATGTTATGTTAAAAATAAATATTAATAATATGGAAAAAATTTTATCATGGAAATTATTTATTTATTTATAGGAACCAAATAATTTCTTTAAATTTTTATACAACACTAATAGTGTACTTGATCGAGTAAAAGAATACCAAATATATTTTATTGTAAATATTAAATGTAATATTATGTTGATGAGATATTTTGTTACACCAATTTTTTATATAAATATGAAATATTGTTTATGTTTAAACATTTTTATTTGAATTCCACATTTATCATGTTTCCTTTAAGGACAAACAATCAGAATATTACCAAAAATGATATTAATGGTATCTTATCATAAATAATATTTTATTAAATTATTTAAATTTTCCAAAATAATTATGATTTTCAATATGACTGTTTTATGTTCCAAAATATAGAACATTCTCAACTTGTTGGTTATATTTAATTTTATATAAACATCCATGAACACTAATATGTAAAAACCATTGATATCAAGATGGTCGTAAAAAATGGTTAATAATGGGTCAAAAGTAAGCGATAATTGGTAAAAAGCACGTAGACATGTATAAATTTTATTGGATGTGATTTTAAAGAATCATAAAAATCCATGATTATATATATATATATATTTTCACTTTAAACTGAAAATAAATTTATAAAAATATAATACCTTAGGTAATTATAAGCAGTCCCCGCCCCTCACATATAAATAGGAACTTACTATTCTTCATTATTGACAATGTTTGGTCCTCATAGATAACCCAATACCAACACTAATTCCATAATAAAACCCATTTTTTATTTATATAGGTTCATTTATTTATTATAACACCTTGTTTCAAGGATTATGCTGCATTATAAAAGAGTATTTTCAACGAAAATGTACAACTCCTAACTTGGTACATTCAATTTAATTTCTTCTTACACCATATCTAAACCTACTACATCAATGATCATGTTATGTTACATTTAAAATAAATATAATTAGATTTTATTATTAATATTTCCCAACTATTCACATCATCATTCCATCAAATTGGAATTGGTATTGTCACTCATGTGTAATTGTCGATTACCGTCAACACATAGTGATCTGATTCATTTTACATCACTGTAATTCATAATTGTTTATATTAATGGATTTAATTTGTATATTTATATATATTATTTATTATTAAATAAATATTATATTTTATTAAAATATTGTTTACTAGTCCTTCCTTATTTTTTTAGAAAATGAAAACACTATTCATGTGTATGAACATGCTATCATCTCCATAAACAATGTTATTCATCTTCATATATCTAAATTATATTGATTATTCTATATATAATTGATATATATGATATTCGTTTCATTATTAAAATATTAATACTATAAAAATATTGTTTATATATAAGGATTAGAATATTTGAACCAAAACATTCATGAAAAACAAAACAGTTAACACTCAGAAACGATATTTGAATGAAGAATTATTTATAAATTGCTACTGAAATATAATAACTTAACCATATTTGGTATTGTATGTATTATTATTTTTCTTATAAATAATTATAATATGTTTAAATTTATTAAATAGTCTCTTATGACACTGGAGAAGAAATTCATCCTTGAGGTAAGAGTTTCTCATATCACTTTTATTTCTTTAATACATATTACATATTCACTAGTTATATCATTCATTTGGTTTATTTACTAAATATTTTATATTTAATACAAGTAATATATTTATTCTCACGTTATATAACATTTCATTTGAAATTATTCTGATCATGGTGTTTATGATTGAGAAGATACCAATGTGGGAAGGATTTTTTGTTACAATCTCATTGTATACCGAGATTGTTTGAACTTATGTTTTTCTGAAGAAAATTTACAATAAATATATCAAAAATATCATGTCATTCATTATTATATAGTTATTTTGATATTTCACTTATTTTCATTTCATTTACACCTCATTACATACTCAAAATATCAAAATAATGATTTTAATGAAAATTTACATTATTTCCCTCTTTGATTGGAAATACATTTTCTTACATATAATTGTTTTATAATTAGTTTTTAAAAAATGTATTTACTATTTTAAATTGAATTTTTTAAATTTATTTTATCTATATGTATCATTTTATAAATGTTATATATTGAAACATATTATTTGTTTTTCTCGAATCTATCACTATTCGCTAATGATGTGAATGTATTCTTGGCTGTAAGAAACATTGGAAGTACAACATTTCCCTTAATAATGGAAACTATTTTATTTGAAACACACCTTTCATGATCCCACGGTTAATTTAAAATAATTTTTTTTCATGGATATTTTCCAAATTGTCATATTTCTAAATAACTGAATTCAAGATGAAAATGGATATTTTCATCAAACAATATTACAGTGATCTTTAAAAGAAAATTTAGTCTAAGATAACAACCTTTTTTTGTTAATTATTCTTCAATAGGGATATTATTATATGATAAAAACCATATTATTTCTATATATTGTTAAACGTAATGAGGATAAAATATTTAAGAATCCAATTTCTTCTCTATGGGTTATGTTATAATGAAATGATAAATGTTCTCATGATATTTTAGAAAAATAATAAATGATTAATAATTGGTGATGAGGGGGTCCATAATACCTCTCTAAATAAAGTGTAATGATTAATGCTTTATGAGATTAATTGGTAAAAAAATATTATATAAATACCAAAATATAGTATGGAAGAGGCTATCCCAAAACAAGATATGGTACCCATGATTTTACTCAAATACCAAAGAACACATCTAGGTTATTTGAATAATCATCACAGCTGATAAATGTCATGGGGGGGGGGGGGGGGTTCCTCAACATAATACTTGTATTATTATAATTATTCAAAAATTTACGACACTTTTATATTAAATGATGTTATGAAAATGTTAAAATAGCATAGCTCGTGTACATTTATTTTATTTTGATTATTGTATTATTAACCACTCATAATTATTACAAGAATCATGACTATTATTTATGAATTTATGGGCATGATATTCAAATGTTTAGATCATTTTTCATAACATTATGTTCTTCATATGAATAATAGATCATTTATATCTTGAATTCCTTCCCTTAAAGAGCATCTGATCCCAAAAGTAAATATTTTTCCTTTTCACTAGGAAATGAAGAATGGTTTTATGTAATATATGTTTAATAAGGGTAATAGTTATTAAGAACAAAGGGCTAGATGATGAAAATATTCTCTATATAGTTATTTATATATTCATGTTTCCAAACACATTAAACCTGTTCATTTATTGGATGAATTATAATTATATACAACACGAAATCTTTTAATAAGAAGGGATATATTTTATTGAAATATCAAGGTCACATCAGCTTAAATCTAGGGATGTATTAGTAATTTTTGAAATATGGATTAAAAAATTACTACAATAACATATGATAAGACTACATATTGAAGAACATCTTATGATAAGGTAAAAAAGGAGTGTCGGTTTCATAAAAATTCATCCATATCTGGGTAATCACAAGTTGATTTAGTTTTCAAATGTAATGAACCGCTGATTCTCATTGTCTTGAGAGTACAACGGGTCATTACTAGGCCTTAAGAGACATCCCCATGATTTCAAAGGCTGCTAATAAATGCCGAAGGGTTCAAATTATAAGTGGGGGAAAATTTAACCTTTAGGAAATAAACCAATAAACTGAGCAACCATAACAAAAAATTCACTATATGATGCATGAACAAATTAATGAAAACTAAACAACTTCATGCACTCAAAACCACATCAAAGTAAGAAACAAAGGATAACCAAGTATCATCGTACACAATGGATAAACTACACAACACTATCTAAAGACGTTAGGATTCCATGCTACACCTGCAACAAGCTCCAAAATCATTGAACATCACAACGTCATGTGGTAGTGTTAAACACATGTGAAACATTACCTTTTACCCTGACCTAGAATATAGCATCTACAAAATCCCCAAAGTTCCAAATCAGGGGTGAGCATAAAACTTAGTAGGTTTTTACAAATGACATCCCTACTCATGCCACTAGGATAGAAGAGTTAGAAACAATTATATAAAATGGTTTATATAAAATAATTTCTCAAAAAGTAGTTTATAATTAAATATAAAAATGTTTCCAAAACCATTCATTACCAAAACCATACTTGTGCAATTGAAACCAATTTTTTCAGTAAGATTGTTTTCCAGGAAAATAACCCAAAAGTCTATACAACCATTTCCTAATATCCCTATATCGGCATACTCAACCATTACTCAACCCCATGAAACCAACCATGCATGCCACGTTATGATAGTTCCATACTCATGAGCGGTTTCTCGTCGATCTACCATGTCATCATAAGGTAATTGATTCCAATGTGCCATTCGTCATTTGGCACTGAGAACAAGGTCATATTTTAACGATGCCCTATATATGAAATTCCCATGTGCCATTAAACAATTTCCACCAATCACAAGTACATATTTTAACAAAGCCACATATATGAAATATGAAAACACAACACATATTCCCAACGATTAATCCAATATAATCAATTCAATAAAAACACCTTTTTATTGAACAATATTTCCTTCAAAACCATTTAAATTCCAAACGATTTCAAATCCAAACCATTTTAATAATACATCATTTTTATTGAAAACCATTTCTATTCAGAACCCCTTTTTTATCAACCTTATCAATTCCATAAAATCCATAAATTAAATTTATCATTTTAAATAAATCCCCCCTTTTCACAACTATCCACCAAGATCATACAATATTAAAAAAAACCATAAATCATCAAAAATGAATATTTTTCTATGAATTTGATAATAAATAAACCAATTTGAATCTAAGACAATCAATTAATGAAAGAGTATATGAGAGTGAAGCCACCTACCTCAATGGTTTTGACAAAACTTTTACAAGAGATGAAGAACGCACAAGGGAGTAGGTCGATTCTCTATGAGAGGCCTTAGATATCTTATCATAGCAAGATAAAGACTAAAAATTGAAATATTTGGCATCCAAAAACGTATATCTACCCTCTATAGGTTCAAATTTAAGAAACAATGGAGATCAGAGAAGTATATCAAAGCAGATATAAGAAAACATTACAAATTTGTAAGGATTGTTGACATACCTCAAGAACCGGACTCGAAATCACTAAGGGGATGCACTAGAATGGCTTCAAATCATTTGGAGAGGGTTATAAAGACATATAGGGATATTTAAATCTAATTAGGGGTGTTTTGAATCCAAAACAAAATAAATAGAGCAAAAATGAGTAAGATCTTAGAAAATAGGTTCTAGATTAAACCTCTACGCAAGATTTGACCACATAGTTTGTGCCAACAGTGTATGGAACATGAAACCTTAATTTTGGTCCAAAAAAACTTTAAAAACCCCCAAATTCTTCCATCCTTCTCCCTAGACCTTTTTATGGAAACATCCAGTTTATGGAAACACCCCACTTTATAGAAACACATCACCTTATGGAAAACTCCCACTTTATGGAAACACCCCACTATATGGAAACTATATATATTATGGAAACTCTATATTTTATGGAAACTCTATATTTTATGGAAAGTCCTTATTTTATGGAAACACTCTATATTATGGAAACACTCTATTTTATGGAAACTCCCTATTTTATGGAAACCCAATCAAAGACACTCCAATTAAAAAAACGCAAGTAAAGGGGGTTATGTAACTGAAACCGGGGGTACTACATTCTCCCCACCATTGGTCTTTACGTCCTCAGGAAGTAGAAATACCATGCTAGAAAAAAAGAGTTCTGGCCACTTCTCTTTCATTTCCTTCTCACATTCCCATGTCTCCTCCTGAATCTGACCATGTTGCCATAAAACTCGCACTAGGCCTATAATTTTTCGATGATAGACTTTCTCTTTTCTATCCATGATCTACACTAGAATGCGTACCAATGATGCATCCAGTTATAGATCAACATGATCCGATTTGATCACATGGTCATGATTAGGGTGATACTTTTCCCACTAGGATACATAGGACACATTATGCACCGAAATAAATCGTGGTGGAAATGCAAAATGATTTTCCACCTCTACAACCCATTATAGTATCTCAAAAAGGCTAATGTATCTAGGAGATAACTTTCCTTACTTCTTGAAAAAAATGTGAAAGCCTCAGAGAGATTTTCAAGAAGACATGATCACCCAAAACGAATGACAACGGTCTTTGATGGTGATCTTCATAATATTTCTAAAAACTCTGAGATGTCTCCATCCTCTTTCTAATTTACTAGATATTCTTTGTTGTTTCTTGGAAAAGGCTTGGGCCATCTAGTGAAGATTCACATGTTTCCACCCAGTAGAGTGGAGAACGACAAGTACACCCATACAATGCTTCAAATAGATCCATGCGTATCGAGGCATGATAACTGATATTGTATGAGAACTCCACTATGGGTATATACTCCTCCCATGAGCCACGAAAATCTATTACTCTTGGCTACAACATTTCTTCCAACATTTTTATCATCTGCTCGGTTTTCCCATCCGTTTGAGGATGATACACAGTGCTCATATTTAACTGAGTTCCAAGGGCTTGCTGCAATGATTTCTAGAAATGAGATGTGAACCTTAGATCTCTATCTGAGACTATGGACACTAGTACACCATGCCTCTTTACCACTTATTAGATATAGATTTTTGAAATATCCTCCACCATATGAGCTTCACGAATAGGGATGAAATGAGTCGACTTGGTTAGACGATCCACTATCACCAAAATGGAATCGTGTTTCCAGACCATTCATAGATGACCTATAACAAATTCCATTGCTATTTGATCCCATTTCCACACTGGTATGGGCAATTTTTGTATCATACTTTCTTGTATCTGATGCCGGGCTCTAACTTACTGACAAGTTAAGCATCGCGAGACGAACTCAACCACCTCCATTTTCATGCCGCTTTACCAAAACTTCCCCATCAACACCTTATACATCTTCTGTGTACCTGGATGTAAAACCCATCTTGAATGTTGGTAAGCATGAAGGATTTGTTCCTAACATACCATACATACAACCATCTGATCTGTGAAACACAAAACTGACCCCCATCAAGTTTCCAGCACTTAATGGTCTCCCAACCATTGAGTTTTGAACATACAACCAGACATTTTGAATACGATGTTTGTGCCAATTTGATCATATTTACTAAATCAGGAACAAGCATAGAAGAAAAGAGAACGTAAAAATCACCTTGGTCTTCACATTCCACATGCATTTTGGCTAATACGGACATCAAATGCCATTCATCTAAAGCTTATTTTTCCAATAGAGCATACGACTTTCTACTTAATGCATCTGCTACCAAATTTTCATTCCCATGTGTATACATCAAGTCAAATTCAAACATTTGGAGAAACTCCATCCATATTATTTTCCTATGATTCAAATCTAATTATGAGAAAATGTGTTTCAAGATTTTTTGATCCATAAACATTGTGAATTTCTCACCAAAGAGATAATGTCTCCATATTTTCAAAGCATGGACGACTATAGCTAACTCAACATCATGTTTTGGGTAATTATTCTAATTCACCTTCAACAACCTTTACCCATAAGCAAACATGTGATCTCTTTGCATGAGAACAAATCCAATCCCAGATCCTGAAGCATCCCAATACACCACATACCTTTTTCCTAATTATAGTTTGATCAAGATAGGTTCCAATGTATGCTGAACATTCAATGCCTAGAAATACTTCTGATATTCCCCCGTCCTTTGGAATATAGAATTATTCTTTGTTAGAGATGTCATTGGTGAAGCTAGTCATGAGAAATCACACACAAAGTATTGGTAGTAAATAGCTAGATGAAGAAAACTTCATATCATGAACACATTTTTCAGTGCTTTCCAATAGATAATGGATTCAATCTTTTTAGGATCAACAGAAATGCCTTTCTATGAAATGACATGGCCAAGGAAATATAAATCCTATATCCAAAAATTACACTTTGATAATTTGGCATACAAACGATGATATCTCAAGATTTGTAACACAGTTTTCAGGTGCACCTCATGATCATCCCTAGTCTTTGAATAGACCAAAATGTTATCCATAGACACCACATCAAAAGAATCCAGATATTTTTGAAATATCTGATTCATCAATTCCATGAATACTACTGGTGCATTCGTTAGACCTAATGTCATGACTACATATTCGTAGTGTCAATATCTACTTCTGAAGGCTGTCTTTGGAATATCCTCTTTCCAAACTCTCAATTGGTGATATGCTGATCACAAGTCAATCTTGGAGAACCTATGAGCTCCCCTTAATTGGTCAAATAGATCATCAATTCATGGAAGTGGATATATATTCTTTGTCGTAACTTGATTAAGCTTATGATAATCAACTTAAAATTGAAGAGTTCTATCTGCCTTCTTCATGAATAAAACCGTTGTTTCCCATGGAGACGTACTTGGTCGAATAAAAATTTTGCTTTCCAGCTTCTTTAATTACACATTCAATTCTCAAAATACTATTGGTTCCATCCTATAAGATGGATGGAAAATAGGACTGGTCCCCGGAAGGATATCAATCATAAACTCCACTTCCCGTAAATGTGGTATCCTAGAGAAGTTATTGGGAAAGACATCTGGAAATTGATCCACAACAGCTGGAAAACTATTTTCCTTGATCTCTTACACTGATGAAAAGACAATACTGCCAATTGGTAAGATATCATTCCCACCATTGGTGCTAACAATATCTTTTCACCTTTCTTTACAATACTCTCTCCTCTAAAGATATTTTTGATGCCATCCTTAGTCATGAAACTAAATGTTCTCCTATAATAGTAGATTTGAACCTTGAACGTTGTTTGCTAATATATAACCATGATTACATCATATAAATCCATATCGAACATCACGAATTCCAATTTTAGATCAGCTCCATCAATAGTTATAGCACATTCTCTACACAAAAAGGCTTGAAATTCTCTTTCACCAAGAAGAGTTTGCAGTTTTGAAATAGAAGGCATCATTTCCAATTTTAAACCTATAAAGTCAACAGAATGCGAAGCAATTAAGGAATGTGATGCACCATTATCAAAAAACACTTTAAAATGATATAATTAATTAGAATCATACCTCTCACTATATATGACAACCTTACTTTTATTACAAACATAAACATGATTTATTACATAAACTATTCACTTGATACAATATGGAAGATCAAGAGGCCTAGTGACTTTGGGGCTTAGGATCATTACATAACAACTTAAAACATGAAATACAACAACTTTATTTAAAACTTCCTTTACATGACACTGCATTCCCTCATATTTAGCATTGCATGGGATAACCTGAGGACATGCATAAGAAAAGAGTGAGCTATAAAGCCGAGTAAGGGAATAAACATGGAATACAGGAAGAGTAAAATACATGTTAGACAATAGGCATATCAATAGAGAATAAGAGAAACATGAACATAAAGGAATGATAATGTGTGATAATCCTAACATGGAAATGTGGCAACAACACTTAACATGGAATTAGCATGAGCAAAGGCCCATTGCACATGAAGAATGAGTAAATACTCATTTCAAATGAAGCATGATTAAACCCTCTTTTCAATTGAATTATCATGAGTCAACACTCATTGCACATGATGTATCATGATACTATACTTTACCCAATGAATTGGAGCACTATAAGGGTGCACATTTCTTAAACATTTCATTTCATGCATAAGTGTGCCACGTGGATCATAAAACATGGATTCATAAAACATAATAATTTATTCCATGACAAAGCAATGTGGAATGAAACTTTATAATTAATAAGTAAATTTGAATTAAGGTGAATACCCTTGATGGAGAAATGGGCATTGTCTTCACTACACAATGGCATTGTCTTAGAAAATTGGTGTAATTTCGGCAGCGTAACGACATGATATAAGAATTCATAAAAATGGTTGATGAGAGTGAAATGGGTGTATAATCATATCTAAATGAAATTTATATTAAGGGGGTCATATAGATACATTTCCCAACAATTGTAATAAAATTTAGATTCATGATACAAAAGTATTGCTTGAATGTAAATGAGGAGAGAGAAGTTCCTTTTGGAATTTCAGCATAGTAACGGGTGTACATGGGAGGAATTTAATGAGAGAGAAAGGGGTCTCCCAACATTAAAAAAAATAGGGAAATATGGGGAAGGCTCGAAACCATACCCCAACATTTTTAATTAAAATTAAAAGTGTATAACAATATTAAGAAAATTGGACAAAAAAGTGAAAGGAAGAAAAACCCTTACTTGGAAGTGTGCTTCCAAAGGCTTGAGAGAGGCCTGAGAGAGGCTTCGTGGGAGATTGGGACACCTTGGTAGGATTATAGAGATATTAGATAAGATGTTGGATGAAATCCAAAGGCTTTGAGTGAGGAAGAAGTGGGAGTTTGGGTGGGGTTTTATAGGAAAGGTGAGTAAATTCTTCATTAATTAGGATTGGGAACCCTTACATTAATCTAATCCAAACCACAAATAAGCTCATGGTTTTTGCGAATGGTTTTTGGAAAAGGTGAGAGGAAAAAAATATTTTATATGGCCAAATTCCTAACTTCTTAAAATAATGGGGTTGCTTATGTGGAGGTGAGTCACACTCCCATGGAAGATAATTTAAAAAGACAAGATGTTTAATAAGTATTGATGGTTCCATTAATGCTTTTTAAAATAAGTCAAAAAAACCAAAAATCACATTATTTTAAGGTTAAAACATATATTGGCCGAACATAATGCTTATAGTATTTTATTACATCACTATTGGTTCATTAAGATGTCATAAAAGACATTATATATATAAACGGTATTTAATTCATACCCAAAAATTTGACTGTCTCAGAAAATTATAAAAAATTCCCCGTTGGATAATATCGATGTCCCAATTCCAAAAATAATAAAAACCGACATTTATAAAACCGAAATTTATAAAAAATTACAATTTCAAACCTTAATAAAAATGTTAATAACATTTATAAAAAATAAATGGCTTTCAAAAACATTTATTTTTTAATAACACTATTACAATTTTTATAACATTTATTAAAATAACATTTATTTTTTATAAAACAATAAAAATCGAAATATTTTTTTTTCAAAAACATAAATGGCTTTTCAAAAACATTTATTTTTTTTGTTTTATTTATTTATAAAACAATTTTTATAAAAATGTTAATAACATTTATTTTTTATAAAACCGACATTTATTTTTTTTATCGATGTCCCCATTGTAATTTTTAATAACATTTATTTTTTTCTAAATATGTTAATTTTCACTTTAAAAATAAAAACCTACATTTATAAAAAATTCACGGGTTTTGACAAAAATGGTTTTCAAACCTTAATAAAAATTACAGTTGCATTCATAAAACTATAATATGATTTATATTTAATAAAAATTAATTTAATCATAATAATAATATTTTATTAAAATATTATTTAATTAAAAAAATCCCTTAATTTAATAAAATATAATTCTTAATTAAATAATAACTAAAAACACTATTTGTACTTTAAAAACTATTTATAATGTATCAATAATTAAAAGAAATCATATTCATTATTATATAAAAAAATAATGTACATGAACATAGTACTAGATATTTGTTACATAACCCCTTAAAACAGCCACATAAGACCTGAGGGTAAGGTGGCGATGGTGATAGACTCTTGGGGTGGTTTAGATAACATTTATCGAGTGGTAATCTCTATCAAATTCCACTTTTCCCATAGACAGTCTCGTTCGAGCTTGACATGATGAAGCTCAGCTTGGGCTTGGTCAAGAGATAAGCCTAAAGACACCACCTCTTCTCCAAGCTCCAAAAATGGGCTTCGTAAGGAGCAATTCTTCTGGATGAGTCCATTGCTTCCTTTGTCTGAGTAAATAGGATTTGTTAATGCCCTATATTTATACTAATCATGTGATCACTGTTCAACGACTATAAAAGCAACGGTCACAAATCTTAACATAAAACCAAATAAGTTGACATTTTATATTAACATTTTACATAAAGATACATTTAATTAGATCAAGAGGGATTTCCATTAATGAAACTTTGGGTCTTACAATATTCCCCCCTTAAGAAATTTCACCCTTGAAATTTCCTTTTCCCATACTAAAACAGATGTGGGTAACTCAGCTTCATCATTTCCTCCGATTCCGAAGTCGCTTCTTCAAACATGTGGTTTCGCCACAACACCTTGACGAGGGGCATTGTCTTATTTTGTAGAATGTTTTCTCTATGATCTATGATCTTCACTGGTTGCTCCTCATAACAAAGATCATCTTCTAACTGTACCACCTCAGAAGAGATTACATGTGAAGGGTCCAATATGTACTTCCTTAAGAGGGATAGATGAAAGACATCATGTACTTTGGCCATGGTAGGTGGAAGTGCTAGTCGATAGGCCACATCCCTGACACGATCATGAATCTTGAAGGGGCTAATGTACCTTTGGCTTAACTTCCCATTCTTTCCAAACCTCATGACCTTCTTCCATGGAGATATGCGTAGAAAAACCATGTATCCAACTTTAAACTCAAGGTATCATCGACGATTATCTGTATAACTCTTCTGTCGACTCTGGGCTGCCTTGATATGATGTTGAATGGTTTTCACCTTCTCCACCATTTCTTCAACCATTTCTGGTCCAAGCGGCTTATGCTCACCAACCTCATCCCAACATGCTGGTGTTCTGCACCTTTTCCCATATAGGGCTTTATATGGTTCCATTTGGATGCTTGAGTGGAAACTGTTATTATAAGAGAACTCAACCATAAGAAGATGTTGATCCCATCCTCCTCTAAAGTACATTGAGAATTCTCTCAACATGTCCTCCAGTGTATGGATAGTCTGCTCGGATTGGCCATCATTTTGAGGATGATAGGCCGTACGGAAGTTCAGTTCAGTATTCAGAACATTTTGAAGACTCTTCCAAAACTTAGAGGTGAATCTTGGATCTCGGTCAAACACAACAGATAGTGGTAATCCATGCATCCTTACCACTTCCTGATATATTTCTATGCTAGTTTATCCAATGGTAAATCCTCCCAAATAGCAATGAAGTGTGTAGTCTTTGTAAGATGATCCACCACAACCCAGATTGCATTGTTGCCTTTGCATGTCCTTGGAAGTCCAGTGGCAAAGTCCATGGTGATGTTCTCCCATTTCCATTCTAGTATAGGAAATGGTTGCATCATCCCCTTAGACTTCTATCTTTCTACCTTCACTTGCAGGCACACCAGGCACTTTGATGTATATACAGTGATCTCCTTCTTCATATTATCCCACCAAAAATTTCTCGAAGATCTCGATGCATTTTTGTGCTCCCTGGGTGAATAGAGATATTTGAACTATGTGCATCATCCAAAAGTTCCTTCTTCAGCTCCAAACTTGATGGAACACATAGAATTTTCCAAAATTTCACAATTCCTTCTTCATTAACATTAAACACCAAGGATTTCCCTTTTTCGATAGCTTCTACTTTTTCCGGAATTCCCACCTCAACCTTTTGAGAATCCTTTAACATTTCAAAAAGAGACGGTTGAGCAATAATTTATGAAAGGATTGATGATGTTCCATTCTTTATGATTACCATGTCCATCTTCATCATGTCTAAGAAGATTGGATCCTTCTCAATTCTCATCATTGATAGACTTGCTGGGTCCTTTCTACTGAGGGCATCTTCAACCTTCTTCGCTTTTATAGGGTGTTAATGTATTGAAATGTCATAATCCTTGTTGAGCTCTATCCATATTCTCTAGCGCATATTAATCTCTATTGTTGTGAATACATATTTAAGACTCTTGTAGTCAGTATATATCTCACATTTCTCCCCATAGAGATAATGCCGCTAGATTTTTAATGCAAATATCAACGCCGCCAACTCCAGATCATGCGTTTGATAGTTTCACTCATGGATTTTCAACTGTCTTGAGGCATATGATATCACTTTATCATTCTGAATCAGTACACATCCTAAGACCTTCTTCAAAGCATCACCGAATACCACAAAATTTCCCCACTTGTGGGTAAAGTGGGCACGAGCGCAATGATAAGCCTTCTTTTCAATGCCTGGAAGCTTTCTTCGCATTCATCACTCCAAGAAAACTTTAATCCCTTTCGAGTTATATTGGTAAGAGGGTTGGACAATCTTGAGAAATTTCTCACAAATTGTCAATAATATCCAGCTAACCCGAAGAAGCTACGGATATCCGTTACCGATGTTCGCCTCGACCATCCCTCAATTGCATCTGTTTTGAAGGGATCCACAGATTTCCCATTGCTTGTGATGATATGGCCCAAGAATGAGACCTCCTTCAACAATAACTCACACTTGTTGTACTTTTTATAGAGATTCTTCTTGCGCAAAGCCTCTAGTACAACTGTTAAATGCTACTCATTATCCTCCTTGGTTTTGAAGTATATTAGAATATCATCTATAAAGACTACCAAATATTTGTCAAGTTAATCTCTAAAGACTATATTCATCAAGTCCATAAAGATTTATGGAGAATTAGTAAGTCCGAAAGGCATTACAATGAATTCATAGTGCCCGTATCTTGTGCAAAAAGCCGTCTTAGGGATATCTTCCTTCTTTACCCTAACATGATAATATCCTAACCGCATGTCCACCTTGGAGAATTATTGTACTCCACACAGCTTATCGAACAAGTCCTCAATTCGTGCGAGATGATACTTGTTCTTTATCGTGATTTTGTTGAGATCACAATAATTGATGCAAAGGCGCATTGACCCATCCTTCTTCATGATGAAGAGGAATGGTACACCCCATGGTGAATCACTTGGGCGTATAAACCCTTTATCCATATTCTCTTGTAGTTTTTTCTTTATCTCTTAATTCTCCATGACATCCATTCTATATGGAGTCTTGGATATTGGTAGAGCCCTTGGTATAAGTTCAATTGAGAATTCAACATCTCTTCTAGGAGGAAGACCAGGCAGTTCCTCGGGAAACACTTCAGCGAATTCCCTCACAATAGGCATTTATTCAAGGATTGTTTCTTCCTTGGACTGAATTATCTGATCCAGATATGCGTGTTTACAGGGCAGTAATATCCATGTTTGAGATGATGGAGATAAAAGAGATTCATCTTCCTCCTTACACTGGTAATGAATCGGGGGTCGATTCTCTATATGGAGTGTGATTTCCCTTTCCCGACAATTTTTTTGGATCTATATAAGGAAAGCCAATCCATGCCAATAATTGAATCAAATTATACCAGAGGGAGTATGATGAGGTTCGACGAGAAATTCAATTCACAGATTATAACAGGGGAGGACTTATATTCATGGGATGTAATGATCGTCCCATTTTCTATACTCACCAACATCTTCACTTCCATGATTTGTGGTGGTGCTGGGTTTGTTCTACAAAAATTTTGAGATATAAAAGAATGCGTAGAACCTGAATCAAAAAGTACGTTCACTATTCTTGAATGAATAACTAGCACACTTTTCACCACTTCGTTGTCGGGGTTCACTTCGGTAGATGTGATGGCAAAAGCTCTTTCTTGATGCCTTAGAGGTTGTTGGTTGCCTCCGAAAACCATTAGCTTAGGGCACTGATTTGAAAAATTCCCCGGTTCTTTGCAGCTGTAGAAATGAACAACGCATTGATGTTCGAACGGAGCATTCCTTTCCTCTGTCGCAGCTGCGGGTCATTCTTGCCGACAGTTAATAGCTTGGTGCCCTTCTCTTCCACACCTAAAGTATTTCCTCATCCCCTTGAGGCAATTTCCAGGGTGCTTCTTTCCGCACTTTTGGAAAGTGGGGTACTATATCTTCATAGCACTGTTGGATTTATCCATCAGACCACCAACATTGATGTCCACCTTACGCTTCTTGTCCCCATGATACCCCTGTGATTCCCCGTTCTCCATTTCGACCTTGAGGGAAAATCGGACAATTTCCTCATAGCTGTCGAAGTCACGGATCGCTAATGCTTTCCGTAGGCTAGGATTCAGCCCACCAAAGTAGCGGTCAACTTTGCATTCTGGGGTAATGACAAAGCCAGAAGCATATCGTGTAATCCTTGTGATGTTTTCATCATAAGCTTCAAAAAATTATTCATCTTTTTGCTTGAGGGAAAGGAAGTCCCTTTACATCTTAATCTGGAGGGTGCGTGGAAAATATTTATCGAAAAAAATATTCCGAAAATCCTTCCTTTCCAACGCCTCGATCTCCTCCTCAAGCTTCATATTTTTTATCAACGTCCACCATTTATCAGTTTCCCCCTCCATATGATAAGATACCTGGAGAACCTTCTCTTGTTTAGAACATTGAAGGATGGAGAAGATCTTTTCAATGGAGTTGATCCATTGTTCAATGATCATGGGATCAGATGATCCACTAAAAGTAGGAGGCCTTTGTCTCATGAAGCTCTTGATAGAAACTTGTTCCTTCTTATGGGGGTTTGGATGTTCCTCTTGACCAATGTTTCTATTCAATGATTGATTTTATGAGAGATAAGCGTGATAATGTTTGCGATTCCCGCTCCCATTGGATTGGGCATCTCACTAGTACAGTCATCACACTGATCATCACATCAGTTGTTAGCCCGAGTCCTCATATTACAGGCTATTAGATGGAATAAAAGGAATGTTAGGAATAACACATAAAGGGTAATCCAAAGACAAAAGTTGATGACTAATAAATAAACTTTTATTTCCTTAACTCATGAGTCTATAGGCTTCAATCAAGGCTTTTCATGATCTACTTTCTAACATATATTCTTAGGGGCATTTTTTTATTTCCCTTAATAAGGGTTCATACTAAACTTGTGAATTAATAAAAACAGATCCGCTAAGAGTGTCGTAACAAAGAGTGCATCAAGGCCCATTGTCGTGCACCAGTTCCCGTTCGAGTCTAGCTCAAATGGTATTTTCGGGTTTTACCCCTAGGATACATCTGTGCCATAGCCGCCTCTACCTGATCGTATCCAGACATGGATGTATTTGTTTGATAATCCATTTAATCAGTATTTACCAAAACTAAGGGATGTTTTTATTATACTTAGTCTTGTCTCTAAGGCTTTACTGGGGTTTTCTAATCCTAATACCAAAAATAACTAAACCTATCCTCTGATACCAACTATGACAACCCTACTTTTATTACAAATTTAAACATGATTGATTACATAAACTATGCACTTGATACGACATGGAAGATCAATAGGTCTAGTGTATTTAGGGCTTAGGATCATTACATAACAACTTAAAACATGAAATAAAACATCTTTGTTGAAAACATCCTTTACATGACCACTACATTCTCTCGTCCATAGCATTGCATGGGATAACCTAAGGACATGCATAAGAAAAGGGTGATCTATATAGCCCAGTAAGGGAATAAACATGGAATACATGAGGAGTACAATACATTTAAGACAATAGGTATATCAATAGATCATAATAGAAACATTAACATAATGGCATGATAAAGCATGATAATCATAACATGGAAATGTAGCTACAATACTTAACATGGAATTAGCATGAGCTAAGGACCATTGCACATGAAACATGAGTAAATCCTCATTGCACATGAAGTACGAGTAAACCCTCATTTCACTTTAATTAGAATGATTCAACACTCATTTCACATGAGGTATCATGATAATATACTTTACCCAATGCATTGGAGCACTCTAAGGGCACACCCTTCATAAAAATTTCATTTCATTCATATGTGTTCCACATAGATCATAAAACATGGATTAATAAAACATAATCATTTATTCCACAACAAAGGAATGTGTAATGATACTTTATTATTAATAATTAAATGTGGATGAAGGTGAATACTCTTGATGGAGAAATGGGCATGATATGCACTACACAATGGCATTGGCTTAGCAAATTGGTGCAATTTCAGCAGCGTAACGACGTGATATATGAATTCATAAAAATGGGTGATGTGAGAGAAAGGGGTGTCTCATCATATCTAAAAGAAATAAAAAGTAAGGGGGTCATATAGATACATGTCCCAAATTTTTTAATGGAATTTAGATTCATGATACAATAGTATTTCATGAATGTAAATGAGGAGAGAGAAGATCCTTTCGGAATTTCTGCATAGTAATGGGTGTACATGGGAGGAATTTAATGAGAGATAAAGGGGTCTCTCATCAATAAAACAATATTAGGGAAGTATGGGGGATTTTAGGAACCATAACACATCATTTATTATTGAAATTAAAAGGGAATAACAATATTAAGAAAATTGGACAAAAAAGTGAAAGGAAGAAAAACCCTTACTTGGAAGTGTGCTTCCAAAGGCATGAGAGAGGCTTGAGAGAGGCTTCTTGGGAGCTTAAAGAACGTTGGGGGGATTCTAGTGATATTAGGGTAGAGGTTGGATGAACTCCAAAGGCTTTGAGTGAGGAGGAAGTGTGAGCTTGGGTGGATTTATATAGGAAAGTTGAGTGAATTCTTTATTATTTATGTTTGGGACCCCTTACATTAAACTTATCCAAACCAAAAATCAGATCATGGTTTTTACACATGGTTTTTTGAAAATGCGACCAGAAAAAAATATTTTATAAGGATGAAGTCCTAATTTCTTAAAATAATGGGGTTGCTTATGTGGAGGTGAGTCACACTCCCATGGAAAATAATTTAAAAAGATAAGTTGTTTAATAAGTCTGGAGGGGTCCATCAATGCTTTGTAAAATAAGTCAAACAAACCCAAAATCACACTATTTTAATGGTAAAACATATATTGGCCAAACATAAAGCATATATTATTTTATTACACCATTATTGGGTCATTATTATGTCATAAAAGACATTATATATCTAAACGATATTTAATTTTTACCCAAAAATTTGACTCTCTCAGAAAATTATGAAAAATTTACCATTGGGTAGTTTCGACTTCCTGATTCCAGAAATAAAATTTATTTTATCTAAATAATTTTCTGAATATGTTAATTTTCATTTTTAAAATAAAAACCAACATTTAACGAAAATTCACGTGTTTTGACAAAATATTGCTTTCAAACCTTTATAAAAATTACAATTTCATTCATAAAATTATAAGATCATTTATATTGAATAAAAATTAATTTAATAATAATAATAATATATTATTAAAATATTATTTAATTCAAAAAATCATTTAATTTAATAAAATATAATTCATAATTAAATAATAACAAAAAACACTATTTGTACTTTAAAAAATATTTACAATGTATCAATAATGAAATGAAATAATATTCATTATTATATAAAAAAAATGTACATAAACATAGTACTAGAGATTTGTTACATAACCCCTTAAAATAGACACATACGACCTAAGGGTAAGGTGTGCGATGGTGACAGACTCTTGAGGTGGCTCATATAACATTGCTCCAGTGGTAATCTTAATCAACTTCTACTTTTCCCATAGACTGTCTCATTCGAGCTTGACATGATGAAGCTCTCCATAGGCTTGGTCAAGAGTGAAGCCCAATGACACCGCCTATTTTTGGAGATCCGAAAAATGGGCTTCGTAGGGAGAAATTCCACTAGATGAGGCCATCACTTCATTTGTCTGAGTAAATTGGAATTGGTAAAGCCCTATATTTATACTAATCATGTGATCACTATTATACAGATATAAAAGCAACGGTCAGAAATATTAACATAAAACCAAAGAAGTTGACATTTTATATAAAAATTTTACATAAAGAGAAATTTAATTATATCAAGAGGGATTTCCATTAATGAAAATTTGGGTCATTACACCGTAGATGGTCTAGCCTGATCATAGAAAATCATCTTCTTAACTCCATATAGTTGCTTCTTCACTATACTATTATCCTTGTTTCCTTGCTGATGTTTCCCTGGTTGAGGAGTCATGGTATTTCTAGAATCATCATGGCTAGATCTACTCTACTAATGAGACTGATTCTGCTATCCTCATCCAGTCGAAGCATACTATGCTTGTGGTAGCTAAGAAGTGTCTTGATCACATGACTTTGGAGCACTGCGACAATAGCGCTAAATATTTCCCATCTTGTTACAATTAAGATATCCTCTAGGTTGTGTCATACAATCTCACATTATGTGGTCAAGAAAACCACATTGAAAACAACCTTCTTTTCTCTGGGTTTGTGGAGGGAGGTTTATTGATCTAGCCATTGGGTTCTGATTTCCTCTTCCACCGTGGAAATAGGTGTCCCTTTTCCTCTTGTTCCAAGCGGTTCAGTTCCCACCATTTCCTATAGGTATCATCACACATACTCCCATAGATCCAGAGATATCACGTTCAACCAGAGTCTCTCTGTTCACCATCTCTATATAGTCTGTTATACAATGTACTGCAATCATTGATCTAAACTCTTCTTGTTGACCTGATAAGAACATGCATGCCTTCAAAGAGGAACTTGCCGCTACTTCTGGTGTAAAGCATACCATGTTCATAAACAGATCCGCATAATCTATGATAGTGGGACTCTATTGTTTCTGGATGACATATTCCATCATTTTCTGTATCTTGAACGTGTGAGGATAGAATTTTTTGTGAAACAATTCATCAAAATCCTCCCATGCAATTCCTTCATCCAATTTATCCTGCACCGCTAAATCCCACAACTGACATGCAAGATCATTGAGCATATATGTTTCCAGTTTGACCATTATCTCTACTGTTGTGACGATGAAGTTGAAGATACAATTCATTCTACATAACCACACCTCCGCCTTCTTGGGTTCAGAATCACCCTGAGAATTAAGTGGATTCTACTTGATGAATTGGATGGTGTGATCCACATGTCGTGGCTCATTCCTCTGGGTCCCTATGTCCCCAGCTTGAAAATCCTGGACAAAACTCTGAACTATATCTTGGTTTACACGTGGTTTAGGTGCAACCACATTCTGTACAGCTTCTTCAGGTTGGTTTTTACAATGCATACCAGTTTCCATTTTCTAAACAAATAACAAACTCCCTTAATATCACTCTCTAGAAACTGTTGTCTTATCATTTTAAATTATATCACATAAACTATCACAACATTGTTTTCCAGATAATCCTTTTCCCCATGTTCAACTATTTTTGAAACCACTTCACAAGATTTTTAAAATCAAACCATTTTGAAAATATGATAATCATTCACTTCTTCAAAATCATTAATTTGAAAACCAATTCCATACTTTTCAAAAATAATCATTTCTCTAAATTATGTATGCACTCCTAGTGGGAAGTTATTCCTCTATAATGCATGTCATTCTCATCTCATTGGATAAACCCATGAAAATGAGATTTCAAAATCCTAGAATTTTCTCCAAAAACATATTTACCAAACTCCCGGGTAACATGATGTTCAACATAAAAGGGTTTTCTACGCCCATTTATGCTATATATTTCATGTTCTGACAATCTTACTCCTTTATATGATTCCCACCCATGGAATAGACAAGTAGGGATTTCATCTCGAAAACTGGGAACATCGATGACTACTTGTTAGTCATGGACCGAAAAAGATGATACCATTTCTAATGACCCGCAAATTCTCATTGGCTCGAGAGTACAACGAATCATTACTAGGCCTTAAGCGACATCCCCAAGATGCCAAAGGATGGAAATAAATGATGAAGGGTTTCGAATAAAAGTGGGGGATGATTTACCCTTTAATAAATAAACTAATAAACCTACCAATCATAACCAAACATTCACTATATGATGCATGAAAAAATGAATGAAAACTCACAAACTTCATGCACTTAAAACCACATCAAAGTATGTAACAATGGAAGGATAACCGCGTATCAGTGTACCCAACAAATAAACTACACAAGACTCTCCAAAGACCTCAAGACTCCATACTCCACAGGATCTAATTTCTAAAATCACTGAACAACCCAACATCCCAAGGTACTGATAAACACTTTTGAAACAATAACTTTTCCCCTATCCTAGAAGATAATATTGGAAAATGCACCAAAGTGCCAAAGGAGGGGTGAGTATAAAACTCCGTAGGTTTTTTCCAATTACTACACTACTTAAGACACTATGATAGAAGATTTAGTAACAATTATATAATGATTTTTGTATAAAAAAATTTCTAGAAAGAAGTTTATAACTAAATATAAACTAGTTTCAGAAACCATTCATTAACAATACCATGCAAGTGCAATTGAACCCAATTTTTCTAGCAAGATATTTTTCAATAAAAATAACCAAACAAACATTATAAACATTTACCAATATCCATATATCTACATACCCAAAAATTACTCAGACCCATGCAACCGACCATGCATGCTACATTATGACAGTTCCATACTCTTGAGGGGTTTCTCATTGATCTACCAAGTCGTCACAAGGTAATTGTTTCCCATGTGCCATTAATCCTTTGGCACCGATCACACGGTTATATTACAAACAAGCCACATATATGAAATTCTAATGTTCCCTAAATGCTTTGGCACTGAGAACAAGGTCATATTTCAACCATGCCCCATATATGAAATATGAACACACAACACATATTCCCCACAATCAAGACAAAATAAACCATTCAATAAAACACCATTTTATTGAAAACTATTTCCATCAAAACGATTTAAGTTCCAAAAAATTTCACCTCCAGACAATTTAAATAAAAATCCATTTGATTGAAAACTATTTATATTGAAAACTCATTTTTCATAAAAAATTTAGCAAATCCAGAAAATCCATAATTTAAAATCATCATTTTAAATTAAACCCCCTTTTAAACAACTATCCACTAAGATTACACAATTTCACAATAACCATAAATCATCACAAATGAGTATTGTTATATTAATTTCATAATAAATAAAACAATTTAAATCTAAGACAATAAATTATAGCAATTAGAGATGAGAGTGAAACCACCAACCTCAAATGTTTTGATGAAACTTTAACAAGAGACGAAGAACGCACAAGGAAGCTGGTCGATTATCCAAGAGCGACCTTAGATCTCTTATCCATGCAAGATAATGACTCAAAATTGAAATATTTGGCATCCAAAAATGTATATCTAACCACTATAAGATTGGATCTGATAAATAATGGAGATCAGAGAAGTAGATCAAATCTGATTTATGAAAACATGGAAAATCCATAAATAATGGTGACATACTTCAAGAATCAGACTCAAAATCATCGAGGGAAGGCGTCATAATGGATTAAACTCATGTGGGGAGGGTTATAAAGCCTTATAGGGAAAATAATCTCAAATTAGGGGCATCTTAAAGACAAAACGAAGTAAATAGAAAAAAACGAGTAACCTCCTAGAAAATAGGATATATATTGGACCTCCACACAATATTTGACCACACGGTTTGTGCCAACCATTTATAGATCATGCAACCTTCCTTTTTTTCCCAAAACTCCTTAAAAATCCCCAAAAATCTTCCATAATTCACCGTTACCCCTTTTTATGGAAACATCTCAATTTATGGAATCACCCCACTTTATGGAAACACCCAACTTTATGGAAACACCCCACTTTATTGAAACACCCCACTTAATGGAAAGTCTCTATCTTATGGAAACTCTCTATTTTATGAAAACTATATATTTTTTGGAAACACACTATTTTATATAAAAACTCTATTTTATTGAAGCTCTCTATTTTATGGAAACACAATCAAAGACAAACCAATTAAAAAAACATGAGGAAAAGGGGTTATGTACCCGAAACCGGGGGTACTTCATTACAGATGCAGCTATGAGAATCAGCATTCAATGGGGTGGATTGGGTACTAACTCAATCATCCCTTGTGTACATTGACTCGGTGTAAAATTATGCACCATTATGAACAATCCAAAGGGATATTCATGGTTTAATTCTCATTTTATTTATGGACCATTATTAATTAATTGAATAGATAATGACCAATGATGAACTAGGATAAATCTAACGTGTTTTTTATTGTAATCAAGGAAATATTATTTAGAAATCAAATGAATTATGAGTCATGATTAGATGGTTTCTCACTATGATAATTACTTTTAATGCTATTATATTTTTGTAATGGTTGTAACCTGAAGTAACCATGCTTTTGTTGAATTGGATGGAATATTACATTACTTCATTTTTGAGAACCCTAATTTTTAAGGATGTGGAATGAAAAATATCATTCATATTCTTATGAATATTTTTTAATTCAGGAATCATGTCATGCATCCAAATGAAAAAAATAAGAGAACAATTTTTTGTTGAGTCCTCCATGAGGAAATATACAACTCTTTTTTTGTGTCAACTGATCCACTTGTCGTTATAAAAAGGGAAAGTATAAATGAAATTTATTTTACCATTATATATTATTTATAGCATGGAAAATTTATATTATAAATTTATCATCAATAATATTATTGCAGTTAATAGAGAAATATTAGCAATAACATGAGGTAACATGAATAAATTAATTTTATTAAGTTGGATGAGTTTAGATGGTTATTTTTCAACATGTTCGTTCCACATATTCTTTGTAAAAAATAGAGAGAGGGTTATATGATCTAAAAATTGAATGATGATGAATCCATTAGTACAATGAGGATAATTTCATAATACTTGCAATGATTGATTATGGTATAATCATTAAACAATAATGTAATATTGATTGATTCTTCATTTTCATATAACCAGGTATCAAAAGGGATTTATTTTTAAGGGTCTTTAGTAACTACAAGGAAATATTTTTATGTGAAACCAAGGTATAAAATGGATATTGTAGTTACCCATAAATCCTATTTCTTATAATAAAATAAATATATAAATAAATTATATTTAAATAATAAAAAAATGGACATCTAATGTTGAGTCTTCCATTATGCTAGAAGTGTGAAATGATATATATAGTTAATTGATTTTAGGGGACTTTTAAATTATTTATTTTTAGAATGTAAGGCTATCAAAAAATGGAATGATGAAGTAGTAGGATTAAATTTTGTAATGATTCTAACAGAGAGAAAGTTTAAAAGAATGATCCACCAAAATATTTGTGTTTTAAATATTGGTATTATGGTAATTATGATGAATAGTGGCTGAATAAGAGTGTTAATTTTGATATATGATTTCATCATTTTCAGTATACCAAAGAAAAAGGTAAAAATCATGTGAATATAATTCCTAATGTGGGGTATAAAACTGATGTTATGAAATTCGAACATACAATCCACTATTGATATGTTAAAATATTATATAGTTCCAGATCAACCTAATAATTTATATCTAAATAATTTAGAGGGTATAAAAATAAAACATCAAAAAATAAATATAGAATTAGTAGTGAAAACTCCTAATGGTAAAATAGTCACATCTCAAGTCTATTATTATTCTATGACTGATATTTGAGAAAACGTGCTTATGAAAAATCCTATCATTCATCCAATATTTGAAATTTATGTTATTTTTGGAATTGATTGAAATTAATTATTTAAACCATATATACATATCCAAGGAATGGTCAAATTTTTTATTTTAAACAATCCTTTGATATTTTATCTATGATAGGGTTAATTTGAAAATCCAATCGAAATTACAGCCACAATATCAGTCATGATTTATATTTAAAATGGGTTTTTATTTCAGATTGTTGTAGAGAAAATAAACATCAATTAAATGAATATTATTTGAGAAATTGTTAGAGACAATTTGGAAGAGTTCCATAATCCCCCAAATCATGAAATTTAGATATCATTTTAATTTATGGTAAGTGTAATATATATATATATATATATATATATATATATATCAATGACTCAATATAGAATGACACAGATTGAGTTATAGTAATGGATGAAAAAACTAAAGGATAATCATGTAAGTGATTTATTTATAGGAGTGAGTCACAATGGGATATAGATATTATTTCTGTTAATATTTAACATGTACTAATGTGGCTATTCATTTATTGGTTTGAATATACCATGACAACAATCAAGAATATGTAACATGTATTATGTAATGATTATTTGTCTGATCAATTAATAAGTGATCAATATTCCTAAAAAAATATTATTTGATCATGATAATATCAATTATGGTTTAATAGTAAATTAAAAACTAATACCTCATTCCATAAAAGGTATGTGTATATTTAATTTATAATGTTTCCATTTGGTATCACCAATTACCCTAATATAATCATTGATTTATTAAATATATACTTTATAGATTATGTTGGTAATTTTTAGTTTTTCTATATAAATGATATTATTATATATTACATGATAAAGAATGATCCTGATTATCACTTATGTAATTTATTAATGAAACTATATAATTATAATTTGTATGAAAAATTTACCATGTGTGACTATTGGGTATATAATTCTTAATTGTTGGGTCATATAATATCATGATAGGGTATATCTATGGACCCATTAAAAGGATATGTTATTGAACACTATCCAGAATAAAGCATTATGACATATATCCATAGTTTTAATGGTTTGGATAAATATTATTGAAATTTATAAATAATTTCTCATATATATATTATCCAATAACCATGATTACACTAGTGGGAGTTAAGATCCCCTGGATAATTTATGGAACAAATGAGAAGGTTAGTCAGTTCGCTTGTCCTCACACTTCCATGTACTGGATAAAATATTTTTATATTTAGTGAATGATTGAAGAATTTACTATGATGTACCACCATACATAATTATATGGTTTTATTTTATTTCTCATGTTGATATATGGTTCATGAGAAAAATTACCCAACCCATGACCAATATTTAGTAGTTGTAATCCTTTAATTAATATTATGGAAGAATTATTTTTATGGATATTTTAGTGACATAGAAAATTATCATAAATATTTAATGTATATATTCCAATATAAAAAAAGAATATATTCTGTATAAGATGATTGTATTTTGATGAATATTTTGACTGATTAATAAATTATTTTATAGGGAAATCATAAAAGGTTTTTGATTAACATGGTATAGACAATAACACTTTAATATTTGTGATAACAATTAGAAAAGAATGAAAACTTATTTTCACTAGATGATTATGAAAATAAGTAATTTAAGGGATGAAATATTATCTTCCTCAAATGAATGTTCAACCATATATCCATGTAGTAATTAAGGAGGTGAAAAAAATGATGTTGAGCTACAGAGTAAGGTTATAATTGTCCATGATTTCACCCTTAATTAGGTTGGAATTGTAAGGTTAAAGAACCATGAATGTTTCCTTTCAACACTAGAAATAAAGAAGGATCTAATAGATGAATCTCATAACTCTTATTAGCTTCTTCATTGGAATACCAGGATATATAGAGATTTGAATGAATACTATTGGTGGGACAACATGAAGATAGTAATTTCAAAGTATGTATCTAGATTCTTAATATGTTATCATGTGATGTCTTATAGAAAAGATATTTCAGGGATTTTAACACCAGTACCAATACTAGTATAGAAATGGTAAAGAATAACCATGTATTCTATAATCAGACTCCAAAAAATAACTAAAGACCATAATTACCTTTCGATTATAGTTGATAATATTATGAAATTAGTTCATTAATTTCTATTATTGAATATTTTTCCACTATTTAGATTTATAGAATATAAATTAATGAATTGGTATTGTTTCATGGAGTTCCAAATTAAATTTTATATGAATGACATTAGATGATTACCTAAAATTTCTGGTAATTTCATCAGAATGATCTAGATAAGTTTTTTTTTCTATACCAAAAATTATCCTTAGTGATATCCTCCGTCAGAGAGGAACATTAATACCCTTGAGGATATGGTTTGATCATGTTATAATGATTTATTGGGTGTTTGGGATTTACAACATCCCCTAGTTGAGTTTTCTTACAATAATGGATTGTACCCATCCCTTCATATATATACTTATGAATCCCCCATTAAAATTAGTTCATAAAAAAACATACTAGAATGGATTTAGTGTTATAAATTTATTTAAAAGAGATGTAGATGGGGAAATGGGGGTAATGGATATATATATTAAACAACAAATCAATGAAATTAAGATAAGATTGAATAGTTATGATGATATTATCATGTGATATTTGGAAATTGATATTTGTTAAGAATTATTTCTATAAATTTATTATTGGAGGAATGTTATGAGATTCTGATGGATGGAAAAGGTGGTCACTATGTATATTTATAAGGCCCCGACCTTAAACCTTACTTAATATTGAATTAAATTAATAATTCACATTAAGGATCTTTTCAGGTTTAGAGTTTTAGAGAATTAGAACATAACTATTACATCTCAAAAGATTTACAAAGTAGACACTTCTACCAAGTTTCCATAAAAAAACTCTTAAAAAGAAACATGTCTAGTTCCATGTTTTATATAGCATGACTTTCCCTTGATCCCATCCTTGACCCTATTCCAAATTATGTCCTGTGAAAAACATTTCAAAAACAAATCTTGGGGTGAGCATAAAAATCTCATTAAGGGATACACAAAGAATGAAATCTGTTATTTTATCAAAAAAACATGTAAACCATATATACTTTATCAAAGTAATACCTTCACCTTCATGAAGTAGTAAAAAATCTTCACTGAATAAAATATCATTACTTACCCTTTTGTAACCAAATGTTTACCATAAAACCCATATAAAGAACACATAACATATAAAGGTAACTTGGGACATAAACATACTTAAGTGGAATAACCATACGGTCGACTTCCACACATATCACTTAATGGAATAGCCGTACGACCAACTTCCATACATACTTAATGGAATAGCCATACAGCCGACTTCCATACCCAATGCATTGGAGGTTATAACGTAACCACCCATCCTGGTATTCACGGCACCACCCGTCATATGGTTTATCACATAACCACCCGTCAAATGTCCAAGTACCATTAAAAAAATCATAAGACATAAAACAAATATAATGGAAAGAAAACATTTCCACAATTTGATCACAATATATCACTTAAATATATTGACATAACAAATCCATTATAAAAACCATTTTCAATACCAAATTACATAAAAGAGTATATGGTATTTATTTCATTTTAAAAAACATTATGGCTTGTTCAGGAAGCCAAAGACCAAATAATACTCACGGTGGTGGAAAAGGTCGTTGTCACCACGTACATTAAAAGAAACATTCCTTTTTTTTGTTTTGTAAAACGCTTCGTATAAAAAAATTCCTTTTGTATAAAATTAAAAGTCAAAGGGGTTTTTACATTGTATAAAATAATGTTGTGTATAAAACTAAATATGCCTCAATGAAAGGAGATTGAGATGAAGTCCCTTACCTTGGGTCCGTCTTGACTCGATCGTTCTTTAACCACCTGAATAATAAACTTAAGTTAATTTATACTTGATTAAGAACCTTTTTCATGTTCATTATTCCTTTTATATCACTTATTACCTTGTCATGATCACTATGTAATTATTTATGTTATTAATGTTTGTTTTGTCGATATTTGGTTCTTAAGTCGAAAGTGGACTTCTTACAATTACATGTTGTTCGTGTGGTCAAAGGTTCCTTATATCCAAAATGAAATTACTGATTTGGATATCATATATATCATATATATCCAGAATATACATGTATTTATAACATTACATAATCATTTAGAGGTAGGAAATTAAATGCACCGTTTATGGAGACGGTAAGCCGTACGTACGCATGAACACTACTTTCATTTATTTGTCATATTAATGGAATTAAAACTAAATGAGAGGTATTTATATTTTAATTCCAGAATTATATTCATCATTTAGATGTATCATTCATCATATATATCCATTATATACATTTACTTATAATAGTACATTACATTTGGGGATAAGAAATGAAATGCACCGTTCATGGAGACGGTAAGCCGTACGTACGCATGAACGCTACTTTCATTTATATTTCATATTTTTATGGAATGGAATAATAATGATATGGAGGTATATTATAATTCAATTATAAAATCATATATAATATCTTTAAATCCATCATTTATACTTCCCACATATGGCATTAACGAATCACATCACTTTGAGGGGGCGGTAGTCCGCACTTCCTTAAATGAAGATATCACGTTTATCCATAATGGAAACCATAAAGGTATGCCCAAAATGAAAAATACAAAAGCTTAAGGAAAACATAAAAATATTATATATCATATATAAATATATTGTCATCTTAATGGCCACCTTTGAAGGTGTTAAAATAATGTTGAACAATCATCGTTTCGGGAGGCCGAAATTCGCCATCCACAGAAACAATATGTTCTTTAACCATTAGATGTAGATGTGTGTAAGTGTAGATCAAATAATTCTTATAAATACATACTAGTATATTTATTATACTTTATTTTTTACAAAATAAATGAATAAAAAGAGTTTAGGGGTTTGGAGAAGCAAAATAAAATAAAAGGACTCAAGTGAAGACATTACCTTAAAATCGGGTAACTCCCTTTGGTTTGAGCTCAAAGGCTTCCTTGGGAAGACTTCTTCCCAAAGTGAGGCTTCAATGAGTAAGAGAGGGAATTGGAGATACAAAATGGGAAGGGGTTGGACGAGCCAAAGGCTTTGGGAGTGTGGGTAAGGAGGTAGAGTTGGGGGCCTTTTATAAGAGGAGAGGAGGGACACTTTTGGAAAGTAAGAAAATGTTACTTTATTTTAGAATGCGTTTCGGATTTTAATGGTCCCAAATTGATTTGTTTCGAGTATAAGGTGATAAGGGTTCTAAATAAACCCATCCAATAAGTTTTGGACATGTTTAGGTCATTGATTTTACATTATCTTTCCATTTTATTTAAATCCTTTATTAATGAGGTAATCACTGCATCATCATGATGTCATAAATATTTTAATTTATATAATGTCTAAAAATTATAAGAAAAATATCATGATGTAGGATATATTTTTAGATTTCTAATTTATATTTATAGTCAAAAATCTGACTTGTATAGCCCCATGTAAAAATTATTTTAGTAAAACAACTCATGTTTGTGTCATTTTTATTTTAACATTAAAAAAAAAGTTATTAATGACATTTTCCAACTAATGTGGCTCCATGGGGTCCCCAAGTTGACCCATGGATTGTATTGGTCGGCCATTACACATCCAATAAGGGTAGGACATGTGTCAAGTTCATTTCATATTATTACAACATTATTTTTACCTTAAATTACACTAATTACCTCTAATCGCGATTAAAACTTAATAAGTTACTATTCACCAAAAAATTATTTTAATCTCATTGAACTATATTTTACTTCTTAATGACAACCATGTATATCGGATTTTTGAAATTCAAAACACAGAGGTGGTAAAATTTCATTTAAACGAAAAATCAAATTTTGTAACCACCACTTTGCAGTTTAACTATTCATCAAAAATTGAAGTTTTTTAGAAAAAACCAAAACATCAACCTAAGCTATATTTGATATTCCGAATTCAAAAATGAAGACAATTTTAAAAAATTCAAAACATATAAGTTTCATTAATTAATTTAATAATTAATTCTCGCTGTCAAAACAAATATCGTGTTTTTATGAAACAATAAGTATCAAACGATTGACACCAGTTTAAGTCCAATTTCGAAGTAAAATTATTTCCAACGACCACTATTGGATTAAATGTAAAAAATATGTCCTAATTTCACTTAAAAACCAATTCAAATGATTATCTAATCATCTTAATATATTAGATTGAAAAGAGGTTTTGAATTAAAATACAACATTTTACACTATTCATTAAAAAATGAACTTTATCGGAAAAATACCAAAAATTTACACAAAGTAAATTTTGATGTCCCGATTCTAAAAAAGAGTTATATTTGGTCCAATAGAATGTATAAGAGTGATCAAAACTATATTTAATGACGGTTTTCCATCAAAAGGTGATAAGTGAACCTTCAGTGAAAATTAGGGTATAAATGCCTAAAATTGAATTCTTTCCATATTTTAAGCCTTTATCTTTTATTGGATAAATGTAAAAACATTTAAAAAACATATATAATCATATTTTAGTTATTTCTATCCATTCCCACCAATAAAACGACTACATGTTAACTACCATTTAAGATAATATTATTATATTACTAGTGTGCACCGTAAGTTTTCAAAGAAACTCATCGTTGCGTATCGAGTACGCAATCGAACATAGCAACCCCTTTAAAGTAAAATTAATATTTAATTAGTAAATATTAATAAATATGAAAATTCTTTATTCTTCATTTACATGGGATGTTACATCCTTCCCCCCTTTTGCGAATTGCATCCTCGCAATTTTATTCACTTATCAAAATAAGTGGGGGTATTTATCCCTCATAGCATTTTCAGATCCGCACATTGCCTCTTCAACCATATGGTTTTTCCACAAAACATTTACCTGGTGGATTACCTTATTTCGCAACACTTTCTCTCTTTGGTCAAGAATCTGGACTGGTTGTTCTTTATAAGATAGATTCACTTCCAACTAAACTACCTCTGGGCCCAAAACATGAGATGAATCTAGAATATACTTCCTCAACATCGAAACATGAAAAACATTGTGTACCGGAGATAAACTCGGAGGTAATGCCACTCTGTATGCAACTGATCCAACACTCTCTAGAATTTTATATGGTCCAATGAACCTTGGACTCAGCTTTCCTTTCTTACCAAAACGCATCACACTTTTCCATGGAGAAACCTTAAGAAAAACATTATCACCTACCTCGAAAGATAGATCCTTCCTCCGGTTATCCGCATAACTCTTCTGCCTGCTCTGAGCTGTTCTCATGTGTTTCTGAATCAACTGAACCTTTTCTGCCATCTCTTCTACAAATTCTGGTCCCATCAGCTTACTTTCACCCACTTCATCCCAAAATACTGGAGTTCGACACTGCTTCCCATATAATTCCTCAAATTGTGCCATTTGTATACTGGAATGAAAACTGTTATTATATGAAAACTCAACCAAAGAAAGATGTTGGTCCCAACTTCCCTGATAATCCATAAAACAAGCTCGTAGCATATCCGCCGAGGTCTGAATTGTTCGTTCTGACTTCCCATCTGATTGCGGATGAAAAGATATACTAAAATTTAATTCAGTACCCAACGACTTCTAAAGGCCTTTCCAAAAGATAGAAGTAAACCTAGGATCATGGTCAGATACAATGGAGAGAGGAAATCCATGTAACCTGACTATCTCTTTAAGATACAAACGGGAAAGTTGATCTAGGGAAAAATTATCTCATATAGAAAAGAAATGAGATGATTTAGTCAAGCGATCAACAGTAACCCAAATTGCATTATTACCTCTAGATGTCTTCGGTAATCCGATGAAAAAATCCATTGATATATTTTCCCATTTCCACTCTGGCACTAGTAAAGGCTGAAGCATCCCTTTCGGTAACTGCCGCTCTGCTTTAACCTGCTGACAAGTCAAACACTTCACAGTAAAATCAGCAATATCCCTTTTCATTCCATCCCACCAGTAATACTCCTGCAGATCTCTGTACATCTTAGTACTGCCAGGATGAACTAAAAACGAGGAACTATGAGCCTCACATAACAACTCATTCTTCAACTATGAATCACAAGACACACATAATCTATTCCCAAACCTCAAAACACAATCATTATCAATGTTGAATCCAGGCAACGTACCCTTCTGAACCAGCTCTACCTTTTTCTGCAACTCACTGTCTTTCCTCTGTACTTGCTTAATTCTGTCTGATAGGGATGATCTCACTGATACCTGAAACAAAACAGGAGAACTTCCTACACCAACAACTTCTATTCCAAAGTTCATCAAATAAAAAACCAAAGGATATCATTCCAAACGTAGCATGGCTAATGAAGCATTACTTTTTCAACTCAAAGCATCAGCCACTTTATTTGATTTTCCAGGATGGTAGTGAATTGTACAATCACAATCCTTGATTAATTCTAGCCATCTATTCTGTCTCATGTTCAATTCTTTCTGAGTGAATATATACTTTATACTTTTGTGATCAGGATATATTTCACACTTTACTCCATACAAATGATGCCTCCAAATTTTTAAAGCAAAAACAACAGTAGCTAATTCCAAATCATGTGTAGGGTAATTTACCTCATGAGTTTTCAACTGACATGAAGCATATGAAATTACCTGATCATTTTGCATAATGACACAGCCAATTCCCTTCAAAGAAGCATCACTGTATATAACAAAATCACCATTCCTGGAAGGAAGTGCCAAAACTGGAGCATTCACCAATCTTCTTTACAACTCCTGAAAGCAATCATCACATTATTTTGTCCAGATGAACTTAACACCCTTCCAAGTTAGCTTAGTCATTGGACTAGATAATCATGAAAAAATTTCAGAAAACCTTTGGTAGTAACCTTCCAAACCACGAAAACTACGGATCTCAGTTACATTTGTGGGTCTTGGCCATTCTTCAACAACTTTTGTTTTAGCAGGATCAACAGTTATGCCATCTTTTGAAACAATGTGGCCCAAGAAAGAAATTTGTTGTAACCAAAACTCAAACTTGCTGAACTTTCCATACAGTTTATTTTCTTTTAAGGTTTGCAAGATAAACCTTAAATGACTTTCATGATCCTTTTTACTTTTAGAAAACACCAAAATATCATCAATAAAAACAACCAATATTTTTCACCTGAGTCAACTGAGCCATCAATGCAACAAACTATTTAGTTCTGATTCTAACCATATCAGGATTCTGATTTGAAAGGTCATTTCCCTCTATATGACTTCCCAATATATCTGTTCTATTTCCTCCAGGAAAAACCATTCTAAACAAACATGTCATAGATGAAGCAACATGGTAATCTTTAAATTCTATATCATTTCAATCATACCATAAATTAATTTATAATTTAACAATTTTCTAACTCCTAAAGTTGTCTAAACCGACCTCAGATACCAACTATAAAGCCCCATCCTTAAACCTTACTTAATATTGAATTAAATGTATAATTAAGAATTGAGGATCTTTTCAGGTTTATAGTTTTAGAGAATTAGAACATAACTATTACATCTCAAAATATTTACAAATTAGACACTTCTACCAAGTTTCCATAAAAAAGCTATTAAAAAGAAACATGTCTAGTCCCATGTTTTATATAGCATGAATTTCCCTTGATCCCATCCTTGACCGTATTCCACATTAAGTCCTATGAAAAACATTTCAAAAAAAACTTGGGGTGAGTATAAAAATCTCAGTAAGGGATACACAAAGAATGAAATCTGTTAGTTTATCAAAACAACAAGTAAACCATGTATACTTTATCAAAGTAATACCTTCACCTTCATGAAGTAGTAAAAAATCTTCACTGAATAAAATATCATTACTTACCCTTTTGTAACCAAAGGATTACCATAAAACCCATATAAAGAACACATAATATATAAAGGTAACTTGGGACATAAACATACTTAAGTGGAATAACCATACGGTCGACTTCCACAAATATCACTTAATGGAATAGCCATACGACCAACTTCCATACATACTTAATGGAATAGCCATATGGCCGACATCCATACCCAATGCATTAGAGGTTATAACGTAAACACCCATCCTAGTATTCACGGCACCACCCGTCATATGGTTTATCATGTAACCACCCGTCAAATGGCCAAGTACCATTATAAAAATCATAAGACATAAAACAAATATAATGGAAAGAAAACATTTCCACAATTTGATCACAATATATCACTTAAATATATTGACATAACAAATCCATTATAAAAACCATTTTCAATACCAAAATATATAAAAGAGTATATGGTATTTATTTCATTTTAAAAAAACATTACGGTTTGTTCAGGAAGCCAAAGACCAAATAATACTCGCGGCGGTGGGAAAGGTCGTTGTCATCGCGTACGTTAAAAGAAACATTCCTTTTTGTCATTTTGTAAAATGCTTCGTAGAAAAAAATTCCTTTTGTATAAAAGTAAAAGTAAAATGGGTTTTTACACCATATAAAAGAAAGTTGTGTATACAATGAAATATGCCTCAATGAAAGGAGATTGAGACGAAGTCCCTTACCTCGGGTCCGTCTTGACTAAATCATTCTTTAACCTCCTGAATAATAAACTTAAGTTAATTTCTACTTTCATAAGAACCTTTTTCATGTTAATTATTCCTTTTATATCACTTATTACCATGTCATGAACACTATGTAATTATTTATGTTATTAATGTTTGTTTTGTCGATATTTGGTTCTTAAGTCGAAAGTGGACTTCTTACAATTACATGTTGTTCGTGTGGTCAAAGGTTCTTTATATCCAGAATGACATTCCTGATTTTGATATCATATATATCATATATATCCAGCATATACATGTATTTATAATATTACATAATCATTTAGAGGTAAGAAATTAAATGCACCGTTCATGGAGACGGTAAGCCGTACGTACGCATGAACGCTACTTTCATTTCTTTGTCATATTAATTGAATTAAAACTAAATGAGAGGTATGTATATTTTAATTCCAGAATTATATTCATCATTTAGATGTATCATTCATCATATATATCCATTATATAAATGTACTTATAATAGTACATTACATTTGGGGATAAGAAATGAAATGCACCGTTCATGGAGACGGTAAGCCGTACGTACGCATGAACGCTACTTTCATTTCTATTTCATATTTTTATGGAATGGAATTATAATGATATAGAGGTATATTATAATTCCAGTATAACATCATATATAATAACTTTAAATCCATCCTTTATACTTCCCACATATGGCATTAACGAATCACATCACTTTGAGGTGGCAGTAGTCCGCACTTCCTTAAATGAAGATATCGCATTTACCCATAATGGAAACCATAAAGGTATGCCCAAAATGAAAAATACAGAAGCTTAAGGAAAACATAAACATATTATATATCATATATAAATATAGTGTCATCTTAATGGCCACCTTTGAAGGTGCTAAAAGAATGTTGAACAATCATCGTTTCGGGAGGCCGAAATTCGCCATCCATTGAAACAGTATGTTCTTTAACCATTAGATGTAGGTGTGTGTAAGTGTAGATCTAATACTTATTATAAAAACATCCTAGTATATTGATGATACTGGATTTTTTACAAAAGAAATGAATAAAAAGAGTTTAGGGGGTTGGAGAAGCAAAATAAAACAAAAGGACTCAAGTGAAGACATTACCTTAAAATCGGGTAACTCCCTTTGGTTTGAGCTCAAAGGCTTCCTTGGGAAGACTTCTGCCCAAAGTGAGGCTTCAAGGAGTAAGAGAGGGAAGTGGAGATACAAAATGGGAAGGGTTTGGCCGAGCCAAAGGCTTTGGGAGTGTGGGTAAGGAGGTAGAGTTGGGGGCCTTTTATAAGAGGAGAGGAGGGGCACTCTTGGAAAGTAAGAAAATGTTACTTTATTTTAGAATGAGTTTCGGATTTTTATGGTCCCACTATGATGTGGTTCGAGGATAAGGTGATAAGGGTTTGAAATTCACCCATCCAATATGTTATGGACATGTTTAGGTCATAGATTTTACATTATCTTTCCATTTTATTTAAATCCTTTATTAATGAGGTAATCGCTGCATCATCATGATGTCATAAATAATTTATTTTATGTAATATCTAAAAATTATAAAAAAAATATACTGATGTAGGAAATCTTTTTAGATTTCTAATTAATATTTATAGTAAAAAATATGACTTGTATAACCCCATGTAAAAATTATTTTAGTAAAACAACTCATGTTTGTGTCATTTTTATTTTAACATTAAATAAAAAGGAATTAATGTCATTTTCCAACTAAAGTGGCTCCATGGGGTCCCCAAGTTGGACCATGGATTTTCTTGGTCGGCCATGACACATCCAATAAGGGTAGGACTTGTGTAAAGTTCATTTCATATTATTACAACATTATTTTTACCTTAAATTACACTAATTACCTCTAATCGCAATTAAAACTTAATAAGTTACTATTCAACAAAAAAATATTTTAATCTCATTGAACCACATTTTACCTCTTAATGACAACCATGTATGTCGGATTTTTTAAATTCAAAACACAGAGGTGGTAAAATTTCATTTAAATGAAAAATCAAATTTTGTAACCACCACTTTGCAGTTTAACTATTCATCATAAATTGAAGCTTTTCAGAAAAAAACCAAAACATCACCCTAAGCTGTATTTGATGTTCCAAATTCAAAAATAAAGTCCTTTTTAAAAAATTCAAAACATATAAGTTGCATTAATTAATTTAATAATTAATTCCTATTGTCAAAACAAATAGCATGTTTTTATGAAACAATAAGTATCAAAAGATTGACACCAGTTTAAGTCCAATTTCAAAGTAAAATTAATTACAATGACCACTATTGGATTAAATGGTAAAAATATATCCTAATTGCACTTAAAAACCAATTCAAAAGATTATCTAATCATCTTAATAAATTAGATTAAAAAGAGGTTTTGAATTAAAATACAACATTTTACACTATTCATTAAAAAAATGAACTTTATCGGAAAAATACCAAAAATTTACACAAAGTAAATTTTGATGTCCCAATTCTAAAAAATAGATATATTTTTTCCAATAGAATGTATAAGAGTGATCAAAACTATACTTAATGACTGTTCGCCATCAAAAGGTGATAAGTAACCTTTAGTAAAAAATAGGGTATAAATGCCTAAAATTGAATTCTTTCCGTATTTTAAGCCTTTATCTTTTATTGGATAAATGTAAAAACATTTAAAAAATATATATAATCATATTTTAGTTATTTCTATACATTCCTGCCAATACAACAGCTACATGTTAACTACCATTTAAAATAATATTGTTATATTACTAGTGTGCAACGTAAGTTTTCAAAGAAACTCATCGTTGCGTATCGAGTACGCAATCGAACATAGCAACCCCTTTAAAGTAAAATTAATATTTAATTAGTAAATATTAATAAATATGAAAATTATTTATTCTTCATTTACCTGGGATGTTACAATATTGGTCCCTTTATGATTATTGATCGGAAAGTGACTTTAGTATATTTTTTTGGAGCTTCTAACAAACCTCATTCATTTACATTATGTGTTCTATATATTTATCATCTTCATGTGTGTAATTTATTATACATGTTTAATGAAGTAAGTGGTAATAATACTTAAGATTGATAATTATAGTGGATAAGAATTACCATAAATATTGGATCATTGAGAAAAGGTTATATGGACCATGGAAAATGAACTGCTTAATGTTTTGTAGAGGAATCCAAAATTTAATGAAGTATCCTAGGACCCTAAGGATGCGTTGAAACAATGATAAACATATATATTTTATTTAATGAAAAAATATCAAGGGGGGAATTCATTTTACGTGGGGTAGAATTGAATACCATTATATTTTTCTATCTATTTAATTTTTATTAAACATGATGTATTAAATAGAATTATTTACATTCAATAGATATTTTAAACAAACTGTGTTATACAAATGAATTATTATTACATAATATGATAGTTATCACCTAAAAATTTAATTAGTGGAAAAAATATGACTATATATATTATACGAATTATTTTTTACACATTTTTATAAATCATTCAATCATTATCAATTAATTAAAGCATTTGAATATAAAGAAGAGCATTTTTCAAAAAAAATATATTTTTATATACGAAATTTGATTTTAGTTGGGTAAATTAAATTTATCACTATTGATGAAATTTTCATATGAAATTTATAAATTTTCCATTAAATAAAATATGATAATATTCATTTAATGGTTTTTACAAGGTAATTGATTAGAGGAATTCTATTTTTATGATTAAAACATATTTTTCTACAAATTTATTTCTTTTTATTTTATGAGAACTTATTTTTAAATAATTTCATAGTACATATAAAAATTTAATCATGGATTATTCAAACCATATTTGTAATAATTATTATTATTTAAATTTTTGGAAGTTATATTTTCATTATGAATATTAAACATAGTAAATATTTTTCACATCACCATTGGTAAATCGGGTAATTAAGGTTAATCAAATGTAATATGGATTTAAAAATATATACAACAAACAACTTATTTATATTTTAAGGGTTTAGATCAACTAACCTTAAAAATATTTGATGTTATGTAATCATGGTTCTGTTTTTCATTTAGAATGATGAAAATATTATTTTCTATAATGAATAGATCAAAGTGGTCACTCTTAATGTTTCAACAAATCTTATATTTTTTTACATTTTGATTAAATTTGTTTTATTATTTTATAAATGCTTATTATAATGGTGATTTGTTAAAATGGTACTTTTATGACATTTTAGTGATAGAGTAATTACATTAAATTCTTATAAAACACATACAAAATACTTTATAATGTAATAGAAATATTAAATGAATATTTTGATAAATTTATTAAGTAATAGAAATTTTGTGAATTAAAATGTCCAATTAATTTTATTGAAAAATATAATATATTAGTTGTGTGTTATGGTTTTGTATTTGAGTTACATTTCTATATTTTTTTCATTAAATTCATATTATGTGGATAGTCTAGAAAAGGAATTTAATTTTATATTATATGAAATTATATTTTAATAACCATTTTAAAATTAATTAAAATATTATCTATTTTAAGGTTGATCGATATTTTCAAACATATCTTCCATTTTTATTTTTTAATAACATTACCATTTATAGAATGTTTTATGAAAAATAAATTGAAAAAAACATTAATATCACCGTAGTTGTACAAAGGGTAATGGTGGGGGACAAAATTGAGAGATATGGGTTTAAAAAAGAATCTTCACATATTTTTTAAAAAATTAACCTAGTTAGACACATTATCATACAACATTAGATATATATCAATTTGAGACACTTGAACATGATGATAAATTTACAATAATTTATATCTATCTATAATTGAAAGGGATCCCTACCCTTCAATTATAATAGGGAACCTTCAATTCTTCCTAATTTATAATGTTTTATATTTATATATTAGAAAATTACCACCTGAGTACTATATCAAAATTTATCACCACTTTATATTAGTTCTATATTAATCCTAATAACATCCTTTCAAGGATTATAATTTAAGACAATGGAGGATTCTTAATTGGGAGGCATACATCATAACCGAGTAATTTCAATTTTTTTCTTATTTCACCGTATATAAAACAATTATATCCATAATAAAAGGGTTATTATATTATAAAAAAATCTCTAAATATTTATTTTTATGATGGGACAACCAATTTTCACCTCCTTTTTCTATTGTGAGAATGAATGTATCTCTAGTTCATACATATGGACTACCTTCTCCACATAGAGATATAATTCATATTCCATCACCATAATTAATTTTTATTTAAAATAATTTATTTAATTTATAATTTATAATTTATTTATAAATTATTCTATATTAAGTAAATGTCTTTATCTTTCTTTCTATGATTCAATTAAAGCATTAAAATTTTGTTTATGCGTATGTATAAAATACCATCTCTATGAATGATGTAATTAATTTTTATATTCATAACTATTAAGGATGATTATAAATTTTACTAAAATTAAAATATTATTTTCATTAATAAGATTATGTATTGATGATAAATGTACATATATCAGAACTACTAAACCAAATCATTGAGTGAAAATGAAAGTGGTTACTTCCAAAAACAACATTTCTATTAACGATTTGTTAATAAGAGTGTGTTTAAATTTATTATATAAACCATATATAGTATTATGGGTAAAAATATGGTTCTTTAATATAGTTATAATATATTTAAATTTATTATATATGAGTATTGTGTTTTTAAAAAGTATGAAAGACTTGAGGTAAAGGTTTTCCATCTCATTTTTCATTATATGAGACATAATACATGTTTAAAAATTATTTCTTTTATGTGGTGTATATACTAACCCTATTATATTTAATATAATGAATCAATTTATAATCAATATATTTAATGTTTAAATTTGTGTTATTTCATTCTTGGGGTTTATGATTTAGATGTTACACAATTTCTAAAAATTTTATGTTAGCTTCTCATTTTATATTATGATTGTTTATCTTTAAGATTTCAATGAATAAATTTTATAATCTATGTATCAAAATTCTTATTATTATTTCCCCTTATAGTTAGTCTTATTGATCATATTTTTTCCATTAATTTTTCTCTCTTTATATAATTAAGATACTAAATGAATTTTTTTAATGAAAACCAACTTTATTTATCTATTTGACTAGAAATTATTTTCATCCATATCAATTTCACTAAAATATCTCCCAAAATATTTTTAATAATCTTAAATGATCCACTAATGAAAATTTCATTTTCTTAAATTTTTATAGCTTCTTTATAATTATTTTTCTTTTCATTATCTTAAGGAGGTAATTTGTACTAATGGTGTGACCAAAATCATTATTTTAAACTATAATACAAGAATAGATTCTCCAACCATCATTAATACATTTATATTGAATCTCAATTTAAATAATAATTTTTTCTCTCCAATTTAATATTTTTTAAGATTTTTTAAAAAAATTAATTTTGAATATGGGATTTAAAAATGAAAAATTGAATTTTACTTGTAAATGTTCCAATAATCTTTTAAATGGGGGGTTTCATCTATATTTTCATCTACTAATGATACATATGATTCTCTAGGGATATAATTCAATTATAAATAAATTATTATTTATATTGATGGTGTTTAGTTATGATGATGAATTATTTATGAATCCGTTTTCCATTTCCATGTGTTATGTTATGATTTATTGAAGATATTTTTCGGGATAGGTTTTTGATATATTTGAATTGATTATGAATATGTGAATGGTGTTTTTTTAACATCCCTATAATTAATTTGGTTAAAAATAATTTTTTATGAGCATAGTGGGTACATAGAAAGAAATACAAATCCCCAAATAGGGTATATAGTAGTAATTTGATGCCAATCAATGGGTACATGAGGCATTATCCAAATCCCAAAGTAGGTATAAAATTTCTTATCTAAATCATAACATGTGGTGAATGTCTTGGAATGTATCCTTGATAGAAGATATAGATTATTATGATAATGATACAATATATTAATCTATTTTACAATATTATGTGAAACCAATGTTATTATCTTATTTCTAATATTATTTTATTTTTTTAATTCAAGTCTTACGAACTGCATAGATTTATTCAAGGACTCAGGAATATAATATATTAATTTCTGTGTATTAATTTAAATGGTCAAGACCACGTTCTCATATAATTATTCACATATTATGTAGAAATTTTAATTTATATATTCAATGATTAAACTTACTTTAAATCATATCTTACCCAATATTTTGTATAATTTTCCCAAGGATATAAGGAATCATTTTATGTATGAATTTTTCAATATAGGTTATAGTTGTGAAAAAACAATGTTGTATATCAAGTAAATATTTTATAATCCTATTGATTATGTTTCCCTAATTACAATGATGCAAAACATTTTAGAGTTCTAGAATAGATCATAATTATATGTAATGAATATTTATCAAATAATATGTATTAATAATGTAAGAAATGTGGTATTCATAATATTTACCTGATGTAATAGTTCTAGCAATGGATTCTCCATGGGGTTTTAAGAGATAGTGAACCTCTAGTAGAAGCATATTGGATAATGTTTGGAAAGAATAACATCCATTGAGATCTTACACCCACGAAATAATGATCGTTCTTCAATAAAGGTCATTTCTGGTGTTGTGATCCATTGATTTATATTTACTCAAACTAAAAATTAGACTATTATATCTTGTTAGAATATAGAGCCTCTATTCTTTTATATTTATATTTGGGGATAATTTATGATAATTTTTGATAAGAATCTATTTTTATTTTGTAAAAAATTATGAGCATGAATAATATTTTTATAGTTTAATGGATGAGGAATTCCATAGTTAGGATAAAGAATGGATACCATTGAACATGATATTTTTAATGATACCTCAGTGTTGATATTATATAAGGGGTTCTTCCATTATGTATCCCCCTCTGAATCTAGAGATGTAGAGTGATATTTTATTGTTAAAATTTTCTACGTATCAATTTATATTATATTTAATGATAAAAAAGTACCATAAGTTAGATATATATGTAATATATATGTCACTCAATGTCAAAGACAACATTAGGAAAAACATTCCTTCTAGTAGATGGATAAAAATTTATGAGGACATATAAATGGGTGATTAAGGGGTTTTGAGGTAGATAGGGATGTGAGATTCTTTTTAATATCTCTATCACTACCTATATGTACTACCCTTTAGATATTATGAAATTATGGCGATGATATGAATAAATTATTCATAGTGTATATTTCTAAAACGCTAATAATTAATAGTAGTTTAGGTATGATTTTATTCTCTTTACATAGAATTTATGTTCTTTTATATTGATATATGAAATTCATGAATCTCATTGATATATATCATATAATTATAACACTTATTATTGTGGACCATTCCATGAATAATGATTGTACAAAGTATAAAAAACCCATTGTAAATGATAGATACCATTTAGGATTCCATAAATATGGAATGAGACTCTATATAATTATCTTTATTGTGGAATCTATGATCCATTTTAGTTATATTTTATGGGGATATACTTTTGGTATTTTGGTCACCGTAAATAATGGTTGGGACCTTCAATAATCTTTTATATTAACAAAAGTTTGGATATTGTAGCTAAATTTAATCTTCTTGTTATGCTTATCATGTTAAAATATACAAATTTTGGTAGGTTAGGTACAATTAGAAATGGAAGAAGACATGAAGATTTCCTGAAGTAAATTCCGATGATTTTCCATAATGAATGACTAGATTCCACATTTTCTTACATTAGTGGCTATAATGATATATTTTATAATTTATAGGATATATTAACTCAGTTTAGGGATATGTTGGTGTACGAGTGATATTCATTGGTGAATCAAGTTTTCTTTTCTTTGAGTGACCTCTTCAATTAGTGGAGAGAAATATATGGTTCCTAGAGTTTGATATTAGGTCTATAAAAAATTATAATCATTATAACATTCAATGGGAAGTGTTTTAGTGTTTCTAAAAACATTTGAAAACCTATTGAATACATAACAATTAAATCCCCATTGTGTTAATGATACTAGGGGATCATATTTTGTGATCTTCCATGATGATATCCCCTTTTATGTTAAATTAGAGGGTAATCATCCTATTTTTTTAATTTTATTATTTGTTTTAACTTAATAAAATATTTTAATGGATAAGTGGTGAGAAACATACTTCAGATTTAAGAGATCCATATTTTATATGATTTTCATATAGGAATTATAGTTCAATGGTTAGACCATATAAATTTATTTAATGTTAATGAATATATTACTATAGTGGTATTTAAATTTAATAGTGGTTTATACTATTAAAAAATTCTTTTTTTTCTTAGTATATGGATAGAATATCTATGTACCTAGCCTTCATGTATTGGTTTGGTATAAAATTAATACATTGTATGTATTATATTAGTTTTGACTGCCCCCACATCATAATAAGAGTTATAAGACCAATATGGATGTATTTACTAAAAGAACCAATGTGGTTATTATTTAAATTAATATTACACTAAATAATTATCATATGGGTGGGGGAATATGTCAAAATTATTATAAATTTTAATGTGTTGTTCCCATAAAAAGCATAATATTTTTTAAATATGTGTTTTAAAATAAGGTTTCCCAATTGGATATGAAGCATTAATGGTGTTGGTTTTTAAAATCAATGTTGTACTTCATGTGATGGATCTATCCACAATGTGAAATTTGTTTCTCAATGAGATTATATTCATATTCACTAATGTTCTGATAGTTTTCTTCTTGGTGACTAATTCCAATATATAAGGATTACTAAAAACATCTATGACCTTTTTATTTTCATTATGCCGGTATTGGTTACCAATGAGTAAAGTATTTTTCACATAGTGGTTTAGAGGATTATGGTTCCATTTCATTATGGTATATTCAATAACCATCCTAAATGAATTATTGTAACCCAACTAAGAGATATTAAGTAGTTTACATGATCTTATTTATATTTTCTTGTGTGGTTGTGTGATTTTTATTGTGAAAAAATGTAATATTATTTGGGTTAAGTCCTATTTATTTCAACTTTTTAGCGATGTCAAAACATGTTTAATTTTATATGTTAATGAGATATTTATGTATAACTCAATGAGCATCACCATATATAATCATATAGGTTCATTATAAAATCAATAGTTTTTTCACCATGTCGTAGTTTATAAATTGGATTAATGGTTTTAATTTTTTTGGATTCTAATTAATATTTAAGTGGATAACACTCCCATTTGTGGTAAAATATTTAATGACCCTTCACAAACATTATGGTGATGATTTTTGGTTCATTGTTGTGTGAGAGTATCATAAATAAAGATAATAAATGAATTTGGAATCGAGTCGTTTTAGGATTCAAATAATATGATTTTATCATTTTTTGGGGATTTTCTAGAATGGATGTGATATATATGAATCCTTTTTGAATGTAAAAATATTGTATAGTTTGTTATAATGAATATGGATGTGAATTTAATATTTATAATAATTATTTATTACTCATGTTCTTATAGATTTTAGTTCTCTATATATTTTTTAGTGAATGTGAGTATATGTTTTTTCAATATGAGGATTTTTTATTTTCTTTTTCTTTAGAAGTGTTGTTTTTCATATTCATTGATTATGATGTTTAAATAAGGGGTAGGTATAGTAAACCATTTTTTTCTCAGTCTGTATACATTTCATAATTATGTTCTGAAGAAGAAAAAATCATACATCGGGTAAAATGCTAAATTAATCCAAACAAATCGATTTGGGAAAGTTTTTTTATAATATATTATATTCCGAATGGAGTAGTTACCCTTGTGTAGAATTTTGGTTCAAATAATACCCCCTTATATTTTAAATTTATTTTACTTTGTATTAAATAATCTAATGTTTATTCCGTGATAAAAAAAATTGAAATATCCTAACAAAATATTGGGTGGAAATTCCAACACATTTATTATGTGTTGAATGTGTTGTTTTACGAAGGAGAAATATAAATTTTGTTATTGTTCTAGGTGTTTTTCAACAATACCTTTTAGGGTGATTTAAATTTTTATCTAGAAGACATAAGATTATATTATAAAATCAACCCATCATCTCTTATATAGGGTTATGTATTTTAAATTTCATGAAAACTATGGGTGTTTAGTGTGACAAGGGGAGGATTATCGTGGAGAATGTTAAAAAATCATAGATAATTGGTTAATTAATATGAAAGAATATGTATTTTTAATAAGAGGTAGAAACAATGATATTTATTCACACATCATTATTCATGTTTTTGTATTTTTTTTCCTTGTGATTGAATCACACATACTCCATATAATTATTACAACTAATAACCCAAATTTTTTCCTTTAAAATTACAAGTAGTTAATAAGTTATGATTTAATTATATTTTATTTACATAGTGTAATCTATATATATATATATATATGATTAGAGTAGTTTGAATTCTGTTTAATTTATTTACCTTGGATTTTTTTGAGACTAATATATTAAATTACAAAACTAATCAATTATTATTGTTATAACGATGAATAATCTTATATTATGGTCTTGAATCTTTTTTTGGGAAATGGTTATTAATTTTTGAGATATTCACGATTTATAATAATTATAACTTGTGATTTTTCTATGGAAAATAATTAATATTGTCATAATTTATTCACATGGATTAACATTAGATATATGAATTTTTTTGAAGGGGAAATTACCAATCATTAATCATTAACTATTTCTATCTTATCTTCAAATATACTCTAACATATTTCATTGTGAAATACTACTATTATTGATTTTATTAATTTCCTATTAAATAAAATAATGATACTTTGGGTGGAAAACATGTCTATTTATGTGATATTGGTGAAATGTTATTAAAAAGGATGAAATAATGATGAAAATAACATGATCTTATTTTAAGGTGAAATTACTATGTGACATAGATTTAGGTTATCCATGTATGCAAATATAATAATAATAGATGATAGTGATATATCCTTAGTAAGGATCAATGTACAAATTCATGGGCCTGGAGATTGGGTAGTATTGGATGTAAAGATAGACATGGTTCAAATGGATATAAATAAGGAATAAAAAAGGATAACTATTTTTTTGGATAGAGAATTCTAAACTAGATGGAAAGCAGTCCACCATATCACATTCCATATCTGAAACCATAAATTGTGATTTAGATTCCATATTGTTGTAAATATCAAAAGTGGTGTGAGTATGGGTCAAACCTCATGTATAACATATTTCATGAATTGTGGATGTATTAGAGTATGTTCCTCGAAAAATGGTTGGTAACACATATAATGTATCCAAATGTGTACACGATACATAAGGAATACATGAATCATGAAAATATAGAAGAACATGATCAGGTGATCTATGGGTTTTATATGTTGTATACATATAGGAAACTCTATATAACATGGATACATTCAGTTAATTTGGTGGAGTTATTCCCAATATGAATACAAGATTATAAATATTGTATTCTAGATATATGAATCAACATGTACTTATAAGATATTATAAGATGGAGTAGTGAGTTTCACATGTTCAGTACAATATTAGATATATTATGAAGGTAAAAAACACACAATTACTATATTGTTGAAAAAATGCCCCAAAAGATATAAATTCTCACACAACTTATCTAAAGTTATATATGTCGGGTATTTTAAATTATTTATTGATTTTATATCATCTCACTTGGGTGTCAAAAAACATACACATAAATAGTATATTATGAATTTTTTCCAATAGATAAAAATGAGGAATATATTTTTCTGATATAGGGAATTTATTTAAGGTTTTTGAGTATATTTAAATCCATATCTCATAAGAATAGTAATGGAGACAGTGGGAGTGTAATGATAGTAGTCACGTGGTTGGTTACCCTTGGGAAAATATCAATTTTAGGGTGAAGGTCCTAAATTCACTTAGTGAAGTTGTGAACCTGACATCATGATTTGGTGTAGGTTATCTACATATGGATTTAGTAACCCCTTGATAGATGTATAAACCAAATAACGATGAATGGGTCCTTTATAAAGTATTGTACCCATCAATTGACATTAACATCTCAATGAGGTGTGAGTACGCCACTGTGGTGATAGAGGGGGTAGGATGGAGGTTATATGGAATACGTTAATGTGATGATATGTGATAAAAATGTTGTGGATCTTATAAAATATTTAGTATACTTGATTAAAATCAATATTTTACTTAGTTATGTTTTCAACAATGAGTTCTATGGAACTTTTGTTATACTGTTTTTTAGTTTATGCTTGTGAGATATGATCCTTTGAGGGGTTGAATGTTAAGAATAAATAATATCAATTTATCATTGATTGTCTTGACCATAGAGAATATCTGGGACATTTCGTGGTGACTTTGGCCATTGTGGATATTGTAGAGATGGTAAATAGTACATTATGTTGGTACCACTACAAGTAAAAAGTATTTACAAGATGTTTTTTTGGTTCAATGAAAATTGAAACTTATGCTAAATTGTTTTATGGGGGGGGGGGGTCAAAAGGGTTCGTGCACTAAACAAGTGGCCATTTTTAAATAACAGTAACATATTTTTATGGGGGTTTTATATTTTTGTTTACAAAATAGTTTATATTTTATATTTTATATTTTTTTCAAAATTTTTAATTCATTATTACTTTTTCATATTTTTAATTTATTATTAATTATTTTTCATATTATTAATTTATTATTCTATTTAGATTATTAATTTTTTAGTTTTTCGTTTTATTATTATTAATTATTTTTTATTTATTACTTACTATATAGTATTTATTATATATATATTTATATATTTAATGATTTTATCTATTATTTTTTCTCTATAATATTGTATTTTTTATTATTTATTTATGATTTATTAAATTTTCATAGTAATAAATTTTTATTTTTGTTAACATTTTTTAATGAATTGTTTTATTTCATATTTTAAATATATTATTAATAATTTTTCAGTTTAATAATATATTATTATTTTATAATATTAATTTATTACATATTAGTTTTCATAATATAAAATTATTATGCAATTAATTGATTATTTTCTATTTTCTATTTACTATTTACTATTTACTATTTATTTATTTATTTTTATTATATGTATATATTATTATTTATTTATAATTTGTTACATATTGTTCTTATTTATTATTTGTTTATTGTCTAATATTTTTTAATTTATTAATCCCATAACACATGCATATTTCAGGCAGAAATTCAACATATATATGGGTTGAGGGAGATTTGAAACTCATAACTCTTATTTATTTGGTAGATACATTACCACTCCAATAATCTCATCTTGTCATGAGTAAAATGAATTTAATATAATTATTTATACATAAAATAAAAAAAAGACAAATTCAGATATTATAATTTTAAATAATGAAATTTTAACTAATAGCGGTGACATGAACTGGTCACCCAACTCATGCACCCGAGAAATTTATTAAATAAAAAAGGTCAAAATACAAGCGTGAGGTGAAACGAGTTTACACCAACATGGGATTTAAAGGGGATACAATTAAATACTCTAATAGAAAGAGACCATTGAACAAGGCTTCTAACTCACAATACCCAATCAAAAGAAAAAAAACCAATGATAATCTACAGCTAAAAAACATACTCAGCCTTGTTGAAAAAATAAAAATTGAAGCAGTTTGGAAAGAATTAACCCTAATTATAATGCATGCATTTCTAGAAGGAAGTAGTGGGTCTGAAAACTTGAGGGATAATGACCACCAATCTATGAAGAGCAGGATTTGACCAGGAAGAGCCTTCATAAATACAGAACTGAAATCTCCCAAGAGAGTCCAGACACTGCCATCATAATGTGGAACCAGAAAATTGTGAGAAAAATGTGGGGTATGAGAGGGGAGAATGCATTCCAGAGAGTCAAAACATGGTTTGGGAAGCTAAGACAACCCTTAATATTTCAAAATTGATCATCCAGAATACATCAATTAGATAGTAATACTGAATGAAAAACATTCACCCAAGTATCCTACATGAGGCAGAATTATGAAATCAAAACAACTAGACACTGATTTAAGCCTTCCTTCTTCACGAGGGTAGAATCTATAGAATAACACCAGAATGATCCAAAAACTTCTTGAAAAAGTATACCAATAGGTAAGTGAGACGAATGAAGTGAAATAGAAACAACACCAATAAACTAAGATGCATTTAATTCTTTGAACAAGGTGGTGAAAAAGCAATCAAACAAATAATAATGGAGAGAGGTCCTAATAGAGTTATAGAAAACCAGAATCGATATATCATTTCCATGGAATGTCTTTGAAATTGATGTTTGGGTCCATCTTATATTCCTTGAAAATGTTAATAAACATTCTTTTTTTAATATCAAGAAAAATATCATCAGTCATGTCACCATTTTTATATTTCCAAAAGGTAGTTGTTTCATTATCCTCCATCCAAGAATCAAGATCTTTTGGGAAGTCTAACGTATCCTATATCTGATAAGCATCTCTATAAGCTGGATCATTTTCATTATTGTCACATGGGGAAGCTTCTATATCTGAATAGTCTGATGAATCTAAGGACACAGACAAACATTCAGCAGGGATAGGCTATGGGTGTAAATCATTTTTTTCATTTGTCTTGGCAGAAAAAGAGTGTTTGAAAATTTTCCACTAAATATTGGCATTGTTCCTACATTTTTGAGTTCTTCTAAAACTCAGAGTAATGAATCCATCAGGGTCAATCATTTATTTTATTCCTTTTCTAGCTCTCGAATTTAATAAGTCATCTTCTAGTTGACATGTGTTGTCAAGGTCATCATGTAAGGTTTCATCATAATTTGATTGCATAACCTCTTTCTCCTCCTAATATTTAGGGATGGGGGTCATTTGAATTTTCTCTTTAGAAGTCACGAGGTTGTACAAAATCATAGCCTTACAGATTTTGTCATATTGGGGTTTTGAAGAGTCATTGGAGCTCAAAATGTTTGTGTTATCATTATGAATATCAACCTTTGCAGTAAGGGTCACTTTTGGAGCTTCCTTTTCTACCCAAATTGACTTAAAGAATAATAAAAATCTATAAATAATAAAAAAAATAAAAAATACATAAAAAATGAAAATGAAATAAATAATAAATAATTATTAAATAATAATAATAAAATAAAAACTAAAAAATTTTAAATAATAATTTACAAATAATATATAAAAAATAATAAATAGTAAATAGTATATAAGAGTAAATTAAAAAAAATAATAAAAATTAAATATGAAATTGATAATAATAAATTATAACCAATATAATTAATATTCATATTAAATAAAAAAATAAGTAAATAACAAAATAATAAGTAAATATATGGTAATAAATAAATAAATATGAAAGAAGTAATGAATAAATAATAAATAATAAAATATTGTATAATAATTTATCATAAATTATAACAAATTATAATTTTAGAATTTTATAATTTAAAAATACTTTATTAATAAAGTCATCATTAATCAATAATAAATAATAAAATAATATATAACAAATTGGAAATATTAAATAATAGATAATAAAAACTAAATAATAATTAGTAATGAAGAGAAAATTAATAGCAAATAAATATATTCCAAATTACATATAATTTTATTTCATTAAATTTACATATATTTTATTAATAATATATATATAAATTTATATAATTGTAAATAAATAAAATAATAAAGACACATAGACACACAAAACAATAGAATACATTTAAATGTACATACCAACATCCTATATACATATATAACAAAATTGATATAAATATATATAAATATAGAATAATATTCATGAACTGAAATACATATCTACACATATATAAAATTATGTATATATTTTAAGAAAATATTTATATTTATAAATAAATTATAAATACATATACATTAATATATAGTAATATATATATATATATATAATAGAAAATAAATTACCAAAAGAGGGAAACACAATAATTACATCATCACCAATTCAAGATGAATGTAGATCCATGGACTAAGAAAAATAGAATTCCCAGTAATCATATGAATACACTCTTGAATGAAGATGAAATCACATAAATGATCAAAATCCATGGTATCTAAATAGAAAACTCAATTTTTGAGTCAATGTAACCATTTTTCTCTGAACTAAACAATGACCTAGGATTACCGTGAACATAATGATATAAAGAACTTAATTGAATTTTATTTTATATACAGTAGAACCTAAACTAACACAATGATCAAATTTTATGGGTTTTGGATGTTGTTGTTGAATTTTTAAATTCTATGAAATAAGTATATGTTTCTTTTCTATTATGTATTTCATGTTTTTATTTTATTTCATTCTAGATAATTTAAAAATAAGAAATATTACTTTTTTAAAGTTAGAAAAAACAAACAAATAAAAATATATTATTATTATATGGTGGAATAATATTTTAATAAATGTTTATTAATTTTTTTGAAATTATTTTTAGTACTTGTTTCTTAAAAAAACAATACCAAATTAATGGTTGTTTCTGAAAAACATCCCAAATTTATGGAGGTATTTTTAAAACAGTCTCAAGAACTAATTAATAAATTAATAACATTTCAAAAACATATTTAGTGGATTATTTTAAAAACCCCCTAATAAAATTTTGAATAAATATTTAGTAGTGGTTTTGAAAACCAAAACTAAAAAACCATTGATTTTAATTTTTCCTATAGTGTATATTACAAAGATGGTTTCTATTGGAGTTTATATGGGAGTTCCTATAGGAGGTAGGTGTATTTCATTATATGTAGTTAGTTTTACCTGGTGATATGGTTTACCTGGTGGTATGGTTATTTATATATATATATATCTTCCTTTAAAGGTTCTGGATGTGGTGTTATATTATATGCTTTGTATTCTCGCGTATGAATCTGTTACACTGTTCATTATAAAAATATATTTTTATTAAAGTTATTGATTATATCCAATATATTGATAATTTTCGATGCATACCATGTATTTTTATTACTTATAAAATATATTTACTAGACCTAAGCATATTTTTATTAGACATGGGGTGCCACACTCAGCTTTTCGTTAGACTATGTGGGGCCTTAAATGGTTAGGTCATGTAAATTTGAATATTAATGGTCAACCAATCAATGGAAATAGTTTATGTGATTTTATTTTTTAGAAAATATTGTTTCTATAATCTAGTCAAGTGTGATATAATAAGACATTCATAAAATAAATTTATTTATTTTTTAAAAAAATTATCTCGTTCATATTGTTTTTGAGAGGTATTTTTTAAATATGTGTTTAATGTAATCTAGTGAATGAGATTTTTTTAAAATGGTTACTCTATATATTTTTTATTTTCAATCTTTTCAAACACCAATGAGAATTATTCTGAAATTGTATAGAAAAAAATTGGGAAATGAAAATATTACAATGAAATCATTTTAAAACAAATGTAATTAATCAACATGGGTCTTTAATTGACTCAAATGAGACCACCTCATACCCCAAGCATGATGTAAAATAATTATGGGTTATATTCTAGTGTATACTATTTCAATTAATTATAACGAAATTATTTTCCAATTTTTGATAAAATACATGTTAATGAAATATTCTACTTAAAATATAACAAATCTCTTCAATATACCAAACAATCAAAAAATAATGTATATTATTCTTATACATGTGAGTTACACCAGTGAAATAATATAATCAAACAAGTATATGTTTCTAGATAAAATACCATTGTATTTTAATATAAAACATTTTCATTGATTAAATAAAAGATATAATAATAAACCAAAAGTGTGAGATTCTAGAAATGCCTCCATTAAATCATATCCACCTTTATTCATTGATAGAGTTGATTCTTGAACAACTACCCCGATATCATACTAATCCAATAAAAATATATGTATATAACCAATTATAAATTATAAATCATATAATCCCACTTGTAATACAGTAATTTCACCAAGGATAAATATAAAGTGTGAGTAAAACGAAATATTTGGCCCAACTTGAAGACCATACCATTCAAATTTTTGAGTTAATCAGGTTTATACATGAACAAATTTTTGTGTAATTTACAGAAATAATAATTTATTTGTAAAAAATTGATAATAAATATAAAATTCAATTGATCACCAATAGTATAAATGAAATGATAATAATAAACACCACTCACACCCACAATAGTATCCATAACTCAATTGAGATTAATCATTGAATCCATGAATAATGGAATTGGTGATCTTATTTTATATGAAAATAATAATATATTTAAAGAAAAATGGTATGAAAAGGATCATAATATTTACACAAAAAAATTATTTTAGAAAAGTAGTTAATGATGAAAAATTACATATAGTTAAATAATAAATTCATTATAAACTATCCAATATATCCTTAAGAAATTCTTAGATCAATCCCACAAAATAATTTTAGTAAAAAATTACAAAATACCTATATAAACTATGTAATTAATTTCGTAGATTTCTATATTAATATAATTTTCACTTTAATCCTTTATAATCATTGGAATCTAATTTATAAAAAACATAAATTCATTACCATTACAATACCAATTATTTATACATAAGGACTATGAAAACACAGACCATAATATATATTTAAGATCACTAATTATTCTAAATTTTATTACCATTTCCATAATAGTAAACACTTAAAATATTCATGGAAACTATCCCTTTTAGCGACCATAATGAAACTGATCACAATTTTTCTCACATAAAACAACCGTAATAGAATTAGTTTGGTGAAAACATAACCCCCCAAAAAATAAAGAATTAATTAGAAGAAGTTATCTTAATTAGGAAAATTATATAATGTTAGAACACGTACTAATAACGAAAATTAAGGTTCATGGACATGATGAAACATAAACATTTATGAAAAAGGTAAAAGAGTATAAAAAGATTAAATTTAGATAAAGAACATGACATTAAAATAATTATTTTAAAAAATATATTATACATTGTAATTTCGTTGGAAAATAGTTTAGATAATTTATTAATACATAATTTATTGTCTCAATTCCCCCTAAATAAAGAGAATATGTTTTGAATGTAAAATAATTTTTTTATTCCAATTATTTTTTAAGTCTTCTGTTTATTTTTTTTTGAATAATTGTCCTTCTAAATACCACCTTACATTCCTCATCATATGTAATGTAACATCTTAACCAATAGATTAGTATTATTCAGTGAATTATAATGTGTTTATGTATTTAACTGAAATTAATTGTTTATCATTTAAATCCAAAAAAGGAACTCAAATAAATACATACTAAAAAATAGTTTATATAGTTAATAGTGTGTTCAAAATCATCACAGTATCCTATAGAGGATATCATGAAGAACTGCTGATATAAATATTGAAGAGATAATATCCAATTTTATCAAATTTTATAAAAATTAAAAATAAAAAATTAAATATTTTATCTAAAAATACAGTCTTATACCATATTAATAAAACCATGTTAACTAGATGAGAAAAAATCAATTATAAAATTTAATATATAAATCATTATAATTAATTTTAAAAATCACTAAATCTTATTATAATGATAAAAAATTAATGCGGTAAATAAAATAGATAAAAATACATATTCAACAAAGTGGGGGTTGAGACCACCAACATAATAAATCTATCTGATAGATTAATATACTATTAAGACCTCATATCAAGTTCCCAAAAAAATAAAATAAACATTATAAATAAATAAAAAAATACTAGACAATAAAATGGTTATGAAACTATCAATAGACTCCTAACTCCCTCAAGCATAGTTCTTAAAGAATATACTTCCAATAAAATACACAATATTGAGAAAATTTATAGAAATCCCAAAACATGTCAACTAAATAGAATTACTTTATCTATAAAATCATCAATGACATGAAATTAACTATCTTTATCCTCTATTAACTATTTCATATGGCATTCTAATCTATTGAATTTATTAGACCATTTTCTGGTAATATTATATACCACAATACCCACCATACAAAACAAAATTAAACAAGTTTATAGAAGAAAAGAAATTTAATAATAACATTGAATAAATACCTCCATTTGGTGATTTACAACAATAGTGAACAAAAATGATTCAAGAATAAGGAAGTAAAAAATGTATCTAAAAGGTTATAGTTCACCCCATGTTTGTATGTCAATGAAGGAATTACCCTTGAGGGGGTAGTGTTATAAAAATTGAGAGAATTAAAATACCCCCATGTTTTTGAAAGACCTTTCTGGGGGCCATAAAAACATCCATGGAAAATTCTAGAGTTTAAAAAAAATATAAAATAACCCAAAAAAACAACCCTAACTGAACACTATATAAAATTCAAATATTAATAAATAAAATAGTAATAATGTATGTTATCACTAAAAATACACACAAGTAACGATATTAGTGAAATAATTGTTTAATAAAAAATATATTCTGGATTATATTTGTGAATAATATTAGATGGGATATGATTTATCTCTAGGTTGAGTGAACCTATTTTAGTGGACTATATAAGTATCCACTAGAATCCTATAGGCCTTTCAATGGGACTCTAGTACACTATATAATTGAAATTTACAAATACCCCTACCATTTAATGTATTATAGTAGACCATTAATACATTGGTGGCCTAATAAAGAGTCTAGCATGATCCATTTTAGTGATATTGGTGAAGCCTAAGGCAAATATCTATGCATTGGAATCTATGAATATTTTTGATTATCTTTTAGAACCCCAATTAGGTTTTTTGGTTCTATGATATTTAGAGTGAAGTTATAGAACCTAATATATACTCCCTATACCTTTATTATTCTTATTTGATGAGTATCAGTCTTGGATTTATGATTTATGTTATTTTGAGGTCCGATATTTGGAATCTACTCTCTTAGTTTTTCATATGACGAGTTATGACTTTAGTGATTTTAGAAAATAAATTATAGTTTCATTCCATTAAATAGTGTTGAAGTATATTTTATATTATAATAATTTCTTGTGTGGTGACTAATGGTAGATAGATAATTTCAACCAATTTCATTGATTTATTTTTTATGGTTTGTTTCTAAGGGATATTTCAATTTTAAATCATTTTTTTTATAAAAATTAATAGCTGATTCCAATAGAGAAATTGGTTCATTTTCATATTATAGAACACAAATATTCTATGAGTTATTAGAATTATTTTTTTCATATTTTTTTGTATTATGATACTTCTTACGTTTTTTTGAGTTAAACCACATTATGTGTCTTTTTAGGGGTTCTATAGTGACCTCGAACTTGGTAATAATTCTTTCAAATAATAATGTATATGAAATTTCATAATTTTCTTTAAATTGGTATTTTTTCAATATTTAATTTAATGATTTTAATTTTGGTTGATGATTTTTAAGAGTATTTGGATATAGTGTAATGTTTTAAAGATAGTTCACGTATTATTAGGGAATGTTGGATATGTAGTTTTAATGTAAATGTGATATCAGGTACACGATGGGGAGCTCAATGGGAAACCTATGAGCTTGACATTGGAGGGGGAACTGTGGGGTTAAACTAAATACCTTGTGGAATCAAAATGGGTACCTCAAAGGGCCATGGAATATTTTTTTATTAACAATTTTTTTTCTCTTCACACCCCTTATCCTCTTCCATTGATATCATTTCCTTCCTATAATAAGAGATATTATTCATGTATCTATGTGGGAATCTTTTTACATCATTATTTTTATTTCATATTTGCTAAAATTAAGGGACATCTATAGGGTAAATCAATGGGAAACAATCCCAACCCACAAGTCACTTCGCCAAACGTGTCGGATTTTTTTTTTAATTTTATTAAATGGATCTCTTGAATATTTATTTCACTATGGTCATGGTGAATTCCATTCAATATAAATGTATTCATAATTTTTGTATTAAGAGAGGAATTTAGGAGGGTTTTTTATTTTATTTATTATAACTGTTTTTAATCTATTATTCTTCAGAAGGAAATAAATTGAGGTTTTTACTAAAATGAATAAATGATTTATATTTTTAAATTTTTATGTTAGTTAGGTATTTATTATAATTTTTAGATTTAATAATAATGGTGTTATTGATCATAGGTTTCTATAGGGTATTGTTTTTAAAATTCATTATTGAATTTATATTTTATGGGTAATTGATTATGGAATGTTATGAAAGTGTATTATCATTGGATCAGTTTTATTTGGATTATGAGGGATATATTTTTGAGGATATGATAATACTCGGTTATTCAAACCCATATTTAATTCCTTTTGAATTTCATTGAATTTGTTTTTTAATTCTGAATAACCAATGGTTCGAAAATAATGTAAATTTCAATAAATTATATTTCAATTTTTTTAAATAATTCCATTAAATAAATCTATATATATATATAAAATTAAAATTAATAAAACCATATTCCTTTTTTTTTTGTGGGAAAATTAAATAATTTTATCATAATGAATAAATAAATATAAAAAAAATTAATGTCAACAAGAAATTTAAAAGATTTAGTCTTATAGTAATTGGGTTGTTACAATCATCCCCCATATAGAAATTGTTTCCACACAATTTTATACATTTCTTAAATAATTGGGGACAAATTAACCTTATAGAATTTTTGGATTCCCACATTTTCCTTCAACCATAATTTTTTCCAAAATACCATATGAAGATAAATTAAATTATTCTACGACAGTTACACTTTTTGGTCTCAAATTTGAGCTGGGTATTCATCATATAATATAATCCCTTCCAACTATTCAAATTAAGAGCTCAAAACATGATATGGATATGTCACATATTTTCTTAACAATGAAATGTGAACTACATCACGTACATGAGAAAAATGAGGAGTGTCCTATGATAGGAATCATAATGAACTTTCTCTAGGTTCTCAAATGGTCCAATAAACGACAAAAAATACTTTTTCTACCAACATTTGAAACAATTTTCATGGGATAAAAATTATGAAAATAATGATCACCTACCATGAAATAAGGGCCTTTTTCTAATAAACTAGATAATCTATCTTCATCTATATATCCATCCATATGTGATATTGGATCATCATAAATTTCTAAACTATTTCATCTACCAATTTTAGACCCATAAAATTTATTTCTCTAAAATCATCCTAATAAATATGCATTGTAATGTCCCTTTTCCATATAAAGACTTAAATGGTTTCATATATGTAATATAATTAATGTTTTTATTATAATAACACCCATCCAATGTCATATGATTTTCCAAAAATCCCTGAAAATACTTTGAAAAAACATTAATAATATCCTCAAATGTATCAATTTTCATTTATTACATTCCATAATATCGAGGTATCAAATTTTTACTAAACTTTCACTCACTATTGGAATAAATTCAAAGTCTCTTCTATAAATTGTAGTAAAATTAGGATCAAGATCAGAAAAAATAAAATTGAGGACTCCATGTAATATAAAGAACTCTTTATGATTTTTTGCGAAATTTTATCCAATGATATAATATATTTAATTTTATGAAATTAGATTATTTAGTTAATAAATAAATAATTGAACAAGTCACAATATAATATTAAGATTTCAATGTTAATACAAAAATAAAATCCAAAGATATATTCTCCCATGTCCATTCTAGCACTTGAAAAGGATGAATCAAACCCTCTAGTAATTTTATTTTGGATTTAACCAATTTTCTTATAAAACATTGCATAATAAAATGTGTAATATCATTCTTTAACCATTACCACTATAAATATTCCCAATTTTCTTTATAAATTTAAAAAAATCATTAATGAAAAAAAATTGTTCAATAATACACTCAGTAATTTTTTTTACTTCAACTGAGTGTTACATGAAACACAAATCCTTTTTTAGTAAAAAATTAAATATTATTAAAAATAATTTTAGAAAACAGATATTTGTAACAATTTTTTCTTTTTCCAGAAACTCATGGTCTTCCTTTTTCATTATCTCTGTTACTAATATAGATATGTTAGTATAGGTTCCTTCCCCATACTATATTGGTAGTCATGGTTAATTTCCATGCCCATCTATATAGAAATAGTACACTCATCCTACCATCTTGGTAGTCATGGTTCACTCACATTTCCATCTTTATAGCATATGTTCACTCCTCATAATGTTATGGTAGTCATGTTTCACTACCACAGACATCTTAGTAATAAAGGTTTACTCTAAAGACCATTTTAGTCTATTTCATTAGAAATAAATTGTTACCCATTCCATTAATGTGAGATATAGGTCTCACATGTCTCATAGTGAAATAATACACACATGTGCCACTAAATAATAAACAATCATATCCTAACCCATCAAATTAAATGGGTATCATTACAATTTAATCATATTATACCCTATAGAAAACATAAAGGGTTCATAATAATTTTATCAGAAAAACTCATGAAATAGAAACATATTTCATTATCATATAACACATGAAAGAGAAATGAATTTCAAAAAGATAAAAAACATGAAATAGAAACATGTTTCATAAATACCATGGCATTAAGAATAAACCATTCATAGAGAGGATAGAAATTGAAACATAAGATAATTTACTATTAGGGAATTAGTAACATCATCAGATGTCATCATAGATGAGAAATAATTTTGAAATATCTTTCAAAAATATTCTTTTAAGAAAATATCCATTCTTATTTGAAAAATAATTTTTAATACATAAATCAATTTGATAATAATTTAAATAGATAATATCATAAAACTTATAAAGAATAATAGAAATATTTTGAAAACATTTTCTCTAGAAAATAAATAATCTTACCTTCAAATCATTATAAAAACAATTTTCTTCAAAAACATTATGAAAACATATAAAGAAAGCTTGAAAATGTTTTGAAAATCATTTCTTTGAAATTAATTGGAAAACATTTAAATAATTCTTGAAATAATTTTAAAATCTATTCTTCATGAAAATAATTTATAATAATATAAATATATCATGAAAAAGTTTTAAATCCATTTTCTAGGAAAAATAATTTATAAATAATGAAAATGGTTTAAAAAAAATTTCCATGAAAACATAAAAAATAAGTTGTAAATTGTTTTGAGAACTAATTTACTTGAAAACATATAAAAAATGATTGAAAACTATTTGAAAAAAACATTTATTGAAAACCACATTTAAATAAAGTTTCTTAAAAAATAAACTTTAAATATGAAATTAAACTTCAAATTTTTGATGGTGATGGAATATGTACATGTCTTATGATGTAAAAAGAACCTTCCTTTTGCATTATAGAAACGATAAAAAAGTTTATTGTTCAGAAAGTTACAAGATTATTCCTCTTATGACAACATTAAAAGAAAAAAATCATAATTTTTTTTAATGATCATTGGAGATTATTATAATATTTTTTGGAAACAATTTTTTTGAAACATGTTTGTGATGGAACCCAGATTTCCAACTGAAGTGAGGGTAATGTTAGGATTTCTTAAAAACTAATTATAAACTATAATATGTACCATAGGGAAAAAAACGTTACCACTACATTAATATATAATGAATAAATATAGTAGTTGAAAATTCATGAATTTATTGAGAGATGGAACATATAATTTCATCCAAGGTGGCATAAACTTAAAAAATCTTGAAAATAAATGAGATTGTCTCAATAAACTCTTATAACTTAGTAACATGAGATCATACACTCCATGTAAGAAAAGGAAATTACATGAACCTTAAAATATCATGAAAAATATTTTTATTCATTATTGAACATTTATTATGGAAGTATATAGGCCTTTTAACCATGTATAGGTGCACCATAAAACATGAGTCTCATTGAAGTCAAATTGATACAACTTTTTTTCCGATTTGGTATCTTTTGAAACATAAATCCCATGAATGAATGTTTATAAAAAGGTAAGGATAATACCAATAAAAATTTGGTATAAAATATATAGAATTAAATCATTTTCAATACATACACCACCCAAAACAAAGTAGTGGAAAAAATAATGCATCTCATGGTAATAAAATGGGGGATAAAATCCCCTTACCTTATGCCTCGACTCTCATCATATGCATTCAAACCACATGTATTATAAATATAAAATTACTTCTAATATTTTAAACAGACATATTATTTTATCAAACACCATATATAGATTTACTATGATATTATATTACCCACTTGTTAATAATCATATGTTAAGGCTTCAGATAGGGTAATATTCATTTTATTATTCATGTGAGTGTTATTTTGTAATATAATTGGTATTATAGATTATATCATGATTTCCATAATGTAATGTATGATATAAAAATCATTTATATACATTATATTATTATTATAATTATTAATTGGATATGTAATTAAAAAACTGAATACACCATTCATGGAGAGAGTATGTAGTAACTTCATACGAATGCTATTTCTATTTAATTGTCATGCTAATAGAATGAAAGTAAAAGAAATATATTTTTATATATGTATAGATATGTGATTATTAAATTATATTTATAATATAATATTCATCTTATATATTTATTAATTTTTTTTTAATAAAATCCACGTAATGTATGAACGAATCAAATCATATTGAGGGGCCAATTTTCCGCACTTCCTAAAAAAAATATCATTTTAACAAAAAATGAAATTAAATAAGATATGTATTGTAAAAAGTAACAACGAGGCTTTATGAAACAGTAAATTTAAGATAATACATATATAAAAATAGTGTAAATCATAATTTCCACCATGGTTGGTCGTAGTGGAGAAATAAACCATCAGTGTTTCGTGAGGCAGTACATCACCATTTATGGAAATAGTATGGTTGTTAACCATTAGACAGAGGTGTGTGTAAGTGTCAGTAAAACAATTTACATAAAATCATAATATTATTTTGGGGATACTGGTTATGTTATATAATCTAATAATAAATAGTTTTAGAGGGGGTGGATAAGGAAAACAAGTGAGTGAACTTGAGAGAAGATGTTGCTTCTTAATCACAAAAATCCTTTTGGTTTGTGCCAAAAACCAAATTTGGATTAACTTATACCCAAGGGAATGGTTCTAAGAAAAATTTATGACTTATGGGATGTGAATTGGTACGTTCTTGACATAACATAAGTGTTTTATGAGGTGTGATGAATGGTGATATGTGGTGGCCTTTTATAGGAAATGGAAATGACTCACATGGAATTGTTTAAAAAAAATTAAGTGTACACATGTACATACAAAAAAAAATCATAAAAACCCAACCTAAACAAATAATGAAGGTTTTTAGAAGAAATATTGACAACCAATGTGTGTTTCACAGTTGGATAGGTGAGTTGGGCCCCTAATTATAATTTTTAGTCCCTAACAATGCATAATTTGACCTTAATAATTGTGATTAATTTTTATCAATTTTACTAATATTTTTGGTCAAAGAATAAGTTTATCCTATTATAATATAAATATTATACTTATTAAAATGTATTATTTAGGTTTTTTAAAATTTCCTTTCATAGAAGCTGTAAAATTAAGATTAATTCACATGCTGTAGAAGGGATGAAATTACGGGTTTAAAGTATAAAAATGGTCAAATATTTATTATGTTTTTATGTTAAAATTTCTATGTGAAATTGTTTATAATGAAATAAATTGAATTAATATATTTATAATGGATATAATATGACCTTAAAAAAAATTTATGTTATAATTCAACCTGAATAACAATTTAAACCAATGGTAGTTTTTTTAAAAAATGTGGTAGTTTTCATTGTTCAACAAAAAATGATATTTCTCAGAAAAATCCCAAAACATTACCACAGGATAAATTTGATTTTATGAATTCAAAAATGAATTTTATTTTATCTGATTCAATTTCTAATTGATTTCAAATTTTTTTCACAGATAAAAAAGAAATGTATTTCATTTGAGAAAATAGTAAATTCGAAGCATATAATGGCTTTACTAAAAATAGTTTTTTTAATTAATATATTTATTATTTATATAAAAAAATTATAAAAATATTTGATAATTATATATTAGTATTCATATTAACATGTATTATTGGCTAGGTTATAATTCAGTTGTTTTAATAATTATAATATTAAAATGATGGGTTGTAGAAACTGAGTATTGAATGTAACGTATGACAAGTTAATGTCCTATGGGAAATGATAGTTTGAAATAGTGAATTGTAATACATAAATTAAAATTAAATTTAATATATTAAAAAGAATTTATAAACCTTATTATATTTTATTTTATATAAAACCTATTTTCATATTCATTTATAATTAATTGGAAACTAATGAATTCATATTATATTGTATGAACCATATATTTTCATAAAATATTTAATACTATTCATAACGTCTGATTTAACATCATGGTTTAATCTTATCATATTAAATAATCATATTTTAATATTATATTATTTTTTTGTATACCACGGTCTAGGGTGTTACCCATGCCATCGAGGAAGGTCATTGTTTAGTGTAATGAAAGCTAACCATGGTGTTCCATGTAGAGTATCAAAATATTTTATGGTGTGTATAGGGAACAATTAACTTTTTGTTGTGTATTACAAAAGAAATACATATTTATTTTACATAAAATGAGATATCAACAGTGTTCCATGAAATGAAAAATATCAAAAAGGTTTAATTAATTAAAAAATCACAAAATATATGGGTGTCACATTTTACCACCATTAAAATGAATTTTCCCTCTTAATTCATCTAGGTTATAAATGGTTTAATATTTGAATGTTTCATTCATAGATACCCACGTAATAATAATGAATACTGTCTCTTCCTTTGAAAAGGGAATGTTGGAACCATATTGGTTAATCAAAGTTATATATAACTAGGCTTCTATATAAGAGAACATAGGTTAGGAGTGAAGATTGGGAATGGAATAAAAAAGTAAATATTTATAGTGAGTGATTGAGGTCATTAATCACAATCATGTGATTGATCCATGAATTATTTAGGGAATAAAATTCCTAATTCTATAATCATTTAAAAGACCTTCAATTAAACAAAAAATTAACGTGTTAGGAAAATACATGTTTATTTTCGATAAATATCCTATATGGGAGTAATTATTTTATTTTCCAAGAATATAACAACATTTTAATTCCTTGGTTGCGATTTTATATATTTATAATTCATCCATTACTTTGTGAAATGCATGTATAGGAATTAATATTGATTCTTGAAAACTAAAATAAACTTTTAGATGATAATAAGGCCAATAAAATAATGAAAATTATAACTATTAATCTATAACTATTCATAAAAATCAATATGGTTAATACATTAATCTCTAATCCAAAAAACTGAAACATCCATTTCAGAATTTATAATTAATAATAGAAGTATTATACATAATCAAGGACATCATATAGACAAATTTTAGGAATGAAACCCTTATCATCCTTTGGTCATAGTATCATGACTTAGGCCTTGTTGGGAATGATTGGGTTTCACCCGACATACATGATGTGCTTTTCAAAAACCACATGAATAAAATTTCAAAAATATATATGATTGAAATACATTAAATATTAATAATCTCTAAATAACCTTTTATCACTATTTTTTTAATACAATCTCAATATAGTGAAACCTTCTATGAATTGTAAAATAAATATTTCATGAATGGTTAACATTACAAACCTTCTAAAAGATGTAAATAAAAATATTAATAAATAAATTCATTAAATAATCTTACCATTGATCCCCAAAATAACACAAGTATGAGTTGTTTTTTAAGTTACCGAAATGTGAATACCATTATCGTATATTCCCTTGAATCATGGTAATAACATTAATTACCAAAAATATTTTTATAAAAATTTCATTCTTCCTTATTCCAAAGCCTACTATTTATTTTCCCTAAATCCAATAATCATGTAAACTTCGTGAATGATAACATAACCCACCAAATAACATGTACATAACTAGTACCATGATAATATATCCCATTCAATTTAATTATTAAAAACAACATTATATTAAAATAATGATCTTATTAAAGGTTACCTTCCCTTAGTCAAAATATTATCTTGTCATTAAATCACTTCACCAATCCCTCGATAACAATTAACATAAACTTGTAAATACAAATCAAGAAACATAAGTAGAGAAACCATTTTTTATTTTGTCATTCATATAACTTAAATTTTTATTCCAAATAGATATAATAATTGATTATTCAAATTCCTCCTCATGCCATTAACATGGATACATTATCCTACTACCCAATACCTCATTTGTTTTATTTTTCATATTAAGTCTCATAATCATCAACAATGTAACCATTAATCTCACAAACTTTATGATCCACATTAGTAACTATTATCTTGGGATGTATAGATGCATAATATCCATTTATTACACATTTAATACACATAAACTTCAATAATATATTATGGTGTACTATATTTTCATCCATTCTGTTAATTGAAGTCTTAGTTTTCCCTTACAGTCTCCTTATTTGTTTCCTTGTTTTCCATAGTCAAAAAATCTTCATGATTATTCAATAAATTCACTTAGATGATTTTCCACATTTTTAACACAAATTAATCCAAATAATCTTTATTCCGTTGCATCCAATACATGAACTCTCAACAAATTACTTCTTTTTCTTCCTTGGTGAGATTGAGAGTTGGTTATGGTGCATGTTGTTAATCATGTTCCTTGATAACTAATTAGGCATGATCAAAACATATTTCACTATAGTGATCCTTTCAATTGTCATACCATCAAAAATGAATCCATCACTTTCAATATTAATCTACTTCCTTCAAGTTAATTCCGTTGACTAAAACTAGAAGTCTAGTGTGAGAATTACTTATCATAGTAAAAAATATATATTCATGGGAAGATTTAATTTTGGGATTCATAAATCATGACACCTTCCATAATATATAACACCCTATATTAATCTTAGGTTACTCAAAGAAAACATATTTTTATATACTTCATAATGGTTCCTGAAGTGTTTTTGAATTTCCCAAGTATATCCCTTTGGAGTGTAAAACCAAATATATAGTATGGCCCGTTGTTGGGAACCATATTACCCTGAGTTAGGCTCTAAACATATTGTTAGAGTTTTCACCACTAGGAACATATTTTCTAGAGCCACATCCACTTGAAGTATCCAGACAGGGATGTATTGATAGGACACCACTCACTCAACCCTTTACCAAAATTTCAAGATAGTTTCCTAAACCTTGATTCAATCGTATACATATCCTTAGAGACATCCCAAGATATAATCTTATAAATATACCTAGGTATCTCACTAAAAAATTCTCATAATAGTTTCCAATTTTTTTTCTAAACTTTTATTTTTAAACCAACTATAGTGACATGGTCTTAACAAACATTGATATTACATAATTATATATGAATATTCTGAATTCTTAAAAAATACATGCTCGGGGACTATAATAGTTCAGTGTATTTGGAAATAAGGGAAAAAAACTTTTATACTAGTAAAAGGCCTTCATCATCTCCCATAAATATCTTATCCTTTACTAATCCTACATACATGATTTCTTTATAACTTGGGTAATGGAAACATAAGAAATGGGTGAGCTTGAATCCTTAGTAAGGATAAATGAGGGAGATTTGTAAGCATAATTATGATTTTAAGGGTATAAGAACATGATCATGAAGATAAAATATCATACCATGCATATGAAATAACATATACATATATCATAGAAAAAATAATGGCTAATTATAATACAATAATAATAAGTAAATAATGAACATAAGAACATAAAGGATAATATGGGAATAAAACATGGGATTTTGGTAGACACATAAGAATATAAATTGATTTCCATAGTAGCCAAGTAATCACTACCAATACCATATTGGTAGTATGATTTCACTCCGTATACATTCTTTGTAGTCATGGTTCACTACCATGGATACCTTAGTACAATCATATCACACCTCATACCATCTTGGTAGTCATGGTTCACTATCATGGCCATCTTAGTAGCATGATCTCACTCATCACACCATATTAGTAGTCATGGTTCACTCTCATGGCCATATTAGTAGTCAAGGATTACTCCTAGTACAATTTCAGTCTATCTTATAAAATATTAATATTTACCCAATTCATTGGAATGATAAATAGTTCCCACCATTCATATAGTGAAGACATACATATATGATCCATAGAATAAAAAACAATCATATATTAACCCATGAAATTAAATGGGTATCATAAACATGTGGACATATAATAACCTATTGAAAATATACTAGTTTCATAATCATTTCATCAAAAGAATAACTCATTAATGTGAAATGTATTTCATTATCATATAACCACTGAAAGATAAATACATTTCATAAATATAAAACTTGTGAAAGAGAAATGGGTTTCAAAATGAAAATGGAATTAAATATAACCCATTAATATATAGGTTATGAATATAACCTCTACACCATTTTATAGAAGGTCATGAGTAAAATCAAAAGATTTCATCTTTGATGGAAAATATTTTTTAAATATATTTCAAAACCCTTTCACAATGAAAATATCTTTTTTTCTTTGAAAATAGAATTTTTAATAAATAAAACCGTTTGTTAATCATTTTCATATAAAATACCTTTAAAACAAATAAAGAAGAATTAAAATAATTTGAAACCTTTTTTATTTGAAAAATTCTAAAATAAGCATCAAAACCTTCAAAAAACAATTTTCTTTAAAAACACATTGAAAACATATAAAGAACTCTTGATAAAATTTTGAAAATCATTTCATTGAAAATAAATTGAAAACAAAAAAGTGCTTGAAAATGTTAAGAAACCTTTGTTCCATCAAAATACTCTACGAATATATAAATAATGCTTTAAAACATTTTCAAAACCATTTTCCTTGAAAATTGTATAAAAAAATTAATAAAACACGGGGATTATTTAAAATACATATTCCTTGAAAACCTATAAAAGAATATTGAAAATGTTTTTGAAACTATTTTCCTTGATAAATAATAAATGATGTTTTAAAACGTTTTCAAGACCATTTTCCTATAATCCACGTATAAGAAGTTTGAAAATGTTTGAAAAAACATATTCCTTGAAAATATATATTGAATAGATTTTATTAATAAATTAAATGGTAAATAAGAAATGAATATGATAATTTATTGATGGTAGTTTAGTCAATACACGTTGTACTAGGTAAAACATCATTTCTTTTGTATAATACAAATGATAGAAAATTAATTCATTTAGAAAGTGAAAAATATATTCCATTGAAACAATTGGTAAATAGAAAAATGGTAAAAATTTATTTTAATTATAATAGGATATTATTATAATATTCATGGAAATAATTTTTAGAAAACATTGTTTTTAAGGAACATATATTTCTGACCGATGAGAGGGTAATGTTAGAATTTCATAAAAAACTATCTTTATTATCATATATACCAAATAGTGAAAAATATGACCAATACATTAATATATTATTAATAACTATATTATAATAATATTAAATAATTTCATGAGATATGGAACATATGTATTCACAATAGGAAGCATAAAAGTAAGAAAATATTGAAATGCGATGAGCATACCTCAGTAATATCTTATAACATGGTAACATGGGATCATACACTCCATGTAAAAAAATTAAATTATATGAACCTTAAAATATAATTAAAATATGTAGATTAAATATTTAACATGTAATATGGATTTATATACACCTAAAAAAATATTATAGGTGCATGACAAATCATGAGTCTCAAAGAACAAAAATTGAGACAAATCATTTTTACCAATTTTGTAACATTTAAAACATTAAAATCCAAAATTAATGTTAATAAAATGGTTTTATTAAACACCATAAATTTTGGTATAATATAAATAGAATAAAATCATGGAATTTACTTACCCCACAAAAAAATTAAAGAGTGGATAACATAGTATTTATCTCACAGGAATAAAAATTGAGATGAAATCCCCTTGCTTTGGGTCTTGACTCTCATCACACTAATTATAACCACATGTATAATAAAAGTATATTTATTATATATCTTTTACTCACCATATTGTTATATATAATACCATATATGGTTTTATTACAACAACATATTACCTTATTGTTATCAATCTAATGTTATGATTTCACCTAAGGTAATGTTCACTTTTATTATTTATATGTGTCTAAATTTGTTATGAATACGGTTTTTATACTTCATATCAGGATGTTACAAATTTAATCCATGATATAAATTTCTATTATATTCATAATAAGCATATTATATTAATAAATATAATATATTAATAAATTTGTTATGAATACGGTTTTTATACTTCATATCAGGATGTTACAAATTTAATCCGTGATATAAATTTCTATTATATTCATAATATATATGTATGAAATGGAATACAACGAGTAGGGAGATGGTAGGTCATACTATGCAAGAACGTTATTCATGTTTAATTGTCATGTTGAATGAAAGTATGTAAAATACATATATTATTATATATTAATATATATAACTATTAAAATAGATTTCTTATTATATATATGTTATATATATTCACTAAAAAAATTCTCAATACAATCCATGTGTTGTATATGAGGGAGATGTGGTGGCCTTTTATATGGGAGGAAAAGTACTCACATTATAAAGACAAGTTAGTTGAACACATGACCTTACCTAAAAAAGTCATACCCCACAATCCAAAATAAGGCATGGATGGTTTTTGGAAAAACAATAGACATCCAATGGGTGTTGGAATAGTGGCCTGATCAATTGGGCCCATAATTTTAAGGTTTAGTCCCTAATTAAGTTTACTATTACCATAATAAATGTGGTTATTTTTAATCTCATTTACTAATATTTTTGTCAAAAATTAAATTAATCTTATTAGAATAAAAATATTATACTCATTGAAATTGTGTATTTCAATTTTTCTAAATTCAATTATAGAAGAGAAGAAATTAAGATTAATTCTACAACCACAGATGAAAGGAAATTACAGGTATTTGAAGTTGAAAAATATTCCAAATATTGTTATGTTTTTATACATAACTAGTACTCTCCCGTGATTTCTCACGGGGTAATTGAGTACTTATGTTTTTTTATTTAGAGATTAGTACTTATAAATATTGAGAATAAACAACAATATTGAATAAATGTTAATTATGAATTAATGGTGTATTGTTATGGAATATGAGTCCATAGAATTTAGAGACACCATTTAAAGGGGTGACAAGAAGATTAAACGTTTCAAAGTGTATGAATTGCTCATATTTGAGGATGGAATTAAGTATTCATTTTCTGAATACCAGAATAAACAAACACATACTGGAGTAAAGATCTCAAGATGTTTGAGTTATAACGTCTCCAGGTGGGAGATACTTCATCTGCTGCAGAGTATTCTGCTACTAATAAGAGATTAATATTCATGAAAGTAAAGAACTGACATTACTGTGGAATAAAAACTGAAAGATAAATATAACTGAACACATATATTTAAATAATACAACTCTGAAATTTAAAAACTGTGGAATTAGATTTAGCCACATGAAAAAAAATACAACATCATGATACACCTAAGCTGGAAACTGTCCAGTATATTGAAAATACGTAATAATGAAAACCCATACAGCAAAATGAGGTAAATTAGTAATCAAAAGTGATGAAAACCATGCAGCATTTTTGAAGATGTAGAATACAACCAAACGCCAAGATTTCATATCTGTGCAGCATGAAATACCGTAGATAAGCAATATGTTGGAAAAAGTCTAGCTGTCGAAACATCCAGCAGAAAAATTCCATAGCAAAAACCTCCAGCATAAAACTCTTCTAGCACAGTCCTCCAACATAATGAAAATCATCAATTAATATTCTCATCTAACATAAGTAAATGAAACATATATTAGGAGTAGCTGTTAGTGAAATCATGTTCTACATCTTAAATTTTTTAAAAAATACCGAACCATTTGCAGTCGTTAATGTTTGTACTGCATGTCAAAATTTTAAAGAGAAAATTGTATTGGTTTTTTAACCAGAAATTCTCATAGTGCAATTGTCTCCTCAATGAAACACTTTATAGTAATGATATCAAAATACTGAAACAGTAGCATGAGAAGTTTGAAATGAACTGTCTCAACTCTATCAAATGTAATACACATTGAACTACAAATAATAATTATGAACACAGTAATGAGAAGTATTTGATCATTGAAGATGTATGTTTACCTTCTATTTCCAGTATGATTTTCTAGTCTGTTTTTTTTGGTTTTATTGTTTAAATATTCCTTTGGCATGGTCTGCAATTCAGTAGATGGACATGTTGTAGGCACACTGTCTGGAGACGTCTGGACATTGTCATGCACATCATTTTCAGTATCAAAACAATGTGACATATTTTTCTACACAAAGGTATAATGTTAGAATAATGTGAAACTATAAAGTTGAGCAATTGAAAGTAGTGAAATTAGGACCAGAGATTCTACAGTAGACTGTTTTTTATCAGCACATAGATATAATAACTCTGTACATGTTTGATTTATAAATATCTAAAAATCATAATAATTTACAACAATGCAATGTGTTATTACAATAATGGAAATAACTTATGAGTAATAGAAGATAACATATGTATACCCGAGTAGAACATGGGTTGAAGGGTGGAGTATGTAATCCTGTATCAGTATTTAAAGTACCAAGATATGACCCAAATGTTTGATGATCCTATGAGGAAATGTAAAAGGAATATGTCAGTAAACTGGAATCCATTGTTAGAAACTCATAATAAAGAAATAGAAATGCAGTTACATGCATATAATGATCGACAATGTTTACTGTAGAAGAACAACTACTTTGATCAGTCGGTATATTATTGAAGAAAAGTGTAAGGTATTTTCAGTTGTTGGGTTTATAGATAAGTTGAATAAAATACAGACTGACATGTTTCTGTTCTAAGACCTCAGTGAATAGGTTGATGTAATTGTCATTATCATTCATATAAACCACTTTGTAACAATTTTGCTCAGATGGATGATGATGATTCTTAATATTGTAATTCGTCAGCTCAATTCCCAACAGAAATTTTCTGGTTTTGAAGAAGTTCAATTCCTGATGGGAACCAAACTCGTCATCGTTCTATTAAAAAACCCATTTTCAGTGTAATTATAAATATTTCAATTATTTTTAAAAGAGATGATCTAAGGATCTGGAATTACATGTATCAAAGTCACTCTTAGTTGCACAACTGTTTTTTGTATGTATTACATGACATGTTTTTCAAATAACACTACAGAAAAAGAGTCTGTTCTGTCCGTAACCATTAGTTGAACTCTAAACCTATTGTAATCATTATTATGATTACAGTTTCAGTAGAATTTGGATTGCGTAGCTGAACAAAGGAAGTAGCATAATGATAAAAAGATATTTAGACAGCATTGAATACATTCTAACCTTGGAATAATGCTAGTAGGTGATGAGTTGCAGGACATGCAACAAATGTTTCCATCTATAATCTGGACTTTCTTCATGCACGACTGGCATGATTCATAGAACCAGTTGTGGGTTCTTTGTATTTTCTGAACTGTAACTGCAATTAAGAACGTAGTATCCTAGAGTTGATTAATTTCATGTATGTGATAAATTTATTAGAGGACAATAGTGAGCAGTTAATAATATTGCATAATCAAAATAGAAAAATAAGTGAATATTGATGACCTGTTGACAGCTTTTGACATCTAAAATGGATTTCTTGTTATTCCAATATGGTATTTCCATTGTTTGGTTGGGAGTTGTTGGTGATGGAGTATGTAATGGTGATTCTATTATCACACCAAGCCTGGAAAAATCAGAACAACATACATGGAAGTGAACATTAAGAACATATGGGTAGTACAGTTATGCCAATGAGATATTTAAATCAATGTACCTACAAACTAAAGTTATTTACAGAGTTACCTGCTTCTGAAGTTGTCTACTGCCGGAAGGTTTGGGTTGTAGAGAATTTTTGTTGCATTAACAGTTGTTGTGACAAGAACAGAGGCTATTCGCAGTTTGAATTCTGAATTATATATTTATCTATTAAAACCACATATTTGAGAACACATTGTAGATAGATTGAGATTATGATGTGTAGAGAGAAACCATACTCATCATGCTATTAACCCGAACAAGCTGTAATATTAATATGGAAGTGGGGTCTGGGTTGTTTTCCATGTAACGTGACATTTCAGATGCAAAATTACCCCATAAGCTGCAGGTAATTTGAAGCCATCTCCAAAGAAAAAAAATGAGTAAAAGAGTAAATGTTATATGTTATAGTAAAGTGTTGTATTTAGTCAACAAAAAATTACCTGTCAAATTCTAATATAATATGAAATCTGTGGTTTTTCGTGCCCATTGATTGCATTGGATGTGAGTAACGTAGGACTCCAATTAGTTCTAAATCAAAGTACACAGAAACAAAGTTTTCCTGAATAACATATGGCTGTATGATAATACTATATACGGATTAATATAACATAAATAGGTCAATGTAAGTGTAATAATGTTGTATTAACCACTTGTACCTATTAAATGATCCTTAGAGACATTTTCCTGAATTATGTCATCGAACGAAGTAAAATGAAAACTACAAAGAGGTAGTTGTACTTTACATGGAGGAACTGACGTTGTGGATGTGAACATGATTCGACACGGTGTCCTGTTGTGAGGAAACTCCCTTGGTTGGAAGCTATTTGGAATTTTTGTACAATATATAATAGTCCCTCAACCAACAGGTTTTTGTACTTAGAGATAAGCTATCGATTCGTAATGGTACATTGAATCTAGGGTCCCTGCATAGAGTATGTTAAAAATAATGTTACTGAGGAATTAATACAACTTACAAGGTATGATTACTGCATATATATATATATATATGTAAATGTTTAGATCTTAGGTGATAAACAGTGAAAGTAAATTGTAATGACTTGTTGCATGGAATAGTAAGCTGGATGTCGCACAGTACAGGTTCAACCGCAACGACTTCATTTGAGTTTTTGGAAGATGAATTGAACAACATGTTCAAGACACAAACTTGTATTCATAGTGTTTCATCGTCATCTGGGCTAATCACATTCAGCATGGTTATTGAGAGTGACATATTTGTTACTGTACATAATCATTCAGTGTTCAAATAATTCATATTGAGCAATTAAAAAATCCATGACAGTAAAACAATCATTTTCCAGAGTATAATAAAGCATATAGAAGTCAATACGATTGATACCTAAGACAGATTATGAAGTATATACTTATAGAAAATATTTTCTGTGTAATTGTAGGACTCATTACTGTTACCTTCAACTACAATTTTCAATTCAGTAGCTGATGTGACTCTAGACACTGCAACATATAATTGACCATGAGTGAACACTGGTTTGCGAAGATAAAGCCCATCTAAAGACAATGATTGACCCTGACATTTATTAATCGTCATTGCATAAGAAACTGTCAAAGGATATTGTCTTCTTTGTAGTTTGAATGGCCATTTACCATCAGAGTGAGTCATAGTTAATCTTGGATTGAACACAGAATATCCTGAATGTCATCCATTTAATAATTAGGCACCAATAACATGTTTAACCAAGTGTGTTACAATCATACTAGTTCCATTACACAAACCAGCTGATTGGTCCACATTTTAGAGTAACATTATCAGAACACCAAGATGAAGTGTAATTTTTTGGGCAGGCAATCCAGAGACATTTATACCATTCAACATGTCAGATGTCTAAATATTTTCAGGTTTGTCTGTATCAAAACTTTCATTGCAAATAGAGTCTGAGCTGAAGTAATATTTTTTTTCATAGCCAGTGAGGGTCCACATATATTCATTGAGTTCTTGTACGACATCTCGGGTTGGAGCTAAAATTGCATGGTCTTTCAGATAGGATCTTTCTCCATGTCTCCTAGAGAAACCCGGGTATGTATGGTTGACGATTGCAGCCATGAAATTATAACTGTCGGTAAGAAGAAACATTTATGGAATTGGAATGAGTGCTTCACCACCGTTTGGACATCCAATTCGACCTTCACCAATATCTAAGGTTCATTTTACAAAATCATGTATCTAAGACGCATCATTTCTGGTAGTTGTACTATGCAATCTCATGTTTTTTGTAAGAGATAACACCCGACAGTGTTGCCAAAGATACAATGACTTAACACTTGCATAGACAATGCCTGATCTGTTTCCTCCTGGTATAAATGGGAGTATTTTCCTAAAATCTCATCCCAGGACAACTGTTAATCCACCGAATGGAAAATTCTGAGCATTATCATTTTTGACAGTCATAATGTCCCTAAGAGTTTGGTCTAAAGCCTCAAAACAGAACTTATGAATCATAGATGCCTCATCCCAAATGATGAGCTCAGTCCACTGCAGAAGTTCTGCTACGTCACACCCCTACTGAATATTACAAACTGAATGTTTAGTAATGGAGATTGGAATACGGAATTTGGAATGCGTTGTTCGTCCACCAGGTAGAAGTATTAAAGATATTCCACTTGATGAAACTGCAACTACAATCATTCCCTGTTCTCACAACAATGATGTTAATACTCTCCAAATGAATGTTTTACTTGTGGCTCCATAACCATGCAAGAAGAAGAACCCCCCTGAGATGGCATATAGTGAAGAGAGAATGATAGACATAACATATTTCTGTTCATCTGTAAGCAAACTTTGTAAACGGTTTCTATCTTCTAGAAGTGTTTCTCTATTGTAATTAAATTCTTCTACAACTAAACAATTTGTAGTGGCATCAGAATTTGAATCTAAAAGTGGCATAGGAGGATATAACTGAAGTTCTCTTCCATTGCTTTGTAAAATGAAGTCTATATCTCTCAAAGCATATGTATGTATCTGGTGATTTGTGAGTGTCAAATCTACAATGTTGCAGAATATTTTTAAACAGTAGTACAAGTAACCGCTAATGAAGTCATTAAAAAAGTATACATAAAAATGAATAGAAGAAAAAAAGTGGAAGCTGAAATAAATTGATAGAAAAACATCAGTATTTATGTGTTTTCAGTAATGATAGAGTGGAGAATTGAATGAAAATCTTATAGCTAGAATAGTACAAATGCCAATGTAATGTGAATGAAACATATAAGAATCTTTGCATCAATTTTATAGAATCATACGGATTAAGATGATGCAAGTATTATTGTAATTATATTTGAATAGAAAGGCAGTAAACATTGTTGTATTGGGTTATGAAGAATATAACCAAAGTTATAGAAGAGAATGATCTGCAATGATTGGAAGTAAAAATTAAGTAGAAGTATTATACGTTTATTTCATGTTTAAAAATGCATATTATTTGTATAGAATCTAATATTGTTGTACTGATGGAAATGAAATATGAATAAATGATATATGAATCGGTGGATTACGTGTACATAATTGTACAGTTTAAAATTCAATGTAATTATACTTTAATAGCAAGGATGTAAACATTGTTATACTGGATTACAATGAATATAAACAAAGTTATACTCTCACAATCTGCACATTGACTACAAGTTCAATTTAGTATGAAGTATTATATTTTTTATTAATTTATGTTAGTGCAGAATTTTTATACAAATTCAAATATTGTAGTATAGATGGAAATGTAATGTTATTAAAAGTCATATGAAAGTGCAGATTTTCTGTACATAATTGTACAGATTAAAATGATACAAGTAATATCCACTATATGTGAACAGAAAGGTCATAATAATTTGTTTTACTGGATTATAATGAATATAAAAAAAGTTATACCAGAGAAATATGTACAATGTTTGCAATTTCAATTTAGTTAGATGTATTATATGTGTATTTACTGTATGAGAATGCATAATATTTCTACAGATTGAAATTTCTGTAGTCATAAAGTGCGGACTGAATAGTTATGAGAATAAGTGCGCTGATTATTTTTTGAATGCTTATAGAACAAAATTAATAAAGTCAATTAACATATAATACTGTTGAAAAGAATGGTGGTTTGCTCCTAGATTTAGTTGAAAAACCTGGGCAGTTCTTCTCTATTACAATGTTATAAATAACAGTGGGTAGTAATAATTAGACAATGGCAAGACAATGAAAAGAAAACTATGAAGTAGTTATATGACAAAATGTGCACCTGTAATTTGTTTGGTCCTTCATTGTATATATAAAATGTCTTCAGATAGTATGTCTTTGGTTGCAGCCTAGACCAGATCTGGGCGAGATATGTTATTGCAGATTAACATGTTCGCGAACAGTCTGCGTACATGTTTCCCCATTTCCCAAGCATTGACTTCTTTTATAGCTTCCACAAACTCTCTATCATCTGTCAGTAGTCACATAGCAGAGCAAGCCTCTCAAAATGTACCATGAGTAATGCTGTTTACAATCTTGATATACTCATAAGAAGTTGCACCTTTGATTTTTGTTAGAAGTATCCTCAATTAGTAGAGTTCACATGTGGTTTGAGGCACATAGTACAATCTTCCAATATAGATTCCCTGTTTTCGGGGATTCCATTTCCTGTCTTGAGAGTGGAACACAAATCTAGTTGGATGCTCTGCAAATGTTAATACTCTTCCTTCTGGGTATATAATATTTTCTTCGAACCAAGAGGTCAAAATTGACTGCGAACTGTTTCTATGATTCAAAACATCTTCAATGTTATCAGTGTCTGAAAAGGTGACACAATTCTGTTATGGAAAATGGAAATGCAAACTCTCCACTGGTGGATATCTGTAATGGAGATCATATGAAAAAATCCTCCAACATGACTCACAAGGAGATATGTATCGACAGTCATAATACATTTTTATTTCATCTACCATATTCTATGTGGAGTGTTCGTTGTTTCCTTCATAGAGTTCCGTCGTTACACGATCATTTCCTTTTCTAATATACATAAAAAAATATTTTATTGAAGATGACTGATTAGAAACATCAATGTTGATATGTGCATGGTACTTTAATAGGAACACAGGATTGTATGGAACTATATAGCGATTATCCAGAGGAATTTTATATTTCATAATAATTTTTTTTCCATCCCTTCTCCGATAAACGACACAGACATTGTCATCAACTGTTGTACTTTCAGCAAATTATTTTGGAAAAAACTTTTAACATTTACCATGTTTCATGAAAGTTGATGATCTGTTTGCACCACCGCAAGGGCCGTGGATCATTAAACTTTTGACAAACTCATGTAGCTTTGGGTAAGCATCATTGTCTGGGATTTCAGCGCAGAAATATTTATTTTTAGCTACTGGAGTGTTCACTTTGTTTTCACGGTAGAGAAATAATAAGATGTGCACATGAGGCAAGCCGCGTTTATGAAACTCTACAGTTCGAACAACTGAATGGAAAACAAAAGTGTTGTAGTCAGGAAGTGATGATAAAATTTCAAACTATATGGATAACAATATTTGATATATACTGATAGATGGTTACCTGCCCTTGATTTTACAAAGAAACATCCTTCTCATAAATCCTTCATTAGATATTCAAGCTTCATATTGAAAACTCGAGATAGAATTTGAGTGGAGTCTACTGGTCGATGATTCTTGGATCTTAACCACCGAGTGATCTCAGGGAACATTGGGTTACATGTAAAGGTTGGAAAAAAATCTGGATACCCTGCCCAATTACAAATAGATATTGCATCTTGGTAATTTTGGATCATATACCTTAGACCACCTGTGAAGGATGAAGGTAAAATGATCTGTTTTCCGCATGAAGAACCTTCTCTGTCGTCTCATAGAAATGCATCTTGAAATCCACTGTATAGATCTACCCTCAATCTATTTTGATTAAAGCGAATTAATGATGGTCTCTGAGACTCTACCATCGTATAAGAATCAACAAAAAACTATTGAAAAAGTCTTCTTGAATGCAGTAGTGTTGAGGATTGATTCTCACGGAATTGCAAGTGGAAAGAGAAGTACTCTCTCATGGTAACCTTCTTTAATTTTGGACTTTTTGTGAAAGGAGTTGGGTGATGCAGAATACTGTCGACATATGTGTCACTGCCAGCTCCAAAAATCAAGGGATATTGCAGTGGAAGATATAGTGAGTGTTACTCATCAATTCGTTGAAAATCACCAGTTTTTGTATGAATGATTATATCATGATCTTGGTTGAGATCTTCAACATCATCGACGATAATAATCACAATCACAAAATTATTTGGTAAGTTATATGTACTGGGATTAGTTTCTCTTCTCATCAGTAGATGTAGTTTCGAATTTGGCACATCCTGTTGTTGAAGAGAATCCCTTGCACTTCAGAATTGTCAAACTAAACCATTGTGTTCATGAAGCATTTGATGCAGGTTTTTGACTATGTTGTAGTCAATTAGATTTTAGACATTATGGATTTCACAGCTATAGGCCGTAGGTATGTTAATACAGAAATTATCCATGTTAAAAAATTATTCCACCGTATAGAGGTTAAGAGATACAAAAACTCGCAAACCCTATTCTGACATTCATGTGTTGTGTCATACACATATAGTTGTGCGAATCTAGGTGGGTGACCATCTGGTGGAGATAAACTCCCTATACGATGGTAGTTTTTTCCATTCAATCTGAATATACATGGAGCTCCACCCTTGTTGGTAGACCTATGAATCTTACCACCCATTGAAGTGAAAGAAAACATGGATTTGTAAATATGCATGTTATCCTGGAATGCTTTGGCTACTGGGGAAGTTGTATTGAGGAGAAACATTTCTAGGTACTGCAGACAAGCTGGTATTATGTTCAAAGAAATCTTTCCCATGGCACAACATGCAGAAAATCGTTGGAATTGTGGATTGCTACATTTTTTGTTTCTATCATCGAACCACATTAAAGCATGATAGTACTGACAGACGTAAGATTGGTCTCCAATATCTAAATAACCTGATTGAAAAAAATAAAGTAGCAGTCAATACATACAAAGTAGATCAAGTGCGTGGTATTTGCCTCCAGTAATTTTGTAAAATTAATGATGTAACAATTACTACACTAACCTGTGTTATCCGAAATCACATGTTGTACAGAGCAACCTATCATAACCACCCATTTATTATCGAAATCAAAAAGTATAAATCCGAACTTACTGCTTTTTGTATGTAAGAATATTCATTAAATACCTGTACTAATTTCTGTATGCTGTATTCCACCGTGGATGTCGTAATTTGTATCAGAACTGTTAGAATGTGATGCTTCTTGATGAAACAATGCTTTCCGATGGTCTGATAGTATTGTTATAAAACAGTATTATAACTAAAATGTAATCTCTTTGAAGTTGTGGGCGTGTGATGCTGTATATTTGTGTTAAAGAAGGCATTGAACCTGTACATGATATATTACTAAATTCCACATTATTTGGTCGACTCAATCTGTAACAAATGGGAACGTAAATTGTAAATTTTGAAGAGAGCATTACGATCATACTAGTATTTAAATGCTTAATTATATGCTTACTTTGTCAACATTCATGGTGATGAGTCCGACAGATTGGTATCGTCAGTCGCGATCGCTACCGAAAGTGTGAAGGAAATAGTTAGATGAAGAATATCCTAGTAGTGTGGCGTACATGGTGGTTTTAGTAGATAAGTGTCATCGTACTTACAATATTTAATAGGAGTTTGTATGTGGGAATCTGTGCTTTGCCTTTTCTTGTTTTCTCCTATGATAAATGATGTTGTACCAGATGATTGTTGTTGAACTGTAGTCGAAGTAATTTACAACGAATAACTTATGTTAGTCTGTATAGTATTTAGAAATGTATGTAATTAGATTGAAAAATGTAAACAAAGAATACCATTGATAGACACCGGTTGTAATGGCATGCCTGTGACTCCATTTTCACCGCCATGTTCAGATGTCATTGAGGGATTTCCGGTAGATGCTGACATTGGCAGTGTATCATCAATTGGTTATAAAAATAATGGTATTACTATGTAACAAAATGAAGTATCAGGTGAAGGTATTATTAAACTCATAGTTGTGTCATTCCTTCATCAGCAGTCTTCTTTGAAACCTCGCATCTCTAGAGGTTGACGAGACGTTGATGTTTTCATCAGTTATGATCGCTACCAAAATTGTGAAGGAAGTAGTTAGACGATGAGTTGGTTGTTTCTGTGGTTTATAGTATGGTCTTTGCAAAGAATTGTCACCAAACATACAGAAAGGAAGAGGAGACTGTTTGAAGGCATTTGATGTTTGTTTCCGCTTGTTTGCATTTGTGATTAATGATTTCCCTGTATTAGATTGTTTTTGAACTGATGACAAAGTATTTAGAGAGGGATATCTTAAATTAATATTCAATGTTTTAAAAAATTTAGGTATTTAGACTGTGCAATGTAAATAGAACACACTTGGTATAGATGATGCTATTAGTGGCGTCTATATGACTCCATCTGCAACACCATTTATAGAATGTATCTCTTTAGTTCTTAAGTAGAGTATTAAAGAAAATAGGGATGTACATAATATAATGTAAATAGAATAGACCATTAATAGAAATCAGTGTTAGGGGCATCCGTGTGACTCCATCTACACCGTCATTTTTAGAATACGTTTCAGTTGTTAGAATAGGAGAGATATTTGTAGTAGTCATTGACAGAATTGTAGTTGATGGTGACACTGAAAGTGTGACAACAGTAGCTTATTTAGATGATGGAATAAACTTATGACAGAAATATGTCTAAAACTAAGTCGACATTAAACTCACAGTTGCGTTGTTAATTTGGTATCACTCTTTTCTGCGACACTGCATCTGTAGAGGTTGTTTAGGAATGCATATTTTGGTTCTATATCTTTATATATTATTGTTAAGGCGTGCATTGGAATATTTATATACACAGAGAGCATTAAATAAATTGTAGTGTAAATTGTAAATGCAGACACATAATTAGAAGCCTTATCTATAAAAAAAATGAGAAGTTAAGAAAAAAAATTAACTTTAAGAATATACTATCATGAATAAAATAACAATATCAAAAATATAAATCCCAATGAATACATTGTTCAGTTAGGCTTCACTGCTACACATGCACTACTACACATGTTGATTACACATAGTTCTAAAATGAATAACATGGTTTTCAAATGGAGTTTTTTGTGGTGATGTGGCTGGATAAAAGTGATCACACATGAAATTTGGAGAATTAGTTAAATATTTTTTCACGATCAATATTAACATATTGATCCTCACTCTTTATCAGAGACATAATGAAGGAATACAAGTAATAGCAAGACTAAGTCAACAGAGATAAATATTATGAAAAGGAGTAGTAAAACATACAGAATGAGTAGTATCAACTGTAAAAAATTATTCCATATCCAATACATAATCAAAGAATAGATGTTATGGCAAGACTTATGAGGAAAATATATTGTCAAATTGAGCAATAAAACTTACTGGATGACAAGTATAAAGTGTAAAAACATTTACCTGATCCAATAACTATTTCAAATCTGCTTCAAAAATCTGTAATATGGAATATTCCTCTTAACGAAGCTCCTTTCCGTGTCCCATCACCCCCTATTATGTACACATGAAATGAAGCTCACTTGTTAGGAATATAACATTATTAAACTGAAAATTTATTCGTTGGACACGTGCCAAAAAACTAGCAATGTCCCCTCAAATAATGTAATAAAAATAAGAGACAATGAAGATAAATATATTCAGTGGAGGATGAATTTTTAGTTGTATATAATCCTTTATCATTGTGGATGTTGACTCCTAAAAATCCACTATTTTCATGTTTGTATAACACATTTGTAAAATGAATTATCATAGATAATAGAGTTATCTCCTCATAAAGGTGGGGAAAAGAGTAAAACCTATAATTTAGATGTATTAATTTTAGAAATTGAAAAAAAAGTTACATAGTTAACAGCCTTCTCGATCAATTGAAAAATTAAGGAATAGAAGTTATATAAAGACTGACGTACTTGGAAGCAAAGATGATATTTTTAGTACTAAAAGTTATATAATGAGCAACATCAACAGTAATAATATGTTTCGGATCCCATAACTGGATTTTTATTATCTTGCTTACAAAATCACAGACTGCCTAGAACATCTATAGCCATTTATTCCACTACAAGAATAATGAGTATTTTCATCCAACCAATCTAGAATGAATCAAAATTAATTTACATAGGTCAGATGAGTTCAAGATTAAAGAATGGACAAATAATTTGGACTATCATCATAAAGGAGCTAGATTGAAACAATGTAAACAAAACTAAATGTTTACATAAAAAGATATGTTTAAGAATGGATGATTGAGTAGAGCAAACCTTATATTTGGGCTACCAAGATATGGAAAAAGATTAGAGACTTAGAGACTACAGAAGGAAAATTCCGGAGCTCATTCACGCAGACTGAAAGAGTTGATTACAGAAATTGCGAGTACATAGATCATATGAGTTAATGATTATAAAATGGACAAATAATTTTGACTATCAACATAAAGGATCTAGTTTCAATCAATGTAATCAAAACTACATGTTTATATAAAATGCTATGTTTGAGAGTGGATGATTGAGTAGTGCACACCTTATATTTGCGCGACCAGGTTGTGGAAAATCAGTAGAGCTGGAAACTGTAGAAGGAAAACGCCGGACATGAATCACAAGGACTGAGGTGATGACATAAATGGCGAGAGGAGCGGATTAAAATAGGTTACATAGATAGTGGTGATAGATATATACTGGTTTGTTGCAGCTAAACCTTATGCGAGAATAACAAACCTGGAGATCAAAAAACCATTCGTATTAGTAATAATAATCAACTAAAATCATATTGATAACCTGAATTAAGAGTCTTTATATGATGTTATGCATTTGTAAGAATCATTATATCATATGCACGGTGCTAGCAGTTTGAAGATCAGCTCTGTACATTCATAGGACCACCCAAAATTTTAATTGAAACAAAAATTGATATTGAAACCTAAGAAAATGTATTCAAAAACCTAGTTTCTCCTTCCCCATATATAATTCAAGCAACAGAAAACCAAATGTATAAATATTAGCCATCGACATTTGAAGGTCCACCATAGAATGGATCTGGCCCCAATCTCATATTTCTGGGCTTATGAAGAGGACTTCAGTGTAACTGTTATGAAAATAAATGAATCACCCTGTTAGAAATTGTAATATAGATGTAGCAGGTATGTGAGAAGTATGGAAACGAAAAAAAAATCAGAGAACCGCACAGAAGATTAGAGACTTCGGAAGGAACTACCTCGAAACTTGTTGAAGCAACTTCGGAAGTGGGTGACAGTAAGCCCGAGGAGGATTTCAAGTTCGTGGTTGGTAACCACGATGTATATGTCGAAGATTTGTGGAATGATATGAGAAGATTGCAGAAATGTTGAACGGAATAGAGCACAGACAGTAGAACAAAACGAATCCCACCATAGTATGTGAGAGGAGATGTGCGGAATGGAGCACCGGTGGTGAGATTTGACGACGAAGGAGTCGCGCCTGGGTCAAGGATGGAGATGGAATACGGGAGGAGGGGGAGGTATTCGATGACTGTGAATACCCTAATCTAATCGGGGATGTGTGTATACAGGAGGAGGTGAAAGTTTTAGGAGGTCGGGCGTGAGGAGTTGGGGGTATAATGGGGAAGGAGGAATTGATTTAGGTGACGTGGCTTGCTGTGGTGGTGACACATAATGATAGAGGAACCCAGGTTTAGTAAATATAGTGGATTTAAAAGTTGAATTTTCTATAATCTTCTAAAATTTGTTAAAAGATTTATTATTTTCATAATGTGACTAAATATATATATATATTGATGTATAATTATAAATTAAAAATTATTTAATAAAAAATTCACTTTTTAACTACAATAGATTTTTTCATTATTAATCAAAAAATAATGTATCATAGAAAATATCTAAAATATATAAAATCTAATCTTGGATAATTTCATTGTTATGAAATTATAAATGAAGATTATTTAATCACCTTTAATTTATAAAACTGTATAATATTAATTTTATTATTTTTCACAGATGAACATGAAAAATACTTCATTTGAGAAAATACTTTTTCAAACCATATAAAGTCTTTACAAAAAAAATTATTTTTAATTTTCATATATTTTATTTATATTAAAAAATTTTAACATCTTCAAAAAATTAGTTATTACTACTGAAATGAAAAACATTTAACACCTAGTATATAACTAACTAGTTTAAATAATTATAACAATAAAATGTACTTTTGTAGAACTCAATATTGTGTATAATTTATGTCATGTTGATGATCTGTGTGAAATGAATTTTTGAGTTAGTAAATTGAATGATAGAAATTAAAATTTATTTTATTAGGGTAAAACCACTATGTAATAATAATAATATTTCCATTTCTATTTAGTCAATTTTTATATTTAATTATAACTAATATTTAAACTATAAATTCATTTTATATTGTATAAACCACATATTTTTATATATTCGATAATATTATCCATAACACCTAATTTAACATCACATATTTATCTAATTATATAAAACAAACATATTATATTAATATATTATTGTTCCACAATCCTTTCTCTTCCATGTTACACAAGTCATCAAAGAAAGTCATTACTGTGTATAATGCAAGCTAGACACTGTGTTCTGTATAGATAAGGCCAGAGTTTATGTTGCATGTTGTTCATGATTAATTTAGTGTGGTATATAATATAGGCCAAATAAAGTTGTTTAACATAAAATGAACTATCTTCATTGTTGCATGAAATTGAAAATATAAAAAAGGTTAGATTAATTAATAAAAATCAAAAAATCTCTGGGCAGCATAGATAGGGTATATGGGGAAGGAGTGAAAAATGACTATTTGGGAACCTATCCCCAAACTAGGATGATGTTTTCTGTAGGCCCTGGAGTCCCCCAAATGGTCCCTAAGTTTCTATGCCCTATGGTTGTATCAGGATCATACTGCTTTTATTATATGTGACTAGACTTGATGATTGTGCTTCAGGTAGTTTTTAGGGGTTGATGTTTGGATGTGACATGGTGAATATATGAATTGCATGGTACATGGATTATCAATTTTCCATGTGTTATCGACACTCCATGTGTTACCAAAACACTGTGTGGGACTGAAACTCCATGTGTTATCAAACCTCTATGTCTTATCATGACTTGATGTCTCATGGAAACTATGTAACTTGTTGAGAACTTAGGGTTCACATGGTTCTTATTGGTAGACCTATTCTACATGATTCTATCTAATAACTCAAGGAGTGATATCTCATGGGATGATCATGCTCCGAGTGAAACTACATAGATGGATGTGGATGAGAATTTTTGTCTTAGAATCCTTTATGTGAATACATGAATGTTCTTGTAATATTTTCTATATAAAAATAACAACTTGAGCTGACGATATCATCTTTGTAAAATCAAAATTTTTTTAAAAATAAATTTAATATTTAATTCACGAAACACTGAAACTATACAAAACCCAACTTTGTTATAACCTAGACAGTAAACGTAATTTTGCACCTTTATTATATGAATTAAGAGAAATTGACATACACAGTTGCGATTAGTAAGATATTTAGAGTCTGATAGGATCACCATTCAATTTGGGTGAATAGTAACTTACAATTAAAAATATTAATGTACCATTATGAATATTAATATGACCAATGGTGTAGTAACCTGACCTAAGTATATGTAAAAAATTAGTACATCCATCATTTCTGTTTTGAGTTTGGGTTTTCATAAAAATATGATGAATTAAATAAAGTGATTTTTTGGGTTAAAATTTTACATTTTAAAGATATTTAAATTATTATATCAAATTAAGTATTTATTAATGATTATAATAATGAAATATTCTTATCAAAACACTCTTATATAATTACATATGACAAAATAATTTAATTTTTTTATGTGTCAAAAATTTTACTATGCATTTTATGTTTGCTATTATTTTTAATAAATAAGAATTTTCATAGATATAATTTAAAATTTTCATATTTATAGAATTATAATGCTAAAATAAATTTCATTTTTGAATAAATAATATTATTATTAGGTAACAATGAATTTATGAGAATCATATAAAATACATTACTTCTTCCTGAATAGTAATAATAATGTTATGAGTTTTCTATTTGTTTAATGATATAATTAATTATTTAATAATTATTTTATAATACTGGTATACTATTGAGAAAAAAGATATGATATTAGGTTTCCCAAGTTGATAATAACATTGGAAAAACACCATGGGAAGGCACATAGTTTTGAAAATACCACTAATGAGGAGTCTATGGAAATTAACAAAAAACTCCCACTCTTTTACTATAAATTCCCACTCATTCTTTAATATTAGTTCATTCCAATTACATCATTTTCAATGATCTAGTATCATTACCTCCCTAGGAATCCTCCCAAGGTTCCCTCATGAACTTATGGTCTAAACCATGATGTTTTATGAGTTACTCTACATGGTTAGGGAATCTACCACTATTTTCTTTTTAATTCACTTTAATTTGGTTATTCCTATTTAATTTCCATTGTATTATGATTTTGAAATGTCGTTAAATATATCACTAAATTCCATATTAGTTAAAAATTATTATAGACCCATTTTTATCACACCAAAATATTTTATCATGTTTTAGGTGGCGCTGGCTGCCAAATTTTTGTAATGGATTTCACAACATCTCTTTTTATTTGGAGTTCTATTATTTTCCTTGTCTTTACTCACCTAATGTCTTCTAGTTTTCATGATAACTCTAATACCATACCTTTAATATAATATTTTTATGATAATGTAATTATTCATCATCATATCTACATCCCCATCTTTTATAGAATAAATGAATACACCATCTGAGATGTGTTAATTTATCAGATTCAAAGATGTCAGGTTTATAATTTCTATTATCATTATCAATTCTGGTCATGAAACCATTTTTATTGTTTAAATAGATAATAATTTTTGTATTATAAATTAATTTAGGATCTAGAATCTTTATTAAACCTGATATTAATTTAAAATTCCAAATGAGTTCGTTGTGATAAAAACCCACCAATTTACCCAAACAATTATATTTAATATATTATATAATTATTCATCTTAACTCACATTATGAAAATTAATTTTACAACCGTATAATAATATTTATATTAACATATAACATAAAACATCTATTTTTTTCATCCAATATCATCTTATATGTTAATCCTTACATGTATAGATGTAAACCAGTCAAGTATACCAAGGTAGAAAATGATCCAAAACAAGAAAATTGACCCACTTAAACCTTAGAAGAAATACATAAAAGAACATAATAATGATAAAATAAATAAATTACATAAAGAATAAGTTATATGAATTTAAATTAATCAATTTAGTTTTTATCAATGACACATAGATCAAGTGAACAATAACATCACACTTAAGGTATGTGTTTTCTCATCTCACAACCATTTTTGTGAGATATTCACTATTCAAAACCATTTCTTATGTATGGTGTATGTATAATTCCCATTGTTGTATCATATCATGAATCTCTATATATTAATTTTATTCAATGTATCATATTATTGTTATTAATTTTGGGTCATAAGATTTGATTTATTACAAAGTGTTAATAGTTTTTAACACAAACCTCCATTTACTTTGGGTATACTCTTAGTCTCACATAATACCAATTAAATTTTTAATTAATCTCATTTACACATTATAGAATATGCATGAATGTAATATTTATGTGTACCAGCCATAATTAATAATTATTCTATGGGGAGTCAAATGTTTTATAATGGTCATTTTCAGTTATTTTCGTTAATCAATCCTAATTCACGTGAACTTATAAATTTTATACTTATTTTCATGTTCACAAAATAATATTTTTAGAATAAATTATCTTTCCTAAAAAAAATCATTTTATCATGGAAATAAATAATTATTTAGTTTATAGTTTTATGAAAATAATCTTATAAAAGAACACTCCTTTTCAAATTAAAAGTTTATTTCTCTCAAAAATTCCTCAGTGATTTTATTAGAGTATCTTTTTTTAATTCAACTCCGCTATTGTATTTTATGTCTTAATGATGTTAGTATCTTATTTATATCATCGTCCATATTTTATTAAATGGTTTATAACCCGTTTGATTGTGGATGTGCTATCTTGAAACCATTCACCATACTACTCATAATGGTTAGTGTTTATATGTATAGATTGGGGAATGTCATTTCATATGGTTATGCTATTTATGTTTATCCCATTATCTATGAGGAATACATTATACTTTTAAAGTGTTTTGTGTGGCCAGATATAACATTTCAATTCATTATTAGGTCTCATGAGACAAACTAATATCTTTTTATGAGGCCTTGATAAAATTATAATTTACAGTCTCAGCACGACACCTTGAAAATATTGGGATTATATCCATCATTATGAACTCCTTCATTATGGAACTAGAAATTTAATGTTCATTATGTTATTTGAGTAGTATAATACCAATGATTATTATTTATTAAGGAATTAGTTATTCATCTCATTTTCATTTAAAAATGTGTGGATTTTTATCTTTAAAGGCATTTAGTTATTCACCATGCCTAATATTTATGGTTATAATGGCTTACACTGTGTTTCTTACCCTTAATGATAATTTTAGATCACCCGTTTCATATGTTTAATTTCCCTATAACATGAAGATATATATTATTAAAGACATACGTGGATAACCTATGAGTTATTAATATTTTCCAAGGAATTTCTATATAGTTTTTCTTTTCTAGATGCAACGTTGATGATTTTTATGTATATGGTTGTCCAAAATTACTAAAATATAAGTTCAATTATGATATAAATTTATTGTAATCATGAAAATGTAATTAATTAGGGCGTGAGATTTGGGAAACTGGGGTCAGGTCAATACAATTGGTATCAATGGATTATTAGTAGAAAATTTAGAAACTAGGTTTAGAAAATTCATATTGGGAAACAAAACCCTGCGATAAACATTGAGGAAAACAGAAAATAATATACTGAAATTTTGGTAAGGAATATATTATGTGTATATGTGTTGAAAATAGATTCCTATTTGGATACTAAAAATGGACATTGTTCTGGAACAGATGTACCAGGGAGTAACAACTCTCATAAAGAGGTTAAGGCTTGACACGGGTTATCCTAGTACACGAAAATGGGCCTTACTGTGCACATGGTTTGAAACTCCTAAGGGATATGTTTACGGTAAATCAAATATTCATTACAATATATTATTAAGTATTGAAAAAAAAATCTCAAAGAAACCATTTTTTTTACAATTAGATTAGTTATGTTTATCTATTTTGAAGGAAAATTTCTAATAGGACAACATGGAGCGGGAAATTGTTGATTATGTATCGAGATGTTTATTATGTCAACATGTAAAGGCTGAAAGAAATAAATCTTAGAGTAATGAAGTATGTACCAATTTTCAATACAAAAATGAGATATCATCACTGTGTAGTTTTCCACTACATTACCCAAAAATCCATGAATGAATAATTTACTATGATTAGTTTTGGATCGACTTATGAAATCTACACATTTCCTCACTATAAAGGAAGATTTTCCACTAGGGAACCTTGAACGAATCTATATAAATGATGTTTTATGATTTCATATAGGACTTGTCTCAATTGTGTCTGATCGTGATCCACGATTTACATCAAAATTATGGGAAAATATTCAGAAATATATGGGTACTGACCTTCGTTTGAGTACTTCTTATCACTATATAACTGATGGTCAATCTGAAAGGATGATATAATCTAAAGAAAACATGTTGAGATAATTCTAAAATTATTTTTATGGAATGTATAATCAGTATTTATCATCAGTATAGTTTTACTACAATAATTGATTCAATTATAGCATTCAAATGGCATTATAAAAAACATTCTACGGAAAGATATTTCATACACAAATATTTTAGAATGAATTTGGTAAAAGGAATATTTTAGGTCCATATATTGTATAGAAAACAACATTGAAGGTAAATTTTGTTCAATACCATGTCAATGCTTCTCAAATAAAGTAAAAGATATATATTTATAATCAAAGGAATGATTTAGAATTTCAAATGGGACAGCAGGTTTTCCAAAAATAATCTCCCTAGAAGGGTGTTATAAGATTGGGGAAGAAAGGGAAATGGACACTATGGTAATTTATCCCATTTTAAATTATGGAGAGAAATATATCTATGGATTATAGTTTGGAAATACTACCTAGGAAGTCTTAATTACACAATGGGTTCCATGTCTCAGTTTTGAGAAAGTATATTCCAGAACCAACACTTGTCCTCACTTCTAAAGGTATATAATTGGATCTTGACTTATCCTACTATGAAGAGACAATCTGGATTCTGGCCACTAATGAATAGGTGTTTAGGAATTATATTAGATGGTTGGTAAAGGTAATTTTGAAAAATGATAAAATTGAAGTGGAATCATGGGATCCAGAGGAGCTCATGATGAAGAACTACCCAAATCATATTTTAGGAAACATTCAGGTAATGTTGAGGATGAAATTTTTGATGGGGGGGGGGAGAATGTAACACTGTATGTATTTATAAATAAATTTAATATTGAATGCATGAAACACTAAGTCTCCATAAAGCACCACTTTGATATAACCAAGCTAGGACACATAATTTTTCCACAGCTATGATTTGAATTTTAAAAAACTGACATACACGATTGCAATCAGTAAGATATTTTGTGTTTGATAGGATCAACAAACATTATTTATGAATAGTAACATACCCTTATGAATTATAACTCACCCCTATTAATAGTGATATGACCAAAAGATAGTAACCTTATTTAAAAAAGAATAAATATGTTTCTTCCATCACTTATTTTTTGATTTTTTATTTATTAAAAATATTATGATTTTGATAAATTGGTTTTTTAATAATTTTTTTTTAATTTTAGAGAGATTTAAATGATTATATAAAACAAAGGTTTTATTAATGTTTATAATAATCAAATATAATTATCAAAACACTCTTCTAAAATTTCAAATGGTAAAATATGTTAATTATTTTACGTGTTGAAAATTTTACTATCCATTTTACTATGAATTTAATGTCAGCTATTATTTTAAACAAATAAGTATTTTCATGAATAAAAGACGAAATTTTAATATTTAGAAAATTAGTATGATAAAATAAATATCACTTTTGAATTCAAAACATTGGAATTATGTTATGTTGAATTAATGTGAATTTTATAAAATGTATTAGTTTTTCTTAAATAGTAAAAAACAGTTTTGAGATTTTGATTTGTTTAATGATATCATTAATGATGTACTGAGAATGTTATAATGATGGTATACTATTGAGTAATAAAATATAATATTAGGTTTCCGAAGTGGCCAATACCATGTTAATATAAAATGGGAAAGCAAATGGTTTATAAAATACCACTAAAACGTGTCTTTAAAAATTAATAAAAAACTCCCTCTCTTTTATTATAAATACCCACCAATTATTTTTTTGTTCATTAAAAACTATTAATACATAAATCCATTATAGTTTACCTCCATATTAGTCCTCCTATGGTGTCCTCAAGCTCCCATGGTCCCAAAAATCATGTTTTAGGAGTTACTCTACAATGTATGGGAATCTACAACACTTCTCACTTTCAAGCACTCCATCTATGTTAATCCCATTTAATATCCTTTGTCTTATGTTGGTATATTTCATTACATACCCCCCTTATTTTCTATATTATTTAATAATGATGATATACCCATTTTTCTCTCCTTAACATATTTTATTATGTTTCAAATGACGTCATTAGGCAGCTGAGTTTTCATAAGGGATTTCCCAAATTCACTTCTTTATTTCGAGTTCCATTATTTTCCATTTCATTCGTCATCACATTTTATCCAAATGATATAAAAAATCTACTATATTAAATATAAAACAATTTTTTTATGATAATGTAATATTTCATCATCATATATTATTTTCCCTTCCAGTATAAAAAAAGAAAATACTATCCGAGACATGTTAATTTATCACATTCAATGATGAAGGGTTTTCATTATCTATTACCATATTCAATTATGGTCATGAAACTATTTTGGTGGTTGAAAATGACTATAATATATGTATTATAAAGTTTGTGAGTTTCTATAATTTTTTTACGCATGATATAAACTTATAAATCAAAATGAGTTCGTAGTGATAAAAAACCACAAATCCACCCTACCAATTATCATTAATGATTTATATAACAATTCATCTTCATTCCCACCAAAAAAAAATAAATATTACAACCATGTGATATTATTTATGTTAATGAAAAACATAAAACTTCTATATGTGATAACTATTCTCATCAAACATGTCTATCCCTACATGTATATATTTAAATCTGTCATGAATATCATGGAGAAAATGCTCCCAAAGAATAATATTGAACCTCTTAAACCATCAAGAAGGTTGTGAATGAAATTAATAAGGATATAAATAATCAATTACCTAAATAATAGGTTATTTATATGCTAATTAATGAATTTAATATAGTTATCTTAGACACTGAGATCAATTGAAGAATACAATTAGACATAAGGTAATGGTTTTCTCATCTCACATCCATTTTTGTGAGATATTCTTTATTCAACACTATTTATTATGTGTGTTGTATGTATAATGATAATTTTTTATCACATCATTAATATCTATATTTTCTTGGTACTCAATTTTTCATTTTTGGTTATTAATTTTGCAGCATATGATTCGACTGATTATAGAGTAGTAATTGTTTTTTACCCAGACCTCCATTTACATTCGAGATACTCTTTGTCTCACTTAATACCAATTAAATTATTAATTATTCTTATGTAATCCTCATAGGTTCTATGTGAATATCCTATATATGTGTGTCAATCGTAATCCTTCTTCTTTTTATGGGGATTAAAATTTTTATAAAGATGTTTCTCAATTCATTACGATAAATAATCATGATTCACTAGAAATTCTGAACTTTATACACATTTTAAAGTGCTCTTTATTATCTGATTTAAGCCAAAATTATTTATCAAAAATCAGTAATTAGATCATGGAATATCTAGATTTGTTCATTTTTTTATGAAAATATTTTTCCAAAATAACTGTTCTATTCATTGTATAAATGTATTTCTCTCAAAAATTTGTCGACGATTTTATTAGAGTAGAATTATTTTATTCAACATCTTTGTTGAATTTTATGTCTTATTGAGTTTAATATCATTGTATACCATCTAACAAATTATATTAACTATTTTATGATCATTATGACTATGGATGTGTTATCTTTATACCATTCAACATACAACAAAGGGTGGTTAGTGTTTATGTGCACAGTTTGGGAAATGTTATTTAATTTGATAATGGTGTTTATGTTTAGACCCTTTCAGATGAGGATTTTGTTTCAACTTTCATGTCATTGGTGGGTCAATTTATATCTCTCTATGAATCAGTAGTAATCATAATAAAAAATAAATTTTTGACATGATTCCATGACAAAATAGTTATTTATGATCATAGCATGAGGCCTTGATGGTATGGTTTGGATGACCAGAATTATGCATTCCATTATTATGAAACATGTATTTGATTATTCATGAGTTTATTTGTAACACCCCAGTTAAATAAAGAATATGAAATCTTTATATTTATCCATATTTGTGAATAAAAAATTAATATTACTTTAAAGGGGATGCTATGCTCGATGGCGAACCTAATATGCAAAAACGAGTTTCTTGGTAATCTTACGTTGCACTCTAATAATAAAATAATATTATTTTAAATTGTAGTTAATGCCTAGCTGTTGTAATGGCGGGAATGAACAGAACTAACTACAAAATTATTATATATGTTTGTCAAATATTTTTACTCTTTACAATAAATGTTAGAGGATTAAAAATGCAAATGAATCCAGTTTTTAAGCGTAAACATTCTAATATTCATTATAAGGTTGATTAACCACCTTTTGATGGCGAACCCCTTTTGAATCCACTTTTTGAAAATTTTATATGCTCTATTTTTCAAAATAAACATATTATTTATGATTGGGACATTGAAATTTACCTTGGGTTAATTTTTGGTATTTTTCTGATAATGTTCATTTTTCAATGAATAGAGAAAAATACTGCATTTTACATCAAAACTGCTTTTTCATATAATTTAATTATATGGTTATATTATATTCTTAATTTGTTTTAAAGTTTAATTAGAATATATTTTTACCATGTAATTCAATTATGGTCATTGGGATTAATTTCACTTTGGAATTAGGCACAAACAAGTGCCAAACTTTTCATAAATATTGTTTCTAAAAAACCCGCTATTTATTTTTACAAAGGGATGTTTTTTTAAATTAATTATTTCAATTTATGTGTTTGGAATTTGGTAAAATGATTTATATATTTGGAATCAGAAGGTCCAAAATATGTAATTAAGACTCTTTTGTTTTTGGACATTATGAATAGTTACGATGGTAATTATCTTTAATTATCTTGATTAATGAGTAATCTGGTAGTTAAAGATAATAAGATAATATAATAATAATAAAAAGTGACCACAAAATGTGTCCTAAGGCTACTGGTTGTCTCATGGCCGACCATGGGATGCCTTGTTCCAAACTTGGGGGCCCCATGGAATCACTTTTGAGAGAAAGTGACTTTTTATATTTTTATTTTTAAAGATTGTTAAATGTAACAAAGAATGTATCACCTAAGTAAAATATTTTCAATTTTTTCTACATAAATGATATTTTAGAATATAAATATTAATTGGAAAAATAAAAACATTTCCTACATCATAGTATTTGTTTTATAATTTTAAGACATTAAATAAATTAAATTATTTATGACATCATGATGATGTAGCGATGACCTCATTATTTAACGATTTAAATAAAATGGAAAGATAATGTAAAATATAAGGCCTAAACATGTCCAAAACCTATTTTATGTGTAGATTTCAAACCCTTATCACCTTATCCTCGAAAAAAATCAATGTGGGACCATTAAAATCCGAAACTCATTTGGAAATAAAGTTACATTTTATACCTTTCCAAGAGTGCCCCTCCTCTCTTCTTATAAAAGGACCACACCTCTACCTCCATACCCACACTTCAAAAGACTTTGGCTCGACCAAACACTGCTCATTTTGTCTCTCCACATCCCTCTATTACTCTTTGAAGCCTCACTTTGGGCAGAAGTCTTCCCAAGGAAGCCTTTGTGCTCAAATCTAAGAGAGTTACCCGATTTTAAGGTAATATCTTCACTTGAGTCCTTTTGTTTTATTTTGCTTCTCCAACCCCATAAAATCTTTTTATTCATTTCTTTTGTAACAAATCCAGTATCTTCAATATACTATGATGTTTTAATAAGAAGGATTCGAGCTACACATACACACACCTACATCTAATGTTTAAAGAACATACTGTTTCCGTGGATGGGGAATTTCTGCCTCCCGAAATGATGATTGTTAAACATTCTTCTAAAACCTTATACGGTGGCCATTAAGAAGACACTATATTTATATATGATATCTAATATGTTTATGTTTTACTTAATCTTCTGTATTTTTTATTTATGGCATACCTTTATGGTTTCCATTATGGGTAAATGCGATATCTTCATTTAAGGAAGTGCGGACTACCGCCCCCTCAAAGTGATTTGATTCGTTAATACCATATGTGGTACGTATAAAGTATATATTTAATGATATTATATATTATACCATACTGGAATTAAAATACTATTATGTATCATTATGTTTTAATTCCATTAAATATGAAATAGAAATGGAAGTAGCATTCATGCGTACGTACGACTTACCGTCTCCATGAACGTTGCATTTCATTTCTTAACTCTAAATGTTATGTAATATTATAAATGCATGAATATACTGGATATATATGATATATACATCATGAATACAATTCTGGATATAATGAACCTTTGACCACACGAACAACATGTAATTGTAAGAAGTCCACTTTCGACTTAAGAACCAAATATCGACAAAACAAACATTATTAACTTAAATGATTACATAATGCTTATGACATGGTAATAAGTGATATAAAAGGAATAATGAACTTGAAAAAGGTTTTTAAGGAAGTATAAATTAACTCAAGTTTATTATTCAGGAGATTAAAGAACGATCGAGTCAAGTCGGACCCGAGGTAAGGGATCCAACTCCTCTCTTTCTTTTTAAGTACACTCTTTTATGTCATTAATTCTAAGCTAATCTTTATTGTGATTGGTATGTTCATTTATATTACTCTTACTGTAATTTTTATGTTCATATGATTAGATACCCTATTCTCTGTCATAAATCCATTTTGGAAGTTTTGAGTGGGGCCGTTAGGCTTCCGAATTTTCGTTAGAGATCTAACCTCTATCTTTCTTTTTAAGTACTCTCCTTTATGTCACTTCTTTTAAGCTCCTCTTTGTTATGTTGGGGAATGTTATTTTATATTTCTATTTCTGTAAACATTATGTTAATATGATGAGAGACCCTATTTGATCTCATCAATCCATTTTTGTAAGTTTTATGTGGCGCAGTTAGGCTGCCGAGTTTTCATTAGGGATTTCTCATCTAACTGTTATTCCCGTGAGATTTATGCTAAATTTGCCACAATTTCCTTTGAGTGGTGTATGTACTGCCAATTATTTTACTCATTGTGAAATATACTCTCATTTATGAGTATTTACATCAATGTTGTATTGTCCTTCTTTCACGAGGTGCATGTCTCGAAAGATACCCATGTCGGTAAGGGAACCTTTCACTCTCCTCTTTTTAAAAGACTTCTTTTGTTGGGTCTTTTAATTTACATAATGTTATGTTGGGATATGTTCTCATATATCCTTATTGATTTAAATTTTATGTCCAAGTAATGAGATACCGTTTTTATCTCTCATCAACTCATTTTCCGAATTTTGTAGTGACGCCGTTATGCTGCCATATTTTTGCAGGGGAACTTCTTAACCCAAATTTGATTCTTTGGGATAATATTGTACTCCTTGAATATGTCATTCTATGAATATGTGTGAATAACCTCTGATTTTTTTACACTTAATATCTACTTATATTGGGTGTATTAGTTTGTCACACATAATTATGTAATTTATTTATCCTTAAACCAAGGATACCGTCTTTTCAAGGGACTTCTTCTCAATCTCCATTCATTGAGGCATATTTTGTTTTATACACAATCTTCTTTTATACGATGTATAAACCCCTTTGACTTTTATGTTTATTCAAAAGGAATATTTTATCTACGAAGAATTTTACTAAACAGCAAAAAGGAATGTTTCTTTTTATGTACGCGGTGACAATGACCTTTTCCCGCCGCTGCAAGTATTATTTGATCTTTGGCTTCCTCAACAAGCCGTAATGTTTTTAAAATAAAATAAATACCATATAATTTTTTTTTGTATTTTGGTATTGAAAATGGTTTTTATAAAGGATTGTATTATTTAAATATATTTAAATGATATATTGTGATTGAAATGTGGAAATGTTATCATTCATTTATGTTGGATTTATGTGTTATAATTTTATAATCGTACTTAGACATTTTACGGGTGGTTACATAATAAACCATATGATGGGTGGTGCCGTGAATACCAGGATGGGTGGTTACTTTATAACCTCCAATGCATTGGGTATGGAAGTCGGCCGTATGGCTATTCCATTAAGTATGTATGGAAGTTGGCCGAATGACTATTCCATTAAGTGATATGTGTGGAAGTCGACCTTATGGTTATTCCACTTAAGTATGTTTATGTCCCAAGTTACCTTTATATGTTATGTGATCTTTATATGGGTTTTATGGTAATATTTTGGTTAATGAAGGGTAAGTAATGAACTTTTATTCAGTGAAGAGTTTTTACTACTTCGAAAAGGTGAAAAGTATTACTTTGATAAAGTATACATGGTTTACTTGTTGTTTTGAAAAACTGACAGTTTTCATTCTTTGTGTATCCCTTACTGAGATTTTTATTCTCACCCCAAGTTTTCTTTTGAAATGTTTTTCACAGGACTTAATGTGGAATAGGGTCAAGGATGGGATCAAAGGAAAATCATGCTATATAAAACATGGAACTGGACATGTTTCTTTTTAAGAGTTTTTTTTATTCTATGGAAACTCTATAGAAGTGTCTACTTTGTAATAATTTGAGATGTAACAGTTATGTCCTAATTCTATAAAACTCTAAACCTGAAAAGATCCTCAATGTGAATTATTCATTTAATTCAATATTAAGTAAGGTTTAAGGCCGAGGCCTTATAGTTGGTATCAGAGGTCGGTTTAGATAACTTTAGAGGTTAGGGTATCCTCTAAGTATAAGTGACATTACCATAATGGGTATAATTTCATAAAGAGTCATAGTTTTAGATAAACTGAATGAGTATGTATATATTAGTGTTTATCTTCCTCATTAGTACATGATGGTTTTGTTGATATACTCACAATGACCTTTATGTTTTTAGTGAATGGATGGATCTAGCATGCACTAAAGAGACAACATGTTTGAAGGAAACTGTGGTGGTTCTCTGTTTAAGATACTAGATAAAATGGGGGATTCAATGATGAAACTCGTGGTTGTTCTAAACCAACTATTAATGAGTCATTATCAACCACTTTAACCTTGGTATGTTCTGTAATGCATCATGTACGAGATGAACAATCTATGTAGAAGTTCAAGTAATAATTATTAAGGTAACCATTAGAGTTTATATGATCCCTACTTTTGAGGTAATTATGGGTTATTATATGATATGCTAGAAAATGAAAGGCATTAGATAAACTTGAGGTTAAAATATGTTATGATCATGTTTGAAGATTTTATCTCGTTTTGGGGAATGTTTTATAATTATATAGTTTTGGAAAAAGTACAACACGTAGACCGTGTGACAACCCATCGCGTCGGACAAAGCTGCGGGAATCGAACCCACAACCAAAGTGCAACTGGTATTTATCGCCTACCACTGGACTACGTGAAGTCCCTGGTTAGTTTAACTAATTCTTTTTAGTTGGATGATCTTATGAATTGAGAATGAGCTGATTTTGGGTTATCTATGGAAATTATTACCCTATCATGGAGGATATGTGATTAGGTTAATTACTTTTCAATACGAGACTTTAAGAGCAACTAATGTTGTTTGGAGATAAATGTTACGATTTAACTTGGAAGACTATGAGACTAAATCCTTCAAATATTTGAGTTTCAATATTATTTTGGTTTACTTTGAGGAATTTTATGGACAATTGGATTATCGAATGGTCCTCGTTGAACTTTGGGTTTTGTTGGACAAATTTTGGAGATTAAGAATAGATTTTCTTTTTATAAAGGGTTATCCTTTTCTGGATTATCTGATCTTGTACTAACCATTTTGGTTTTGGTTTTGGTTAAAGTCTAAAGATATGGGAAGTATATAGTTCTCTTTTGTGGATTAGGTGATTCTCTATAAGTTGATTATAGTACTCTTAATGTGAACAAGTCTTCCTAAAAACTCGTCTTTTGGAGAAAATATGAGTTTGTGTAAGGAATCTAATAAAAGTTGAAAGTCAACATGATAAGTGATTATGTTTCCTTATGAATAAATTCCTCAAAAAAAGTTACTTAAAACAAAAATTTTGTCTATTAACTTTGCCTACTGGGGAATCGAATACCGTTTAACCCATCACAGGTTTGTGATTTTCATGTGGTTAACATTCTCCTAAACATGTTTTCTATCACTCTCCATCAGAACATGACCCTTTTTTTTCCTCCATGTCTATATTTTCATACTTGGAATCCTAGTATGGGTTAACTTGGGTGACCTTTGTACTTATCTTTCTTTATTTTAAAGTGATTGTTTTACCGACTCTTGTTCCGATGTGGGACTTTCAAGGATGTTTCCAAGCTCAATTTTAAAATTGCGAGGATTCAATTCCCAAAAGGGGGGAAGGATGTAACAACCCAGGTAAATAAAGAATATTAAATCTTTATATTTATACATATTTATGAATAAAATATTAATATTACTTTAAAGGGGATGCTATGCACGATGGCGTACCCAATACGCAACAACGAGTTTCTTGGGAATCATACGTTGCACTCTAATAATAAAATAATAATATTTTAAATGGTAGCTAACACCTAGCCATTGTAATGGAGGGAATGAACAGAACTAACTACAAAATTATTATATATGTTTGTCAAATATAATTACTCTTTACAATAAATTTTAGAGGATTAAAAATGCAAATGAATCCAGTTTTTAAGCGTAAACATTCTAATATTCTTTAAAAGGTCGATTAACCGCCTTTTGATGGAGAACCACTTTTAAATCCACTTTTTGAAAATTTTATAAGCTATATTTTTCAAAATAAACATATTATTTATGATTGGGACATTGAAATTTACCTTGGGTTAATTTTTGGTATTTTTCTGACAATGTTCATTTTTCAATGAATAGTGAAAATACTGCATTTTACATCAAAACTGCTTTTTCATATAATTTAATTATATGGTTATATTATCTACTTAATTTGTTTTAAAGTGTAATTAGAATATATTTTTACCATGTAATTAAATGATGATCATTGGGATTAATTTCACTTTGGAATTAGGCATAAACAAGTGCCAAACTTTTCATAAATATTGTTTCTAAAACCAGCTATTTGTTTTGACAATGAGAACTTTTTTTAAATTAATTATTGAAATTTATGTGTTTGGAATTTGGTAAAAGGAATTACATATTTGTAATCAGAAGTTCCAAAATATGTAATTAAGACCCTTTTGTTTTTGGACATTATGAATAGTAACGACGGTAATTATCTTTAATTATCTTGATTAATGAGTAATCGGGTAGTTAAAGATAATAAGATAATATCATAATAATAAAAAGTGATAAAAAAATGTGTCATAAGGCTACTTTTTGTCTCATGGCCGACCATGGGATGCCTTGTGCCAAACTTGGGGGTCCCATGGAATCACTTTTGTGAGAAAGTGACTTTTTATCTTTTTATTTGTAAAGATTGTTAAATGTAACAAAGAATGTATCACCTAAGAAAAATATTTTTAATTTTGTCTACATAAATGATATTTTAGACTATTAATATTCATTGGAAATATAAAAAGATTTCCTACATCATAGTAGTTTTTTTATAATTTTTAGACATTAAATAAATTAAATTATTTATGACATCATGATGATGCAGCGATGACCTCATTATTTAACGATTTAAATAAAATGGAAAGATAATGTAAAATCTAAGACCTAAACATGTCCAAAACCTATTTCATGGGTGGATTTCGAACCCTTATCACCTTATCCTCGAAACACATCAATGTGGTACCATTAAAATCCGAAACTCATTTGGAAATAAAGTTACATTTTATACCTTTCCAAGAGTGCCCCTCCCCCCCTCTTATAAAAGGCCCCCACCTCTACCTCCTTACCCACACTTCAAAAGCCTTTGGCTCGGCCGAACCCTACCCATTTTTCCTATACACATCCCTCTCTTACTCCTTGAAGCCTCACTTTGGGCAGAAGTCTTCTCAAAGAAGCCTTTGAACTCAAATCTAAGAGAGTTACCCGATTTTAAGGTAATGTCTTCACTTGAGTCCTTTTGTATTATTTTTCTTCTCCAACCCCCTAAACTATTTTTATTCATTTCTTTTGTAACAACTTTAGTATCTTCAATATACTATGATGTTGTTATATTAAGGATTCAAGTTACACTTACACACACCTACATCTAATGGTTAAATATCATTCTATTTCCGTGGATGGAGAATTTCTGCCTCCCGAAACGATGATTGTTCAACATTCTTCTAACAATTTAAAAGGTGGCCATTAGGATGAAACTATATTTATATATGATATCTGATATGTTTATGTTTTACTTAATCTTCTGTATTTTTCATTTATGGCATACCTTTATGGTTTCCATTATGGGTAAACGCGATATCTTCATTTAAGGATGTGCGGACTACCGCCCCCTCAAAGTGATTTGATTTGTTAATACCATACGTGGTACGTATAAAGGATATATTTAATGATATTATATATGATACCATACTATAATTAAAATAATATTATGTATCATTATGTTTTAATTCCATTAAATATGAAATAGAAATGGAAGTAGCGTTCATGCGTACGTACGACTTACCGTCTCCATGAACGGTGCATTCCATTTCGTTACTCTAAATGATAGGTAATATTATAAATGAATGAATATACTGGATATATATGATATATATATCATGAATAAAATTCTGGATATAATGAACCTTTGACCACACGAACAACATGTAATTGTAAGAAGTCCACTTTCGACTTAAGAACCAAATATCGACAAAACAAACATTATTAACATAAATGATTACATAATGTTTATGACATGGTAATAAGTGATATAAAAGGAATAATGAACTTGAAAAAGGTTCTTAAGGAAGTATAAATTAACTCAAGTTTATTATTCAGAAGATTAAAGAATGATCGAGTCAAGTCGGACCCAAGGTAAGGGATCCTACTCCTCTCTTTCTTTTTAAGTACACTCTTTAATGTCATTCCTTCTAAGCTCATCTTTATTGTGATTGGGATGTTATTTTATATTACTCTTACTCTAATTTTTATGTTCATATGATGAGAGACCCTATTCTCTCTCATCAATCCATTTTGGATGTTTTGAGTGGCGCCGTTAGGCTGACGAATTTTCGTAAGAGATCTAACCTCTATCTTTCTTTTTAAGTACTCTCCTTTATGTCACTTCTTTTAAGCTCCTCTTTGTTATGTTGGGGGATGTTGTTTTATATTCCTCTTTCTGTAAACTTTATGTTTATATGATGAGAGAACCTATTTTATCTCATCAATCCATTTTTGTAAGTTTTATGTGGCGCCGTTAGGCTGCCGAGTTTTCGTAAGAGATTTTTGATCTCACTATTATTCCCGTGAGATTAATGCTACATTTTCCACAATTTCCTTTGAGTGGTGTATTTACTGCCCATTATTTTACTCATTGTGAAATATACTATCATTTAGGAGTATTTACATCAATGTTGTATTGTCCTTCTTTCACGGGGTGCATGTCTCGAAAGATACCCATGCCGGTAAGGGAACCTTTCACCCTCCTCTTTTTAAAAGACTTATTTTGTTGGGTCTTTTAATTTACATATTGTTATGTTGGGATATGTTATAATATATCATTATTGATGTAAATTTTATGACCAAGTAATGAGATAACCTTTTTATCTCTCATCAACTCATTTTCTATATTTTGTAGTGACGCCGTTGGGTGTCATATATTTGCAGGGGAACTTCTTAACCCAAATTTGATTCTTTGGGATAATCTTGTACTCCTTGATTATGTCATTCTATGAATATGTGTGAATAACCTCTGATTTTTTTATACTTAATATCTACATATATTGGGTGTATTTTTTTGTCACACATAATTATGTAATTGATTTATCCTTAAACCAAGGATACCATATTTGTAAGGGACTTCGTCTCAATCTCCATTCATTGAGGCATATTTTGTTTTATACACAACCTTCTTTTATACGGTGTATAATCCCATTTGATTTTTACATTTATTCAAAAGGAATATTTTATCTACGAATCGTTTTACTAAATGGAAAAAAGGAATGTTTCTTTTTACATAGGCGGTGACAACGACCTTTTCCCACCGCTGTGAGTATTATTTGATCTTTGGCTTCCTCAACAAGCCGTAATGTTTTTAAAATAAAATAAATACCATATACTTTTTTTTTGTTTTTTGGTATTGAAAATGGTTTTGATAAAGGATTCTATTATGTCAATATATTTAAATTATATATTTTGATTGAAATGTGGAAATTTTATCATTCCTTTATGTTGGTTTTATGTGTTATAATTTTATAATGGTACTTGGACATTTTATGGGTGGTTACATGATAAACCATATGACGGGTGGTGCCATGAATACCAGGACGGGTGGTTACGTTATAACCTACAATGCATTGGGTATGGAAGTCAGCCGTATGGCTATTCCATTAAGTATGTATGGAAGTTGGCCGAATGGCTATTCCATTAAGTGATATGTGTGGAAGTCGACCTTATGGTTATTCCACTTAAGTATGTTTATGTCCCAAGTTACCTTTATATGTTATGTGATATTTATATGGATTTTATGGTAATCTTTTAGTTACAGAAGGGTAAGTAATTAACTTTTATTCAGTGAAGAGTTTTTACTACTTCTAAAAGGTGAAAAGTATTACTTTTATAAAGTATACATGGTTTACTTGTTGTTTTGAAAAACTGACAGTTTTCAATCTTTGTGTATCCCTTATTGAGATTTTTATGCTCACCCCAAGTTTTTTTTGAAATGTTATTCACAGGACTTAATGTGGAATAGGGTCAAGGATGGGATCAAGGGAAAGTCATTCTATATAAAACATAGAACTGGACATGTTTCTTTTTAAGAGTTTTTTTATTCTATGGAAACTCAGTAGAAGTGTCTACTTTGTAATAATTTGAGATGTAACAGTTATGTCCTAATTCACTAAAACACTAAACCTGAAAAGAACCTCAATGTGAATTATTCATTTAATTCAATATTAAGTAAGGTTTAAGGTCGGGGCCTTATATTATTAAACTAGTATAATACCCATGGTAATGATTTAATTTTAAATTATATATTCGTCTCTTATTACAACAATATAGTGTTTAATTTTTTTAAAAGGTATGTGTTTTAATTATACACCATGCCTATTTTTTATGTTTAGGATATCATCAACTCTATTGCATTCCCATGTGAAGATTTTTATATCACCCATTTCATATGGTTTATTTTATCAATACATGAAGTGGTATATTATGAAAAACATGTTGGGATAACCTAGATGTTATAGATGTTGTTAAAGGATATTCTATATTTTTCCCTTTAATTTTTTAATGTTGAGCTTACGTGTGTATCTAGTATTCCAAAAATACCTAACTATTCATTCATATGGGATATGAATTTTATGAAATAATTCCAATGAAATGAATTAAGTCACTACGAAAAGACAACTGAGGTCGGGTCTTTACATTATTTTTGGTGGTTTCCTTTTGTGTTTTTTCTATGTGGTGTCTTCTTCGTTGTGTTTCCTCTATGGAGTAATTTTGTTTTTTCAGTGTTTCCTATGATGTATCCTTTTAATCCAACATGAACTGGATTTTTTTACACATTAACTATCTAGTGAAGACATTCAAACATGTTACCAATTTCCAAGTAGATCAGTACCAGAATGTTCTTTGTGAAATCATATTGATCGGTGTGTGGTACACTAACTTTAGATATTAGTACTAGTACCTTTTTTAATAGGTTGGACAATGTGGTATGTATACACTTTGTGGTGGGATTTTATTGAGGCCCATACACACTTTATTGTACTTTACATTCATTTCATTCTCTTTTGTTGCGGAAGACATATAATCATATAATATGATTTCTATAGTAGCCAAGGCATCACTCCCAAGACTATATTGGTAGTATGGGTTGACTCCCCATAACATATTTGTATTCATGGTTCACTCCCATAATTATTATAGTAGCATGAGTTATCTTCTCATTCCATCTTGGTATTCTTGGCTCACTCCCATTGCCATATTAGTATCATAAATTCACTCAAACCATATTACTAGTCATGGAACACTCCCATAGCCATCATAGTTGTCCAAGATTATTCCCCATAATATATTATTCTATCTCAAGAGATATATATCTTTTACAAATGGATTTTTGGGAGATATTTTTCCCACTCATATCATAGTGAAATCATTCATACTTGTGCCACAAATTCAAAAATAATCACATCTTAAAACATATAAAAGAATTTTGAAAAAATATTGGAAATCATTTTCGATGATAATATCATTTAAAGACCGTTCTTAACAAAATAACATTTAAATATGAAATGAATTCTTCAAATGTTTTATAATGGATGAATCCGTACATGTTGTACGAGGTAAAAAGAACAATCCATTTTCATTGTACAAAGGATAGAAAATTATATCATTTGGAATGTGATAAGAAGATTCATTTGAAAAACATGGTAAAAGAAAAAAAAGGGTAAAAATTTATTTTAAGGATCATAGGATTTTAGTATAATTTTCATTGAATCCTTGTTTAGAAAAAATTATTTTAACGGAACATATTTTTTTGACTTTAGAGAGGGAAAATACGGGCATTCTTAAAAACACTTTTTTCACTACCTTATATACCCAAGAGAAATAACTATTACCAATATAAAAATATATCTTGAATAATCAGAGGTTATGAAAATTTATCAATGTCATGAGATATGGAACATAATAATTCATTAATGGAAGCATAAACATATACAATCTTGAAAAGTGCTGAGAATGTCTTAATAAACTCTTATAACTTTGTAACATGGAATCATATTTAACATGTAAGAAATGAAAATTAGATGAACTCTAAAATATCAATAAAAGAAAGATATTCATGAAATAACATTAAAATTGATGTATATACACCATGAAATAGATTTTATGTGCATGTAATAACAATAGTCTCAATGAATGAAAAATTGAGACAAATCATTTTAACAGATTTAGAAAATTTTGAATCATAAAACCCATGAATGAAATTTCATACGAATGATATGATAATATCCATTAATATTGTTATAATATTCATAAAATAAAATCATCAAACGTATTTACCCCACAAATAAGGAAATAGTGGTGAACAGAACATTTATCTTATGGTAATAAAAAGTGAGATGAAATACCATTACATTGTGTCTTGAATCTCATTGAACACAGTTAAACCACTTTTATAATAAGTATAATTTAATTTTACATGGTTTAAATAACTATATAATTATTTATAATACCAAATATGGTTTTATTACATCATTTTATTACCTTCTTGTCAACAGCCCTATGATAAGGTTTCACTTCGGGTAATATTCTTTATATAATTCACATGTGTCTTAATTTGGAATATCCTTAGTATTTTTAATTTATATCAGTATTTATAGAAATTAAAAAATGATATAAACATAATTTATATTTATTATATATTTATTATATAGTCTATAGAATATATATATATCAAAGAGAATTCAATATTCATGGAGACAGTAGGTCAAACGTACACATGTATGCTATTTATGTTTAATTGTCATGTTGATAAAATTAAAGTAAAATACATATATGTATATATACTTATATATATAATAATTAAATTATATTTATTATTTCATATATAACTTATATATTCCTCAAAAAAATCCTTACTACAATCCATGAGGTGTAGGAATGAATCATATCGCTTTGAGGGAGCGGTAATCCACGCTTTCTCAAATGAAATTATCATATTACCCCAAAATAGAAAGTAAAAAAATGTATTTGTTCTAAAAAGGAATACATAAGATTATGGAAATAATAAATTTAATATATGAATAATATAAATATTTATTACATCATAATGGCCACCATGGTAGGTGGTAATGAAAAAAAACAATCCTCATTTCATGAGGTAGTAGTTTGCATTACATGGAAACAATATGTTCGATACCCATTAGATGTAGGTATTTAAAAATGTAGGTTGAAACTTTTACATAAAATATCATTTTAATTTTTGGGAAACTAGTTTTGATATATAATAATATAATAAATGGTTTTGGATGGGGTAGGGAAGGAAAATAAATAAAGGACTTTAGAGAAGACGTTGCCTCTTAATCCGGTAACTCCTTTTATTTTATGCCAAAAGGCTTATTTTGATTCCCTTATTCAAAATGTAAGGATTTTGGGAGGAAGGTAGTATGGATGGAAAGGGGATTGAGTTGGTTTTTTATAAACATCATAGGTTTCGTAGATGTGAAGAAGAGGGAAAGGTGGTGGCCTTTTTAGGGAAAGAAAATCAATCACTTTTACTTTTTGTAAAAAATATAGGTGTATACATATACTTACCTAAACAAATTCATAACACACAAAAATAAATCTATAAATTAATGTTTTTTTCTGGTCTATTGAAATAAAATGAATTTTGGATATGTATCTTGTTCATTTGGTCCCTTAGTATTATGGTTTAACCCCTAATTAAGCTTAATTTGAACTTAATCAATATGATTTATTTTAATCACTTTTAATAATATTTTCCGTAAAAATTTAAGTTTTAATTATTAAAAAATAAATATAATACTGATTAATGTTGTTTATGTTAGTCTATTGAAATTTAATTCACAAAATAAAGAAAATTAAAACTAATACTATTCCCGCAGACAAGACGATATTACTAGGGTTTAAATTAAGAAAATATTCAAAAGATTATTATATTTTTTATTTAATTTAAGGATTAATATTTTATAATTACCTTAACCAAATTAGTAGATGTAATATTTTCATAATGTGACATTAAAACATATTTAAATCATAAATTAAAAAATTAATTTTTTTAACAAAATGATTCCTTTTAAATGAAACCCAAAAGTTTTCACTATTTATAATAAAATGTAGTTTCTCAGAAAAATTCCAAAAATTTAGGATATGATAATTTTGAAGGTATACATTAAAAAATAAATTTTATTTTATCAAATTCAATTTCTAAATGTGTCTAATTTTTTTTCACATATGGACATGAAAAATATTTCATTTGAGAAAATAGTATTCATTAAAACATATAAATGCATTAAAAAATTAATTTTTTCATTATAAATTTGTTATATATATATATATATAACATGGAAAAATATTTGATATGTAGATATTACTATACATTTGACTATTATTTAATAGCTGGGTTATAACTAACTCATTTTAATAATTATAATAATAAAATATTGGTTCATAGAAACTTGGAAATGTGTGTATTGTATGCGAGGTCAATATTCTATGCGAAAGGAATTACTGAATTAGCGTATTTCATGACATAAATGTTATTTTAACTTATTTTGGTTAAAATATATTTATGACTATAATAATATTTTAATTTATATGCAACATGTTTTCAAATTCATTTCTAATTAATTAGTGACATATGAAATTCATATAATATTGTATAAAATAAATATTTTCAAAATTTATTTAATATTATTCATAAAGTATAATTTAAAATTATGGTTTTATATAACTATATTAAATAATCATATTTTAATAATAAATTATTTTTTGGAAAACCTTGGTCCTATGTGTTATGCAATCCATTAAGAAAATAAATTTTTTTCATATAATGTATGCTATAATAGGAGTTTTGGGTTGAGAAGGACAATATTTATGTTGTGTGTAGTACAATATTAACTTTTGGTTGTGTATAACACTAGTGAAACATAGTTATTTAATATAAAATTAACTATCTTTGTTGTTTCATGAAATGAAAAATATCAAAAGTTAAAATAAAAAAAAAATCAAAAAGATTCAGGGTGTTACAAATGTATAGAAACAAAAAACAAAATAGAGGGAAGTAATACATTAATAATTTATAAGAAAAATGCCTAAAATCCTTTTCCAAAGTATCATGTTCTAGAAACATAAAATTTAGTGATACATTATCCTTTGGGCTCAAAGCATCAGCTAATATTTTTTCTCTACCATGATGGTAATGATATGGAAGTTGTAATTATTAATCAATTATATCTATCTCCTCTGTCGCAATTTAAAATATTTCTATGTGAATATGTTGGTAAAAAATCTGTGATTAGAAAATATTTTAGACCTTAATCAATATAAATAAAGTAACTAAATGTTTAATTCAAACCCTATAGTCTCAATTTCATTGTCATGTGTAGGATAATATATATAATAAGGTTTTAATTTACATGTTGTATGAGAAATTACCTATTCATTCTACATTAAAACACATCTTAATCTTATTAATAATACATATTTATAGATAAAATTGTTTCCTTTTCTAGATGGAATGTACAAAACTGTAAGATTCACTAATATCCTTTCCCATTCCTTAAACACATTAATTTAATTATTATTCCTATGTAAACCAGGCTCCTTTTTATTTTACCTTGGTTAGTGGGATAGATAATAATTATTTGTTTTCAACAAATTGGTTTTAGTAGCAAACTAACCCATATTATATGAATCTCAGTCACATATATAGGTATTGGAAAATCATGGACAACTTTAGTTTTACTAGTATCAAAATTTATTCCATGTTTGTTTATGGAATTTCAATGGAATGAATCTTTTATAACCAAAAGTCACATTTAAAAAAAATAAATTATATGATTTTATTTATATAAGGATTTGTAGAACAATCCATAGATATTTCTTTTCATGGTTTTCATAAAATTAAGTATAATCTAAATTATCATCAATAAAAAACATTAAACATAAAATATTTTTGAGGAAGAATATATTCATATATTCCATGAGTATAGGTGGAGAATTAATCAACCCAAAGGGAATAGACACAATCTCATAATTAAAAAACATATTACAAAATGTTCTCTTTTGTATTTCATTATCCATCACCTTCAATAGATAGTACCCATATATGAGATCATCCTTTTTAGAAAATACATATATCCCTAGAGGTGATAATTCATGTTATTGATATAAATAAATATATACTTATTCTAAACTATATTGTTATTCAATGACCTATATTCAATGTAGATCCTTTTGGAATGATCATTATTTTTCAAAATTCATATAATATCACCCCATGATGATGTTATTAGATGAATGAAACCAATATCAAAAAAAATTATAACCAACTTTTCAATTCCACAAGATCCACTTGATAAATTTCAATAGGTTGTTTTGAAATTATATTAGTATTAGAAACTCGATCAAATGTAAATTTCACTTCCCGATTAGGTATTAAATTACGAAAGTCATCAAGAAAAAATACACATATTTTTTTTCAAAATCCCACATCATAAATTAGAATTGATCCCATATTTTCAACAATATAGAAAAAGAATAATTCATTAGAATCTACTAATCAGTTATCATCATCTTAATATGTCAAAATATGTATGAATTCATTCATATATTCAAATAAAGACACATTTTGGGAAAAAATATTTTTATCTATACTCTATCATGGCATGAAAAATTGAAAGAAAATACAGACCCTAAAAAATGTCAATTAATCCAATGTTAATTGAAATAATGTCAGTATGGATAACCCTTCTATAAATGATATAATTAAGTCATTTGTAAATTCATGAAGTCTTAATACTACCCTAATGTATCTTTATTAAAATTAATGACTTTATTTACTGTGTTGAAGATTTCAATTTGGAAGAAAATTTATTATAAATTAAGGATTCCACAAATACCTAATTATAAGATTCATTAGAATAATATAAAAAACATGTAACATACATGTTACCACTTATCCTAATGTCCCAACATCAAATGAATATTTTACAATATATTTAACCATACCATTTTTTTAAAAGTATTATTTTTTCTAGTATTTTTCATCTTTATTAGATATTCATTAATATAATGACCTATATCATTACATTTTAAACATATTACTTCTTTTTTTAATGTAAATTTTCTTACCATTTACAGGATCTATTTTATTTTAATAACGAGACATATTCCTAGACTTACCACATTAGAAAAAATTCCACGAGGTACTAAGACAATTAGTTTGGTTTTCATTCCACACCTACAAAAAAATGAACACTTTTTTAGAATATTATGATTTATTTGATAGTTTTCTTTACATTGCCTATGCTTTGGAACATTTTTATTCTTGTTTTCCAAGATTAAATTATAATTTTCAAACACCATTTTTAACGTTTGATCAAATCGAACAAGTTTCTAATAAATTATAAATTAATATGAATTCATTTCTCTTTGATATATTGGATTCAATCATTACTAAAACTATTTAATTTTACTACAAAGATATCAGATAATTTTTTTTCTACCTTTATAAAACATTTTAGGTTTTTTTATATTAATCCTTTAAATTTTATTTCTTTTTTTATAAATAGAAATATTTTCATTCATATTATACGTATAAAAGATATAAGAAACAATTTTATAATGAAACTATTTTTAAAATTCCACCCACTCCATGGTATCAATATCATACATATCTCTCTTATTTGTAACCGTTGAAAACAACATGAAAAATACATGTTAAAAATTAAAATGAAAAATGTTTTATTTTGTGCCATGTGGCCTAAATTGTTTTAATCTATCATAAATCATCTCTTCTCAATGTCATGGGTATCTATAGGATATTTTTGACTAATTTTCTCCTTTATGAACATCTCATTATAAATTAAATCTAGGATAAGTTCCTTCAACTTGGTGAACTTCCTTTCACCACTATCCCTATCTGGAAGTAGTATGATCCCTTATTGTCGATCAAAATGGGGTCTAGCCTTAATTGTTTGTTATCTATTATTTCTCTTTGTATCGCCTTCAAATTTTATCATTATTAGTGTTTCCAATTATTGTTGTTTGTTTTAATATTTATTTGATGGTTGATTCCTATAGGATTATTTTACCTACAATTGAAACCTCAAATATTTTTTATTGAACTAAAATGATTATTTAAATGATTTACGGACATGGAATCTCAAATTCTTATTTTTATTTGATATAGAATGTACATTTTTAAAACTATCTATTTCAATGAAAATGAATATGTAGGGAAGAATTGAAAATATAAAATGATTTTATAAATTTATTTGATGGGTTATATGGGAATTGATCAATGATAAATGACATAAATATAAAGATGCTTATAATAGTATTGAAATAATGAAATCATATAATTTTGTTTTGAAATAAATATTTTTTGAATAAAAAAATTTGGAAAATATATTTCAAACTAATTTTAAATACTTGAATTTTCTACTATTTATTGATTGATTATTTGAATCACATGTTATCCTTGATTGGTAATGAAAATATGGATAATCATGATTGAATCCCACCCTATAGAAATTGATAGTTATTTCAAAACTAACATACTCAAATAGCGGGATGATTTCTCTAATGTGGAGGTGAGTCCTAATATCATATGTTTTTAAACATGTGAACACATTTATTTGATATTAATGACTAAGGAGTGTGAGGATCCAATCACTAGAAACAAACATCTCATTTCTATTTTTTACACATTTAATTTATTTTATTACTTGACTATAAAAGACATTGATTAATGAATATTTTTTATTCATGTGAACTGATTTATATAAATTTTATATATAAATTTTTAATTTATTTCAACTTTTATTTTTTGAATAGTTCTTCCATAACTTCAACATGATATCATTTTCTATATAAATCATATTAATTTATTCAATTCCATGTTTATTGTAAATTAACCATTCTTTATATTAATATTATAGAATTGGTTATGGAGGACTTTGTGAGACACTACTGTGATGTTAACTCACACCCTAACTTTTCCAATGAGAATTTTTAGAATTTATTATGCTGGTCTTGATTAGAGGAATGGTTTCAATTAGAGATGGCATACTTCATTAATAATTTTATCCATGTAATGACAGTGGTGATGGGTTGAAAATTTATCAACTTTTTTGAAATGAGTTTTTAAGAATGTGGTCTAGTTGGAAATTGTAATATTTTAATGATGTTCCCTTTGGGATGATTATCATTCTGTTGGGTATTGTTTTTCCCTTTTTTATTATGGAAATGTATCCTTTTTAGGTCTTGATAATACTATTTTATATCTATTATATTTAACTAATTTAAGGAAAATAATTATAATTGTTGCTTATATGATTCATTGTACTAGTCACCAACCTATGGGGTAGGTAATGCCCTCTAAGTTTTTTCAGAGCCATCTTGGGTATCACAAAAATTGGGTAAAAATACTTTTTTTGTAACACTGATACATGGTACATAACTTCTAGAACATTTATCCACTTTTAATATATAGACAATAATGTAATTACATAAAAAAACACAGAGTAAAAATATTCAAAAAATAAAATAAAATTTCCTTAATATACATAGAATTATAACTTTTAGTTATTCCCAGGTTATTTAAAAGGTTTTTTTTATCTTAATACCTAGATAAGATATTTATTATTAACTTAATGTTTAATGATATGTTATCTAGAAGTATTTTATGGAACTATAAAATTATGAACAATCATAATATATAAATTCTGAAATTGTCATATATAAACAACCATGTTTCTAATTGTATCTAAACCCTGATCTGATAAAAATTGTAACACACTACACACACACTCCTATATATATTTCGATAAATGAATAATTTAGATACTTGTTTCAATAATAACTTAAAAACCCAAATATAACAGGCCCATTATTTTATGACATAATGAAAATATTGCAGTATATAAATCCCAAAATCCTTTTATATTTATTTATTTCGAGAATCATAAAAAATAATCAACAAAAACATTTGTTTCAAAACCAATGTATATTATCTTACCCAATATAAGAAAATACATAAACCATAAAGAATCCTCAAAATCTAAAATAAATTATTCCACCCATGATATAATTATAAAAATATAGTTTGTACAATATTTAATCATTAACTATAGAATGAATATATAAGAATGGGGTGGTGTCAAATACTATGAATGGGAAATATATAACTAAATATGTGTAAAAATCAAATGGAAAAAATAATTTGGAAGGAAATATAATTTGAATAATTATAAAACAAAATCATATTGAAAGTATCCTATACCATTTATAAGAAGTGAAAATATGCATATACATTTTAAGGATCTCATAATAATGAAATCATTTTTTACAAAACAATTTATTTTATCACCTTTTCGGGTGACAATTTACTAATATTGGGTGTGGTATACAAAAGTACATAATGTGTTTTTTTTGTTATGAGACTATTTAATGGATTAAGTGGATTTATAATGTCAGGCCCCACCCTTCACATTCACATATAAAATTCATTCACCTTAATATTTTGAAATAGATTTCATATAATTTCATAAGGAACATTTTTCAGAATAGAAACATCACAATCTATCTAATGGAAAATATACAGAATGTCAATACATAATCAGTATGAGTTAGTAATCAATAATCGTCAATAATTTCAATGCATTTCCCAAAGTTAACAAATGATAAAATATGGCCAAAACACATCTATAGAAAGAATACAGTTTTTCAAATAATAGTTACTCAACATGGAAATAATAATTTATATTGAAATAGAAATATACAGACTTCTAAAAAATTATCTATGTTAATGGAATATAATTCACTCCATGTTAACATCATCCAATATAAGTTAAAAAAATGTGATTTTAAACCCATATAGAGAAATGTTTATATGGAAAAAAATACTACAATAACATGATAATAATACATATATGTAAATTATTTGGGTGTTTTAAAAAGAAAATAACCCTAGTATTTCAATGGAAATGCTGAATTATAATGACGTATATGAAAAACAAACATAAAAAAGAATGATGAATGTTATCTAACCAAAAGGGATCAGGAATTGTATTATATGGTAACATGAGATCATTACCCCAAAATAAATATATATATTGGAGTAAAAATATAGAAAAAAATAACTGTAAATCATATTGATAATTAAAAGGTAATTTCATGTGAAATGGTAAAATATATTTTAGAAAATTGTTTTTTATATTCATGTAAAATATTATGTTTTGCGTATCTTCGAATTTTTTTTTAAATTATTAAAATAATTTTATCACAAACATTTGTTTTCAAATTAAAATTAAATAAATGGGCCTTAAAAAGGGAGAATCATTATATTGTGGGTAATATGGAGAGAGAGACAAAATATAATAAAATTAAAAGGAATACAGTTTTTAATATCATAAAAAATCATTTAATCTAAAATTTCTTTGTAAAAGGAGTAAAAAATAATTTTTTTTAAAAATATATTTTTCTTATGGATTTAGAAAAAATAACTATATAATAAAACATTAGGGTTGGATAACCCATGTATGAAATAATATACTTATTGATGAAATAATATAACTCATGGAATAGAGATTTGAGTTATGAATATTCCATATAAGAAATATACTATTTGAAGTATTAAATATATAAATATGTATTATTATGTAGTATAAAAGTAATTTCATATAGAAAATATTATACCACATAATACTATCAATATTTATAATATATATAATATTTATTTCCATGTGAATGATCATAATGCAATGAAACAAAATTTGGGTTGCCAAAAGCCTTACAAGTGGGTTATAATTTTGTAAAAACAAGTTTATGATAAAGACATATTTGCTATTAAATTTTTTATGAATAAATATAAATACATGACAATGACAAATCAATGGGATGTTAATAAATCCTTCAAGGGATATCTTGTTTCATAACATGAAAAAGTATTAAGGATTTAATGTTTGACGTAAAAAACCATTGAATATTATGAAAATTTTAAATAAAAATCCCATAAATGAGTGGGATTTAAATTTAAAATAATATATTAGGATTAATATATAAATATTGATATTATTTATCAAAAATATAGTATATACACCACATAAATTAAATTATGTGTATAATAAAAAACATTAATGATAGTTAGAACTTTGAGATAGACACCCTTACCATAGTCGTGAATCATTTTTTGATTTCACGAAATATCATAAATAATTATATTAAGTTCACTAAATACACATATAAGAATTTTTGTGATAACAATTACCTTTTATAATGATTATTTATGATCAAACTATACATATACATACTAAATAATTTTTAAATTTTTTTAACATCATGTGTAAGTATTACTTTTTGATTTTAGCTAGTCTCATAAAAGATGCGATGTTATCTATAATTTCTTCAAAATTCATCACTATTATATCATATAAGGTACTATAATATATTTTCTAGGATATTATATAAATATACAATCTCATCACATGGTATTTTTGGTTATGATTTGTGAGGATGAAATTAACGAAGAGCATGTCTCAGTTTTTCTTAAGTAATGATGTGTGATTTCTTAATTAATGAGTTAAAAATAATATAAAATTGTTAGTAAAATTATTATTTTAATATATATATATATCATATTATATTATTTTTTATTCTTTAAACACAATGCATGCAATAAATGTACAATATCGTTGAAGTGTTCCGTTACACCTATATAAAGATGAACAGACACTTATTAATTGATGATTGTACTATAGTTTAATCGCAATATCATTATTCCACAATAAAAATTATAATTTTTAGTGTTTAGTTTATTGATATATTTTTATTTTAAGAAATTATAAGATAATTTAATTTATTTGATAAATATTCATATTATAAATAACAATATTTTCCTCATAGTATACTTGTTTTAAATGATTCAGTTAAGACATTATTAGTTTTTATAATATAATTAATAGGGTCTTTAATTAATTTAGTCATAAATTTAATTATTTCATTAATATGATATTATAAAAATTAAACACATTATTATGATAATCCATAAATGTATTGAATTCAAAAAATGGAATTCAATCATTCAACTAATGAAACAGTCCATATGTACGTATGGTTGATGGTTTAATTTTGTATAGAACAAGTGGATTGAATAATTTAGATTATCATTTATGAATATAAAATATAATATTAATTGAATTATTTTATATGAAATTATTTGTCACGACATCCCTTTCAAAGAGGGGAAGGAAAATGAAACACATTTTCATGTATTCATGGTAGACTGGACAAAGCATGATTCACATATTTAAATTTTTTACTGGTAAATGGGAGGGTGGTTAATAATTTTACCATAATTATAATAACATAAAAATATAATAATGAACATGATTATATCATTTTAATATTGTGAAAATAAATTTTATTCAGAATAAATGTTTATAATGAAATATAAAAGATTCTGAAGCAGTTTGAAATCTACACCTTAATACATGGATTATCTCTTATCTAATGAAGGATACACATCCTTGGGATGAAGTTTTGATAATTAAATAACCAAAATTAAGCAGATAAATTTTCTTTGGAATTTATTTAGTTGACATGAGATTGAAATTATATGTTTTTTGGTATGGGAGGAATTACTGTTTAGAGTGTTCCTTATATAAATTAAAAAAGATGGATTTTTTCTAAAATACCCAAATGTTTTCAAAAAATTGAAGTCACTATCATCAAACGTTTCTCCAAATTTATAAATACTTGATATGATAATATTTATGGTCTATCTATATCTCATGATAAAAACAAAATAAAAACATTTATCCAAATATCTTGTCCCAATACCTCATTGGTCACACTTTCTTACCAATTCGGTTTTCACCATAATAACTAGTTTTCTCCTAGGTTATCATAACTTTATAAATATATATAAAATAGAATTATTAAATAATTTTGAGGAAATTAATTAATATTTTTAAAATTTTTTAATTCTATTTTATTTAAGAAAGGGATAAAAATTTATTTTCAAATAAAAATATATAATGTCATTAGAGAAATTTTGAGAAAATATTACTGATTTTATAAAATATAAATTAAATTAAGTTTAAATTTTAAATTAAAATAATAAAAATCATAAAATAAAATATAAAATTCATATTTTATATTGAAAATCAGGTTTGTGAATTTAAAATTCATACATAATACATATAATATAATCAAAATCATTATATTTATAAACATGGTATTTTATATTATTCACCTAATGATCATTCCATTTTAAAAAATATAGAAAAACAAACTTATGAAAATATTACTATGATGAATCCAAAAATAATGTTATTTTTTTAATTCAAATTATAAATTTTATAAATTTATCTTTTAAATAATATTATTCCATATAATGATCTTTTAGATTAAAATAACTACTTTATAATATTAAAAATTCTCACTAACTATTCATATTATTTACAAATTAACGTAGTATTAAAAAACTATTCATGTAAATTGTTACTTATCAATAGTAATAACCTGTTTCTTTAAAGAAAAATTCATATTATATATAAATAAAATATTAAGAAAAATACCTTTGTAAGACTAATATGACTACTCTAGTCATTTAAGTTAAAAAAAATGAATTTCACTTATATTTAAAGTGGAATTTATTTAATTTATATTAATTTTTATAATGATGGTATACCTTTTAATTTATTATAATTATAATGTTATTTTTTGTGGTGTAAATATATCATGTTTTTTTCGTTGTTGCATGTAGTGAAAAATACCGATCTCATTGACTTCTTTAAAGGTTATCATATATTAAAATAGTATGGGGTGTTATATTGATGTTATCATTGAAATCCTTCAATAGGATTTCCCAATGCATCATTTTTGTTACCTACTGATTGTTTCACTAGTGAGAATGGGAAAATATTTTGTAATCATTTATAGGTTTATTTATTCTCATGGAATACCCTAAGAGGAGGGACACTTTTTCTTCGATGGAAAACCCATCATGATTAGGAAAAAAGTTATTGAAATATTATTATAATAGATAAATTTTATGATCATCATTTATGTTTATATAAATCAATACCACTTTTGTATCTTTTTGGATGAATGGTTTTTTAATAAATCCATTATTATTCAAAAAATATTTTTCCCACTAATACAAATTTATGAAATAATAGTTATTTCCCTTATATTTATATTGATATTTCAAATTAATAAATAATGAAAAATGAATTTTTCTAAATACATGTTGTGTTTTTGAAATTTATTAATGGTTTATGTAGTTTATAATAAACAAACAATTTAAATATATTTAAATTAATAGTTCTATAAAAATATTAAAATTATAACATGGGTAGAGTAAAATATTTGTGTAAAGTGTTATGGATAAGAAATCATTGTAGAAATATGTTTTTTAAATAAGGTTTTTTTCTAAATTATAATAATGTCATATCCTAGTATGACTTATCTAAAAAATGGTCTTCATGAAAAAAACCATAATGAGATTTAAACACAATAAATTTTATTATTTTTCCAAAATATTCATCATCTATGAAATAATGACATTTTTCATTATGAAATTATTATCACAGAGAAATATAAATGATTGTTTTTTTTCTAAAAATATCTACATAGTTGAGACTGTAATTGATATGGGTGATTTCTTTAATTTGTGATGGAATAATTGGTGGATAATACCCCTAAGATATCTTATTATATTGAACCCATCAATTTTGATGTAGTCAATATATATTTTAGGTGGGGAGGGAATGTCTACAAATTAACATAATTTGGTTGAGTAGTTCATATCCTGACCCGACAGTTATGTTTTACTGATGTACCCCAATGAAATTCTATTAACAATTATGGGTTTAATCCCACATTAAGAGTCAAGGATGATTACATTATATATTTATTTGTTTTGATGGTTATATTTTTCAAGAAATGATGACCTATTATTATATTAGAAAATTTTAATAATGAAAATCATGGTTTATGTTAATGTATGATTGTTGGGATACTAGCCCTATGGTAAATATTCATTTTCATTAACGATGAAGTTAATTTATATATTCTTCCTCAAGATATGGTTCCAATATTCATTTATTTAGCTTATATATTATTTACTAATCATTTTACCAAAATATGAATCATGTCCCATCAACAATGTTTATTTTCATCCATCATCATGATCTTACTCCCCCCTTTCAAAACTATAATCTAATTCATATCAAATAAGAATACATTGGACTATTTTTGTGTTCTAATATTAGAAATTTTACTTTTTAACAACCTATTGTAATATATATATATAATATAACCCTGTTTGGATGTTAGTTTGATTTTGTTTAAGTGTAAGTAATGATATAGAAAACAGATTTAGTTTAAATCATGGATAGACCATTCTTATAATTAATAGAGGCATGGATACTAAGTTCTTATTTGTTTTCAGAGTGTCTCCAACTCCCATTTTGATGAAAAAACACTATATCATAATTGAAATATTGGTTTTTTTGTATGTTCTAGTGCTAGTGAGAATATCCTTCAATAGTCTGAGAGTTCCACTAATGGTTATTATTCTAATCAATTATAATGGTTTTTGTCAATCATGTGAGTGTTCTTGGACAATCAGTTAAAATATGGATTCTTATCTAAACCATATTGTTAGAATAAATCATATTTACTTGTATTAAGAGGAGGAAAAGTATTATGGAGACACCTATATTTTAATTCCAATGATGATGATAAGGCCCCAAACACCCATCGTAGAGGGGTACATATAGAATTGTTAAAATTATATCTAGTTGGTTATCGAATAATTCAACATCACTCATATTCATAAAAATATTCAAAACCATATAGACAATTCCCTACAGGTTTTCCAAATAAACTATATAAGTTATATGATGAATTAAAAAAAAATCCTAATAATGATCAAGGGTTCTCAGTTAGTAGTATACTGGGATCTCTACATTCCAATGGTGTTGTTACCACACAAATTCAAAATCACGGAGTGTAATATAGATTTAATCATAAGAATAATTTTGTTATTTTATATATGGAGTTACTTGTAAGAGAGAGTAAGTGATAATAAGAGTGAGGAAGTTTATTGAAGAATAAACCATAATGATATAGTACTTTAGAGCCTATCACGGGTTCTATACATTCTATAAAAAATGTAATGGAAATTTCCTCAAAATGATGGTCATAGGATTTATAATAATTTTATGAATAGGGATCGTGGTGGACCATTTTTTGTATTGTTTGTGAATTAAATGATAAAACCCCGTTGATTCCAATTGAGATATTTTAAATAATGTTACTAAGAAATTAATGGGGATTTATCCTTTCCATGTTTAATGGTAAAAAGGGTCTCATAAGTACTATTACTCACTTATAGAAACAATGGAGATAAGGTTATTAGCGAAGACTATTTTATGGATGGATCCCAAGAGTTATGAATTATTATGGAATGTGAGGAATGTTGGCATCAAGATATTAGGGGACCCTTTGGAAGTCCAAAGAATTGTCGATTTTATCAAATCCCATTTCATGGATAAAATGAAATATATTGATGAAATATTACAAATAGCCTTACTGAATAATATGATTGTGACTAACAAATAAAATATTTATAGTCATCTTCAAAATATAATTCTATGATGAAGGGATATAATATTAATACAGTCATGGAGGAAAAAAATCATTTGGTTTTGTTGTAATGTCTCAGACCCTAGTATCATAGAGATGGTTCACTACATTGTTACATTAGTGCTATTTATAAGAGATAACATTCCAAAGGATTAAGTAGTTTTGTAACTTTTAAAAAGATGATATAAACCTAATTGTTACATTACAAAATAAAATGTAAGAAAACAAAGAAAATACATTGGAAAAATATGTATTCTCCTATACTATCCATGCATGTCAATGATAATATACATCTTGGAATATCAGGGAAAAAAGTAAATTGGTGGGACCTGATTATAAGTCCCTATCCTTAAACCTTACTTAATCTTGAGTTATTACAAGATTACACATTGATGATCTTTTCGGGTTTAGAGTTTTAGAGAATTAGATCATAAAACTTGCATTACATTCCACATATAAACAAAGTGGTTACATAAAATAGTATTCTTCATTCCCATCAATGGAAACATATTTAAAATAAAACATGGATTCTTTCTTGACACTTCCTTGACACTATCATCATATCATGTACCTTTCCCTTGACCTGTGAAAAACATTTCAAAAAACTTAGGATGAGCATAAAAAGCTCAGTAAGGGATATAAAAATATGGAAAGGAAACATGGGTACATATATACATAAGAATGAGATCATAATTTACCCATAAAACATAAGCACTTTAACATACCTCATCAAATCATGAATAAATCATAGAAATCATAAGACATAAAGGTAACTTGAGGCATTCATAACATTCTTACGTAGGGAGTAACCCTCTTGGTTACATTTGGAATACACATCACAGTATATTCCCTAAATCTCTTCGGAGAAACCTTAACGTTTCACTCCTTCTCAATACCCAATGCATTGGAGAGATATATCGGGCTCACTCGCCCATAGTTTATCACGGAACCACCCGTCTTTATAATAATGCCCAAGAACCTCAACATAATCGTATCACATAAAACATGCATCAAGGAAACATAACATTTCCACCTTTCAATAACAAGATATCAATACAACACGTTGATATAAAAACATTATGAAAACCATTTTCAATACCAAAATAAAAGAAAAGTAAAACACAGTATTTATTTTTCTTTTAAAAAGAAGGTATGGCTTGTAGAAGAAGCCGAAACCCAAATAATGGTCACGGCGGCAGAGAAGTCGTTGTCGCCGCATACGTACGACAAAAACATTCCCTTTTGTCATTTTGTAAAATTCTTCGTATAAAAAATATTCCTTTTGGATAAACGTAAAATTCAAAGGGGTTTATACACCAAATAAAAGAAAGTTGTGTATAAAATAAAATATGCCTCAATGAAAGGAGATTGAGACGAAGTCCCATACCTCGGGTCCGACTTGACTCGATCATTCTTTAATGTCCTGAATAATAAACTTGAGTTAATTTCTACTTTCTTAAGAACCTTTTTCATGTTCATTTTTCCTTTTATATCACTTACTTCCATGTCATGAACACTATGTAATTATTTAAGTTAATAACGGTCGTTTTAACGATCATTGGTACTTGAGTCAAAAATAAAGCCTTTATAATTACAAGTTGTTCATGTATCCATTATATCCAGAATTATAATCATGATGCATATATCATATATATATCCAGTATATACATGCATTTATAATATTACATAATCATTTAGAGGTATGAAATGAAATGCACCGTTCATGGAGACGGTAAGCCGTACGTACGCATGAACGCTACTTTTATTTCTATTTCATATTTTATAGAATGGAATCATAATGATAAAAAGGTATATTATAATTCCAGTATAATATCATATATAATATCATATTTCCATCCTTTATACGTCCCACATATGGTATTTAATGAATCAAATCAGTTTGAGGGGGCGGTAGTCCGCACTTCCTTAAATGAAGATATTGCGTTCACCCATAATGGAAACCATAAAGGTATGCCCAAAATGAAAAATACATAAGCTTAAGGAAAACATAAACATATTATACATCATATATAAATATAGTTTCATCTTAATGGCCACATTTGAAGGTGTGAAAGGAATGTTGAACAATCATCGTTTCGGGAGGCATAAATTCACCATCCACGGAAACAGTATGTTCTTTAACCATTATATGTAGGTGTGTGTAAGTGTAGATTTAATCCTTCTTATAACAACATCCTCGTATATTGAAGATACTGGATTTGTTACAAAAGAAATGAATAAAAAGGGTTTAGGGGGTTGGAGAAGCAAAATAAAACAAACAGACTCAAGTGAATACATTACCTTAAAATCGGGTAACTCCTTTTGGTTTGAGCTCAAAGGCTTCCTTGGGAATACTTTTTCCCAAAGTGAGTCTTAAAGGAGTAATAGAGGGAAGTGGAGAGAAAAAATGGGTAGGGGTTGGCCGATCCAAAGGCTTTGGGAGTGTGGGTAAGGAGGTAGAGGTGGGGGCCTTTTATAAGAGGAGAGGAGGGGCACTCTTGGAAAGTAAGGATAAGTTACTTTATTTTAAAAAGAGTTTCGGATTACAAAGGTCCCAAATTGATATAATTCGAGGATAAGGTGATAAGGGTTCGAAATACACCCATCCAATAGGTTTTGGACATGTGTAGGTCATAGATTTTACATTATATTTTCATTTTATTTAAATCATTTATTAATGGGGTAATCGCTACATCATTATGATGTCATAAATAAATTTATATATTTAATGTAAAAAAATTATAAAATAAATACTGTGATGTAGGAAATATTTTTATCTTTCCAATGACTATTTATATTCAAAATTATAACTTGTATAACACCATGTAAAAATTGTATTAGTAAAAAATCTCATGTTTGTGTCATTTTTTACTTTAACATTAAATAAAAAGTTATTTATGTCATTTCCCAACCAAAGTGGCTCCATGGGGTCCCCAAGTTGACCCATGGCTTTTCTTGGTCGGCCATGACACATCCCATAATATTAGGACATGTGTCTAGGTCATTTCATATTATTAAAACATTATTTTTACCTTAAACTAAACTAATTACCACTAATCGCGATTATACACATAAAAGTCACTATTCACCAAAAAATTATTTTAATCTCATTGAACCACATTTTACATATTAATGAAAACAATTTATGTCAGATTTTTGAAAATCAAATCACAGAGGTGGTAAAATTTCATTTAAACGAAAAATCAGTTTCTTTAACTACCACTTAGTGGTTTCACTATTCATCAAAAATTGATGTTTTTCAGAAAGATACCAAAACTTCACCCTAAGCTATATTTGATATTCTGAATTCAAAAATGATGTCTATTTTAAAAAATTCAAATCATATAAGTTACATAAATTAATTTAATAATTAATTCCTGCTGTCATGACAGATAGCATGTTTTTATGAAACAATAAGTATCAAAAGATTGACACCAGTTTAAGTCCAATTTCAAAGTGAAATTTATTCCAATGACCACCATTGGATTAAATGGTAAAAATATATTATAATTTAAATTCGAAACCAACTCAAAAGATAATCTAATCATATAAATAAATTATATTAAAAAGTAGTTTTGATGTAAAATGCAGTATTTTTCACTATTCATAAAAAAATGAACATTGTCAGAAAAATACCAAAAATTCACACAAAGTAAATTTTGATGTCCAAATCATAAAGAGTAAGTTTATTTTGACAAATATAGATTATAAAATTTTCAAAAGTTTAATTTAAAAAAGGTATGCCATGAAAAGCCAGTAAAACAATCTTTTAAAAATATTAGTGTATTCCATGCTTAAGATTGGATTTATTATCATTTTAAGCCTCTAAAACACTATCTAGTTCATTAATAGACATAGATAAAAATATAAATTATTCATTACTTACTTGGGATGTTACATCCTTCCCCCCTTTAGAAAATTGCATCCCCGCAATTTATTTACTTATCGAATAAATGGGGGTACTTATCCCTCATTGCAATTTCAGATTCCCATGTTGCCTCTTCAATCATGTGGTTTTTCCACAAAACTTTTACCTGGTGAATCACCTTATTCCATAACACTTTCTCCCTATGGTGAAGAATCTGGACTGGTTTTTCCTCATAAGATAGGTTCTCTTCCAGCTGAACTACCTCTGGACTCAAAACATGAGATGGATCTGGCATATACTTTCTCAACATCGAAACATGAAAAACATTGTGTGCCTGAGATAAAATCGGAGGTAAAGCCACTCGATAAGAAACTGATCCAACTCTCTCCAGAATTTCATATGGTCCAATGAACCTTGGACTCAGCTTTCCTTTCTTACCAAATCACATCACAGTTTTCCATGGTGATACTTTGAGAAAAACATGATCACCTACCTCGAAAGATAGATCCTTCCTCCGGTTATCCGCATAACTCTTCTGCCTGCTCTGAGCTGTTCTCATGTGTTTCTGTATCAACTGAACTTCTTCTGCAAAATCTTCTACCAATTCTAGTCCCATTAACTTCCTTTCACCCACTTCATCCCAGAACGCTGGAGTTCGACACCGCTTCCCATATAATGCCTGAAATGGTGCCATTTGTATACTAGAATGAAAACTGTTATTATATGAAAATTCAACCAAAGAAAGATGTTGGTCCCAACTTCCCTGATAATCCATTGAACAAGCTCGTAGCATATCCTCCAAGGTCTGAATTGTTCGTTCTGACTTCCCATCTGATTGAGGATGAAAAGCTGTACTAAAATTTAATTCAGTACCCAACGACTTTTGAAGGCCTTTCCAAAAGTTAGAAGTGAACCTGGGATCTTGGTCAGATACAATGGAGAGAGGAACTCCATGTAACCTGACTACCTCTTTAAGATACAAACGGGAAAGTTGATCTAGGGAAAAAGTATCTCGTATAGCAAAGAAATGAGCAGATTTGGTCAAGTGATCAACAATAACCCAGATTGCATTATTACCTCGAGATGTCTTCAGTAATCCCACAACAAAGTCCATGGATATATTCTACCACCTCTACTCTGGCACTGGTAATGGCTGAAGCATCCCTTTCGGTAACTGCCGCTCTGATTTAACCTGTTGACATGTCAAACACTTCACAGTAAAATCAGCAGTATCTATTTTCATTCCATCCCACCAGTAATACTCCCGCAGATCTCTATACATCTTAGTACTGCCTGGATGAACTGAAAACGGAGAACTATGAGCTTCACATAACAACTCTCTCTTCAACTATGAATCACAAGGCACGCACAATATCTTCCCTAATCTCAATACACAATCATTATCAATGTTGAATTCAGGCAACTTACCTTTCTGAACCAGCTCTACCTTTTTCTGCAACTCACTGTCTTGCTTCTGTGCTTTCTTGATTCTATCTGATAGAGATGATCTCATTGACACCTGAAACAAAACAGAAGAACTTCCTGCACCAACAACTTCTATGCCAATGTTCATCAAATCCTTAACCAAAGGATCACGTTCCAAACTCAACATTGCTAAAGAAGCATTACTTTTTCGACTCAAAGCATCAGCAACTTTATTTGCTTTTCCCGGATGGTAATGAATTTTACAATTATAATCCTTGATTAATTATAGCCATCTTCTTTGTCTCATGTTAAATTCTTTCTGAGTGAATATATACTTTAAACTTTTGTGATCGGTATATATTTCACACTTTACTCCATACAAATGATGCCTCCAAATTTTTAAAGCGAAAACAACAGCAGCTAATTTCAAATCATGTGTAGGGTAATTTACCTCATGAGTTTTCAACTGTCATGAAGCATAAGCAATTACCTGATCATTTTTCATTAGGATGCAACCAACTAATTTCAATGAAGCATCAATGTATATAACAAACTCACCATTCCTGGAATGTAGTGCCAAAACTGGAGCATTCAACAACATTTTTTTCAGTTCCTGAAAACAATCATCACATTCTTTTGTCCAGATAAACTTAACACCCTTTCGAGTTAGCTTAGTCATTGGACTAGATAACCGTGAAAAATTTCTAACAAACCTTCGGTAATAGCCTGACAAACCAATGAAACTACGAATCTCGGTTACATTTGTGGGTCTTGGCCATTCTTCCACAACTTTTGTTTTTGCAGGATCAACAGTTATTCCATCTTTAGAAACAATATGACCAAGGAAAGAAATTTGTTGCAACCAAAAATCACACTTGCTGAATTTTCCATACCGTTTCTTTTCTTTTAAGGTTTGCAAGATAACCCTTAAATGTCTTTCATGCTCCTCTTTACTTTTAGAAAACACCAAAATATCATCAATGAAAACCACCACAAACTTATCCAAGAACTCATGGAAAATTCAATTCATTATGTCCATGAATACAGCAGGTGCATTGGTTAGCCCAAAAGGCATTAATACAAATTCATAATGGCCATATCTTGTACGGAACACGGTCTTCGGAATATCTTCCTCCTTTACCTTCAACTGATGGTACCCCGATCTCAGGTCAGTATTTGAAAAAAACTGAGCTCCCTGGAGCTGATCAAACAAATCATCGATATGAGGAAATGGATATTTGTTCTTAACAGTGATATTATTCAAGGCCCTATAATAAATGAAAAGTCTCATTGAACCATCATTCTTTTTTAAGAAATAAAATAGGAGCACCCAATGGTGATGTGCTAGGTTGAATGAAACCTTTCTCTAATAAATCTTTCAATTGCTCCTTCAACTCTAAAAGTTCAATTTGAGACATTCAATAAGGGGGTTATGAAATTGGCTTCGCATCAGGAACTAAGTCAACAGTAAACTCAACTTCCGAATCTGGTATTATTCCAGGCAACTCATCAGGAAAAACATCAGGATACTCATTTACCACTGGCACATAATTAATCTGAATAGTTCCTTTATTTTCAACGATGTGTGCAAGGTAACATTCATTTCCATCTTTTACAAGTTTCTTGGCCTCTTAATAAGTTATCAACAGAATGGGTTCATTCTTGTACACAAACTGAAAGTCTTTCTGAAAAGAAACTTCTTTAGTTCTACAGTCAATATTAACATGGTAAATAGAGAGCCAATCCATACCCAGGATAACATCAAACTCTACTAGAGGTAGAACAATAAGGTTTGCAAGTAGATTCTTTCCATAGATAAGGATAGGAAGATTCTTATAAATTATTTTTTCCTCAACATTTCCCCCAGGTGTTTTTACCACAAGTTCAGAAGTCATTTCTTGAGATGGTATTCCCATTTTACTAGAAAAGGTTTCAGAGATGAAAGAATGTGTAGACCCCGAATCAATCAACACACTGGCATAATCTGAAAAAACAAACAAAGTACCTGATACAACTTCATTTGATGGCCCGACATCTGCTGAAGTAGTTGCAAAGGATTTCACCACACCTTTCTGCTTGTAGTCTAACTGCTTCCCATCACTCAAGCTCTTTTTCGGACACTCGTTTGCATAGTGACCCATCTCATTGCACTTATAACATTTCACTAACTTTAAATCAAATTTGGTCTTACCATAACCTTGATCCTTTTCAGTTCAATCACGAGCCTTATGTCCCATCTTACCACATTGGTAGCACTTTCTAGAATTCAGAAGACATTCCCCAGCATGCCTTTTGTCACATTTATCACAAACTAGAAACTTAGTTTTCTTACCATCAGACTTTTTTGAAGAATTTTTACCTTTCTCCTGCCACCTTGGTCTCTTCTTCTGTTGGTTGTTATAGAACACTTGATCATCGGAAAACTCCATTTCCACCTTCTCAGCACATAGAACAAGCTTTTCATAACTTTTAAACTCACGAGAAGCTAATTCCCTTCGATATTTTGGCTTTAATCCTGAGTAAAAATGATTGGTTTTACTATCAAGGTCTCAGATAAAATTTGGAGCATACCTTGCCAATCGAGTGAACCTTTTTTCATAGGCAGCCACTGAGTCTTCCTCTTGCCTCAATTCCAAAATTGCTTTTCCATCCTAAGTCGAACATCCTTAGGAAAATAATTCTCAAGAAACATACCTTTGAATTCATCCCAGTCCAGAGCATCAGTCTCATTAGCGTCCCTGATATTTTTAACCATAGACCACCACTGATCTGCCTCACCCTCCAAACGGTAAATAGCAAGACTAACCATTTGATTGTATGAACACCCCATGACATCGAAAATCTTCTCCAGTGCTTTAATCCACCTTTTAGCTAACACAGGGTCAGATGATCCTCTTAATAATGGGGGATGTTGCCTCATGAAATGTTCCACCACTGACATGTTCCTCTGCGGTTGATCTGGCTGATCTCGTGCATGGATACCACCACCATTTATAGCCTGAGTCAATTGTGCCATCACTACAACAAACTGTTCAGTTCCAATTCCAACCATCTCGGGATGCTGATTCGGAAGGTTATTTCCTTCTGTATGCCTTCCTAGCACTACTTCCCTGTTTCCTCTGCAGAAAACCATTATGAACAAACATGTCTTAGATGAAGCAACATGGTAATCTTCAAATGCTATATCATTTCAAAAAAAATATTTTTGGATAATCATTTAATAGAATTCTAACTCCTAAAGTTATCTAAACCGACCTTTGATACCAACTATAAGGCCCCAGCCTTAAACCTTACTTAATCTTGAGTTATTACAAGATTACACATTGAGGATCTTTTCGGGTTTAGAGTTTTAGATAATTAGAACATAAAACTTGCATTACATTCCACATATAAACAAAGTGGTTACATAAAGATATTATTCTGCATTCCCTTCAATGGAAACATATTTAAAATAAAATATGGATTCTTTCTTGACACTTCCTTGACACTATCGTCATATCATGTACCTTTCCCTTGACCTGTGAAAAACATTTCAAAAAACTTGGGATGAGCATAAAAAGCTCAGTAAGGGATATAAAAATATGGAAAGGAAACATGGGTACATATATACATAATAATGAGATCATACTTTACCCATAAAACATAAGCACTTTATCATACCTCATCAAATCATGAATAAATCATAGAAATCATAAGACATAAAGGTAACTTGAGGCATTCATAACATTCTTACGTAGGGAGTAAACCTCTTGGTTACGTTTGGAATACCCATCATAGTATATTCCCTAAATCTCTTCGTAGAAACCTTAACGTTTCACTCCTTCGTGTTACCCAATGCATTGGAGAGCTATATCGGGCTCACCCGCCCTTAGTTTATCACGGAACCACCCATCTTCATAATAATGCCCAAGAACCTCAACATAATCGTATCACATAAAACATGCATAAAGGAAACATAACATTTCCACCTTTCAATCACAAGATATCAATACAACACGTTGTTATAAAAACATTATGAAAACCATTTTCAATACCAAAATAAAAGAAAAGTAAAACGCGGTATTTATTTTTCATTTAAAAAGAAGGTATGGCTTGTAGAGGAAGCCGAAACCCAAATAATGGTCACGACAACAGAGAAGTCGTTGTTGCCGCATATGTACGACAAAAACATTCCCTTTTGTCGTTTTGTGAAACGCTTCCTATAAAAAAGATTCCTTTTGGATAAACGTAAAATTCAAAGGGGTTTATACACCATATAAAATAAAGTTGTGTATAAAATAAAATATGCCTCAATGAAATGAGATTGAGACGAAGTCCCATACCTCGGGTCTGACTTGACTCGATCGTTCTTTAATGTACTGAATAATAAACTTGAGTTAATTTCTACTTGCTTAAGAACCTTTTTCAAGTTCATTATTCCTTTTATATCACTTACTTCCATGTCATGAACACTATGTAATTATTTAAGTTAATAACGGTCGTTTTAACGATCATTGGTACTTGAGTCAAAAATAAACCCTTTATAATTACAAGTTGTTCATGTATCCATTATATCTAGAATTGTAATAATGATGCATATATCATATATATATCTAGTATATACATGCATTTATAATATTACATAATCATTTAGAGGTAAGAAATGAAATGCACCGTTCATGGAGACGGTAAGCCGTACGTACGCATGAACGCTACTTTCATTTCTATTTCGTATTTTATAGAATGGAATCATAATGATATAAAGGTATATTATAATTCCAGTATAATATCTTATATAATATCATAGTTCCATCCTTTATACGTCCCACATGTGTTATTTAATGAATCAAATCACTTTGAGGGGGCAGTAGTCCTCACTATCTTAAATGAAGATATCGTGTTTACCCATAATGGAAACCATAAAGGTATGCCCAAAATGAAAAATACAGAAGCTTAAGGAAAAAATAAACATATTATATATCATATATAAATATATTTTCATCTTAATGTCCACCTTTGAAGGTGTTAAAGGAATGTTGAACAATCATCGTTTCGGGAGGCATAAATTTACCATCCACAGAAACAGTATGTTCTTTAACCATTAGATGCTGGTGCGTGTAAGTGTAGCATGAATCCTTCTTATAAAAACATCTTAGTATATTGAAGATACTGGAGTTGTTACAAAATAAATGAATAAAAAGGGTTTAGGGGGTTGGAGAATCAAAATAAAACAAACGGACTCAAGTGAATACATTACCTTATAATCGGGTAACTCCCATTGGTTTGAGCTCAAAGGCTTCCTTGGGAAGACTTCTGCCCAAAGTGAGGCTTCAAGGAGTAATAGAGGGAAGTGGAGAGACAAAATGGGCAGGGGTTGGCCGATCCATAGGCTTTGGGAGTGTGGGTAAGGAGGTAGAGGTGGGGGCCTTTTATAAGTGGAGAGGAGGGGCACTCTTGGAAAGTAAAGATAAGTTACTTTATTTTAAAAAGAGTTTCGTATTGAAAAGGTCCCACATTGATATAATTCTAGAATAAGGTGATAAGAGTTCTAAATCCACTCATACAGTAGGTTTTGGACATGTGTAGGTCATAGATTTTACATTATCGTTTCATTTTATTTAAATCCTTTATTAATGAGGTAATCGCTACATCATTATGATGTCATAAATACATTTATTTATTTAATGTCAAAATTTTTTGAAAAAAATACTATAATGTAGGAAATCATTTTATATTTCTAATGAATATTTATAATCAAAATTCTGACTTGTATAACCCCATGTAAAAATTGTTTTAGTAAAACATCTAATGTTTGTGTCATTTTTATTTTAACATTAAATAAAAAGTTATTTATGTCATTTCCCAACCAAAGTGGCTCCATGGGGTCCCCAAGTTGACCCATGGCTTGTCTTGGTCGGACATGACACATCCAATAAGGTTAGGACATGTGTCTAGGTCATTTCATATTATTAAAACATTATTTTTACCTTAAACTACACTAATTACCACTAATCGCGATTATACACATAAAAGTTACTATTCACAAAAAAAATTATTTTAATATCATTGAAACACATTTTACATCTTAATTACAACCATTTATGTAGGATTTTTGAAAATCAAATCATATAGGTGGTCAAATTTTATTTAAACGAAAAATCAGTTTCTTTAACTACCACTTAGTGGTTTCACTATTCATCAAAAATTGAAGTTTTTCAGAAAGATACCAAAACTTCACCCTAAGATATATTTGATATTCTGAATTAAAAAATGATGTCTATTTTACAAAATTCAAATCATATAAGTTACATTAATTAATTTAATAAGTAATTCTCGTTGTCATGACAAATAGCGTGTTTTTATGAAACAATAAGTATCAAAAGATTGACACCAGTTTAAGTCCAATTTCAAAGTGAAATTTATTCCAATGACCACCATTGGATTAAATGGTAAAAATATATTCTAATTTCACTTAAATACCAATTCAAAAGATAATCTAATCATATAAATAAATTATATTAAAAAGCAGTTTTGATGTAAAATGCAGTATTTTTCACTATTCATTAAAAAATAAACATTGTCAGAAAAATACCAAAAATTCACACAAAGTAAATTTTGATGTCCCAATCATAAAGAATAAGTTTATTTTGACAAATATAGATTATAAAATTTTCAAAAGCTTAATTTAAAAAAGGTTTTCCATCAAAAGCCAGTAAAACAATCTTTTAAAAATATTAGTGTATTCCATGCTTAAGATTGGATTTATTTTCATTTTAAGCCTCTAAAACACTATCTAGTTCATTAATAGACATAGATAAAAAGATATATTATTCATTACTTACATGGGATGTTACATCCTTCCCCCCTTTAGAAAATTGTGTCCCCGCAATTTATTTACTTATCGAATAAATGGGGGTACTTATCCCTCATTGCAATTTCAGATTCCCATGTTGCCTCTTCAATCATGTGGTTTTTCCACAAAAACTTTACCTGGTGAGTCACCTTATTCTGTAACACTTTCTCCCTGTGGTCAAGAATCTAGACCGGTTGTTCCTCATAAGATAGGTTCTCTTCCAGCTGAACTACCTCTGGACTCAAAACATGAGATGGATCTGGAATATACTTTATCAACATCGAAACATGAAAAACATTGTGTACCTCAGATAAACTCGGAGGTAAAGACACTCGGTAAGCAACTGATCCAACTATCTCCAGAATTTCATATGGTCCAATGAACCTTGGACTCAGCTTTCCTTTCTTACCAAATCGCATCACACTTTTCCATGGTGATACTTTGAGAAAAACATGATCACCTACCTCGAAAGATAGATCCTTCCTCCGGTTATCTGCATAACTCTTCTGCCTGCTCTGAGCTGTTCTCATGTGTTTCTGTATCAGCTGAAATTTTTCTGCTAAATCTTCTACGAATTCTAGTCCCATCAACTTCCTTTAACCCACTTCATCCAAGAAAGCTGGAGTTCGACACCGCTTCCCATATAATGCCTGAAATGGTGCCATCTGTATACTAGAATGAAAACTGTTATTATATAAAAATTCAACCAAAGAAAGATGTTGGTCCCAACTTCCCTGATAATCCATTGAACAAGCTCATAGCATATCCTCCAAGGTCTGAATTGTTCATTCTGACTGCCCATATGATTGAGGATGAAAAGCTGTACTAAAATTTAATTCAGTACCCAACGACTTCTGAAGGCCTTTCCAAAAGTTAGAAGTGAACCTGAGATCACGATCAGATACAATGGAGAGAGGAAATCCATGTAACCTGACTACCTCTTTAAGATACAAACGGGAAAGTTGATCTAGGGAAAAAGTATCTCGTATAGCAAGGAAATGAGCAGATTTGGTCAAGCGATCAACAATAACCCAGATTGCATTATTACCTCGAGATGTATTCGGTAATCCCACAACAAAGTCCATAGATATATTCTCCCATTTCCACTCAGGCACTGGTAATGGAAGAAGCATCCCTTTCAGTAACTTCCGCTCTGCTTTAACCTGTTGACATGTCAAACACTTCACAGTAAAATCAGGAGTATCTCTTTTCATTCCATCCCACCAGTAATACTCCCGCAGATCTCTATACATCTTAGTACTGCCTGGATGAACTGAAAACGGAGAACTATGACCTTCACATAACTACTCTCTCTTCAACTGTGAATCACAAGGCACACACAATCTCTTCCCAAATCTCAAAACACAATCATTATCAATGTTGAATTCAGGAAATGTACCTTTCTGAACCAGCTCTACCTTTTTCTGCAACTCACTGTCTTGCTTCTGTGCTTTCTTGATTCTATCTGATAGAGATGATCTCACTGATACCTGAAACAAAACAGAATAACTTTCTGCACCAACAACTTCTATGCCTAAGTTCATCAAATCCTTAACCAAAGGATCACGTTCCAAACACAACATTGCTAAAGAAGCATTACTTTTTCGACTCAAAGCATCAGCCACTTTATTTGCTTTTCCTGGATGGTAATGAATTGTACAATTATAATACTTGATTAATTATAGACATCTTATTTGTCTCATGTTCAATTATTTTTGAGTGAATATATAATTTAAACTTTTATGATCGGTATATATTTCACACTTTACTCCATACAAATGATGCCTCCAAATTTTTAAAGCGAAAACAACATCAGCTAATTTCAAATCATGTGTAGGGTAATTTACTTCATGAGTTTTCAACTGTCATGAAGCATAAGAAATTACCTGATCATTCTGCATTAGGATGAAACCAAGTCCTTTCAATGAAGCATCACTATATATATCAAACTCACCATTCCTGGAATGTAGTGCCAAAACTGGAGCATTCACCAATCTTCTTTTAATTTCCTGAAAACAATCATCACATTATTTTTTCCAGATAAACTTAACACCCTTCTGAGTTAGCTTAGTCATTGGACTAGATAACCGTGAAAAATTTCTAACAAACCTTCGGTAATAGCCTGCCAAACCAAGGAAACTACGAATCTCGGTTACATTTGTGGGACTTGGCCATTCTTCCACAACTTTTGTTTTTGCAGGATCAATAGTTATTCCATATTTAGAAACAATATTACCAAGGAATGAAATTTGTTGCAACCAAAACTCATAGTTGCTGAATTTTCCATACAGTTTCTTTTTCTTTTAAGGTTTGCAAGATAACCCTTAAATGTCTTTCATGCTCCTCTTTACTTTTAGAAAACACCAAAATATCATCAATGAAAACCACCACAAACTTATCCAAGAACTCATGGAAAATTCTATTCATTATGTCCATGAATACAGCAGGTGCATTGGATAGCCCAAAAGGAATTACTACAAATTCATAATGGCCATATCTTGTACAGAACGCGGTCTTCGGAATATCTGCCTCCTTTACCTTCAGATGATGGTACCCCGATCTCCGGTCAATCTTTGAAAAAAACTGAGCTCCCTGGAGCTGATCAAACAAATCATCGATATGAGGCAAAGGATATTTGTTCTTAATAGTGATATTATTCAAGGCCCTATAATCAATGCAAAGTCTCATTGAACCATCTTTCTTTTTAACAAATAAAACGGGAGCACCCCATGTTGATGTGCTAGGTCGAATGAAACCTTTCTCTAATAAATCTTTCAATTTCTCCTTCAACTCTAAAAGTTCAATTTGAGACATTCGATAAGGGGGTTTTGAAATTGGCTTAGCATCAAGAACTAAGTCAACAGTAAACTCAACTTCCCGATCTGGTATTATTCCAGGCAACTCATCAGGAAAAACATTAGGATACTCATTTACCACTGGCACATCATTAATCTGAATAGTTCCTTTATTTTCAATGATGTGTGCAAGGTAACATTCATTTCCATCTTTTACAAGCTTCTTGGCCTCTTGATAAGTTATCAACAGTAAGGGTTCATTCTTGTACACAAACTGAAAGTCTTTATGAAAAGAAACTTCTTTAGCTCTACAGTCAATCTTAGCATGGTAAATAGAGAGCCAATCCATACCTAGGATAACATCAAACTCTAATAGAGGTAGAATAATAAGGTTTGCAAGTTGGTTCTTTCCACAGATAAGGATAGTAAGATTCTTATAAATTCTTTTTGCCTCAACATTTCCCCCAGGTGTTTTTACCACAAGTTCAGAAGTCATTTCTTGAGATGGTATTCCCATTTTACTAGAAAAGGTTTCAGAGATGAAAGAATATATAGACCCCGAATCAAACAACACACTGACATAATCTGAAAAAACAAACAAAGTACCTGATACAACTTCATTTGATAGCCCGACATCTGCTGAAGTAGTTGCAAAGGATTTCACCACCCCTTTCTTCTTGTAGTCTAACTGCTTCCCATCACTCAAGCTCTTTCTCGGACACTCGTTTGCATAGTGGCCCATCTCATTGCACTTATAACATTTAACTAACTGTAAATAAAATTTGGTCTTACCTTCACCTTGATCCTTTTCAGTGCAATCACGAGCCTTATGTCCCATCTTACCACATTGGTAGCACTTTCCAGAATTCAGAAGACATTCCACAGTATGCCTTTTGCCACATTTATCACAAACTGGAAACTTAGTTATCTTACCATCAGACTTTTTTGAAGAATTTTTACCTTTTTCCTACCACCTTGGTCTCTTCTTCTGTTGGTTGTTATAGAACACTTGATCATCGGAAAACTCCATTTCCACATTATCAGCACATCGAACAAGCTTTTCATAACTTTTAAACTCACGAGAAGCTAATGCCCTTCGATATTTTGGCTTTAATCCTGAGTAAAAACGATTGATTTTACTATCAAGGTATCGGATAAAATTTGGAGCATACCATGCCAATCGAGTGAGCCTTTCTTCATAGGAAGCCACTGAGTCTTCCTCTTGCCTCAATTCCAAGAATTGCTTTTCCATCCTAAGTCAAACTGCCTTAGAAAAATACTTCTCAATAAACATACCTTTAAATTCATCCCAGTCAAGAGCATCAATCTCATTAGTGTCCCTGATATTTTTAACCATAGACCACCACTGATCTGGCTCACCCTCCAAACTGTATATAGCAAGACTAACCTTTTGATTGTCTGAACACCCCATGACATCGAAAATCTTCTCCAGTTCTTTAATCCGCCCTTCAGCTAACATAGGGTCAGATGATCCTCTGAATAATGGGGGATGTTGCCTCATGAAATGTTCCACCACTGACATGTTCCTCTGCGATTGATCTGGCTGATCTCATGCATGGATACCACCACCATTTATAGCCTGAGTCAACTGTGCCATCACTGCAAAAAACTGTTCAGTTCCAATTCCGACCATCTCAGGATGCTGATTCGGAAGGTTATTTCCTTCTGCATGCCTTCCTATAACTGCTTCCCTGTTTTCTCTGCAGAAAACCATTATGAAAAACATGTCTTAGATGAAGCAACATGGTAATCTTCAAATGCTATATCATTTAAAAAAAATATTTTTGGATAATCATTTAATAGAATTATAACTCCTAAAGTTATCTAAACCAACCTTTGATACCAACTATAAGGCCCCAGCCTTAAACCATACTAAATCTTGAGTTATTAAAAGATTACACATTGAGGATCTTTTTGTGTTTAGAGTTTTAGAGAATTAGATCATAAAACTTGCATTACATTCCATATATAAACAAAGTGGTTACATAAAGATAGTATTCTTTATTCCCATCAATGGAAACATATTTAAAATAAAACATGGATTCTTTCTTGACACTTCCTTGACACTATCATCATATCATGTACCTTTCCCTTGACCTGTGAAAAACATTTCAAAAAACTTGGGATGAGCATAAAAAGCTCAGTAAGGGATATAAAAATATGGAAAGGAAACATGGGTACATATATACATAAGAATGAGATCATAATTTACCCATAAAACATAAGCACTTTAACATACCTCATCAAATCATGAATAAATCATAGAAATCATAATACATAAAGGTAACTTGAGGCATTCATAACATTTTTACGTAGGGAGTAACCCTCTTGGTCACGTTTGGAATACCCATCACAGTATATTCCCTAAATCTCTTCAGAGAAACCTTAACGTTTCACTCCTTCGCGTTACCCAATGCATTGGAGAGCTATATCGGGCTCACCCTCCCTTAGTTTATCACGGAAGCACCCGTCCTCATAATAATGCCCAAGAACCTCAACATAATCGTATCACATAAAACATGCATAAATGAAACATAACATTTCCACCTTTCAATCACAAGATATCAATACAACACATTGATATAAAAACATTATGAAAACCATTTTCAATACCAAAATAAAAGAAAAGTAAAACATGGTATTTATTTTTCTTTTAAAAAGAAGGTATGGCTTATAGAGGAAGCCGAAACCCAAATACTTGTCACGGCGGTGGATAAGTCGTTGTCGCCGCATACGTACGACAAAAACATTCCCTTTTGTCATTTTGTGAAACGATTCTTATAAAAAAGATTCCTTTGGATAAATGTAAACTTCAAAGGGGTTTATACACCATATAAAAGAATGTTGTGTATAAAATAAAATATGCCTCAATGAAAGGAGATTGAGACGAAGTCCCGTACCTCAGGTCCGACTTGACTCGATCATTTTTTAATGTCCTGAATAATAAACTTGAGTTAATTTCTACTTGCTTAAGAAACTTTTTCAAGTTCATTATTCCTTTTATATCACTTACTTCCATGTCATGAACACTATGTAATTATTTAAGTTAATAACGGTCGTTTTAACGATCATGGTACTTGAGTAAAAAATAAACCCTTTATAATTACAAGTTGTTCATGTATCCATTATATCCAGAATTATAATCATGATGCATATATCATATATATATCCAGTATATACATGCATTTATAATATTACATAATCATTTAGTGGTAAGAAATGAAATGCACCGTTCATGGAGACGGTAAGCCGTACGTACGCATGAATGCTACTTGCATTTCTATTTCGTATTTTATAGAATGGAATCATAATGATATAATGGTATATTATAATTCCAGTATAATATCATATATAATATCATAGTTCCATCCTTTATACATCCCATGTATGGTATTTAACGAATCAAATCACTTTGAGGGGGCGGTAGTCCGCACTTCCTTAAATGAAGATATCGCGTTTACCCATAATGGAAACCATAAAGGTATGCCCAAAATGAAAAATACAGAAGCTTAAGGAAAACATAAACATATTATATATCATATATAAATATAGTTTCATCTTAATGGCCACCTTTTAAGGTGTTAAAGTAATGTTGAACAATCATCGTTTAGGGAGGCATAAATTCACCATCCACGGAAACAGTATGTTCTTTAACCATTAGATGTAGGTGTGTGTAATTGTAGCTTGAATCCTTCTTATAAAAACATCCTAGTATATTGAAGATACTTGAGTTGTTACAAAATAAATTAATAAAAAGGGTTTAGGGTGTTGGAGAAGCAAAATAAAACAAACAGACTCAAGTGAATACATTACCTTAAAATCGGGTAACTCCATTTAGTTTGAGCTCAAAGGCTTCCTTGGGAAGACTTCTGCCCAGAGTGAGGCTTCAAGGAGTAAGAGAGGTAAGTGGAGAGACAAAATGGGCAGGGGTTGGCCAAGCCAAAGGCTTTGGGAGTGTTGGTAAGGAGGTAGAGGTGGGGGCCTTTTATAAGAGGAGAGGAGGGGCACTCTTGGAAAGTAAAGATAAGTTACTTTATTTTAAAAAGAGTTTAAGAATCAAAAGGTCCCAAATTGATATAATTCGAGGATAAGGTGATAAGGGTTCTAAATCCACCCATGAAATAGGTTTTGGACATGTGTAGGTCATAGATTTTACATTATCTTTTCATTTTATTTAAATCCTTTATTAGTGAGGTAATCGCTACATCATTATGATGTCATAAATACATTTATTTATTTAATGTCAAAAAATTATAACAAAAATACTATGATTAATGAAATCTATTTATATTTCCAATGACTATTTATAATCAAAATTCTGACTTGTATAACCCCATGTAAAAATTATTTTAGTAAAACATCTCATGTTTGTGTCATTTTTACTTTAACATTAAATAAAAAGTTATTTATGTCATTTCCCAACCAAAGTGGCTCCTTGGGGTCCCCAAGTTGACCCATGGATTTTATTGGTCGGCCATGGCACATCCAATAAGGATAGGACATGTGTCTAGGTCATTTCATATTATTAAAACATTATTTTTACCTTAAACTACACTAATTACAATTAATCGTGATTATAAACATAAAAGTTACTATTCACCAAAAAATTATTTTAATCTCATTGAACCACATTTTACATCTTAATGACAACCATTTATGTCGGATTTTTGAAAATCAAATCACAGAGGTGGTAAAATTTCATTTAAACGAAAAATCAGTTTCTTTAAATACCACTTAGTGGTTTCACTATTCATCAGAAATTGAAGTTTTTCAGAAAGATACCAAAACTTCACCCTAATATATATTTGAAATTATAAATTCAAAAATGATTTCTATTTTGCAAAATTAAAATCATATAAGTTACATTAATTAATTTAATAATTAATTCCCACTGTCATGACAAATAGCGTGTTTTTATGAAACAATAAGTATCAAAAGATTGACACCAGTTTAAGTTCAATTTCAAAGTGAAATTTATTCCAATGACCACCATTGGATTAAATGGTAAACATATATTATAATTTAACTTCAAAACAAATTCAAAAGATAATCTAATCATATAAATAAATTATATTAAAAAGCATTTTTGATGTAAAATGCAGTATTTTTCACTATTCATTAAAAAATGAACATTATCAGAAAAATACCAAAAATTCACACAAAGTAAATTTTGATGTCCCAATCATAAAGAATAAGTTTATTTTGACAAATATAGATTATAAAATTTTCAAAAGTTTAATTTAAAAAAGGTTTGCCATCAAAAGCCAGTAAAACAATCTTTTAAAAATATTAGTGTATTCCTTGCTTAAGATTGGATTTATTATCATTTTAAGCCTCTAAAACACTATCTAGTTCATTAATAGACATAGATAAAAAGATCTATTATTCATTACTTACATGGGATGTTACATCCTTCCCCCTTTAGAAAATTGCATCCCCACAATTTATTTACTTATCGAATAAATGAGGGTACTTATCCCTCATTGCATTTTCAGATTGCCATGTTGCCTCTTCAATCATGTGGTTTTTCCACAAAACCTTTACCTGGTGAATCACCTTATTCCGTAACACTTGCTCCCTGTGGTCAAGAATCTGGACCGGTTGTTCCTCATAAGATAGGTTCTCTTCCAGCTCAACTACCTCTGGACTCAAAACATGAGATGAATCTGGCATATACTTTCTCAACATCGAAACATGAAAAATATTGTGTACCTGAGATAAACTCGGAGGTAAAGCCACTCGGTAAGAAACTGATCCAACTCTCTCCAGAATTTCATATAGTCCAATGAACTTTGGACTCAGCTTTCCTTTTTTACCAAATCGCATCACACTTTTCCATGGTGATACTTTGAGAAACACATGATCACCTACCTCGAAAGATAGATCCTTCCTCCGGTTATCCGCATAACTCTTCTGCCTGATCTGAGCTGTTCTCATGTGTTTCTATATCAGCTGAACTTTTTCTGCTAACTCTTCTACCAATTCTAGTCCCATCAACTTCCTTTCACCCACTTCATCCCAGAAAGCTGGAGTTCGACACCGCTTCCCATATAATGCATGAAATAGTACCATCTGTATACTAGAATGAAAACTATTATTATATGAAAATTTAACCAAAGAAAGATGTTGGTCCCAACTTCCCTGATAATCCATCGAACAAGCTCGTATCATATCCTCCAAGGTCTGAATTTTTCGTGCTGACTGCCCATCTGATTGAGGATGAAAAGCTTTACTAAAATTTAATTCAGTACCCAACGACTTCTGAAGGCCTTTCCAAAAGTTAGAAGTGAACCTGGGATCACGGTCAGATACAATGGAGAGAGGAACTCCATGTAACCTGACTACCTCTTTAAGATACAAACAGGAAAGTTGATGTAGGGAAAAAGTATCTCGTATAGCAAGGAAATGATCATATTTGGTCAAGCGATCAACAATAACCCAGATTGCATTATTACCTAGAGATGTCTTCGGTAATCCCACAACAAAGTCCATGGATATATTCTCCCATTTCCACTCAGGCACTGGTAATGGCTAAAGCATCCCTTTCAATAACTGCCTCTCTGCTTTAACCTGTCGACATCTCAAACACTTCACAGTAAAATTAGCAGTATCTCTTTTCATTCCATCCCACCAGTAATACTCTCGCAGATCTCTATACATCTTAGTACTGCCTGGATGAACCGAAAACGGAGAACTATGAGCTTCACATAACAACTCTCTCTTCAACTGTGAATCACAAGGCACACACAATCTCTTCCCAAATCTCAAAACACAATCATTATCAATGTTGAATTCATGCAACTTACCTTTCTAAACCAGCTCTACCTTTTTCTGCAACTCACTGTCTTGCTTCTGTGCTTTCTTGATTCTATCTGATAGAGATGATCTCACTGATACCTGAATCAAAACAGAAGAACTTCCTGCACCAACAACTTCTATTCCAAAGTTCATCAAATCCTTAACCAAAGGATCACGTTCCAAACGCAACATTTCTAAAGAAGCATTACTTTTTCGACTCAATGCATCAACCACTTTATTTTCTTTTCCCAGATGGTAATGAATTGTAAAATTATAATTCTTGATTAATTCTAGCCAGCTTCTTTGTCTCATGTTCAATTCTTTCTGAGTGAATATATACTTTAAACTTTTGTGATCGGTATATATTTCACACTTTACTCCATACAAATAATGCCTCTAAATTTTTAAAGCGAAAACAACAGCAGCTAATTTCAAATCAGGTGTAGGGTAATTTACCTCATGAGTTTTCAACTGTCGTGAAACATAAGTAATTACCTAATCATTCTACATTAGGATGAAACCAAGTCCTTTCAGTGAAGCATCATTGTATATAACGAACTCACCATTCCTAGAAGGTAGTGCCAAAACTGGAGCATTCCCCAATCTTCTTTTCAGTTCCTGAAAATAATCATCACATTCATTTGTCTAGATAAACTTAACACCCTTCCGAGTTAGCTTAGTCATTGTACTAGATAACCATGAAAAATTTCTAAAAAACCTTCGGTAATAGCCTTCCAAACCAAGGAAACTACGAATCTCGGTTACATTTGTGGGTCTTGGCCATTCGTCCACAACTTTTGTTTTTGCAGGATCAACAGTTATTCCATCTTTAGAAACAATATGACCAAGGAAAGAGATTTGTTGCAACCAAAACTCACACTTGCTGAATTTTCCATACACTTTATTTTCTTTTAAGGTTTGCAAGATAACCCTTAAATGTCTTTTATGCTCCTCTTTACTTTTAGAAAACACCAATATATCATCAATGAAAACCACCACAAAATTATCCAAGAACTCATGGAAAATTCTATTCATTAATTCCATGAATACAACAGGTGCATTGTTTAGCCCAAAAGGAATTAATACAAATTCATAATGGCCATATCTTGTACGGAACACGGTCTTTGAAATATCTGCCACTTTTACCTTCAGCTTATGGTACCCCGATCTCAGGTCAATCTTTGAAAAAAACTGAGCTCCCTGGAGCTGATCAAACAAATCATCGATATGAGGCAAAGAATATTTGTTCTTAACAGTGATATTATTCAAGGCCCTATAATCAATGCAAAGTCTCATTGAACCATCTTTATTTTTAAAAAATAAAACAAGAGCACCCCATGGTGATGTGCTAGGTCGAATGAAACCTTTCTCTAATAAATCTTGCAATTTCTCCTTCAACTCTAAAAGTTCAATTTGAGACATTCGATAAGGGGGTTTTGAAATTGGCTTAGCATCAGGAACTAAGTCAATAGTAAACTCAACTTCCCGATCTGCTATTATTCCAGGCAACTCATCAAGAAAAACATCAGGATACTCATTTACCACTGGCATATCATTAATCTGAACTGTTCTTTTATTTTCAACGATGTGTGCAAGGTAACATTCATTTCCATATTTTACAAGTTTCTTGGCCTCTTGATAAGTTATCAACAGTAAGGGTTCATTCTTTTACACAAACTGAAAGTCTTTCTGAAAAGAAACTTCTGTAGCTCTATAGTCAATCTTAGCATGGTAAATAGAGAGCTGATCTATACCCAGGATAACATCAAACTCTACTAGAGGTAGAACAATAAGGTTTTTAAGTTGGTTCTTTCCACAGATAAGGATAGGAAGATTCTTATAAATTCTTTTTTCCTCAACATTTCCCCCAGGTGTTTTTACCACAAGTTCAGAAGTCATTTCTTGAGATGGTATTGCCATTTTACTAGAAAAGGTTTCAGAGATTAAAGAATGCTTAGACCCCGAATCAAACAACACACTGGCATAATCTGAAAAAACAAAGTACCTGATACAAATTCATTTGATGGCCTGACATCTGCTGAAGTAGTTGAAAAGGATTTCACCACCCCTTTCTGCTTGTAGTCTAACTGCTTCCCATCACTCAAGCTCTTTTTCAGACACTCGTTTGCATAGTGACCCATCTCATTGCAGTTATAACATTTCACTAACTCTAAATCAAATTTGGTCTTACCTTTACCTTGATCCTTTTCAGTGAAATCACGAGCCTTATGTCCCATCTTACCACACTAGTAGCACTTTCCATAATTCAGATGACATTCCCTAGCATTCCTTTTGCCACATTTATCACAAACTGGAAACTTAGTTTTTTTACCATCAGACTTTTTTGAAGAATTTTTACCTTTCTCCTGCCACCTTGGTCTCTTCTTCTATTGGTTGTTATAGAACACTTGATCATCAGAAAACTCCGTTTCCACCTTCTCAGCACATCGAACAAGCTTTTCATAACTTTTAAATTCACGAGAAGCTAATGCCCTTCGATATTTTGGCTTTAATCCTGAGTAAAAATGATTGATTTTACTATCAAGGTCTCAGATAAAATTTGGGGCATACCTTGCCAATCGAGTGAACCTTTCTTCATAGGTAGCCACTGAGTCTTCCTCTTGCCTCAATTCAAAGAATTTATTTTCCATCCTAATTCGAACAGCCTTAGGAAAATACTTCTCAAGAAACATACCTTTGAATTCATCCCAATCGAGAGCATCAATCTCATTAGCGTCCCTGATATTTTTAACCATAGACCACCACTGATCTGCCTCACCCTCCAAACGGTAAATAGCAAGACTAACCTTTTGATTGTCTGAACACCCCATGACATCAAAAATATTCTCCAGTTCTTTAATCCACCCTTCAGCTAACATAGGGTCAGTTGATCCTCTGAATAATGGAGGATGTTGCCTCATGAAATGTTCCACCACTGACATGTTCCTCTGCGGTTGATCTGGATGATCTCGTGCATGGATACCACCACCATTTATAGCCTGAGTCAACTGTGCCATCACTGCAACAAACTGTTCAGTTCCAATTCCGACCATCTCGGGATGCTGATTCGGAAGGTTATTTCCTTCTGTATGCCTTCCTAGCACTGCTTCCCTGTTTCCTCTGTGGAAAACCATTATGAACAAACATGTCTTAGATGAAGCAACATGGTAATCTTCAAATGCTATATCATTTCAAAAAAAATATTTTTGGATAATCATTTAATAGAATTATAACTCCTAAAGTTATCTAAACCAAACTTTGATACCAACTATAAGGCCCCAGCCTTAAACCTTACTTAATCTTGACTTATTACAAGATTACACATTGAGGATCTTTTCGGGTTTAGAGTTTTAGAGAATTATATCATAAAACTTGAATTACATTCCACATATAGACAAAGTGGTTACATAAAGATAGTATTCTTCATTCCCATCAATGGAAACATATTTAAAATAAAACATGGATTCTTTCTTGACACTTCCTTGACACTATCCTCATATCATGTACCTTTCCCTTGACCTGTGAAAAACATTTCAAAAAACATGGGATGAGCATAAAAAGCTTAGTAAGGGATATAAAAATATGGAAAGGAAACATGGGTACATATATACATAAGAATGAGATCATACTTTACCCATAAATCATAAGTACTTTAACATACCTCATCAAATCATGAATAAATCATAGAAATTATAAGACATAAAGGTAACTTGAGGCATTCATAACATTCTTACGAAGGGAGTAACGCTCTTGGTTATGTTTGGAATACCCATAACAATATATTCCCTAAATCGCTTTGGAGAAACCTTAACGTTTCACTCCTTCGCGTTATCCAATGCATTGGAGTGCTATATCGGGCTCACCAGCCCTTAGTTTATCACGGAACCACCCGTCTTGATAATAATTCCCAAGAACCTCAACATAATCGTATCACATAAAACATGCATAAAGGAAACATAACATTTCCACCTTTCAATCACAAGATATCAATACAACACGTTGATATAAAAACATTATGAAAACCATTTTCAATACCAAAATAAAAGAAAAGTAAAACATGGTATTTATTTTTCTTTTAAAAAGAAGGTATGGCTTGTAGAGGAAGCCAAAACCCAAATAATGGTCACGACGGCGGATAAGTCGTTGTACCTGCATACGTACGACAAAAACATTCCCTTTTGTCGTTTTGTGAAACGCTTCATATAAAAAAGATTCCTTTTGGATAAACGTAAACTTTAAAGGGATTTATACACCATATAAAAGAAGGTTGTGTATAAAATAAAATATGCCTCAATGAAAGGAGATTGAGACGAAGTCCCATACCTCAGGTCCGACTTGACTCGATCGTTCTTTAATTTCCTGAATAATAAACTTGAGTTAATTTCTACTTGCTTAAGAACCCTTTTCAGGTTCATTATTCCTTTTATATCACTTACTTCCATGTCATGAACACTATGTAATTATTTAAGTTAATAACGTTTGTTTTAACGAGCATTAGTACTTGAGTCAAAAATAAACCCTTTATAATTACAAGTTGTTTATGTATCAATTATATCCAGAATTATAATCATGATGCATATATCATATATATATCCAGTATATACATGAATTTATAATATTACATAATCATTTAGAGGTAAGAAATGAAATGCACTATTCATGGAGACGGTAAGCCGTACGTACGCATGAACGCTACTTTCATTTCTATTTCATATTTTATAGAATGGAATCATAATGATATAAAGGTATATTATAATTCCAGTATAATATCACATATAATATCATAGTTCCATCCTTTATACGTCCCACATATGGTATTTAACGAATCAAATCACTTTAAGGGGGCGGTAGTCCGCACTTCCTTAAATGAAGATATCGCGTTTACCCATAATGGAAACCATAAAGGTATGACCAAAATGAAAATTACAGAAGTTTAAGGAAAACATAAACATATTATATATCATATATAAATATATTTTCATCTTAATGGCCACCTTTGAAGGTGTTAAAGGAATGTTGAACAATCATCCTTTTGGGAGGCATAAATTCACCATCCACGGAAACAGTATGTTCCTTAACCATTAGATGTAGGTGTGTGTAAGTGTAGCTTGAATCCTTCTTATAACAACATCCTAGTATATTGAAGACACTGGAGTTGTTACAAAAGAAATGAATAAAAAGGGTTTAGGGGGTTGGAGAAGCAAAATAAAACAAACAGACTCAAGTGAATACATTACCTTAAAATCGGGTAACTCCCTTTGGTTTGAGCTCAAAGGCTTCATTGGGAAGACAAAGTGAGGATTCAAGGAGTAATATAGGGAAGTGGAGATACAAAATGATCAGGGGTTGGCTGAGCCAAAGGCTTTGGGAGTGTGGTTAAGGAGGTAGAGGTGGGGGCCTTTTATAAGAGGAGAGGAGGGGCACTCTTGGAATGGTAAGATAAGTTACTTTATTTTAAAAAGCGTTTCAGATTCAAAAGGTCCCACATTGATATAATTAAAGGATAAGGTGATAAGGGTTCTACATCCACCCATACAATAGGTTTTGGACATGTTTAGGTCATATATTTTACATTAACTTTTCATTTTATTTAAATCCTTTATTAATGAGGTAATCTCTACATCATTATGATGTCATAAATACATTTATTTATTTAATGTAAAAAAATTATAAAAAAACTACTATGATGTAGGAAATCGTTTTATATTTCCAATGACTATTTATAATCAAAATTATGACTTGTATAACCCCAAATAAAAATTGTTTTAGTAAAACATCTCATGTTTGTGTCATTTTTACTTTAACATTAAATAAAAAGTTATTTATGTCATTTCCCAACCAAAGTTTCTCCATGGGGTCCCCAAGTTGACCCATGGCTTTTATTGGTCGGCCATGACACATCCAATAAGGTTAGGACATGTGTCTAGGTCATTTCATATTATTAAAACATTATTTTTACCTTAAACTACACTAATTACCACTAATCGCGAATATACACATAAAAGTTACTATTCACCAGAAAATTATTTTAATCCCATTGAACCACATTTTACATATTAATGACAACCATTTATGTCGGATTTTTGAAAATCAAATCACAGAGGTGGTAAAATTTCATTTAAACGAAAAATCAGTTTCTTTAACTACCACTTAGTGGTTTCACTATTCATCAAAAATTGAAGTTTTTCAGAAAGATACCAAAACTTCACCCTAAGTTATATTTGATATTATGAATTCAAAAATGAAGTATATTTTACAAAATTAAAATCATATAAGTTACATTAATTAATTTAATAATTAATTCCCGCTGTCATGACAAATAGCGTGTTTTTATGAAACAATAAGTATCAAAAGATTGACACCAGTTTAAGTCCAATTTCAAAGTGAAATTGATTCCAATGACCCCCATTGGATTAAATGGTAAAAATATATTCTAATTTCACTTCAAAACCAATTAAAAAGATAATCTAATCATATAAATAAATTATATTAAAAAGCAGTTTTGATGTAAAATGCAGTATGTTTTCACTATTCATTAAAAAATGAACATTGTCAGAAAAATACCAAAAATTCACACAATATAAATTTTGATGTCCCAATCATAATGAATAAGTTTATTTTGACAAATATAGATTATAAAATTTTCAAAAGTTTAATTTAAAAAAGGTTTTCCATCAAAAGCCAGTAAAACAATCTTTTAAAAATATTAGTGTATTCCATGCTTAAGATTGGATTTATTTTCATTTTAAGCCTCTAAAACAATATCTAGTTCATTAATAGACATAGATAAAAAGATCTATTATTCATTACTTACTTGGGATGTTACACTGATGCTCAATAAGGGTAAGAATACATCAATATCATTCATAAATAAACATAAAAAATAGGGTAAGGTGATTATCTAAAAACACATTCCATTAAAACATATTCTTGATCATAATATTATAAAAATAAAATATGATCAAATAATTACATATAAATAATCATTTAATAATTAAAGACAACCATAGATATTATAATTGTTTGTATCGTGAGACCAAATAATGTATCAAGGAACTATAACATCGATCACCTATCAATAAATAATTCCAATTAATTCCTCATACTAAATGGGATAATCATAATAAACATATACATTATCACGACCCGTCCCCTGGGGCCTGTGTCGTGACTACCCTAAGCCATCCTTCCATAGGCCAGGGGCTGGCGACTAGCACCAAAGGAGTAATTCCATAAAAATGGGAAAGAATTTCCTTTTATAACCTCTAAACACACATAATAGAGCACAAGCGGGAAACAAAACACTAAGTAAAAGTTTATAAAAGAAGCATGTCAAAATTAAAATGGTTCAGAAATAAAAGCCCAACTATAAAGTACAAGGAACTAAAAGTACAACTAAATAAAATAAAATTAGTCATTGGGACATCCTTTGAGGTTTCTACCTAAAGGGTAGGTACAGATCGCCTCTTTAGCACTCTAGGTACATCCTTCTCCACCGTGTACCACCACACCATATGGTCCACCTCCGGGTACTGTCCGGTCCTAGTGCTCTCAGCCTCAGTATGCATTGTCTGTCATCTGCATTCAACACAACAAGGTGTGGGCATATCCTGTGCATGGGTGAGTATAACGATTCTTAGTAGGGACCCCAAGACCCACAAGGTCTCACAAAAATGAACAAGGATAATCCATAACTTATAAAATCAACAGATAACCCAACATAGGTATATGCCCATACATATACCTATGTTATCAAGTAATCCATCTCAATCACGAGGAAAACAAAAAAGTTACTGACTCTTCTAAACCATGATTTTATTCTAGGGGGTTAGTATCATTTGAAACCAATGGATTATGGAGAACACCTCCTCTATCGAGTATAGTTGGAATATCGCCACAACCAGACGCTTCTCACTAACCTTGGACTGCTGAGGTACTTCTCTTGTTGAGTACCATGGGTCTCCTGTGTCACACAGAGGCTCTCCCCACAATGGGTCTGCATCCACAACCATGGGATCCCCCTCATAGCCAGCAGAGGTACTCCTCCTGTTGAGTAATGTGGGTCTACTTCCACAACCAGACACTCCTCCATCGTGGTTCTGCCACCACAACCAGGCGCTCCCCACTGGGCAAGTCGAGTCACTCTGATTCAATCATTCAGTAGTTGTCAAGTCTCATCCAGCTACAAGGTTCCCACACAAATTCTCACTCATCTTTAGAAGATCCGATCCACACGGTACTGGTTGATAATACACTACCACGAAGTTCAACGGGGAAATATCCCAATGTTTCGCCATGCCATTGGGGTCTCAGCGCAACTGACGGTGCATCAATCAGACACTCGTTCTTTGAGTTATTAGCAATTTGGTCCAGGTGGCCCGGTTGGATTCATGCACTACCCAACCTGACCGTATCTCAACTATACCCCAAACTCTAGTGGGGTATAATCAAAGTGACCGTCATGCTCTAAGATTACCATGGCCGCTGAAAGTTCGTCAAACGGATGCCAGTGCCACAGATATGTCCAAAGAAGGTAAAGGGTCGTAGTGGGCACAGGTCTGGTCCGACCTGGACCGACCCAGCATGGGTTGACTCAGTTCGGGTCGACCCAGCATGACCTGTTGGGTCTGGCCCGACTTGTTAGGTGGTCCATCCCATTATGTTTGGCATGGCCCACTGGGCCTAGCACAGCAGGCCGTGAGAGAACGGATCGGTCGCGAGGGCACGTACCGACCGTGGGTCGGTGTGAGGGAGGTTCGACCTGAAGGGTGTTGCGTGGGAGTCTCATATGAGAGGGCATCGCGAGGGCGCGACTCAGCCCGGAGGGCACCACGAGGAGCTAGATCGGGGCGGTGAGGCTTGGTGACGGGGGTGGGGCGGCCGGGACTGGGAGGCCTACTCAGCCGGGGCGTCGTGGCGCGTGCGGATGGAGGTGCCGTGGGGCGCGTCGGGCGTGCACGGAGGCCGGATCAGCCGCGAAACGAGAGGGCGCCACAATGGATGCAGGAGGCATGACAGCCGGGAATAGGGGCACAGTGTGGCCGGAGCACGACATGGCCGGGGTGCGGCGTGGCTCGGGCTAGTTAGACCGGTGTGAGGCGCCGCCAACGGGCAGCGTGTATGAGGCCGGGTAGTTCGGCCCAGGGCGGCGGAGCGTCACAGGGGAAACATAGGTGGCCTTCATCACCCAGGTCGCCTAGTCACCATGCCTAAGAACATCACAAAGAAAAATGATAGAGGGGGTCGAGAAATGTTAGTTTGGCCCACACCCTCCATGATTAGGGTGGTATCAATCGGTTCATCAAGAATAGAAACATAAAACAAACATGGAAGATATCAAAAAAACAACAGTTCCCAATAGTCCCTCACTAAATATAAATTCCCCACCTGTAAGAAAAAACATCCGTGGATCAAATTGATAATAAGTTGGTTTGTGTTCTTTGTTTTGGAAGGAAAGAAATAAGGGAATAAAATCAATCACTAAAATCCTTTACCTTTGTTCATTGTTCACTGACAGAGTCGGGTGGAAGAAGAAGGAGTTGTCGTCGTTCGTCACGCCCTCCGCACACTTCCTATTTAGATCATGTGTGTTGGTTCGTTGAAGATGATGAGAAATTATGGTCTGTCATTGAAGATATCCCACATCGTTTTCTTGCGCATTGTGCTTCCGAGGAATAAGTCGAAGACTCTAGTTGCCAGTGTTCTTCGTTAGAAGAAAGTGTTATTCCTTCTTCATTGGGGAGAATATTTCTCTCAAAATCACTTTCCTCCTTTGCCAATAAAAGATTTGGTAGCCAAGAATAATAGATTATAAAATCAATTAAGTCAATTGCATAATAATTCAAATTGGGTGAATTAATTAAGTTGACTCCACTTAATTAATTCATGAGGTTGGCACAATTAAAAGAGAGGAAGGGTTGACACCATTAATGGAGGGGGTGGAGAGACTCTCCCACATTAATTAGGGGAGTTGAGAGGTTTTCCACAATTAAATTTGGGGTTTAGTCCCGAGTCATCCCCAACACCATAAACTCTCCTGGGAGGTTAGGTTCTGGTGGGCCCTACCACCATAACCTCTCATGAGAGGTTATGGTCAAGTGATCCCCACATTTCAACTCCCACAAGGAGGTTTAGTTCTGGTTAACCCCAGCTTTAACATCCTCATGGTGGATCAAAAATAAAATAAAGTGTAGTTCATTTTATTTTATTATTTTCCAAAAAAATACCAAAAAATATTCTTTTATTCTCGACCCACTGGTGTCGAGATGAATGTCTCCATAAGAGAATATCTGTACTGAGAGTTCTACAGTGCCATTAGATTTCAATTCCGAGCACTAGTTCAACTGTTATAAAAACCCGCTCGAACATTCACTGAGCATGCCTGAACAAAACATTAGAAATTGATTCCGTTCACACCGGGTCTCAGAATCATATACCGCCAATTTTTGTAGAATCGTAAAATTCCCATATATTAAAAAAATTACATTGAAATTCCTGGTCTTTACATTCTCCCACCTCAGGGCTTTACGTCCCCATAAGCCACAATGCAACTAGGTAATCAAGTGGGGGTATTGAGCACGCATCAGATCCTCCCACTCCCATGTGCTCTCCTGGAGGTTTCTGTGCTTCCAACGAACGTGCACCAGAGGTATTGACCATCCATGAAGAACCCGATATTGTCGATCCTTAATCTCTACTGGAACTTCTGTAAAATTCTCCCCATCATTGATGTCTAGCTCTCCATGGTCGATGATGTGAGAAGGGTCGTGCACGTATCTCCTCATCTAGGATACGTGGAAGACGTCGTGCACCCGGTGAAAATGAGGTGAAAGAGCTAAGTGGTATGCCACCTATCCAACTCTGATGAGGACCTAAAAAGGTCTGATAAACCTTGGAGCTAACTTACCGCCACAACCATATCTCTATAGACCTCGTCAGGGTGAGACCCGTAGAAAGATGTGGTTGATATCATCAAACTCTATATGTCATTGTCACCTATCGACATACGACTTATTCCTACATTGTGATGTATTCAGCCACTCCTGGATGATCTGCACCATCTCTATGGTATCATGTACCATCTTCGGTCCCACTAATGCTGACTCCCCTGAGTCTGTCCAGTATGAAGGTGATCTGCAAGGTCGCCCGTATAACGCCTCAAAAGGTGACATCCCTATGGTGTATTAATGCTGTTATCTTATGAAAACTCCATGAAAGTTATGTGATCCTCCTAGATACGACCGAAGTCTAGGACACAAGCATGAAGCATGTCATCGATGTTCTAAATGGTCTGCTTGTTCTGGCCATCAATCTGAGGATAGAAGGCGGTGCTCAATCAAAGCTGCGTCTCGAAAGCCTCCTGTAACCCCTTCCATAGCCAAGAAGAAAATCGTGTGATATGATCAAAGATAATCATCAAAGGTACTCCATGTAGCCTAAAAATAACATGTACATAGAGGCATCCCATGCACTCTATGGATCACTGATTTATGATCAGTAGGAAGTGGGTCGACATTGTGAGTCGGTCGATGATCACCCAAATTGAGTCGTGTCCCCTAGATGTATGTGGAATACCCATCACAAAGTCCATGGATATCCCATCCCACTTCCACATTGGGACCTCCAAAGGCTGAACCAAGCCTGCTAGTACCTGATGCCCCACCTTCAATTGCTGATAAGTGAGACACCAAGAGACAAACACTGCAACTGCTTTCCTCATTCCCAGCCACCAGTACTATCGTTGGAGATCAGGATACATCTTCACCACTCTTGGATGTACCACTAGAGGGGATGTGTGAAACTCTTTCAACACATCCTCCTAAAGTGACATTGTTACTACGGTACCTCCTCTGAAGAGGATGACGTGATCCATACCTTCAGAATATTCATCAGGTGTCTCTCTTGTGGATATCTAGGCACGTTGTGCCTCACAGTCAACATCTCCACACTACGCCTCCCCGACTCACTAAAATTGTGGGGGAGTGACTGTAAGATATTTAATGTAGGTTTCTACATCTCTATCCACAAAGGATATCTTTAAATCATCGAGATACTCTGTCACCTCACCTGAAATCTCTATACCCAATCTCATACTGAGTTCATCTGCAAAAACGTTCCCTATTCTAGGAGTATCGACTATCTTGAAGTCATAGTCCTGGATAAAATCAATCCATCTTCACTGTCTCAGTTTCAGGTCCTTCTGGGAGAAGATATACCTAAAACTCTTGTGATTACCATATACGGTAAAACACTCACCCATTAGATTTTGACACCACATCATTAAGGATATGACCACTTCTTCTAACTCCAAGTCATGGGTAGCATAGTTCCACTCATGTTTTCTCAGATATCGTGAACCATAAGCAATAAATGATCGCTCCTACATCAGGACACATCCAAGTTCAGTCCCTGATGCGTCACAATATACTACGTAACAAATTCCTTCCTCCGGAAACCTCAAGATGGGGCCAGTAGTCAGCCTCTTCATCAGCTCCTGAAAGCTATGCTGACATCTCTCTGACTACACACAGGGTTTCCCCTTCTTCATCAAGGCAGATAGTGGTGCTGCAGCGTTGGATAAATCTAGCACAAAACTTTAGTAGTATCCATCCAAACCCAGGAAACTACATACCTCCGTCACACTCCTGGGTGGCTCCTAAGAAAGTACGGCTTCAATCTTCACTAGATCCACTAAAACACCAGCCTCTGAGATGAAATGTCCCATAAAGTGAATATCCTGAATCCGGAACTGGAACATTGAGAGCTTACCATAAATCTTGTGCTCTCGGAGTGTTTCTATTACTGCCCGCAAATTGTAGGCATGCTCCTCCTCAGTAGTCGAGTAGATCAGAATATCATCGATGAAGAATAAGACAAAGAGATCTATGTATGGATGAGTCCCATAAACACTGTTGGAGCATTGGATACACCAAATGGCATAACCAAGTACTTGTAGTGGTCGTACTGACATCCGAAGTCCGTCTTCTGCACATCCTTGTCTCGAACTATGAGATGGTGATAGCCTGATCTGAGATCTATTTTCGAGAACCGTTGTGCTCCCTTCAATAGATCAAAGAGTTCGTCAATCATTGGGAGTGGGTACCTATTCTTCATGGTCACCTGGTTCAAGAAATGAAAGTACAAATGAAGCCTCATGCTTCCATCCAACTTCTAGGTGAACAGAATTGGGGCAGGCCAGGAAGAAACATTGGGCCTGATGAATCCTTTCCCCTACAAGTCCTCAGGATATACCCATAGCTCACGAAGCTCTGCAGGATCCATCCAATATGATGGAGTAGATATCGGTGCCATACCGGGTTACAATTAAATGTAAAAGTCCACCTCTCTAAGAGGAGTTAGACCTTGGAAATCATTAGGGAAAACATCTATGTACTAGTCCACCACTACAGGATAGCTCCGACACTCTACATCAACTGCTATGAGGGTAAGGAAACCCAACTGATGAGTGATCGGCTGCACCCTCCTCTGGGTATATCTGTCATGTGCTTTAAAGGATGCCTTCTTGCCGGTGAAGGTAAAACTGATCCCTTCCATGTGGTCACACCGCACATTGGGCCTAATACAATCAATTTGAGAATGGACTATATATAAACACTCCATACCCAAGAAGACATCGTAAGGAATTCATGCCACTACTAGGAGTATCCAGCTGATGATCTCACCTCCTAGAGCAATCTCACACTTCCAGAATTAGTGCGTAATCATCGAATCTACTCCCGTAGGTGTATATAGTTATAAAGATCAATCCAACGACTCAGTTGGAATCTTGGAACTCTGAACGAGGGTAGTGGCAATGAACGAGTGAATGGAACACGTTTCTACAAGTACAAAAAATATGATGGAGTAGACACATATCGTACCTCGAATCATTTACGGAGCACCATGATCGTATGCCTCAGCTTCCTAGAGCTGAGGTCTCCCTTGTCCATCTCCTCCTTGTGGTCAGGGTGGACCTTCTGGGGGTGGTGGTGGTAACACCCTGAAACGTCATCCACCTCTAGGTGCACGGAAAACTCCTCTGCCACATCTGCCTTCTCCATACGGACCACCTCGATCGAATCTATTTCTAGGCCTGGGCAGTCCTTTGATCATCTTCTGATCATCTGAATAGGAGATCGGACAGTCACGAGCCATGTGACCCTACCCTCCGCATGAGTAACACTACCCACTCCTGGAATGTCTGGATCTGTATCTGGTGCCCGCACAACTGATCCGGAGTCATGTGGCCATCCACCTGTAGGTCTCTTCCTCTTGGAAATCTACGACATATATATTCTACTAGCTGCAAAAGACACCGTTGCGTATTAACATGTGGTGGATGTCGCTGCTGGTGGCTGCTCAGCAAGGAAACTCTCAATCAAGAGGGATCTCTCTAACACCCCTCCTATTTTAGGATGATAAGTGAGATCATCTATGCATTGATCTCCTAATGGAGTCCCTGCTAGAAGGTCCAGGCCTTGAATAATGGGTTACACACCATATCGGTGGAGTAGTGTGAGAGGTCTATGAACAACGTTGAGTAATGAGCTACATTCATGCTGCCCTGATGTAGATGAAGTATCTCTTGTATGAGCACTGTGTGAAGAGTATTTGGAACAAAATCTACCCAAAATAGGCTCTTGAAGTCTACCCAAAAAAGCCTCATCTCATTGTGAACCAGGATCATCAATCTCCACAATCTAACCACTATTTCCTATAGAAGGCTGGAAGTAAGAATCACTATGAGGTCTACTGGTGTCCCTACTAGTCGGAAAACTCTCACAATGGCCTCCAACCAATCCTCAACCACATGTGAGTCCGTCTCTCCCCTGAACCATGGTGGCCTCTAGCGCTGGAAGTCATGAAATGCGCTCAAGTGGCGTGCATCATCTGCTACTGGGGTTGGTTGCATCGGTAGCCCATTAGGGAGTGGTACCACTGGTGCCTTTGCTAGAAAAGGTCCCTATACTGAGGTCTCATCACATGGTGGGCTATCTCTGCATACAAATCTCGGGACTCTAGCTGGTCATCTACAGGGAGGTATCCTGAAAGAATCAGATGCGACATGGTCAAAATATTATACCTTGTGAGATGACCTAGATGAGCCGACTTAAAAAAAAAACTTTTGGAAACACACACACAATCAGTGTTTCTATGCACTAAGTTGGAAATCAGAAGTCATGGTCCTGGTGTATGGATACATTGGCCACCACACCAACACTGGAATTCCAGAACTAAGAACTACAATGACTACTATTAACACTATTTCTTCATAGAAAATGACAGATAATAGTCCTAAGTTATGCGGTAGAACCAACTCCTTTGATACAAATTTATCACGACCCATCCCCTAGGGCCCATGCCGTGACTAAGCCAAGCCCGCCTTCCATAGGCCAGGGGCTGGCAATTAGCACCAAAGGCATAATTACCTAAATCAGGGAAGGCATTTCCTTTATAACCTATAAACACACACAACAGAGCACAAGATAGAAAAAAAACACTAAGTAAAACGGTATAACAAAAGTGTGTTGAAAGTGAAAGGGGCCAAAAATAAAAACCCAACTGTAAAGTAAAATAAAATGAAAGTAAAACTGAAGAAAATAGAAACTGCCACAGGGTCGTCCTCTGATGTTCTTACCTGATGGGTAGTTATAGATCACCTCCTCAGCACTCCAGGTCCATCCATTTCCTCCGTTTACCATCACGTCGTATGGTCCACCTCCGGGTACTGTTTGGTCATGGTGCTCTCATCATCAATTAGCGATGTCAGTTGTCTGCATCCATCACAATGAGGTGGGGGCATAGCCCATGCATGGGTGAGTATAACAATACCCAGTTGGGACACCAAGACCCTAAAGTTCTCACAAAAACCAAAAATTATAATCCACAAAGAATGAAGTCAACAGATAACCCTACATAGGTATTTGCCCATACATATACCTAAGTTATCAAGTAAACCATCTCAACCATGAGGAAAACACAAAAGTTACTGAATCAGATCAACCAGGATTTTATTCTAGGGGGTAGTTATATTTTGAATCCTTGGATTCTTGGGAACTCCTCCTCTATCGTGTATAGTGGGGCTTCCGCCACAACTAGGAGAATCCAACTAACCTTTGACTACTGAGGTACTCCTACTATCGAGTATCGTGGGTCTGCTATGTCACACAGAGGTACTCCCCACTCTGGGTCTGCTGCCACAACCAGGCACTCCTCCATCGTGGGTCTCCCGCCACAACCAGGCACTCCCCACTGGGATAGTTGAGTCACTCCGAGTCAATCAGTGAGTAGTCATCAAGTCCCAGCCTGCTAATAGGTTCCCACACAAGTGCTTGATCATCTCTGGAAGATCCTCTCCACTAGATAATGGATGACTATCCACTACCATGATGCCCCACGAAGAAGTATCCCAATAGTCTGCCAAGTCATAGGGGTCTTGATTAGCCACTAAATGAGGCTAATATTCATTGGTAATATATATAATATTCATGTTCTTTATTATTCATAAACACCATTTTAGTGCATTTTACACTTTGAACATCATTTAACATTATGATTGTAATACCTTCTTAAAATGCACTATTATGTGGTACATTTTTGAACATCATTTAAAGTACCAAATGATTCATATGATTATACATATTTTAATTTTATAATTGATATACACTCCAATATGAACATGTTTCATTCAGGGATCAATGGAGAATTCATGGAGGATGATGGAGATATTTGGCAATGAAAGGAAGCAATTCCGGAGAAGGCAGATTGGACATCAGCCCACTGATGAGACTGTGGGGCCCAACATACAGGCCCAATTAATCCCAAATTTCATGGAATTCTATAAGACATGTATAGGAACAAATTACTCTTCAGGAGTTAATTCTGGTTCGGCTTCCATGGTGGTCATTTAGGCGGCCCAATTTAGAGATACAATTCTGGGCCAGATTCTTCGGCCCAGAAAAACATCCCACTAATTTGATCATATCTCGGAATAAAAAACTCCAAATGGGCCCCTATTTTACAGGAGGTTAGAAGACATCCGGAGCTCCATTTTCTTCTTCTATGTCCCACTCTGATTCGGCGTTCTAGAAGGTCTTCCAGATGCGTCTGTTCGGTGGATGAAAACTGGCTGCCACCTCGGGTCAAACGTGGAAAAGTCCAAATTCCACAAGATTTCCACCACCTATAGCCTACCAAAATTAATTAAGATGCTTTTTAATATTGGTGGATCGACCCAAGGCTCCCAAAATTCCTATTTAAGGCAGTGGTGGTGAAGTATTTTAGAATCTTGGATGCTTTGTTTAATTGTAATGTTATGCTGCATTTTTGTTGCCTCAATTTTGTCTTTCACATGTAAGTTGTTCAATTCACTTTAGTTTCTTAATAAAAGTTCTTCTTCTACTCTTATTATGTTGTTCTTAATATAACTTTGATACCGTTGGATCAAGGTGTGAATTTATTCACACCAACCCTTGTGAAATTATTCACACAACGGTGGAGTGATCATTTTATTTTTGTTGTTTTCTTTACTTCTCCATTTCCTCCCTTATGAGTCTACTTTCCGCTTCCATTGAAACCATGGGATCAATGGAGGGCTAACCCACTTATGGTTTGATCCAAGGGAGTAGCAAGGGTCTGGATTGGATGTTATTTATCACCTAATTAATGTATAATCACTTCTTTAATTGGGATTTTTTTTTGATGATTTTTAAACTCCATCGTCCTTGTTGAATTTAAGGCCACACACTTCAAGTACTAATACGATCCTTTACCTTGAAGTGCTCAAAACTTTGATCCTTCAAGTGTATAGGTGATTAGTATTAGAGGGTGTAGTCATTAAACCAGTAAGTGATGATGTTGTTTTATCTCCTTAAATGAACTCATCTCAAATTTAAGAAATTGAAATCATTAAAAAGAAAATACGTCCAATCCACCCCGAGTGATAACCTAGGATCAACTCATTCTTTTAAATTGAATCCACTTAAATATTTTAGATATCTTTAAAACCCATCCAAAATCAATCCAAGTTGGCCACTTCATAGCCAAAAATCCATCCCTTAGGTTGTGTATCTTAGGTATCTTCTTAGGTCTCTGTGGAATCGACAACCCAAGCTACACTACAAGGACCGTTCTACCCTTCTTCTCTTGGGTAAATTTGGGCGTGAACCAAATTTTGGTGCCGTTGCCGGGAACCAAGTAAGTACCTTAGATCCAAAAAAAAAACCTTCTTTCCTCACCTCCATTCTTCTACTCTCCCCCAAGATCTCTTATCTTGTCCCTTTCTCGCTTTTTTTGGGCGCATGTCCGCCTACACCCGCGATTTCTCAAACAGACTAGTTAGGGTGGAAAGTCCTAGGATAGGGGAGTCAAGTGCACCTAAGGGATTGTTTAAATCAGATTCAAATATTCTTGAAACCCCAAAGTCAGAACTTGAAACAAGTCCAATAGAGGGTCATCCACAAAATCAAATTGTAAACCCTGGGGGGAATCAAATGGGAAACCAAAACCAAGAAGCTCCAAACTTAGGGAATGTAGTTGATCAAACCATGAACGACTACCTCACTCCAGCTTGGACCAATGCCCCCTCATGCATTAGAAACAATTCCATAGGTGACACCAACTACATATTCAAACCCCATGTCCTAAACCACCTTCCAACCTTTCATGGGATGGAGTCAGAAATGTCATACCTTCATGTCAAAGAGTTCAACGACATTGTTGAAACCATGTGTCCCCCACATCAACTAGAATCCGCTACGATGAGGCTATTTCCTTTTTCATTAAAGGATCGAGCTAAAAATTGGCTAAACAACTTGAGACCTGCATCAATCCACTCTTGGGACCAACTGCAAAGAGAATTCTACAAAAAATACTTCCCTCATCTCAAAACAATTGCACTTAAAAAGAGCATCCAAAACTTTTTTGAAAAAGAGGGAGAGTCATTTTATGAAACATGGGAGAGGTTCAAAGACACCCTAAACATGGTTCCACACCATGGGTTTTACATACCTAAACAAGTGAGAATTTTCTATGAAGGGTTGGGTCCGGGTAATAAACAATTCATTGACATGATGTGTAATGGAACCTTTAAAAACAAGGCCCCAAATGATGCTTACGAGTATCTTGAAAGTCTGGCTGAACAAAACCAAACTTGGGGAACTTCACCTTATTCTGAAAAGCCACAAAGAACCACTGAAATTCATACACTTAGAGAAGAGGAAAGCCTTAGGGCTAAACTCGCAGCACTCTCTAGGAAGGTTGAAGAGATAGACCTTAGGAAATTCCATGAAATCCAAAATGTAGACCTTGTTTGCACAATTTGTGACAAACATGACCATAAAACAGACAACTACCCAACCATTACATCCATCAAGGATGTTCTTCTAGGAGGACCCCCAGCGGAAGTCAATGCCCTAAACTTTCAAAAGCCCCAATACCAAAACACCTTCAATCCAAGGTACAATGACCACCCAGGCTTCCGATGGAAGGATAACCAACAACATAGCCAACCACAAGGGCAAAATCCTTACCCTCAACAGAACTACCAAACCCATAACCAGTTCCAAACCCAACCTATCCAATACCAACAGCCACCGGTCCATTTTCAACAAACCATCCCACCTCCAAAATATCCCCTGGGATAAACCAACCTACTCAAGCACCAACCCAAACTGTTCCACAAAGCCTACTAGAACAACTATGAAAACAAATGGAGAGGATGAACTCAGAAGTATCTTCCCAAAAACAAGAACTTCAAACCATCAAAACTGGAAAGGCACCCATGCCTACTCAGGCTGTGCCGTCCTCAACTTCAAGGGGAGAGTCAAGTTGTGCTCAAACAACTCATGAACAACTAAAGGCTGTGACTGTTTTAAGAAGTGGGAAATAAATTGTGAAACCTGAACAACTAATTCAGAACCCACCTGAAGATTCAAACTTGGATGAAAATTCAAATGAACCACAAGATCAAACTGAGGAAACTGATAACAATGTGAAAGAAACAACTCTTCAACAAACAACCCCACAACCTTCACCATTTCCTCAACGCATGAGGGGGAAATCCAAGCCTGAACTGAATGAAACGTTGAGGGAAATATTTTCACAAGTCAAGTTGAACATACCCCTTCTCGATGCCATCCAAACTATACCTGCCTACTCAAAGTACCTTAAGGACGTGTGCACTTTTAAAAGAAAATTTTCACATAAAAACCAAGTCCTTTTGGCTGCTAATGTGAGTACCACCATTCAAGGTACAATTCCTCCTAAGTTGAAAGACCCAGGTTGCCCTTACATCAATGTTGAACTAGGAGAAAGCAAAGTTGTCAAAGCCTTGTGTGACCTAGGTGCTAGTGTCAATCTCATCCCATATGCTGTGTACTGCCAGTTAGGCCTAGAAGAACTCCAACCCACATCTGTCACACTTCAACTTGCTGATCGTAGCATTAGGGTTCCAAAGGGGATTTTAAAGGATGTTCTGGTAAAGGTTGAAAACTTCATCTAACCTGCTGATTTCATTGTCCTTGACAACCATCCAAACATAGGAAATAAGGAACAAACCCCAATCATCCTTGGTCGTCCTTTCCTTGCAACAATAAACTCTGTTATTCAAGTCCGAAATGGGAACATGACCATCACCTTTGGGAACATGAGTCTAGACCTGAACATCTATAATGCAAGCTCACAAATAGGGGATGACGAGGATATTCATGAAGTAAACATGATAGGAAGCATTGATAATGAATACATGGAACATCAAGGAATATTTGATGAATGTTTAAGTCAGAATGAGATTGATTTCCTTTGTTCATATGAAGGAATTTTATCTCCTTGGCTTGAATCATTTTCAAATTTCTCTTATGATGAAGTCTTAGGTCCAAAAATCAGTGAAACCTTTCAAGAAACCAATTTCATAGAGACCCCTCTAAATTCCTTCCCTAAATCTGATCAAGCCAATCTAGTAGCTGAAACCTCTACATGTGAGGAATAAATCCTATCTTAACCTCTAAAAAAAGAAATTGATCTTGATCCAATGTCCCAATATTCTACTGAAATTTTGAACCAACCTGATCTTGAATTGAAGGAACTTCCTGCTGCACTAAAGTATGCCTTCCTAGGGGGAAATCAAACACATCCTATTGTCATTTCTTCTTCTCTTGAAGCCAATCATGAGAGGATGCTTCTAGATGTCCTTAGGAAGCATAAGAAATACATTGGTTGGACCCTTTCTGATATTCCTGGGATTAGCCCACTTATCGAGACTCATAGGATTGTTCTGGAATCTGATTCAAAGCCATGTCGTCAACCTCAACGACGACTCAATCCTAATCTCATGGAGGTAGTAAGGAAGGAACTTCTGAAATTGTTGAAAGATGGTATCATATATCCCATAGCTGAGAGTGAATGGGTGAGCCCAATCCAAGTGGTTCCAAAAAAGGCTGGAATCACAGTGATAACCAATGCGGATGGAGAGATTTTTCCAACAAGGGTGAGTAGTGGATGGAGGGTCTGCATTGACTATAGGAAACTAAACTCATTCACCAAGAAGGACCATTTCCCCTTACCATTCATTGACCAAGTCCTTGAGAGAGTGGCAGGTCATGCCTTCTACTGTTTCTTAGATGGGTACTCGGGGTACAATCAAATTGAGGTCTCCCTAGAGGATCAAGGGAAGACTACATTCACATGTCCTTTCGGTACCTTTTCCTTCAAACGCATACCCTTCGGGTTATGCAATGCCCCTGGAACCTTCCAGCGGTGCATGATGGGAATCTTCTCAGACATGGTAGGGGATTTTCTTGAGGTCTTCATGGATGACTTCTCTGTGTTTGGGGATACTTTTGAGGGATGTCTGCAGAATGTGGAGAGAGTCTTGTCAAGATGTGAAGAAAAAAATCTGGTCCTAAACTGGGAAAAATGCCATTTCATGGTTAAAGAGGGACTTGTTCTAGGCCATCTGGTCTCGAGTAGGGGGATTGAAGTTGATAAAGCAAAGGTTGACATCATTCGTCACCTTCCATCACCCAAAACTGTCAAGGAAGTGAGGTCATTATTAGGACATGCTGGTTTCTATAGAAGATTCATCAAGGACTTTAGTTCAATATCCCGTCCCCTTTGTGCTCTCTTAGTAAAGGATGCTCCATTTGTTTGGACAGAAAGCTGTGAGGGTTCATTCTCAACCCTCAAATACTCTCTCACCTCTCCTCCCATTATGAAATCTCCAAATTGGAACCTTCCTTTTGAACTTATGTGTGATGCCAGTGACTTTGCTGTTGGAGCTGTGTTAGGAAAACGTTGTGATAAAACTCCTTATGTCATTGCTTATGCAAGCAAATCCTTAAATGATGCCCAAATCAACTACACCACCACTGAAAAGGAGTTACTTGCTATTGTGTTTGCCTTAGATAAGTTTAGGTCCTACCTCTTAGGATCACCCATCACTGTGTTCACTGACCATTCTGCACTAAAATACCTCTTCCAAAAACAAGATGCTAAGGCTAGACTGATTAGGTGGGTCCTTCTCTTACAAGAATTTGACCTCACAATCAAGGATAAAAAGGGAGTTGAAAATGTTGTAGCTGATCACCTCTCTAGGATGGAATTCAAAGACAAATCAAATCACCTCTCTGTGTCTGATTCGTTTCCTGATGAATACCTATACTCTGTGAGTGACTGCCCTTGGTATGCTGACATAGCAAATTTCTTAGTGACAGGAGTCATTCCAAAATTCTTAGGGACTCAAGCTCGAAGGAAATTTATTTCTGATGTTAGACACTATGTGTTTGATGATCCTTACCTCTATAAGTTCTGCCCTGACCAAGTCATTAGGAGGTGTGTTCCAGAATCTGAACAAGAGTCCATCCTTAAATTCTGTCACAGTGAGGCATGTGGAGGTCACTTTTCCTCTAAGAAAACATCTGCTAAGATTCTTCAATGTGGTCTTTTCTGGACCACCCTTTCAAGGGAATCCTACACATATTGTCAAAGCTGTCCTAGGTGTCAACAAGTAGGGTACATCACAAAAAGGAATCAAATGCCACTCACTCCCATCTTAGTGGTTGAAATATTTGACTGTTGGGGAATTGATTTCATGGGTCCCTTACCAAACTCTCGGGGATACCTCTACATACTCTTAGCTGTTGATTATGTCTCAAAATGGGTTGAGGACATTCCCACAAAATCCAATGATCATCAAACTGTGATTAGATTCCTAAAAGAAAACATATTCTATAGATTTGGAATTCCTAGGGCTATCATAAGTGATCGTGGAACTCATTTATGCAATCGCCCATTCTCATCACTCATGGAGAAGTATGGAAATTCTCACAAAGTGTCCACCGCTTACCACCCACAAACCAATGGTCAAGCTGAGTTAGCCAATCAAGAAATCAAACAAATTCTTGAGAAAACTGTTAATCCATCTAGGAAAGATTGGTCGAGCAAACTCTTAGATGCTCTTTGGGCATATTGAACAGCATTTAAAACTATCCTAGGAATGTCCCCATATAGGTTGGTTTATGGTAAATCATGCCATTTGCCAGTGGAGATTGAGCATAAGGCCTTTTGGGCAATCAAAAAAATGAACTTTGACATTTATTTGGCCGGAATAAAGAGGAAATTGGATCTAAACGAGCTTGAGGAACTTAGGATGGAGGCTTATGAAAATTCAAGGATCAATAAAGCTAGAGTTCAAGCCTAACAGTCTAGGAATATTAAAACTAAACACATTGAACCAGGGAAACCTGTGCTTTTGTATAGTTCTAAACTTCATTTTCACCCGGGAAAGTTGAGGTCTAGATGGTCCGGTCCATACATAGTGCATAAGGTGTACCCCCATGGGGCTGTTGAAATTCAAGATCCCACCAATGGTCAAATATTTAAAGTTAATGGTCATAGAGTCAAACCATTCATAGAACCATTCCAAAAACATGAAGTTGATGAAGACCTGAGTGAACCTACCTTTGATGAAAAAAAACAATTAATCAATAAGGGGTTTAAGTCGAGCTAACGACGTTAAACAAAGCGCTGCACGGGAGGCAACCCGTGGTTTTTATGTTTCTAATTTTTATGAATCATCTTTATTTTTTCAAATACGATTACTTAATCATTTTTATATTTAAAAATAAAAAAATATACTTTTGACCTGTTCTTCTATTATGAGTATGGATGGGTACGAAAGAGGAGCACCATATTCATCCGTGTCACGTGGTGTGATCCTTGAGTAATACCTTACCCAGAAATTTAAAAAGAAGACAATGTATCATCAGTTTATTTTGTTTTTATTATTCAATAGGTTAAGAAAAATAAAAATAAAAATATAATAATACAAAAAAAAAGTCCACGCCATAGGCCGTGGGGCAAACCCCGTCACAACCGGCGAAGCCGCGGGGACTCGAACCCGGGACCGAAGGGAGACAGGGGCGCGCGCTTACCACTGACCTGCGGCTTCTTGTGCTACCTTATTCTATAATTTTTATATATATTCTTATATTTTACTTCCTTTATTATATAAATATATATATATATATATATTGTTTGTTTTGTTTGTTTTGTTTTTTCCTTTTTCCACTAGGGAACTTTGCAAGCGACATGGATATCAAAGGAATAAATTCGAGTGACAAGAACTTCAAACTTCAACCACCAGGTGACTTCATTCCATAATCCTCATTTTCAATTTCCTTTTTAAATTTTTATTCCCTGCCTCTACTCCTTCTAATTTTTCATTTCTTCAAACACTGGGGACAGTGTTGTTTTAAGTTGGGGGGGAGATAAAATAAAAAAATGCTTTTGTGTCAAAAAAAAAAATTGAATGATTTGAAAAAAAAAGTAAATGGAAGGAAAAATTCCTTTAACTTTGAACATGGTAATACACATTGCACACTTTGAAACTGAATATCAAATAATTTAGCATGCCCTGATTCTGATTTTAATCCTTGTATAATTTCATGAGCATAGATTTTGGAAAGTGTGGCTGTCCAATGTGATATTTCATCGTTTATATTTTCATCCAAATAAAAAAAAATGCCACAATGCACGTCCTCTAGACTGTGGGGTACTAATTTGAATTTTCGGGGTCCCATAATAAATAGCATAGGATGGTTTTATTTTTATTAATAATATGAGTATTCAAAAAAAAAATTTTAAAAAAATTTTATTAAAAAATAAATAATAAAAAATAAAAATAAAAATTTGCGTGTAGAGCAATGGATTGATAAAATGCGAGGCTTTCGGCACTTGGGGATCGTGACTCCAGAGTTGTCTAGCCCTGAGTTTTTTCAATCTATCTCTATTTATGGTAATATGACTTTTTTTTTGATTAAGTTAACTCGAGACGATGCCCGAGTATGTGGGTTTCACTTGGTGCCCTAAGGCCTTTGAGTCTGGGAGTCATCGGCAAAGTCTTGCTACATGGGTTAATTTGATTAATTGCAATCTCAATTACTGTAGAAATATTGAAAAAAAAAATCAAAAAAAAGAGGGATGAAGAATACTCATATTAGGATTAAATGTGATTCCACCTAGCGCTTCCATGATTTTCCCCTTGAATGAAAATGAACCCCCATATCTATTGTGATTCACAACACATCATTACACCTAATTGAGTTGGATGAAGAATGATGATGGATTTGATCAAAGTAATGGGCTTGGGATTGGGATCTTCTTATGAAACTATCTCGTATTAAAATATTTTTATGGGTTTCATGATTGTTTGGTATAAGGGTTTTGGTGATCATTGTGTATTAAAATGTTTTTTGGAAAAGGGAATTCGAATTTCATTTTTGATGAGATATATTTTTCTCGGGACTAGCAAAACTCAAGTTGGGGGGTGTGATTAGCCACTAAATGAGGCTAATATTCATTGGTAATATATATAATATTCATGTTCTTTATTATTCATAAACACCATTTTAGTGCATTTTACACTTTGAACATCATTTAAAATTATGATTGTAATACCTTCTTAAAATGCACTATTATGTGGTATATTTTTGAAAATCATTTAAAGTACCAAATGATTCATATGATTATACATATTTTAATTTGATAATTGATCTACACTCCAATATGAACATGTTTCATTCAGGGATCAATGGAGAATTCATGGAGGATGATGGAGATATTTGGCAATGAAAGGAAGCAATTCTGGAGAAGGTAGATTGGACATCAGCCCACTGATGAGACTGTGGGGCCCAACATACAGGCCCAATTAATCCCAAATTTCGTGGTATTCTATAAGACATGTATAGGAACAAATCACTCTTCATGAGTGAATGCTGATTCAGCCTCCATGGTAGTCATTTAGGCGGCCCAAGTTAGAGATACAATTCTGGGCCAGATTCTGCGGCCCAGAAAAACAGCGCACTAATTTGATCATATCTCTGAATACACAACTCGAAATGGTCCCATAATTTACAGGCGGTTAGAACACATCCGGAGCTCCATTTTCTTCTTCTATTTCCCACTCTGATTCGGCCTTCTAGAAGGTCTTACAGATGCGTCTGTTCGGTGGATGAAAACTGGCTGCCACCTCGGGTCAAACGTGGAAAAGTCCAAATTCCACAAGATTTCCACCACCTATAGCCTACCAAAATTAATTAAGATGCTTTGTACTATTGGTGTCTCGACCCAAGGCTCCCAAAATGCCTATTTAAGGCAGTGGTGGTGAAGGATTTTAGAATCTTGGATGCTTTGTTTAATTGTAATGTTATGCTGCATTTTTGTTGCCTCAATTTTGTCTTTCACATGTAAGTTGTTCAATTCACTTTAGTTTCTTAATAAAAGTTCTTCTTCTACTCTTATTCTGTTGTTCTTAATATCAATTTGATACCGTTGGATCAAGGTGTGAATTTATTCACACCAACCCTTGTGAAATTATTCACACAACGGTGGAGTGATCATTTTATTTTTGTTGTTTTCTTTACTTATCCATTTCCTCCCTTATGAGTCTACTTTCCGCTTCCATTGAAACCATGGGATCAATGGAGGGCTAACACACTTATGGGTTGATCCAAGGGAGTAGCAAGGGTCTGGATTGGATGTTATTTATCACCTAATTAATGTATAATCACTTCTTTAATTGGGATTTTTATTTGATGATTTTTAAACTCCATCTTCCTTGTTAAATTTAAGGCCACACACTTCAAGTACTAATACGATCCTTTACCTTGAAGTGCTAAAAACTTTGATCCTTCAAGTGTATAGGTGATTAGTATTATAGGGTGTAGTCATTAAACCAGTAAGTGATGATGTTGTTTTATCTCCTTAAATGAACTCATCTCAAATTTAAGAAATTGAAATCATTAAAAAGAAAATACGTCCAATCCACCCCGAGTGATAACCTAGGATCAACTCATTCTTTTAAATTGAATACACTTAAATCTTTTAGATATCTTTAAAACCCATCCAAAATCAATCCAAGTTGGCCACTTCATATCCAAAAATCCATCCCTTAGGTTGTGTATCTTAGGTATCTTCTTAGGTCTCTGTGGAATCGACAACCCAAGCTACACTACAAGGACCGTTTTACCCTTCTTCTCTTGGGTAAATTTGGGCGTGAACCAGGTCTCAAAGCAACTGATGGCGCATTAATTAGACACCCAGTCTGTGGGTTATTATCCATTTAGTCCCGTGGGGCCCGGTTGGATTCGTGCACGATCCAACCAAAACATATGTCACTTATACCCCAAACTCTAGTGGGCTATACTCATAGGGACCTTCATGCTCCATGATTACTAGGGCCATTAATAGTTCGTTAAACGGACGCCCTATGCCAAATATATTGCCAAAGAATGATAAGGGTTGTAGTGGGCCCGGGTACGGTCTGACCCGGTCCAGGTTGACCTAGCCTAACTCATTGGGTTTGGCCGGGCCCGTTAGGCGGGCCTGGCCATTAGGTTCGGCCTGGCCCATTGCGCCGAGCCCAGCAGGCCGTTAGGGGTCGTGGAGGGCAGCGAGAGCACATACCGGTCACAATGGTGTGGAACGGCCACAGTCGACGCGAGGGAGGTTCAGCCCGAAGGGTGCCGCATTGGAAGCTCATCCCAGAGGGCCCCATGAGGGAGCGCATCGGCTCAGAGGGCACTGCGAGGAGCCGGCACGGACGGGGTGCTGTGGGGCGTCAGACATCAGATCCGTGATGGGTGTGGCGTGCGCAAGGAGGCCGGATCAACTAAGGTTTGGGTGGGAGCCGCGAGGGGCGCGTGAGGTGTGGCGACCGAGAGCTGGGGCGCATGAGGCATGGAAACTGAGAGCCAGGGCACTGTGCGGCTGGGGTGCAGCGTGGCTCGGTCCGGTTCGACTGACATGTGACATGGCTGGCAGGGAGCGCTGCCGGGGCAGTGCGGTTTGGCCCAGGGTGGGGAGTATCACAGGGGCAGCCTAGGTTTCCTTCGTCGCCTTCGTAGCCTTGTCACCATGTCGAAGAATTTCACAAAGAATATTGACAGAAGGGGGTCGGGCCATGTTAGTTTTTCCCACAACATCAGTGTTTAGGGTGTTAGAAATTAGTTTATAAAAAACATAAACATTGAATGAATATGGAAGATATCTTAAAAACATCAATTCCCAATAATCCCTCATTAATGATAAATTCCTAACCCACAAGGAAAAACATCCACTGATAAACTTGAGAATATGTTTGTCTACATTTTTCGTTTTAGAAGGAAAGAAACAAGGGAATAAAATCAATCACAAAAATCCCCTACTTTTGTTCATTGTTCTCTAATGGAGTCATAGGGAAGAAAACAGAGTTGTAGTCAGTCGTCGCATCTGCCGCACACTTCCAATCCCAAGCTTGTGTGTTGGTTCATTGATGACGATGAGGAGGGATGATCATTCATCAAATACATTCCATGTTAGTTTCTTCTGCAAGGTTCTTCCGAGAAAGAAGTCAAAGATTCTCATTGCCAGAGATCTTCATTGGAAGAACATTTTCTTCGTTCTTCATTGGTGAGATCGATTCTCTCAAAAGATCCTTCATCCTTTTCCAACAAATGAATAGGTAGCCAAGAATAATTTATTATAAAATCTATTAATTTGTTGGTATCAGAATTCAAATTGGGTGAATTAATTATGTTGGCTCCACTTAATTAATTAATGAGGTTGACAAAATTAATAGAGAGGAATGGTTGACACCATTAAAGTAGGGGGGTGGAGAGACTCTCCCTCATTAATGAGGTGAGTTGAGAGGTTTTCCACAATTAAAATGGGGGTTTAGTCCCAGGTGGTCCCCACCACCATAAACTCTCCTTGGAGGTTAGGTTCGGGTGGGCCCCAAAACCATAACCACTCGTGGGAGGTAATGGTTGGGTGGTCCCCTCACTTTAACTCCCACAAGGTTGATTAGTTCTGGTGAACCCCACCTCCAACTTCCATATGGTGGATCAAAAATAAAATAATGTGTAGATCATTTTATTTAATTATTTTCCCTGAAAACCCAAAAACTATCTGTTATTCTTGACCCACTGCTGTCAAGGTAAAAGTCTCCTTAAGCAAATACCAGCGCTACGGGTTCAACGGTGCCCTCAGATTTCATTTCTGAGCACTGATTCATAAGTTATAAAATTCCACTTGAACTTTCATTGAACGTACCCGAAAAAGACATCAAAAATTGATTCCGGGCACACCAGGCCTCAGAATCATGCACCGTCAATTTTCTCGGACTCGAGAAATTACAATATATTTAAATAAAAAAATTTACATGGTAATTTTGGGTCTTTACATATATTCATATTTATATTAAATACTAAATAACATTCCCTTAAAAATAAACATAATCACAATCCATAGAGTGTAATATGATGAATAATATCAAAATAGAACTACTACAGTCACAATGATCATAAAATATTAAATATAATATAGTAGATTGTATTATAAGAGATCATAATAATTTTAACACAGATGAAAATACACTTATTAAATCATTGAGTAATTCATGGTAGAAATACCCCATTATATTGAAATATTTTATTAAAAGCTTCACAATTATAAAATAAAACCTTTTCTTGGAAAATAACCCAATAAAAATTAAATTTATTCCTCAATACATTATGGTGTCTACAATATAGGATAATCTACTCATTCACTATAAGATAAAGGGCATTCCATTTATATTTTGGAAAAGAAACATTATAGTGTATTTTTAAAAGAATGAGTGAGTGTTCATCAAATGAATCAATTATGTGTATCATCTATAAATTCACATAAAAAAGAGTAAATGAATCATAAGAAAAATAAAAATAGTTTCAAAAATAATATTACCATTACATAATCAATGGAATAGATGTTTAATCCAGTGAATAGAAATTGAGTTAAGAAATCACTTACCATAATATAATAAGTCAAATCATATACTACAAAGTAGTAAATATCGAGTAATGCATTTAATACCATTATTATAATGAGATATATGAAATGATATATTAATGGGTTATATATACACCATAGCTAATAAAATAATGGTGAATAGGACATGTTTGTAACAAAAAAAGAAGTGAGAGGAGAAACCCCTACCTTATGTCTAAAAGCTTTATCCAATGGTATTAAATTTCTTGTATAATAAAGTTATATTAATTTAATTACTATATTAATAACCTATTAAACATATATATGATTTATTATTGTTTTATTATGTTCATTTATGGACATTTCTATGAGTTATAATTTGTAATTTTGTTTTTCCATGAGTGCTCATCATGTTGATTTACGACCAGTTCCCTCGAGTATGAATATTGAATTTCTTTTCAAATATGAATAAATTATATAGAAGTGAGATTATTTATTAATAATTAAATTCATTAAGTTTAAATGGTCTCTTATATCATATTTTATATTGTTTGTGGATGACTCATTAAAATGTTGATGAAAATGTCTACTTATTTTGGTGATTTTTATAACCATCATGAAATTTTGTCATTTTATTACATATTATATTTATATATTAGTTCTAGACCATGATATAAATTATTATATATACATTTATATATTATTTAAACATAATAATGGTTTTAAAAAAAATCCTTGAATGCAATAATGGAAAATGAAAACTTGTTGTCTATGAAAACGGTTATTTGACACATCACGTAATATTCTTTATTATTAAAACTAAAGGAAAGGAGAATTTATTTGATGATAGATATTCCACTGTAACATTAAAATTTCAGTATATATTTCATACATGAGATGGAATTATAATTTTTATAGGTTATGTGGGGGTGGATATGAAAATAAAATAAAATAAATGAGAAGAAGGATGATTTTACCTCTGGGATATCATCTTCATGGGAACCTCTTTAAGATTATTGGATTTGGTCTTTTGGTAAGTAAGGATGGACTTGGATAAGACACATCCTTTTTCAATTTATTTGGTAGGAATTTATAAAATAGTAATGTGTTATAATTTGTGAGTATAAGGTGTTGTATTAGGTTGTATTTACATCGGAAGAGAGGGTTGTTTTTTATTATTATATTCACAATTTATTATTTCCCCTCAAGATTATCAATTGTGTTGATTCATATGACATTGTATAGTAACAGGTTAATTTGAGTTATAACTAATGGTTCTTCTATCATACATTCATCACACATAAATCCATAATTCATTTATATTGCTTAAATTTTTAATAATGTAAATTAGCATATTTCATAATTCACTAAATATTCAACTATTTCAAAAAATACACAACATACACACATATCATTCTTTGACATTTATATTCCAAAAATGGACTCCATATTTTGAAATTAATCCTCTATATATGAGAAATTTAATTTTTATATAAAATCATCATTTATTTGAAAAATACCCTTTTTAATATTTTAACCGATTTTACAAACTTTTGAGAAATTAATTATCGTTTCAAAAAATTATCATATAATTATAATGAATATTTTTTTCAATATTTTAATATATTTTATGAAAATAGTTTTTAAAAACATTATTTGAAATATATAATTTTAAATAAATATTTATGTTTCAAAAAACTAATGACATTTAATTTTCATTATTAAATCATTTATTTTCTTCTTCCATGATATAGATATATCATATTTTCATACATGAGATACATAAATATTATTTATGATTTCATAGGTGAAATTATTTTTATTTTTACTATTTTAATGTTCATAACTATCAAATTACAATTCCAATAGTCATGTTATTATATAATAGTATATCATGGTTTTAAACATGTTGTTTAATGAAACATAATCTGTCAATGGTGTTAAATTTAAGACCGACATACCATAAAATCATGGGTTGTTTCTTTCTCCCAAATATCAATAAATTTCATCTGCACAATTTAAATAAGTTATTTATAATCCAGGATTTGTCATATTAAAATATACTTATAGAGATTCCAAATCATTAAATGGGTTAATAGAACATGATCTTAAATAGAGGGAAAGGGAAATGTGAATGTCACCACAAAACAAGGTTTCTATATCATATAACATTAGTGTAAAGTGAAAAAAAGTACATAGAAAATAAATCTAACTAGTATGGTATTGTGGAGAGTGATAGAGAACATGACCCAGAGATAGTCTACCATCACCAACTCATATATTTATGGTCGGTTTCAAGAATATTTTTTTCATAGAGACAAAAGTAAAAATAAAATGTATTTGTTCTAAAATAATTTTTCTATTGTAGAGGTATTATTATACTATATATATGTTAAAATGATTAATCAAATATAAGAAATTTATTTCAATTTCAATAGCATAATTCCATTATTTGGTTGTTCTTGAATCCATCTTGAAAAAATTTCTAAAATCAATTGGAGGATATTCAAGATGAATTTTTATGTTTGAAGTGCTTTTATAAAATAATTCATAAGTCCTTCCCTCGACCTATAAATATTTACTGAAACAAAAAATGAGATGAAATTTTATCAACACACAATAATTTAAATTGTTTTAAAAAATCCATTCCATATGTAGTTAAGCTAAAGACTCATCCAAAACATTTCTTTCCAACATAAATGACAAACATTTTAAAATGAAGGTCATTAAATTTAAAAAATATACACATAATTATATTCTGAAAAATATTGTAACTTTTAATCTCACATACCAAATAAATGAATACCTTTATCACATTGAAACCTTAAAGAAAACATGAATTATTCAAAATCATTAATGAATTTTTACTACAACATAATTATTATATATCTCATGATTATTATACCCATAATATCATAATATATTATTTTTTATACAAAATCACAAATACATTAATTATAATAGATCTACATTATTAAAAAAATAATCTTCAAATGGATCACTTTGTTACTCTTGAGTTATATTCCCTTAATTATGGGGAAATTCATTTTTTAGTGCCCCATCATATTTCATTGGGAGCATTGAATGAAACTTCTAATTCCACTACAATAAATAGAAAGTGTCATTTCACTCAAAATTTGTAGCAAAAATCCATTTCCATTAATAAAGTATTAAGGTGTTACTTCCAAAAAGTATCACTTGCAAAAAATCATTATTTTTTTCTTACCCTAATACATTTTTTCACTTTCACACCTTTCTTCGAGTTTTTACTATTTGAACAAAAATAGATGAATTATTATTTATTTTTATTAGTAGAAAAATATATTATATACTCATATGATGAGAATGACTGAGAGAATAGTTCCCTTAAAATCATTTGTTTAATCCCATTAAATAAAGGTCAAATATTACTTTTTGGATTATGTATGTAGTCTAAACTTTTCCTAGTTAACCTGGTAAATATAACTTTATAGATATACACATTTTCATCATTTCATTGTCTTAGAATCATGAATAGCCTCTATATTTACATGTTGTACTCTAGAAAAACATTTTTCCCAAAATGTTCCTTAAAGTCCATTCATTTAATGTTTTTAATTTCCTCCTCCTCCTCAGTTTTGTGAATAAGTGACCACCATTGATAGAATGAAGAGATGATAAAATTAAATGATAACTTTATGAATTTTATTAATTCCCAATGAGATAAATATTTTATCTACGGAATTAATATTTTTTTCACCTAAAAATGGATTTTCAACCCCATTGAAAAATGGATGTTGTTGTTGCTTAACCTGGTATAACTTCTTACACCATGTTTTGGACTAGGATCATCCATACAGGTAAGGTTATTTATGATAATTTAATTATATAATCCTATTATAATAATTATTTGTTCGTCTCCAATTGTTTATCTAGCACTAGGATCATTATCCTTCAAAGTTTGATAATCCCTACATGTAATACTTCCAATTATAGAGTTTTTATCCCTTCCACTATGATATATTTATATAAAATGTAATATACTAGAGAATATTATGATATTTTAACCCTCTATAACACTTAAAGAATAAAAATCATCAAAAAAAAATCTTGGTCACGTTAGGAATATGTTAATGTCAGATGTAGGGTTATGTTTCTCTAATATATGTTTTCCTAAATCTTGTTTCCAATGTTTCTACTAATATTTTTTTGATTCCAACTGTACATACCATGAACCTAATATCCCAAAGAGTATTCTTTAATTTATTACACTAGAGCTAATATAAGAAATCTTGTACCAAAATACTTAATAGTTTAGTTTCTTTGAAAATAAATATACAATAACAATTGTTACATGAAAAAATGAAAAAAATAAAACATAGAAACTCAACGAAAAATGTACATATTATCTTTGAATATACCTTCATTTCAACAATAATATACATATTAGAATCCTATAGAATAAAGGATACATAAGAAATGGGTGATCTCAGATGCACCATATGGGTAAGAATACAGTAGAGGCTTTTATAAATATTTATAATCAGTTAGATAAGGTCAATAAATAAAAATAAATTCCATTAAAAATTATAATTTAAAATAACATGGGGGGAATAAAAGTAGATAAACAAAATACATCTATATAATCAAATAATAATGAAACATTACCATGAATATTATAAAAGTTGAATAATCACATGGATTATCAATAAATAATCTCATAATAAGAGAATTCATAATTTGGGGTGAGTAAAACATACCATCAATGCCTCAACCAAAAAGTCTACTCTAGTGTGTAAGGCATTAGCCAAAACATGGAATAGTTTGTCTCGTGAGACATACTGATGAATCGATGATCTATATAAGGCCTGACAATCACATACTATGTCCAATTCATTCCTCATATGAAAGGGGTAAAACTTAATCAACATATAAATTAATATTGAAACTATCATATGAAATAAAAATCCCAACAAAACATTATCATAAACCATCCACTATAATGTGGTTATTTGTATCAATATAACATATCCAAAATAAAACTGTTTAGAATCAATTGAAAATATATTTTCGATATCATTATAATAAATCAACCTAAATTAATAATAGATTAAAATACTCTAATAAAAGTATTGATGAATTTTGTAGATTAATACTAATTTTCATTAAAAACCCCCTTTAAAAATCTACACAATAATAAAAGAATAAATTTTCATTTATCATAACCTTGTAAACATATAAATGATTCCTCATGACATTAAGGTTCTATGAATGTGGTAAAATACACTCCTTTTAAATAAGTTCAAAAAAATTACTTTTAAATTTTGAAAAAGAATCATTTAAAAGAGTATATTTTAATGGTGTGAGAATTTATCAAATGAATTGATTATCTTTATCTTATATAAAACCAAATAAAAAAAGTGGAAATAAAAAATTATATAATAATTTTTTTAATATATACAAAATTCAACAAATTATCAATGGTGTAAAATTTTAACCAAAGTAATGGAAATTGAGTTATGAAACTCCTTACCACATTATAAAAAGGTGAATCATATGACCTAAAGTAATAATTATAAATTAAAAAATTAATTAAAATTAAGATAATGAGACTCATGATATTATATTTCAAAGGATTTTATATAAACCAAACTAACGAAATTAGTGGTGAATAAGACATATTTCTCAAATATAAAAATGTGATAGGAGAAACCCTATCAATATAACTGAAGAAATAATTCACTTATACCTAATTTATGGGGTAATGAAATTATATTCATAAATTATTTAATACAGAATCTATTAAACAAATATTTTATTTATTATAATTTTATTAAGTTCATATGTGGAAATTTTTATGAGTTATAATGTTTAATTTCATTGTTCATAGAGCATTTATTTCATCATTTGATTCTCAGTTCTCCTGAGTATAAATATGAGTGTTTATTTCAAATTGGAATAAATTATACAAAAGTTATATTATTTATTATTAATAATTATACATAATGTTAAATTTTTTGATATATCTTTTGGATATATAATAAGGGGATGATTCATTGATATGTAGTTGATAATTTCTTAATTTATTTTGATGGTTTTTACGACCATCACAATCATATGTCATTTTATATAATATTATGTCAATATATGTGATCAAGAACAATGTATAAATTATAATACATATATCACAATATTATTTTACCATAATAATTGTTTTATGTCTATCCTCGAAGTAGGTAGTGGAAAATAAAACATTATCTTCCACGAAGGCTGTGAAATGACATAATATAATCGATAATATCTTTTTTAAAATAAAATGAGAAGAGAAGATATTTGGTGATGGATATTCCTTTATAAAAATAAATTTGATGAATACAAATTATATTTTAGTTACCATGAAACTATTTATAAGGGATTTTACGAGTGTATAATAATAGAAATTGAAATAAAATTGAATGAGGATTTTACCTCATAGATAGTGTCTCAATGGATCCTCTTTAAGACACATTGATTTTGTATTTTGTTAAGAATAGAAGGTCAAAATCATGGGTAATAATATTTAGATGTTATTTTTATTGAATTTATAAAATATTAGTGGATTTTAAGGTGTGTTGATAAGAGGTGGTGAGGGGTGGTATATATTGTAAGGAGAGAGTTTTTTTATTATTATATTCATTGGATTAATATTTTGGCTCAAGCTTATCAATAATGTTGATTCTTGTCACAACATATTGTAACTAGTTCATGTGAGTTCTAAATAATTTTTCATATTAAATCCATCAACCATCCATGAAAAAAAATCATGTATTCAACTAAAAATTTTAAATACGATAAATGACCATATTTCACTATTCGCAAAAAATTCTACTATTTGTGAAAATGATAAAAATTAAAGCTAATTATATATCAAAATTTATAATTTAAAAATTGGATTAGTTTGATGAATATAATTTTCTAAATATGGGAAATATAATTTTTTTTAAAATCATCATTTACTAAAAATTAACCACTTATATATTATAAATGATTTTACGACACCTTAAAAGAGTAATTATTGTAACATAAAATTATAATATAATTATATTTCATAGAAATATTAATTTCTAAATATATTGTATGAAAATAATTTTTATTTTAAATTAGTATATTAATTATAAAATAGAAAATAATCATTTTCGTTTTAGAAAAATACCAACACAAAATTCTTTATTTTTAAATATTTTATTTACTTATTCAAGGATATGAATATATATTATTCTCATTTACGAGGTATCTAAATTTTATTTATACATACATAGGTGAGGTTATTATTCTAATTACCAGAATATTGTTCAAAACTCTCAGATTATTATTCCACTTTTCCTGATAATATCTAATAACCTATCACATTTTTAAACATAGTGTTTCATGTTACAAAACCTATCAAATTTGTTATATTTAAAAGATACACCACAAATACATTGGTATTACATGCATTCACACATATACTACCAGGTTTCATATTTGAAGAGGTTGTATTTATATTTGATGATATTATGATGATCTTTAATATATTAAAATATCCATAGACGTTTTTTAGACTTCTACTTTTATATATATCAAATTACATTAATTAAAATGTTTGTCTATCCCTCAACCGATCACTGGAAATGATATAGGATTTCAAGATATATTTGGTTTATTTTGATTTAAATTTTTTCAACAATATGCCTCTAGTTTTCTATTTTCAATTTTTTTGGGTTGGTTATAATAACGGTATTGTTATTTTCATATCTATGTGAATTGATCAGGTTCCCAATATACCCACAAACAATATTTCATGAAAATAGAAAACATGACTTAGGTATTTAATAGTAAAAGAATAAATTATTTTTTTATAGTGAAATAATATTTTTTTAATATTTGAAAATAAATTCCTTGCTAATATAAATATCCCACAATAAATTTTTAAGGATTCACTAATTTATAAGTAAAATATTTTATTTTATTTGATATATAATTAATGTGTAATTAAGTTTTATATTATTTAATATTGTTTTTTTAATTTCAAATATATATAAAAGTTTAAGGAAATTTTATATTTTTTAATAAATTTTTTGTTAATAAAAATTTTAAAATGTTCATATTAATAATCATTATATAATAAAAATAGAGTTTTTCAAGATTTAATCAATGTATAAATATAAAAAATATAAAAAATATTGAGATTAATTAAAAAATTTACATAATATATGAAATGAAAAATAAAATATAAGAGGTTAAAATTTAAAAATATTATATATAAAATATATGAAGGGATTAATAAAAAATATAATGAAAATTGATAATATGAAATCATTTTGATATAGAAATAAAATCTTAATGGAAAATTATTTTTGGGTTTTGGAAAAATAATATTTATGATAAGGTATTCAGAAATTTTGTATGTATAAAATATTTATAATTTTTTTCTCAGAAATAAATCTATAGATAATCAATTTATTTAGTTTTTCCATACTTTCCCTAAATTTAGGAACATAAAATGTTTATATTTTTAATGATTTATGTTTTTATTTAATGTGTATAGTTGTTATTCTGAATATCATATCATTCATAAAAATGATTAATATAAAGTACTAAATATGTTTTTTATTTTTTATACATGGACAATGTTTAGATAAGTGTTTATGAAAATGAAATTAAATGTTGGTAACAATTTATATATATTATATTTTAGGAAAGTGTTGATCTTAAGGTATCTTATGGGTATTAATCTATAGTTAATGGGACATTGGATAAAATTTTCCCAACAATTAGGAATAAATATTTCTATTATAATGTGAGGGTTTACTACCCATCTATATACAATTTGTTTTCTAAAATTCATATGATTCTAAGACTTTAAATAAAAGTGTTTTATATACATTAATTTTTCTATAGATATGGATATGTGTGAAAGTAATAATATTTTTGTTCTTAAGATACATAAATTAAGAATGATATAAATTACTATATATTAATATGATTTGGGCATATTAATTTGGTTAATGGTTATAAATATAAAATCAAGTTATTATAATCACACAAAGATGATGAGGATTTTTGAGATAAGATGTTGAGATTATTAAAACCCCTTAAATTACTAGAAGACAAATTCATTCCAAAACAAAATTCATTAAGGTTGTAATTATAATTATTTATAATTGTTCCCATGGACTATTATATATATAATGGAAGATATATATAGGTATAAATTTTTGGTAACCACTTTACTTTTTTATCTTTTCTCAACTATTTTCATCAAAAAATTAAATATTATGATATTAGAGGAATATTTTTTTATATAATATATTTATTGGATTAGTGAAATGGGTTTTACACTCAACTACACAAGAATCATATATTATAATATTGACGTGATTTTCTACCAAAATAGATAAATTATGGGAGTAAAACATTATTTGAATAAATTAATTATCAACCATAGATTATATCTTACAAATAATTATTATTTTATTTAAAATCGTTGTTTATTTGTTTGCAGAACTTTTTAGAAAAGTATTTCTTAAATTATTTTCAAAATATGATACCCATTTGATAAAATATTTTGACTTATATATAATAGTGAAATCATAATATACATTATTTATTGACTAATTTGGGAAAACTATAATATTAGTGAATTAAATTTATTAAAATAGTATAAATCCACAAAATATTTCTTCAAAGCAAGAAGAACTATTTGTAGGTAAAATATCCATTTAATGGGTATCCAAGTGAAAATTATGTTCAATAAATGGGTTTAGATAATAAATAGAAACATAAGGAAATCTTTGTTGGTGTTTTCAAGGTCATGCACATGGCTATGAAATCTATTGATAGAAATAGAATTAATAAAACAATCACACACACAGACACACTGATATATATATATATATATATATATATATATATATATATCCAAGAAAGATAAGATAAGAATGATCTTTCACGATGAATCTTGAAATTAATGGGTTGTGTTTTCAAATATATCTTTTGACAAAAAAATGAATGATAATACATTAGCCTCCATTTATACCACTGGTGAAGAAAGTGATTTTCTATATTGTATTTTTATTTTATATCATTGGTTAATTAGTGATGAAACTACACATGAAATTAAAAATATATTATTTACATAATATATTATCATCAACATAACAAAAATTCTTTTACATTAGTTATTAAAACATATCCTTGAAAACCGTTATATAATTTGAAAACTAACGAATTTTTATTACATTACTAATTTTTAAAACAAATGTAATTTATTAACATCAGTAATGTAAAATAAATATTGAAAAAGACTTGATTTTACATAATTTATATAAATAACAAAGACTAAAATTAATTTCAAAATTCATAACTAGTTTGTTTTATTTCATTTATTATATATATAACTTTTTAAATATCCTTACTTTTAAATTAATTTTTTATATAAAAAATATATATCTATTTACACCATTCATATAAACAGTTAGTGTCAAAAATCCTATTTTAAAAATATAATATAATAAACTATTTTTACATCCTATTATAAGACAAAAAATAAAAATAATAAATAATGAAAACTAGAATTAGACAAAAATATTCTTTAATTTAATAAGAAAAAACATAAATAAATATATTTGAAATTATCAAAGCATTACAATTTTAAATTTGATCATAGAAATATTTATTATAAATTAATATGAACATAAAACTTATTAAACTTCTAAAATAATTTTCCCATGCTCCTTGGATATGATTTAGTTTATTTTCACAATAAGTTCGAGGTTTATAAAAATGATAAAAATTAAAAATTAGTTACTAAATAAGTATTCAATAAAAAAATTTAAGAAAAATAATTAGTTATATTATATTAAAATCATATATCATTCATACTTGTATCTAATCCAATTTCAATTATTTAATATGTATATATCAAAACCATATATCACCAATTTATTATACCATCATCATGAAGAAGTTTCTATTTTCAATGAATTTATTAGAAGAACCAATCTATGTGTTTTCTAAAATATTAAAAATATTTACAAAGTAAAATATTCATACACATATTTTATATTTCATTTCATGTTTCCCCCTTTTTTTTACAGTGCATCCATCAAATATTTAAAAATATTATTTATGGAAAAAATAAAAATATATTACAAAATATAATTATTAAAATAATTTCACAGAAGTATTTACTAACTATTTAATATTTTTTTAAAGATCCCCATGTATGGAGAATAACAAGAAATTTATCCTTTTACATAATGAAATAAAACATTATGTAATAAATGTTTTATAACCAACATGATAATGAAGAATCCATGATTGAATTGCACAATTTTGAATTTTTATTCAATGTATATTTTTCATTAATCATTCCTTAATATCATTATTATTAGAAGAATTATTTTTTTTCTATAAATTCACAAAATTATGTAATATAATATTAAATGGATTTTCTATAATTATTAATTATGAAATAAAATTTTTTTATATAAAATTGAAATAATTTAAAAAAAAATATTTCATTTACCTAGATAAGGCCCTCATCCCAACAAGACCTAACGTATTTTAAGTTTTAATAGCTGTAATATTTCAATTACTAAATATAATCCTTTAATCACATCCAAAAAATTTTCACCCCTCAAATTTTCTATAATCCTACGGTAAGATAAAATTAAATGATAATAATATATAAAATCATTCAGAGGGAGTAGTATGTGCATTAGAAGGGGAATAAACATGTTATCCCTATCTAAACCTCATAATGTTAATTTTAATATATTTTTAGGACTAAAAAACACACCCACACTAACACACACACCCACACTAAAAAACAAGTATATAGATTTAATAATTATTATAAATAAATGAAATATTTTATTCATACATTAGTGTTAGGTAGTTATAAAAATATAGATATAAAATGAAAAAATATTCTATATCTTTATAAAACTATAGAATCCTTTTATATATCAAATAAATCACTTTTTTATGCATATTTAACATCCTATAATATTACCCTAATCAAATAAATATTCATTTTATAATGATTTTGGTACTTCTAATATAATATTTAATCATATATGCTAAAATATATTTTGCTAATCCACAAATTAGAATATAGTGTAGGTGAATGGTCCTAGATATGTGGTAAGAGTGAAATATGATTGAATATATTGAGGAGTTGGATATATAAATTGAGGTGGAAAGTGAGATATTAAGCCTGAAACTATCTCTGTATGTGAGTGGAAAATGACTATACTAAATATAAAATCCTCTCATCCTTTATCTGACCCATCTGTTAAACATTAGATTCTATATTAATATTTTGAGAATTATATTAATTATCATTTGAAGATGTTCTAGAATTATGTTTTCTTTTAATTGACACTCCTACCTAATATCCTAATATGGGACCTTGGTGTTCATTATTTTATTATTTAATTGTTAAAATAAAATTTCTACCAATTGGTATGGATATATATCAAGTTATTAATATCTTAAGGTGTCTTTTCATTTTTTTGAAATATTTATTTGTGAATTAATTACATATATTGATTTAGTAAAATTGTTCAAAAAATTAAATAACTCCACACAATATTCTCATCCACAAAACTCAATTATTCTATAATATTTTTTGTATATTTTTTCATTTGGACCAACATTAATTTTTTCTATTAATTTTTCTTGGGGGAGGTTAATTATTTACTGAGAAATTAGGTAAATAAATATATTTGTTTAAAAAACACATCAATCAATTTCCATTCTAATAATAGTTAAAAAGAATGAGAAAATTAATAAGTTAGTATTTGATATATTGGAAAGATCATCTTCCTTTTTTATAATTATGAAAAAAAACTCATTCATGTTATTATATATTGTGATTATAAAAATAAATTAAAAAATCTTTGTTTCACTTACAAAAAATTATTCTTCATAACCACATTCAATAAAAACCATCCATGTATCATCATATAGAAAATAATATATATTTGATTGATTTTATTTCATTATTTCACTAAATTCAAAATACTTGGTTATGATTGGTTTAAAATACCTCTATATCAAAGTAGTGAAAGATAATTATTACTTCATTACTTATTTAGTGTCATTTTTTTCATATTCCATCTGATGATAATAACAAAATAACATATATTTGTTTTAAAAATCAGGATATATAAAATAATAATAAATAATTTTACTAAGATATCATCCTATAATTGAACTAAAATTATATTGTTGTCATATCGCATATTACAAATAAAGATGATTACTTTTACTCAATCCTTCAAATCAACAATATTTTAGATAGTTTTATATTTGGACACCTAGGATTAAATTACTATCAACCTCAAAAACACTTAGATACAGATATGAGTAAGTTATAATCAACACAATCAGGTTTCATTACATTCAGAAATACTAGAATCACTTTTCAGTCCTACAGAAGTATGATGATCTTGTGTAGATGGTTTAAGATCCTCATTATTTGATGTCAATGTAGGGTCCTCTATATAAGATTTATGTTAATCATATATAATATATAACATTATTTAGGTAACAAAATTAATATGAACATAGTAAAAAATAATATATGGTTCCAACTATTATATTTATTATCTAAAAAATTAGAAATAAATATTGTAAAAAATGAGACTGAAATAATGCATATTGTATTGACATGTGTAATCTTACTTTGCAAAATATTCAAATAAAATGGGAAAATATTCTGAGAAAAAAAATCATATAAATAGACGAAAAAATTATAATATTTTGAAAACCATAATATTAAATATTAATTTGAATTAATGTAAGAAACTGATATTTAATATAATAAACTAAAGAAACACTTTATAGTTTTTTAGATTATTCAATGAAACAAATTATGAAAGGAATAATTATTACTCAGGAAATAATATAAAAATAATAAAACAAATCATAGTCCTAATTTTTTATAATTTTATGACTTATACATCATATTGAATAACTAGAAAATGAAATAAAAAATAAATAAAGATTTTATCATATTTGTTAATTTTTATGAATTAATTTAAAAAAACAATGTGTCATATATTTAATGAAATTTGAAAATTCGACCATGAAATAAATATATGTCACCTGTAACATTAGGAGGATACAAAAGTATTATCTCTAATATTAATTCATTGTGATCATTTTAAATAGAATAATCCATGTCTGTGAGATTGACATAAATATACTATGATAATCACTCCATGGATGTAGGGATCTCCCATTAATTATAAACACTATAATTTTTTTCATAAATAATATGTTTATTTCACCATGAAAAAATGATATATCACTAGAATGTTTATAGATAAATAATATAAGTAATTATTTTTCCATATATTTAAATGATAAAAGTGTTATATATATATATATATTCTAATATATTCATATTAATTAGTATCATTGGGAATTCATCATGTTCTATAAATTTTTTACCAACTCATCATTTATAGTTGAACACATTATCTCAATATTAAATGCAATTAATCTCCCATTCATCTTCAATAACTATATAATATAAACATAATGAATAATTTTTTCCTCTTATTACATGAAAAATTTATCACTTCAGTGAACATCAGTACACTATTATTCTGAATTACATATCTATTACCCAAATCATATTTATAAAATTAACAAAAATTAAATTAATACTAAAAACATGTTATCCCATTTTATATTATTCATACCACAAACCATATCAATGTTTTATATACACATGATCAAGTATGCATGACATACTTAAAAATTGAAAAAATTGTTTTTTCATACCCATTTATTAACCAAATGTATATCTCATTTGGAGAAAATTATTCTGACTCATTGATATTTAATTTTATATATTATTGATAATCATATATGATATTGAAGATATAAAAATATGAATTTTTTTTTCATTAATCAATGATTCTACTTTAAAGACACAAATCCTATTTCCCCCCAAAAATGAATTATTCATGAAATGATGTAGGAAAAATCTCATGCACTACAATAGAAAAGGAATCTTCAAAAACATTAAACCACACTAATAAATATAAATAATAATAAGGGAGGATTATTTAAACATCATGAGAGTCATTATAACATGAATGAGAATTTTTCCATGAAATATAATTAATAGAATATATTGTATAATATCACTAAAATCATGTCATTTTATGGATGTTAACTTTAAATGATTTCATGAAATAATATTATTCACATTTAAAAAATAACACTATGTAACACTGATACTACAGAGGCATTTAAAATATAATTTTATCCCTCACACATAAAATTTGAAAAATATATAGTCATGTTTATTTTTTTATTAGGAGTGATAGATAACTCGAAATGTATCCTGACATAGAGTTAGTATAATCTTACAATGAAGGCATACTTTTTGTTATCAATAATATATAAAAATGTTACAATCAAAAAATAAATCATATTCTTTGACATGTATATTAAATCAACGTTATATTTCATCACAAAATATATATAACATATTTTATTAAATATTTTAATCCATTTTTACATATCCTAACATCATTATCTTTTTGTTTTTTAATATAAAATCAATGTACTTCACTCCCACTATATTTGAATCACTTTTAAATGTATTTAGAGATATATAAAATTATGGTGTGATATTTAGTGCCATTATAAATATTAATTTATATTAATATATATAAAATTTCAAATTATGTCCCATGTATACCATTTATAATAATGTTGTAGTTTAAAAAATAAAGTCCCTTTTCTAAATAAAGGATACTTTTTATACCTAAAATCCTAATTTGTAAAAAAATTCCAAATTATATGACATCATTTTCAGTAAACCTAATCATTGAAATAAATAGAAAATATACCTTTTTATAATGATAGTAGACTATGTGATCATTATTCCGTAAGTTTTAAAAAAATCAATTAATGCAGACTAGTAAACATAATATCTTTTCTATGATAATCATATTTAGAAATCATTATTATCAACATGATATAATTCAACTTCATAAATCATTCAAGTGATATGTTTTAAATTAACAGAAAAACTATCCATGGAAAATTATTTCTACTAAGGATCCTATAAGTATTAATTATATCTATTCACATCTGAGGATTAATATTTTTAACTTCATTTAAAATATTATTAAATTGATGATCAATTTTTATCTTATTTTCAAAAGAAATTATATGATGTATGTTCTAATTATATATTCAGAAATATATTTTCTATCATATTACTTTTTGTATTATAGACTTTGAAAATAAACATTTAGGATCATACATTATTGGATGATACGAAAACTACATTGCAAGAGTCTTTATATATGGCATAATTGATATATCAACTTATGTTTTCAATTTCAACTAATATAGAGACATTACATATTTTAGACACCTAAAAAAACATCACATTCATTAAAATATAACTCCTTTAATTTCAGACATGCAATTATCTCATAGTTCATAATAATTATTTAAATCATAATTTGAATATATAACACCACTTTATTTTGGATGTATATCTTTTAACACATGTCTTAACTCTATAAAACTCTTATAAATATATACAACCCATTATTTTTAGTTCACAAATTATAAAATCATTAATAAATAAAGGAATTTCATATATTTTATCTATAATGTATTTTCAACTTCACCACATACACTCATAGTTGGGGAACTTTTATAAATTTCATCAATTTAAATATCAAAAATTATTTCATTAATTTTCACAGAACTATCATTATCAATGATCCATAACCATTATATTATTAATTCAACAAAGTTTGATAATAAAAAATCAATGAATTCTGACACTGATTAATACCATTAAAATGAATGATATTTGACATCCATTATATTTTAGTAATATCATTTAATTCATTTCAAGAATAGATAAAATATATGATCATTGACTAGAAAATTTCATTTGTAAAAACTCTAAAAAATAATCATTGTCATTAACTAGTCTACCCTTTCTACATAGTCTCTAAGAAGGTAATTATAAAGGCTCGAAGGAAATTTAAAATCTACAATGTATGGTGACTATAACCCATAAATACAAAAAAAATTAGAGAATTATTTTTCCAGCATGAAGCAATATTGATGGAATTTAAATATAGAGATATAAGAAAGAATAAATTTTACAAAACTAAATAGTAATGATTGTAGTGATATTACCGCATGTAGGTTGTTAAAAAAATCCTAGTACATGTCTAAAAACAAACCAAAAAAATATTTAACCTAAACATCCCTCTATTACTGTATATGATATTTGGGAAATATCCCACTATCTCAACTCCAACAACGCAAGACCAGTTGACCATGAGAACACCCACCACCTCACTATGATTCCAATCCTTTTCCTGAATCATATCAGACAAGATCCACATACCCCCATGTGAGAGGGTGTGAAATTTTCCAAATACATTTACTGGGATCCCACCCATGTGTTCCAAAATATGTCAATGTTCAATAATCCTTCGATGACTAATTTTAATGAAATAATGGCATGATAAGTAGTATCCTAGAATTATAGTAAAATAATGGATGACAATTTTCATTTTTACAATTTGTTATAAAAACCATTTAAAATGATTTCAAAGAATACTTTCCATAAACCGTTCATAATTTTTAAAGAATGATTCATATCTTGTAAAATCCAAAAGAATATAAATCCAATGTATAATAGAGAAATCCACTAGGATAAAAAATGGAATTCTAGCTAGGCCTCCCATACATAAATTTTAAAAAATGACTAGTATACACTAGATTCCTAATAGAAAATACTTCCATTAACTTGGGATATTACATCTCACCTGAAACTGAACCCTAGACCAGATAATTTTCAAGTACCAAGATAAAATGTAAACATAGTCTAGTAATAAAAGAACATCCCTATAAAGTACACACCTTTCAATATCAATGGATAAGGACCAATAATAAACCATACAACTAGGTAATCTAGTGTATCATATGTGTATTATATCAAATCATTTATAAATGGATTATATCTTTTCAAAATACAATCCAAAAAACCATTTTCTAAAACAATATTTAAAAAAATTTGTAACACATTTCACAATTCTTCGAAAATAACATCTTTTACATAAAATACAGAAAAATTATTTTATCAAAAAACCTTTCGAAATGCTGATAAAAATAAATTCATTAATTATTAAAATTTATTGTGAAACCAATTTATGAATTTTTTATCATTCATTTTTCATATAACATAGGATAGAGACAAAACCACCCTACACAAATAGTAGTTTCATAATAGATTCATTGGAATCCACCCTGAGAAGAAAAATGAACATAATATTAAATTATATGAGGCCCTAAAATAATCAATACCAATTATAATCATGATATATTATGAAAATGATTAGCATATAGGACATATATACACATACCACAAAAATAACATGCATTGAAAACCAACAGACAGGTGAATCGACCTCCGAAGGAAAATTTCATAAAGGATCTAGAAGATATTAGAAAAGTTCCATAACCTAATAAAAAAATAAATAAGTACTATAATCAATCCCAATTAGATAATAAATGTACAAAATTTAATTTAATTTATCATACATAGAAAATGGAGGGAAACCCATAAACCACTGATCAAATCCCCAAGTGGATACAACAATGGGAGCTCAATCTAAGCCTAGTGTGCCCCTAAAGTCATAAAACCAGATTATGGTTGATCATGGAAAACATAGGGTTTAATTCTGTGGTATTAGGATTAATTTAATAATTACTACTTCATTTACATGGCCCATAACTATACCATTAGCTACCTATTTTCTACCACTAGCTACCAGGTGGTGCGAAAAATAAAGTTTAAACCTTTGGGAGTCTACCCAGCTAGTTGGTGGGATACCAGCTGATGGTTAGTTGAACTAAAATATTAATAACATTATTCAATGTTTTAATTGTCCAAATAATGGAATCCTAGGGAAGAATGATGACCCTCTACAATAACCTAATTTCCCACATAGCGTACAATACCCATCAGAACACTTAACCACCGGTCACTAGAATCGGTAAGAATATAAAAACATCAGTTATGTGGTATAAATAATACATTATAAATGGATTAAAACATTAGGAAATATTTAATGTTACAATTATCCCTTTTATAAGACTTTTTTTTTCTTGAATGAGGCAAGGATAGTGGATGCTCTAGAAATATGTGGTGCCACTACAACCTCATCAATGATTCCCACTCCCACATATCAGGATAATATGATCCTTTCCACCATAACATTCTTACGAACAAAATATTCATTTTACACAATGTTTTTATATGATAAAAAATATCCACAATGAGTTTTTACAAAATATAAACAACTTACTCCAGCTAAATCCCCACCCAACTCATAACAAGGGATGGATTGGTTAGGTTCTTCTTGAGTTGAGATATGTGGAAAATATCGTGAATTATTAACAAATGAGTTGGTATAGATAACCATAAAGGAACCATTCTAATCATCTTATTGATATCAAATTCCTTAATATATCTCACATCCATCATCAATCATTTTCCAATCTGACAAAAACCAAAAATAGGATAATTGTTTTTGATGATCCATCAACCAACAAAAAAATACAAAACTTTTCGTTGATGGCCTTCATATAAAATTATATGAAAATTATAATTAAATTTCTAGACATATATAATGTATCTTCAGTAAAATATCCTAAATGACTCATCTCCCCATATATATTCTTCACTCTCCCATGAAAAACTAGGAGGTGGCATTTAAAATATAATATAAAAAGCCTTAAAGTAATAATTTCTAACTAATGACTAGTAACTGTTATTTTATAAAATCATGAGTAGTCCTTTATGGATGTTATATGATCCAAAAAATTCAAATATGTTGTAATGTTGCATATCCTCTTCAATTTATATATAAGACTTAATTTTTCCATCTATTTTTGAATGATAAGATGTACTCAATCTAACCTGGGTCCCTGTCGCATCTTATAGAATTTTCAAGAATCCAAATGTGAACATGGAATCAATTTCAATGAAAATGGTATAAGGTACACCATTAAACCTGAAAATATCTTTCACATAAAACATACCTATATCATTAACATTGGTTTCATCCCTTTTAATTATAGAAGAATATTATTTCACTAATAGATGACTCACTATTAAGAATTAATTATATCCACTTAGATTTTATAGTTATCTAAAAAAAATGTCCATAGAGAAAATATACAAATTTCACACTAGCACCAGACCAGGCCGGATATGACCAGAATTATTTAGGATCCCTTCCATAAATTTCTTGAATGAGTAATAGTGGGACATATGATCTGTTATGTCATGATTTATACCCGAGCACATGGAAATCTTATCATGTCATAATATATATTAATAGATATATAGTGAATCGAAATTGAAAAACTATATATATCCTAATACATTGAATTCCAAATATATAATCGGTTGAAAAAATAATCCCCAAAGATAATAATCCCATCAAAATGGAGAAAAAACTTGAAATGGTATCCCCACTATATATGTTTTCCTTGATTCCTCTGATATCATTATAATAGTTTTGGTCCCACGAGATAAATATAATAAAAGATTTTAATAATGAACAAATAGAAAGAAAAATACTTGATTTATAATCCTAAAATTTCATGTATAAGTGAGAAAAATTCCATATATGGTACCACACCTCAATATATTCCAAAATATCATGATATGGGTATTACATGAAGATATTTTCAAAAAAATTATTTCCCTTCCACGTGGTGTAGTTATGTCGATAAAAATTGTTCAGTGGTAAACTAACCATTGTATTTTACATTCCATTATGTATTTCCATGGAAATATTTAAGAAATAATCTTATGATTAGAAAAGATAATTATCCTCTCTATAAAGATATAGTTTCACCAACACATATGTAAATAGAAAAAAATAAGAGGGGTATAAGTAATGATTTGGGATAATTTTCTCATGCATTTTATGATGATGAGAGTTGTATGACACAACTTTATCTTCCTACAAAATAAATCACCATAAGAAAAAAAATATTCCATGTAGATCATATTAAAATCTGAAAAGACAAAAATTAGAGATGAAGTTATGTTTTCATTATAGTTATTTAAAAGATGCCTAAAATTTGGAATCTAAATGTAATTTAACTCTGTTCTTTGTATGATCAATAATTAATGACACCAAATATTATGAATTCATAAAATAAACAAATTTTGTCCATAAATACATATGATTATCCGTATATTTAAGATTTGTTTTGGTTATTCCGTTGATGATAAAAAAATATTTTATTAGGATTGACTAATAGAACTTGTCCAAAAATCACATTCCCTAAAAACATTATCTCTTAGATCCAAAATTTTAATTTGTATATGTTCTCATAAAGGATTTAATTATTATATAATCAAAACCAAATTCAATTGGCGATCATGGTCACTCATAGTTCATGGGTTAACCCAGACATCATATGAAAATATAATGAAAATTGTATTGAGATATTTATGTAATATTTTTATTTCCTAAAATCCATACATTAGAAATGAGTGTAAGTTATTCCAAATTTCATTACAAGATTTTTATAATGGTTATACCTAGACTTCAAATCCATTTTTTATATCTTTATTCCTAACTCTGAGATAATGATTACACAAACAAATTGTTTTTTTAAAAATTAATTTTCCCCCATTAACTGATGAAGAACATCATACACATTTTGAAATATGGATTATTCTAAATAAAAACCTATTTACACATTGAATATCCTAAAATGATATAAAAAATAACATCATCCGTTTTTTTAAAAGTGCATGGGATCCACCCAAAATTTAATATTGGGATAAAAGTATCCTTTCTCAAAAATACCAATCAATTTAATATTATCTTATATTAAAATATGTTATACCATATGTAAATAGATTATAGATGTTCATTAAATTTTCCAAATTAAAATTGATCATGAACCCTACACCCTATATGGTAGAGGACTGAATAGTTCATTTAAAAATCCTAGGGAAACACAAAACAATGAATTAAAGATTAGTGAGGGAAAACATCATTTTGATCAATCATAATTATAAAAAATATATTCCTATGATATGGGAGATGTTTTATCATCCATTCATACATCAAGTCACAATTTATTAGGAACATCTAATAGATCCAATAAGTATAAAAGAACCAATAACACTGAATATAATAATCAATAACATCTTATTGAGTGACCTACCAATCCATATAATTGATGACATTAAAAATATCTGAATCAAGAACTAGGAAGTCTATATTATCATTGAATCACATATCAAAAAGTGTAAAATATAGAAAACTAAACCCATTCTCATTTATCATTCAAAGAGGCCTCATCTGATCCATAAAAATAGACATTAGCTCTTTTGAATATTTTTTTCAAAAAGAATTTATAGATATCAATGAGTGAAAGAAACTACCATCAAATATTTTACTTTATATATAATTTAAAATTAATTAGCTACATCTCATTGTATCATGTCATGAGTTAATAATCCAAAAAATTCAATCATTGTGTGAATAATATTCACTTTAGAGGTCTACAGTAGGAGCCGTGTAACCTTTTATTCTTATGAATACACAACATGGGAATTTAAGGAAAAATATCTATGAGCATAATTAGGTGTAAAGAATCCTAGATGAATATATATAGATGTCCTAAATGGCTACATAAAGTGTAATTCTTCATGGTTGTGGGAAGAGAATGTTAATAGATACCTACCTTACCACATTGATATAATGACCATGGAAAACTAATTGATGCTTCTGATGTCACACATGAGTCAAAATATTAAGAACCAGCAACTTTTCCCTTTTATGATTGTCATTCCACTTCTATTATTTCCCATAGAGCCACAAAAACTTCCATTAGTTGGAAGAAATGATCCATTGATTCCATCTATGAACACTATATCCATTTTCATCATTAATGAAATAGAAACATGTCTGTATAGGACATAATATTAAGTAAATATACCTAGAATATGATTTCAAGTTGAAAACTCTATATGTATTCATATTCTCCAAGATGATTATTCATCAACACCTCTGAAAAAATGAACCCTCCCCATAATATTTTTAGAGTACTCTGACATAGAATTCTCAAACTTCTTGAAGAATAAGAATTCCAACGATATCACTATAATCAAATATTCAGGCCATGCCTATATAATGAAAAGTGAATTAATGAATTTACACTCCAACAAGTCATGTTCAGTTTCTTTTACCTTGTAATCCCACAACCATTTTCTAGGTTTCTTGATCTTGAAAGTTTTGAATTTCTCCCTGACATATTTATATTTTTATATTGTATATGACCACATATAATTTTAAAGAAAATACTTAGACCTTCATTAGATCATTTAAACCCTTCAATGGTGGTTATATTCTCTTGTAATAACACTTCTACTCAATAAATTTATCCTATAAGTCATAGTTTCAACTCAATTATATGGTTCTGATATGTCGGTAAATTTAGGTCCTTAAAATGAACTACCCATATAATACCCTCTATGATATTATGGTCAGGAATATGAATATCCTGCAGAGTATCTCAATCCACATGGTCCGGTGGAATCCTTAGAAGATATCTCATTGGTACATTCGAGCATAACCAATGTAAAATGAAATTATCTGAAAATGATCCAATTTCAGTTTAAACAAGATTAATATTAGTAGAAACTATTGGATCATGTCCATTTTTGGATTCATCTCAGATGTGTTTCTTGAAATATTTGGAGATTTTAAGGACCATTGGTTTGGATTAGTGGTGTGGGGTGTGTTTCAGTGAATTTTTACAGAACATCAAAGGACATGGTGTTTTTCATGGTTTGCACACAATTTGGCCAAGTTGTTCCCAAGAAAACCAATCGGAAAACAGAATCCAGCATGGTTTTCGCTTGGTTTTCTGAACCATGAATCATAGAGCTGATAATGTAGTATAATACCACATGGTTGGTGGACTGTTTGGAAAAACTGTGATGCCTCCCAGGTGAAACCATGTGCGTAGTGTAGTTTTATTAGAAAATTGGTTTTAAAACTACCTGATCCCCTAAAATCTCTCTACTTTAACTTTGGCTTGAGTATGACTATTTATAGGTGTTATATGATCCTTTAGGAGGAATTACAAATTAATAAAAATTCCATTCATCCTTATCTAAATACCGGATCAAAAATATTTTCTTATTCCGATTTGTATATTTCATCTCAATGTTTCTCTGGTCCTTTATCTTATAATTCCTAGATGTTTTCATGGAATATCTCATCCATTAACTTGGATCTAAGCATATGAGTTTAGATCAAGATCTATGATCATATATCTAGATCTAAATTTTAATTATCTTGATTCCATTGATCATAATATTTGGTTTAGGGATTTAGATCCGAATCTTGATCGACGACATTGTGCCACTCGAAATTTGGGGATTTCTGTTGGGTTAACTTCCATAAAAAACCAAGGTAGGTGGTCTAAATAAACTCTCATAATCATTATTTTTATATGTGTATGTGAGATATGATTTTATTGATTCTATTGATAACTGATTTATTAAATAATAGTAATTGAGAAAGAGGAATTGAATTGAGTTTCCATGGCGATTAATTCATAGTTGAATCACAGAAAAAATGAAGGGGGGGTTTTTCAAATTGTTAATTCTTTTTGAGGTTGATTATGGGTTTAGATATTTTCTTTGAGATATTGAATTGAATGTGATAATTTAATTAATTGGGGAAAGTTAATTATGAAATTTTATTGATATGAATGATAATCAATTTTAAGAATTAATTATGTTCCATAATGGTGATCAAATATAATTAATTGCGATGAATTAATTATGGGATGATAATTTTATATATTGATTATTTAATTTATGAAATAATTAAGGTATTCATGTGCTTATTTAATTATTGATTTAAATAATTTTCTTTTAAAATGGTTAACTAATTGTTTGATTATTTATGGAACAATGTGGAAAATTCTTGGGAATTAATGAATGATTAAATGGTTGATATTTTTGTGGTTCTAGACATGGAGTTCTAGACTGATTAGAAGCTAGGACATGGTCATGGCATTCCAACAGAATAGTTATCCAATATTGAGTTTATTTGGTGGTATGGATTATTACTTACACCAAATGAGAAAAGGAGTGTTATGCATAAATACATGTACTCAACATGATTTTATGGTGTTAGGAATGACAACCTACACCAAATGAATGATAATAAAGAATGATGGTTCAAATGGGATTTTGGTCCTTGACATGACATTCAACACCAAATGAATGATAATAATGAATAATGTTTTAAATGGTAAAAACTGTTTGAATCTAGGCCAAATGTGATGAATAACGATTAAATGCAATGTGGTAATTGTGTAAATTATGCATGTTTTTCTTCATAGAACTGCATGCACTATATTTTTACATGACTCTCTTTAGACACAGTTGGCGGTGGCCTACTGAGTTGTACTGACACCCTATTTAGTCCATTTGGTCAACACCAAGAAAGAATTTTTTTTCAGTACATGATAAGGGTAAGGCCATCAGATAAGTTGTTGTTTGGAATTGGATCATGGGAAAGGGAACTGGTCATGGTTGATGATCCATTTTTGATTTTTTGCGTCTTTAATTTTAGTTTCATTATATACACTTGAATATGGAATTTTTATAGCATGTTTTAATTTCCAGTTGAGTATTTTATTTTTTAGTTTGACTAACATATGTCACAGTATTATTATAGTTATTTATATGCTTAAACAAGTTCTTATTGTTTTTATTTCCTCTATTAGTGTCATGATTCTTATAAAATAGGGTATAGTATTCCGATGAATGACTTCCCAGACCATCTATACTAGTCAGTACCCTCTGGTGAATGGGGAGGCGTGCTGGAGGGTATGTGGCCAATTGCCTTAAAGAAGCATTTAATGGAACATAGGTCGGGGCATTACAAAGAGGTATTAGAAGATTTTTCATTTTTTTCTTTTTCTTTTACCTTAATATTTTGGGAAAGGTAGACAAGAGACTAGGAAGAGTCAATGCTTGGAAATAAGCTCATGCATGGGGGTTGTGAACCCATGTATGAGGAAAAATCTGATTTCTCAGGGATGGATTTCTGTGATTGTTGTTTGTTGTTACAACTAGATATTATTTCGCATTGGGTGATGCACATTTGGTGTGATTTGATATTTGTTTTGTAAATTGATGAATTTTGATTCATGAAATAATGAGGCATGATACTTGAGTCTCCATTCATCATTCTAGGCACTCATGGTTGTTATGATATTCATTATTCTTATAACTCAAGGGAAAATGGGTTATGGGGAAGTTGTTGACAATGAAAAGTATTTCGTTATTGTGGTATTAAAATAATGATGAAAATGAGAATATTTGGGTGTCTAATAAGGCCATTTTTGATGAAATGAGTATTATTAATTAATTCAATTTTGAATCTTTAATTTTATATAATGTGATTAATTAGTGGTTGAATTATTCAATGAGAATGTTTGTAACCATTTTAACCAAGACCTAATAGAAGGATTGTTATGGGAAGGGATAAGGCCTTAGGGTTGACCGTGTGGTGAGAAAAATGTTAAAAAGACATGTTGAAAATTGTGGTGTAAGTTTCATCTGTTACGTAAATGTAATAAGTTTGTGTTAGGATACCTAAGATGTCTTTTTGTATTTTTTGAGATATGCCTCCTAGACGTTTGTTGAGGTAGAGACTGAGGGGTATGGCCCAAAACAAACATCCAGACAGGGATCTTGAGGCACCATTGGTGCAAACTGAGGAGGAAGGAAAGCAATTCTTACAAAATATTTCTCATTTCGTTCAATTCATGCAGAAAGACCCAAGGAGGGTTCCTAGAAGTATGTCTAAGTTGACAAGGGAGTTTAAGGTGTAGCACACTCATAGTTTTACTAGACAGGGTAGACCTATGGGAGATGAATTCTGGATTAAATTCATAGATACAATACATAACCATTTAGAGACTCTGGATAATAGGAGGGTCTTGTTGGATTCTTATATGCTATGGGGGTCAGTGAATCGTGGATGGGACAATCAGGTAAGATCTAGATCGACTGATGATATGTTATAGAAGGGATTTCTGGAGATGTTCATGGATCAAATCAATTTAAAGACACTGATACAATAGACGACTTCAGATTTTATGCCTCTGACCTAGATGAATCATGTCCATAATGGATTATTATGAACGTTTCAAATATTTACAACATTTTCTACATCTTTGGCTGTAGTTGTGAATTCATTGGCAAAAAAAATTTAAGACTCTCTTGGGTGTGAAATTAATTCCTAGGAGAATATTTTTAGGATGATGAATTTATTTGATGTGGATAATCATTATCTCATTTTAACGGGGAACCTGAAAGAGGCTTCCTTTAATGGATAATTAGTTGTCACTGGATGATTAGGAAGCATGCCTTCTGAGACTAAGAACCATCATTACACAAACCTTAGTCAGGGCTGTGGGATGTAAGGTGGATATCCGGGAGGAACAGTTTCACCAGATATTACTCATGTTAATTTCCACTAGTGAGGTATGAATGGACACTATCATACACATTATCCTCAACCACCAGGGGAGTGTTGGTTTTTTGGCCTGATGGGGAACCTAAAGATGGTCTATAGGAAGCAGCGACATGCTGGTGCTGAGGGAGTATCTACTCAGAGAGAGAGAGTGTGGGTAGAGAGTCTTCTAATCCATAAATGTATGGTAGCTAGAGTTCTACTAGTAGAGATGGTAAAGGTAGTGGATATGGTGCTTCATGGTATGAGTGTCTATATTGGTAGACTGGTGATACTTAAGGGAGTCAGAAAACACTACATTGAATAGGGTAAGGATAGTAATAAGAAGTGGATCGTACACTTGTGGAGAGCGGGGATGGTCTATCGACAATGAGAGGTACTATTCTAGTTGCTTCTACATTAGCTACAACAATGTTTGATAATTGTTCCCCTCATTCTTTTATATTTTCAAATTTTTTTAATGTATTGAGCCCGAAGGTGGAGTCTATAATTAGGGTGATGAATTTCGATACACCATTGGGAACACAGTCTAGGGATATATGTTTGTTCAAGGGATGTTCTCTAGGGATTAGAGTGTATTGATTTATTTGGTATATAAATGTCTTTGATATAACGACCTTCAACCTAAATAGGGGTATAGACTAGATAGTCACATACCAAGACATCATAGATTGATACCACATGATAGTGACCTTTATATCTCTTAAGGGTGACCATAATGTTCTTCATGGATAATGCGATATCCATCCACACTGAGATAATACAATTAAACATCAACTGAGAGAGCTCACAATCTATGTTTATAGTATTTTGTTGGATGATTGGAGTGATATACAAGACACCCTTCCACCAGTTGTAGAACAATTTTAGGTTGTCATTCCAGATGTCTTTTTAGGGTTTCCACCTGAGAGAGATGTGGAATTCACTATTGAGCTCATTCTAGGGGATGATCCAGTATCTATTCTATCTTATAGAATGTAACTGTCTAAGCATCAATTTATCAAAATACAGTTGCAGGAATTAGAGAATAAAGGGTTTATCTATCCATGTACGTTGCCTTAGGGATCACCTATTTTTATGAAATGAAGCATGAAGGGAGTTTATGATTGTGTGTTGATTACCAGAATTTGAATAAAATTATTGTGAATAACATATATCCTCTTTCACGTATCGATTATATGTTTGACCAGATGAAGGGGGCTTCTCTGTTCTAAAAGATTGATCTGAGATCAGGGTATCATCTGGTAAGAGTTCATACCTCTAATATACCATGAACTACTTTCAGGATTAGGTATGTACTTTATGTGGTCGTTATAATGCCGTTTGGTTGAAAAATGCTCCAGGAGGGGTTATGGCCTTGAAGAATAGGATCATTCACCAATACTAAGATCAGTTTTTTTGTGGTGTTTGTGGATGAAATATTGGTGTACTCTAAAACTCACGACGATCAGTCCCAATATCTTGAAATCATCTAGAGTATACTGGTAGAGCATAATCTATATTCCATGATATCTATGACTCATGATGATCAGTCCCTTATCATGTGATTGATGCGTAATCGGTTGACAATGAGATAGATGTGTCCTTTGAGGATCATTTGATATGTGTGTTTGGTTGTAGTGAGAATGTGTTACGGGGAAAGATATTGTTGTTTGATCTTGTGCTATAGAAATATGAAAGTTTTCAAGAGGAAAATTTTGAATGGGAAGAAGAAATGACAGATCTTTTGGCTCAGAATCTTAGAGATGATTTAGAGTGCACTTTGAGAATGGGTTGTTATATGGTGGGGAGATTGTATGCTCTGAACTTTTTTAGAGTCATGTCAGGGGTGTTTTCTATTACCTTTTGAATATTTTAAGTACCTTTGATTTAGATTAGTGTAATGCGTTGATTTTGGGTGAATTTTTACGGAATACTAAAGGATAGAGGGTTTTTCATGGTTTGCAAATGGTTTGTCCAAACCATGCAGACAATAGTGCCTCGCACACTTGACACACGATTGGTGAACTATTTTCCTAAACATGCACCATTGAACCATGTAGATGTGGAATACCTCATCATTGGTGCATTTGTTTGGAATAACCATCCAACGTCCCATGTAAAACCGTCCGCGTGGAGATGTTTAATCTGGAAATGGGTTCTAAAACCACCTGAACCCATGAAACCTGTCTAGTTAACCGAGGATTGGGCTTGAAAATTTTTGGGTGATCTCCAACCTTGATAGAGGAATACCAAGGCAATATTAATTAATTCATCAAGATTGAAAGTAGATATGAATGATTATTTATTATTTTGATATGTATATTTCATCTTGATGTTTCTCCCATCCTTTATCTTATCTTTCCAAGATCCTTTCACGGAAGATATCCCCTATATTCATGTATATAAACCTATGAGTTGAGATTTATATCAAGGATTGTGGACCTAGATATATATTTTCAATATCTTGTTGCCTTTAATCTTATTTTTTGGTTTAGGAATTTCGATCTGAATCCTGATCGATGATGTTGTGCCACTCAGATTTTCAGGATTTTCATTGGGCAAACATCCATCAATAAAATGATGTAGGTGGTCTAAATAAAACCACCATGTTATTTTTTTATACTTGTATGTGAGTTATCATTTTTTATATTCCATTTATAATTTAATCCCTAAATTGGAGTAATTAGGGAAGAGGAAATTAATTGAGTTTACTTGGTTATTAATTGAAAATTGAATCACGAAACAAACGAAGTGGGGTTTCCCAAATTGTAAATTGTTTTTGGAGATTGATTATGGGTTGAGATATTATCCGTGAGATATTTAATTTATTTTCATAAGATAATTATTTTTAGGAAGTTAATTATTAATTTTTCTTTCTTATGAAAGATAATTAACGGTACGAATTAATTATCTTCCATAATTTTGATCAAGGACAATTAATTATGAGAATTAATTATGACATGTTGAGATTTGATATAGATAATTAATTTTGAAGAATTAATTATGGAAGGATAATTGAATTTATTGATTTATTAAATTATTAATTAATGAATATATTTACGTTCTTTGTTAATTGTTGTGTTAAATAATGTCCTTGAAATGTTTAACTCATTTGATTAGTAATGGAATTAAGTGGAGAATTATTTTTAATTAATGAATTATTAAATGGATGAGAATTTTGTGGTGATAGATATGGCGTTCTAGACCAATTATAATTTGGGACATGGACAAGGAGTTCCTCCCCAATAGTTCCCCAATATTGAGATTATGGGTTTATAGGAATGCCGACCCTTACAGAATTAGAAAAGGAGTGTAAGGCATGATGACCTACCCTCAATGTGTTGTTAGGGAGTTAAGAATGATGACCTACACAAATGAATGATAATAAAGAATAATGATTCAAATGTTATTGTGGTGACTGGAAAGATGTTCAACGCTAAATAAATGATAATCGTGAAATATTATTCAAATAGAAATATTGTTTGAAACTAGGCCTTATGTGATGATTAAATATTTAATGAAAATGTGACAACTATATAAATAATGAATTGTATTTATTTTTTCAAAGAATTTCATGCACTATATTTTAACTAGACTCTGTTTAGACACCGTTTGTGGTGGCATACTAAGTTGTACTCAAACCCTATTTGGGATGCTTGATCAACACCACAATAGATATTGCTATATAAGGATAAGATAAGGGCAGAGTCATGGGATAGGTTTTTCTTTGAAATTGGAGCATGGGATAGGAAACCTGAAGTGGTTTGGGACCCACATTGGTTTTGTTGTGTCTTTAATTATAGTTACACTATATACACATAATACTTGCATTTTCATAGCATGTTTTACCTTCTATTTGAGTATTATATTTTCTGGTATGACTATCATATGACATGCTATTATTATGGTTATTTATATGCTTCTGCACATGGTTATTGTTGTTATTTCTTCCATTATTGTCTTGATTATAATAAAAAAGGGTATAGTCTCCCCAAGACATATTTACCAGACTCTCACCACATGTTATCACCCTATGGAGTACGGGGTGGGACTCTTGAGGGAATGTGGCCAACTGACTCAGGGACCCATTTAGTGGAAACAATATCAGGGAATCATAGAAACAAAGTTAATGGTGAATCGCCACATATGAGAAAAACATTCAATCATCCCATAGTTACTTTAGTTATGTAATGAAAATATATTGATAGACATTGATTATAACTTACCTCTCATGTCCCAACAATTGTATATCTAATGAAAAAATTTTAAATGAAAGAGAATAGATTTTCCTCGATAAGCATTTGTAAGGTATTGAACATGAAAAAACAACCACATAGGCTCTAAACTAGAAAAGTTTCAGATTCAATGAGAGTTCCCAATCCCTATGAGGATGATTATCCCAACCTAAAATATGATCCATGCGATATTGATAAAGTGAAAAAATTGTAAAAAATACACCATAAAAAAAATAATTAAAACGTTTATGATAAAAAAATGCATGGAATGATAAAATCCAGCTAATATTTATACAAAAAAAAACAAAATACTATACACCCACAACATTCTAGTCATAATCAAAGCAAAAAATGGAAAGCATCCCACAATATTGACATTTTCAATCGACACCTAGATAACTAAGAAAACCCTCAATTAATCACTCTGGTGATATTTCCGTTTCTATATCTAATAAATTAATTTCTACAAAACCCTGAGAGAGATATCATGGTGAGATCTAAATATTCTCTATAGTATACCACTGAGGTGTTCTATTACATGTTTCTATATAGTAATATGAATTTTCTAATTTTAAATGAATAAAATGAATGGTAAGTATTTATATAGATTTTTATGAATACCATTGTTAGAGATTCACCCTCTTCTAATAATTTTGCAAAATAAAGTAATATAATTATTAAAATTAATTTCCATAAATTATTTACATTGATCAAAGAATTCATCATATCAGTCTAAATCAAAAAATCAAATAAATTCAATGAATAATATACATCACTTATCGAATAAAAATGGTTATACAATATAGGTCACCCATTCATCAATCATAAAAAATGAATGGTGCACACTCATCTACATAAAATAATGAATTTATTAACCAAAGATAGGGAATCATATAGTAAATTTAACATTTTCTAATTACATGATAATCATACTAGATCCAATGAATATGGGATATTTAAATTGAGGAAGACCCCAAAAAGTGGAACACCTTAAAATAACATAGAAAAAGACCCGACACTAAACCCTCCATTTAGATAATCATATCTATAAAGTACGGAATTTATCAAATAAATATCATTTTGATTATCACATTTTAAAAAACCATTCTGAAAAACCCTAGACTCAAAACAAATTTGCAAACAAATTTCCCAAAATATTTCACGCTGTGTGAAATACATTTTATTTTCCAAAATTATGGGAGAACATTATTTTTCTAAAACCACTATTATATACAAATATAATTCAATTAAAGAATTATTTGACAACATTTAGTAAACCATTTATTAAAATATATCATTAATGGTTCCCAGAACATAGGTTTTAGAATAATCCACCTACCACAATGTTGGGTCACCTGACAAACATGAATGTGTCCTACCATCAAATGAATGGGAATATAATATAAAATAAAAGGAGACCCTAAACAATGATTCTAGTAATATAGAGTCATGTAACCTTGATATAAATGGTTTAATAGATGGTATATAATCAAATAACTCATCAATCACATGCACCACAGTAAAACATACTGGTTAACTGTATTCTAGAATAATATAACCTGAATGATCTATTATAGATTGAAAAAAGATCATAACCTGATCAATAGTGACCAGAAACATTGCCTAGAATTTCTAATAATTGAATGTGAAGTTGAGGAATTATGAAGGAAGCGATCGCACATACCAAAAGTGGTGAAATTAAAAATTTGAAAATAATAGATCCAAGTTAACACAATATAGAGAGATCAATCCGACTCTAGTGAGTCCCTAGAGATGAAATCAATGAATTAATATTTCATGGGTGATTATGTGATTTATATTTGTGGTAGGGTGAATAATTTAAAAAATTTACATTCATTTACATGTCTCAAGTTGAAACCACCAATTACACTATGGAAACCATAATGTAGACATTGGTAGTCGATATAATTTATGCACTAATGGGATGACCAATGACCAGATGGTTGTCTCATACTAGTTGGTTAGTGAATTCTTCTATAAATTACATTATTTATAATTCCATTGAGTGGATAGTGGCACTATCAAACCACCAAAACACCAAATGGTGTTCCCTACCCCTCTGAAAGGCTAACACCCATTTTTCAAATTAGACACTAATTTGAAAGTGTCTATAATGATGTTTAAAATTAACTTTAAAAATAGATATATACCCAAGGTAATATAGGACATTACTATTAAACTCTTCATCATATTCACCACTTCAACATTGTCTCATATTCTAACTATGATTTGTTATCACCTATAAAAATTTTAGGTATTAAGTATAAGTCACTATATTTAAAAATTTAAACTCTATTTTTTCTATTTTATATAACTATACATACTAACAAAAGAATAATTATTTATCATTGTTTTCATTTTTAATTATGTAATAAATATTATTCATATCAATGTGTTTCATTAAAAAATGAGAAATAATATAATTTTTTCCATAGTGTTACAATAAAAATATTTTACAATTTTTCATAAAATGACATCAAAAATAATATAACATTTTATTGAAAAAATTATAAATTTTTTTGTATATTTACCTATTTATTATTTATTGTTTGTCTATTATGGAAAATAAATTTTTTTACCATTTTATTTTTAAAATATGAATATAAATATTTTATCAAACAAATTGTCTTATATTTCACACTTAAATTAAAATATTTGTACTAAATATTTCCAAAAAAGAATTTATATAAAAAAGATAATTAAAGAAAATAAAATGACATCTTAGAACACATAAAAGAAAAAAATATATAAATTATTAAAAATAATTTTTTTTTACATAATTATATATTTTTTATTTTTTCATAAATATGATTTATTTATCAAATAATTCAAAATTAAATATGTTTGGTGAATATTTAATTAGATGACACAAGTGATTATAAATAATTTCCCATATTATGTCATTTTATGTATTATTTTTTATTTTTAATTAATAGAGACATATTATAAAATGAAGAAGATAATATAAAAAATTTCATATATTTATATAGTTTATAATTAAACATTATAATATGTTAAATAAATATAATTAATTAATGAATGAGCCAACTGATTAAAGTTAAGATTAATCATGAACTTTTTAATGTTCATGACTCACATTATGTTAATGAAAATGACTAACCCTCTATTTAGTTTCAATTAATATATTATTATAAAATAAAAAATAAATTTCTAAAGTTAGTATCACTAACCAATAATAATTAAATATCGTTCCACAATTTAATATGAAATGATAAACTATACCTTTATTTATGATTGGATTAAATCTACCAACATGAATACTAGAAATTAATATGAATAGTTACTGTATTTATCTTATGGTGACTAAATTGAATCTTCAAATGATATTTCAAATAATTATATTCTTATACATTAATTTATAATTATTTTTAAATTACAAAATTATATATTAAAGTTATTTAAATAATTAATCTATAGAGAATGTGTCCCAACATATTTTTTTTATATTTATAATCAAAATAATTTTAGGATCAAAAATATTTTCAACAAAACAAAATATAACTTAAAAATTACAAATTTGATGGTATTGTGAAATAAAACAAAATAATGAAAATGGATAATAGTAGATGATATGTAAATGAAATTAATATTAAAGATGATTACTAAAACAACATAATTAGTTTAACAAATATTTATATAATTATGAATGATTTATCACAATGATTATTATGATTGAAAAACAAATTTGTTGTGTCTATGCATCAAATAACGATATGACAACCTATAATAATTATATAATTAGTCAATTAATGAAATTTTAATTATGGTTTTCAAGTAGTAACAATTGAAAAATGTTTTATATCTCATTATATTTTATAATGGAATTTATATCATAAAAATATTACACATTAAAAAATAAAGAAAAATATTGATAGGAGGAGAACAAATAAATAGGGTCAAATTAAAATGTGGAAATACCGATTGAGGTAGATGTATATAGATGAGTGTTTATGATGGAGGTAGATGGTTACTATTGTAGGATGTAATATATTGGAGGTATAAGGATAAAAAAATAAGGGTTAGGGTTTTATTAATGAGTGAAAACAGACTGTTGTCACATAATTGAAACAAAATAATAAGATAGGTCCTAACAATTGAAAAAAATTCCAGGGTTTTCACATAGGTTAATAGATAATAGATATTGAAAACTTGAATTTTTTATTTTTTATTTAATTTATGAAATATCTAAGGTAAATAATATCTTTATAAAATCTTTTATTTATAATTAATGTTATAAATGTAACTTTTAATTTTTTTTCTAATGTATCATCAATATTATTGGGTACTTAAATTTCATATTGTAGTTTAAGTCTCCATTTAAAAATATATGAATACAAAATTCATTCTGAAATAATTTATAGAAATTTTTTATAATTTAATATAAATATCTTTATATATTATTAAAATATAGTTTTTCAAAAAAAGATATATATTTTTAGTATAGAGTTTGAAATAAGAGGTATAGGCTCTGGTACTGTGATAATAGTATATAAGGGTAAATGGTAAAATTATAAAAATAATTTTAGAGGGTAAAATAGATTTTATTTATTAATAAAACTAAACCGAGTTGTAAATAATGAGGGGTTATTAATAAATTATAGAAAAACTATTCATTTTATATGGAATAATATTGAATACATAATGGATTATGTGAAGCAGAATAAAAATTCCACGTAATCAAATATTGTATGAAAAAACAAAATATATATTCGTATTTGTATATGATAATAATAATATGTTATAAAATTATTATAAATATATAATAACTTCTAAAACTTAATATGAATTGATGGGTACAATTTCAATTTTTCATTCTTATAATAAATAAATGGGTTCATAAATCAAAGAGTTTGATGAATAGTGATATTTCATAGCTAAAATTTAATTTAAAATTATAAAATTGTTTTATTAATAATTTTATTTTTATAAATTTTATAGGTGAGTTCATATTATATATAATATTCTCTATCATTAAATGAGATGACGTTTTCAAAAAATATGATTTATGATGTGATCTGTTCTATAAAATACCAGAATGATGACACAAAAATTTGTTTTTATCTTGTACAAAAGTGTTTAAATATTTGACATGTTAAAATATGTGGGAAATGTTTCCCACCACCCAAATGCTTATAATTTTGAGGAATAAAATCTAATTTTTTATATTATTTCTCTAAACACATATATTAACATATATGATTTAGTTATGGTTTTTTATCACATGTACATTGAATGTTAATAATTATTATTTCTTAATATAATGTGTTATGTATTCTATAAAAATATTTCAATGAAAATATAATTATTATCTTTCAACGTGCATCTGATAAATCCTATATAAATCCCATAGGATACCTATTCATTCCCTTGATAACAACCTTACCATTTACATTTATGTTTATGGTTATGGGTTTCATTGACTTGTTTCCAAACATTACCCCTACTTGTTGTCATATCCAATGGATATAGTTATATCCTATGATACTTATACCAATCTCTCAAACACATACTCTCTATACGATTATTTACCCTATAGGTAAATAACACATAATAATAATTTTTATAGTGTTATCTATCCTACAGTATACATGAATAAATGTAATTATACATATTTAATGACTATAAACGGTATAATGGTCATCTCTCACAAAATTGTCTAATACATTATGCTATATCATCCTTATAAAAAATTATTAAAACATACACAATTACTAGTAAAATTAAACTGAATAATAAAACTAATTATTGGAAATGAATTTCAGGACCAACATATTTGCCTTTAAATTTAAGGATATTACTTTTTCAAAAGACATGAACCTGGATCGCAATTTATAAGGATTAGTAGAATTTATATACCATGTGGAATAAAATTATAACCCCAACTATATAGGTCTATATTTTTATAAGAAATATTTATTTTAATCCATATATATTTCATTCATACTATTTTTATATAAACCTTATAATTATTCATTCCATCATTGTTAAAATTTTTAAACCATCATCCTTTATTAAATTTAAATATACTATTGATTACCTTATTCGATAATTAATATGAGATGAATATATATGAAGTAGAGTATGAGTTAATATTTTTATTATTAATATGATTTAATAGATTCAATATAATCTCTTTAATTAATGATTACACTAATTTATTATAAAAATTATGTAATATATTACGAAACTTAGTAATAGGAAAAAATAATCTTATTTGAATGAGTAAAACCTTTATACTCATGATTTTTTCATGTATATCGCTATATTAGACCATATCCAAATCTGATGGATGAATTAAATGGCTGGGGATAAAATGTTCTGAAATATAAATGTTGATCCATTAATTAAATCCGCTACTTTTGAAATAGATTGGTTGATCTAGTATCATTATTTCTAATTCATTATAAATTATTTTTTTAACAATTCAATCATAATAGAAATAGAAAACTCTTCTATTGGAATATTAGGTGTCAAGATCCCAAAAAACATGTTTTTATTTGATGGAATATAAAGATATTATAACCCAAAATAATCATGAAAAAATACCCTATACTTTGGGTTATAATATCTTTATATTCCATCAAATAAAAACATGTTTTTTGGGATATAAAGATATTATAACCCAAAATAATCATGAAAAAATACCCTATACTTTAGTAACATCATCCAATATTACTACCTCATTTGCATGGACACAAAATCAACTCTCTCTAGTGTAAAAAATCCATTTATAAATTATATTTATATTTTTTTGGGAGTAATTATATGATTTTATGTTCTGAACCCTCTATAAAATGCAATAAAATATATAATTGTTAAATTAAATAAAATTGATTCCATATATATTTGAGATTTAAATGAAAGTGATCTGCATAATCATCTCAATGTAATATTGGAGTCTCTTTCTCTATCGAGTGAGAGAGTACTCCCCTGTATTATGTGGTGGAGGATGATGAAGAATTTTGAGAATTCTAATCAGTGGGTCACCTAAAATAGAGTTTATAATTATTATATTAAATCATCATAAAGGCTATCCATATGGGCATCTCAAAGGACTAATAAAATTAATTTTCACTATTAATGCATTATAATTGTGAATATAATATGGAATAGTTTATAATTGAATATAACTAAATTGAAATTAGAATTAAAATTAAATTATATTAAATAATAACATGGAAAATAATAACAAATAATTATAAACATAATAAAAAAATGGAATCAGATTATTTTATTTTCTTCAAATTTATATTTCATTATCATTAAATAATATAATTATATGAATTTCATTTAAACATCCCCCATTTTTATGTATGAGATATAAGGTTTTTATAATACCCTAAAAAACTCTCTCACATAGATCCCAATTATAAATTTATCATAAAAAATCATATCATGTGAATATATCATCACAAAATCATTCACCTCTCCAATATAAAATTCAACTCCCAAATAAATCAAATTCACAAATATTAAGAATGAGGTTAGATAACGGAAATAAAATGGGATAAAATTAATAAAATAATGAATAATTAAAAAAAAAGAGAAATGATTACAAACATAATATTAACTGACCTCTCCCAATTACACTCCCCCAAAAAGTATCACAAGGATGAAATAAAGAAAACTGTTCTATAAGAACAACACTAGTAGATCATATTCTTCCCCATGAATTGACTATGGTTTGTTTAGAAACCGATTAAATAAGATATAATTATAAAGGAAATTATTATTTTTTAAATTCAAAAGGATACAAAAATAAATATAATAGTGAAGAATAAGAAGAAAAGAATAAAACACTATGTAAATAGAATGTAGATGTATAGAGAATAATAATATATTTCTATTGGTAAATAATGTTATCATGTGGTATGAAACATAGTTATATATTGAACCCTTCTACATTAATGTTCTAAATGTATATATTAAATATTATTATAACTGAAATAATAATTTAAAAATAAAAAATCTAATTTATTTATATAATATTCAATCATAGATAATTCTAAATATATTTATCTTCTTCCTCATGAGAAATGTGGTCCAATCATCCATAGAGAAAAATAGATTTGAGAATTCACAATATTTTGGGACATTAAAATATAATTCACAATAGATGGGGATAAGGGTATTTCTTTTGAGGCCTTGAGGACATTTAGACTGAAAGATATCAATCAGACTATACCAGATATAAAGTAGAAAGGCTAGTGCAGTGGAACCGATTTTAGAATTCTAGGGAAGATTGGGATAGAATTGGGATTGATGATTTTGATGTATTTTTTAAATAACTTAATCATTAATTTCAAATAGATCATACTGTGTAGCATCAGGTATTCATTAATAAAGAGAATTTTGGACGTTCGTAGACACATGAAGTAGGCAGGGCTGGTACTCTATGGTGTTATAAATTTATTCAATTTTTTTGATATTGGAAAGATCATTTTGTTGATTAAAATTATATTTATTATGTTGGCTTAATTGAGCTATAAAGGAATTAATTTGGATGTTAAATTTTTAGAGTCTAATTTTGTGGTATAGTTTTATAAGCAATTTCATTTATTTAATTTTTCTTTTGGGATTTAATTATTATTTATTTTTTGATGGATTAGACTAAAATCTTTGGATGTGATATAAATATATTATTAGAGTATTATAGTTTTGTTATATATTTTCTATGTTCATTATGTATACCAAATCCTATGTGGAACTATGATTAGGGAAGAATCTTGGCCCTATGTATTCAGACAGTTTTTCATTGATGTGCCATATAGATATGTTATCTAGGGATGAAGAATAGAATGTTTTTGTGCCCTAGGGATTTTTTAACAAATAAATGTGTGATTTTACAATCAATACATACTTCAATAAATCATCCAATTTTCTTTTTGTTTTTTCCAATCACATCACGCACTATATGTAATAAAAATAAATAAAATTCAGTCCAGTAAATATTAAAAATTATTTTGAAATTTTGCTTCTAATTAAATATTAAAATGAATTATTTTTATTATTAAAAATTTATTAATTACATGAAAAAACATATATTTCAACAACCAAAAAATTAAATTTTAAGATAAAATTACATATGTGATAAATTGTCATCCCAAATACATCCTTTATTCATTAAAAACAATAAAATATAAAATATTTTATTTAAACTCTCAAAACTAATTATAATCATAAAAATATGAAAATAATGTTTATTTAATTTGATGAAAGGGAATTGAAATAGTGAAATAAAAATAAAACCTTTAATAAAATCAATTTTTATAATCAATCAACTTATGTAAATTGCACCCCCTAGGAAATTCACATCCAACTAATTCTTCAAACTTGTACAATGGTTTTTTTAATATATAATTTTTAGAAAATATTTTTAGAACCATGTCCAAATATTAATATATTATATATTCAATATGACAGAAATCCTGAAAACTAAATATATTTAAAAGTAGTCAAATTATAATAATTGTAATTCTGTTATATTCTAGATATTATCATGAAACAATCAACTAGTATTTTAGGGAAATGTAGTGAAAAAAATCAATCATCAAAAAATAAATCTAACATAAATATTTATTAATTCAATGATTTTGTTGAAAATAAAATTTCATAAATAATTATATAGTATTAAGATCAAATTAATTTTTAAAAAATATAATTTACTCTAAAGACATATTCAAATAATTAATATTTTAAATGTAATGCCTAATTTAAATTCAATCATCTCAATTGAAATTGGTTATTATTAGTTGAAAAAATAACATCAATGAATTCATTTAAATTATGATGAATTATATGAACTATTTTGTGTAATTTTATTGAATAAAGCCACTTAGACTAGATCATAGTTTAAAATTTCTATTTTAGATCAATTTTAAACTTCTAATTAAATAGTGGGAATATTTACATATTTTTTAAAAAATAATTTAAGTTACAAATTTTTATAATTTTTGAACTAAATATATTTAATAATATAAATAAATAGATATTATGTTCAAATTTATAAATTTAAATGATAAATAAATTTACTAAAAGATGATTTATACCCATTATAAATAATGAAAACTATGATATGAGTGGGATAATATTATAATTTAATTTTCAATTGGGAACATCATTCTTATTTTAGAAATTTAAATTAACATTTATTGAATTATTCTATCCAGATTTATTTCATCCACTAATTTCCACTCATAAACAACTTTGTGATTTTTGTTAAAAGAACTATATTTTTCACACATTACATTAGATAAATATATCTATAATGATATAATCATATTCACAGAATGTTTTTTATATATGATTTCAAATATTCTAATTTATCCTCTTAAATTATTAACTCAATAATGATTGATTTTTTATTTATTTTAATATATTATTAAGTGAGTTTATAAAAAAAAATTCATCATCATGTTTTATTAAATTCTGTTTAACGCAAGAGTAAAATTAAGAACTCATAATGAAAATATTCCTTACCGATTTCCCCAAAAATTATAATAACAAAAAAATTCCTTCCATAAATAAAAACAAATATAATAAATATTACCTCTTGAAATCTATTTATATTTTTATATTTTGTTCATTGATGTACATTTTCAAAATTATATATATATATATATATTATTGTTTTCTAACCGAAACAACATTCATGAATTATTCAATTCTATATATTTTTTCTCTATAAGATGAGAATAAATTTATATTTATAAAAAATATTGAATTAAATCTTAAATTAAACATCAAAACCACAAAAATATTTCTACGAGAAATGTATCTTATCCAATATAATGATTGGAATATCATTTTCCCCAGAGATAAAATTAAAATAATCGTGCAAAAAATTATGTGATAGGGTGTAAATATAATTTTATCTTATAATTTCTATATCCTTATAAGAGAATTCATGGATTCTAATATTTTAATTATAATTATATTATTGGGATGGTCTCATGTGTAATGGATGTAATTAATAAATAATGTGACTTATTCATTTTTAATAATATATATAATCATAAAATAATTTTACAAATAAATAAAGTAATGTTCTATCTTAATAAAGACATGAAAAGTTCTCCCAATTATATTAGGGTTTGAGAAAATTATATTTAAGAGTCACAAAATATCAATCAATATTAGAATAATGATTTCGTATAATCAAAAGTGCCAAGGATTATCAATAATTAGATCAAATGGATATAAGTGAGTGGTGATAAAATTCACAAGTACTGAAAAATATTTCAATAATTCTATCAATATGTTATAATGAAAAAATAAATATTTTAAAAAATTAATATGTGTTAACAAATATTTATTATTATTTAGATAAGCCCCATAAATATTTAAAAAATTATAGATCTAAAAAAAACATGTAAAAATAGAAAAAGAGACTTTTTTTTTAAATAAATAAAAACCAGAAAAATGATCAAATATGAGAAAAAAGGGAAAATACATCAGTATTCTTCCTCCAAAAAACATAACATTCAAATTATCAATTATATACCTTAGTAATATAATACATATTTTTTGAAAAAAATTATATGAAAAATTTATAACAATTATTTTTCAATAAAATATTTAACTTAATTGCCTAATATCATGGTGTATAAAATTGAGAAAAAGATAATTCCTTCTCTATTTAGATTCAAATGTTCCCTTTTTCATATTAGTATATTAATATCTCAAGTAAACTATATTACAAATAAAAAAAATATGCTCTCTATTTAAATTCTAACTACCATGAAAGAAAATAAAGAGAATAATAAGAATGGAAATGATGGATATATTTTGTGAACCCCTTAAGTTGTACAATTATTATAATATTTAAAAGATATTAATTTATGGTAAACCCCAATCATCAAGTGTTTAAACATTATTGTAACCACATATTATGTGTTTATTTATTTACAATTATTATTAGAGAGTTTTTCCATTAGTAGTGGATTAATTAGGGGTGAAAAAATCGAATAATAATAATACCAAAATATTGTTACCATAAATGGTAACCCTAATTGGTTAGTGATGCATGTAAGAAACTGATGTGTTTTTAAGGAATGGATTTACTAAGGAAATAAATGGAGGAAGTGTTAAAGTCATTATTGTGGGTACATATGCAAATAAAAAATATATATTGAATATAAACTATTTTAGATTGTCTTAAGGTGGATAAAAAATGTATATCATTATAATAAATGATGGGTTGATCAAGAATTTTTAGTTATTTTGATAATGTGAATAGTATATTTATTTTTTTATGAAATTTTATGGAGATTTGGTGTTCTTAGAGACATTTATAAGTGTTTGGAGATATCATAAAATAATTGGAGTTATGTAATATTAAAATGGGTTTTGTCAGTGGATATTCAAGATTAACAAGGTTAAGGAAAAATATATTAATATATAGAAATTTTCTGAAGATTTTATATGTGATTAAATAAATATTTCCATGTTCTACATTTGAGTAAAATGTTATACTATATATATATATATTTATGTTTTTCTGGTCAAAAAAGAGAATACTATACATTATGTTTTTAGTAGGATGTGTTCTTATTTTGTCTGAATATAATTCTTCGATGTTAAATATCATTTTATAAAAAAATGAGACAAAAAACTAAATGTTTTACAATAGAAATAATTTATTTTGGAAGTTTTATTCACATTTAAATGACATGGGCCATACCAGAAAAAACAACATAACATTTTGATGAGGGCCCCATGGAAATTTTGTGTCGGTTTGACTAGATAATGATGAATTATTATTCAGTGTAGTATAGTTTCATTGCATAAAATATAGAATATAAGAATTAAAAATATGGGGTTGATGTTTATGGGATGAATCCACACTTATATTATTTATAGTGATAATTTATTGAAGATTTTTAGTGATGGATAATGGATTTTCATTACAAGGGAGAACACCGAATAAATATGAAAATTATATATTAATATATTTTGATTTGATTCTATAATTTAATATGAATTTAAAATCTTATATTATATACATTTTATGGGTATGTGTTTATATTTCATATCACGAAATAATGGAGTTTCAAATGCTATAATGTGAGTGATGTTTAAGGATGTTTAACTGAAAGTAAGGACATTGAACTATAATTTTATATTTTCTAAAATATATTGATATATACTTCTAAAAACCAAATTGTAATTTGACACTTTTTAATGGTTCTCGTCTGACACATTAAATAATGTATAACTATTATAATTATCTTAGAACATGGGATTGAGGAGATGCTATTGAATTCACTTATTAGAGGGTTAGATTTATTGAATTAAATTTAAAATCTACCTATATAATTCTATGCAATATAAATGAATTAGTATATATAGTTTACAAATATATAAATAAGAAAATAAGAAATGAGTGTGAACACTATATCTGAATTTGATTACAACGAACAGAAGAATTGGATTTTATTATAAGTTATTTTTTAATTGTGTTAAATTGTGATATTGGAAATTATAGTTTTGAATTTTCATTGTATAGAAGTGAATTTTTATTATTGTGGTGCTTTAAATGAAGAAAAATATTTATATCATTCCTTAATAGAATTACCACATCTATATTTAGAATATTTTCATTTTATATTGATGTTAAAAAGCATAAAATATTTTATTAGAGACCTAGAATTATCATTTATACTATTATGATATTGAAAAGAACCCAATATCTATAAATTTGAATCCTTACTCAAATTAGTGGATATAATATAAATATAATGAACTCATAATTAGGAGGAACTACACAATTCTTAACCATTTAAAATATACAAGTATTAATGTAGAGTGACTATAAAATAATTCTATCCATTAGAGAAACACATGGAATTTTATTTCGGGAACATTGGAAAATTGTCTAAATATGTTCGTGGGATAAAGAATAATGATGATAAACCCACTGAAAACCCATATTTCTTATTTTTTTTCATTCATGATTATTTTTGATATATCTGTATCTGAAATAAACTAAATATGATTATAATTTCTATATAACAATGAAAAATGATTTAGATTATGAGTCAACATGGATAGGTTCTAGTAAATGTGTAAAACACCATGATTGTTCCCTTGATCATAGATAATCAAATTTCCTAACATTTGGTATCCGAGATTATAGTTAATATATTTTTTTAGAACATGTCTATTTATTTATAGTTGGAAATTTAGTTTGTGTTTTATATTAATGTATCTCAAAAAATAGGATAATTATTCATGATGAAAATCAACTTGATGAAGTGTATTCCAATGAATTGAAAATATATAGAACTATTGATGTATTCAATATATAAATAATACAGAAATTTGTGATTAGAGGAATGTTGGATGATATGTGTTATCTAGTTTAAAAACATGAGGATATACTTTTCCATCATGAAAAATTATATGCATATCTCCATACTATCTATGAATACATTAATATGAGTACTAATTTAAAACCAAATATTGCAAAAAAATCCAAGTTGACTAAATATCCATTATCTTTTATAGATTAATGAAGAATGAAAATAGAATCTATTGAGGGATTAATAACATCTATTAAAAGTTTTATTTTTAGATATCCATTATAATATGATTTGTTAGACATAAAAAATATTCAGGTGGGTTAGTTTAAGAAATAAGTAAAATTTTTTTTTGTTAGTAATGACGTGTAGCTAACAATGTATTGAAATTATGATACTGAAGAGGGTAAATAAATTACCAAATAATTTGTATAGATGATATTAAACAAATACGATGACATTATAACAATTACATTCATATATCTCATTAATAATTAAGTGAAAATTACATTACATTTTTATATACTATTAACTAAGGATAATGGATTTAAATATAATTTTTTAATCTAGACCGGTGACAAAACAATATTAATGATGAATGTTTCTTAAATTGATGTAGAGTTGTTAACATTTTACAATTAGATGTATAAGAAAAATTATAAAATTTTGTTATAGAAATTTTGTTACCAATTCATTCGAAAATGATGATTCTGTCAAGATATTTTAAAGAGAATAATAATATATGATAAAATAATTCTTACAAAAAAGAAATAAATTTTACTTTAGGTTTCTTTTATTTGATGTTTTCTTGGAACATATTAATGACAATTTTGTAGGAACAAGGGAATAAAATTAAATTTATAGTTTCATAAAAAAATATTGACTATAGTCTCAAATCCTAAATGATCTTTTTATGGGTAATTATTTGTTTGGGTTTGATGAATAACCATTTAAATCAAAAATGAAAATTATAATAACTATAGAATTTTTGTAAAATGGTATCATGAAGATGAATAAAATAATGAAAATGAAATTTTATTGAATGTGTATGGTTTATATTACGATAGTCCATGAGATAAATATATTTTCATGTTCTTTTATTTTTGAAATTGTATATAAACCTATAGATGGTGTTAACGGGTTTTTAGGGACAATTTAGATACATTAAGAATGGGTGTATGATGGGATTCATCGTTGATAATTAAATGATTTAATTATTATAGTGGAGGATGTTTTGGATGTGTATTTAAAGGAAATTGGGATTCACTATCTGTTATAGGTATGTCTTTTTCTAAGTGTTGTAATCCATTTTAGTGGTTATATAATTGTTTAAGATTTATTTGGTGAGCATTTTGTTTTTTTGAGAAAAATTATAAATGCATGATATTGGCTCATTTTTTTCCAAAACATATGGTAACCATATGAAATAGATCTATTGGTTCCAAGCAAACTATTAATAAAATGAGAAACATTTTTATAACTGTGTTATTCAAATAAAAAACAATAAGATAAATTAGTTTGGGATATATGATATCACATTACTATTAAGGGTTTTTCTAACCATGAATTTAATCCCTAGTAATTGTGTACATTGGCTCCCAATAGATAGAATATGTCTCACTGTTTGGAAAGATTTTTTTGAAAGTGGAACCTCTCTATTAAACCTATAAGAATTTCCTAAAATTTAGAAATTTCCATATTTACCTTTTGTTGTTTTTATGTATAATATTCTCATAATATGTCACATTCTCAAACTAACCTCTCTATTATTCCCTATAGGGTTTTACCTATCTTCTTTAGTGATTATAAATAATTTTAGGGGGATATCATTGAGGTATGTATTCATTTCTAGATGAACTATAACCCTTTCATATATCAATTCTTGATCTCTCTTTCTATAATCTCATTAGAACCCTTTTTTATAATAATACTGGAAGTAGAATATTGTATATAGAACTATGTATTTTCTAATTGATATTGGAAAATAAGGAAATATTCCCTTATATTCCAATATCCTTTTTAAATTGTGCCTTTGTTTTATCCATTAGTATGGTATGTGTCTCTATATAATGGGTTTTCTTGTGATTTACCTTATGTTCTTATAAATTATTTCCATTTAATTTATAAATTTCATTTACATGAAATTAATGAGGTATCATTATGAAATTTTATCTTGGGTGTATTTGGAAACGTTTTATGATGGGGTTTTCTTTTAAATGAAGTTATGTGCAAGATATGTGATCAATGAAACACCTCAAATATTTAATTGACCCAGATATGGATTATTCATCAAGGAATGAAAAATAATTCACTTGTGAAAATTTGTGGTATAATTGTGTCCATAGTTAATTGAATGTTTTATAAAATTGGCATTGTTTTGGTAATGATAGGTTGTGGAAGGACACAATATCATTAAATTACAATTTATGGTGACATAGTCATCCTTTATTTACAATTTATAAATTCTCAACTACAATAGACACACAATGTTTTTTATTGTTGTTTTCATTTATGTATCTTGTTTTCAAATTCTTTACTGGTTATCATCTATGTTATAAATGTCCTATTATTTTTCTACTTATTTTATTCAAGTTTATTGTTATATTCAGTCATCTTTGAAAAAAATATTTTTTATAGAAAAATAAAATGATGATTTTTATTATAAATTTATATTTCATTATGAAGTTGTTTTTTTATGATAAAAATAATAATTGTATTGTGAGAGAAAGTGTATTGAATCATTATGGTCATATACATGGAATTATCCACAATCCAAGCATATTTACTTGTTAATATAATGATTTTTTATAAATATTCCAGTAATGGGAAGGTAATAATTTAGATCACATATTTAGCTAGGATATAAAAACCACTATAGTGGGTTTTGATAAATTTTATGTATCTCTACCTCGAGATGTGGTTTTTTAAATTTTTCATGAATTTTTTTTACTTTTATATTTCAGCCTTGGGCTTAGTTTGATTAAATTATGCATGTATATGTTTTCTAGCTTAATGTACATTGACTATTTATTTGTTTTATGTTACACATTATCATTTTTTTATTCTTTTTTAGATATATTATGTGTTGTGGTCTATTTACAATAATTTTCTATGTCGTCCAATGCTAATTCATTAAATAATGTTATCGAAGAAATAAATTGATAGGATTTTTGAGGATAATACATGAGTTTGTATGAAATATTATTTTAGAGTAGAGTTTGGACCATTAAAAATTAAGGGTTCTATACGTATGGGTTCAGATATAAATTATTGTTTGATATAAATCAATGTTAACATGGGTGGTGAAGAAAAATCTTCTTTTGTAAAATGTCAGTTTTCTGTATTATGATGATCTAGATTTATGTATTCCATTTAGATGAATGTTTTATAGTCCATTTATCTACACATAAATATGTTTATTCCATAAATTAATAACTTATAATTCCATTAAGGTAAATTATTGATGTTTGTTATTTTCAGATGTTATATCTATTTAGTGATAAACAATGACTCAAAAAGAGAAAATATAAATTCTTGAGTGGAATCCATGAGATATGTTCATGACGAGAACCCCAATTGGTGGATTAATTGGTGGAAGTAGTTATCATCATTATCTAGAATATAAGTAAAATGATTTTTGGAACCCATGGATGAATGGTGGGTCCTTGTTTGAAATATTCTCTAATGAATCAAACTATCTTCCTAGGTTACATGGTACCCAAATAATTTGATTATGGGATTCAATGGAATGATAGTGTCTTCAAATTGATTAATATTCAATGAAATCAATGGTGGGTTTCACGAAATATATTCTTGATGGAATGAAAGGAAAAAAGATAGACCTTATTACATAAAATAATTATCCCAAGGTTCTAAAATAAACTATTCTCCATATGGGATTCGATGAATTTTTTTATCTAAAAATGTTGTGAGGGGAAGAAGATTCATGACATTTTAATCATGGAAAATGGTGTGTATTCAATATTGGATTCTGATACCCATTTAGCTGATTAAGATCAGTTATCACATGATATTTTTACTAATGAATTCTTTAAATAATAGACGATTCAGTCGAGTTTTAGGGAAGATATTTGGTAAATGGTAATCATGTTGATCTTGTTAAGCTTATCTATTAAGGTTGAAAAATAATTCATGGATAAGGAAAAATTAGCTAGGAAGAGGGGTTGTCCTGACAGATCCTGATAGGCCATTCAATAAGAAATTAATCTGGACTGTGGAAAGAACCAAATAGAGCTTCAATCCACATAGACTAGAGAAGAGCTCATAAGAATCAAATGTTAAACGTACGGAATTGATTTACAGACTAGAAACATCTAACATGGATTACAAAAAAGATAATAACAATAATTAATGGAATATGAAAATACTAAAATCCAAAAATCTTATCAGTAAAACTTGGGTAATATGTATTAAAAGGTAAATACCCAAACATAAATTTGATTTTAAATTAACCATTGAAAACAAATCTGTTTGAAATGTGATAATCATAACTCAATTTCACCATCAAATATCAATTCCAAGATTATATAATACATTTAATCCTAACTAAAAATACATTCCTATACTTTTATAAAACATTACACGGTTTATACACACTTATGGGTGTTTATAGGGTGTAAGATGAGTATCAAGAAGGATCCCACCAATGTGTTCCATAATAATCCTATATCAAAAAATTCCAATATACTAAACATATAATAAAAATGAATGATAATTTTTTATAATTTATATCAGAATCAGATGAATCATTTCCCTTTTCAACAATTTGATCCAAGATATTTTGTAAATCTTGTCTAATAACATTCTGAACTAAAATATTTTTCAAAGTATGAATCATTTATCCATTTAAAAACCATTAACATGCAGTGAAAAATAGTAAAAAATTGAGATTTCCCCTATGATGAAATATGACTAGTACATTTAGGTCTCTCATATCTTAATAATCAATAAAAAAATGAACCAAACATTCCACTAGAACAACATGTCATAGGATGTAATGAAAAAACCAATGATTGATCCCTATATGGTTTCTAAATATCATTTCCCATAAAAAATAATTAGTGAAATTATGTAGTATCCACCAGTGTAATCCCTATGGAAATAAGAAAAATCACAAATACTAAAACAACCTCTTTTGTATGCATGGATCCAATGTGAGGGATATTAAAAAATTTCAGAATGGATCAAGTTATTTTATAAAAAACATCCAAACATCCCATATTCTATCAAAATCATGAATTTTCAACTATCATTACAAGCCGTTTCACATTACATCAAAAAATTATCATAATACAAAATAAAAGAAACCTAATATTTTATAAAAAACCATATAACCAAAAATATTATGTATTTAATATATTATAAAACAATATTTAGAAAATAATTTTGGAAACCATATCATATATGGTTAACTTAAAAAAATCTAGATATAGATACAACCTTCCCTAATGATGGAATCATAGAGAAAAATGGCTTACACACACGTTAATGAAATGGAACACACCAATGATGAAAGAAGAGGGCCTAAACATCGATTCCCACACCTATGAATCCAATTTCTAGTAGAAAAATGTTTTCATGAAATATATAATACCAAATACATTCCTATAACCCATGATAGTCCCCAAACATCAAGGATTCATAGTCTATAAAAAAACATAGTAACATCATACTGAAGATGAAAATACAATCTTCTATTAGATGTCAAAATTATACCATCCTCTTAAGAATAGTTACTTAATAAACACTTTATGCTCCTGTAAAAAATACATCACTCATAACCATTTGATGGAGAAGAAAAAGGAGGGATTGATAGAGGTGAAAAAAATTTAAAAAATTCATTTAATTACCATAAACTATATACCCCTTATTTTACTCAATAAGTATCACACATTCCAATAATATTTTTTCTTAATATTCCAATCAAATTTTTAATAATATAATACACTATAGGGTGGTGGGGTTCACGACACTAATGGTGGAATCAATGACACCCCACTATTTCACTCGACACACCGAACTACCTTGACTAATGCCAAAAAATGGTTGGTGTTTTGGACTGGCTTTGGACTTCATTATTTTGGTTATGGGTCCTAATTTATATGGTGCACCTAGTGACTCCTAAAGAGTAATTATATATACTTGTCCATACTTAGTGTGTGGTGGATCTTCCCATAGAACATAGGTATATAAAATGTGAAACATAAAATGGAACATGCCATGGTCTATTCCATTTTTTAGTGGGAAAACATTATATAGTTTTTTTATTTAAAAATTCAAAAACACCACAAACATATATTTATACATCCAAAATATAAAAAAATAACTCAATTTTGGATTCTATATGTTTTTTGGAGGAGAGACACTTGCAGTATGGTTTATCCAGAGTGTGTCATATAGATAGAGAATAAATAATTATGTGTATGATTATTTTATGTAGGATTATTTTTAATGGATTACCCTAGATAAACCAGATGGTTATCAATTATTATGGATGAACTATCCATATTAATCTAGATTTTTTTTGTTACCACATAAGACATTCCATCATTATTGAAAATCTGGTTATCTTCAAAAAAATACAATAATTTTATCCTAGAGAAGTGGATCCAGATATTCTATTAAAAACAACTCCCCTGATCAATATGATTCATAAACGTTTATATTATATCATTATCAGAAAAATGCGGTTACCTATACAATGATAGAATATCTATGTGATGCTAAGTCTGGTCCAATCCATGTAGTGCTGTAAAAATAATTGTAATCTGCAGTAAGGCTGCATTCTATGAGATGTGTGGTTTTCATTTATTTTCTATTATAATGGTTATGTTTGAAACTTTTGGATTTTAATAATTTATATAATATATGTCTGTTAAAATTTTAGCCTTATTCTTAGATCCTTTTTAATTCCCAATGGATGTTTCTACTCCCTTGGGAATATAAAAGGAATTGGTTTTCAACGATTTGAGTGCATGGTCAAAAATATATAATACAATGTCATGTGGGATTTTCCAAACTATGATAATAATATATTATACCTCTTCTTTAAAATGGACTAGATGGTTACCTGTAAACCTCGATTCGTTTGTTATCTTTATTTGGGTTTTTTCTATAATTTTATTTGGTCACTCTTAATTTTTAGGGTAACTGGATCATAAATTCTAATGAAAATGGAATATGATTTCTAATGGTATAATTATATATTTAAATATGTTTTACAATATCCATACCACAATTAAATAAAATTATAATTGGTAACTTCATACTTTAGTGGGGATGTACATTGAGTTTTTTCATATTTATTTTCAAGGATTACCAACCTGGAGGGATGTTTATTTTTCATTCAACCATCTTCCAGGATCTAATCCAATATCTAAGATATCATATCATAGATATATCTAATTTTAAATACTATAATAAATTTCTTGAAGGTATTTAGTATAAATATTTTATTTATCAATTTCTGACACATTAGGCTTCACTTGTTCTATATAGAAAGATGGGGGAAGGAATCATATGGATTTTTTGAGTGTAGAATTCACAATCAGTTGACCATCGATATCATCAATTATTTTCATTGAATTTAAGATCTGTTTGATCAAATTAGGGAAAATATATGGTTTTTTAATATTGATCTACATTTGGGTTACCATTAGTTATGTGTCTAAGAAGAAGATATTCTTAAAACAGACATTGGATGTAGGGTATACGTTATGATTTTTTGGTTTTTCTAATTGTTCTCACTAATTCTCATATGGTGTTATATATTGGATGAGTCATATCATTCAACAATTATTTAATTCTATTATAGTCATCTTTGTTAATTATATTTTGGTGTACTCTATGTCGGAGGAGGAATATAGAGATCATATAGTTACCATCCTAATAACATGGAATAGAAAATTTCATGTATGGAAACAATTATTAAAAATAGTATTGGATTTGAGTGGTATTATGGACACATTATATATAATAGTGGTATCCCATTGAATAATGAAATTATCCAAGTGGTGATGTGTTTCGAATAACATATCAATTCATCAGATATTTGGAGCTTCTTGGACATATATTTTTATTATATAGATACCATTTGAAATTTCTCAATGTTTTGAAAACTGACGACTGAATTAAACCATATGGGTTTCATTATTTACGGGTATGAAATGTTTCAAATATAATTACCAAAATGTAGGTGATATTTTATGTAGACAAAATTCTAATTATACTTGAACCATGTTTTGGATATAATGTCTTTTTCCATTTCCTACGGTATATTATTATCATATCTTCATATTTATGGGGATCATTTAGTGGACAAGGATATCACAAATTGAGTCCTCATGATAAGAATATTACCACCAATGATTTCAATTTTTTTTTCTAGTGATGGATGATCTAAAAACATGGAACCACCATCTCTTCAGTGAGTGGTACATAGTGCATTCAGATCAAAAGAGTCTAATGTATATTTTAACCCAAATGAACATGAACACATGATATAAGCGTTAGTATATGTATATTATGAATTTGAACTTGATATTTTATATAAAAAGATGAAATTTAATGTTGTTATTAATATACTTAGAAGAAATTTAATAACATAAGCCTTATATGAATCAATAGAAGAGTGGTCTTTGATGTGTCTGTTCAATGAGAATATCATGGATGTGGAGGATGTTTTTGGGCATGCCTTTTTTTTCTGTTTTGAAATAAGATTCACTAATTTTTGGTACGATTAAAAATTAACAGAATCTTGAAATGATTTTTAGTATTTTAATAAAATCTTAAATAGAATAGAGATAGATGGTGACTACTCAGAGTCTCCCAACAATATAATGTATTTAAAATATAGTGATTTTGTTCTGATATATATGAGAATATAGTTAACGGTTAATGGAAAATGGTCTAGTATTTCCATTCACCCTTGGACTAACAACATGTAAAATGATTATATTAATTTTTATTGGTCTCTAATGTTGAGGTAGTCAATAGAAGAAATAATGTCACGAGGTCTTACTTCTCATAATATTTAGGCAAATCAAAAGTCTTTTAGGGTTGTTGTAGCCTTAGTAAAATATAATATATAAGCGAGTTGAAATATCCATTATCATCAATTTTATTTTACCACATACTCCTTTTTGGGGGATATATGAATCAAATTGTAATTAATCATCTTACAAAATCTGATCATCCTTCATTATAAAAGGATGATGATGCTAGAAGATCCCATAAAGTAGTTTTCTTCATTAATCATGATGTTCCATAAGGTTTCCTTTATAGATGTTGTTTAAAATTAGAAAAAACCATTAATGGAAAGTATTTCAAGAGGTAATGTTTACCCAATTGAAATTAAGCATGTTATTTCAACATCATAATGATATACCAAAAAATAATTGCATCATTGAAATTATTTAGGAAGTGGTTCAAGAGGAATGTTTGATTTTAGTTGTTCATGGGAAAATTATCTTTTATTAGTTGAGTTTTCCTAAAATAATAGATATTATTCCATGAATACAATAGAATAATTTTATTAATTTCTTGGGGGCATGTTTGAATCCTTATAATTGAGTGGATTTGGGATAATGGTCTTTGATTGGATTAAGAAATTTTCAAGAAATTTTGAAAAAGAAGCATATAAACCTGAAAAGGAGAGTGACAACATAGAAGGAATGAAATAAATTTTTGACCATAATATTGTTTCATTATAGTTTGTGGTAGATTATCATTATCTTATCAAGGTGTCGTCTCACATGGGACATCATAAATGGAGTATGAAGGGAAAGTTATGACAAAGGATTTTAGATGATTCTATATCATTATAAGATATAGAAAGGTGGATTATTAGTAAGATATTTCATCTTAATTGATATTGATTCATGACGAGATGATGTTTCACAATTATTGGGGTATCGTAAAAATCCATACCACATTATATAATGGAAGGATATTGATGTTAATCACAACACTTTCGTGGTTGGGGAACCAAGTCAGATTATGAATCTTTAGGATAAGGTGTTGTGGGGTAAACAGATTCCTTATTTCCATGTTTTTTTGTAATCTAAGGACAATATATAGGAGAATTGAGTTTTAAATTAATTAATGATAACCATTAATATTTTCTTTTTATGAGTTTAAAATCATGGGAATTTTTTAGGGGAAGAATGTTTTTTGGGGTGGAGAATTGATAACTCCACTGTGTAACATGTATGTTTGTATTTTATCTTTGATAATCTCTTATAAGGATGGAAATGATGTTATGGTGTCAGGGGATTGGATTTTGTATGTTTGAAAGAAAAAAATTGGGAATGGTTTATCTAAAACAAATGTAACCATATAATATAGTTTTATTGGTTTTAGACGTGTTTCTCTCCTCTTGAGCATTGTTTTTTATACCTTGTGTGATTTTAGGAAAACCATATAGATATCTATTATTGGGAAAAAGGAAGTCATTTTTCTTAAACATGGTATTTAAAATAGTTTGACTGTTACTATGTAACCATGTAATATGGTTTTCTAGGTAAATAATATATATTAGGATTAGCACATGGTTTGTAGAATTGTGCATCTTAACCATACAAGTATGATAATATTTAGATATTACATTGATTCCCTTGGGAATTTTTAAGTCTAATAATCTCATGAACCCTTATTAGCTCAATCCAATATACCCTTTATCATTTGTAGGGTTTTTTCATTCCATCCTTGGTGATTCTTAATCATTTCTTGGTGGATCACTTCAAATAATGTTTTAATTTACAAATATATCTTCTCCTCTTTATAGATTTATTTTTTGTCTCTCTTCCACTTTTTCCATGGGAACTCTAATTGTGTAGTAATGTTTATATATATATATATATATATATATATATTTGTATAGGGATATAATTATGTTTCATATGTATCTAGGCTCATGAGGACACGATTTCTTTAATTCTAATCTCTATTTTAAATTATGACTATGTTTATGTTTTTAGTGTTTTTTGGTTTCTCTATAAAATTCATTAATATATTGATTTACATTATATTCTTGTAAAATCATTTGGTTTAATTGTTAATATTCATTTATATTAAGTAAATGTTGTTTTTAAATGAAATTAAATAATAGATGTCTTGTTAAATCATTTTTAATGTGGGTGTCATTAAGAATAATTTTTCAACACCAATTGCATCATGAAATACCCTTATAAAGGATTTTAAATAAGAAATGGATTTTAATAACTTTTGAAACTAACTTACTGGTTTACAATAAGTATAAACACTTGCTAATTTTACTATCAAAGTAGCTTTAAAATAGTTTTTTATTTCAAAGTAGTCAGCAACGGAATATGATATATATATATATATAGTATACTTATGATTTAAACTGAAATGCATAGCAGATGTAACCAAGAGGTGCAATATCAAGCCAAGACATAGTCCTCCCAACAATTTACATAAAATGGTCCACATCCTGGATCGGGGTAACCAACAGTGAACACACTGTCCAGGTATAAAGACCTCTACCACAGTTCTACATGGGAAAACAAACAACAACTCATAGCTATCCAGGTCTTACATGACATCTACCACTATCCACAGTGGGAAACACAAAGTTGTTGAGTTTGAGTGAGGATTTAAGAATCCTCCAGTTTATCTCAGGAGATAGTGTGTGTATAAAATAAACAGAGTAAACACACTGCTCTAAATGTAAAGCAAGAATCACTACAAAAAATCTGATTGAGTTTAGAAAAGCTTTAGTGATCGACAATGTAGCTCTAGGCTAATTTAATTGGTCATAAAAGCTTCTGAGTCCTTCTTTGGTTTTTCTCTGAAAAACATAATGTCGTTTTCTTCCTTGTTCTAGGTACAACTTATGAGCTTGAGTTCATGATGTTTTTGTTGTAGTTCTTCACTCAAGATGCAACTTTTGGTTTCCTTTAGAAGAGTGGCTTCAAATATATCCAGGATATAATGAGTATGGATGAAACCTTGTGTGAATGCACCATGTTTGAATATTGTTGATCCCTATTAGTTTATTGTGCCCTCTATATGAATCCACTTCACTTTCTATCTTTGTGTTCGCTCAGCTAGGTCTTTATTTTCCCTTTTATAGCTTTTAGCTCTGGAAAAAAGGAATGATTACATTTTTCATGGGTACTATGTACGGTTACCTGACATGTCAACATATATCATTAAATAACATTAACTACATTAAAAAAATCAAATGTAACTGTTATCTTAATAAATAAATCGTATTGAGAGAATAGAGTTGACTAGTTGGTCAATCATTAGTAGCCTTCTGTTGGTAGACATTTGTAGTGGAATTTGTGTAGCAGGACCTTCCATCAGTAGATCTTTTTAACTTGTATCAGTAGCTAAAAATATCAATGAGTTCATTCTATCAGTAGCTCTTAATCGATCAGTATCTCTTGATCTATCAGTAGATCTTGGGCTATCGGTAGCTTGATGTATCAGTGACTCTGTACTTGTATTGGTAGACTTTCAGTCACTTCATATCAGTCAGTAGTCTGTGTATCAGTAGGCTGGTCGGTATCTCGTATCGGTAGACTTACTCTATCGGCAGACTTCTATCAGAAACTGTCTGTGAACTGCTTCTATCATTAGACTTCTTCATATCGGTAGCTCTTTACATATCAGCGATCAAGTGTATACTAGAATACTTAAGCATACTGGTAGATCTATTCTATCGATAGCTCGGTTTCTGTCAGTAGCTTTGTACATATAGGTAGCCTTAGCTTATCGGTGACTCTGTCTATTGGTAGACTAAGTACTGGTAGCTCTATTATCAGTAGTTATATGCAGATCAGTGACAAACGCTTATCTGTTTTATGCAACACATATCTGATTGTGTTAGAATTATTTTATAACTTATATAAACATAGATAACAATTGATTAACATATCTCAAGGATTATTTTATCATTATTATGATCTTGATAACAGAATATCATATATTGAGATAATTGGAATATAGATAAACATTACTTGGGATTATCAAAGTATGTGAAAGCATAATGGGGATTATAAAAACAGGTGAGGTCAAAAATCTCCCCCTTTTTCATAATCACAACTTATGATATTATAGTGTTTAAAACAATGAGAGGTTGTATCAGAGGATATATCATTAAATGCAATTATCTCAGATAAACAGTATGTTATAGAACATAATGGATCAGAGGTGGACGAAAATACAATGATATAAGATGGGGAAAGCATAGTAGCTCTTCCTTAGATAATATTTCTCCTCCTTGAAAATATTTCTCCACCTTTGATACTCTAATAATATTTCTCCCCCTTTGTGATAATCAAAAAGTAGGAAATAAGAAATAGAAAAAGTAGCACACTGAGAAATAAAGGAATGTGAATTGTATTAGATTTTGCAAAAGGTACATAGACAAAACAAAAAATACAAGGGATTACTATCATACATCCTGGCCACGTTTTCAATCTACATCCTCAATGTGAGATTTGCCCTTTGAATTAGAAGAGGATTCAGGTGGTATGGATTCAGGTGAAGGCTTCAGAATTCTAGAGATGATCACAAGAGGCTGAGCCACTAACACTATTTCAGGCGTGTACTGAGGAGTTCATTGAGTGATCATAGGTGTGAGGCTTCGAATTGCTTGGGCAGGAGTCATCTGAACAGGAGAAGCAGTAGAGGCAGAGGCAGGTAAGGCTGGAGGTATAATCACTGGCCTAGCATCAACATACATAAAAGGCAACAACATATTTTTGAAATCCACAATTATGCCTCCTCCGCTCTCCATAGAAGATATGAATTTATCCTTGTTCTCCATAAATTTGTCCAATGCTGTAGTCAATTCCCTTAGTTTTCCGACTTTCTCTCTGAAGGCTTTATTTATAGGAGGTAACTTCAGATTTTCTATTAGAAGTTTGATGTGATTGTTGAGTTGATGCTTTGTGTAAATCTTTTGGAAATAGGAGTCCACTTTTTCTTTCACATCTTTCTGAGAGGAAAAAGATTCTATCATATAGTATTGTACTATCTTAATTGTTTCTCTAGATGAATCTCTAGTAGTAAGCACAACTTCGCTTAGTTCGGATGAGTCCACAGAGCCATTGGTTGATGCTTGACCAAGCTCCTCCTTCATCACAGCTCGAAACTGATTCAAATCCACTGAGGGCTTAGAAGGAACTAAACCAATAGAGAAAGAGACTATTTCTTTGAAGTTCTTGGTCAACCCACTGATAAGATTTTGAACACTAGAATCCTAGGTTTTAACATGATCTTTCATGGAGGTTTTAAAACCTTCAAACACTAAAACCATCTGGCTCACAACAATTTTCACATAGGATAAGTCCTTGTCTACTTGGGATTTTGAACTCATGTAAGATTCCAAAGAGATAACCGATTTCTTTATAGTTTCAATATCTGCTTCCAGTCTAGATATTTGAGTTTGGAAATCTTTAACTTCTTCAACTATTTCTACCATAAAGGATGACAAATTACAACTGAGAGAGAGTTGAAAAGATCTTTCCAACATACTCATCTCTTCAACAAAACAGTCTTTCATCTCAGCAAATGAGGCACTAAAAGGTTCTTTCAGCTCATCCTTTAAGGATACAATGTCAGCCCTGGTGACCATATCAGTAGGAGAAACTCCAATAGGTACTCTTTTAGATGCTAAACTGACCACTGAGTCAGTCATGATCGATTGAATTGATGATAACATAGAATCTTCTATCTTTTTTTCCTCTTCCATAAAGCCTCCCTTAAGATTTTTCTTCAAAGTATCTAGGTCATGCATTCTGACCACATATTCAGGTGGCAACTCAGACTCAACATCATAAATTATTTTTGGTCTACTTAGAGATGCTTCATTCTTAGAATCATGATAGTTTAAACCACAGACCACAAAACCTGGGTCTTCTTCCCAGTCCTCAATATCAACATCCACTATAACACTTCCAAACATGGTTTGATGCTCCCACTCAACTGGTTCATCCTTAAGTAAAACAACAGCATTCTTAGCAGCATTCTCAGCAGCTCTTCCTTTTTCAGGAGAATCATCTACTATAAATTCTTTCTCTGCAATAGCTGGAGGGTCTTCCAAAATAGGCAAGGGTATGTCAACATTATTTGCATCCTTATCAGGAACTTAAGATTTTCCAATCACAAGAATAAGGATCAAATCAGCTAACAGAGATGCTTCACTTTCATGAGTATCATATTTATTCTCTATAGAAGCCACTTCAACATCTTCTAAAGCAGTTTCTTCCTTATCTGATTTATGTTGATCTAGATTTTTAGGATATGGGATAGGAGGTATGTCAGGATCTCCTCCTTCATCAGTAGATGACTCTTTCTCTTCTGAAACATCAATTTATTCTGGCTCCTCTTCATCAGGGCCCATACCTGGATACCTCACATCCTTCGATCTTGAAGGATGATCCACAAGATTGAACTTATCATACTCTTTCTTGTCATCAGTGACCCATTATCCTCTCAATGGCTTCCAATTTATTTTCATGAATTTGAAAACTATACTGGTGACACAGAAATTGTTCCTTAATACCACTGTCTCATCTTGAGACTCATCCATTCCTTTCACTTTGATCATTACTTGATCAACTTAGAAAAGAACAAGGCATTATTTTTTAACATGGGTCTAATCATATCATCTATTTGAGTCTTTAGAAATCTACATAGATTCACCTTGACTCCATTTCTCAAAATATGCAGGAGATAGATATCCTGATATCTTAAATTTGAAAAGTCTCATCTCCTTGGTATTAAGACTTGCTAAAAAAACTTGAACAACAATCTATTCTCTCCATTTATTTCAGTAGCAACTACTTGTCTTTGATTTCCATGGCCAATGAGTTCCTCCAAGGTTGTCTCATAATAAAATATTTCACTAGTAGGTGGTATATCTCTCTAGACATATCTAGATACACCTTCATTTGTAAATTTCAGACATTCATCCCACTCAGTCGATGAAATGGACAACTCATTTCCATTCACAAATGAAATTACTCAGTTCTCATCTCCATATTTCTCAAAACTTACATAGTCATAAAACTGTTTCACTTGCTTCGAATATTAGGGACCATTGTTGTTCGAAAAACAGTCTACCCAATTTTGATCTTAAATCACTTTGAGCACAAACGATTTACTTGCCAGCAGCCATTCCACACACAACTCTTTTTCGATCATAATAAATATTTTCTTCAAATGAGGATTTACTGGTCGTCTTCCAGATCTTGTTCTGATAGAAGTGCCACTTAATTCTGGATTGGAATTCTTCTTCTTTTCCTTAGGCTCATCATCAACATCTCTAACAGAAGGGAGTTTGGTTTTTTCCATCTCAGATTCCAGGGATTTAGGGTTCTCGAATGATTCGGGACTTAAGTTTTGAGGCTAAAGGGTTTGAGTCTCGGTGGATTGAGAAGCAGCTTAGACTTTGTATCTATCATTTAGGAATCAAAAAATAAATAAATAAAATAAGATAAAGTAAAAATGATTCAGATTCTGGTGGCAGACAGAAGATTAAAATATCGCACTCATCGGTAGGGTTTATTGGTGAGAATTTACATCGGTGAGAATTTACATCGGCGAGGTAGCTACCGATCAAGGTTAATCATTCCCAACTCATGTCTAATGTAAAGAAACCTATCCAAACTCAATGGTTTGGTGAAAATGTCAGCTAATTGATGTTCAGTACCTATAAAATCAAGAATAATATCACCCTTTTGGTAATCATCTCTCAATAAATGGTGCATTACATCAATGTGTTTGGTCGTAGAGTAAGACACAGGGTTATTCAAAATTTTTATTTCACTAGTGTTGTAACAGTTGATAGAGACATGATTAAAATCATATCCATAGTCCAAAAGTGTGTGTTTCATCCACAAAATATGTGCACAACAACTATCGGCAGCTATGTACTCTGCTACAGTAGTGGACAAAGCTACAAAATTCTGCTTCTTACTACACCAAGATACTAATGATTTTCCCAATAAATGACATGTTCCTGATGTGATTTTTCTATCAAAATTTCAACCAATAAAGTCAGCATCTGAATAATTCATTAACTCACAGGATTATCCTTTTGGGTAAAACAAACCTTAGTTTACAGTGTGTTTATGATACTTAAAAATTATTTTAACCGAAATCAAATGAGATTCTTTTGGATTATCTTGAAATCGTTCACACATAGATACACTAAAAATTATATCTGGTCGACTACCAATAAGGTAATGTAAGATTCCAATCATACCTCTGTAATTGGTTTGATCCACCAGTTTCCTAGTTTCATGTGCATCCAATTTACAGACTATACTCATAGGAGTTTCACTTTCCTTAATACTATTCAGACCAAAAAGTTTTAAAATATCCTTTTTATATTTACATTGATTCAAAATAATACCATTTTCATTTTGAAAAACATTAAACCCAAGAAAATATTTGAGTTATCCCATTAAACTAATTTCAAATTCATTTTACATACTTTTTGAAAAATCAGTACATAAAGAGTGTTTAGAAGATCCAAAAATAATATCATCAACATAGATTTGAAATTTTAAAACATATTTAGAAATTATTTTAATAAAAAAAAGTTAGATCAGAAATCCTATTAGTAAAACTCTTTGAAAGAATAAAATTACTAAGTCTATCATACCAAGCTCTTGGAGCTTGTTTTAAACCATATAAAGATTTATGAAATTTTGAAAACATGACATAGAAAATGAGGATTAGTAAATCTAGGTGGTTGTTCAACAAAAAAATCTTCAATTATAAAACCATTTAGAAAAGCACTTTTAACTTCCATTTGATAAAACTTGAGATTCAGATGAGCAGCACATGCAAGAAGAATTATAATCGCTTCAAATCTATATATAGGTTCAAAGGTATCCTCATTTTTTATACCTTCCTCTTGACTATATCCTTGTGAAACTAGATTATATTTGTTTCTAAATATGTTTCCTGACTCATCAACTTTATTTCTAAAAACCCATTTAGTGCCTATTGTCAAAGTGTCCTTGGGTCTGTCAACTAATTCCTAGACATTGTTTCTTTCAAATTGATTTAACTCTTCTTGTATAGCCATCACCTAAAATTCATCATTGATTTCATCATTGACATTTTTAGGTTCTAGCTGTGAAAGAAAGGCTTGATGTTCAACCTAGTTTCTTAGAGAAGCTCTAGTCGGTGACCCTCTATCAAGATTACCAACAACAACATACAAAGGATGATTCTTTATAATCCTTGTTGATTTAGTAAAGTTAGGACTAGAAATTTCAGGTTCATCTATAGGTTCAGGTTCTATAGTAGAATATTCTCAAATATATCCAATACTGGATGTTTTTATAGTAGTTTCTTTAGTTTTATCATTAAGGTCCAGAACAGTCAAATCATCTTTATGATTTTCAAGAGACGTTTTAGGCTCATGAGAATCAGTTTCATCAAACATTATGTGAATAGATTCTTCCACACATTTGGTTCTTAAATTAATTACTCTATAGGATTTTCTAGTTAATGAATAACCATGAAAAATTCCTTCACCACTCTTAGAAGAAAACTTGTCAAGATTATCCTTTTTATTAAGAATAAAAGTTTTGCAGCCAAAGACTCTGAAGTAACTAACTTTAGGTTTTATATTATTCAATAATTCATATGGGGTCTTCTTAAGAACAGGTCTAATATAGACTATTAATAATATAACAAGGTGTATTCACAACTTCAGCCCAAAAATAAATAAGCAGGTCATACTCGATAAGCATGGTACTTGCAATTTTGTGAAGGGTTATATTCCTTATTTCTACTACATCATTCTGCTGAGGTGTCCTTGGAGCAGAAAAGTTGTGACTATATCCATTGTGTGAGAAATAAGATTCAAACTCATTATTTTCAAACTCATGGCCATGATAACTTCTCAGAGTTTTAACCTTAATTCCACTATGATTTTTCTACAGATTTGGAGTATTTAACAATGTAAGAAAAAGCTTCACTTTTGTGAGCTAAGAAGTATACCCATGTATATCTAGAAAAGTCATCTACTAGGACATAGTCATAGTTCTTTCCATTTAAACTATAAATTCATGAATGTCCAAACAAGTCCATGTGAACCAACTCGAGAGGTTGATAAGTTGAAAACTCCTTCATTGATTTAAAAGAAACATTATGTTGCTTTCCCTTTTGACAAGGATTACAAACATTGTCTGATGGGAATTAAAGTTTATGTAGGTCTCTAAACATGTTATTCCTAGTAAATATCTTATGTGAGTGGATGTTTTACTGTCCTAATCTTTTGTGCCAAATCCAAGACTCTATGAAAATCATTTAAACAAGTAACATTTTTCTTAACAAAGGAATTTAGACCAACAACATGAACATTTTCATTTCTCAAGGTAGAGAATACTAAAACATTTTTAGAATTAAAAAAATTACAAGAATAATTTTCAAAATTAACATTAAAACTATCATTACATAATTTAGAAATACTTAACAGATTATAATTATGTCCATAAACAAATAAAACATTAGAAATCAAAACTGAATCAGTGTTACCAATCTGGCCTAAGCTGATGATTTTTCCTTTTGAATTATCACCAAAGGTGACATGGCCTCCATCAAATTTTATTAAGCTTTTGAAGCATGAATAATCTCCAGAAATGTTCCTTGAACATCCACTATCCATGTACCATACCTTCTTGTGAGAACTCTTCAAACAGGTCTCCAACAAAACAGATTTAAACAAAAAATGATTTTGGTTCCCATATCTTCTTAGGTCCAGATAGGTTAGCAATCAATGCTTTAGGTACCCATATTTGTCTTATGGGTTTCATATAATTTACAAAATAAATATATTTTTAAAGATAAACTTTAATTGATCATTAACAAAATGAATAACTAGTTGAAGCATAGGAATTTATAGAACTAGAATAAGCAGAATTTTGTAAAGACATAAGAATAAATCGAGTTTTAGTGAACTGTCTCTGCCCAGGTTGGTATCCCAAACCAATAGTATATTTTGGTTCAATTTTCTTTCCTAACATTTGAGTAAGTGTTTCTTTTCCCTTTGTGAGCTTTTTTATGTCCTTTCTAAGTTGCTCATTAGAAATTTTCAGTTCAGTATTTTCTTTTAATAGTTGAGCAATATTTTCTTTTTCTATATCAAAGGCAGATTTAACATTGATAGGGAGAGAATGTTGTTTCTTTAGTGAATTATATTTGTCCTTAAGTTTATTAAATGTTTCTTCTAGCATGTTACAATATTCAAACAATTCATCTATAGACATATCTTCAGAATCAGAATCAGATTCTGCATCATCTCTAGAATAATAGGAATTTTACATTGGGGAAACAGGTACCTTAGAGGTATTAGTCATGAAGCACATGTTGGCACGATTCTTTTCAGAGTTAGAAACTCAAGATTCATTTTTTCTGTCCTCTAATGCACTCCAAGTAGATTTCATGAATTTCTTTTACTTCATGTTATTATAATCAAGTTTATTTTTGAATTTTAATTTTGGACAGTCAGCCTTGATGTGTCCTTTCCTCTTGCACTCATAGAATACTATATCATCTTCCTTATCAGATATCATACAATCCTTCTTCCAATGACCCTTGTTTTCATACATTCCTTTGTAGTTAGATTTTATGAAGAACATCTTCTTCCTATAAAACTTTTTGAATCTCTTAGCTATTTTGTCCATTTCAGCATCACTGACTGAATCCGAATCTTCAATGGTTGAACTTTTAGTAGGTGAATGCATTTTCTCCTTGTCATTTCCCTTTGAAGTAGTAAACTTGAATGCCAAGAATTTTATATTGGGTTCATCATCTTCTTCTTTATTTACGTAATGTTCTCTCTCATACATCATTAATTTTACAATAAAATCTTTTACAGGGAGAGCACCAATGTCACATTATTCTTGGATTGAAATAGATGTGCCCCTCCATTGATTTGGTAGACATCTCAAGATTCTCATGATTTGTTACTTTATTGGAACGTCCTCTCTAAGTGAGCTCATAGTATTGACAATCTCATTGAACTTGAGATAAATGACAAAAATAGGTTCATCAGTCTTCATTTTTAATTTATCATATTTAATAGTATAATTTTTTAATCTCATCTCTTTAACATTGGTTTTCCTTCATGAAAAACACCCAAAGTATCCCATATTTCATAAGCAGTTTTTCAAGGAGATATTCCATTAAATTCTTCATCTCCTAGAGCACAATACAGGCCATTCACAGCCTTTCAATTATTTTTGTAAGAAGTGTTTGTAGGTTAATCCCAAGCTGTTCTTTCAGTTTCTATAATTTTATTTTTAGATTCTATTGCAGTCCAGATATCAAAACCCATACTCTATAAATGTATTTTCATTTTCAGTTTCCACTGGGCATAATTGGTACCATCGAAGAAAGGTGGATGGTTAGTTGTAGCACCTTCTAGTCTATTGTCCATAACTAGATTTTAGAAAATAGTTTTAAAGAGAGAATATTTAGAACTAACAAAAATTTAAGATCTTTAAAGATGAAACTAAAATCAGAGTTGAAAAATAGAATTTTTTGAAAATTTGTATTAATAAATAATCCATTGATACCAAATGTTGGCAGGAGTGGATACTCAAGAAGGAGGGGGTGAATTGAGTCCCAATTAAAATTTATGTTAAAAATATTTCTCTTAAAATCCCCCTATATAAAAACAAAGTTAAACTGTAGTGAATTTATACAGAGTGTAAATATTTAACAAGTTTTTAAAATATTGATTAAGTCTCAGTTAACTTAATCAGAAGATGAAATTAACTTTTGAAACCAACATACTAGTGTACAATAAGTATAAACACTTGCTAATTTAACTATCAAAGTAGCTTTAAAATAGTTTTGTATTTCAAAGTAGTTAGCATCAGAATATGATATATATATAGTATACTTATGATTTAAACTAAAATGAACAACAGATGTAACCAAGAGGTTCAGTCTCAAGACAAGACTTAGTCCGATCAACAATTTACATAAAATGATCCACACATTGGATCGGGGTAAAAAAAAGTGAACACACTTTCCATATACAAAGACCTCTACCACAATTCTACGTGGGAAAACAAACAACAACTCATAGCTATCCAGGTCTTACTCGACCTGTACCACTATCCACAGTGGGAAAAAAGAGTTATGGAGTTTCAATGAGGATTTAAGAATCCTACAGTTTAGTTCAGGAGACAGTGTATGTATAAAATAAACAAGGTACACACACTTCTCGAAATGTAAAGAAAGAATCACTAATGAAAATTTGAATGAGTTTAGAAAAGCTTTAGTTATCGGTAGTGCAGCTCTAGACTAGTTTAATTGGTCATAAAATCTTCTGAGTCATTCCCTATTTTTTCTCTAAAAATAGAGTGTTGTTTTCTTCCTTGTTCCAGGTACAGCTTATCAGTTTGAGTGCATGAAGTGTTTGTTGTAGTTCTTCACTCAAGATGCAGCTTGTGGTTTCCTTCAGAAGAGTGTCTTCAAGTATATCTAGGATTCTTGGAGTATGGATGAAGACTTGTGTGTATGAACCACATTTGAATGTTTTTGATCCCTTTTAGGTTATTGTGATATCTATATGAAACCACTTCACTTTCTATCTCTGTGTTATCTCGACTAGGTCTTTATGTTCCCTTTTATAACATTCTGCTCCGATAAAAAGGAATGATTATTTTTTGCATGGGTACTAGGTATGGTTCCCAGACATGTCAACAGATATCATTAAATAACATTAACTGCATTAAAAACATCAAATGTAACCGTTATCTTAGTAAATAAATAGTATTGAGAGAATATAGATTGACTGTTTGGTCAATCATTAGTATCCTTCTGTTGGTAGATGTGTGTAATGGACTTTGTGTAGAAAGACCTTCCATCAGTAGTTCTTTTGAACTTGTATCGGTAGCTATATATATCGGTGACATCATTCTATCGGTAGCTCTTAATCCATCGGTATCTCTTGATCCATCGGTAGCTCTTGGGATATCATTAGCTTGATGTATCAGTGACTCTGTACTTATATCGGTAGACTATTAGTCACTTCATATCAGTCGCTAGTCTGTGTATCAGTAGGCTAGTCGGTAGCTCGTAACAGTAGACTTACTCTATCGGCAGACTTCTATCGGTAACTGTCTGTGAACTGGTTCTATCGGTAGACTTCTTCATATCGGTATCTTTGGACATATCAGCGATCAAGTGTATACTATAATAATTAATAATACTGATAGACTTGTTCTATTGGTATCTCAGTTTCTATCTGTAGCTCTAAACATATTTATAGCCTTAGCTTATCGGTGACTCTGTCTATCGGTAGACTAAGTACCGGTAGCTCTTTTATGAGTAGCTATATGAAGATTAGTGATAAACACTTATCTATTTTATGCAACACATATCCGATTGGGTTAGAATGAATTTATAACTTATATAAACATAGATAACCATTGATTAAAATATCCAAAGGATTATTTTAACATTTTTATCATCTTGATAACAGAATATCATATATTGAGATAATTTGAATATAGATAAACATTAATTGGGATTATCAATGTATATGAAATCATAATTGGGATTATCAAAACAGGTGAGGTCAACACAAACATTTGAAATATTAAATTTTTAACCAATAACAATTTTTAAATTTTTAATTCAATCATACCAACACACCCTATCGACATCCATCAATTTCATAAACTAACTAATCGATCAGTTTCATACCCAGATTTTCCCATCTATTCCATTATGCCATGTTGATTAAATTTATTAATTAAAATTAGAATGAAATTTGGAAACATTGAAATCACACTTTAATAGTCTAATGCACGTAATTATAATCATGTATATGAGAATAGAAAATTAGGCTACCTACATCCTAGTCATGGAAAAACGTTCGAAAACTAAAATACCAAAATTTGATATAGAATTATAAAAATTAAAATGTTGAGGATGTTCAATGAACAATGCCTAAAATAAATATCCAAAGAGTAAATATCAATGTTAAATTAGATATGAAACATTTACAATAGAAGAAAATGTATTTTTCTTAACTGGAAAAGAATGACGATAGAGAGGGGAAATTGAATGAGGAATAAATAACATATTATAGAGGATGAAATCCATTAATTACATCATTGAATCATTAATAAATTTTTTCTAGGAAAATAAAATCCTGAGATATTCCAAAACTAAAATAATTTTTATAGGGTTGATGTTGGGTGATTTGGGTTAAACCTTCGATGTTTGGGAATTATAAAAAAAATTAGTGGACTGAAACTCATGTATGAACATTGATGGGTGGAGGTAATTTGTTTTCCAATATGTGTACCTTAATTGTGTGGCTATATATAGGGTTTTTATAGTACCACCTATGAGTTTCATAGTTCGATAAACATTGATACCAACATGGTAATTCATTATAATATGTTTTTAAAAATTTGGGGAGGGAGGCTGCATATTTTGGACAACCCATGTGCTAACTGTGAACCACCTCCTACCTATCAAATAATTGATGCACGATTTTCAAGGGAAACATGCATGCTTATACCTAACATGATCCTACTATGAAAAAACCAAAAGGCTTCCAAATTTCTCAATATTCACTAATAACATCCCAATATAAATACCCAACCATGTTAAAAAAAGAAAATTTTCTGCCTAAAAACCACCTTGATACATCTCCATAAATATAAGGATATTATAATCTCCCAACCTTATATATTCTTATCCTTGAGATATACGCCCATGAATCTCCATGATTCTAAGGTAAAATTTATGGGACACCAATCTTGAATATCTACTTCACTCTCCCACTCTTCATCCAGACCACAACCACATTTCGACAATACTCAAACTATATGCATGGTCCTTCCCCAAAACACATTCTCACTATTATCCAAAATAAGAATTAGATTATTCTCAATGGTTTCATCAGTATCAATATCAACATCATCAACATTGATCGAATAAAAATGGTTGGGATGATAATAATGAGTTTTTGAAATAGGAAGACATCATGTATTTCACTATACCTTTGTGGAAAAGAGATTTCATACTCCACCATCCTAATTATCTTAGTAATATAAAATGTTCTAACAGTCCTGGTTTCCAAAATTACCTATCTCTATATTATATGGTTATCTAATCAAGGTGACACAAAATGGAAAACAAGGTCACCCATTGTATACTCAAGGGGTCACCGATGTTGATCAACATAAGAATTATTCATACATTGTGTAGTATACATAGTTTCTTAAAAAATGACCAGCTCCAATGTAGCCTCCATGAGACTCGTTCCCAAAAACATAGACTCACCTTACTCCATTGATAATAATGGTGATTTTCATGGTAAACTGTATTGTTCAACTTATGTTCGGATAAGACTAGTCAACTAAAATTTTTTAGGAGATCTTCATGTTAAATAAATTCTTATCACAACAACCAAAAAAATAAATAATCCATTATTGTAGATTATCCTCCAATACCATTTTAGTACATTATATCTACCTATCTATCTATAGTTTAAAATCCATATTTAGAAACACGTATGCATGAAGAATATTCTGTAAGATATTCTAGAATAGTGAAGTGAAACATGAATAACATTATGAATTAATTCACTATGGTACCTCATATAGATGGAATATCACCTCAACATAAAATTCTCCAAATTGATCTAGTGAATAGTCTCAAATATAGAAAATAAATGGAATAATTTATTAATCCTTCCACAACTACCCATACTGTTTTGTTATTTTATCGAATCTTCCAACAAATCACCACTAAATAAATGGTAATGTTTTACCACTACCATAATGAAATAGTTGTAATAATCAAACAGGTCATTGATGCTCAGCCTTCACCTACTAATAAGTGTTGAATTAATTAACAAAATATGAAATCTATTTCGTTCATGCCCGTACACCAATACTTTCTATGTAGGTCCTAGTACATATTGTTCAGAACATGATGGATAATTCACATCACAGAATGAGACATGCACATCCTCTCCTATCATATATTCATATTTACAAAAACATATTTTCATACATGGATGGTATCATCCTCATATATAGTCAAATAAGATGTTGACTCCCCAACATAAATTCATCCCCAGAAGGACAAAAACTCTATGTCTTTATAATTCCCATCATGGATCTGACTCATATGTTTGAAATAAATATACAAGGTTACAAGATGCATCTTATTGTGGACCTCCTAAATCACTACATGAATGATATCTATCAATGCCATTATTTTACACTAATATCTATACTTCAGAATTGACTGATTCTATACCTTCCTACTCAATGTATCAGGACCAATGTTTACCTTCATGAGAGTATATGATAACTCAAAGAAAATTGATTAAATATAAATAACCAATATCTATTCAAAAATATTTAAATCTCATAAAAAAATTATACTTTATAGTGTTGTGATTAGTGTACATATTTATTTTATCACCCAATAGACAATGCCACCATATTTTCAATTCATACACCACCATAACCATCTCAAGAATACATGTAGGGAAATTCTTCTCATAGAGAGTAATGTTACTGAAATCATAGATTACAAAACTATATGAATTCATTATCAATGCCCCAATTCCTATGAAAATGATGCACAAAATATAGTATACTCTTTAACGAGCTCGGTAATGATCAATAGTGGAGGAACATTCAAAATAATTTTCAAGGCCTAGATATGATCCTATCATGTTATATAAAATTGAAACATGATCCCATTCATTGAAAAACTAGAATAACATTCTAAAAAGTGGGATAATACATAGATCATATTTCGATAATAACCCACTAATCCCAAAAATAATATGATATCAAAAGCATTCATGGTATTATCTATATAAACCTATACCTACACCTTCATTGGGTCTACTAAAACACCTTCTGTACATATGATGGACCCAATAAATTAAATTTGTTGATTTAAAATTGACTCATATAGAGAATTACATATAGAGAATTACATATAGATTATTACCCCTCCCTATAAGCAAGATGATGTAAAGATGTTGGGTATGATATTGAGATGTCATCCATAATGAAAAATAAAGATTGATCCAACTATATTAGGAAGATTCGGTTCATCAAAGCTATATATATAGCCAGTGCATTTTTCATCCAAATAGACATCACAGTGAAATTTGATGGGCTATACATACTTATAAAAGATGTATGTTGTATATAAATATTCCTAAATCTAGACAGATAATACCCCGATCTCATTTCAATAATTGAGAACAGTGAATATCCACTCAATTGGTCAAGGAAATCATTGTTAGATGGAATTAGTTATTTATTCTTCACCATCATATGGTTCAACATCTAATAATCAACAAATTAATTCAAGGTGGCCTCATCATTTCTAGAAATATGTATAAGACAATCCCATAGAGATGTAGTAGTATGGATCAATCTTATATCTATCAAATATTATATCTATGTCCTAATATCATGATGTTCTATTAGTGTTATTCTATAAGGTGTATTAGAAACTCATTCACCTCTAGGAATGAGATAAATCATAAAGTCAACATCCCCTTATGGTGGAAGCCAAGACAAATTTTCAGGGAACACATCATTGTATTGTTCAACTACTTGTGGAACGACATCATTCTTCTCACCCCCGTAATCTATAAAAATACTTGCAACCTGGTCGGTGAGCTTACCCCATTGCTAATTATTATACCTACATGGCATGACTAGATATCCAACTATACAAAATGAACATATATATTACCATTAGGATAAGTAAATGCCACTATCCATCTTCCAAAATAAATATGGGCATGGTACAATTCCAACCATTATATACCCAATATCTAGAAAAATTAAACATTCATGTCAAGTATTTCAACGTCTCAATTAAAATGATACTCAATAACCCTAATAAAACATAATTTACATAAATTTAAGTACCCCTAATGAAATCCTACAAATGTATCAATTTTTATAATCCCACTCATCAAATCCACTTCCAAACTGAAAATCATTCATAGAATGAGTAGATATAAATGAACTGGAGGCTCATATATCTAATAAATAACTAGAATGTGTAGAATCTTCAAGAACAATACCTCTAACTATCAATAGAAAATCCTCACTATATAGTAGTGTATGATCATCATCATGAATCTATCATTCCCTTATTCAATTTATTTTAGTATGTGTCAACTAAGATACAAAACTCTACTTATATGAGTGCTCTTTCCATGGTAAAACATATCAACTACCATGACTTCAATAGTTAGAAGAACCCCAACTAATTGAATGTAATATTGTCTAAGAACCCCTTACAGATCCCTAAATCTACATAGATAATATTTAATTAAATATCATTTTTGGGATTCTACAATATAGTTATGGTGACCCTTATTTATGTCTACTCATCACTAAACTAGTGGTCGGGGACATGGGATACAAATACCACACATCCTTAAACAGTGGTAGTAGTATATTATGTTTCTAGTATGAGTAACTGGTCCTTTTTGTTGATCGTAATTATTTACATCTCCCTAGTTCACATTCCCTTAGTGATGCTTCACACTGTCAAAATATATTCCTAATATTTTTCTTATAGAAACAACATTAATTAAATTATAATACTCTATTAGGACCCCTTCTAAAATTAGAGACTCATTTATCCCTTTATATGACACAATCAACCTAAATATATAATAGTTGTACATAATACCACATTTAATTCCCCATTTAAAATGTTTCACCGTAGTTTCCTCATCACCTATAAATGTAGCAAGAATACCATGAAAATCAGTGAAGCAACCAACATAGTCCATATCGGGCATACACCCCTATTTCAACCTTATAATGATATTTTCACACCAATTCTCAAGAATCATATGGTATATGTTTTTAAGGATGATATCCTAAATGTTTTTCCACTACATATTATAAAACTTCTCATTACATGTATTATAGTTCCACCAACACTTCAGTTGACCAATTGACATATAAGACATAAGATGGATTCTATTCCCTATATGAGTCTTTAATTCTATAATGACTTTTTAGACAGTTTCAATCCAACACTCACATGACTCATTTCTATCCTCTTTGAGGAATATGGGAATGTGTTTCAGCTGGAACTCTTATGTCAAGTTGGAAATATTTCACACAATCTACCCTATTTATATCATTCTATAAACTATATTAATTGAGAAAATGGATCACAATATTCATATATAACTCCTTTAACTTGATATATCAGATTCTCTTGAACCACTTTTAGAGGATCATTTGCATCCATAACCTCCTTCCATCATATTAATAATCATCATTATGAAGTAATATATCTTAAATTAAAAACACATTTCATAAGAAATATGAACACCATTATCACATTCACATTAGAGAAATTATTAAAAAAAGGACAGAATCTCATTCCTAATAAGATTCCGCATACTCAAAAATTGATCCACTATCACTAACAACAAGCCTCTGTCATCTAGGTCATGAGTAATATAGTTTAAAACAATTTATAATTTAATGTTTTACCATTACACACAAATTTATTTATTTCAATTTACCACATTAAGAATATATTACTATTTTAAATTATTTAGTAGGAACATTTCTTTATTAAATTACTCAATCATTGTCAATTATTTCATTTAAACTACAAAACCATAACCAAATATTCTAGGAGTTCCTAAAATGTTTCATGTGATAAAAAATACTTGAGTACCTATAATAGTTCATTTATAATAAAGAATCATTACATATCAATCAATGAAGAAGAAAATATGTATCTAATGATCATATCACACAAAAAATGTATCACGTAATGGGAAATAACATTCATTAGTAACATTAAAAAATTAAAACATCATTCTATCCCTGGGTACATGGGGTTTTCCCCATACATTTATTATCTTCTCCCATAAACGAGAAATGGACAATTACATACTAATAAATACCTTGTAAATTAAATTCACCAATAATAATACAATATAATAAAATAATATAAATCTCTTTTTATTCCAAATTATAACATCCTTAAACATGTTCCATTTTCTATTTCCCCAAGTAGGTTTGTTAAATGAACTCAAGCATGCCTCCCCATAATCAAGTGGTTGTTGACTAATAGTGAGACTCTAATACGTATCATGAGGAGACTATGACCACATTATCAAATAAATAATATAATGAAAATAAATATAATAAATACAATGTTTATAAAAAATAAATAAAATACTGTAAAAAATATTGACCAACATAACATGATAATCACAAAATAGAAATAAATATCCAGAGGAATCTTGAAAATATGTCATTCAAAAATATATGTGATGTTCTGAATGTATACCAATCTAAATACAATATCAACTCCCATTATTGTCACACATTCATGATTAGTTCCACCATCCATGCTCCATCCCAGCTCAATATAAATCATTGAGATCCTTCCCTTGTCCAACCCCAGAAACATTATGTATATTAAGGTACTGACCAGTAATCCTAAGTAGGGTGTTAGTATAGCTTCGTAGTCCATGACCAACAATGTCCAATACAATATCTAGTCAGTAACATTAAACATAGTTGTATAATAATACTTCACCTAGATAATTGAAACTGTATTCAAATTATATTATTCTTTAATTAACAGCATAAATCTATGAGATCATTATGACTCCAAACCAATAATGTATACTTTTCCTGATTCTGGTTTCTGAATCATCCACCTATGTGATATCACATTACAATCCATAAAGGGTTTCAATTATTTATTTAATTACAATATCACATAAAAATAATTGGGGTCTAAAGTAGCAGTGTAGAATGAAAAGGGAATTTGTGGTATAAGTCCATATCCAACACCTCAATGATCACATGAAATATTTATTATAATGTGAGTATGAAGTGGTTGTATGTCACCCCATGGGTATATGGGGGAGAAGTCTTTATCACATAACATAGTCACGCCATCAAATCTCTAGATTATAAATTGTCAACCCATATATCATCCTTATCCACAATCCTTCATACATCCATTTTATATGTGAATTTATTAGCCATACATAATTTATAAACCATCAATATAATCATACTAGAAAACCCCATTAGTCTCTATTGTTTTCATAAACCTACAAAACAATAAATTTCATAAACACATTATTACTTCAATTTTATAATCCAATATTGAGAAAATTGATTAATTAAAATTAGAATTAAATTTCTCTATGAGTAAATTATAAATTCAAAATTACATACATATAATTATAAATAATTATATGGGAATTGAAAATTATAATATATTTCTCAAGGACATTGATGAACATTCACAAAACCAAAATTGCCAAATATTATGTGGAATGATCAAAATCATATTGGCATGGAAGATATAAACAAAAAACTAAGATCAATATTAAAAGGATTATTATCAATTAAAAACTTGATCATCTCTACCACCAATGGAGGAAAAATAATCCCTCTTCATCAATAAATAGAGATAGTAGTGATGTGAATTAAAATAGTGTGAAAATTACATACTCTAGAGGATATTATCCATTAATATAATATTTGATGCATCCATTTTGGGGTGTTGGAGCTATAGAATGCTTCAAGATTCACCCAAAATCGGTGGAATATTCTTAGAAATAATGTGGGTTGCATTTTTGTTAAAATAAGGCGGTGTGAGTTTTAAACAAATTTTTTGAGGGATTAAAACCCACTTGCAGGGTTTTCTGGGTTGAGGATCAAAATTTTACAAATAGTTCACCTATTTTGAAGCACTCTTAAGGGGTCATATGGTTTATACTACGTGGTTCATAGTTTGAGTAACTGTACACCATCCATAAATATTTCATATGCTTGAGGGTGATGAATTTTTAAGGGTGGACACTAAATTTTCCCAAACCATAAACCATTGAAGTTCTACATCCCACCTCTCCAAAATAGGGAACACAATTTTATAGGGAATTATGTGTGGCTTTTCACAACCATGAACTAATCATGAAAATATCAAGGTGCTCCAAACTTTCACAAACATTCCCCAAAACAATCCCACATAGAAACCCAACCAGTGCATAACCAAAAAAATTAAAAAATAATACATGAAACCCAACACCAGACATGTCAAAAAATTTCATGATCTTATATCCAAATGTAGAGAAAAAAATTTATATCAAGATTGTTCATATTGGTTTCATAAATTGAATAAAATATTGATAATATTATCAGGAATTAGTAACATTTATATAGGAATTCATGTATATATTTTTTTAATGAGCAATGTGGAACCATGTTATAGTTTTTTATTATACCAAAATCTAATGAAATTAAACTCCCATTATGGAAAATGAATTCAATATATAGTAATATTTTAGAAGGAACAAAGGGGAAGATGAATTTTAACATAAAAATACTGATTATGAGATATAGAAGATGAGGATAACCTTTTAGAGGAGAAGGATTCTGAAATAATAGTTGTATCATGATTATATCATTCAATGTAAAATAAAATGAATCAATATGTGGTATAACTCTCCAAATATATAGTTTAAATATTATTTTTTAGATATCAAGAAATATTTTGATTAGTATAATTGAGACAATTATTAATTAAATTCCAATTCACATGTTTCATTTTTAGATGGATGTAAGTAAATTAAATAAACATCACTAAACTTATTAAAATAAAATAAGTTTCTCTAATATAATTTCTAATCGATCATTCTAAAATGAATTGAGGATGAATCTTTAATATGTACTTAGATAACTCCCTTGTAATCATTTAATAGTGTAGATATGGTTGGAATTGGTGATAATATTGAATGTAAAATCTACCATTTTTTTAATTATTTATTATAAAATGTATTAAGATGCAGATATCATTTCATTAAATAAAATATTATTATGAAAGAAATCATGTGGTTGAAAGTGATATACATTTTGAGGTATGTGATACGGTTTTAGAAGTAGTAAATAAACATACTATTCTGAGAAAAAGTGTTAATTATAGATGAATATTGATTTTATATTGTTGAAATATCCTAAATGGTTTTATTTGAGGAAAACTCGATTAATGTGATGGAGTTTATGGAGGTTCTTCATAAAAAAATGTAGATTTACAAATCTTTTAGTTTTATAGAATTATCATAAAAGTGATGAAGGTTCATTTATTTAGAATAATATGTGGTGAAGTAAATATAGATGAAATAGAGTTATTATGGACACAAGAACTAGATATAAAAGGGGAATCTATTCTATTAGAATATGGGAGAAGGATTTTATTGCATAATGGGAAATAATTTTTCACATTTTTAAAGAATCCATTATGAATTATAGGGATTAAGTGGGTCCAATGAGAATAATATCTATTAATAATTTTTCCATTTATTAATTATTTTATAAAAGGTGTAGATAAAGAGTGAACTATAAATATATATTTCATTAGATATGTTTCAAGGTCAATTATTGAGATATATTTATTTTATAAATGGTATAAATATACTGTAACACCATAACATTCTAAAAAATAAAAGTTCACTCAATACTATGTTTGATAGGTAATCAGAAGCTTAAATAAACCCCAAAATACATAATCATTATAACATAGTCAGTAAATTGGAATGTATGAATAGTAATCTCTAATATAAGTGACATATTTCTATTTATATATTATAATAAATATAAACAATGATTATTTTGTAAAAAAATTAAACAAATTTATTTTAATTTAATTATATTTTTAAGACACATTTTCATCCAAAATGATATTTATTTATTTCTATGAAAAAATATTATCAATAATTTTCAAAAACAATATAATTTTTTTTAATAAATTTAAATTATTTTCTATAATAATAATATCTAAAAAAATACACTAGGTCATTGTTTTGGATTTTTTTTATAAAATAAGAATTCTTCATTTCATATTCCTAAATACCTAATTTTATAAAAATTTCATTTAATTTCAAATAAAGTATGATATTTAAAAGTAAAATAATATTCTAAAAATTATTTAAGATAACTTACATATTTATATAATTATATTTAATCCTCTTATTTTACTTTTAATCAACATCAAAATATATTTTAAAATATATTTTTTATCTAGGTTTTATAATTGGGGTATTATTACAATTGTTTTAACGTCCATAATGTTTCACATTTTTATTTAATAGAAATACCATAATGATGAATAATATAATATAAATTTATATATATTGTATCACTAAATATTAATTGATTTTTATAAAATAATTATTAATTATTATAGTTTTAATATAGAATCATCTTTTTCATAAAAAATACACTACTTGAAAACCAGATTTTTCATCACGTATTTGAGTTTAATTTTAAAATTTAATTGTCCAATTCTAAATATTTAATTTTTTTAAAATTACTTATATATCATTAATGAAACTCTTATTACCAATATCTTGAGAATATAACAAATCATTAATAGGACTTAGGTGACATCACAAAGACGCCATATGCATTAAGTAAATTTAAAATGGTTTCAAATGCGAGTTTTGAACAATTTACACTTTAAGAATACAAGTACTATATCACAACGATTAAAATAAAATTTACTATGTGATGTATAAATAAATGTAAGAAATATAAGAAATAGTTTTCATAAAAACCCCCCTCCAATTTTTCAAACAATGTATGCCCAAATAAATTTCAACGTAAATAGTTGAAAGTAACAATAGACTCAAAGAAGACAACAAGATTCCATTCTACACAATCTCCAAGACCCACATTCACCAAATGGCCAATATATCAAGAGGTGGTGCTAAAAACATTTGATACTTTACCTTTACCCATTTCTTGATAGATATCATTTACCAAAGAACCACAATGCCAAACCAGGGGTGAGTATAAAACATAGTATGATTTCCATAATGAATTCCCTACTCATTCCACTAGGGTAGAAGAGTTAGAAAAAATTATATAAATTAGTTTATATTAAAAAATTTCTCAAAATAGTTTATAACTAAATAAAAATAAGTTTCTAAAACCATTTATAATTAAATGAATATAAGTGTAATTGAAAACAATTTTTTTAGCATGTTATTTTTAGAGAAAAACAACTAAACAAAGATTTACAATCGTTTACCAATATCATTTTAGAATACCCAATCAATTCCAACATCTAACCATGCATGATATGTGATGAGTGTTCCATTCTCATGATTGGTTTCTCATTGATCTACCAAGCCATCACTAGGTAATTATATCTTGTGTGACAATTCACTTTTGGATCTGAACACCAGGTCATTCTTAAACCAAGACCCAAAAATGAAATTATAAAACATGTGCCATTAGACATTTCGAATAGTGTAGATGGTCAAATTTAACCATTCCTCATAAATTCAATATAAATAAATACACCAATATTCCCAAAGTTCATGTCAAAAAAATCCTTTCAAAAAGATCATATTTTAATTGAAAACTATTTTTCATCAAAACCATCCCAAAGAAAATCCATTTCAATAAAACATCCTTTTTATTGAAAACCTATTTTATAACAAGTAATTTACATATTCTAGAAAATCCAATATTTTTAATCACCATTTTAAATTCATGTTGCTAAAGAAATTTTCTAAACATTACCTCATGACTTCACAATTTTCCCCAAAATGATAAATCGGAAATAAATATGATATATTCTATTATTTTCACAATAATTTACATAAAAATAAACCAATTCTAAACAAAGAAAATCATATCTTGAAATAATGGTAGAGAGAGAATCCACCTACATCAACTCTTTTGATAAAACTCCATAGCGGATGAAGAAAACACATGAAACCAGGTCAATTCTACACCAAAAAGCTTTAGATCTCTTTTACTATCATGATCATAACCAAATGTCAACATATATGAAATAAATTATCTTATATATACCACAAAGGGTGTAGATATAGGAATCCAGGAAGCTAGGGAATGTAGATCTAAGTAGATCTATGAAAATAATCATGAATGATGATGAATTATCACATACCTTAAGAATCCTACTTCGAATCACCATCATAAGCCTTATTATTGCATCTAGATCATTGGGAGAACCCACTTTGGCCATAGAAGAATTATAATCAAGAGGTAGATCATGTTTGGGGAAAATGAGTGGATTGAAGTCAAGGTCTACCAAGATCTACTTTTTAGGATATTGTTTTAACCCTATCCTTGGTTAGTTTGCATGGTCAGAAAGAATGTTCCCTAACAGTGTATTAGCTACTATGTCAGATAACCTTTCCATCACCTCCTCAAATTGTATCCCTAACAATGATCCAAACCATGATGAATATAATTGTTCCCTAACAGTTTATCTTAGGATATCCCCATAGTTTTTACCAACCGTGTGTAGCCCATGTGTAGCTACGTTAACCCAAAAAACATATTAATAGTTCACCCAAATCTCACATCCATTAACCTCACAATTTAAAACCATGGAAATAATCATGTTAGGGATAAAAAATAGAAAAAGGGTGTACTACATTCTCTCTATCATTGGACTTTCTGGACTCAGAATGTAGAAAACCATTGCATCATGGAAGGAGTTCTTTCTATTACTCTTTCATTTCCTTCTCACATTCCCATGATTATTCATGAGTCTTACTATGATTCCATAAAACCCACACTAAACTAATGATTTTTCCATTAAATAATTTCTATTGACTACCCACAATCCACACCACGATATGTACCAATGCAGCACCTGTCTCTAGGACAACATGATCCCATCTGATCACATGGTTTGGATTCGGCAGATACTTTCTTAACTGAGATATGTGGAACACATTATGCACCACAACTAATTATGGTATAAATTCTAATTGATATCTACCTCTTCAACGTACTATTGTATCCTTATATGGCCAACATATCAAAGAGATAATTTTCTCCACTACCTGAAATGAGGATGTCCAAGTCTTGTATAAATCCCCAAGAACACATGATCGCCCACCATGAACGATAATGGTCTTCGATGATGTGCCACAAAAGATTTCGTATGACTCTGAGCTGTCAAAATCCGCTTTCTAGTCAACTAAATCTTCTCCATAATTTCTTGTAAAAAGACTAGGGCCAACAAGTGATGTCTCCCCTACTTCAACCCAACATTGTGGGGAAAGAAAAGGACACCCATACAACGCTATAAACAGATCCATATGTATTGAATCCTGATATTTTTTAGTATATGAGAAATATATTAAGTGTATGTTGTCTTCCAATGAGCCACAAAAATTTATTTTAAAATCTCACAACATTACATCCAACATCTATATCATCAATTAATATTTCCCATCCTTCTGAGGAAGATACATCATGATTATATTAAACTATGTTCCAAGGAGTTTCGGTTTGAATTTCCATAAACAAGATGTTAAAATTAGATCTCTAGAAGAGACTATTGACACATGTATTCCATGCCTCTTTATGATTACATGGATATAGATATTGGAAATATCATTCACCATATGAGTTTCAAAAATAGGGATGAATGGGATTACTTAGTAAGATGACCCACTATCACCCATATGACATCATGTTTCCAGATAGTTCATGGGAGACATGAAAAAAATATATGTATATTCTACAATTTCCATAATGGACTTGGTAAAAACTAAAAAAAACACACTAGTCTCTGATGCTCTTCTTTAACATGGTGACATGTTAAGCTTCACAAGATGATCACGATGAAATTCCTCTTCATTGAGCTCTACTAAAACTAAACCTTCAACACCTTACACATATTCTCTATTCCTGGATATACAACCCATATCCAATGGTCATAATAATGAAGGATTTTTTCCGGAAAAAAATATAGGCACAACCATCCAATCTCTGAACATCAAAACTGAATTCCCCTCAAGTTTCAATCCTTGAATGGTCTCCCCACAATAGAGTTTTTAAAAAATATATAAGCATTCTGAATCAGATGTTTCTGCCTCTATAACCATATTTTCCAAATCAGAAACCAAGAAAACTAAAAATAAAACATCATCATCACTTCAATCTTTACATTCCACATGTATGTTGGCTAGGACTAACATCAAATGCCATTAATCTAAATATTATTTGTAAACTTACCATATGACATTATAATCAATGCATCTGCCACTGAATTCTCTTTCCAGGTTTATAAATAAAGTCAAAGACAAACATCTAGAGATTATACATCCATCTCTTTTACCTATGATTGAAATATCACTATGATAAAATATGTTTCCAGAATGTATGATCTGTAAACATAATGCATTTCTCACCAAAATGAGAATGTATCCAGGTCTTCAATTTATGGATGACTATAGTTACCTCAAAACCATTGTGTTGGGTAATTATTCTCATGCACTATCAACTACAATGAACCATAAGACACAACATGGTATCCTTTCATCAGAACACTACCCAAAATTGGTTCAGGTAAACTAAATTATACCACATATCCTAATTCAGATTCTAGAAAAAGAAATATAGGTTCCAAAGTAAGACAAACATACAACTCCATGAAAGACTTCTCTTATTCCCTTATTCATTGTAATGGTGCATTCTTATTTTTCAAATATGTAATTTGTGAGGATATACATGAGAATTCATTGCGAAACCATCGGTAATAACCATCTAACCCATGAAAACATCATATCTCAATGAAATTATTCAGCATTTTCCATGAGATCACAACTTTTATCTTTTCAAAATCCATCAAAACACCTTTTTCAGAAATCATATAGAAAATAAGTGTACCTTTGGTATCCAAATATTGTAGATAGATATATTAGAATAAAAACAGAGATCTATCAATATTTTTATTATTTTCTCCAAGTGTTTCTCATGCTCATACGTTTTCTTTGAATTCAACAATATGTTGTCTAAAAACACTAAAAAAAGAATGATGATATTGCTCGAATATCCAATTCATCAAATCCGTAAAGATAACTAGTGAATTAGTTAGGCCAAAAAGAATGAATACATATTCATAATGTCAATATCTGATAATGAAATCTATCTTGATAATGTATTCTATCCAAACATAGAATTTTTGATATCCTTATCATATGAAAATTTTAGGTAACCCATGAGCTACTCTTAGTTGATCCAATAGGTCATTAATACATGAATGTTGATACTGATTCATTATCATAACATGTATAAGCTTATGAAAGTCCACACATAGCCTAAGAGTTCAATATTCATTCATCACGAACAAGACATATGTTTACCATAGAGACATTCTTGGTGGAATGAAACCCTTACATTCTAACTCTTCAAACTACACATTCAATTCCATTATCATTATAGTTTCAATCCAATAATATGAAAGGTAAATATGACTTTTCCCCAAAATGAGATCAATTGTGAACTACACTTCCCATAGAGGTGGTAACTGTGAGAATTTCTTGCGTTAGACATCTAGAAATTGATCCAGAACTACTGAAAAGATGTCTTCCCCGATCACATACATTGATGACAATTTTAGTACGACCAACTGATAAGAGATATTTCCCACCACTAGTTCTAACAAAACATTTTCGTATTTCTCCATAGTCATCTGTCATTTGATGAGATTCTTGATACCATCCTTAGGCATGAAACTCACTATTATTTTATAATAGTCAATGTGATCCTAAATTTTTTCCTTCCAATCTATACCTAGGATTACATCATATACATACATCTCCAACACCAAGAAGTCCAATTTCAGCTCAGCTCCATTAATAGTTATAGAACATGCATTACACATGAAGGATCAACTTTCTCTTTCCCCAAGATGAGTTTGGAGTATAAAAAATACGGTGTCATATCTACTTTTAGACTAATAAAATAAATAAAAAGAGAATAAATTAAGGAGAACTAAACAAGTACTAAAAACACTTTCATAAGGGTAGAATTCAAAATAATTTTACCAATATTCATATGTGGTATACTTTGATCATCCAAAATCATATGCTCAGCTCTATACTATTGCTACATTGTTACACTCTACATATTGTTGAATTTCTGAGATTTCCCATGCTGTGTATCCATGGTATTCAAAGAATATATAGGGTTATGTCTTCACTGCTAATGAGTTATTTATACCCTTTCCTAGTGGATTCAATTGGATGTTGTAACACCGTAGATTTATCCCTGACACCTAACCATGGGGTATTGTGACAATAGCACTTAAGATGTCCAATCTTGTTGTAATTGTATAATGCTATCAGTTATGATGTACACTCCCTTTTGATGTGACTCAATGAACCGAACTAAAACATTTATGCTATCTCATGGTTCTTGGGGGAAGGTTGTTGGCTTTTGTGGTGCAATTTTGATGTTTTACTCCTCCTTGAGAACATTTTTCACATTTATTCTTCATGTTAGTGATAGAGTTCATAGCCCCTCTAGTGAAGATGACCTTACTACATCCACATGGATTTTCAACTTTGAAAGATTTTATAAATAGAGATTCTTATGTCAGTCCTAACTAAATGGTATGAAAAGCTAGAGAAATGTGTTGGAATGACTATTGGTTGATCTATGGTTTGTGTAACACCACATTCTCAGTGGCCTATTCCGACTAGTTCCTTTAATACCTACTAGGTTACATTTTCTATAAAAACAATTGACTCGATATGTGTCTCTCCCTTGAAACTGATGGCTTAGACTTTCAAATTATATCACATAAACAATCACAAAATTGTTTTCTAAAATAACTTTTTTCACATTCAAAATTTTTAGAAAAATCATTTCTTGATTTTGAAAATCAAATAATTTTCACAATTCAACAACCATATCCTTTTAAAAATATTATCATTGAAAAATAATTTTATTCTCCATCAATAATATACACTTTTACATAACATAAACAATTACAAAAAATAATATATGCAATCATAATGGTAACTCATTCCTCTAAAATTCCTTTTATGCTCGTCTCATTAGCTAAAACCATGTCCATGAGATTCCATGATCCTCTACGTGTCTCCAAGAAAATTATATACCCAACACCTTGGTAACTAAAAGTTCAACATAAATTGGATTAATATTTTATTTTATGCCACGCATTTCGTGTTCTAACTGTCATCCACTTTTCTATGATTACAACACATAGAATAGAAATAAAGGAATTTCAACTCCAAGAGTAGGGAACTAAAGACTATTGGTTAGGGAAAAACCAAATAATATGATAAAAGTTTTACTGACCCTCTTATTCCCATTATCATGAGATTAAAGTGAATAATTACTATTCCTTATGTGACATCTCCATGACATCAAATGATGGAAATAAATGCTGAAGGTTTTTAAATACAGGTGGGGGATTATTTAAAATTTATGAATAAAACAACCATTTCACAAGCATAACCAAATAACTACTAAATGAAGCCAGAGAACTCAACTACATTTTTCATATTAAAAATAGTAAAATGTATGCAATAGAAAAAGACCGAGCATGTATCACAATTAATAGTGGAATGCTACTAGGGACTCCAAGGAGACCACAATACTCAATGATAAAAAATATTCAATTTCTGTAATCACCAAACCACCCATGTTTCATGAGGTGGTGTTAAAAACTTAGGATACTTTACCATACCTCATGTCCTAATAGAAATGATTTTCAGATTCTTCAACGTTCCAAAGCATGGTTGAGTTCAAAACTCAGTATGTTTTCTCTAATAAAATCCTTACTCATGCTTATAGGAAAGAATAGTTAGAAAAAATTATATATAGAATAGTTAATATAAAACAATTTCTTAAAATAGTTCATAACAAAATATGAACATGTTTCCAAAACCATTTATATCCAAAAGAATACATGTGAAATTGAAATAAAATTTTCTCTTAAGTTATATTTCCAAAAAAATATTACTAACAAAATCTTTAGAATCATATCTGAATATCCCATTGGAATACCCTATCCATTCAAAAAATCCACACAACCAATCATGCATGCTACATAATGATATTTTAATTCTCATTAGCAGTTTATCATCGATCAACCAAGTCGTCACAAGGTAATTATATCATGCGTGCTAATTGAATTGGGCACTAAGCATAATGTCATATTTCAACCAAGCACCAAAATTAAAATTATATCCCATTTTCTGGTTAACATTTCAAACTAAGAACAATGTCATATTTCAACCAGACCATGGAAATTCAATTTGAACACACACACCAATATTCCTAGGTATCATGCCAAAAAATGCATTTTCAATAAAATCATATTTTTATTGAAAACCATTTTCCATAAAAAACCATCCCAAAGATAATATATTATTATAAAATCCCCTTTTATTGAAAACCCCTTTTCCAAAATATCATTTAGAAAATAGAGGAAATTAAAAATTTAAAATCACCATTTTAAATTCATGAAGATAATGCAATTTTGACAACAATTCATCATGATTTCACAATTTCACAGAACTATGATAAATCATAACTAATGTGGATTATTTACATGATTTTCACAATCAATTACATTAAAAATATAAAATTGAAAACTATTCCAATAAATTCTTTCAAGAGGTGTTGAGTGAGAAGCTACCTACCTTGATGGTTCTAACAGAACTCCACAACAAATCCAGAACACAAAAGAAACCGAGTTGATTCTCCACCAAACCACCATAGATATCATCTTTTGTCCTGAGGAAGACCAAATCACAACATATGTGGCATACACAATAATAGATCTTCCTATAACTAGAATAGATCTTAGATACTGAGAATATAGGATTTTTAGATCAAGTTTGATCTAATAAACTGACCAAGAATGATGAAAAATGATCAAATACATCCAGAATTAGGCTTCATATCACCAAAGAAATCCTTCATATTGCCTCTAAATCTAATAGAGAACCATATATGGCATTAGGAGAAGGAAAAATACTTATTAGAGCTGGTTTGGGAATAAATTAGTGGATTATGGGCATGGCCTACCTAGATCCTCATTTTTAGGACGTGTTTTGACCCCCTCAATGTTAGTTCACATGGTTTGATAGACCGTGTGCTCACCATGATTTAGATACATCCTTATAATAACCCTCGCAATACCTCCTTGCATAGTTTCCCTAAATGTGCTCGAACCTTACAGAAGCTACTTCCTCCATACTACAACTACACACATTTTATCATAAGATATCTGCACTGTTTGGAGAAACTATGTGCAGCCCATAAACTCCATCTTTATTACCAAACACATATTTAGAATTCACAAAACACTGCCATCCTTCACCCTTACACTTTATAACCATGAAAAGAATAAATTATTGTCTATATACTAGAAATCAGATGTACTAAAAGTTGTTAAATAAAAAAATTAATATTATTAAATAATGTCATATTATTTTTTTACCAAATCAAAAATTGAAATTAGTAAAACATAATTACTATCATTAATGTGAAAATTGTTTTTAATGTGGGGTTATACTAAAAGGATAAGGGTTAAAATGACCAAAAACATTATGAGCAACCTATTTATGGTCATATTTAAATATTATTCATCCAATTATTGAATATATTGTAATTTTAATGTTTTTTTTGTCTTTGGAATGACATTATTATTTTTAATTTTCTTCCAAAATTATCAAGTAGTTTTCATGTGGTTTCCTTACCTACTTATAACTGGGAACCCATAATCCTATATTATTCAAACCATTAAATACATTTGGATAATCTAATATCTTGGAAACATTCTTCCTTACATCCCTTTATATATATTACATCACTTATTTTTTTATAAATAAATCACAAGAAGCCTTTTGATTATTACTAATGGAGGTTGTCTGATGAAGAGGTACCATTCTTTACCTAGATTCATTATCTTATTTATTCTTCCAAGAATTTAAAATATCCCTCAGTTGAGAGTATATAATAAAAAATATATACCCTATAATGAAATTTTATTATGTTAATGGAAATTCATCAGTCATTCTACCCTTCAATCAGTTGGGATACACGATCATCATTCATGTACAAAGTAGACTACATCCTCACAAACTAATGTCATTCATTTTCGACCATCGACACTCAATGATTTATATAATAGTGGAATAAAAGTATAAATACGTTATTTTTACCATATTTATACTCCTATAAATATGATATCACATATATATTTTTTCCCTTCCAATTTGTGATAGATATGACAACATCTCTCGTGTGTAAGATAGACTTCTTCCAGATGATGCGAAGTGATTGTCATTTCAATAACTAATTAGTGGAATGAAATAAAGATTATTTTAATGAATAGATGCATTATAAATGAAAAAATTATTAATTTAATAGAATATTTATCATTAATAAAATATAATATATCATATTCATTATTACACTAAATATAATAACATCCTTCAAGCACATGTGTGGACTACCACCTCTATGAAGTAATGTCATTATTTTTTCAACATCATAACAGAAGGATGATATATAAATAACGATCTTTAATGAAATAATTTATTAATTATGATATTATTATTATTAAATAAATATAAAACTTTATATATATTGACTCATTAATGATCATTGATAAATAAAAATTCTATTCATGTGCTTGTACAACCAATATTATTAATGAATATAACATTTCTCATTTTTCATAACCATCAAACACTATTTATTTTAATAGTATGATTTATGTAAAAATATGAAAAATATGTAAGGTTTATTAATATGAATATATTCAAATACAAACCTCTTTGACCATGGGGGAAAACCAAATCAACTTTGGGAAAATGAACCAAATATCCTCAAAACACCTAATGTGAAATTAACTTATTTAGTATATAAATATATTATAAACATAAACTAAATAAATGATTTTATAATAACAAAATAAACATATAAATGGTTCTTAATTAATAAAATAATTCTTATAATATTATAATATATGAGTTGAAGGACATACAATGTAAAAATTGAATATTTTTATGTAATATTTTTAATAATATTTATTCTTCAATAGATTACATTGAGCACAATAGTGAGTTTAAATAGACCATGAGATTCCCATAGAATAAAATTACCATTTTATCCTATCAATTAGGTTAGTGGTAGTAAATACAACTAACTTATCAAAATTTATAGTCAATTCACTTGATACCAATGATTTATGAAAAAATATAAATCGATTTTATGTTTGAATTTTGTTATTAATAAATCAAGTGAATTATTATAAGTAAATAAATTAATGTTATTTATATATTATATACCTATTTATATATTTTTAATATTCATCCAATAGATATTTTTTCATAAGGTTTGAATAAACCTTATTGGATGTATACGAACCTATTTTTTTCAATAGCATAATTTACCATGTTTTAATGGAGATCCTCTTTAAAATTAATATTTCTACATTTTAATAATAATTATATTAAAATATAAACATGTTATATGGATTTAGGATATAAAAATTTACTTTTGAGAGTTTGTTTTTATTTTTATAATATCATTGATTTTTTTATGGATATAAAAAATACACTAAATTATAATTGAAATAAATTTTTTTCATCAAAATAAATTATATGATTATATTAAATTATTTAATTGTTTTAATTTATAAATATAATATTTTTTCCATTTAATAAAATTTATTTCATTAGAATTAATTTTACATTGAATTCAGATGTAAATACTTTTAAATATTTTGCAATATATTAACTTTTAAAACTCACTCTCTCTTCCTAACAATGATATTAATTTTAAATTAATCACTATAAATTCTATTTTTTAAATTTAAAAAATGGTCACCATATTTGGAATCAGTAGGTTTAAATTATGAAAATATATTTATTTTATTTTTCAGAATTTTCAATATTTCATTGGTTAATTTTTATTAGTACTGTAAAATGTTACATTAGGTAATTAATGGTATGAATACTTATAAAAAATTACACTAATAGTTGTCTTAACATCTTTGGATGAGTGTGTTTAAACCTAAATTATCATTGGGTAAAAATTATGTCTTTTTTAAGCCACTTGGATCAAATTAAAAGATTTAATTTAATTTATTTTAAGAAAAATTAAATATGTCTTACTCAAAATTTAATAACTATATAAATTTTAAAATAAAGTTATACATAAGATAAATTAAATTTTAAATACCTATTTTTATGATAAAATGTTTTTATTTTTCATTATAATTTATTTTTAATTTTTTTGGAATTAAATATTTACCTTAATGTCATATACTTTGACGGTGTAAGAATTAAATAATTGATGAGAAATCAAAAAAATAATATTTCTTAAAATTATAATTAACATAAAGGACTAAAAAAACCACAAATTATTGTTCAAGTATATCTCGATCATAACCATCCAACGTTCCTTTTAGTGAACATTTGGAGCCTTATAGAAGAGATTGTAAAAATTGAGATTATTTTATTTAATGTCATGATTATGTTGTAAAATTCATAATTTATTATGTATAACATTTTAAATGTTGAATTTTATCAGAATAAAAATTCGACTAAAAGTATTATTCTGAAAAATTATAGATTTATTTTCATCATAAAATTTTATTGTTAAATTTAATTTAATAAATAAATATATTAAATAATTTATAAAATTGATGTATTAATTATTTTATTAATGGGGTTGACAAATAGATGTCATTAAAAATATTAAAACAAATAATTTTTTTGAAAATTAATATTTAAAATTAAATATATAGATTAATTTTTTATATTTGGAATATAATAAAATAATTCATTCAAATTTAAATTGTTATATTAATATTTTTATAAATAAATTAACATAATAGTGTCAAAATTGAGACTATTAATCGTCTATCAAAATAATTGTTTACGAAATTATTTGAAATCATAAAACATTTTCGAATAATTTTTATTAAATTTAATATGTTCTAAAATGTTCTCGGATATTTATATATAGTCTATTTTACATCATATATGTAAATATTGCACCATTTTAATATTGAAATATTTTTTACATTAGTAAAAAAATGAAATTTAATAACTAAGTGTTAATTAAATTAATTAGGTTAAATATATAGTAAAACTTATATGAAATTAATTTATTTATGATATTACACCCTTATATCATGTCATATTCACAATTGAGACATTTATTAGGTATTTGGATGTGTTTTTAGTTTATTATAAATTGATATTTTTGGAGATCCCAAAAGTCCCCCTCACCTCAATAATTAAATGGAACCACCTCCCTCTCCTCTTAACCTCACATTCACCATTCAATGTTTTTCATCCACTACCCTTTTAACATAAAAAATTCCTTAGTTACATTATATAGGTTCTCATATTCTTCAACATCAAACACTCGTGCATTAATATGAGATTTAGAGGGAGCAGGTCAAAGAAGTTGTAATCTATTCTACCGATTAATCCAATATTATTTCTTCTTATACATCATACTCATGAGTTTTTTAATTATAAAGAAATAAATCTAGTATCATATATATAATTATATTTTATTATATTTTTAGAAAAATAATATTCCACTTTATATCCATTATACAAAAAACAAAATCATCAGGTTTGCGTAGGCATGACATATCGTCTCCAAGTCGTGGTGTAATCTATATCACCAAGACCATAAATGGATGGGTATAATAATGTAAATAATAAATATATTTATTTATTATAACATTATATTTATTCTCAGATATTATACACCATTCACTTCAATACCATTAAACAAATTATGGGAATGTTGTCGTCGATCGGGCATATGTATGACCTACCATTTCCATGTTGTGATAAGATTAATTCATATGATCTTCATTAGAGAATGATTATATAAAATAATTCAATGAATAAATATGATATAAATTATATTAAATTAATTATTTATATTATATAACTATATCATATGAAGATGAATTATAACGTATCAGAAACAACATGCGTAAGAAAGTAAAAAAGTTTTCACCCAATGGACATGTAATAATGTTACTAATAAAAATATGATAATATGATCATACATGATATAGTAAAAATGACTATGATTCTAAAATAATAAAATTTCATTATTTAATTAATTATATAGTAAGATCTTTTACATATAAATGAAATCAGACCTAAGGTAAAAGATAATTTCGCAATATCATTTTTATCTGACATTTTTTATACAAAATAATTCACTAGGATATGTTTATCATTCATATCCATGTTTCCTTATTATTTATTAAAAAATATTATTTCTATTATTATAAAATAATTTATATTTAATTTTCCCTATTACTGAATTTTTATTTAAGAGAATGCAAATAATCTTTTATCGTTTTTGGTATGAGGTAATTTTTTACATTTCTGGATAAAGTATGTGGAAATTGTTTTTATAACATATATTTTTCAAATCTATTTTTATATTTTTAGGAAAACTTATATACATGAAGAATTTTTTATAATATATCTTGGATATTTTCAATGAAATTATTTTCCTTAAAAAATTCATTTCATTTTGAGAGGAAATTATTTTTGAACAAGAAATGATATTTTTCTCAATAAATAATTTCAAGCGTTTTATCATAATTATTTTCCTTCTAAGATGACATTCATTAAATATGGTTATGATTATATTCCTATTATCAATATGATATGATTATTTTTATTATGGATTTCTATTTATGAAATCAATTTGATTTGTATGTATTATGATGGAATGATGTTTATGTGACCCATTATATTACTTTTGTTGTGCTATGATCAATGATTTATGTTTTAATGGAACACAAAATATTTATTTCATTATGATATTACTTAGACCTATATATTCCTATAATTAATTGTGTATGTATTTATATAACATGAGGTAGACATTGCTAGATTGGGAAATGAACTTGGTTTTGTAGTACAAGGCTGTAATAAGGATTGAACATGGTTCAAATATTTATTTTTTCTACTACAATGGTAAAGTCAATAATCCTTGATTAATATGAAATTATTTTCTATTATTTTTTTTATTCCACAATATTTCATGTCGTCTGTTATTACATTCTATATTACAATAATTGATTCTTAATGAATTTTATGATTTATCCCATTGAATGATATCACGATCATTCATATAATTGATAAGTAATTCCAATACAATGTAATTATGTCTTATGATAATTATATGATTAATAAATCCCCTATTTACACATACTAAGATTTTGATCACACCCATTCATATGTTTCTTTTTCCCATGACATGTCGGTGTGTAATAATTAATATATGTTAAAAGGTTTCTAGTTATGATGAAATAAGTGGGAGATAATGAATATATCTTATGAAATTGTTGTTTGGGTCTTTTAGTTTTTAAAGAAACTATACCTATATAGTCATATAATGGATTTTTATATTTTTTAATAAATATTATTAATTTTTTATGTAATATAAATGTATGTTTCCTCATAGTTGGTATCAGAGAATGGTACAATTTACCTTTGGAAACTAGGATGAGAAAATACTACTATGAACCTAAAGGATATATCTATGAATAGGATACAATCCTTGTGTTTTATAAATTATCTTGAATAAAGTATGATAAAATATAATGTGTCTCAAATTAAAATTTTATTCTTGAGTATGTTGATTTCAAATTATGATTAGTGTTTCTCACACTATGATTCTGGGTTTTATCCAAAGATGGAAACCAAATGAAATACGTTGCTAATGAATATGACAGGAAATGAAATGATTTTACTCATGAGAAACCAAATATTATGGGATATGTAATACCTAACCCTATAGTAGTGATAACCTAAAATTCTCAAGATATTAATCATGCAGGACGTTCAAATAAGAAAATGAGGGAACAACATTTTGTTGAGTCCTTCAAAATAAAGTGTCTACCTTCTTTCATGAGGAATTATGATCCACTAGTTGATGAACAATGTATGAGTTCACTGAGAATATAGTTCCAGTTCTCCAATGTTACGGACATGAAAAATTCTTCTTATATGTATATCATTTGGAAGGCGTAGCTGATCAATGGTGGAACCATATCCATAATATGTGTAAAAGAGATAAAATTGAATCCATGGAATGGGATGAGTTCAAGAATGTGTTTTTTAATAAGTAATACCATTATATTCTTCGAATATATATATATATATATATATATATATATAGTGTTCCTTGAACTTAAGAAAAATTAATATAAATCTAGTGGTACCTAGGAAGAAATTTTTACAGGACATACAGGGTACACATTTGAAATTATTATCCTACTTAGTGTAAAATTGATTGATTCATTAGTGGCTGAATACAATTTCCCTGTTAGGAATTAGGGATAAGGGTCATCAATAGATACCAAGAAATCATTTTATGTGATGTAAGGGTTTATATGGTGATTTGAGTTACCCATTAGTCTTATGAATTAGATAAGAATAGAAAGATGGAATTCAATGGAAAATCAAAAGACCACACTAAGAAATGATGATTTTCTCATTCACTCAATATGTGGAAAGTAACATAGAGGAAATTTCCTTAAAGGGACTAAAAAAATTTTATGTGTGGGAGAGAAGGTCATAAGTAAGTTGAATGCCATATTAAAGGTTAAAAATTTCTAATGATTCAAAAAATGAAAAGGGTACACAAAATACACCACCTACACTTTAATGTTACTTGTGCATGGAAATGGGGAATTATTCCAATAAATTCCTTAACCCAAGATTTATTTATGATGATTAACATAAAAAATCATAAGTAAAAAGAAAAAGGAAAGTAACAAGATATAACTATCGGTGATGTGGAGTATGATAATTAAGTAGGAAAAACTACACTAAAAATCAACACTAAAGTATAAAATGTATTATTTTTTGGATACTCCCACTATTTATTTTTGACTAATTTTATATTTTTATCTACATATTACCTCAAAAAATATATGTTGAGTTAGCTATGAGAACTCAAAATGGAAAAAGAGTAGCATCAAAAGTTTATAATACTTATCTAGTTGATGTTTTTGGAAAATTTATTCTTACAGAACCCATGATCTATCCAATAATAGAATTTTATGAGATTCTTGTAATGGTTTATCATTCTATATATAGAGAACATATCAAATCCCAATTAATGTAAATCAGATTTCATATTCCAAATTAACTTATGATCATTTATCGATTCAAGGATGAACTTGACCATCGAGTAGAAATTTTTTCCATCATATGGGTTTTGATTCCTATAAATGATTGTTATCTATCTAAAATTATTGGGTAGATACTCACAATTATGAATACACCCATCATACAGGATTTTGATGATATATTTTTTGGAATAATTTCAAGGTCTTCCACTAAATCGTGATGTTGAGTTTTCAATAGATGCTATAACGATTTTTATGACTAAATCAAAGAAATTTTATAGAATATCTGGAAATGAGTTGTAGGAATTGAAGAAGAAACTCTATAAGAATATTGAAATGGGATTAATACACCCCAGTGTGTCATCTTGGTGTGTACCTATTTTGTTTGTTAAGAAGAAAGATGGTTTAATAAGGATCTTCATTTATTATAAAGAACATTACATGATCACTATAAAGAAACAAATATATTCTTATCTACATTGAGAACTTATTTGGCCAAAACAAGGAACTTAATACATTTTTCTTATTTATCTTTATTCAGGATATCATCAAACAATGGTTAAGAAGGATGATATAGCCAAGAATAAATTTTTTAAAAGGTATAGACACTATGAATTTATAATTATTCCTTTTGGTCTTACTAATTCCCCACTATCTTCAAGGATCCAATGAAATGTGTCATTAGATGATATGTTGTTCCATATGTGGTAGTATTTATAGATGATATTCTTATATATTTAATGAGAAATAAATAGCATAAATATCACTGGATAATTGTACAAAATAATAGGAGAAAAGAGATTGTTTATGGAAAAATTAACATGTGTGAATTTTGGATTCAAAAAGATTCATTTTTGGGTCACATAATATCAAGAGAGGTGGTATATGTGGATCCATCAATAACAGTAGTTATTGGAAGTTAGTAGATACCAAAAATGGTAAATAAGATATGATGTTTTCTTGAATTTTATAGATATTATCGATGCTTTTTTGGATTACTTTTCATGATTATTTATTCTACTAACCAAGTTGAATAAAAAATAAATTAAGTTCATGTGAAAATGATAATGTAAAGGTAATTTCAAAGAGATATAAAGAAGGTTATAATGTACACCTGTTGTCAAACTACCTTGTAGCGGAGAATGGTAAAAATATATAATGATGCATCCAATACGGAAATTGGTTCCTTTCTCATGAAAAATTTCATGGTGATATCTAATTCCTAACAAAAATAGATAATCCATGAGAAAAAATACCCAAGTCATTATTTGGAGTTAACTACAGTAATAATTTCTATAATGATATTAAGGAATTAACAATATATATAAATTATTGATATTTATAATGCTAATAAAGGATTAAATTATATTTTCACAAGAAAGGAGATGAATATGATCCAAAGAAGATCGTCAGAGTCGATTAAGGCTTATAAATTCTAAATATATTACCACTATGGGAAAGAGAAAAATGTGGAAGATGATTTGAGTTTAATAGAGCATGCTAGCCTATCCATGATGAGGATAAAGAAGGATCCAATATTTATGGATTATTATGGATGGATCTTGAAATTTCAATGGAAGGGGAGAAATATTATCTTTCTAAAATTAATTTTAATACATCTATAAAATTAAATATTAAGGAGATAAAGAAGGAAGATATAGATCTACAAAAGAAGGTGAGAAATGTTCCTGAATTTTACATTGATTTTTAGGTAATTTTAATGTTCAAGAATAATATTACTATACCTCTTATACCATAATTAAAGGAGATATTTGATGAGGCTCACTGTTTTCCATTATCTACTCATACTCATATAAAAAAGATTTACATGGCTCTAAAAGATTATTTTCATGGGGTGGATTAAAAAACATATTTTTGAATATTTATCTCAGTACATGGTCTTTCAGAATGCTATTAATGAGATACAAAAGATTAAGGGGATGCTACAACCATTATCTATAATATAATTGAAATGGGAAAACATCATTATGGACTTTGTCATCACACTTCCCAAAACATATAAATTTGATACTGCTATATATGTTAATTATTATCTCCTTATGAATTGTTTACACTAAATTACTATTAGAGAGTATTGTACTCTTGGTTAGCTTTTTGTGATATATATAAATTAAGTGGTAATATTTCATAGACATCTGTTTTCATTATATCTAACCAGGATCTGTGGTTTAATTCAATTTTTTGGTGAAGTCTTCAGTAGGATCTGGATATAGAGTTATGTTTCCAAATGTCGTATCATTCTCATGTAGATGGAATGTCTAATAAGATAATTAATACTCTATAAGACTTGTTTAGATATTGGTTTATGGATTTCATCGTTGGATTGGATCAAGACCTATCGTTGGCTGAATTTCTATAAAACAATAGCATTCAGTATAGTATTTAGATGGCACCTTATAATTCCCTATATGAAATTAAGTTAAAAACTCCAACATGTTTGGATGAAGTTATGGAAATATTTCTATTAGGATCTGATAATGTTGATTAAATAGAAATAAAATGTTACATATATTCAAAAACACATAAGAGCAGATCAGAGTCGATAAAAAGGTTATATATGGAACCAAATAAAAGACATAGATTAATAAATTGATGATAAGGTGTTTTTGTGGATATCTTTATGGGAGATATTAAGGATATTTGGAAATAAGGCCATGATTATCTTCATTTATATGGGTCAATTTGATTTTATAGATAATGTTTGGAAAATAGATTAAAGATTGGAGTTTCCACAAAATCTCTTTGAAGATCCTGACATCACCCATGAATCTCTCCTAAAAATGTACATACATGATCAATCACATGTACTAATCATAGCGGTTATACCACTAGAGGAATATATTTCTTATGATGAACAACAAATATTGATTTTGGATCAAAGTGAAAACGATCTACGAACCAAGACCATTTACATGGTTAAATTATATGGGATGATTCCCCAAATTGAAAATTCTATGTTGGAACATGTGGTTGTGATGAGGAAAAACTATCCTCATCTATTTTTCTTAAATCATAATTTTTTGGGAAAATTTTAGTTTAAGGGTGGTATAATGTAACTCCCAGATGTTTTTATTAGTTATTTTAAATAGTTTTAATTCATTAATTGATATGCATTTCACATAATAGCATGTTTAAACTTATCGTGATATGCCACTAGTATAAAATAAAATTTTTAACATAGTTGTTTGGTTATATACAATAAATAAAACTTACATGTGAAAATTCATTGTGAATTCATTTTCTATAAATTATATAAGAAAAAAATAAATTCAATTGCATATTTGTATTTTTTTTATTTTTTTATTAATAAATTTAGAAAATTACAATCTATAAATAAACACAATGAAATATATATTTCATATAAAATATAAAATAATTTTAATTTTCATCCAATAAATATTTTTATCATAAGGTATGAATAATCTCTATTCGACGATTACACACCTATATTTTCTAAAATGTAACTTTTCATCTCTTTAATGATGATCCCATTTTAATTTATGATTTGGACATATTAATAAAATTTTAATGAAAAAATAAAAACATTCATTGGAATAAGGATAAAAAATTTACTTTGGTTTAATTGTTTTTATTTTATTATTACTTGAAAGAATTCATAAATTTAAAAAAATGCGAGATGTTAATGGAATTTGAATTTTTTCATGGAAATAATTTAATAAATTAAATTAAATTATATCATGGTTTAAAAGTATATATAGAATATATTTTTATCATTCAATATATTTTATAAAATTATCATTAATTTTTTATTGAATTCATTTGGTAAATACAATTCAATATTTTACAGTGTTTTACCTTTTATAACTCATTCTATCTTCCAGAAAATAAGAGTAATTTAAATTATTTTCTAAAAAAATTTATTGAAATTTGAAAAATGGATTCCATATTTAGAATTTGTATTTTCAAATTATTTTAAAATCATTATTTTATTTTTTTGGGTGTTACGAATTGTATCTTTAATACTTTTTATTAACATAGTAAAATTGTAAATCATGTAATTACATGTAAGATTAATATTATAAAATTACTCTAATACTGCTATTAACATTCATGGATGATTGTTTTTCGACCTATATAATCCTTTGGTCTAAATAGTGTCCTATGTAAGATTCATTGATGAGATTAGGTCATGTAATAAATTTAATTTATAGAAAAATTAAATAAACCTTACTCTGATTTTAATAACTATATCATTTTTAAAATATGTTTAAATAGAATATAAATTTATTTATAAATACTCAATTGAAATATAAAAATTGTTTAATTAGCATGATAATTGTTTTTAATTTTTTAAAAGACATATAATTACCTTAATGACTTATACCTTGATCATATAAATAAAAATTAATTATTGAGATATCAATAATTTTTTAATATAATGATAATAACCATAAAAATACCCAAAAACATGAATAAAGTTATTATCTGAGAATATTCAGACAATAAACATCCAAGTGTAATGTTAGTGACCATTTGGATCCTTATAAAATATATTGTGACAATTATATTATTTTATTTAAAGTGATGTCCAATCTAAAACATTCATAATTTATTACGTATAACAATTTAAATATTTGATTTTTGAGAAGCTAAATTTGAGTAGAAGTATTATTATGAAATATTGTGTATTTTTATTCATTATAATATTTTATTTTTGATTTTTATTCAAAAAATAATTATATTAAACAATTAAACAAAATTGATGTTGTAACTAATTTATTAGTTAAGGTAAATAATAAATGTTATTAAAAATATTAATGTAAATAATATTTAGGATAATTAATGTGTCTAATAAAAATTATATATGAACATAACCTATTAGGAATATAAAAAATATTTGATTTGAATTTAACTTGTTATATTAATATTTTATAAATAAACAAATTGAATACTTTCCAAATTGAATGTATTGATTGTTTATCAATATAATTTTAATTAAATTGTTTGAAATTAATATTTTTCATAAAAAAATATAGAATAACTAAGATATGGTCTAAATTGTTTTGATTTATTTTGTTTCGAATTTAAATCAAATAATTAAATATTTCACCATATTTATATTGAAATATTTGTTTCCTTGGTTAAGAATTTAATAGAATAACTATGTTTTAATTAAAATTATAATAACAAAATTGATATAAAATTTTGTATAAAAACTATTGTTGGATGATATTATGGCCTTATATCATTTAATACTATAATGTGGGTTGTTTTGGTGGTTTTGGATGTGAATTTATTATATTATAAATTAATATTTTGGTAGATCCCAAAAGTACCCCTCACCACAATTATAAAATGGCGCCTCCTCCCCCACATATTCACTTCACTTTGAGAATTCCAGATCAGACATACCATGAAGTTTTTACTTATAAACTTTTATAGTAACATTATAGAGGTTCTGGTCTTCTTCATTGACAAACTCTATTTTGTTCATATGAGATTTAGAGGGAGCACGTTAAATAATAGGTAATCTCCTCTAATACGTTATTAAAAATTATTTATTCTTATACATAATTATCATGTGTTTCATCATTATAATGTAAAAAAATGAAGTATCACAAATATGTTGAGATTTTATTATTTTTATAGGACCAATATATTACAATTTTTATCCATCCTATAAAAAATGAAATCACCACATGTTCTTATTTACGAAATACCGTCTCCATGTCATGGTGTAAAGCATTTTTCACCACCACCATACATTGTAGGCATAATGATGGAAATAATAACTATATTTTATTATTATAATATGATATTGAATTTAAAATATTATAAACCATCATATTCTATACCATTCAACAATTATGGGAATGATATCATCGCCTGTGCATACGTATGAATTACCATATCCATGATGTGATGAGGTTCATTCAATAAGATCTTCATTAAAACATGAATATATAAATGAATTGATTGAATAAATATGATATATCTTATAATAATATAATTCAATAATTTTTAAAACAATAACTAATAATATGAACAAGAACATACCTGACAAAACATGCGTATGAAAATAAAGAAGTTAACACCTGATGGACGAGTAGTAATGTGACTAATAAATAAAAGATATTATGATCATATATGATATAGTAAATATGAATTTGATTCTAAAATAATCCAATTAAATTATTTAAAATATTATAAAGGAGTTTTTTATACATACAATGTAAAGAAAACCAAAGGCAATGGATAAATTTTAGATCTCATTATTATTTGGGATTTTTTATACGTAAGTATTTACTGGGATATATTTATCATTCATGTACATGATTCCAAATTATGTATTGAAAATATTCATTCTATTTTTCTAAATTTATTTTGAGTTAATTTTACCCAATGGTGATGTTTTATTAAATGGTGTGAAAGAAATGTTTTATCATTTTCGATATGATGTACTTTTTATATTTTTTGGAAAAAGTACGAGGATAATGTTTTTAACATACAATACATGATGATATTTTTATGTTTTCATAAACAATTATTTCCATTATGCTTCTTTTATAATATTTTTATGTTATTTGTAAAGAATTTTTAGAATAGAATTTTTTTTCCAAGAAGAGAGGATATTTTTTTCAAAAATTAATTTCAAGATTTTTATGAAAATAATTTTCTATTTAAGGTGAAATTATTTAAATATTGTTATGTTTATATACCTATTATAACTATAATTTTATTTCTTTTATGATGGATTTATATTTAAGGAATTAATTCTTTATATGGATTATGATGGAATGATGTTAAAGAAACCAATTTTATTCCATAGGTTATGCTATGATGAATGATTTATGTTTTAGTGAAACATATAAGAATGATTTCATTATGAGATATGTGGGACCTATATCTACCACTAATTAATAGGGTAATTATTTATATCTCATGATATATACATTACTATAATGGTAAATTCTATCGTTTCCATACTAGATGGTTGAAAGGAGGAGTGAGTTCAGTTCATCTATAAGTTCTATTCACTATGATGATCTTGTCAATGAGACTTGAATAAAATGAAATTATATTATACTCTTATGTATATGGCATAAAATTTAATTTCATATATAATGAATTATGGAATTATATTCATATATCCTTATAAAATTTTCTGATATATCACATTGCATGATATCCCGATCTTTCAAATATATGATTTGATTTTCAAATGTTATATTTTTATATATTATGATTATGATATGATTTAAATATTTATTTTTTATCTTTATTGGGAATCTAAGCTCATAATTTCATATTTATTTTCTCCAGGTCATTAAGAAGGTTATTAAGTATGATATTTCAAAAGGGTCCAGTTATGAAAATATTTGTGGGAGACAATGAACCTGTTGTTTATGTTCCCATGTTTCTAAACACACTATACCTATATGGTCCTATCATAAATTTTTTTATATTTTTTATTTAATAATATTAAAATTTTATGTTACATCAATGTATGTATAATATGGGTCCTTATATACGAGGAAATTTTTTGACTCGAGGTAAGTGATTTATCATCACACTTTTACTTATGTGAAACATATGTCTTATTCAACATTTATTCTTATTATATGGTTTATATAATCCTCATGAATTTATTTTATGATTATTTTATTGAATATTAATTATATATATATATCAATATGTTGTTTAATCTTTTCATATGTTTTTAAATAGATATTTCCAATGTCTTATGGGTGTTCTTCTCAATTTTCCTTCATTAATGATTGTTGTTATTTTGCAAACTTATTTTCATTTATGAGTTTTATATACTACTAAATTGATTTGTTTTATCATAAAAAAACTTATTTTAATGATATTAGATTTTTTATTTTATGCTATTATTTCTATGGGATTATGATTTAATAGAATACTATAGTAAAAAAGCTTCATTCTACAATCCACTTTTTAAGGGATTTTTATGTTTAATTTTATTTTAAAGAAAATCACATGATCACATTTTATTAAATAGAATATCTCTATTATCATCTTTTTATAATTTTGGTTAACATGATTGAATTCAATTTTCATCCTCATTTCTTGATAAATTATGACGTATTTTTTTTGGAAGTGATACAGAAATAATATTTTTATTTTCTATCAAGTATTAAGGAATTAAATATCAATTTTTTTTAATATGATTTCAATAATTATATATCTAGAAATTAGTGATTTCAAATGTTCCATGAAATTTGTATAATTGGATTTTAATGGGAATTTATTACCTTTATCTAATTTATTTTCTATTAACACTCTTTAAAAATAATTGGAAAGAGTATTAATTTTTAAAATTTAAAACATGAATGTATCTTCATTAAATTTTGAGTATTATTTGTTTTTAAAATTTACTATTATATTTATGTGGTTTAGATTAAATAAATGTAATAGTTACATATTTATTTAATGTTCAGTTTATGAAATTGATTTTTAAAAAGAACTTTTTATTTTCTACAAGAATGTTTTTATGATATTTTAGTGGTATATCCATTCAAAAATGTTAAAAACCATTATTTTTACTTATTCATCCTTGGGGATATTTTTGAATGATAAAAAAGCATTCATTCTTTTGATTTATTTTATATTTTAAAATATATTTTTATTAATCATATTTCATTTCCACTTGTTAGTCCTGTCTGAATTATATTTTTATATAACCACTTTATTTTATATGGTTAAATCACACTACAATTAGATTGTTGTAGAATACATGTATCTTCCAAGAGTTAATCAATATATAATAAGAAAGAAGTTTTATATATGATTTATGGATTAAATGTAATATATATGTTATTCAATCTTGTTTTGGTTCTTTTATATTATATATGATGAGTTAAAGCATATTCTTATTTGTGTCCCTGATATAACTAATATGAATTGTGTGTCCACATTATAATCCTATGTATAGGGTAAAGATTAATTTATCTAAATAATTAAAATGAAAATTCGATATATGGTTATTCCAATTATAAAGATTCTAAATAAGTTCTACGATGATAAAGTACCATGATACCAACATGTTTTATTTATGCTTTCTGTTGGTTATAAATGTTTTATTTTCCTATATTTTGTATCATAAGTACTATAAATAATGATTTTGATGAATCTTTTATATGGTAAAAACATATACCCTATTTTTTATGATATATGTAATTATGGATTTGAGTTCACTAAATTTAGGCTCATGTACATTGATTATTTCATCATGACCATTGATTATTTCATCATGTACATACACTCAACTTGTTCTCACTAATTAATTAAATTATAATTTCTTATTTTTACCATAATTGATAATTTTATCCCACCATTCTTATATTTTATTATCCCATAGTTATCAAGAATGAAGATAAATGATTTTTTTCAAAAGTATTAAATATTGATTATATTGATGACCAAATATTAATGAAATTAAACCTTGGATATTTGTGTGAAATTCTAAACGATTTAAATTGATATTGTTTATGAATGAATTTTTTCATAATATTTTGAAAATATATGACAAATAATTATCTTAGAATGAAGGTGTTCTCATATCTTCCTTTTTATTATTTTATTATTTTTATTATGAATATTATGTCACCTTTATTAGTATGAAATCCGAAAAAGAAGCATGTATGTGTTTAGAATCAAATTTGGGAGTGTTGGTTTGGGGTTGTCATAGATACAAAATGTGAGGATTTTGTTAAAATATATTATTTTTTTTCAATTATAATTATACTTTTAATGAATTTATGGTTGATTATTAGTTATAATATCATAAATTTAGCAAGATACATAATGGTAATGAATATACATTAGAAATATACCTGTGGATGGATACCTGAAAATTCCATAATTGGATTTTATAATAGAAATATAAAATATAATATATGAGAGGGATTTTAGAATAGATAATAGTGAATACATGTTGAAATAGAAAAGAGAGATTAGAGATTATATATTTTAGTGGGACATTAGTAGATTTTATTTTATGGGCCTAACTTAATGAATAATGGATAGATCAACGTTTTTAGATATTGTTCTGAAAAATAATTTATTTATAATAGTATACTATTGAATTTCATGTTTAGTGATCAAGCTTGGTGATATTTATAAAATATTATAGAAAATTTTAAAATAAAAGAAAGATAAGATTAAAATGTTTTTTATAAAGGGTATATATGATTAACATAGAAAATCTATTGGAATCATATGTATATAATTTTAGTAAATAGTATGAATATGATTAAATTAATATATTCATTTACTATGTTTGGGTTCCAAATTATCATGGATTTATCGATGCATTATAAAGGAAGAGACCATTCCCAAAAAATAAACACGTTTTAGAAGTTGATTATATGATTGAATAGTTTTGGTAAATAGAATAGTATAATGTTAAACACGTATGATTATTAAATTAATGGGTTATGGTATATTAAAAAAATATAGATGAATTGGTAATTATGTAATCAAACCACAAAAAAACTAGTTAAACTATTAATATAATGTTTCTTCTATAAAGATAATCTAATGAAAATTTAGTGTAGTTATCTATAGTAATGTGAGTTTTTTTGGATAAATACATGGTCTAATGAATGGTGATGAAAGTTTTTTCTATCTTTGATTTAGGAGGGATGTGGGATTGTTTCCATGAGGTCGAATGTAATAAACCATGATTTTGTGAGATACATTTTTTAAAATTATTTAATCCTTTAAATATTTATTCTCATTAAACATAATATACCTTCTAGTATTTTAATGTATAAATTAATTGTGTCTTTATAAAACAACATGTTGAGGTTGAAATACATGAAACATATTAATTTCATTATGGTACACTCACCACTATGTTTTTATTCTATTACACCCAACGTATAATAATTTTCTAAGTTTACGTTACACACAATTTTTTTAGCAAAATAGAATAGAATATTAATATTGTTATTAAAATATTATCTTAGATACCATATAAATATTGGAATGAAATTTAATAATTTTAGAAAAAAAATTATGAAAATATGATATAAAATCACATATAAAATTAATCATTTGGGTTAACAATTAACTATTAATGTATGTAAGAACATTTTGAAAATAAAGAAATTTATCTTCTATGAAAACTATTTTTCTATGTACAAACACTATTTTATCCCAATAAATTAACCAAAGAACAATTGGTGAATATTTTTAATAATATATATATATATATTATATATCAACAATTTATTTTGACACCCATCCAAAATATTTTATAGGCATAAGTTAAGAATAATCCATTTTTATGAATAAAAAATATATTTTCCAAATATGGTGATGTTATGACCGTTAAATAGAGAACCAATTTTTAATACAATATTATCACCTTTATAAATTTTATATGAACAAATATAAATAATTTTGATATATTAATATAAAAATTTACATTGTATTGATTTTTATTATTTTTGATAAGTTTCATGCTCTGTATAATAGAGAAAATAATGTATTTTAATTGAATACAATATTTTAATCGAAATCATTTATTATATTAAAATATATATTTTATTTGTTATAAATAATAATTAGATAAAAAAAATTTATCATTAAATACATTTTATTTTATTTTAATCATTTTGAAATTGAATTTTGATATAAAAACATTTCAATAAATTCAACATTTTAATTTTAAGAAATTATTTTCTTGGTCCATCAATTAGATTAATAGAAAATTAATTATTAAAAATTATAGGTTTTAAAAATTGAGAAAGGTATTATATCATGAACCAATTATAGTAGCCAGAGAACTCGGCCCCAAATCCAGCCCGTGACAATGCCTGAAGGGCATTCTCGACCCTCATGTCCTGGCACAAGTGCCCAAGTATCATATAATGAAAATTGGGAATGATTTACCCTATTTTTTAAACATTAAACAATAGACATACTCAATAAAACAAATATGTATTTTTCAACTAAAACCATCTTTTACAAAACTTCAGAACTGAATTACATAAGTCGAAACTATGTTTAAAGACCATTAAAAAGGTACAAAACCGAATAAGGACAACCCAAGAACCTCCACATGGAAAGAGGTACCTCCCTCAAGCCATCCCCACAAGACTTCACCGCCAATGACCTAGAGGAAAACTGAACCACTTTCCCTAAAAACTGTACAAAACATGCGAAAGAAAAAATAACCAAGTCCACATAAACCCAATGGTGTAAGTAGTGTGTGATCCAATTCCCATTAGGATACCACCACAAATAGATTCCATGTGATAAACATTCAATCACTAAATGCTTGCAAGTTTTTATAAACAGGAAATGGTAGTTACAATATCTAAAAGATGCAGCATAAAAATTAATGTATTTTTAAAGTGGGATATCATTAAGAATAATCATATTTAAAAATAAAGTAAACACTACTAAATTTTTAATCCAACCATATCATATGTCGATGGAAAGTACATTGTAACTAAGAGCATAGGCAAGAGGAATTAACCTCTAGGCACTAGCTCATTGTCGGTCCCAAGTACCATGTATCTCGGTGAGAGTAACCATCACAAATATTCTTTCTCATGCATGAGTCACTAGTAAGGAACATACCCATAACCTAGTGGTCCCTAATAATCATCATCATAGTTTAGTTAGAGTTTTAAGCGTCAATATGTCTAAGGGAAACTAAGGACAAACCCTACGGATTCACTAGCATACTACTACACGTCCACCCACCTAGATACCCAGGTTTTCCCTTTTTGCTCAAACAAGTTATAAAAGTAAATAAATACACTTCCCATATTAAAATATCATTTACACATAAAAAATTCCCCAAACATCCCACATGTATACCACAAAAGTCACAAATGTCCACTTTTCATTCAAATTGATTTTGAAATCTAACTCACTCCAAAATAGCCCACAACACATTCATATTTAATTAACAATTAAAAAACCCATTAAACAATTTTATAAAAAATTTAAAAGGTCATAAACATAACATAGCAGCCCACACACACATCCCACACAATACCCTTTTACCTTAAATATCATTTTTAACACCAAACATAAATGAAACAACCCATAAACAATTTTCCCCCCAACATCCCAATTTAATAAAACATTTCAGAAATTTACAAAACATTCTAAATTTTTTTGACATCTTAAAACAACACTTCACATTTAAAAAACACATATTAGGTGAACACACACACCAAGTAGTACATATGCACCATTTTCCCACTTTGTTTAACCAATTAAAACATTATCAATTTTCATATAAAGAACCCAAGTGGTGAAACAATGTCTTGCACAAAAAACCCATTTCACAACCATTGGTTAAGACTAAAACCATACTAATTTATATAAAAAACAGAATTGGATGCCCTATGTACATTTATGAAACCACTTTCATGTTTTATAAAATCACATTGAATAATACCACAAAAGATACAAATGAAAACACGCATTTTCATAAAATTCTCTCATGAAGTATAACAATATTTTACAAATCAATCATTTTCAAAAACTCTCTTTTTAGGACCACATGACACTGATACATTACCAAAACATAAATTTTAAGCCAAAAAAGATTTCTTAAACCAATTCCATAAGTTATAAAATACACCCAAATAATACCCCATGAGTTACAAATTAAGACACCCAATTTCAAGTTAAAAAGAAACTATAAAATTAAACACTTAACCAAATCAATCATAAATAGTTTTCGCACCTCACCCAACATATGAGGAATAAAAAAAATGAGTAAATAAATAATTATAACACATAAATAATTTTTTACACATGGAACCACCTACCAAAAGTGTAGAATCCATCAAAACTTGGTCCGAAGCATCAATTGCAACACCGCCGCATCATAAGAAAATAAATCCAGCCATAGAACACAATATTTGATCAAAAAGACACCAAAGAAAACCCTAGGTTATAACCCTAACTTCTAGACATTCTATAAATTCATTAAATAGGGTGGAGACCCTAAGGAGAAGGAAGGAATTGAAGAGAGAAACCCTACCCAAAACAATCTTTAAACAAAGGTCCCAAAATCCACTAGTATCTGAATTTTAAAATAGCTCAACATTTAAGGTAGGTTCTAACAAGGACGAGAAGATCATTTAGGAACTTTAATGGTGGAAAAGAGTAAAAGTAGCGGGCATTATGAAAGGATTAATTTACCTCTTCAAATCTGGGCGATTTGTGAAAGACATAGAGGGTTTTCCAAATTCGTTGATTCTATTGAGCTAAAAATTAGAATATGAGATATTGGGGGAGAACCTTTGGTTAGTGGGATCGGTGGAGAGAAAGAATCACCGAAAAAACATAGAAATTGTATGAGTTATAAAAAAATTTAAAAATATTTTTAATTATGTAAATGGGCTTTCGGGCAGGCCCATACCCTTAAACAAAAACTCAAATCCACCATGATTATAGACTTATAAATCGTCCAAATTAATTTGGTGGCGTTAATAGGCTAGATGATGTCAAGATGAAATTGGAATGGATGATTTTTTTTGAAAAATGAATTCGTTATAAAGGAATCCAAATTTATTTTTAAATGTGGTTTTGGGCTCATAGTTGGCCTAATTCATGAAAACTCAACCATTTTTCCAAAAAATAATGGGAACCCCCCAAAACAAAGCATTAATAGAAAATAAAATAAATTTACCTTTAAAATAAGTCATTTATGTGATAATTCTCCCAACCATGAAATCATTCCATCCCCGTAAATCCCAAGTAAGTCCAAATACAAAAACCAAACCCAACCGATAAACCAAGATGTACTTCTATGTCAAGCTTCACCCCCAAAGGCCAAAACACCCCCAATGATCAATTAAGGAATGATTACTATCACAAAAAAAACTTACACCACATTCTTAGAATGATAAATCACATTCATACATTATACCAAAAGAAAACTCTTTAAACACTTATCCGAAAAAGACTCATGCAATTCATATTAATGAAAAAAAACTTCAAACCAGGTTACACGTACCTTAATTTAACTAAACCATTAGGTGTTCTCCAATACCAAAGTTTACTTAAGAATGATGTTTGTAGCTAGATAGTTTCGAACAAGACTACCTACCACCAATCCAAGACCATGGATAAATCTGATTTATTGGTGCGGGGCGACACAAATAGGCTTCCCACCAGAAGAGACAACCTATATTTTTCCAAGACAGAATCATGACACTAATAGGGGGTGGCCTGAATGGACTCCCTCATAAAAAGATTATAATTCCATTCAAAATTTATTAAGGAACATACATGATAATCATAGTGGGTCTCTCCACCATAAGAACCAACCATCTTAACCAACCAGCATGGGGCGACATAGAAAGACCCAATTTTTTTAAAGATTTGGGAAGGGTTCATGGTTAGTCCATGTGGTTTGGGAAACCATGCACTAACTATGAAGATCATTATTTCTGTATGGATTCCTAGAACACTGTCACTACTAATCATGCACAAAATGTGTTCTCACACTGTCTAGCGAAATTTCCAACCATTCTCCAATGACTCAATGGAAACCAAAGGGCAATGGAATGACATTATGAGATGAAATGGGTAAATGGCCATCCACCTATTTCCACAGAACGAGAACAATAGAAGAAAGATGATGACACCATAGGTTTATACTCTTCCTATCTTTAACACTGAGGATATGACATTGTATACGGGTTTAAACGACCCAAGGATTTCCCCTAACTACAAGACAACTTCTCTCTGAGACCTATGGATGAAGCTCAAATGATCAAAGCATCTTCAGCCTCGCAGTTAGGCCTTGGAAACCCCCTGAACAAGTATTATTCATTCGGTGCCACCAAAAACTACACTGAAATCCCTAATAAGATTTCCAATACATAACACATTCCAAACCCACTTTACCCTAACCCAATATTTCACCGAAAGAAGGGCTTAAAAGATGCACACAAATCACACCTTATTTCTTTGGGGGAGAAACAATAGAATTAAATAACACCTATACTCACCTTCTACACAAAAATGAATGATTTTGATGTTTTTAAAAGGGATTGATTCTCCCAACACAACAAAGAATCTCAGAGTATTTCATTAATTTCACCTTTACAGTCAATCGAGGACATGACATCACAATGATTCACTAAACATGAACATTGTGACTAATATAAACAATGCATGGAGGGGGACCTTATACAACATCACCAAACAACACACAATTATATAAATTGGCCACAATATCCTCTCATGACCACATTTACCACACTGGTAGTTTAACACGAACTCCTTATTCAAAGAGACTACGGTGGACTACGATGACCTCTTAGACACAATCCAGACACTCATCCTAACAACCCTAGACTACTTCCACCTTAGGCAAATCAGGAAATATAAGAAACTATGGTCTCATTATACCTTCCGATATCAATATCCCACAAAAAGAGGATACACAAAACCATGAAAGTAATGGGTGTAGAATCAATCTAAAAAGATCAAGAAAAAAATTCATTTTTTTGATCAACTGGAGGGTCTTCAAACAGAGAAACAATCCAGGTTTCACTTCAGTTGTGCACTATCACATAATGGGGCATACATTATCCAACGATTGAACCCAAGGACCCAGCCAAGATGGTCCATTGGTCATGATATACCACAAAACAGATCCAAACACATGATGTTAACCACTGTAAAGGCGTCCCAAAACATTTTTCAGAAGATACTACTAATCGTCCCTACAACATAGCTTAATAACCAAACACAAACCAAAAATACATTTAAAACAGGAGGGGTTCTTAGACTCAAAATATCTCACTATATCAAGATTTTCAAAAACACATAATACACGTTATCCAAAACTATTCATCAATACATCATGTTTTTCTTTAAAACCATTTCTTTGAAAAAAAATGGTTCAGCGGTAAGTGTATACAACAATGGTACCTCATGGGCCTCACACATGCATGTTTGTTTCCACACCAGGAGCTCTCATCATATATATCCCGAAAATTATCCATTCATTCCATTAAATATCCATCATTCCATATAACCCCATGCATATGGTTTCACTTTAAATACCAATGGTTAAAACAAAGATTCTTTCCACTTTTCAAAACTAAAACGGTCAACCAACACATCCTTTTTCTCAAAACCACTAACCAAGAGATCAAAATCCCAATTCAAATATTAATAAACATTTCCGAATGACACAACCATTTAGACAAGAAATCACTTTACTGTTATTCACTTCAATTTCATATCATCTCTTCCCATTAAAACACCCTTTGATTGTTTAGAATAATCTATTGGAAACAAATTTTCAGAACCAACTTTAGTATAGTTTATTATTTCAAAAGAGGTGTAAGAAAACCATTTTACATTCCAAAATAATTCTGAAAATTTATTGACAACATTTCATAAATCAAACCATTCCATCTTTTTATGAAAATAATTTCACAAATACATTACACTTCTTAAAACCAAGTCATTTAAAAACAAATGTTCCAAGATTTCAAAACTAAAGAACACAAGATAATGTAGGAGGTAACTAGGTTCAGTGGGTGACATGGAAATATGGATGGAGGCCATATTAAAATAAATTTTCAATTATAGAGAGTTTTCTTGGGAATATCCCCGACTCCACATGTCTTTCCAGGCCTTGTGAACACACTGAGACCATTAACCCAACTATCTTTTCATTTCCCATAATCATCATCAAACTATGAAAAGAAAAGGAATAAGATAAGTCCCAAATTACCCTGGTGACATGAATCCCCTCATGAGGTGTGGTGATCAGGCACACAACCCATAATCGGAATACAATGTCCTAACAATCCTAACTCCAAACTATCCCGACTGTTCCCCAAATAACACGACCCAAAGAGTTAACCTGAACCTCCTCTAATACCATTTTGCCACGAACCAAATCTGGTATCCACTAAACATGGCCCCAAACCCGGCCCATGACATGGCCCAAAGGGTGTTCCCGATACCCATGGGCTGGGACCAGTTCCTGGGTATCATATAATGCAAATTGGGAACGATTTACCTGATTTTATAAACATTAAACAACAAACAAAATCAATAAAACAAATATGGATTTTCAACTCAAATCGTCTTTAACAAAATTTCATAAGTGAATTACATAAGAAAAAACATGTTTAAAGACCATTAAAAAGGTAAAATACCAAATAAGGACATTCCAAGAACCTCTATATTGAATAGGTACCTCCTTTAAGCCATCTCCACAAGACTTCACCACCAAGGACCTGCTAGAAACCCAAACCATTGGTACTAAAAACTGTACTCAACCTACAATAGAAAAAATAACCAAGTATACAGACACCCAAGGGTGTAAGTAGGGTGTGATCCAATTCCTAGTAGGATACCACAATAATGATATTCCATTTGATAAACTTTAAAAGATGAAAAGCTTGCAAGTTTTCATAAAATGGAAATGCTAGTTTCAATTTCTAAAATATGAAACTTAAAAATTAAAATATTTTTCAAGTGGGATATCATTAAGAATCAACACATTGAAAATAATTTAAATAGTACTAGATTTTCTATACAACTATACCGTATTCCGAAGGTAATAAAAAAGTAACTAATGAGCATAAGTAATAGGAAATAACCCATTGGCACTCACTCATTGTCGGTCCCAAGTACCTCGTATCTGGGTGAGAGTAACAGTCACACATATATATTCTCAGGAACGAGCCACTAGTATGAAACATACCCATAACCTAGTGGTCCCTAATAATCATCATTATAGTTTATTTAGAGTTTTAAGTGACAATATTGCTAAGTGTAACTGAGGCCAAACCCCAGAGATTCACTTACATACTAGTACACGTCCACCCACCTAGATACCAAGTTTTTCCCTTTGTGCTAAAAAAAGTACAATAAGTAAAGAAATATACTTTTCAGATGAAAATATCATTTACACACCAAAAATTCACCAAAAATTCCCACATGTATACAACACAAGTCACAAAAGTCCACTTTTCCTTCAAATTGATTTTGAAATCCAACTCACACCAAAATAGCCCACAACACATTCACATTTCTTTATCACTTCCACAAATCCATTAAACAATTTTATAAATCATTTAAAATTTCATACACATAACATAATAGCCCACACACACATGCCACATAATACCCTTATACCTTAAAAATATTTTTATCACCAAACATACATGAAACAACCCACAAACAAGTTTTTCCCCAACATGAAAATATAATAAAACATTTCAGAAATTAACATAACATTATAAAAATGTTTGACATCTTAAAACATCACTTCACCTTTCAAAAATCCATATTAGGTGACTACAGACACCAAACAGTACATATTCTCCTTTTTCCCACTTTGTTTAACAAACTAATCATTTAAAATTTTTATAAAAATAACACAAGTGGTGTAACTATGTCTTGCACACAAAACCCATTACAAAACCTTGATTTAAGTTGAAAACTGTACTAATTTCCTTACAAAATAGAATTGTAAGCCTTATGGAAATTTATAAAACCACTTTATAGTTTTATAAAACCACCTTGAATAATACCACAAAATATACAAATCAAAACACACATTTTCATAAAAGGCTATCATGAAGTATAACAATATTTTACACATCAAACCTATTCAAAAACCATCTTTTTAGTCCCACATGACACTAATAAATTACCAGACCATAAATTTCAGGCCAAAAAATATTTTTTAAAACAATTCCCTAAGTTATAAAATACACCCAAATAATACCCCATGATTTATAAATGAAAACACCCAATTTCAAGTTAAAAAGAAACTATAAAATTAAACACATAACCAAATTAATCATTAATTGTTTATTCACCCCAAAAAACATATGAAGAATAAAAAAATTAATAAATACAGAAATATAACTCATTAATAATTGTCTACACATGGAACCACCTATCGAAAGTGTCAAATCCCTCAAAACATGGTGCAAAACATCAACTGCACCACCTCCGCACCACACGGAAGATAAATACCGCCCTAGACCACAATATTTGATCATAAATACACCAAATAAAACCATATGTTCTAACCCTAACTTTTGGACACTCAATAAATTAATTAAAGAGGGAGGAAACCCTAAGGAGAAGGAAGGAATTGAAAAGAGAAACACTTACCCAAAACAATCTTGAAGAAAACAACCCAAAATCTACCAGTATATGAATTTTAAAATATATAAAAATTTAAGTTATGTTTGAACAATGATGATAAGATCATTTATGAACTGAAATGGGGTAAAAAGAGTAAAAATATATGCATTTATGAAAGGATCAAATTACTACTACAAATCTGGGAAACTTGGGAAATCCAGAGCAGTTTCACTGACTATTGTGATTCTATTTTGCTCAATATTGGGGTAAGAGAGAATGGGGGTGCGCCTTAGATCAGTGGGCTCTGGGGAGAGTTTGAATCACCAAAAAAACTTAAATATTTAATGAGTTATAAAAAAATTTAAAAATATTTTTAATGTAGGAAATGAGCTTTCGGCAGACCCAATCTCTTAACTAAAAACTCAAATTCACCATGATTATAGACTTATAAATCATGAAAATTAATTTGGTGGTGTTCATTGGAACAATTATGCCAATTTGAAATTGGAATGGATGAAAAATGTTGAAAAATTAAGGAGTTACAAAGGAATCAAATTTATTTTTAAATCTGGAATTGGGCTCATAGTTTGGCTCAATTCATAAAAACTCACCCATTCCTCATATAAGCATGGAAAACCCCCAAATCAAAGCATGAATGGAAATTAAATTGAATTTAACTTTAAAATATGTCATTTATTCAACATATTACATATTTTAAATTAGAATGATCAAAATGAAAAAATAATTCCCTTTTATTTTTGAAAAATCTGAATAGTAACTTTAATAATATTTATTACCACATTTAAGGGTAATCATGGTAATTAAGGGTAAAAATAATATTATAAATGTTATAAAAATATCCAAAAACATTTCCATTTTTTGGAGAGTTAATTTATTCCATTATCACATATTTTTAGAAACATAATTATTTAATGGACAATTTTCCATGAAAATGACATAGATATTACAAGAATCAATAAGAGTGAAAAATTGCACACTCATAATTTTGATATTTATGATATTTTTAATATATAGATAATCTGAATATAAGATCTCAAAATTATATTATTATTAAATATAAATGTCTTTTATACATCATTTTATTTTACATTTAAATTTCACTAATGAAATTATTTTCATAAATAATTGCATAATGGTAATGAGTTAATTATTCAATTAATGAAACAATCTATTAAATAATAATATAAATATTAAGAGAAATATAATATGACTTAATTATGTTTATTCAAGAATTAAGTAGGTTTATGTTAAATTTTAGGAGTTTATTAAATTAATTTCTTTAATGTTAGATTGTAGTGCGTATTTGTGTAAAGGAAGATATATGAAATTTCACAAAATTAACCTTTATGGTTTTTTTGAAAATAATATTTTATTAAAATATTTAAAATTCATTAAAATTATAATTATAATTAAGGTAAATTTATATGGTATAAAATATCATTAATCGTCTATTTATGGAGAAATTTACAATTTATATGTTATAATTGAATCCTGTTAATATTGAAAAATTCGTTACCGTAGTTTAAATTAAAATGTCTTAACAATGGGTTAATAAAAATGATAAGGTTTAAAAAATTAATATATATTAAATATATCAGATGAAGATATTAAAACATTTTCACATATAATATTATATGAAATCGAATTTTGGTTATATTTTTATTTAGATTTAATTTATTATAAATTAATCTTTTTATAATTTCAATAGTACCCCACTACTCTATTATAAGTTGGCACATATTCTATTATTTTCTACATAAATAATATAATATTTGGTTCTGATAAACTCTAACCATGGGTCCTAAAAAATAACTTATATATGTCCATATGAATTACTTGGGAAATAATCCAACCAAAGAATTACTTTTGTGAATATCAAAATGAGATACTCAATGAAGAGGTAATGTTCATCAATAAACATTTTCATTTTATTTATCCCTTTAACCTCCAAAAATACTATTATTACATGATTATATAATAATATAAGAATCCTTAATATAAAATAATGCTTAAATTATATATGTTATACATTCACTTAAACAAATTTTTAACTAATGGGTAATAAACTTACAATTTTGTGTTACAATGAACTACAACCTCACGAAATGATGGTGAGAATTTATCCATTAACACGAATCATGGTGTGGAATTAGGATGAAAAATATTTTTTATATGATATAGATGATATTTATTATTTATTTATGATTCTGGAATTATTATATAAATCATACCTTTTGGGTTTCTATTTTTTACAAATATGATAAATTCGTTTGTGGATTTTTGGACTACCACCTCCTCAAAATGTTGTGATTCATTCAAAAATTACAATGAATTTATTAAAAAATGGTTTAGTAAAAATATATGATATATATGACGTAATAATGCTAATTCAATGATATTATATTTCAATTATTTTTTTCATTCAATACAACATTTAATGGATTCAGTGTCCATGCATACATTCAACCTACCGTGTTAATGAACGTTTGGTTTCAATTTGGATTTATATATTTTATAAAAAACCATAAATACATATATAATTAATATATGTATTTTTTATATGACTATTATCATTATTTAGATAAATAAATCATTTTGAATTGTTAATACTAAATATCAAATGTTGAAACATGTATTATAAACAAAAAAGTTATTCCTTGAAACGTAACATAAAAATTGGATTGTTTATAAGATAATTATATATATTCAATAGTAAATAATATATATAATTATATATATTAATAATGAACATTGATATATGTATAATAAACTTATATTTACTATACATGAGGTTTTCTCGATCACAAATAGAGTCAATATATAAGGGAAGGTATTTTTAGTAATAGTTTTGTTTCTTAGGGACTTATGCCATATTAATAACTCATATATTTTTTCTGGTTTATATAACTAAAATGACTAAATTATATGATCATTATTCAAAAATTTGGGGTAATTTCATATAAATTAATTAATATCAATTACATGGAATAAATATTTCAAAAGATACCAAATTGGTAAGGTAAATTTGAGTCGTATTTTTGTTCTATGAAACACATGTTATGTTATTCACCTATATTATTTTACAAGATTATATACTTCCATTTTACATGTTTTATCATTAATATAATTCTTTTCAATATATTTTATTCTTAGTATAATGATATTATTTCTACAGTCAAGTATCATGGTCTCTTCAAAAAAATGTGTTCTAATTTTTTTTAAAAATTGTTTGAAATTATCTTTTAGGAATTTTCTGGGAAACTGATTTAAAAGATTCATAAAATTGTTTCAAAGAATTATTTATTTTTATTTAATGATATTTTAATTTAACAATGATTTCTTATTTTATTATTATTGAAAATACTTTTTCAAAAGTTAAATGAATATTATGTATAAGAATATTTTTAAAGACAATAAATATTTTTTTCATCAATGATGAAATATAATAGTGTTTCTAATGATTTCAGGGGGATATGTTTTGAAGATATTATCCCTATTATTCCTATGGATTATTTATTTCTATGAGTGAATGATATTTATGAAACACATTTCTTTTTCATTGGATATGTTATGAATGAATTGTGATTATGAAACCCATTTTAAAATATAGGTTCTAATAAGAAGAAGGAATTATGTTCTTAATGGAAATGATATGTATGTGTTTAATTATGTGATAATTATAGTCAATATCTCCCTCAAATTCATTGTGTAATTTGTTTCACTAATGATATATATATGTTATTCATGAACATGATTTCATGTTCACAATTGTATTCTTGGACTTCATTTTCATGTCTATGATTTTATGTGTGAACTATTTTTTCATTATTTTATATTTATATGGGTTCCTGATTTGATGTATTTTATTTAATGAATGAACATTTAACTATTTATATGAGATTATAATGTTAAAATATTTTCTATACGGAACAGTTTAATATCTTATGTCAATGTTATGATCTCATGAATTATGTTCTATTATTTTATTACGAATAATGTATTATGAACCCCTGATTTTTAGACCATGACAATGGTATATAATCTGTTTTATGTAGTGTTTGATCTCCCAATGTTATTATCATGTTTTCATATCCTTATGATCATTTTATGATTATGTATCTTTCATGTTTACCCTTACCTAGAACATGAGATCACCATTTATTATTTTTCAGTTATTAAGGTTATAAATACCTTTTCTTATGTAGGAGAATTAATGGATAAGATTTTATGGAATATATTGAAGACAATTCACCAAATCAGAATAATATGTTCAATAATTATAGTGGAACTAAAATATTATGGTCATTTGGATGGTATTGTTTTAATCTGATAAATATACATATTAAAATATGCAATATCCATGTTTGAAATGTTAGTGTCATAATATTTGGTATTAGAGAATATTTTGAGTCATCATTTGATACTAATATGAGAAAACATTAGTGAAATAATGAGGGATATTTCTATGGATATTTATAAGTATGTATCAATGTAAAATCCTACGGTTTTATATATTTTCATTTATGTGTCATGATTTAGGAATCCTTTAAGTAAATTTTGATGATTATGGGTTTTTATTATCTAGTTTGTGTTTCCAGAACTACGATTTATTGTCTTAGTAAATAGTGGTAACTTGAGGAATATATTAATTAATGAAAATATCCAATTTTTAATGTCTGGTAATTGAGGACATTAATTTCATAACTGGATATATTGTGAATAGAATCTGGATAGTGGTATGAGTTTTGGTTATAATGTTGAGAATAAAGAGACCCCAAAAGACATGTTAAAGGTATGGAATGTTATAATGTATTATTTATATTAAAAATAAGAATCAAGATTATATTGTGGTTGAGGAACCTTAATACATTATTCGTATATCATATTCTATGAAATGGGTATGATTAAATAAGATTATAAGAACCATGTCCTAAAACATTTCCTAATATTAAATTTAATGAATAATTCACATTGAGGATCTTTTCATGTATAGAGTTTTAGAGAATTAGGCCATAAATTTTACATATAAACTTGAAAATTACATGTAGAAAATACTACTCAGTATCCATATTTTTCATAATATAAAAACAATTGAAAAAGAGAGTCATTTATAATAAAATGTTTTAGACATCATGAATTTTACTTTATCCCATTTTTACCCTATTAATCTTTTTTACATGTGTAAAACATCTAAAAACATGTGATGAGCATAAAAATCTCAGAAAGGGTTATAAAATAAAGAAAGTCAACATTAACCCATCAATAAATACAAATCAATGAAAGCTTACTTTTCAATCATAACATAGCTCATGAAATCATAAGATTCATGAATAACACACTGAAATCATAAATCTTAAAGGTAACTTGTGGCATACATATCATACATACATTGTACCTATCACAACAACACAGGGATCTACGTTGGAATACCCATCATATTATATTTCCTACATCTCTTAGGAGAAATATTTATGTTTTCCTCCATCATGTTACCTAATGCATTGGAGAGCTATCTCGAGCTCCCCCGCCCTAGGTTTATTAGGGAACCCCCTATATAAATAAACAATTCCCAATAACCATAACATATTCATAACAAATAAAATAATAATAAATGAAAGATAAATTTTTTTAATTGAAATCACAATATATCATTTCAAGATATTAAAATAATCAATGCATTATCAAACAATTTTGAAAAACCATTTAAATCATTTAATAATAATAGTTTGGAATCAATGTGTCCCATAACACATTGAAACTATTAAAGGTAATAAAATTTGATAACATTAATTTCAATATAAATAAATCCTTAAATCCAATTTTAAAACATTGAAATTAATGAGAAATATTTATAAGAATAAATCTTTAAAATATTTTAAGTGATATATTAGTTATAAAGTTTTTAACAAAATGAGGGTGATTGAATAAAAATAATTGGGGAATAAAATTTAATCAGAAATTTATAATATCATGAGAATAAATGGATTCATGATAAAATATTCCAATGGACAGTATATACACCATATAAGATTGAATTGCTGCATTACAATAATGAAGTCTCAATGGAATGTAAATTGAGATGAAATCCCTTATAAAAGCTGAATCCTTAGATTAAAGATAAATAGATTACATAATAACGTATAAAAATATAAATAAACTCAATTTGATTGGTTATTAAGTGTAAACCAATCAGTGCACATTCACATTTATTTTTGTAAAACAACACCAATGACATGGATGTTTAACTAAATGAATAAAAATTGAGTTAAAATTACTCTTATACTCATATCGACGACTTGAGAATTTATCAATGGAGTGATTATGTGTATAAAAAGTATATCCACGCAAGGGGGAGAGGAAATTAAATCATTAATTAGAAATATTGATTCCAAACATAATCAAATCATGACATATTTAATAATTATAATATTAACCCATGGAATGGAAATTGAGTTAAAAAGTTCCATTACTAAAATTTGACAGCCTAACGACGTTACTTTAAAATTCCAGAAATTAGTTGATGATAAATAAAGTATATATCATCACATAGACATAAAATTTATAGCAATAAGGATAAAGAATAACATTTACCACATAAGAATATGTAAATTAAGAGACATAACAAAAAATAATTCATTGAAAAAAAGAGAAAGGTGAACATTTCCCTTACTGATTTGGTAACATACGAAACATATGACCCATGTTAGAATGATCATAAAATTAAGATTTAAATATTCATAAATATATGTATATTACAAAATTAATAATATCATGGGAATTACATACACCACACAAAACAAAATTGTTGTAAATATAGCATGAATCACATGGAAATAAAAAAGTGAGGTGAAAACCTCTTACCATGTTGTAATTAATCGAGTTGTATAAAAAAGGTTAATAACCACAAAATGATTCACAGAATACAATTAATATAAATAGAATAATTATAATATATATCAAATGGTAGTGCAAAATACACCACATAAAATAAATATTTGCTGAACAATAGAAATCTCATAGAATTAAATGTGAAATATGAAACCCCTTACCTCGTGTCTGACTTAATCCGTTCATTCTTTAATCTCATAAGTAATAAGATGAAGCTTTTTTCCTTTATTATAAACTTTTTTAAAGTTTATTATTCTTTTTATATCACTTTTTATCGTGTTATAAACATTATTAAATCATTTAAGTCAACAATGGTCGTCTTGTCGATATTTGGTACTTGAGTCAAAAATGAACTTCTAACAATTACAAGTTGTTCATGTGGTAAAAATTAGATTATCTCAATAATTATTTTCGTGACTTAGATATCATATATATCATATATATCCATTATATTTATGTATTTAAAATATTACATAATATTTTGATATACGAAATTAAATGCACTGTTCGTGGAGACGGTAAGCCGTAAGTATTCCTAAACACTACTTTCATTTCTATTTCATATTTAATTGAATGAAAATATAATGATAAATAGGTATATTATAATTCCATTATTATATAATATGATATATATGTTACATAATTTCATTAATTCCATACTTTATATGTTTATGTATGTTATGAACGAATCATATCAGTTTGAGGGGGTGGTTGTCCACACTTCCTCAAATAAAAATTTTGTATTTACACATATTAGAAATAATGAAGGTATTTTTGTTAATAAAAATTATAGAATCATAGGGAAAACATAAAAATAATATATATCATATATAAACCTAGTTCTATCAAAATGGCCAGCATGATTGGTTGTTCGAGAAGATTGAATAATCATCGTTTCGTGAGGCATTAGTTAGCCATCCCAAGAAAAAGTATGTTAATTACCCCTTTGATGGACGTGTGTGTAAGTGTAATTCCAATAAATCTCATAAAAATGACCTATTATATTTAGGATACTAGTTTTTTTATAAAATAAATAAATAAAAATATTTTATGAGGTCGAAGAAGTAAAATAAAATAAAATATCTTAAAAGAAAATGTTACCTTTAAATCAGGTATCTATCTTTGATTTGAACCAAAAGATTTAATCGACTTTCCTTCTACCTAGTGTAAGGATTAAAGGAGTATGAGAGGTATGTGGAGATAATATTTAGGAAGAGTTTTGATGATCCAAGGGGATTGATAATTGTGAGGAATGGATTATAGGTGAGGGATTTTTATAAGGTGGATAGGGGACTCTTTAGGAAAGGTTGAGAATATTATTTTATTATATAATAATTTTCGGTTTCTAAAGGTCTTAAATTCATTAAATATTAATATAAAATTACTCATATTCCAAATAAAATCATCCAATAATAATTGGACAGGGTTGGATGATTCTTTTAATCCTTATAAACTTTTTTATTTAAATCATTCCTTAATGAGGTAAACATTCCATCATTATTGTGTGAGAAATAATTTTATTTATTTGATATATAAAAATTATAAAAATATACAATAATGTATGAAATCTTTTTAGATTTCAAATTAAAATCTATTTATGAAGAGATAACTGATAAAACCCTGTGTAATAATTTATTTACTAAAAGATATATGTTTAATTCATTTTTGTCCTTACATTAAATTAATTAATATAAAGGGTCATTATCAATCCTAAGTGGCTCCATGGGGTCCCAAAATAGACCCAAGGATAGCCATGTTTGGATTTTTATCAGCTAATAGGATTAGGAATAATGTTAGTGTAATGTAATATTATTATAATAATTTTTTACCCTTATTTACCAGATTTAACCTCTAACCGCGGTAAATAAATTTTTTACTGAAGTAAATATTCATAATGTATAAAAATAAAAGTTACCTATTTACACAATTTGGACCTCCTGATTAAAAATATGGAATCTATTTTTCTAAATTCAAAACATAAAATTGGTAGAAATTAATTTAAAATTAATTCCCGCTGACAAAACTAAAAGCGTGTTTCTAAGAAATAATAACTATTAAAAGATTGACACTTATTTATGTCCAATTTCAATGGGAAATTTCTTCCAATGACCAAAATTAGATTAAATGGTAAAAATATAATATAATTAAACGTTAAACCCAATTTATAAGATAATATAACCTTATAAAAATATTATATCAAAAGTTAGTTTTGAATTAAAATACAATTTAGTTGACTATTTATTAAAAATAAATTACAAAATTTACCCAAGGTATATTTTGATGCCCTGATTCTAAAGAAGAAATTTAATTAGTGAAATATAAAATATTAAAGTGACCAAATCTATATATAGAGTGGGCTTTCCATCAAATGGTGGTAAATCAAGATTTTAATTAATATTATAATATTTATTCTCAAAATTAGATTCACTCACATTTTAATCCTTTAACATTTATTGGATAAATGTAAAATCATTTTAAAAACATATATAATCATATTTTAGTTAGTTCTATACATTTATACTAATAATATGTCTATATGTTAGCTACCATTTAAAATAATAATTATATTATATTATCTGTCATTATAACTCAATGTTGTGTGCAATGTATGATTTAAAAGAAACCCGTTTTTTCATATCAGGTACGCCATCAAAAAAAGAATCTACATTAAATTAAAATTAATATTCAATTAAAAATATTAAAAAATATGAAATTTTTATATTGTATATTTACCTAGGATGTTACATCCCTTCCCCTTTTTTGTAATTGCATCCTAACAATTTTAAAATGTGGATTAGAAACATAATTACAAGTCCCACATCGAAAAAAATGTCATTAAAATTATCACTTTAAAATAAATGAAATGAAGTAAAAAGGTCATCCGAGACAAAAAAAACTAGGATTCCATGAATACATGGATATGGAAGAGAAAATAACTCTCAAAGATTAATAATGAGTGATTGAGAACTCGAACACTTAAAGTTAATCACCAAAATACCATAAATTTGTGGTTGTGTAAAAGTCTGATGATAAAAGAGGGCTTATAACATTTTTTCATGAAGATTATTTTCATAGATTTGAATAATTTTATTAACAACAACACTAAGATCATAATAAAATTTACTTACTTGTCATGTAGAGTTCCATCTGTTAATAAAATTCTACAACAAACTTATCTTTTCTTCAAACGGTAAGTATTCAAGATGACTTGGTCACACCTGATGTGCTAGAATAATCTTCGAGAGTATCACATAATCTAAAAAATAAGAACTATAAATTTTCCCTATCATTAGACCTCAAAAAAATGGCTAATACATGATCAGCTAATCTCCAAAAGGATAATCATTTATAAAAATAAATACTACTCTTATTCTGAAAAAATCTGCAAAAAGAACCCAAAGTTCAATAATGACCATTCGATATACAATATTCCTAAAAAATATTCAAATTAATCCAAACTATGATTGAAACCCAAAACTCAGAAGGATCTAATCACATAGTCATCCATTGTAAATTTTAACATTTATCTCAAAAAACATATACTACTCTTAAAGTCTCGTAATGAAGTGTAGTTAAAATAATTAGATATTCTCTATGATAGGTTAATCATTTCCATAAATAATTGAAATCATAATATGTCCAAAATAAAAACATAGATTCTTACAACATAAAATTTCAACCATTATTCAACAATTCATATCCCATAGTATTCTATTTCCCTTAAGAATATAAGGCTTCCAAAAAAGAAAACATCTTCTAAAATAATATGTATCAATTAATCACTAAATAATTTTCCTATATGAAGGTTATCAAATTGATAAAACATAATTTCCCAAAATAAACTTATTCTTGATCCATAAAATCATTTAACTTAAATGAACAAGTCATACTAACCAGGGAGTTTACATAGGACAGTGGTAGGCGATGAGCCCTTGTCACCCTTTTGTTGTGGGATTTATTCCTAAAAACATTCCAGATGCGATGAATTGTCACCAATCTTATTGGTTTTCCTTTTTATAAATGTCACGACCCGTCCTCGGGGCCCGTGCCGTGACTACCCGAATCCCGCCTTCCATAGGCCAGGGGCTGGCGACTAGCACCAAAGGCATAAAATCCCGATAACTGGGAAGGCAATGCCTTTATGGGAGAAAACAAGAACCACATAGTACAAGCGGAAACAAAAAACTAAGTACAAAAGAAAAGCTGAAAAGTAAATCGGCCAGAATACAAACCCAAAAGAATGTACAACTAAAACTGAACAAAAAGACAAACAGCTGGAAGAGGGAAGCAGCTCCTGGGTCGTCCTCCTCGGGTCCTACCTGAAGGGTAGGTATAGATAGCGCAACTCCTGGTCATCCACCACGGATCCTACCTGAAGGGTAGGTACAGATAGCCTCCTCCACGCTCTCGTCCGTCAACCTCCTCTATGAGTCATCTCGTCGCGTAGTCCACCTCCAGGTACTGACTCGTCGTGTAGTCCACCTCCAGGTACCGACTCGTCGTGTAGTCCACCTCCGGGTACCGTCCAGTCCTCGAACACTCGGCCTCCGTCAGCACTGCCCGTCGTCTGCAACCAACACAACGAGGTGCGGGCATAGCCCGTGCAGGGGAGAGTATAACGATACTCAGTAGGGACCCCGAGACCCTCAAGGTCTCACTAAACCAACAAAGATAACAACAAGAAGATCTCAACAGATAACCTCTACTTATTTATATGCCCATACATATACCTAAGTTATCAAGTAACCCATCTCAATCATGAGGAAACACAAGGATTGTGAAATCAACGGATAAACACTACCCAGGTATATGCCCATACATATACCTAAGTTATCAAGTGACCTATCTCAATCATGAGGTAAACACAAGGTCAAAAGTCTCAGCTCAAACCAGGATTTCCATTATCGAAACCGTAACTGCTGAAGAGCTCCGTCTCTAGAGTGTACAGTGGTCCTGTCATGACTCCGAGGTACTGCTCACTAACCTAAGACTGCTGAGGTACTGCTCCTGTCGAGTACCGCGGGCCTGCCACCTCACACAGTAGTGCTTCCTGCCGGGGTCTACCACCCAACACAGTAGTGCTCCCCACCCTCATAGCCTGTAGAGGTACTCCTCCTATCGAGTACCGCGGGTCTACCACCTCACATAGTAGTGCTCCTCCACTGTGGGTCTGCCACCTCACAAAGTAGTGCTCCCCAATGGGCTAAGTAAGTCACTCCGAATCAAATCGGACAAGCAATCTTCAAGTCTCTTCCGGCTACACGGTCTCCGTACTCCGTACGCTCGTCTCTGGGAGGGTCCGCTCCACGAGCTACAAGTCGATACTCTGAGTATATCAAAGTCCCACGAAGAAGTATCTCAAAGGACCGCCGCGTCATAGGGGTCTCAACGCAACAGACAGCACGTCAATCAGACGCCCGGTCTGTGAGTTATTAGCCTTTTCGTCCCAGGGGCCCGGTTGGTTTCGTGAGTGAACCAACCCGGCCGTATCTCAACTGTACCCCGAACTCTCATAGGGTATACTCATAGGGACCGATACTCAACATGATCACCAACGCCGCTGACGGTTCGTCAAACGGACGTCTGGTCTGAAAGATATCAGCTTTTCCGTTCCAGGGGCCCGGTTGGATTTCGGTGCGATCCAACCCGGCCACTATCCATCTGCATCCAAAACTCGGCGAAGGATGCCAAAAGTTCCATATCATCAACAAGAACTCAACGCAACAGACGGCGCGTCAATCGGACGCCCGGTCTGAGAGTTATTGACTTTTTCGTTCCAGGGGCCTGGTTGATTTTGTGAGCGAACCAACCCGACTGCCCTCCGTCGGCATCCAAACCTCGAGCGGAGTAAGCCAAAAGATCCGTCTCACGTAGAGGAATTCAACGAAACAGACGGCGCGTCAATCGGACACCCGGTCTGTTAGTTATTGGCCTTTCCGTCTCACACCCACCCTGGGAAACTTCCCAGGAGGTCACCCATCCTGATCACTACTCTAGGCTAAGCACGCTTAACTATGAAGTTTTAACCACGTAGACTCCCGAAAAGGAAGGTGCACCTTGAGTATAGTATACCGAAACGACCGTCTCGATCCAAGGATCGTGTTGCCGCTGATGGCGAGTCGTTTGGAGGCCCGTAGCCTAAGATACGGGCATTTGACCGAAAGTGGTCCGAAACTGGGGGGTCTGGGCCCGGGCCGACCCGGCCCGACCCCCCCCCCCCTGGGTCGGCCGTACCGGGTCGACCCGCCCCGGGTGGCGACCCGGCCCGACGACCCAGACCGGCTCGGAAAACCCAGCCCGGCCGGTGGCGCGGGCCGGTGCGGCGGCGCGGCGGCGCGGACCGGCACGGCGGCGCGGCCGGGGCGCCGTTCGGGTGCCGCGCGCGTGGGGAAAAGCCCCCCTTTGAGAACCGCGGCCCCTTAACAAGGGCCGCTTTTGAGACCCGGCCGAGGGAAATTAATTCCCCCGGTCACCACTGTCCGGTCAGCCCGCACTGGCCGACCGGTTTTGCCAGCAAGGACCGGCAACGGCCGGTCCTTCCTTCGCCGACACCGGCGGCCCGGTGCCGGCCGCCGGTCATCTTGCTCCACCGCGGCCCGGAACCGGCCGTGGCCTATGCCGTCCGGCGCGATGCGACCTCATCGCTTCCCTCCGCCGCGGCCCCGTTCCGGCCGCGGCGCCTTTGACTTTCTTCGACGCGACGCGACGGCATCGCGTTCTTGGATTTCTTTCCACGGCGCGGCGCGACGACGCCACACAATAATTGCCGTGCGATTCCCGCGTGGTGCGACGACACCACGCCATCCCGTTCCATCCGCAAGGAAACAATTATGAACATAGGAGGGGGGTTCGACCGTGTTGGTGCGGTCCGGGCCCCCCTCTCATTAGACAATAACATTTAATCCTGTATCCTCTAAGTTCGACATTCTAGATTCAAGAATGGAAAATAAATAAATAAAATATCAACAATCCCCTACCTCGGATTCAAGTGCGGAGCACGCCAATCAAGCCGCGGAAGACTAGCGTCGCGGAGGTCGGCGTCGCGGAAATCGAACGTCGTTTCCGTTGACGTCGAGGTGCGTCCGAAGAGGTACGTCGCTGGAGAAGCTTCGTAAGCTGACGGAGATAGTCCGAGGAGGAAATGACATCTCCTTTCGTTGACACGGGAAGAAGATCGAAGAAGCGGCGTCGTCGATCTTCGGAAACACACCGGCTATGAAGAAGAGAAGCGGCGTTCTTCGTCGGAGCTTAAGTGTTCTTCGTGTTCTTCATCAAGGTTGAAGAAGGTGGAGAGAGCTTCTCAAAATCTCTCAAGGTGGCAAAGGAGACCAACCCAAAATAAAATAAGCTTAAGCCTTATTTTATTTACACAACTAAACATTTGAATTTCATAAGATAAGAAACGAACCATTAATTCGTAGAATTAATTCAACGAAAGAAACAGCTCATTTAATTTACGAAATAAACTGCCCAATTAAATGGTCTGTTAAGAATTTCAGAAAACGCGTCAGTTGACTTTCATAATGACAGGTTTTCGCGGGTGCGTTACTTAGCGGAAAGAAACGGCGAGGCTCGTGCGGGCGCCACCTCACAAATATCCTACCAAGAGGGTAGGATATTTCTGGATAGTACCCTATCCGGTTCAACTCAGTTTAAGCCGCTTTTAAGTGGCTTCAAGTGGCTTCCAAGTGGCTTAGGTGAAATAAAATAAAGTTTTCGTAAAATTATTTTATTTCTTAACTTTAAGCCCTAAAATTAAAAACCACACCCGAGCAAACGCAACTCCAGAAGAGGAATTTCTAAGTGAATACCGGCGCTGCGATTTCATCAGTGCCTTCAGAATTCGATTCCGGGCACTGGTTCAAAAGTTAGAAAAACCCGCTCGTCCGTTCAATGAACGTACCTGAGCCAAACTTCGTAAAATGATTCCGGGCACACCGGGCCTCGGAATCAGGTGCAGTCAGAAACTGAGTTTCTGTAAAATTCCAAAGAAAATTAAGAAAAAAATTTCCTTGGAATTTACTGGTCTTTATATTACTCCCACCACAGGGCTTTACGTCCCCATAAAGCTTCACCACAAACATAGGGATACAAAGGCGGTACTGAGCATGCACCTGAGCCTTCCGCTCCCATGTGCTCACCTGGAGGATCCGTACTGCCAAGGAAATCGCACCCGGGGAACCGATCATCCTCATAGGATCTACTCCTGTCGATCCTCGATCCCCACTGGAACCTCCGTGAAAAACACCACATCGCCATCGTCCAGCTCCTCATGGTCGATGATATGCGAAGGGTCGAGCACGTATCTCCTCAGTTGAGATACGTGGAAGTCGTTGTGCACCTGGTGCAACTGAGGTGGATGGGTCAAGCGGTAAACCACCCCGCCTGCCCAGCTGAGGACCTAGAAAGGTCCATTGAACCTCGGAGATAACTTGCCGCCTTGGCCACATCTCCGTAAACCTCATCGAGGTGAGACCCGTATAAGGACGTGATCGTCATCCTCAAACTCCAGGGGTCTCCATTTCCTGTTAGAACTGGAACTCAAAACGACTGCTGCCACGAAGGTAAGGTTGACCGACTCAAGAGTGATCGGTCACACCCTCCTATGCAAGAGTTACCTTGCACTACCTGGGGTTTCCTTTTCCGCCGACCAAGGAAAACCCATCCCGACGTTTGCCTAAAACCGTCAATTTGAGTATGAACAGTTATTGCCCACTCCATACTCAAACTAACGACGTAAGGCCTCGACGCTGCAACCAAGAGATTCCAACCAGAACTCTCGCCTCGAGGGTATGACCACACCGTCGGCGTAAGTGTGATTATCGAGTCTCCTCCCAAGGTATATCCAGACGTGAGGGTCAATTCCACGGCTTACCGGAAACTCTAGGTCTGGAACAAGATTTGTGAAAGTGAGGAATGATTCATATCAACGTCTGTTACTACAACAACTAGTAGTGGACACAGACTATCACTTGAATCATTTCTAGAGCCATTGGGTCACACTCCTTGACCGCATGCAGCCGCATTCTTTCACCGCCCTCCAGCTCCCTGAGCCTAGCGGGATTAACTAAGGCGGGTGGTTATACCATGTTAGGATGTACACCACCTCATGCTGCTCTCCTAGCTCTGCCTCCACGTTTGCTGCTTTGTAGACTCATCTCTCCTTTAAGCTTCCTCTTCTTGAAACATTTAACACGCCCGAGTCTCTAACACTGGCACCAGTTTCTTGTTTCTTACTGCACTGTGCAGTCTTCATCCGCTCCTGGATGAACTACACCTCCTTTGCATATGATCTGGAAGAGCTGCTAAAATTTCTCCCTTGCAGAAAAGAGAAACATGGTCTCATCCCCTCTCTGGATGAACCACGCTAATTGCCAAATACAGTCAATCCTGGCATGAAGGATGCATTCATGCCATGGATGACGTCGTAAGGACTCGACGTAACTACTAAGATATCCAACTCCCACTCTTGCCTCCAAGGGTCGAGTCACACTATCGGCATCAGTGTGAGGTCACTGGGTCTCCTCCATTAGGAATCTTGAAAGTGAGGGACAAGTCAACAGTCTTAACCAGGACCACTTAGTATCAACCAAACAAAAGGACAGGAAAGAAAACATCACAAAGATAAGTGCATTTTTTATTATTGCAGCTCATAGTACAAAGACACGAATTCAAAAGCATTATGGAACTAGAAGTACAAAGGATGTATCCACTAGTTCCTCTCCTGCCCACCTGCTCTCGGGGCTCTACTGCCTTGTCCACTACTTGGCTGTGGCTCAAGCACTCGTCGCTGCTTCTGGCTCGATGGATCCTCCAACGCCTGTGGATCAACTGTACGAGGAGTCGGAAAGTCATGTGCTAGGTGACCCTTTCCGCCGCATGAGTAACACAAGCTGCTTATGTCACGCCTAACTCTGTTCCCACCCCGGGTGCCCCGCACCACCGGTCCTAAAACCCGAGATCGTCCAACTGCTAGTCTGGTCCTCCTGGACCTCTGCATCATCTGTCCACTGCCCACAGATGACTCGACTACTGATCAAAAAACACGTGTCAAAGGCAGAAGCTCCCGTACACGCTCGGGGTGTAGAGCTACTGGCACAAACTCCACCCTGAAGAAGGTCTCGAATTCTTCCCATGCGAAGGTCATCCTGTCGCAAAACTGAAACAAGTGGCTCCACCACCTGCCTGCTGCTGCTTGAAGGAGGCTGGCAGCAAAGATCACCATGAAGTCTGCCTGCGTCCCCACTATCTTGAAGACTCTCACCACAGCCTCCAGCCAAACCTCAGCCGCCTGTGGGTCCGTCTCTCCCCGGAACCTGGGTGGCCTCTAGCGCTGGAACTCGTACAGCGCGCTCAAGTGTCGTGCATCGCCTACTGCTGGGGCTGGTGGCATCAGTGGCCCAACGGGTAGCAGTACCGCTGGTGCGTCCACTGGTGCCTCAAATGCTAGGGGGCCCTGTACCGAAGCCTCATCGCTCGACAGGCTGTCAGCACGCACATCCCTCTGGGATCTAGCTGGTCGTCCGTGAAAAGGCATCCTGAAAGAAACATCGTGACATGGTCAAACGTTTATACCTGGTGATCTGACCTGGTTTGAGATGTTTTAAGGGAAAACCTTTGAAAACACAAATGCAATCAGTGTTTTCGTGCACAAAGTCGGAAATCAGTTGTCAGGGTCCTGGTGTATGGATACGTCGGCCGCCCGCACCAACACTGGACTCCCTGAACTGAAAACCACACTCGGTACTCTCAACACTATTGCTTCACAGAAAGAAACATCAGAGTTATAAGTTCTGTGGTAGAACCGAAATCCTTTAATAACAATTTGTCACGACCCGTCCTCGGGGCCCGTGCCGTGACTACCCCAAGCCCGCCTTCCATATGCCAGGGGCTGGCGACTAGCAACAAAGGCATAAAATCCTGATAACTGGGAAGGAATTGCCTTTATGGGAGAAAACAAGCACCACATAGTACAAGCGGAAACAAAACACTAACTACAAAAGAAAAGCTGAAAATTAAATGGGCCAGAATACAAACCCAAAAGAAAGTACAACCACCACTGAACAAAAAGACAAACAGCTGGAAGAGGGAAGCAGCTCCTGGGTCGTCCTCCTCGGGTCCTACCTGAAGGGTAGGTATAGATAGCGCAACTCCTGGTCATCCACCACGGATCCTACCTGAAGGGTAGGTACAGATAGCCTCCTCCACGCTCTCATCCGTCAACCTCCTCTGTGAGTCTTCTCATCGTGTAGTCCACCTCCAGGTACTGACTCGTCGTGTAGTCCACCTCCGGGTACCAACTCGTCGTGTAGTCCACCTCCGGGTACCGTCCAGTCCTCGAACACTCGACCTCCATCAGCACTGCCCGTCGTCTGCAACCAACACAATGAGGTGCGGGCATAGCCCGTGCAGGTGTGAGTATAATGATACTCAGTAGGGACCCCGAGACCCTCAAGGTCTCACTAAACCAACAAGGATAACCACAAGAAGATCTCAGCAGATAACCTCTACTTATTTATATGCCCATACATATACCTAAGTTATCAAGTAACCCATCTCAATCATGAGGAAACACAAGTATTGTGAAATCAACGGATAACCACTACCTAGGTATATGCCCATACATATACCTAAGTTATCAAGTGACCCATCTCAATCATGAGGTAAACACAAGGTCAAAAGTCTCAGCTCAAACCAGGATTTTCATTATCGAAACCGCAACTGCTGAAGAGCTCCGTCTCTGGAGTGTACAGTGGTCCTGTCACGACTCCGAGGTACTGCTCACTAACCTAAGACTGCTGAGGTACTCCTCCTGTCGAGTACCGTGGGCCTTCCACCTCACACAGTAGTGCTTCCCGCCGGGGTCTGCCACCCAACACAGTAGTTCTCCCCCCCTCATAGCCTGCAGAGGTACTTCTCCTGTCGAGTACCGCGGGTCTGCAACCTCACATAGTAGTGCCTCTCCGCTGTGGGTCTGCCACCTCACAAAGTAGTGCTCCCCACTGGGCTACGTAAGTCACTCTGAATCAAATCGGACAAGCAGTCTTCAGGTCTCTGCCTGCTACACGGTCTCCGTACTCCGTACGCTCGTCTCTGGGAGGGTCCGCTCCACGAGCTACAAGTCGATACTCTGAGTATCTCAAAGTCCCATGAAGAAGTATCTCAAAGGACCGCCTCGTCATAGGGGTCTCAACGCAACAGACGGCGCTTCAATCGGACGCCCGGTCTGTGAGTTATTTGCCTTTTCGTCCCAGGGGCCCGGTTAGTTTCGTGAGTGAACTAACCCGACCATATCTCAACTGTACCCCGAACTCCCATAGGGTATACTCATAGGGACCGATACTCAACGTGATCACCAATGCCGCTGACGGTTCGTCAAACGGACGTCTGGTCTGAAAGATTTCAGCTTTTCTGTTCTAGGGGCCCGGTTGGATTTCGGTGCGATCCAACCCAGACACTATCCATCTGCATCCAAAACTCGGCGAAGGATGCCAAACGTTCTGTATCATCAACAGGAACTCAACGCAACAGACGGCGCGTCAATCAGACGCCCGGTCTGAGAGTTATTGGCTTTTTCGTTCCAGGGGCCCGGTTGATTTTTTGAGCGAACCAACCCGACCGCACTCCGTCGGCATCCAAACATTGAGCGGAGTAAGCTAAAAGATCCGTCTCACTTATAGGAATTCAACGAAACAGACGACGCGTCAATCGGACACCCGGTCTGTTAGTTATTGGCCTTTCCGTCTCACACCCACCCTGGGAAACATCCCAGGAGGTCACCCATCCCGATCACTACTCTAGGCCAAGCACGCTTAACTATGGAGTTTTAACCACGTAGGCTCCCGCAAAGGAAGGTGCACCTTGAGTATAGTATACCGAAACGACCGTCTCGATCCAAGGATCGCGTTGCCGCTGACGGCGAGTCGTTTGGAGGCCCGTAGCCCAAGATACGTGCATTTGACCGAAAGTGGTCCGAAACTGGGGGGTCTGGGCCCGGGCCGACCCCCCCCCCCCCTGGGTCGGCCGCACCGGGTCGACCTGCCCCGGGCGGCGACCCGGTCCGGCTCGAAAAACCCGGCTCGGCCGGCGGCGCGGTCCCGCGCGGCGGCGCGGACCGGCGCGGCGGCACGGACTAGCACGGCGGCGTGGCCTGGGCGCCGTTCGGGGTTCGTGCGCATGGGGAAAAGCCCCACTTTGAGAACCGCAGCCCCTTAATTGGGGCCACTTTTGAGACCCGGTTGAGGGAAATTAATTCCCCCGGTCACCACTGTCCGGTCGGCCCGCACTGGACGGTCGGTTTCGCCAGCAAGGACCGGCGATTGCCGGTCATTCCATCGCCGACACCGGCAGCCCGGTGCCGGTCGCCGGTCATCTTGCTCCGCCGCGGCCCGGAACCGGCCGCGGCCTATGCCGTCCGGCGCGATGCGACCGCATCGCTTCCCTCCGCCGCGGCCCCGCTCCGGCCGCGGCACCTTTGACTTTCTTCGATGCGACGCGACGACGTCGAGTTCTTGGATTTCTTTCCACGGCGCAGCGCGACGGCGCCACACAATAATTGTCGTGCGATTCCCGCGTGGTGCGAAGACACCACACCATCCCGTTCCATCCGCAAGGAAACAATTATGAACATAGGAGGGGGGTTCGGCCGTGTTGGTGCGGTCTGGGCCCCCCTCTCGTTAGACAATAACATTTAATCCTTTATCCTCTATGTTCGACATTCTAGATTCAAGAATGGAAAATAAATAAATAAAATATCAACAATCCCCTACCTCGGATTCAAGTGCGGAGCACGCGAATCAAGCCGCGGAAGACTAGCGTCACAGAGGTCGGCGTCACAGAAATCGAACGTCATTTCCGTTGACGTCGAGGTGCGTCCGAAGAGGTACGTTGCTGGAGAAGCTTCGTAAGCTGACAGAGATAGTCTGAGGAGGAAATGGCGTCTCCTTTCGTTGACACGGGAAGAAGATCGAAGAAGCGGCATCGTCGATCTTCGGAAACACACCGGCTACGAAGAAGAGAAGCGGCGTTCTTCGTCGGAGCTTAAGTGTTCTTCGTGTTCTTCATCAAGGTTGAAGAAGGTGGAGAGAGCTTCTCAAAATCTCTCAAGGTGGCAAAGGAGACCAACCCAAAATAAAATAAGCTTAAGCCTTATTTTATTTACACAACTAAACATTTGAATTTCAAAAGATAAGAAACGAACCATTAATTCATAGAATTAATTCAACAAAATAAACAACTCATTTTATTTAAGAAATAAACTGCCCAATTAAATGGTCTGTTAAGAATTTAAGAAAACGCGTCAGTTGAATTTCATAATGACGGGTTTTCGCGGGTGCATTAATTAGCGGAAAGAAACGGCGGGGCTCGTGCGGGCGCCACCTCACAAATATCCTACCAAGAGGGTAGGATATTTCTGGATAGTACCCTATCCGGTTTAACTCAGTTTAAGCCGCTTTTAAGTGGCTTCAAGTGGCTTCCAAGTGGTTTAAGTGAAATAAAATAAAGTTATCGTAAAATTATTTTATTTCTTAACTTTAAGCCCTAAAATTAAAAATCACACCCGAGCAAACGCAACTCCGGAAGAGGCATTTCTAAGTGAATACCGGCGCTGCGATTTCATCGGTGCCCTCACAATTCGATTCCGGGCACCGGTTCAAAAGTTAGAAAAACCCACTCGTCCGTTCACTGAACGTACCTGATCCAAACTTCGTAAAATGATTCCGGGCACACCGGGCCTCGAAATCAGGTGCAGTCAGAAACTGCGTTCTTGTAAAATTCTGAAGAAAATTAAGAAAAAAATTCCCTTGGAATTTATGGGTCTTTACAATAAATCTCAAAAAAAACCTAGCATGTTTTTGCCTCAAATGTTTTCTCATACCTATCATTTTCATCCCAATTAATTAGTACCTCAACATATAAATTCATGAATCCTTATATATATTGACATTTTTTCTTATTTAACTTTTATATGATAAAATAAAACTATTCATAAAATAAATAAAAACATACCTTCATCATGGTGTCCATATGCTTTCATCGTCATCTTGTTCACGTAGGTTGAAGGTCCATGAATTTCAAAAATGTTTTAGAGATCCTTCAAAATAATTTTCTTCTATCATCCAAATTCACCTTGTACAACTTGGTTCATATGGGTTTAAAAAAAAAATAGTTTCAGAAAATAATTATGTATGACAAATAATTTAAAAACATGTGACTAAACATGATTTTTATAAAATATTCAGACCAAATTTGAGTTGGAACTATCAATTATTTGTCCTTTTAAAATACCATAAGTATGTGCTGAGAGACTATATAGTAAAAGAAAATATAAATAGGTTGTTCATGTGTCTCCTTCTCCAACACCTTTTTCCAAATTATAATATTCTTCAAAATATTGAGATAAGGAAAAATATTTGAAAATGCATTGATAATATTTAAATTCATTGAAAATATGAAAATATAGTGAAAATAGGATTTGATTAAATAAAACCCATGATCCCCGATGATATTGAGGTATATTGGAGGTGTTTGATATCTCATACAAATACATGCAAGTGAGTTGTGTGCTAGAAAATATTTCACAATAATCTGAATATGACATTACAACATTTTTTTTCAAGAAAATCATCAGGAAGAGATAAAAATGTTTTTTGACATCCTCCCTCTTCCATTTTAGCCGACATTCCTTGATCTAAAAAATTTATAAAATAAGTATTTAACTGAAATAATATACATAGGGACTAACCATGTGTTTAACTAAAACACTTAATCCCTATAGATGTCTAAACCGAACTCTGATACCATATATAAGGACTCAACCCTAAGAAATTACATAATCATGAATTAAATGAATAATTCACATTGAGGATCTTTTTAGGTTTAGAGTTTTATATAATTAGGCTATAACGATTACATATTATCTTGAAAATTACATGAAGACACTACTAATTAGAATCCATTTTTTCATAAAATAAAAAGTCATGAAAAAACAGAGTCATGTCTAGTTCCATGATTTAGACAGAATAATTTTTCCAAGATCCCATCCTGACCCTATTCATCATTAAGTCATGTGAAAAACATTTCAAAACATGGGATGAGCATAAAAATCTCTGTAAGGGTTGTAAAATAAGGAAAGGAAATATTAACCAATCAATAAATACAATTCAATGAAACCATACTTATCAATCATATCATACCTCATGAAATCAAAAGATTTATGAATAACACAAAGAAATCATAAATTATAAAGGTAACTTGAGTTACACATATCATACATACATTTTAGTTATCACAGCTACGTAGAGAGTTTCGTTCGAATACACATCATAATATATTCCCTAAATTTATTAAGAGAAACATTAACGTTTACCTCTGGAACGTTACCCAATGCATTGGAAAACTATCTCAGGATCAGCTGTCCTAGGTTTATCATTGAACCACCCGTATACATAAACAATACTAAATAACTATATCATATTAATAAAAAATGAATTGAGAATAAAGGAAATATAACATTGCAGCATTACAATCACAGTATATCATTTCAAGATATTTACATAATCAATGATTTATCCAACCATTTTCAAAACCATGTAAAATATTAAATAAATATATTTTTGAATCAAAGGGTCCCATACAACTTAGAAACATTTAAAGGTACTAATATTTTAAAACATTAATGTTGATATAAATAAATCCTTAAAACTAATTTGAAAAAATGGACACTAATGGGAAATAATTATAAGAAAAAATCTTTAAAACATTTTAACTTATATTTAAGTTAAAGAGTTTTTTAAAAAATAGGAGATGCTTGAATACTATAATTGAGGAATAACATTTAATCATACCATTATAATATCACGAGAATAAAGGGATTCATGATATACTATTCCAAAGTGTAGTATATACACCATTTAATAGTGAATTGGTGCATAAAAACAATGAAGTCTTAAAGGAATGTAAATTGAGACGAAATACCTTATAAAAACATTATCCTTAGATTAAGGATAAATAAATTAAATAATAATTTGTGACAAATGTAAATACACTTAATATGAATGGTTATTCAGTGTAAATCAACCATATAACATTCAAACATTTTTTTAAAAACAACATCCATGATTGGATGTTTAAAGCAATGAATGGAAATTGATTTAAAATTACTCTTATCAAGATTATATAGATGACATGAGAATTTATCAATGGAGTGATTATGTGTATCAAACATGTATCTACAAATTGGGGTGTGGAAATTAAAACATAAATAAATAAAACAGTGATTCCACACATAATTATAGCATGACATAATGTTCTAAAATTCATTAACGTTGATGATAAGATGACACATGTTCGAAATAAAATCATCCAATAATAATTGGATTGGTTTTGGATATTTTTTTAATCATTATAATCTTATTTATTTAAATCATTCATCAATCAAATCAACACTACATCATTATTGTGTCATAAATAATTTTATTTATATGATGTCTAAAAATTATAAAAACAAACCATAATGTAGAAAATATTTTTTGAATTCAAAATAATATTTATAGTCAAAGAGATAACTTATATTACACCATCGAATAATTGATTTACTAGAAGATATATGTCTAAATCATTTTTGTCTTTACTTTAAATGAAGTAATATAACGTGTCATTTTCACTACCATGTGGCTCCATGGAATCCCAAAATAGACCCAAGGATACCCATGGTCAATACTGTATCATCCAATAAGATTAAAACAAATGTTAGTATAATTGAATAATATTATAATAATATTTTGTTACCCTTATATACAAGATTTACCCTTTAACCCTGGTAAATAAATTTTTTATTAATTTAAATATTTAAAATGTCTAAAAATAAAATTTCACTATTTACCCAATTTGGAAATCATGATTCCATAAATGGATTCTATTTTTCTAAATTTAAAACACTAGAGTGGATGAAATTAATTTAAAATTAATTACTGCTGTCAAAACCAAAAACATGTTTTTAAGAAATAATATCATTCAAAATATTGACACTTATTTATGCCCAATTTCATAGTGAAATTACTTCAAATGAAAAAAATTGATTTAAATGGTAAAAAAATAGCACAATTAATCATTAAAACCAATTGAAATATAATCTTACCTTATAAATATATTATATTAAAATGTAGTGTTGAATAAAAATACTTTATTTTTCACTATTCATTAAGAAAATGAATTTTATCAAAAAAATACCAAAACATTACCCAAATTAAATGTTGATGTCCCGATTCTAAATAAGTACTTTATTTTGTCAAATAGAACATATAAAAGTGACCAAAACTCAATTTAAATAGGGTTCTACATCAAAATGTGGTAAGTCGACCTTTTAATGAATATTAGAATATTTATGCTTGAAATTAGATTCATTCATATTTTAAGACTCTAAATTTTATTGAATAAATATAAAAACAACTAAAAAACATATATAACCATATTTTAGTTAGTTATATTCATTACTTCCAATAAAATGACAATTTGTTAACTACCACTTAAAATAATAATAATAATATATTATTTTCCAGTGTAACTCAACTTTGTGCGCAACGTAAGATTTAAAAGAAACCCATTGTTTCCTATCGGGTACACCATCAAACATAGAATACCATTTAAATTAAAATTAATATTTAATTAAAAAATATTAAGAAATATGAATATGTTAATTTTTTTATTTACCTGTGATGTTACAAGGATGACGATGCCAGAGTAATGTTTTAATTATAAAGTAGGATGATTGATGTTTTTATGTAATGAAATTCGAGAATAATGTTTTAAAATTACATTTGTGGTATTACATAATAAGGGAACATGTAATGATATATCCACTATGTTTTTCCTTAAGGATTTGATAGTATGTGTTTATGTTTAGTGGTAACCATGAAATGTGATTGAGATAGTAAGTTTGTATTAATTAGAAAACATGATTAAGGGACATAAGAAATTAATTATTTTTTTAATGATGAGATAATGATAATTGATAATGATATATTGGATTTGATAAAGTAAATTGGATAGTACTAATCACCTGTGTAATGAATAAGGACTTGTTGAATTTTCTTTTATTTTATCATATGTGGAGTTTATAACATTTTTTAACTTAAGGAATATATCAAATAATATTTAGATTAATAAATATTGATTTTTTTAAATAACTATATATGGTCACTACCATGATTAAATAGAATACATGATGATTGTATTCCCTTGATTAGTAAGATAGAAACAAAAACTATATTATGATGTATAAAATATCAATGGTAAAAAAATTGAGAAATTTAATGACAATATTTCTTATTTTTTAGAATTTTATCTCTTAGATGGGTTATAAGGATCATAAATTATGGAATGGTTTATTTTAATCATTATATGATGTTTTATAGATTAATTAATTATATTACAATAAGAGGATTATTTCTTATTAGATAATTTGTGAAAAACAGTTTGTTTTGATAAGGATAGATGGAATGTCCTATAATTATATTTATGGATCTCATGAACTATTAATACGTAAAACAATGATAAATTCACCTTTATATATTTTAATAGTCGATGATGTGGAAATATATCATGACATAACAAATGGGAATATTATGATGAAATTAATTATTTATATATTTTCGTTACAATACTTCAACAATGAAAAAAAGGCTCCTGAAGTAAATTTTCTTCTTATTGTCATTAATTTTGATGACATAAATGGATTTTTTCAAGCCTTATTAGGTTATGGATTTATGATTTTTAAATTTATCCTAATCACGATCTCTATCACTCCCCATTAAAAAACAAAAATAGTTTTCACTTCAATGTCCGTGTTTTCACTTTCCACCTATGATCTTTTTTGGAAACCTAGTTATGTTTTACTTTGGGTAATCATTATGTTTCCAACCTTGTATTTTTAAATGTAGTTTATGTACTTATTATAATTTTGTGAGTTTCTATGAAGGGTATAATAAAATATAAAGGATTTCATAACCTATATGAATTTCACAGGATAAATTTGTATATAGTGCGGTGGAATATAACACCCCATAATTTTATGATTATATTTTTCCAATTAATTTACTATTTTTTATATTTTCATGAAACACAGAATATAGATTTTCTTATATGAAGGAACCAATTTATGATTGCTTTGTATTCAACCCCATATAGAAATAGTGATACACACAACACTTAGATTAGAATGCGGTATAAGAAACACTATGTTTGGATTATCTTACAAATAATTTTGAGTTCTTTTGTTATCTTGTGTTAAATTCATTAATATTTTTTATTGAACTACTCTATACTATTAATACTATTCTTAAAATATTATAATATTTTCCCCCAAATACTTTATAATGGATATTTAAAAAATATTGGCTAAACTAATTAAATATGATTTAAACCAGTAAATAAAATTAATAATTAGGGTGATCTAAATCATTACACATTTAATTTTTAAATGAAAATATAAAAATTTTTAATGTGAAATATCATAATATTCATGTGATCAGTTTTTTTATTTTTCATATAAGTTTCATTTATGGTTGTTTCGTGAAAAATATTGATTTTTAGTTTAGTATATATTTTTCATTGGAATAATTTATAGAGATAAATTTTTTATTTTCATTGTTATAAATTTTAATTAAATAAATTTATTATCATTTAACAAAATTTTTTCATTGGAATCAATGTCACATTGAATTTGTATATGAAATCATTTTAATTTTTTTAATGTCTTCACATTGAAACCACATTTTCCCATTCACTGAAAGAGATTAATTTTAAATTAAATTTATCAAATAATATTTTTTGAATTGTGATAATGGAATTAAAAATTTTTAATATGAAAATAATTATTTATTAAATAAGCCACATTAATTTCTGTTCAATATAAATAGCAACATAATTTTTTATTAGCAAGATTAAGGGTAAATCAGGTAATGAAGGGTAGAAATAATACTATAAATATTATAAAATACCATAAAACATCTTTAATTCTATATGATGAATTTAATTTGACCCTTATCACCATGGTTTTTAAATTTAATTATTTAACGTTCCTTTATGCATTAATTTTAATTTAATGTTATTACAATCAAAGAGAGTGACAAAATGTCGCAAAAATACTTTTAACAACTATAATATTTTTAATATGTGGTTAAATAGAATATATAATGGACTATGTATATTATTATTAAATTTAAATGTATTTTAAAGATAATAATATTTTTTTAATAATTTTATAAGAAATAACATTCATAAAAAATTACAAAATGATGATGAGATAATTATTAATTTAATGAAACAATCAATTAAATGACATTATAAATTTTAAGAGAAAACTAATGGGTCTTAAATAAGTTTCTAAAATACTTTTACAGTGTAATATAAAATTATATGGGTTTATAAAATTTACCATTTTGAAGTTATCTTATTGTATGTATATTTGTAAAGATAATGTTATGAATAGTGTGAAAAATTAAACAAATGAATTTTATTAAAATTAGATGGGAATAAAATTTTATAATTAAATAATAAATGGTGTTATATTTATTAATATCACTCTGTAACATATGTATAATAATATTATATTTAATATACACGCGGTTTTGATGAGCATTGCGTAAGTCAATATATAACGTATGAGATTTATAATCTCTATTTTGTTTCTAAGAGTCTTAGGCAATATCCACCACTATCCACTTTTTAGTGGTGTATATTCATCCCAAGAATGAATTCAATGAAACTAAAAATTATATTTCTCGATATATACATTTCAATTTGAAGAATTATTTTTATGGGGTTTATGGTTCTTTCATACAAAATTGTTAAGTTAATATTTTCTCAGTTTTTCCTCTCTGAGACACAAGTTATGTTACAAAAATATATTATTTTAAGAGGATTATATAATTACCTTAGAAAATTTGTATCATAAATATTCTTATTTTCATTATAATTTAATCTTCATGTCATTTTATTCTATCCTATGTACTATATATTTTTTCCCTTCATAAAATATTATTAAAACTATTTTAATAGTATTTAAAATGATATGTTATTAAATTTCAAGAAAATGGATTTCAAATATATTTATGATGGTTTCAAAGATAATATTATATGTATTCAAGGATAATTTCATTTAAAAGGTTTTTATAATTGTTTTATGATTTAAAAATCATTTTTCATAGCATAAAATAAATTATTCTTAATAAATGATGTAAAATGATCTTTAAAAATTATTTTCATTATAATAATAAATCTTATGGTGTTAATTTTTCCTTAATGGGAATATTTTTCTTGGATATTATCCCTATTATTCCTCTGGTTGGTATATTTTTATGATTGAAATATATTTATGGAAACTATTTCATTTGAATGGTTTATGTAATGATTGATTGATTTTTTTGAAACAAAATTCATTACATAGGTTTTGATATGAATAAGGATTTGTGTTTTATGGAAAAAATATATATGAATTTTGTTATATTAAGGGTGCGAACTTTATCTCCCTAACATTAATTGGGGAATGATTGTTAACTCATGAGTTATATATGTTATGTGTGAACCTGATTTCATGTTCAAAATTATATGCATGGAAATGCTTTCACATCCATCATATTATTAATGGAAATATTTTTCCTGTTAATATGTTTACAAAGGGGTACAATTTTTTATCTTTATTAAATGATTTAAAATATTACTATTTATAAAATATTGTAATGTGAAAATTTTATTTTTGATCCACTATTTCAAATCTTATGTCAGCATTATGATCTCAGTGACTATGTTTGATGATTTAATTATGATTCAAAACTTATGAACTCCCAGTATTTATTCTAGGACTCATTTAAATGATCATTATTATGTATGATTTGATATCAAAATGTTATGATCACGTTTCCAGACACTTATGATGATGTTATGATTACATATTTTCAAGGATTATCCTTTCTGATTATCTAAGCTCTCAATTTCTTATATATCCATTACTAAGGTTATAATGAAAGGTTTAATGTAGGATTTATAAAGTATAAGATCACTATGGTTTATTTTTAGGATGTTTCAACAATTTATATGTATGTCTTCCAAGTTTCAAATTGAACTAATCTATTATGGTCTTCATCATGTGATATTGTAATGTAATGATTATTTATATAAAAACATATAATATCATTCTTTGAAAATCCTGATTCATTATAGAGAACACCACATTATAATGAAGATAAATTCAATTGATCTTTTATTTATCAATATGTCATATAAATGGAGTATTATATTAGATAAAATCTAGATCATATTATTTTGTGGTTGATTTAAATATCATTCTACAATATAAGAATTTAATTCACAATTTAGGTGGTGTTAAAGGTTATTACACCATAAGTAAGGACATTAAACTATGGACTGGTTATTTCAAAAAAAAAATATAAATTTATTTTTATAATTATTATTATTGATTTAACTATATTAATGTTTAAAATTTTTCAATATTAAATAATGTGGAAAACTGAGTTTGATATCCGAATATGAGAGGGAGGATATGTGAAGCATAATATTTTTTTGGAGTTTGGAAGTATTGGAAGTCATTATAAAAACTATTGGATCAGTTTTAATTTTTTTTAAATTTAAATATCTAGATTGAACCAAGTGAATTGATCGAGAATAAAAATATTGGGAATGATATATCAATATTTGAGTGTTTCAAAGAGAAAAAGGAATGATTATTGCTAAATTAAATTTTATTTTTACAAGGTAGAGTGTCTCAAATTTGATTTTAATTTTTATTTATCATCATATTTAATATGATTTTCATTTTATTGATGTATTTTAAAGAAATAATTAGGATTAGTGTGATCAATAAGAAGAGATAGGATTAATTAAGGAAAATTTTAATTTATTTCATTACCTAAGAATCATTGTTCAACTCAAATTTGTGTGAATAACATCAACAAGTAATCAATAAATGAAGAACACACACACGAGAACATAATTATTTACATGGATCACTACTAAATAAGGGAATATTGTCATTGAAATCATTCAGAAACAAACAATGAAACCAAGACCACTATAAAATAATCATATTTTATTTTATAGATTGAAATTAAAATATTTAATATGAATATCACTAAAGTACTTCAGTAGTTCATGTGTTCATAAAATAGATAAAATATCATTATAATGTTTTTTAAAAACCATATGAACCATCAAAAACATTCTTCGATATATCATCAATGTATTGGTTGATCGTTCATCACAATTTCATTTTTTACATGAATATTTCCCTCTTATAAATTATTTACAACAACATATGTGAGAATCTATCCAAAATTATATATATATCTATTTTCTTGATAAATTTATCATCTATCCTTGGTCCAATGATACATTCATCTGATATCGTGAAATAATCATTCATATCTCTTATTATTGTATCCTTAACCCACTACCTATATATTTTATTATAATTTATTTGATGTAATAACAAAACAATGATCCTTGATATGTGGTCAAAACATAAAATCTTCAATAATTCACCAATCATTAACCACATTAGTAGTAATTCTATAATGGACATGAAACATTTATATATGAATTCATTCTTAAGAAACATAAGAAGGAGAGATACCATCATATATAAAATCCCCAATCAAACTTTTTATACCCTCTTAATAATTTTAAAAGTTTTATAAACTTAAATCATCCTAAAATATATTATATTATGAAATCTCTTAATAATAATTCCTTAAAATTTTGTCTCAATTAGCTCATGAAACATTCATTAAATTATAGAGAGAGTCATCATTCATTATCATTTATTATTGGAACAAAAAATTTAAATCTTATTATAATCATACTAATTTACATTTCAATAAAAAATTAACGATTCATAGGCTTTATTTATTCCATCATCATTTGAAAATATATAGTTGGAAGTTCTTTTTCAAGTATTCCATTATAACAATGTTCTTATTTTGGCACAAAATTTTCTAATAAATATACTAGAAAAAATCCCTCAAGAAAACATTGATTCATTTTTGGGATGATTTTGTTTTTTGAAAAAGTGGATTTACAAGTTATGATGTAAATTTGTAGAGATATTTTTGAAAAAATATAGTGACAAAGAACTCTAACAATTGGATGGATGCCAGAAAAGAGGAATAAAAATTATGTATACAATGAGGCACTATTCCGTAGTGTTTTCTGATTTTTGTGTCTAGAAATTAGAGAATAAATAAAAGTGTCTTTTCCAATATATGTTACATGAAATTATTATGGTGGTATGGAAGATTTCAAGAAAAATTATTTTCAAGATGAGGAAATCCAAAATATTGAATTGTTGAGATGTTTATGCTTGTAATAGATTTTTCAGGAAAGGTGATTTTACACAAATGAAGAATGCATGAATGAAACTTTCATGCTCAGGGAAACATGTGTGAGTTTCCCATAGGGTCATAAAATAACTATAAATTGGAATAAACCCCCATCATTTAAAAATGTTCAACACTGAGGATAAATATGACCATCAGATCGCGCATGTAGTGAGTCCTGCATATGTAAAGAGTTTTTACACATGTTACTATTTGCACAAAAGATGGTATTTATGCGCATGTAAGGATATGCGTGTATCAAGGGAGATACTTGAACATTGTAAGTGGTGTACACATTTTTTTAACAATATAGGTAAACAATTTTGTGCAAGGCATTAAAGTTTCACGTAAGTCATCCTAAGGTTGTGTGATAGTTTTATGTTTCCCAATACATCTATGGTGAAGCAGTATTCATCAGTGGATGAAAGTGAGACGTCAATAAATAATATACATAAACTGGATGTTCCATTCATTATAGATAATCAATGGACCTATATGTCCATAAATTATGAGTGGATTTCTTCTATGTGTAGTGAGAAAAATACGAGTAATATTATGATCCGTTCCAATGGAAGTGATCTATATAAAGAGATAATGGGTCTAGCCATTGGGAATATTGTTAGTAGACCCTAAACATTGTAAAGGATGTGAGTTCGGAAATATAAGTGATCTAGCATGAACCTTGTAGTTGTTAGTGAGCTTTAGTGGATTTTCCACATCAACACATTGTCATAGTAGGATCCTTGTATGTATCCTAATGAGGGTCAAGAAAGTAAAATTACTATGTCTAGTGCATGATTTAATCTATGTTTATACTTTAATATAAGAGAAACAGAGATGCGTGTTTTGTTTAATGAAGAAAAAAATATAAAGGGGGTGATAGTTTTAATCATTCATACCCTGAATCACCCCCTTAGTGTTTTTGAACTTGTGGTCCTAACAATTAATATCGAATTGAAAGGATAAAATTAAGTGAATATCTATTTGTAGAAGATATGGAGGAGGTAAATCATAGTGTGATTATTATATTTGATGGTATAAATTTTCAACTATCGAAGAATCAGATTCATCTGTACTTCTGATCATTCTGGAATGGATTTCCTTACAATATTTACTCTTGGAATATCAGATAATAACGATAGTGGTGTATTATCATAAGCTAACCAAATAGAATTGGTTTCATATGCTAAGGGAATCAATTATTTAGGGGGATCCCTCTCAAATGCAATATATAAACATGATTTCATGTAATTAATAACAATATACATGGAAAAAATATAATTTTTATATAATAGGGAAATATAAAAGTATGTGAAGAAAAAATAAGCCACTATTGAACAAATATAAGGATACAAAAATAAACTTTAATGATTCTTCTCACACATTCCTCGACTAGGTAAATATTATTATGGGAGACATGCAAGGCCGCAGAGAAATTGTTGAATATTTAATGGTTATTAAGTGGATCATGAGAAAACTACCACCTTATTTTAGTAAAAATTATTCTATTTTAAGAGATAAAGATCCAAAGGATTGACACTAAATTTATTTCACATTACTTTTGTAGCATACTAAATGAGAAACGATGATAAATAGTTAGTGAAAATAAGGATGATTAATAAAGTTCCATTCAGGGACATGCAGAAAATAAAAATTAAAGATGGCTAGGAATATTAAGAGATCAATTAGGGGAGGTCATTAATTTCATCAAATATTTTAATAGGAAAATTATTGTTCAATGAGAAACTAACTTTTTTAGGAATTCTAAATGGAAATGAAAGGCATATTGTAGTAAGGTTCCATGAGAAGTGTCATAATGATTAAGAGGATGGAGTTTTAATTCTTAAAAAGAATTCAATATCCTACATGAAAGGAAATAAAAATTTTAAGAGAGATTTCTTCAAAAAATAGTCTTCTACATTCAAGATAAGATGATAGTTCTGATGAATCTGAGGCAAAAAAGTTGGATGATTATAAGTATCATAATGTAGATGCTATGGTGGAAATTTTCAGTAAATCCCAAATAAGGGAAGAAAGTGACGATAAAGAATAGGATGTCAAAGGAAGAATTCAATATCAGGTTGAATTAGAAGCTTCTCTTGAAGAGATATATGTTTATAGAGCCAAGACGATGAAATGAAACAATGTGGCTTGTGATGAATAATATTATATGAATCTTCATGAAGAAGATAAGTCTGTTGAATGTAGAAATTGAAACACTGAAGACATCAAAGCTAGATACATCAGAAAAGGCTGTTGAGTAAGATATTAATATTGAATAACATAAAATGGAAATCAATAGTTTAATTAACAAAGGAAAATATCAAATAAATCATATTGACAAACATTAAGGGGAAGTTTTAAGTCTACAATGTTGTGTTGAGGATCAGAAAAAACTCTTAACTCTCGATACAACATTATAAAAAATGATCATGTAAGAAATAGACACTATGCATGTGGAGCATAGGGGTCTAGAAAAAAAAATTAATAGTGAAATATAAATTATAATTCTTGTAAGAGGTTTTGTCACAAAAAAAATAGGTGTCATGATTAATGTTATATTACAATCAACCACTCTAAAATTGATGATTGATTTGAGTATGAAGTTGATTCATAATTTAAAAAAAACTCAAGGTACAACCAGTGGTGAAAAAGTGACACATAGGAATACACTTTGCATCAGGTGTTATTTAAATGGAAAATGGGACACATCCAAAATGTGTGTTCTATTTCCATGATATATCGAAGGTAACAAGAACAAAAATGGAATCCAATAGAACTCAATACTCTATCACATCATTCAAGTGTAATTTTTATTGTTTCGATGATTTGGACACATAGACAGACACTGTACATTAGTAAATCATATGAATGAACCAAAACATAATCAAACTAGTTTAAAGCATCAATATAATTAAACCCCATGCATGGTGATACTAAAAAATTATTTTTCCATATTTCAGGATGAAGTTGGTATAGTATACACTGAGGATGTAATGATTATTGATCCAATTAGGGTTTGAAGTAAGAAAACATGGTTAAAGATGAAAAGAGATAAAAAATAATTGGTTTAAGATATTTCTTTTAAATCCTCAGATCACAATGGGATATCAATCATTTAAATTAGATGCACCTTTAATATGATTGGAAATAAGTATCGGCTGATCGGAATAAAGTACGATAAAGAAGGTATCATATGATTTGGTAATGATGAATTCTTGAAAACTATTGGCTCTGAAAAAAAATTGTTAGGGAAAAGACACGAGTTGTGTAGATGTATTGGATGTTGTAGTTATATTTTAAAACATACTTAGTGTTAGTAAATTATGTTACTCAAGACATGCCATAATATTTTCTTAGAAAATTTGTGTATTCAAGGGAAAGTATGAATCAATTGTTTTGTAAGGAAATCATATGAAATTAAATCTCTACCTTGTGAGTGGAGAAAAAGATATGTGGTTTATTCCAAGGAAGAAGAAAAAAATCTATGATATAAATTTCTAGGCCATATGATCTAATCATCCTTGGATGATTTGGTGAAATATGATTCTGATCATGAAATCCAATTATTATCACGCGATCATACTCATACATGTGATTCTTTTCAACAAGGGAAGATCATTCAAAATATATATATAAGGAAAAAGATAAAAGGTCAAGAAAATTTGTTTAGATCTTGCGTATTGATGTGTGAAGACCAATTTCCCTATGATCTATTGATGGGAGACTAAATTATGTTCTATTTATTGATGAATTTAATAGAATTTCAAGGGTTTCAATTATAACCCAATAAAATTAGGTGTTCAGTTGCATAAAAACAATTCAAAAATAATTTAATAAGATGATTGGTCAAACAATCTGAAAGATTCTAAAGGATAATGGAATAGAGTTCACAAATATCCAATTAGAGGATAATCTAAAGAGACATGGGTTAAAGCGTCATGGTTTAGTTGTAATAACTCTACAATATAATGGATTAATTCAGAGAAGAAACCGGATTATAAACTACACTGACATAATAATTCTCATTAAGAATGACTATCCAAAGAATTTTTTGAAAGAAGAAGTAATGACATCAATCTACATATCAAATAGGGAATTATTGTTTCCAAAATTGGGGAAGACTTCATATGAGATTTATAATGGAAATAAGAAAATGATGAAGTACTTTCAAGTCTTCAATAGTAAGTGTTTCATTTTCCACAAGGAGAAACAAATAATGTTTGAACCTTATAGAGATGTATGGTTATTTATTAGTTATTAAAATAAAATAAAAACATATAAATTCTCCAATAATCATGTGGGAAACATAGTTGAAAGAAATGATGTAACTATTATAGAGAAGAGAATAATCTTCCTTAAATACATGATTAGACTCAAGAGGATGGTAATGAAGAAATGTGTATATTTTTTGATGTTAGATTTTGAGATACTGATTTCAAAAATGACTAAGATAATTAGAAGGATGAAAATTAATTAGTATATGAAAAAAACAAATGGGAAGAGGTGAAATTGTTATATAGAACATAATTTGTGGTCAAAAATAAAAAGTTCATGTAAAAAATATTTAGACACTATAGAAAGAGTCATTTTTATCACTAGTAGATACTAAATTATTTTATGATGTAGATTAATATGGGAATTGGGTTTAGGATATGGAAAATATCATGAACAAATTGAAAAAAATCTGACATCTGAGATTGTTTCAATGGAAACAGGAAAAAAATTCCATGGGACTAAATGGGTCTTTCACAAAAAAAATGAATCAAGATGGTGTGATAACTCAAAACAAAGAATGAGTAGTATGCAAAGGGAACATCAGAGTAGATGGTGTCATTTTTTATCAAACATTTACATATGTTGTAAAAATATTTACAATTACATTATTATTGGACATAGTAGTGTAAAAAAGATCACTGTTTTCCAAATGGAAGTCATGTCAGAATTTCTAAAAGGTATTTAGGAAGAAGAAGTTAATATTGAGAAGCTATATGTTTTAATAATTCATGAAAATGATACAAACATTTATTGGATCATGAAATATTTTTATGGTTTGAATCAAGTACGATGATTATGGAATTAAATTCTTCATCAATTTCTGAAAAATCACAGTTTTACTGTGGTAGATTAGATTATAATCTATATTTCAACCATGATAAAATAAAATAATGATGTTGTTGTTGTTTATAAATGACATTATCATTAGAGGATCTGATGAATTGATGTGTAGAAACTTTTCCAAATTCATGAAATGTATTTTAAAAATTTAAATGATTGGTGAAAAAATGTTTTTCAAAGGATTTCTAGTAACACAATGAAATAATGTCACATTCATTTTTAAATATAAATATTATAAGGATGTATTAAGATGATATGAAATAGATAATTATAAGAATATTATTAATCGGGTGGACTCAAGGAAGAAACTATTATGGTATTATTAAGGAAATGCATTTAATGTTAAATAATACAAAAAAATAAATGGTATTCTATTATACTTGACATTGCAAAGAAATGATGTTTGTTATTTCACATGACAAGCATTACATTTTATTTTAAATACAAAAGTAATCCACATAAATGTAGTGAAAACAATACATTGGTATATCAATGGAACAATTGGATTTGGTTTGCTGAACAATAGAAAATATAAGATAGAATTATTAGGTTATACAGATGTAGATTTGGACAGTTCAGTAGAGGATAGAAATTAAAAATCAGGTGGAGCATTCTATCTTGGAGTTTTATGTATTTCTAAGCTAGTTAAAATCAATTTATTATTTAAATGTCCATCACCGATGTTGAATATATTTTGGTTACTCAAGCATTTTATTACTTATTGTGGATGAAGAAGCAGGTTGATGATATCGTAGTTTATAAGAAGTCGTTGATCAGAATATATTGTGATAATTCAATTACTATAAATATTAGAAAAAATCCAGTATATCACTCAACAAAAAAGCAAATTTAAATCATGTATCATTTTATCAAGGAGAAGGTAGATCAATGTCTTGTGAGGTTTGAGTATAGTCCAACATAATTATAAGTTGCAGACATTATGACAAAGGTATTACCCAAAAAGTCATTTGAGAGACATTTCATACTCTAGGAATGTTACACGTGTTGCATTCAGGGTAGGAAAAATTCCTATAAATAGGTAGCTACACCCAATATTTATGAATGATCAACACTTAAAGAAAACCCAAGCTTTAGATCACACAAGCAGTGAGTTCTGCGAAATTAGGGATTTGTCACCCAGGTATGGAGTTGCTGGTAAAAAGGGAGATGAGCACAGGTAAGGAGTTTCATATAAGAAGGGGGATACACTGAAGCAGTAAGTCATGCACTAGTTTTTTTGAAGACAATTGAAAAACGTTGTGTTCATGGTATAACATTTTATCACAAGTCATCTTATGGATGCATGAAATATTTATTTCCTCCGTAAATCATTGGTAATGTGGTATTTATCATTGGATCAATGTGAGACCTCAATTATGAATCTACATAGAGTGGAAAGGAAGAGGAATATAATGATCTATTCCACTAATATAAAGTCAGAGAAAGAGACATGGGGATGGAAAAATTGGAATGCATTGAGAAAAAAACTAAACAATGTGAAGGCAATAAGCTTTGGTCATAATGGTGATCAAGATTAAACCTTGAAATTGACATTGTGATTTAGTAAATTTGGTACATCAGAACATCTCTTTTGTATTCGACATGGACGTAACTCTATGAGGGTGAAAAAAGTAAAATATTTTAGTCATTTTAATGATTTAATTTCTATTCATACATTGATATAGTAGAAATATAGGAGTGTGTTTTGTTTAATGATGAAATAATATCCAAAGGGGTAGTAGTTTTAATCATTTATAAAATGATTCAACCCCCCCCCCCTCATAGGGTATTTTACTAATTAGATCGAATAAAATATATTTGATTGACGCCCAAATTTTCTTTTCAAAGATCCTCATAAATAAAATTAGTCACTATAAGTTACATCATTTACCTCCTTCAAATGAACCATCAAATATTAGCTCTACTGATCCTATCCGATGAATTCATCATAGAATATTTTATTACTTTGTATTAATATGTATAATTTTATCTTAACGTTCTATTATATTTTAACATAAAAATAATTCTTTCTTATACCATTATTAGAAAGTTATTTCTAATGATATTTTTTAAAAAACTCTATTTGATTACATCTCTTTGAAACCCTGATCTAATGATATTGAAATAAATCTCTCAATACCTTGAAATTTTGTAGAAACAACATTCTAATAAATAATGAATACATTCTTGTGATAATAGAAGTAAATATTTAATGTACATTATATTATAATTTACTATAACATCACCTCATTTTATATAATTCTTTTTATATGTTCATATGATATGCTTCAAAAAAAATCTCTTTATACGGAAACCAATGTATAATAATCTACATTATTTGAAAAAATTTTGAGATAATAATTAATTACATAAATTAATAGTTATTTATGGTAATATAATTATCCAAAAATTTATGTATAATAAACGATATCAAAAAAAATTCAAACTGAAATGTGACAATAATATGATAAGCATGTGGTTCCACACTTGGTCTAATTACATAAGAGTGATGCACTCCATCTTCTATTCATGGTCTATTTTCCTTAAACTATTAAACTCAATCCATTAAGTTATTTAATTAAATATCAAAAGAATTATGCGATTCATGTTTAAAAAAAAAATAAGTAGATAAGATATTATTTTTTCAACACAACCATGTTCATCAAAAAAGAAAACCCTAAAACAAATTTGTCCCAACAAGATCACCCCTTGAATTTTTTTGATTACCAAAGAATAAAAATTAAAGAATCATTAAAACTCAAGAAATGAATTACTATTAAACAAATCTATGAATTAACGAGTAAAAGTTTTGTAGGAAATGTAATTTATTGAATAAAAATATAATTATGTAATTTACAAATTATTTACAAAACATTTCATAATATTACCCCATTTTAATATTTTCAAATGAATATTTTCAATCAAATCTTTTGAAACATTATCTATTATCACATATTATAATAATATATGAAATAATTACCTATAAATAATATAAAAACTATAAATTTTTGTAGATACATTGAAATCATAGATTAAAAATAATAACAACTCTCCCAAAATATCTTACCTTCCATAAATTATAAAGAAGAAAACAAATATATATATTTATTTAATATATTCTCCTCCCCTATGATAAAAATATACCTAGAAATTATACAGGAAAAGATATACACTAACATACATTAACATTTAATTTGATTTGGTTTTACACCAATAATGATCCTCTACATGTTAAATGATCCCTATGGTATAGATTGAGTTCATATACAAAAAATTGGACACATTATGAGAAAATATTCTATAATGGGCTCATTTTATTCAAAATTATCTCTGATTAAGTGATATTTAATATTAATGTTCATAAATGAGTAACGATTTAATGAATTAATAATAGTTATTAATACCCAGTGTTTATTAGAAACCACTTATTGGGAATCCTTCAAATCAACAGCCAAAACATCTAACTTTTTCATCATCAAAATTAATTGATTTATTGTTAAGTGGGTTATACAAACAGAAATTTAGGGAATTTGAGAGTCACTGATCTTTTTTCCATTTTATTCAAACTCTCATATCATTATACAAATCAGAATACCCCCCAGATGTGGATATTTTATTTTTGAATGAGTTGGCCACATCAACATCTATGTAACCAAACAGATCTCTCATTCTTTTGGTGTCATAATTCATCCTCAAATAATTCATGATTCTAATATAACTACGAATTATTATTCATACAATAAGATGATATTTTCTATGAAAAAATTTATAACCTGACGAAATATTAACAAAATACAATAAATCATTCCTTTTTATTATGTGACATTATAGGATACCAATCAAAATTTTAAACCCATTATGACCAAAATCTATCAAGTTAAAATATTTTCCACTTATTATTCCCACTAAAATGGCCATGGAAGTTTTTTATTCATATATTCAAAAACTATTTTTAAGTTCTGTGGAATAAATTTATTGTGAAATGAAATTTAACATATTCACTTTATATATTTATAAGATAAGAAAGTATTTCATCTCCCATAGAATAACAATCTCATATAACATCTTCATCACCGAAATCTCTATTCATGAATTCCTTCATCTATCAAGAAACATAGCTGATAATAAATATAAGAAATTATAATTAGGGAAACCTATTTATTTTATTTTTTTATAGTAGTTTATCTCCCCATTCCGTTCATGAAATCATTCTTTTTAGAAAAGTATAAAATTTAAAATACCATTATCTTTGATCTTGTTTCTGTCCAAAAATGATATTCTATAATGTAAAAACATATTTTTCATTTTCAAAAATTATTATTCCAAATGATATCTCAATTTATCTTTCTTTTTGAATAACAATATTTGGAAAATAAAACCAAAATCTATATGGAATCCAACATGTCTTTATTATAAAAAAATATACACAATGATTTTAATGGATTCATTTTATAGTACCAAAGAAAAGGTAGAATGAAAAACAGTGCATTCAACTTATGTGTAGACATTGAAAACCAATATTTCATTAAATCATATGAATTTTAACATTTCATTAAATTTTTTCCAAGAAACTAATTTTTCATATAACATTAATCTATTTTAGTTTAGGGAAATATTCAAATGTACCAACCTTATCAATAAGATCAGACACTTCATTCATTACATATATCGAGTCCATATTCCCCATTTTTCACAAATATATAAAGGCTGAACCAATTATAAAATATATTACATCAGAGTACCCTTGATGAATTTCTATTTTGAACCTATTATCATTGATGGCCAATGATATTTTATACCTCTAAATTCATTTATATAATTGGATGAGATGGAAATAATTATACCTTATTATATTAAATAGTTGAATCAACATCACCATCTTGTACATTTTCCATATCAACAATTACATTATAAATACTTTTATATAATTTAATAGAAAAAACTACATCTTTAATTACTATCATATCTCTAACTGGCCATGAAACATATCTATCTAATTTTTTTAGATATTTTAATTATAAAAATTCAATAATATCTTATATAGGTACAACCAAAGACTCTTATGTATTTAAATCATGGATTTCCTATGTGATACATTTAATATGGATTTATATTTTAATATATCCTATATAAATATATTTTAAGAATCTGAACTATTACCCTAATAGAATGCCTCAATATCAATAGAGAAATTTCAAGTCTAATTATCATTTATCAAGTTATTAAAAAAACATATTTTCATTCAATAAAAACAATTTTATTATTGTGTGTATTGTACACTAGGTTCATGAGTAATAATATGTTTTTTGAAGATACAATTGAAACATCATTTTTTTCATTAAACAAAAATATTAGTTTTTCTTTTTCTCAATGAATATCGACATTCATTTTTAGATGTTCTCCAAAAAAATTACTAATGTTGAAAGATTCTGATTTTTTTTCAATACAATAGTAAATTTTATATGAGTAATGGGACTAATAATTTGAACAAATTAATTACATCAATTTATAAATTTAACTCTCCTGGAAAAAATATTCTATAAAATAATAATCTCTAATTGATTAATATAATTTATATAAATATTCATATGTATAATTTTAATAATCATCCAAGTATTACATATCGAATTACCCAAATATCTTACTATGTTCATGTTAATAATATCATTAATACATTCTCCCTTTATAAGGTTTCTCATTTTGTTCTATCACATATGTCTATTCCTTTTATTTAGTAACTAATTTTATTCCATCATGATTAGAAAACATTATCGTTTTCCATCTCGATCAAGAAAAATGTTTCCATTGATTCATTAACCAAATATTAAAAAATTCCCATCTTAAAATATTTTGACATTATAACATTATATTATAAAAAAGTCAATACTTTCATCATAATACAATGAAAAACTCAATATTTTTGGTTTTAGTCCATCCACAATTAGAGAACATTTTTATTTAATTCTATATATTCTATTAATAAAAGATCCAATACCATTGATTATAAGTTACTCATCATACTGAAAATGTACTATATCTTCTTATAAGTTATAATTTTTTAATGAGATAAAATATAAAGTTAAATGTCAATAACATCCGCTACAAAAATATTTGCATACATTCTCTTATTGTATCTTTGTGTTTAGTTTCAAAAAGTACTCAAGGTTTCATTATAGTGTTGATTATTAAACCCCAAAAAATTATATTCCCAAATCCTATGAAGTTACAGGAATTTACCTATAAATTATATTTACCACTATATCCTATAGGTTTCTATGTACTATACACTAGTGTATTTCATCTTTTCTACCATAATATTTCTTTATCACAAAAAATACTTTTAACATTAACATTTTCTCTTATTTTGGTATTATTTTTTAAACCTTTTATTTGTAATAAATTTTAATTTTTTTTTAATTATAGTGTTTTGGATAAATTTTTGATCTTCTAAATATACTTATTCATCAGAAAATATCAAGGCCGTTTGTTATTATTTGATGATGATATTTGTTTTCCCTTCTAAGGATTTACCTTCGTATTAAATATATTGTATTCCTAAATACATTATTAGGAATTTCCTTATCCGTCACATAGATTTATTTAGTTTTATTTTCACAAATTTTAATTTATTCACCTTTATATATATCTTTTCATTAATATGGATGTTGATATTTTTCTAGTAATTAAGAAATGTCGTTAAACAACATATCATTCTTAATAACCCATGTCTTCTCCAAGATTTTTTTTTTCATATATAATATTTTATAAAAATTTTATTCTATATATAAGTTTTTATATGATTTCATAGATATTTTATCAACATTATTTTAAAAATATAATAAATCTTAATAACCTTTAATTATCCATCAAAACATCTTTTTTTTTCATTTTTATAAATTTATTTATTTTATTTTTCAATAATTAACTTCTAAGAAGATTCATAACTATATTTTTTTAATTCATTATCAAAATATTCTTCTCATTTGTACAAAAAATATTCCATTTTCATATTCAGATATCATTTTATTGGTTCATTTTGTAAAAAAAATATTTGTTTGTTTTCAACAGTAGTAATATTATTATTTGTATATATTAATCATCATTATATTCACGCTCCAATATTTTTTTGAATGTTTGAAGCAAAAAATATAATTGATATGAAAAAAATAACTTAGTAGTAAAATTATTTCAAACATTATTTTTTCACTTGTCACATTTCTAGTGAATAAAATTATGAATTCATTAAATTTTATAATAAAGAAATTTTAAAAGAAAATAATTTTCTAATTTTGAATAAATTACTTCTTCTTCAATAAAATATATTATATTTTAATTTCCTATAATAATTTTTGGAAATTTAATATAAATATTTTTTTATATTCTTTTATATTCTTATTTTATAGTTGATGAGAATTTTTTACACACCATCCAAAGAGTGTGTTTTAGGATCTATATCATCTAAAAATTGGAGGATAAAACCTTATTTATTATAGTGAATTTTTGGATAATTACCTCAATAAAAGAATATTCTAACATCTCACTAATATATGTTGTGGGGTTTATAATGTCATTTACTATTAAAAATATCTCTTAATAGATTTGTTATCTCCCATATTAATATCATTATACTTTGATCTCTAAATGTATACATTTTTTCTTTAATTTAGCAGTTCATTATTATATATTCCTGATATTATCCTATATTCATTTATATATATTAGAAACTTTGAACCATAGAAAGTATGTTTCATTGATGGAGTATTTTAAGAATTTATTCAATTACATTCATTTAAAAAAGTGTTTTAAACACTTAATGTTATGAGAGAACTATCAGATAGAGGAATAAAACCTTTTTTTACATTATTAATAACCTCAAATCCAAAATTTAAATGTTAAGTTGACATTGTATACTTCCAAATATTTTAGTTGATTAAATTGGTGATATTAATCCCCTTACTATTATCAATGAGTAAGAAATATGTAGAAAAATCATTATATTAAAAAATTAGAAAATAGATGATATAGAATCTTTATGTACATTACCAATTTAAATAACCAATAAGAATTTATATAATCACTCATAGAAGGTGTGATTAATTTTTCATTTAATTTTATGTATTTTTACTCATGAAATAACTATCTTCTTTGTTCAGTGAGAATCGAATGTACTATAAAAAACAAATCCCATTTCAAAAATTATATTTAAGTGGTTTATAAATCTTCAAGGGATTCTAGTGCATGGAATGGTTGAGTAATAATGAAATAAAAAATCCACTTGAAAACAAACCTTCTGTGGTCATAATAAGTATGCAATACAATCCACCTTCAAAGGAAAATAATCCATCATAAATTCATGTTCTTCTCACATATATAATATTAATAACAATTATTTTTTACCATAATTTAATCGATCTCCAATTTGCTATGATATATTTCAATTAGTCACTCAATCATTATTTTAACTTTCGTCCACATATTTATTTCTTCTTCCTCTAAACAATCTTGTGTATAATATTACAAGATCATGTATATGGAATTATGTAAAGAAATATCCATATTATCAATTATCTATCTAGTACCCTTAGTTTGATGTAGTTTGTTTGATGGCCTTAATATTTGATACTAAATGATTTCCTGACACAACTAACTTCCCAATATACATTATCTATTAATATAAACTTGATTCAGTTGTTTTTAAATTTACATCAAGATAATGGTCCACATTCTATTATTGGCGCATAGATTATTATGCAATTCATCCGAAAATAATATTTTCTACCATAATTCCATTGTGAACTAGTTATCTCAATATATGAACTGTTACTATGAAAACATATTGTTGAGTAGAAAATAGAAATTAAAAATTCCCAACCATACATTTAAAATTTTACTAAATGAATTTCCATGCATTCACATATACATTCATCAGAAAATATTGGATTGAAACAACATTATAGTAATCACTCTATAAACCCATGAGTAATTAGATATTTTATCACTTTTTAAATATTGGAATAAATCATGATCCTATATATGTTATTATTGGATATTTGAATTTCAAGATCAAAATATGCATAAATATTTACTTTACTAATGTATTATAATTTTCTAGAATAATAATATATATTATATATTTTTAAGACCATGAAAATAAATTGTTTCTCTATCATGGTTTTGAATTAAATTATCATCTCTATCTCATAATTATTTTCGATGACACTATTTGATTATATATCAAGATATTTTTTCACAACTCTGCATTTTTCTAATTTTTACTTATATTTTGGTTTATTGTTTACCATCATATCTACCCTTGAAATTCAGTTCTACTCTGTTTATCAACTAACTTCCCACAAGTAAATATGATGAATTTTTAATAAAATGAACAATGAGTAAATACTATTCTCTTGAATTAAATCTCTAATAGACATCCATCTGAATCATTTTCCATGAATTTTATTTATTCCACTTCTCAGGAAATATTATATGATTCCATTGCTATGAATAATCCATTCGATGATTTTCACATTGTTTCTCAATATTTTTAATTTTGTAAGAAAATAAAATTAAATAATTATAAACTAATTTAACATATAACAAAATGTATTTTGGATAAATATATTTTGTTATATATTTATAATTTTTTATCTATACCTATAGATATAAATAAAATTCTGTTTGATTGTCTTCTTATATCTCTTTTTTAGTATCCATAGTTCCATAAAATTCAATATCCAACAATATTTAACTAGATTCATGAATTCCTTAAAATTTTAAAATTTTTGTTAATTAATATCATTAAATATTCATTATATTTAATTTAATTAATGTATTTTATCATATAGAATAATTAGAATAATTTGATAAACATAATGTAGTAGACTCTATCTGATTTATTCTGTCTGATTGACTTTTTACACTAGCCTCAATCTATTTTTCAATATCCATTGGATACTATCAATTTTATTTTATAATTAAATATAAAAAATATTAATATATTTAGTTCTATAAAAATACAATACATAATAAATTCATTATAATTATCAACTATCATATTCTAAAAATGACATGAAAAAAACCAGGAATTCAAAATATTTCATAAAAGACTATGAGAAGCCTCTCATATTAGTATAAAAAATTTATAAAAAATTTAAGGTAAAATTATAAAAATGTATATCACAAGAGAGAATTTATTTTTAAGGTATATATTTACTATTATCATACATACTATATCGATATCAAAGATCCCCTTATATATATAAATTGATAAAACCTTCCCTAATGTTTTAAATGGAATGCCTAGATGAATATGTGACAAATTGGTGGTATTTTCTAATGTTTAATCATTGTAGATGCATGGAAAACTTTTCTAGAGTGAACATGACAAGATTGTATCTAGAAATGTAGTGCTTGAAGTTGTAGTTTTTTATTTTGATTGATCATTAGTGTATAATCTATGGATGATTCCAAGTGTCTATGAGGAATGTATGAATTAATTTATTTTGATTGATACAATTATTTTCATTGATAATTTTTTCTAACGTTTTGAAATTTTATGAAGAGATAGACTGAAAAAATTCATCTCTAATTTGTGACAGGATAAAAAAATGCGGAATTTGGAATATGAGAAACATGAAATGGGAAGCACCTTGATTCACCCACACTAGCTAGATGTCTTGGTCCTAATGATATTATAATTTAGGGTCCACAACATGTTATAAATTCACTTTCCCTTATTACCATTTTTAATCATATTATCATATCAAAATATAATATTATTTGACTACCCTATGATTTTTCTTTTCTAATTGATAGGTGTTGTAAGGATATTAGGGTCCTAAAACATCTCATCATGTAACCATTTAGTTTAGTTTTATATATATTCTATATTGGGATGATCAATTTGGTCATCTAAAGGTTGATAAAATTAATTAACATATGGATTTGTTATTATCCCATTACATAGTATAAACCAATATGAATCAATAAAATATGAAATTATAAGTGGAATTAGTTTTAATTTTTTTGATATAATTAAAATTAAAATTATTAAAATTATAATTTTCAATATAAGTTTTTTTTGGGTTTTGACATATTATTATTTTGGATCATTCTATTTGAAATATATGGAAGTGAATATAGGTAGTGGGAATTTAAATATCTCTCATAAGAACCCCACATCCAATTTCATTTAAACATCATTCAAACATTAAATCATATATTTAATTAATTAAATTAAAAATAATAATTTTTATAACAAAAATAAATTTTATGAAAATTGAACAAAAGTAAATTTAATGTTTCATCAAATCCCACTAATAGTTAAACATGTACTTTTCCATATTTCTGAATAGTTTACTGAGGGGATTATATTATAGGAACATGGGTAGAAGGGATTTGAAATGTTTTATCCATACCATTTAGGTATTATAAATTTAATAATAATGGAATTAGTCCATATTCTACTTTTTTATAATCAATTAATTATTAATTTATAGAGGGTTCAATAAATTTTAACATATGATTATCAAAATCCTCTATTTTATATTAATATTCCTTTAATTTATAATATTATTATTTGAAAATTATTATATATTTAATAATTCTTATGACATTGGATGACTTAATTATAAAATATATATAAATAATGATTTCCATTAGTAATTTTCCTATCAATTTCATCATCCCTACAGTAATAAGTAATATTATTGTTCATTGGATTATTTCACTGACATTTATCTGATAATGTTTTTTATGTATTATTTTTATTGTAAATAGGGTGAATTATGATTATAAACTATAAAATTAATATATATTAATTATTGAATAACTTAATAATTTATTAAAAGAATGATCTAAAGAAAAAAAAATTGACAATTAAAAAATGAATGAACCCTAAAGAAGATAAATTTGGAAATCAATGATAATGACACAATATTTTTAAGTTCATTATTATTGGGATAGTTATTTTATAACATCATTCTCAATATATCCTAATTTTTTAGAAAGATTTATCTCAACGGATCCATTAAAATAACCACTATATCATATAATATAATGATTATAATAATGGAAGAGGAAAATAAATGTGGGTTGGTTTGTGAATGAAAAGAATAATTTTTAAGTGGAGAAACATTAGAGAAAAATGAAATTAAAAAGGGCAAATAATATGTTATATAGAGAAAAGTTAATTCAGAGGATAATATATTTGGTTAATTTCATTGTCATATATTAGAAATGATAATATAAATTAATGATAAAATTCAATACCATTATTTATATAATAAATAATTCATCACATATGTGGGAGTTATGTTTCATAATATCTTCTATCACCACAATATTTCTCAAATTACTTCGTTGATAATAAATAAAAAACATATTTTTGAAATATTCATATAATTAATTAAACATGTGGGTCCTATCATATACAAGTAAACATGTTTCTCAATCAAATAAATTGCATGTTGAGTGAGTAATGATAAGGGAATTAAAATTGTTAAATAGAATGGAAAAAATATTTTTAATTAAATAATGATCAATGACCAACTATTAACCCCACATAAATAATTCTATAATTACACATCATATAAATATAATTAAATATAAATAATTTATTTCATAATAATTATTCATGTACCTCACATTCATCCAATCCCATCAACCCTTTTCTAGAACTCCATACCAAAATATAATAAAAATATTGTTTAAGGAAAGAATAAAATTAAAAAGTTAAGTAAAACCCTATGTAAAAAATAAATATTAATCATTAAAACATATGAAATAACTATTGATTTTTTTAAAACAAAAATAGAAAAATATAAAATTAAATAATAAAAAATGTATTCAAAATGTATGAAATATTAATTTATAGGGAGCCCCTATTCCCCTTTAATATATAGAAATACACCTTTTAAATCAATAAAATTAATTCCTCAAATATATAAATATATATGCATTAAAATCATTCAAAATATCATAAAATAAAAATATATATATTGATCAAATTGATGTAGTTTTAATAACGAACTGAAATAACACAGGGATGAAATAGGGGATTAGGAATTATCGTTTTAATGAAATTCTAAAATCACCTAAACAAAGGATTTACCTTATGGGATTACCAGGGATGGGTAGTATTCAGAATAATCTAATTTATTTATAATATTTATTACTGTTTTTGTTAAATTATAAATGGTTTTATGCTGAAATACCATTTATTTATCTAATTTCACCATATTGGGGTTTTATATTTATTTATTCAATTTCACGATCATTAAAATCCATTTTTTAACATTAAGAAATTATTGAAATATTTTTTCCTTAAATAACAAATTCCACACTAATATAATAATTTTTTTTTATTTTTTAAACAATTAAATTATATTTCTTTTATTCTTTTGTTATAATATATTATTAGTTAATCATGATTGTTTTAATTTAAAAAAATTATTTTATTTTATAATCACTCATTATTAAATATTATCATTATTTAATTAAATATTTTTTTTATAATTTTATTGTTTATTTAATTGGAACATGAGGAAATAATGGGGGTGATATGAATATGAGTAATATAGTTTTTCAATGAGTTTAATATTAATAACTCCAATCCTATAATGTGTAATTTTCTGAGAATGTGTGATTAATTTTTATCTTTTCCTATGAATTTATGAAAAATGGAGACCTATATATAGTTAACTTAGGTCATTCATGGGATATGTATGATATTTCACTTTATTATAAAGTTATAATGTTGTTCTTATAATGTACCATTAAATAAAAAAATCTAAAATACTATGTAAGATTAAATTAAAACCATTTATGACTAATTGGATGTTGTTAGGTGATTTTAATATATATATATAAGATATATATATATATATATAATAGTCATCAAATGCATCATAAGGGTTATAAGTTCCTAATCAATGATATTAAAATACAACAAAACACATGAAAATCCATTATCAAATGCATAGATGATATGACATAAAGAAAAAAGGATATGAATATTGAACATGGTCTATAGAGATTATCGTACTTCCACATGATTTATATTTTGTAGTTTAATTGTCATTATATATACCAATTCTAAAAAAATTTGTTAAATAGAATAACATATCTCCACATGTATGAATCATAATAAATTGAATGAGGGAGAGTGATAATTAGTTAGATTAATAATAAAGGAAACATAAATTAGTTGATGATGAGTTAGTACAATATTCCTAAATTTATTTGGACACATCATGGAGGATAGGGTATCAAGGGAATATTTAAAAAAAATGATATTGAAAGCAGTGGAGATGGGGTTCACTATAACAAACCTGATAATGTTAAGCCTAAATAAATTTCATTCATTATTAATATTATTTCTTTATATTATATAGGTCAATATAAAATATACTTCTATTATGGTTTTCCCCTTCATATGTAAAAAATATTATATCTATATAAATTGGGTTTTATGTATTATATTATTTTATATAAGAGACTGATTTAAAAAGAATAGCATTTTAATTGTGATAAATTAAATTTCTCTTAGAATAGAATTATAATTAATTAAAAACAATAATTTCATCTCAAGTATTTATAATGAAACATTATCCCTTGAATTATGTTTAAAATTTAATTAGATCATTTTTATTAGAAATAATACACTCATTGTAATTTTTAAAAATAGTCTAAATGAGTTTTCTATAAAACCATATTTACACCTAAGAATGAATTATTTTGAAAAAATAGTTTTTCATCAGGTTTTGTTGAATCCATTTTAAATTAAATTCTTCAACATATTTGAAATTAATGTTATAATGTAGTTTCCATAATTTTTATAATAATAATAATAATTAGGACAAACATTTAGCATAATTTTTTTCATAATGAAAAGTAAAAAATAAAAATATGTTCCCCATGTTATGGTAAAAAAGGATTTCTTGGGGTTATCAAAAAGTGATAATGGTTGAAATGACCTAAAAAACATATAAAAACTATTTTATAGAAAAATATTCAACCATATATGATAGAATATTTTTAAAGGGACCATTTTGGTTCAATTTTTATTGATTAATGAGTTAAAGTAACTTAGTATTTATGAAAATTCTATGTGTGCCTTCTCCCACACATATAAATGGGAACATAATATACTATTCTCTATACACATAAAGATAATTTAATCTATAAAAAATATCTTAAATAATCCATTAATAACATCACTAAAAATTTCTTAGAAGATCCTTTTTATTATAATTCTAATATGAGAAAGAGTTAGGTATAACCCCAAACTAGTTTTCTAAAAAATTTGTATAGTTATTAACATATCCCTTTCAATTTTTATTGTATATCCTTGAAATTATCTTAAAATATTATAGAATATAAAATTAATCATCTAATAAATACAAATATGTGATTATTTCATTTTAATAAGACATATCTATCTACACTTCTGTGATTTGGGAAATTAACAAATTAATCATGCGTATAGTGGTTTATCGCCTCATTGACTAATGTAATTAATTTTCAATCACAAACACTAATTTTAATCCAATAAAGTTGAATATATTTATTAATTAATATATCAATTAAATAATTATACTTCATTATAGAAAATATTTAATTCATCTTAATACATTTATATTTAATGAAAAATATTAATATAGTTAATGTGTATGTGTGCATGGCCACCGCCACAAAGTGATGTCTTTCATTTTTAATCACCAAATCACATGGTTTATATATATAAGTATTTTTAAATATCTAGTATGATATTTATCATAAAATAATGACTATATAAATATAAAATAATTATTACCTTATTTTAGTCATGTTATTTGAAAATGGAAATGTTCCTCATACGTAGGTACAACATACTATCTCCATGATTGTAACATAATTCATTTTTCATAAAAAAATCATCAATGTATAATTATGTATAAATAAATTATATAATGTATAATTATTTCATTATTGTTTTTAATAGATGATATAATAATTACCACTTTGACCATTTTCATCCAACTAATGTCATTGGTGACATATGAGATTAAGTTTACAAAAATTTCATATGTGAATTTATTTAATGTACTAATGAATATAACTTGATAATCAATTAAATAAAAAAATAATAAATATTAAACTAGTTATCTATAATTTAAATAACTATTTTTTATTATTATTTAGGAATATAGAGATCATATTTTTCAATTTAATCACGTGGTAAGTGAAACATTACTTCTATGACCTCAATCCAAATTTAAAAATTTGTTTTCTTAATTATCTTTATTCTATGTAAATATAGTTAAATAGGTTTTGATAGATGATTTTATATAGAAATAAAATAATTATAAAAAATAATTTATATCAAATATTATTTTCATTCAAATATTTTCTTAAGGATGTTATTTACTTATTTTACACTGAACGTTCTAAAAAATAAAAAAATGTAATGTTCTATTTTATCATATACGATATTAATTGTTTTTACCACTAATATAACCTTTATATAATGTTTAGATTCATTTATATGGTATCATATTTTCTTTAATGAGAAAACATAATTCCCTTAATTATTTGTATTTTGAAAAAATATTCTTAATTAAATTGTATATTTATATATACAAAAATTGTATTCTTATTTTTTCAAGGTGTATTCTTATGAAAATAATGATAAATATAAACGATTTATTTTATTAGGATTATGTTATGGATCTTGGGAATAGTTTATGATGTTGGGTTACCCAAATGTATCTATTTATTATATGTTATCCTTTTATAACTCAAGATTATGGTTGAGCCTCATATTTCTCTCTAATGTTTTGGGTAATGGTACTAAGTAAAGCCCTAATATGAATATACTAAGTTGTTATTGTTATTTAACATGTTTTTTTAATTTTTATTTGTTATTACAAATATGATATGAAAATAATCCAACTTTTCATATAAATTATATATAAAAAATTATTATTTATTTTTATTGAAATATTTCGATTTCACAATGTATGTTATTGAGAATATAGTTTAAATTTATGTTTCTGATACATTTTATGGGTTAAATGAATAAAATTAAAACAATATTTAATGGGGTCTATATTATTGGAAAGAAAAAATTTATTATATTATCTCCCAATTAAAATCTATTATGAAATAGTAATTAAAATATTAGAACATAGAAGATGATTTTTTAGGTAGAAAAAAATTATTTTTACCTCAACATCTATTTTGAAAATGAATAATATTTATGATTAGTTACTATATTATGTGTTTATTTTAAATATTTTTATATTTTACATTGTTTGATTTATATGACCATCCTATATTTTGAAATTTTATTCATAGGCTTATATAGACGTTTCTGAAGAAGAATGATGGAAAGATGAAGATTGTGATGATATTTCACGGAAAGGAAAATTGTTATATCATTAATGTATTATGTTAATAGAAATATCGATACCTAGGGGATGTTTCAACATTATGATGAATTATTTATTTATGTATGTTTGATTGTTGAATTCCCCAAAACACTAAACATAAATTATCTTCAAGAATGAAAGAAAATGTACACTTTCTTGAAGATACATTATGTTTTTTTTATTCATGAGTCCTTATTGTTGTTATTAGAGGAAATAACTAGATAATTTTAGAGAGTTAGATGTTGTAATGAAATACATATAACATATTATAATTTATAGCCATGATGATATATTATTTTAATATTACAATATTTATTAATAAAATCTATATATTATAAAAATTATTTTCCATATAAGAAAAAAGTATGGTTATGATGTTTTTCACCAAGAGGAAAACATACGTCCAAGTTAGAAAGCTTCAATAGTTGGAATCACAACATAGTAATTAATTTTTATTTATGTATTTATTGGTTTATGATATATATTGTGGTGTATTCGATGCTAGAGATCAACCATATCCACTATATAATATCATGTTGATATTGTATAATTTTATGAGATAATACACATTAGAAGTCAATGGATATTCTATCATATAGGTATTTGGGGGATAGATTAAATACTGATTAATTTCATTAAAATAATTCATTTTCTTGTTGGAGAACCAAAACCTAAAAATATTTATTTTACATTTTTGTTGGGCAAAAATCCCTCAAGGTAACATTGCAGCATTTTTGGGTTGATTGTGTTTGTTGACAAAGCAGGTTTCCATGGAGAATTGTCGAGTTCCCGAGAAGTTGTTGACATTCCATGTTGACAAAGAACTTTGACAAAGGAAAGGACGATCTGGAGGCGGTACAAAAGAGCAGTACAAGGTGGCGCCGTTTTCCAGTGTTTGCCAATTTTTTGGGCCTGAAAATCGCCAATGGAAAATGGAGTGATATGTCGTTGGCAAAGGTTGAGGAGAGAGAAATGAAGGAGGTGTGCGGAAAAATCAAGCGTGGCGCGCAAAAATAGAGGGTTGCGCGAAATCTTGAAGTGTGGCGCGCAAAACAGCGGGTTGCGCGAAATTGTATTTCGCGCAAAAGATGTTTCAAGGCCGAAAGCTTGAAAAACGGTAAAGGCATGAGGCGCGCGCGATTTTGGAGGCGTGCGCGGAAAATTGAAGTGGCGCGCGAAATAGCGGATGAAGTATTTCGCGCAAGAGGTGTTACGAGGTCTGAAGCTCGTAAAATGGCAAAGGCATGAGGTGCGCGAAATTATGGAGCAGTGCGCGGAAAATGTTTGTGCGTGGAAGATCAAAGCGGATTACGCGCTCAAGGAGGGTTTTTCGCGCGGGGTCGATGTTGCCTATAAATATGAAGTGACCCTCCTCCATTCAGCAGAGCTCAAGACATAGAAAATACCCGAGCTCTGGTGCGCGAAATTGAAGTTAGAAAGGGTGTTGCGCGTAAACTTAAAGTTTGCGCGTAAAGTCAGCTGTTGCGCGAAAAGCAAAGGCTGCGCAGAAAGGTGGTGGTTGGCGCGTAAAAGGAAGGTTGCGCGAAAAGTGGATTTCGCGCAAAGGCAGTGAATTGCGCGCAAGGCAGTTTCCAGGCTGCGCGTAAAATTTGGAGGTTGCGTGAAAAAGGAATTTCGCGCAAAGCATAGAAATTGCGCGCAAGACACCGTAAGGGTTGCGCGTAAAAATTGAGGTTGCCCGGTACATCCGGTGCAAAGTGAGATTCATCTGCGGGTGAAAGTTGGACTTCAACAGAGCATCTACATACAGAGGAAGATGCATTCCTTCATGGAAATGAAGAGACCTACAGGTCTATAAACTGTGAGTGAATCCCTTCCAAGAGCAGTGAGCTTAGGAAGAGGAAGAAGGTGATCCTCTCCACCGGCAGTGAGCCAGAGAGAGAGAAACAGGGAGTGACCCTTGGGAAAGCAGTGAGCTGACCCTAAACCTTGTATAGGCAGTGAGCCTGGGCATAGAAGTGATCTAGCCCGAACATTGTAATCCACAGCTAGTGAAGTTTAGTGGACTTGGTACGACCGGCAACCTGTCGGCGTATGCTCCTTGGACGTAGCCCTTAGCGGTGAACCAAGTAAAATTGTTGTGTCCTGTGCTTGCTTTACTTTCTGTTTATATTGTGCAGCAGGAAAGAGATAGAAGAGTGTTTTGCTTAACAGCGAAACAAGATCAGAACGGGCTTTAATTTTTAATTAGTCATACCCTGATTCACCCCCCCCTCTCAGGGTATTCAGCCTAGTGGACCTAACAAGTGGTATCAGAGGGAAAGGTTAACAGTTGGTCTTCTCTCAATGGAGGTCACTAATCATAGAGGGATTCCGATCTTCGACGGATGTAATTTTCAGATATGGAAGAATCGAATGCAACACTATTTCCGATCTTTGGGAATGGATGTGTTTTCAGCAGCTATGCATGGTATCACAGCTGATATTACTAGTGGTGCATTATCAGAAGCTGAGCACAAAGAGTTGGATGCTGATTCCAAAGCAATAAATGCCTTAGGGGGAGCACTCTCTAATCCCATTTATACAAAGGTGATGTCATGCAAAACGTCACATGCCATGTGGGAAAAACTTTTGAATATTTATGAAGGGGATACAAAAGTCAGAGAGGCAAAGCTGCAAGTGTTGTGGAACAAGTATGAAGATCTCAAAATGAACCCGAATGAGTCTGTTGATGCATTCTTTGACAGGGTAAATGCTGTGGTAGAAGACATGCGGGGTCTTGGAGAAATTATCGAAGACATTAAAATCGTAAAGCGCATCTTGAGAAAGCTTCCACCTCGGTTCAATCCGAAAGTTTCTGTGTTGGAAGATAAAGATCCGAAAGAGCTAACATTGGATAACCTACACGGCACTCTTGTTGCATATGAAATGAGAAATGATGACAACGATGCTGTGGAAAAGGGGAAATCCAAAGAGGTGGCATTTAAGGCCATGAAGAGACTCACTATTGAAGATTCTAAGGAGGAAGAAGAGTCAGATGAGGTGATGTCGTTCCTTTCTTCAAATCTGCAAAGAGGAAAAGGAAAGTTTAAAGGGAAACTTCCACTAGCATGCTTCCGATGCGGAAAGGTTGGTCATCTTGCTGCAAGATGCCCCAAAAAGTTTCAAGAAGAAAGCGATGAAGATGAAGTTGAGATTCCCATGAAAAAATCTTCAGCCTATGTGAAAGGGAAGAAGAAGTTCAAGAGAAATTTCTTTAAAAAGAAGAATCTTCTTTCCCAAGAAATTGATAGTTCAGCTGAGTCTGAGGGTGAAGAAGTTGAAGAGATAGAAAACTGTAGAGATCGTGGTCAAAATGCGATGGTGGCTGTTGCTAGTAGCACTCTAGAAAAGAAAGAAACTGAAACTGATGAAGAAGAAGAAGAAATTGAAGGGAGAGTTGACATGGAAGCTGAATTAGAAGCAGCTCTTGAAGAGATAGATGTTTGGCGAGCAAAAACAAAGAAAGCCAATAAGATAGTACGTGATGCCAAACTCTACATGCAACAACAAGAAGAAGAGAAGTCTGAGCTTGAGAAAGAAATTGAAAATCTTAAGTCTTCCAGGCCAGAGCGCACAGAAAAGGTTGATGAGCATAAGCTCAAGATTGAAGAGCAGAAAAGGGAGATCGACTGCTTGAGTAGAAAAGTGAAAGATCACGTCAAGCGTATTGAAGAGCTTGAAGAGGAAGTTGTCGGTCTGCGGAGAAAAGTAAAAGACCAGGAAAAACCTTTGAATCCCAACACATTCTTGGGAAATCAGGTCGTTACGAAGACGGAAAAGAAGAAATAAGAGCCTAGTAGTTCAGCAGGAAAGAAGCAGCAATTGAACTCAGATGTTAAGGCTGATTCATGGCTTAATCGGAAACAAAAATCTACGGCAGTTGAAGTTAGACCGCAAGCACTTGTTCCGAGATTGAAAGTGGATTTGAGCACAAAGCAGAATCGGAATACTCAGAGATCCAAAGGGGAAACTCGTAGTGCTGAAGTAACACGAAGGAATTCACCTTATATCAGGTGTTACTGTTGTGGAAAGATGGGACATTCACAGTATGTGTGTTCCATAGCCAAAAGATATCGAAGGGAACAAGAACAGAGATGGCAGCCAAACAGAGAACGGTTTCCCAGAACATTTTTTGAAGGACACTGTTTTTGGTGCGGAGGATTTGGACACATGGCTAGGTACTGCACTCCGGCCATTCAGAAAAATGTGTCAAAGCAGAATCAAAATGATCGCAAGCAGCAGATCAGTAAACCGACAAGTGAGTTAAAAGTTCAGAACAGATTTGCAGTTTTGCAAGATGAAGCTGGTCCATCATACTCTGAGAAAGAACAGAAGCCTCAATCCATGCCGAGTATGAAAGAAAAAGTATGGACTAGGAAGAAGAAAACTGAGAAGGCCGTAGTTGCTGAAATTGCCCTTAAAGCATCAGATCGTTCTGGTGTTTGGATCCTTGACAGTGGTTGCACATCCCACATGACGGGTAATAAGGATCTGGTTACAGGCATAAAATATGACAAAGAAGGAGTTGTCAAGTTTGGAAATGATGAAGGCCTGAAGATTGTTGGCTCAGGAAAATCCAAGTTTGGGGGCAAAGAAATGAGACATGCTGATGTCTTGGTGGTAGAGGGTCTCAGTCATAATTTGCTTAGCGTCAGTCAACTATGTGACTCTGGGCACTCTATACTTTTTACCAAGAAGATGGGTTTTGTTAAAGGAAAAGATGGAATAGTCATTCTTCAGGGAAAACGAACAAAGGGGAATCTTTACCTGGTAGGTGGGGAAGAAGATTCATGCCTTTTATCCAGAGAAGAAGAAAATCAGCTGTGGCATAAGCGACTTGGTCATCTATGTCAACCATCTATGGAAGATCTGGTAAAGTGTGATGCTGCTAGAGACCTTCCCAAACTATCACGTGATCGCACTCATACGTGTGATTCTTGTCAACAAGGGAAGATCATCAGGAAGACATACAGGCCAAAGGAACAAAAAGCAACTCGAGTGCTCGAATTGGTGCATGCTGATGTATGTGGACCTATCTCACCACGAGCTATAGATGGGCAAAGGTACTATGTTCTTTTCATTGATGACTACAGCAGAATGGCCTGGGTATTCATCATTACCCATAAGACAGAGGTGTTCAGTTGCATAAAGCAGTACAGGAGGGAATCAGAAAAGATGCTTGGGCAGAAAATTCTGAAGTTTCGTACTGATAACGGTACAGAATTTACAAACAATCAGGTTGAAAACTATCTTGAGAAACATGGGATAAGGCATCAAGTTTCATCAGTAAGAACTCCCCAACAGAATGGAGTGGTAGAAAGGAGGAATCGGATCATTAACAACATGGCCAGAACAATGCTTATTGATAAGGACCTACCAGAGAAATTTTGGAAGGAAGCAGTTTTGACATCGGTCTATGTTTCAAACAGGTCCCTGTTATGTCCGAAGCAAGGGAAGACTCCGTATGAACTGTGGTACGGAAAGAAGCCAACGTTGAAATACTTTCGAATCTTTGGAAGTAAGTGTTTCATTCTCAACAAAGAACATCATAGGAAGTTCGAGGCACGAGGAGATGAAGGGATATTCCTTGGCTATTCAGGGAAAAGCAAAGCATATAAGTGCTTCAACAAGAGGCTGGGAAAAATTGTTGAGAGTAATGATGTCACTATAGTCGAAAATGAACAGACTGCTCAACGACCCAGTGAACAGTTCCTGGATGAAAGTGATGATGAGGTAAGCAACCCAGGGGGAGCAGAAGTGGCAGAAGCTGACTCAGAAGAAGATACTGATGATGAAGAGGAAAGTGTCAAGTCGGTGTCTGCGAGGAAGACAAAGAGTCGAGCTGAGATTGATAGGCAGAATATCATTGGTGATCAAACAGCTCCAGTTCAGACTCGAAGAATGAAATCATCACAGCAAGCATCGTTTTTGTCTCAAGTGGAGCCGAAATGTTTTTCTGATGCAGCTGAAGATGAAAACTGGGTTCAGGCCATGAACGAAGAGCTTGATCAGATTGAGAAGAACCAGACATGGGAGATTGTTTCGAGGCCAGCGGACAAGAATGTCATTGGGACCAAATGGGTCTATCGCAACAAGATGAATGAAGATGGCACAGTGATTCGGAACAAAGCACGACTAGTGTGCAAGGGGTACTCCCAAATCGAGGGAATTGATGTTGATGAGACATTTGCACCAGTTGCAAGGCTGGAGACAATAAGATTATTCCTAGCCATCGCAGTGCAAAGGAAGTTCAAAGTGTTCCAGATGGATGTCAAATCCGCATTCTTGAATGGGGTTCTGGAAGAGGAGGTGTATATTGAGCAGCCAGATGGTTTTCTCATTCATGAGGATGAGAACAAAGTTTGCAGGCTGAAGAAGGCATTGTATGGGCTGAAACAAGCACCAAGGGCATGGTACTCAAGGCTTGATCAGTACTTGAAGAAGCTTGGTTTTCAGCGTGGAGGAGTTGATTACAATCTCTATTTCAGTAATGACAGTAATCAAAGGATGATGGTGTTGGTTTATGTCGATGACATAATATTTGGTGGATCAGATGAAGCTCAGTGCAGACAGTTTTCTGAATTCATGAAAAATGAGTTTGAAATGTCAATGATTGGAGAGCTAACGTTTTTCCTTGGTCTACAGGTCACACAAGGAAGGAATGGAACATTCATTTCTCAATCTAAATATGCCAAGGAGGTCCTGAGAAGGTTTGGAATGGAAAATTCCAAGGAGATGAAGACTCCGGTGGCTACCCGGATGAAATTATCAAAAGATGAGGATGGCAAGACAGTTAATATCACAGAATACAGGCAAATCATTGGAAGTCTGTTGTACTTAACCGCAACAAGGCCTGATATTGTTTTCGCCACATGCCAAGCAGCGAGATATCAAAGTAATCCCAAGGAAAGTCACATGCTCGCAGTAAAAAGAATACTTCGGTATATTAAGGGCACGGTGGACTTCGGCTTGACATACAATGACAAATCTCAGACAGAGTTATTGGGGTACACTGATGCAGACTGGGCCGGTTCAGCCGATGATAGAAAATCAACGTCAGGTGGTGCATTCTATCTTGGTGGATTGTGTATTTCTTGGCTAAGCAAGAAACAAGATTGCATTTCATTGAGCACCGCAGAAGCTGAGTATATTGCGGCCACTCAAGCATGCACACAGTTATTGTGGATGAAGCAGCAGCTTGAAGATATGGGAGTTGAAGTGAAGTCTCCGATCGGAATCCAGTGTGAAAACTCAAGTGCTATAAATCTTAGCAAAAATCCCGTCCATCATTCAAGGACAAAGCACATTGAGATTAAGTATCATTTTATTAAGGAGAAGGTTGAGCAGGGAATTGTAAAGTTGGAGTACGTGCCTACAGAACTACAGGTTGCAGACATTCTGACAAAGGCCTTACCCAAGGAAGCTTTTGAGAGGCATCGACTGGCTCTGGGAGTTCAGTCGACTCCCCGCACTTGAAATAGTGTGGATATGGGTACCCCCCTCTCCCCGAGGTATGGTGTGTTTTTCCCTAATGCACTGATATGTGTTCTCTACTATGTTACAGACTACTAAGGCGTGACCTTTGGGTTCGTTGACAAAGGGGGAGAAAAGTGCTTGACAAGTTCTTGACAAAGGGGGAGAAAAGTGTTAGTTCAAGAGAGAAAATAGTGCGGAGTTTTGATAAATCATAATTGTTACGGGGAGAAGCTGACAGGTGGAGCAGCCAGAAAGGGGGAGCAATGAGAAAGGGGGAGTATGAAATCTGACGATGCTAGAAGTGATCGATCAAATCATAGAAATCACGACAGCTGAGGATCGTGATAAAAGCAGAACAATGGTGTTGGAATGGTGTGAGATGGTGTCCAGCTATCAACAATTGGTATCAACTTAAGAATTCACCAATTGGTATCAGTGTGGTTCAACAACTGGTTTTATTTTAAGAATTGGTATCAGGGTGGAATCAACAACTGTGGTCTGACATGAAGTGATTCATTGATGAACTTTTCATACTACTCATGTTTCTCACGCCGAGCATTGCTCATGTGGGCTTAGAGTACATGTTAAGTGAATCCTTGAACGCTGTCATAATCGCAAGAGGCGAATGGTGGTAGCAGCTGGAAGAAGACTCAGTGTGGTATCAAAGTGCAGAAAATATTCCTGAGCACAATTGTGAAGAGTTGTCAACAAACCCAAAGGGGGAGATTGTTGGGCAAGAATCCCTCAAGGTAACATTGCAGCATTTTTGGGTTGATTGTGTTTGTTGACAAAGCAGGTTTCCATGGAGAATTGTCGAGTTCCCGAGAAGTTGTTGACATTCCATGTTGACAAAGAACTTTGACAAAGGAAAGGACGATCTGGAGGCGGTACAAAAGAGCAGTACAAGGTGGCGCCGTTTTCCAGTGTTTGCCAATTTTTTGGGCCTGAAAATCGCCAATGGAAAATGGAGTGATATGTCGTTGGCAAAGGTTGAGGAGAGAGAAATGAAGGAGGTGTGCGGAAAAATCAAGCGTGGCGCGCAAAAATAGAGGGTTGCGCGAAATCTTGAAGTGTGGCGCGCAAAACAGCGGGTTGCGCGAAATTGTATTTCGCGCAAAAGATGTTTCAAGGCCGAAAGCTTGAAAAACGGTAAAGGCATGAGGCGCGCGCGATTTTGGAGGCGTGCGCGGAAAATTGAAGTGGCGCGCGAAATAGCGGATGAAGTATTTCGCGCAAGAGGTGTTACGAGGTCTGAAGCTCGTAAAATGGCAAAGGCATGAGGTGCGCGAAATTATGGAGCAGTGCGCGGAAAATGTTTGTGCGTGGAAGATCAAAGCGGATTACGCGCTCAAGGAGGGTTTTTCGCGCGGGGTCGATGTTGCCTATAAATATGAAGTGACCCTCCTCCATTCAGCAGAGCTCAAGACATAGAAAATACCCGAGCTCTGGTGCGCGAAATTGAAGTTAGAAAGGGTGTTGCGCGTAAACTTAAAGTTTGCGCGTAAAGTCAGCTGTTGCGCGAAAAGAAAAGGCTGCGCAGAAAGGTGGTGGTTGGCGCGTAAAAGGAAGGTTGCGCGAAAAGTGGATTTCGCGCAAAGGCAGTGAATTGCGCGCAAGGCAGTTTCCAGGCTGCGCGTAAAATTTGGAGGTTGCGTGAAAAAGGAATTTCGCGCAAAGCATAGAAATTGCGCGCAAGACACCGTAAGGGTTGCGCGTAAAAATTGAGGTTGCCCGGTACATCCGGTGCAAAGTGAGATTCATCTGCGGGTGAAAGTTGGACTTCAACAGAGCATCTACATACAGAGGAAGATGCATTCCTTCATGGAAATGAAGAGACCTACAGGTCTATAAACTGTGAGTGAATCCCTTCCAAGAGCAGTGAGCTTAGGAAGAGGAAGAAGGTGATCCTCTCCACCGGCAGTGAGCCAGAGAGAGAGAAACAGGGAGTGACCCTTGGGAAAGCAGTGAGCTGACCCTAAACCTTGTATAGGCAGTGAGCCTGGGCATAGAAGTGATCTAGCCCGAACATTGTAATCCACAGCTAGTGAAGTTTAGTGGACTTGGTACGACCGGCAACCTGTCGGCGTATGCTCCTTGGACGTAGCCCTTAGCGGTGAACCAAGTAAAATTGTTGTGTCCTGTGCTTGCTTTACTTTCTGTTTATATTGTGCAGCAGGAAAGAGAGAGAAGAGTGTTTTGCTTAACAGCGAAACAAGATCAGAACGGGCTTTAATTTTTAATTAGTCATACCCTGATTCACCCCCCCCTCTCAGGGTATTCAGCCTAGTGGACCTAACAATTTTGAAGGTGAAGCCAATTATTGTGCAAAACTAGTTAATAGTACAAGAGTAATAATAAAATCGATTCTTGAAAAGGGGTATGATTAATAATATTATCATATATATGTATTTTTCTATTTTTTAACATAATATTGAAAATTAATTATTTGATTTGTTGATGATAGGGGAAGATTAAAAGGCCATTTATGAAGAAAACATCACATGATTATTGTTTTTCTCACCAAATTGTATCCCAAATATATATAGGAAAATTAAATTGATCACTCCAAATTAACACCAAGATAGCAAAGAGATATGGACTATAACATAATCCAAAGTCATGTTAAACATCTTATATGTATTGTGACGGTGGAAATGGTGTTTTCTAGTGATCATGTGGTTTATTTTGACAAGAATAAAAAAATTCCTATGAAGTAGGAAAATTTTATTAATATATCAATGAAATATAAAAGTATTAAATAATTGATTAATGTTTTTGATTTTTTTTAAAAATTCACCCAATGAAATGTATTCATGAATATGATAATTGTTTTATATGTATTTTTATTTTTCATTTGGATTATGATTTTATATAAAATGATCCTGGTAACAGTAATGAATATTTTGATAATAAGATAGAAAGGTGTTTAAAATAAAACAAGATTGGACATTATGTTGTATACTTCGTGAATAAGAGATAGAATGATGGGAATAAGAATTATTATAAAAATAAAGTTGTTTTTAAATCCCATTCAATTACATTGTTAAACGATAGCCCATTGAAAAATGTGATAAAAGGTAAATTAATTTTTTATTCATATTAATGTAATTTCATTCTTTATTTATGGTTTAAAAACATTAATTTAATGTAAATGTTCTAGTGAATTTAATATTTATTCTCATGAAATGATTTCATCATTTTTTTAAAATAAATAGTGTTTGTATTAAAGAATAAAATATTTATAATTTTTATAATGTCAAAATATTTGGATGTATTTTCATTTACAAAATTATTAGCATTCCTATTGTATAGTTTTGTATTATTAATGGATTAAATTGACTTTCATAATATCATGTAATGATAGATTTTATAGGAAAATAAATTATTATTGAAAATGAGTATCAATATGTTTATATGAGTCAATTTGTACCATTAAAAACATAGAATGAATTTGAGAAACATCAAAATGATTGAATTAAAATTTATCATTAAAATTTTGTTATAAATAATAGAACTTATAATATTAATTATCTGTTGGTAGTAAAATAATATCCAGATTTTTTCTATTATTAGTACCCCTATATAATACCTAATATGTACGTTGAATTTAAAATTTACTTAGTACATGATTACATGATAGTTTCAAAAATACCTTATCGATTTTATCAAGTTAAACATCTATAAATTAAAATTAGGTATAATAATTTATTTATAAATGCTTAATTACTCAAAAAAAGCATTATAGGGTTAACCTATTTTATTATTTGAAACAAAACATGGACCGATATGTGCTTTCAATGATTATAGAATATTGTATAACATCACTATTGAGAATATGTATCCTTCTTCTAATTTTGATAACTTGATTTATATTCTCTATAGAGCTCATTATTTCTTAAACACTGTTCAAAGGCATGGGTAATATCATGAAGAGCTGATGGATGATGAAATACCTAACATAAATTATTATACATGGTATGTTAATTATGATTTTTTGGTTATTTTTATTAGGTTAATGACAGATCCATCCTTATTTATGGATCTAAAAAATATATTTTGCATGAATGTGTCAAAAAATTGGTTGATATGTTAAATGGTGGTTTTTTGGTTTATTCATAATTTTATGAGCATCATGAAATAAATATAATTATTCTTCTACAAACTTAAAATTGATATAATTTTTATTGAATATTTTCAATTGATTTTTTTTGGATAATGTTGATTTGATTCTTTGGAAATATCAACACTAATGATAGAATCACTATTTATCCATTAAAAAAAGTTGTTAATTAATTACCAAGATAATAAAATGTAATTCTAAATCAAAGTTATATTCCATTAGTATGAATTTATTGGATGATTTTTAATCATTTTCACATTTATCATTCCCCGTATTCATGTTAACATAAAAGGAGTTAAGTTATAAATTAGAAATAAATTTGATGATTATTTCTTGGAATTGTATATAATATTACAAAATTATACATTATATTCCCTACCATTTAGAAATATTTACATTTTCATCTATATTTATGCATCATTTAAGGTCTTATGTTATGTTTTAATGTAAAAAAAATAAGAAATTTATTATATTCAACATCAATTAAATCCCCATAAGAAAAATTATCCCACTCACGACCATGAATAAGAGGATGTTTTTTGTTATTTAATAATTTGTATTAATTTTTTATATTAATTAATTTGTTAAATATATGATAGTAATATATGTTTTTATATTTTATTCACATGAAAAGTGTTGAAAATGATATAGATGAGATGGAAATAATTGATAAAAAATTATATCTTCACAATAATTTACCATCGAACAAAGGGGAAAAGAATAACTGATGAATTATGTTGGAAATATAGATAATCATTAACTATGTTTCATATGGTGTGTGATCCACTGGAAAATGATTTCTGTAAGGTTAGATAATTGGTTATCCATTAAAGAACTCCTTTTTTATAATTTCAGGATTCATTAATATAATATATGTCATAAGGGATTACGAATGCTCACAAGGAAGATTGTAAAATATAGGAAACAATAGAATTTTATAATAATGGTGTGTCCCCAAATTTAATATTATAAAAATGTTATATATTATTCATAAAATTTAATGTGTTGCATGTGACCCCAAGATAAAGAATAGACTATTGATTATGGCTCATAGATCTTAATATTTTATGTTTCATAGAAGTACAAACTACCTAGAGACCTTAGAGAAAATTTACGGTGGAAATGAATGAATAAAAAAATTGTTGATCTTAATAAAAAATCAGTATCTTTTTAGTAGGTTAAGAACACATGAAAATTATAGAATTGGATGATTCAAAATTTTCTAGCTCTATAATGATATTTTGAGAATATATTCATAGATTTCAATATTTTATTTTAAAATACACTATATGGTAATATTGGGATGGGAAAATATTTATTTATTTTCTAAATATAATAAATGTATTCACATTCTATATAATATACATTCAGATAAAAATTCTATAATTTTTGTTAAAGAGGGAATTAGATTAAATATTGTCTGTGATGCCATTGTATCAAATCCTGATCTAATATTCTCCAATAATTTTTTCATTGGACTTATAATTTAATTATTAAAAATGATAAATATCAAGAAACCCATTCATCTACAATAATATGGATTTTAATATTGAATGATTTATATATTGTAGAATTTTATTTTAAGTTTTTAATGGATTATCATTGATTTTGGGATCAACATATGCCATTGGATGCGATTTATTATAGTAAAAAATGTATTTCTAATATAAATAATTAATGGTTTTACGAATTACATGATATTAAAGGTCATAAACGATTTTGTAAATATATATATTAAAAATATTTGTGAAAAGAATATATAGATGAAATGGGTGAAAATGTGATGTTGATTTGATATTACATGAGACTGATTCCACGTAGGTTAAAAATTTATATAGATCACTAGTGGAAGGGTCACTCTTTTGATGGTGGTGGTCTTGTTGTTCATAAGGCTTATCCATTGAATACTATTATGAGTTTTTGTAAAATTATATTGATATGTTTTTTGATAATTAGATCCTATGATTTCATAGATTATAAGATTGGTTTTTTAATGAGTGTACTTACCTGCAATTATAAATCATATGCATGAATTATTTCATGTTTATTTATTACAAAATTATTTGATGGTTATATACTATGTTTCAAGACCTAAAATAATTCAATTGGAAGAAAAAATTCTTATAGGTAATTTCTAATAAATATTCTTGAACGTAGAAATCATGTGTCATGTAATAATTTTTTTTACCAAATGGATGTTTGGTATATTAACTATATGACTGAATAATATACATGAGAATAGAAAGATTCTATGATGGTAAAATATCCTCACTAGATTATATAATAAAAATCATTTAGTAGGAACAATTTCCAAAATGTGTAATGAATTTTTCAAAATAAGTAATATTAATATTTAATAAATTTGAATCCTCATTAATATTTATTAGTGAAATTTAATAGATTTTTTATTAATTGAAATAATAATATTATATTTATCATCTAATAGGAAAATATATTAATATCTAATCAACTTTTATTTTCATTATTCATATGAATTAATTAATTTTTTCTTCAAAATTATGCTATTGTAATTTGAAAAGGTGATATTCATTTTAGAATTCATCCTGATAAAATTATCTTTTGATAAATGTTTTATAATTGTATGAATGTTTGATTTATTAATGAATTAGAAAAATATTGATTTTTATTTAAATAAGTGTTTTATTTTAATGTGTTTAGAAAAATTATTTCATTTTTTCTATTAGTATTAAAATATCATTAATACATTTTGATAAAAAATCAAATAAATTTTATTAGAATCATTATGATACGTGAGTTTTTATATAAAAAATCTTTTATATTTAAAAATGAAATTGTATGTAAAATTATTTTTCAGCTCATTTGGATGTTTTAATATTATGATAAAAATTCCAATATCCATGAATAGATTTTGATAAAATGGATTACATATTTAGAAATATATTAATTAATATAGGATAATATGGTTAACTTGAATTTATTCATAATAAATATTAATAAAAAGTAAAAAATTGTTCTGATTGTTAAGGTTAGTGCATGTTTTCCAGGGGTTAATCATATGATATCAGTGTTTATATGATAGAGAAATATTTTTAAATACTATTATATGTCCTTATGTTGACCCTATATAATAACATTTTCATGCATGAACCATTTTATATCTATTTTAGTCTATTAATTTAGTAGTATATTTCAATATTTCAAAACAATTAAATCTGGTATCTTCCGCACTTATTAATGAAAACACCTCTCTATTACAATCCAAAATTAACAAGTATTTGGTTTAAAAATCCCAATAAAACAAATTTATCATCACCCCAATTTATGGAGGTCAATTTATCATAAATTCATATAGGAAGTCTTTTGTTATAAACATAAGGGGGTTTAATGAAGAAGTGTTGCAATTATTGTACTATATTATTCATTTATTTTATTCTTCAACATCCTTAAACTAATATTCAAACATGATGAAATAATTTCATTGGTGTATTTTATATATTAAGATGTCATTATTTTATTTTTATGACATTTATACATATCATCTTATATCAAATAGGAAATGAAATGATTCTTTGTGTTTATAGAGGACTACGACCTCACGAAGCAATATAAATCTTCTTTTATCAATACATCTCACAACTAGTAATAATTATGTATTTAATATATAAAAATAAATTTATTTTATATGTGAATTTGTTTTATATATGGAGGTATATTTTGAAATCAATATTTATATGGTTCCATAAATTGAAAGATGAAAATATTTTTTGTACATACATGTAGATTATCACCTCCATAAAGAGATGTGATCCGATTTTCAAAACCACATCACATGGATAGAATATATAATATTTTTAAAATGTATTATATTATATTTATAAAATAAAAATTTCTATGAAAATATTTTATTTTAAATATCATCATTCCTTCATTTTTTTGAAAAATGGAATAGTTAATTAGGTATATGTACGACCTACTATATCCATGATATTAATGAAATAAAATTTTCATATTAAGATTTCAAGGAAGCTTTTAAAAGGATAAATAATGTATAAAAATAAATATCATTTATAATATGATGTAATAATTACTACATTAGAAATTACTAACCTGCAAATTTCATTTGTGACATTATTCTCGAATAGCATAAAAAAGTTTATTGTGAACTTAATTGATTATGAACTTTAATATAACAAGGTAATCAATAATAAAATTGGAATAATAAATTTTGGAAATGTATTTGAGAATATATATAATTAACATACGTTACATATTATATAGTATAAAGAATGAACTTAATTATATAAACTAATTTTAAGGGACAATTTACTCTAAAACATCATTTTATATACTTAAAATATTTATTATATATATATTTTCCATCCATTTCAGTATTATTAAAATAATAATATATATATATTTATATGGATAAAAATTAATTTTAAAAGCTATTTTATTTTTAATTTTATATTTTTTCTATGGTATTAAAATAATCTCTTTTTACCTATTTCACACGGAATGTTTTGATAGTTAGAAAAAGGGAATGATTTATATTAACATATGAAATATCAACTATTTACCGGTTTCAATAAACATTATTTTATGGTTATATTATTTTAAAATATTTCACATTTTCTTCAATGAAAATCCCACCTTCATATTTTTTATTGGAATGTAAAAATAGGATTTCCATTAGAATTGGAATATCGATGTCAAGATATTTTTTCTTATGGGTGCGAAGAATAATTTGATGATGGTTATAATAAAAACTCAATAAATCATATGTTTTAATTATTTTATGGTTATTGGTAATTATTTATGATGATTGGAGATCACAATAGAGCTCCAGGTGATTTTTAGCCTTATATATCTCATCAGTTATTTTGGTAAATGGCCATTGTTCACTGTTTATATGTTTCTCAGAAGAGATTATCGGAATTTACCTGATGGGTTATTCCATTAAGAAGGGTGATTATGATAGTGATATTAAAATAATGTCCCAAGTAGAATTCATGATTTATATATTAAATTCTTGATTAATATGAAAATATTATTTTTTTCCAAAGGAAAACTAATGGTATTATGTTAGAATGATGTTTATGATACTTTTTATAGGTGAAATTTATAACTTTTTTAAAAAGTATTCATTTTTTTAATGATTATATAAAAGTAATTTGTAAATTTTTCCATTTATGATTTATTATAATATTTTTTAAAATATTGTTGGTTGATAAGTTTATATATATGGTATGAATGTGTTTATTTTTTGTTAAAATTAAATTTTGAAAAAACTTAATTTTTATTATTATTCATATATTGGAAAGTTTAATTCATTCCATTTTTACACCCCTTAATGATTTATTTGTGGATGTATTATGTTTTATATAGTATTTAATAAATTCAAACTTCATATGTTTTTTTGAGTGTTAATATATTTTGTTCATATTTATTGATCATAATGGTTCTCCAATAAATTTAATGATTAAGTAACCATATAAGTATTTTAAATTAATTTTGGGAACAATGTTTTGAGGATTTTGACATGACTATTTTAGTAAGGATAATGTAGCTACAACCACAATTTTTTAAATATATAATCTCAACACTATTTAAGTATGTAAACAAATACATGTAGTTAGATATTATAGAGGAAACTTGACATGTCTCTATAATTTCATTATGATGACCATATTATTACATGAAACTAAATTATTATGGGATAAAATAGTGGTTTACCAACATATTTATCAAAAAATATTATGATGAAATAACTTGGTTATTTCAATTAATTCACCATGAATCATAAAAAAAATTATATGAAGTGGTGAAATTGGTTATTGAATCTAATTCTATGAGAATAAAACATTCATATAATCTAAGATAAAACTTTTATGACAATTGTTTACATTTTTTGTTAAAAACTAAACAGAAAACAATTTTCTATACAATATATTATTATAGTGAGAAATATACCAAAAATAAATTAGATAATTATATGTTTGCCTTGTGAACTTTTATCGGAGTTTATATTAAATAAAATTATATCAATTATATTTCAGTTTCTTTTCTAGATATCCAATATTTAGTGTTATATTATATATATAATGTTGGACTCACCTTTTTTGATAAATCCCAGTTATGATTAATTATATTTTGATAATCCCAAATGATGTTTATTATTTAAACATTTTATTATTTTAGTTAATGATTAAATACATTAAACCTCCATATATAAATACTTTCAAATATTTCAAAATGATAAATATCTTGTTATATATTTATGTTATTCAGTTAGTTAAATGTGTATTTGATTCACTATATTCTAACAATACTCATTCTGTGAATAGAATGAATAAACAGACACTTATTCACTGGTACAGAACATAACTACCTGTATGTATAAGTCTATCAGTATGCAAGTCTACTATCATATAAAGGTCACTGGTATACAAAGATCTACCATTACGCCGGAGCTACCATTAGAGTAAGCCTACCAGTATGAATGAATACTATCAATATAGAGTGATAGCTACATCTATGTAAGTCTACTGATATAAAGTCCACCAGTATAAGGAAGTCACCACTACTCAAGTCTGCCGATACAAGGAGCTACCTGTATAAGAACAATAACTACCAGTAGGATCTCACCGCTACACGGAGACCTACTGCTACATAAAGCGACCGGTACAAGGAGCAATCATTACATAGACAAACAACTACCGATATAGGTCGACCGTTATAAGAGTTTTTCTACTTAAACATTTATGCTTTATTTAAATTATTCTAATGGTTATATTTGGATAATTTTAGGCAACTTCTATTAATTAATGATGGTTGTTGGGATGTCCGGGAACCGTACCTCATACCTGCCAAAATGTAATAATTAACTTTTCTAGATCTCAAGGAATATAAAGAAGATCAAGCTGCAGTGAGGAAGATACACAATAGAGAGGCGACATCCATACACCCGATTACTTGACGAACACTAGAAATAGACAAGGCCATTCATACAAGAAGAGAACAGAAGCAGAACCTTAGTCAAGGAGGGAAGAACTACAATGATCTCTTCATGTACTCAAGCTAATAAAACTAAACCTGAAAGTCAGGGAAGAAAACGACACTCTGTTTTAGACAATAACCAGAGAAGGACTCAAAGGAATTTATAATTAATCAAAATAAGTCTAGAGATGCCCTTCAAATAATGTGAGCATTCTAGACTCATATCTACTGTCTCTTAGTTATTCTTTTACTTACATTTTGAGTTGTGTCTGTACTCTGTAAATTCCATACACACACTGAATCTTGTGCTAAACTGGATGATTTATAAATCCTCATAGAAATATTCTATAACTGTCTTGTATCCCAATGTTGATAGTGGTAGAGGTCATGTAGGACCTGGACAACATGTGTACTTTTGTTGTTGTTTTCCCACAAAGAACTATGGTAGAGGACAGAGGGCATGGACAGTCTGAGTACTGTTGTAAAACCCAGATCCAGGGTGTGGATCAAATTTATATAAACTGTTTGAGAGGACTATGTCTTGGCATGATATGGAACCTCTTGTTTTACATTACTGTACAATTTAATTTTGTTAAAATTATTGGTTTTGAATATTACACAGCTGATTACGTTGAAATTTAAAATTGTTTTGAAAATACTTTGACAATTAATCTAGTAAGTGTTTGTAACTATTATAAATAATTAGGTTATTTAAAAAAGATAATTTAATCTTCTGATTAAATTAACTGATACCTAATCAATCTCTTTAGAACATAATTGAACATTTACAGAATTAAAAATTCACTACATTTTAACTAGTTATTTAAATTGGTGGATTTTAATAGAAAGATTTTTAACAAAATTTTTTAAATGGGAACTCAATTCACCCCCTCTTGAGTATCCACTATGACCAAAATTTGGTATCAGAGGATTTTTTATTAATAATGTATTTCCAATACTCTGTTTTCAACTTTGATTTTAGTTTTATCTTAATGATCGTAAATTTCTGTCAGTTCTAAATTTTATCACTTTAAATCTATTTGCTAAAATCTAAATTATGGATAATAGAATAGAAGGTGATGCTACCAACAATCCACCTTTATTTAATGGTGTTAATTGTGCCCAATAGAAAGTAAAAATGAATATTCATTTAGAAATTATGGGATTCAACATCTAGATTGCTATAGAGACTCAGTATAAGTTTCCAGAAATTTAAAGAACTACTTGGGATGAACCTACTAAAACAGCTTACAAAAATAATTGAAAAGCAATGAATTCTTTGTTCTGTGCATTAGTAGATGAAGAATTTAATCAAATAAATGCTTGTAAAACTTCTTATGAAATGTGGGATACTTTGTCTATTTACCATTAGGGGAAAAATAATGTTAATGAAATGAGATTGAATTGATACACTATTAAATATGATAATTTTAATATGAAGCCTGATGAACCTATTTATGACATTGATATCAGGTTCAATGAGATAGTTAATACAATGAGCTCATTGGGAAAGGCTATTCCAGCAAAACAGAAAATCATGAGGATACTAAGATGTCTTCCAGAGGGATAGAGAGGCAAATCAGTTTCAATAAGAGAATCGTGTGATATAAGTTCACTTCCAGTCAAAGAATTGATTGGTATGGTAATGATGTATGAAGAAGAACTTAATGTGAATAAGGAAGATGATGATGAACTATGTAATATGTTATTAGCCTTCAAGACATCTGATTAAAAGAGTAAGGACAAATAGAAAATTCATACTACAAGTGATAGTTCGAGCTGTGATGAGAGTGCATATGAATGTGATGTAGAGATGGATCAAATAGCTAGGAGATTCATGAAATTTTATAGAATGAATAAATTATTCAGAAAATACAAAAAAAAATATGATGAAAATGTTCATTGGATGAAGATTAGAAAAAATCTGATAATAGTGATGAAATTGTCTACTATGAATGCAAAAGGAAAGGACATGTAAAACCGGACTGTCCAAAGTTAAAATTCGAGAATAAATATTACTACAAGCACAATAAGTACAAGAAATCTATGAAACTAACTTGGAGTGATTTCGAACAAAGTTCAAGTGATTTTGACTCCACTCAGGTTGAAAAATCTCAAAAAGCTAATATGTGTTTAATGACAAACACATCTGAGGTAACATTGGATACTACTACTTTTAATTCATATTATTCTGGAGTTAATTCTGATTCTGAATCTGAAAATATGCCTAGAGAATAATTATTTGAATATTGTAATATGCTAGAAGAAACCTGTAACGAATTGAAGGACATGTATAAGACCTTGAAAAAACATCATGCTTTTACTAGATCTGTTAAATCTGCACTTGAAATAGAAAAGGAGAATAATGCTCAATTGTTAAAGGAGAATACTGAACTGAAGTTTTCTAATTATAAATTAATGAACGACATAAGGGAATTAAAAAATGGAAAAGAAACACTTACCAAAATGTTTAGAAAATAAGTGGAACAAAAAAATACCACTGGAATAGGCTATCATCCTGGATAGAGACAGATTACTAAAATTAGATTTATACCTAATTCTAGACAGAATGATGCAAGTTCTAGTTCTGGAAGTAATATGATTCAACTAGTTATTCAAATAGTTATAGATCAAATAAATTTTATCATTAAAAATATATTGATTCTATAAATTTTATGACACCCATAAGACAAATCTGGTTACCAAAATATTATCATGCTAACCTGTCTGGACCCAAGAGAATCTGAGTACCCAAATTAGATTCTAACTAAAACTGTTTTGTAGGAAACCTACTTAAAATGTTTTTATAAGAAGACTTGGTATTTGGAAAGTGTATGTTCAAGGAACATTACTGGAGACTTTTCATGTTTTAAAAGCTTAGTCAAAGTTGATGGAGGCTATGCCACCTTTGGTGATAACTCAAAAGGAAAGATCATTGGCCTAGGCTAGATTGGTAACACTAATTCAGTTTTAATACATAATGTATTATTTTTTAATGGACTTAAATATAATTTGTTAATCATTTATAAGTTGTGTGATGATGGTTTCAATGTTATATTTAAAAATTATTCTGGTAATGTTTTTAATTCTATTTTTTTTAGTATTTTCAACATTGAGAAATGAAAATGTTCATGCTGTGATTTGAATTCTTTAGCCAAAATATTAATTTATTAAATACTTTTCATAATGAATCATGGATTTGGAACAGAACATTAGGACACTGAAACATTCATTCACTTAGAAAAATTACTAGAAAAAATTTAGTTAGAGACCTACCTCAACTAAAATTCCCATCAGAAAAAGTTTTTACTCCCTATCAAAAGGGAAAGAAACACAAAGTTTCATTCAAATTAGAGAAATATGTTTTCAACTTGTCAACCTCTCGAGTTGGTTCACATTGACTTTTTGGGACCTTCTAGAGTTTCTAGTTTAAATGGAAAGCACTATGTCTATGTCCGAGTAGATGAATTTTCTAGATATACTTGGGTATAATTTCTTCCTCACAAAACTGAATCTTGTTCATATTTTATTAAGTAATCCAAGTCTATTGAGAACCATAGTGGACTTACGATTAAGACCCTGAGAAGTGATCTTGGCCATGAGTTTTAAAATCATGAGTTTGAATCTTACTTCTCACATAATAGCTATAGTCACTACTTTTATGCCCATAGGACGCCTCAACAGAGTGGTATAATAAAAAGAAGGAATAGAACCCATCATGAAATTTCATGAACAATGCTTAATTTGTATGACCTACCTATTTACTTCTAGGCTGAAGCTTTGAATACATCTTGTTATATTATATATAAAGTCTTGATTAGACATGTTCTTAAGAAGACCCCTTATGAACTGTGGAATAATAGGAAGCCTAAAGTTGGTTACTTCAATGTTTTTGGTTGCAAAGTCTTTATTCATAATACTAAGCATAATCTTGAAAAGTTTTTTTTTCTAAAAGTGATGAGGGTATCCTTTTAGGTTACTCTATAACCAGCAATACATATAAAGTCTTTAACAAAAAAACCAAATGTGTGGAAGAATCATTTCACATCAAATTAGATGAAACAGATCCATATGAACCTAAATCTTCTCTCGAAAATCATGAAGAAGATCTATCTATTCTGGACATTAATGAAAATAATAGTGAACCTGTTGTAAAGAAAAGCAGTTCTAGAAGTATTCCAGAATCTGTTCCTAGTGAACCTGAACATAGAGAAGAACTAGAAATTTATAGTCCTACCTCTACTAGATCAACTAGGATTCTAAAGAATCATCTTTTAGATGCTGTTCTCAGTAATCTTGATTGAGGGACACCGACTAGAGCTTCTCTAAGAAATTAGGTTGAACATCACGCATTTCATTCATAGTTAGATCCTAATAATATCAATGATGCAATCAATGATGAATTTTGGGTAATGGATATGCAATAAGATTAAATCAATTTGAAAGAAAATTTATTTGGGAATTAGTTGACAAACCTAAGACCACATTGACCATAGGCACTAAATGGGTTTTTAGAAACAAAATTTGATGAATTAGGAAAAATATTTAGATAGAATGAAAGGCTATTTCCATAAGGGTATAGTCAAGAAGAAGGAATAGACTATAATGAAACCTTTTCACCTGTATCTGGATTAGTAGCCATCATAAATCTACTTGCCTATGCTACTCATCTGAATTTCATGTTATATCAAATGGATGTTAAAAGGGATTTTGTAAATGGTTTTGTAATTGAAGATGTTTTTGTTAAACAACCACCTAGATTTACTAATCCTTATTTTCCAAATCTTGTTTTTAAACTTTCTAAAGATTTATATGGTTTAAAACAAGATCCATGAGCTTGGTATGATAGACTTATCAATTTTCTTATTTCAAAAGGTTATTCTAAAGGGATTGCTGATCCAAATATCTTTATCAAAAGAATTTCTAATTTTTTTTAATAGTACAAATCTATGTTGATGATATTATTTTTTGATATTCTAAAAATTATTTATGTACTGATTTTTCAAAAATTATGCAAATTGAATCTGAAATGAGTTTGATGGGAGAACTCAAATATTTTCTTGGTTTTCAAATTTTTCAAAAATAAATTGTATTATTTTAAATCAATGCTATTATACCAAATATCTTTTAAAACATATTGGTTTGGCTAATAATAAGGGATTTGAAACACCTTTGAGTACCCCCTATAAGTTGGACATTGATGAATTTGGGAAACCAATTGATCAAACAAATTACAGAGGTATGATTGGAAGTCTACAATACCTTCCTTCTAGTTGACCAGATATTATGTTTAGTGTATGTATGTGTTCATGATTTCAAGATAATCCTAAATAATCTTATTTTCTTGTTGTTAAAATAATTTTCAAATATCTTAAACATACTGCAAATTTTTGATTTTTTTAATCCAAAGGACAATCTTTTGAGTTAATAAGTTATTCAAATGCTGATTTTTCTGGTTGTATGTTCGATAAAAGAAGCACAACTAGAACATGTCATTTATTGGGAAAATCCTTAGTATCTTGGTGTAGAATGAAACAGAATTCAGTTGCATTTTCTACTGCTGAAGCATAGTATATAGCTACTGGTTATTACTGTGCACAAATTTAGTGGATGAAACACACTTTTTTAGACTATGGATATGATTTTAAACATTTTTCAATAAATTGTGACAAAAATAGTGCTATTAATATTTCAAAAGAACCCTGTATCTCACTCTAGAACTAAACTCATTGATGTTAGGAAACATTTTCTAAGAGATCATTATCAAAAGGGTGATATAACTCTTGAGTTTATAGTTAATGAACAACAACTAGAGGATATTTTAACAATTAATTTAAATTAAGAGAGGTTAAGTTATATTAGACACAAGTTAGGAATAATAAACCGTTAGGAATACCTCACCATTAGAAAACCTAACCATTAGGAATACCTCACCGTTAGACAACCTCACTGTTAAGAATACCTCACCCTAAGACAACCTCACCGTTAGGAATACCTCAATGTTAGGAATACCTCACCATTTGAAAACGTCACCGTTAGGAATACCTCACCTTTAGACAACCTCACCATTAGGAATACCTCACCATTAGAAAACCTCACTGTTAGGAATACCTCACAATTACCATTCTCACCAGTAGGGAGTACTGTTAAAATTCTCACTAGTATAACATATCACGTTGTTTTATTTTATTTCTTAAAGCTGAAGAATTTTATAGTTTTATTATTTTTTATTTATTTTATTCCTAAATGATATAAAATCAATTCTAAACCTTAATCAATCCACCATGAACTATACAAGTTTGGATTCTCACCATTTTGCAAACCCAAACCTTCAGAATTTTCATGAACCCAAAGTCTCTGGTTTGGGAAATGGATCGTGTGAAGAGAAGAACGATCAGTAAAGGAGATGCGCCAAGTGTTATGTGAAAAAATGTCAATTCAGGAACTAGTGGTAGTTGAACTATTAAGGAATGAGGAGAGCCCATGAATTCGTATCAGACTAAGAGAGAGATAGTGATTGAAAAAGAGCTCTACGCTGAATGGTTGTTATCTAGAAAATCATTAATCATGAAGATATTAGAGGAGGAGGGCTGGCTCAAGTGTTTTGATAATAACAATGGATTGTACTTCCTAGTTTTGGTGAATTAATTTTATGCGTATGTTCGTTTTTAGATATCCAAAGAGGAGAATAAGATGATTTATTTTTTGAATGGTAATGTGTTGTCATTCTCATCTAGTGACTGGGATGAGAACCTTACAGATCTCATGAAGGAGAGTATGGATTTTCTTCTATGTCCATACCTGCAGCCAGTTATCATTCTGGATATGAAGTTGTACTACTTGAGCTAACTGGAAATGGAAATCCAAGGAAATTGATTTCAGTAGAGATAGATGGTGAGAACAGATTGTTGTTCAAGTTTATCCAAAATGTGATTAATCCCAAGAGAGGGGATTTTTACACACAAAATTTTCAAGACATATGCCTTATGTATCTTTTGAGGCATTGAGTGAAGGTCAACCTATGTAGACTGTTGATGATTCAAATAGAGGATATGACGAGACCAAAATCCAATACCTATGAATTGTTTTTTGCAAAGTTTCTATCTGTCATGATAAAGGCAAAGAAAGTGGCAGAGTCTCAGGATGAGACAGTGGTGGTGAAGGATAATTTTTTCTTTACTAAAATTGTATGAAAGTTTATGAAAGTAAACTAGAATCCATGGAAGATACAGTGGGTGAATGTTGAAAGAAAGGTATCCGAAAAATACACTCATGTGGACCATCCATCTCGTCCAAAGGATGAGAGGGATCCAGGTCAAAGTCCTAATGAGGCCATCCCATTCTATAGTGATTATGATGAAGATGATACCTCTTTTGAAGAAGGAGGGGATCCATATCTTCCTCCCATCCCTACACATCATAGTATTTCTTTCAGGAAAGCTAGTCCTCCAGGTGCTTAGCCCAGGAGGGAACCTATTTTGTATAAGGATGACGATGAAGTGGAAGAATGACCTATTGATGAAATATCTGTATCCGAGAGCACAGATGAGAGCTCTAATCTTAGTTTGAGTCAAGATATTTGATTTTATTTTATTCCTATAGAGGATGATCTTGTTGAGCCAGTAGACCCTATACCTGAACCTTTTGAGAATCCTGTTGCCGAGATAGATATAGTTGTTGATGATTCTGATGAGGAAGACCAGATGGATAATGCTATTGAGGAGGAAGAATTAATTGAGGGGGATCATCCCTCTAGGCTTTGTTCAGTTTCAGTAGCTCATGGGATTGAGGACTGGGTAGAAGACCTAGATTTTGTATATCTTGTCTTGGATTACCCTGACTCTAAGGATGAGACACTTGTCAACAAACCTCATGTCGATTATAATATCCTCTCTGAGACCTCACCTAATGATATTGTGAGAATAGCTGACATAGTGGAGTTAATGTCTGTGCTAAAGATCAGTTTTGTTGAGGAACTGAAGAGAATGGAAAAATACTTGATATCTTCTATTCAGAAGGTTTTGAATGAATCTGTAGTCAGTGTTATGGATGAACTAAAATCATTCAAATATCAGTTTTCTAGTCTCTCAGAGTCTGTTGATTCTGTGAAATTAACTGTGGCTACTTTGAGTGTTTCTATGAGCTCAGATTCTCAAGAATATAAGGATTTAGCATGTGTCAAAAGTGTTGTGAGCCAGATGGTTTTAGTATTTTAGGAATTTGAAACTTTAGTGGAACAACATGTCAACACTCATGACTCTCTTGTGAAAAATATCAAAAGTGGACTAACTAATTCTTTTAAGGAAACAGTTTCCCTTTCTATTGCACCTCTGACTTCCACCAGGCCCTCTTTGGATATTGATCGGTTTCGAGCTATGCTGAGAGAAGTTATTTGACAATATTCTACCAGTAGCTCTGTAGACTCTTCTTCTTTGACCCAAGTGGTGACTACAACTAGGGATATAGGGGAAATTGTTCATAAATTTTTGAGAGATTCTTCTGCTTCTCAAAAAGAGGTAAAGGATAAAGATTGTTCTTATTTTCAGAAACTGTATACCTAGCAATAGTTGACCAACCACTTCAAACATCTTTTGGAAAATCTAAAATTACCTACTGTAAATCAGGCCTTCAAAGGACATGTAAGCAAGATCAGGGAGCTAACTCTAGATTTGGATATGTTTATAGAATAAAAGGATGACTTTTTGACTGCTCTGGATAGGGGAGGAGGAATTATCATGTAATTCAAGAATTTGTTGTTTCCTTTTTTACATGTTGATGCTAAGCCTGTAATAGTGCCTTTTTCTCTTCCTACATCTGCTTTGGGATCTTCATCTTCTACTTCTACTTTCCAAATAACCCTAGCTCAAGCTATTCGATGATTAACACCTATGATTGATCAAAGATATATTCCTTACAGATCTGATTGTGTAACTGTTGCTACTCGACCTGTAATCCTTACAAGAGTTCCACGGTCTTATTCTCAACATTCTAAGCCTAATTCATCCTCAAATCCTAAATGAAAATCCAATGTGAACATTCAAGAAGTGTATTGAGTTAGTCTAGATATTCTTTATAGGAATCTTATGTATTTAATGTAATGTTTTTGTATCTTGTACTCTGGATTCATTACTATATATCACACTTTGTAATCTCTTTCTATGTGTTTTACTTTTCCTGTATACTTTTTTTATTTCTGTTTTTACTGTTTCCCATTTTCTCTGATATGTTCCTTTCACCCATCATTTTGATAATCACAAATGGGGAGAAATCCTCATTGATAAATGTGAAATTTTCAATGGGGTAGATATCTTTAATAAGAAGGAAAAATCATTGAATTTATTTTACCTCTGCTATATTTGATTATCTCTAATACATTTACAGATCCTTATCTCTGATATATTTGAAATTGTATTGACACACACTGAGAAATCATAACTCATTTTATTTTATCTCTGCTACATTTTGGATTACAATGTCATAATTTGTGATTATCAAAAAGGGGGAGATTTTTGGACTCAACTATTTTGATAAATCCCAATTATGATTAATTATGTTTTTATAATCCCAAATGATGTTTATTATTTAATCATTTATTTATTTTAGTTATTGTTTAAGTACATTAAAACTAAAAATATAAATACTTTCAAATATCTACAAATGATAAATATCTTGTGATATATTTACGTCATTCAGTTAATTAAATGTGTATTTGATTTATTGTATTCTAAATTAACTCATTCTGTGAATAGAATGAATAAACAAATACTTAGTAACTGTTACAAAATAGAGCTACAGATATGTATAAGTCTACCGGTATGCAAGTCTACCATTAGAGAAAGGTCACTGGTACACAAAGAGCTACCGTTACACCGAAGCTACTGTTAGAGTATGTCTAACTGTAAGAAAGAATGCTCTCAATACAGAGTGATAGCTACAACTATGTAAGTCTACAGTTAAAATGTCCCACGGTATAAGGAAGTCACCACTACTCAAGTCTACCGATACATGGAGCTATCAGTACAAGAACAAGAGATACCAATAGGAGCCCACTACTCTATAGTGACCTACCGCCACATTAAGCGACTGGTACAAGGAGATACCTTTACAGAGAAAACAGCTACCGATATAAGTCGACCGTTACAAGCATTATACTGCTTGAAATTTTATTCTTTATTTCAATTATTCTAACGTTCATATTTTTTCTAATTTAATGAAATTTCTATTAATTAATGATGGTTTTTGGGAAGTCAGGGAATCATACCTCATACCTTCCATAAAGTAATCATTCACTTTGATAGATCTAAAAGAATATAAGGAAGATCGAGCTGTAGTGAGGATGATACACAATAGAGAGGTGACATCCATACACCTACTTACTTGAAGAACACTGGACATACATGGGGCCATTCATTCAAGAAGAGAACACAAGATGAACCTTAGTCAATGAGTGAAGAACTACAACATTCTCTTCATGCAATCATGCTGATCAAACTGAACCTGAATGTCCAGGAAGCAAACGACTCTATGTTTTCAGAAAAAACCTAGAGAAGGACTCATAAGAATTTATGATTAATCAAAAGGAGTCCAGAGCTGCACTTCAAATCACTAGATCATTATAAACTCTTATTTACTCTCTCTCAGTGATTCTTTTACTTACATTTTCAGTAGTGTGTGTACTCTGAATATTCCATACACACATTGACTCTTGTGCTAAACTGGAGAATTTCTAATTCCTCACACAAAAATTCTATAACTCTCTTGTATCCCATTGTGGATAGTGGTAGAGGTCATGTAAGACCTAGACAATGTGTGTTCTGTTGTTGTTGTTTTCCCATGATGAACTTTGGTAGAGGTCAAAGGACCTGGATAGTCTGAGCACTATTGTAAAACCCATATCCAAGGTGTGGATCATGTTTATATAAAATGTTTGAGAGCACTAAGACTCTTCATGAGACTAAACATCTTGTTCCACATTCATGTGCATTTTAATTTTCTTAAAATTATTTGTTTCGAATATTACTCTACTGATTACTTTGAAATATAAAATTATTTTAATGTTATTTTGATAGTTAATCTAGCAAGTGTTTGTAACTATTGTAAATTAGTAGGTTAGTTTCAAAAACTAATTTAATATTCTAGTAAAATTAACTGAGACCTAATAAAACTCTTGAGAACCTAATTGAACTATAATATTTTTACAAATTCACTACAGTTTAATTTAGTATTTAAATTGAGGGATTTTAATAGAAATATTTTTAACATAAATTTTTAAATTGGAACTCAATTCACCCCCCTCTTAAGTATCCACTAATAAGAACATATTAAAATCGATAAATAAAAATTAAAAACATATGAATAAAATAAATGAAAATCTATATAAATAAGAAACATAAAAAAATATAAAATATCATAAGAACTCCCATCACATGTACAAATTTATTATATTATTTGAAACCATCATGTTGATAAAATTTTTATTTTATTTTATCATGTTCATTTAAACCTACAAAACAACTTTGTACATTACAATTTATAATTGTTATATTAATGAAATAATATGCCTTATGTGATGTGGCCAGTATAAGAAATAAAGAACTTATATGTGATTTTTGAAGCCATCCATGTAGAATAATTGTATGAGTTTGAGGTAACCCCAATAAGTGTAGTATGACTAAGGGGGAACTTGGTCCATCATAAAATTAATGATCCCAAATAGAAAAAAAATAAATAATAGTGGACAATAAAATTCAGAATATAATTTTTTAATGGTTCATAATAAGTTAAATTAGTTGATAAATATTTTAATGGAATAATAAAAATTATTTAATTCATAAACTGTGAATTTATGGACTGTTTGGAAAAAATTGTTGAGAAATATGATATGAATGAACATGAAGATTATGAGTAATTAATTTAATAAGATGTATAATTACAAGAAGAATACAAAAATAAAGAATAATAACCATGAATATATAAATATAAAATGAAAATATACTATTATAATGAACTAAAACCATAGGTGTGTCCATAGTCAATTTCCCCTCCCTCAATATTGATGGACACAAATATAAAAAATTTAGAGGCTATGGATAATAATCTATATTTTACTGAAATGTGAGAGAAACAATGATTATTCAGTACCTAAAGATTTGATTTCGATGATTGATTCTCTAAATCATTAAAATAGATTGTTTATGAGGATTACAAAATAAATCCATGTTTAGGTTATAGATAAGGTAGGATCACTGACAATATATTAGGTATATTTTCTTGTGGAGGATACTAGAAAAGACCCAAACTAAAGCAATAGTTGGGTGGAATCCTTACAAATTTAATGGAAATTTCGTTTCATCGATAAAATTTATTTTAAATATAGTTTTTCTGATTTAGTTTTTTTATAAACTATATATTTTTACAAAAACTACTATTTTTAAGATGTTGGAGTCTTTGAGTTAGGAAGTGGTGGGGGACCCAAAAGTTGGAAGAGGAAGGATATGTATTATAACTAGAAGAATATATGTTTTCCCTTTATTATTTTTGTGGGATTTCTATTGATGTATTTAATTGAAATACAAATTAATTTCAATACATAATATTAAATATATTACATAGATATATATCCTAACATTATTGTGAATAATATATTTGGGATAGGTAGTGTCATTCTTTATTTAACCTTGTTACATTTGATGAACCTGGATACATTTGGAATTATAATATATTTTATGAACACATTTTGATAATACATTAATATTAAATAGTAAAATGTAATTTATATGCAGGAATTAATAAGTTAGGACAACATGATGGATTATAAAATAATATGACATGTGGGTTGATGAGTTTTAGAGTTAATATGGTATGAATTTTCAGTTTAATATAGCAAAATACAATAAAATATTTAGGGTAGTATTAGTTATGTTACAATATTGATTTAAAATTTTCAAATATTGAGTGTTTATAATTATATAAAAAGTTTCAATTAATTAATATTGAAAAATAATTAAATATAATATGATTTTTAGTTTTTCCATTTATTAACCACATGTTGATTATCAGAATTTGGATATTATGGTTGGATGATTGGTATTATAGTTTATTATTAATGATAATTCTAAACTCATGCCTAAATAAATTTATATTTAAAATATATTTAAACATTATTTCTTGAATTTAAAATCTATTACACATAATATTTAGTGATTAATACTAATTAGAATTTTATAATTATATACATGATTAATTTCTTGATTAATATGTTATTTGTATAGAAGGGATAAAAATCCACCCAAAGTGTGTTTTTGACCACATATGGAAGATAATGGATGATTAGTATATACATGTCATGTATGGAGAATTTAATATTTAATATTAATTAAATATTAAGAAGAAAATTTATACAAGAGTATCTTTCATTGGATTTATTTAAATATAGACTAAAGAATAAGATTCATGGAATTTTCCAAATATATTTATAAAATTACACTATTTAATGTTAAAATTGAATAGAAATATTATTTATGTTATGGAGTGATGTCCTCTCAAATTTGCGAGGTAGATGGTTGTGGACAAGAATGGTTTATATTTCTTGTAATGTTATTGAATAATATTTTTTTTGAAATTATCTTATCATTTCTGGACATATTATTGTGGATTTATATAAAAAACATATGTAAATTTTTAATTTTACCTTTTTTTAGAATTAAATTTTATAATCAATTAACATGAGTACATAAGCCTTTTTTTGAATTAACTGATTAATAATTTTGTTTAAAATCATATTATATATTTTAACACATATATTTTTAATTTTGTTTTATTAGTTAAAATATATTTTTAAATTATTTTTACATAATATTTTTTATTTTACCATGATAATGTTGATAGAAATTAATTATTTTAATTTTTTTATAATATTGATCTATTAATAAACAAAACTAATTTAAATATATTATATGAATTTCAGGGTTTTATTAAGTATAACACTTGGAATCAAAGTGAGTTTGAGCTATAAAAGTGAATTCCATTTTTAAGCCCTTAAATTTGAATAAATCTTATCCATGTATGAGTAATCAAATAACTACATGTAATTAATATATAATTTATCCTTAGAGTAAAATAATATGTATGATTATCATGACTTTATACCTATCCATGGAGAAGTTATGTAAGACATTTCACAATTCTAAAGAGATAGAGAGATGACATAACAATATATGATTCAATTAAAAACAATGAAGGTTCTGAATGAGTTAATGATATAAATTTATGATTAACTGGATGATGTTAATTATTGAATAAGAATAAACATGATATATGTTAGTGTATTCAGGTGACCATAATATTTGAGGACCCAAATTACAGAAAACCCATGCACATCACATAGAAATATTATAATTCATTAAAAACCATATAAATTATTTAAATGTGACCAAATTACGATACTATTGAACATATTCCATAATTTTAATCTCTTTCCCTTGTTTTGGATACAAATATGTTCAACCTTTAACTGTACAATCTATTTGACCCCATCGGTAAAAAAGAATATAAAAAATCTAATTGACATAACATATTTAATTGAATAACGAGAGTTATTATTTAGTTAAATTATGTTTGATGTAAATAATAATGTGATGAGTTAGTGTTTATATTATCTACAAAAAATAATATTGTAGAAAACTTAGAGTAGTGGTAATTTATGTATTCTTCTATAGAAAATATAATAGGAGGTTAAATGCCTTATAAAGGTGATTTTATAGCTTGAGGAATATGAAAACAGGGGTGTAATATGGGATTAGTCATAATCTTTATAGAAATAATCCAGTATATGAGTTGATCTTGGAGGATCATAGACATAATTGGGAGGAATATTGAATGTGATATCCCTAGGAATTTAGAAAAATTCTCATTCATCGCTTATACTTTAATATATGATTATTGTGGAACAATTGGAAAATTCATTTATGATAATTAATTTTTTATTATGTTTACCATTTTCTATACAACTATTAGTGTTTATGGATGTTTTATCACTTTTTAACCACAACACGTTTCCAATTTTTAAAATTTGTTAATGATCATAGGATACATATTTAGTGATGGTGGAAAGAATATCTGTCAATAAGTTATAGGACTCTACCAATTTTGTTAAGATAGTGATTCAAATAATATTTTATTTTTGAGGCCTAAAAAACTCATAAAACAAATCTTACATCTAATTGTAGTGATAAAAATTTACTACAATTAAACCATTTCACATCATGTTTTATAATTGTTAATTATTAACTCTAACGATACATGACTATTTCTCAATTCATTCTCTAGAAAACATGTTATATGATTCATAAATGTCATAGATATTGTTTCTTAACATAATGAAAAATATGTGGAATTAATGTTGTATGTCACATTTGTTATCCCTTACATTAGTAGATAGTCCAATTCTATTGAGGAGTTATATTTTAAATTTAATTATAGGTGAACTAAACAATTTTATTACATATATAACATGAAAATTAAAAACACACCATATATTAATACTTCTCTTATGAATGCAACATATAATACATATTGACCTAAGATATCCCTTTAGAGAAAAATGTCAAAAAATTCAATTTCATCTCTACTTATTGACCTTTTTAACATTAAATTTATTATGTACAAAAAATTACATAATTACATAAAGTAAATATAATTATAGGAAATGTTATTTGGGAAATTAAATTAGGTATTAGGTTATTATATTTTTTATGTGACTCTGTTGTTTGGATGAGAATCATGATTTTGAATCTATCCACATAGATAATTGTTTCAATTGATTATTTTAATGGGAAAAGGTTGGGAGTCGTAATGGAATCTATGATCATAAATTTTTTTTGAAATTATTATAATTTTGAATCATACAAGTCTAGAACACCATATTGATATAAAGTATTTATAAAACTTTCATAATGATAATATACTTATTCTTCAACTACATTGGTACTATATGTTATTTATTTGGGGGAGTTATAAAGGTGTTTCTTATGATATTATATGTTTAGAATATATTAATAAGGTATAGCTAAATAAAGAATAATTTTAATGGAATAAGTTGGTTTGAGTATTGAGGTGTCTTATATCAAGGATATCATTGTTTTATTTCTTTAGATGGAATATAAATGGAAGTATGTAGTATTAATAAGGTGTTAGATTTTCGTGTATCTCACAATCTAGATTAATGTGAGTATGGTGATGTTGTGAGAGAAGAATAATTACATTTTTTTGTTTGATCATTGTGGTACATGATTTATGGTTGATATATTTGGAGTTATTAGTTAGAGCATATGTGTTCCCTTTTCACATATCATAATTTTCTTATGGTATTGAATAATTTTTCATATGTTTGTGAAATCATCTAAAACTTGTCTTTATTTATCAGGACACAACACTTCCAACACACAATTACAAAACTAAATGTTCAGATAATGAAGTTCAAAAGTTCTATTTATATTATTAAATAATTTATTACCAACATAAATAATTAATATTATATTAAATTATCAATGATAAAAAACACTGAAATATATAAAATAAATTTAAAAAATTATAAATTTATTTTAAGGTTGTTAAATTTAACTTCATAAAAAATTCATTCCACATTAAAAATCATTATTATAACCATATTATTTTTATTCACTAAAAAAATAAAATTATTATAACATGATAAAAACTATGATTTAATATTAAATTAGGGAAGAAATTAATTAATTAAAAATAGAATATTAAAAAATCATCTTTTTTAGTGTTTTATACATTTATGTTACTTCCTATGTGTTTCTATGGGGGATACATTCAATAATGGTTATATTCATAATAATATTACTAAAAAAGTCATATGGATGAACAAATATTTTATTTCCATTATTATCTTTTTCATAGATCCAATAATTTAGTCTCTCAATAGAAAACATACAATGACCACCCAGAAGCATGTTGTTTATCCTGAAATTAATGTGACTCATATCTTTCTTTTAAACATAATGATAATCACAAGGGCATTCATGGTCCCTCAATATAATAATATATTAATTTTTTGTAAATATATTTATGGCACAAATATTTAATTCCAATGAATTTATGAAATTAAAAAATTACATTGAAGTACCTCCATATAATGAATATATAAAAAACTATCGATATAAACATAATGGTAACATCCATGAAGGTCCTATAAATGACATTGAATATAACCGACATGGATATAATCCTAATATTGAATAAGAATTAAACTATAGAGGTCCTACAATTGTATTAGCTATGGATATTCCACTTGAGATGATGTATCCCATCCAAATGATGGTCCTCTCCATGTTTAAGAATATTCCCACAGAAAATGTACTCCCCACAGAAACTTCTATGGTTTTCCTCCCTATAAATATTCATCTAACTAACAACGTTATCATACCATTTTTAATGATCATTTAATAAATTATATGTTTATTATCCATTTGGAAACATATAACCAATATTAATTCTATCATAATATTAAAAAACACGTGATGTATAGAGTTTGTAATCATGGTAGGTACCTCAAAAAACATCGAAATCCTAATGAATACAACTAAAATAATGATCCTAAAATAGAAAATTATACAAACTATTGTTGATTACCTCTCTTTGATGGAGAATAAAACAACTGTGGAGGATCTCCCTATGGTAGTGAATTTCCATCATGAATAATGTATTAATATTTGATTATTATTAATAGACACAACAAATGTAAAATCACACATGATTGGATTGGATCCCAAAATTTATAGTATTAATAACACTAAATAAGGAGACATATTTTATCTCTAATAACATTTTAATGTATATTTTTATATGAATTTTCATACAATACCTTCTCCTTATTAGTATATTATTGATGAGTTTACCTATTAGCATGTGTTACTATGCATCAATTTTCCCAAATATAGGACAAAATTGAATCTTATTTTAATAAAATCGATTTTTATATTATATAAAATAAATATATTATTGGTGAAAGTAATAATATAATATTATAAGATCATCTTAATGAATGAAATATTTTTCAAAAGGCCCTATAATTGTCATGGGAATCAGGATTTGTTAGTAGATCCAATGACAATTATATCATTATTAGTACCTCCACTGGGACATTTTAATTTTAGATTATACTTTTGTTCCTCAGAAAATATATCTATAAATGATTAATTGATTATAATATTGATAATCATTTTAAAAAATGACTTTAATTTATGATAATGAAGACTCTAATGAAATATGGATTGAGAAATATTTAGATAAATAACTAGTTATGTAATTGTATCATTCCAGACATTTCCATGGCATGAAACCATTTTTTGAGGGGTTATAAACAAAATTTCAACATTTGAACTCATTACTATAATTTTAGAACCTTAATCTCTGTTATAAATTTTATATTGTGTATTTCAATTACATTAAGTACCCATATGTGAAATAATTTCATACTCACATAGATACCCACTATATAACATAAAATCCTATATATATTAAGAAATCATAAAAAAATTATATGAGACTCCATCTATTTTATTTGTTTTAATATTTAAATTTAATTATAATTCACATGATTCATTACCTTGTCTACTATACTTGAATCATTAACATATTTCTTGATGATAATGCCCCATATGTTTCTTCCAAAATTTATTATTTTAGGGTTAATAATGTTATTTCCTCCCTCTGTTTTATCATGTATGATAAAATAAAAAAATATATTTTTTATTTTCCCCAACACAATGAGAATAATTGCCTAATGAGTTGTGATGACCCAGACCCCCCCTTGGTCCCTTCCTTTGCCAAAAATCCGGTTTCCTTGCGGGGTACCGATCGGTGAGACCGATCGGTGACACCGACCGGTGAGACCGATCGGTGAGACCGACCGGTGAGACCGACCGGTGAGACCGATCGGTGAGACCGACCGGTGAGACCGATCGGTGAGACCGACCGGTGAGACCGACCGGTGAGACCGATCGGTGAGACCGACCGGTGAGACCGATCGGTGAGACCGACCGGTGAGACCGATCGGTGAGACCGACCGGTGACACCGATCGGTGAGACCGATCGGTGAGACCGATCGGTGAGACCGGCCGACGTCGCCCGGCCTTGCCAAGTTGTTCGAGTAACGTTCCTTTTCGCAAATAGGTTTTTAAACCCTATTCTGCCTTGTTAAAAATATCTTGGGAATCCGGAACGCGCACAAAGGTTTTAATTAAATGCTTCATTAATTCATGGGTCGGTTAAAACCACCCAGTTCCATTAATGATGAGTCAAGCCACGTGGTCAACCCACGACTCCCTCGTCTTCCGTGGTTTTGTGTTTTCATATCAACCGTCCCCAGCACTTATAAATTAAGGGTTAGGCCGTGGTTTTCCCCTTCTTCGATCGTGGCTCTTCTGGTGAATCGGGACCGCCGCGTCGTTATCCGTAAAGTTCCGCGCCCCCGGCCTAGACATCGTTTATCTATCAACAAGTAGGGAATTTCTCTTGTCTCTCACTTTTGTGTATCATGCGTGGTGGGCGTTACTTTTTCTCCTATGGAATTGGTTGAACCAAACCCTAATGAAGATAATAAACGAAGTTCTAAAGGAAGAAGGGGAAGGGGTTGTGATCGTCGTTATGATTTATCTTGAATCATCCTTTTTTTTGTGCTGGTTCATGTTTTCTGAAAATTGAGGCCATTGGTGGTCGTTGTGTGTGCACTGTTTAATCCCCTCGTGATGTTTTAAATGGGTTGCTGAAATTGTGAACTCCTGCTGTAAAATTGGTTAACCACTATATCCGGCTGAATAATTGAAAGCACCAGGATCGGCCCTTCTGTGATAACTCCCGGTTAGAACACACGGAATTGGAAATCGTGGAGTGTGTTAAATCTTTTAAATCTGAAAATCCCTGACTTGTGTTGGTAGTGGTTGGTGGTTGTTTTCCCTTCGGGCCATTTGCTGGGATGTGGGAGGGGATGGGATCCCCTGTTCTTTTATACTCTCGGTGGCTGTGTGAATTTGGGGGATGGGATCTCCTGTTGGTATGGTTTCAGTGGTTGTGAGTTTTTATCACAAATTGGGGAGAGATCCTCTGTTGGCAGAACCGGGTGTGAGTGTTTTGGTTGATCTATGCTTTGACGTTTTCCTTGGTTATGCTTATGGTAGTTGCCCAGTAGTGCTTAAAATTAATTGAAAATTTGACTGAACGTGAAACAAGAATGGGACAAATGGTTTGTGGGCAAGGGTCGTAAATTTTGACTCGGACATTGTGGTGTTGTGTTCTGTAGGTTGGCTAGGAAAACCTAAGTTTTGGGTGAGTGTTTGTTACCTATATCTATACTTGTAGCTTTTTGTTTCTTATTCGCGCCCCACCCAAGTTGAGCACTTAGTGCCGAGCACCCCCATTTATGGGGGAAGGGTGTTTTTCCCAACACTATCCTTAGTGGCTGGTTATTAGCTCCTTTTCTGCTCCCTTTCCCGAATAGCCCAAGTACCTTCGGGCAGGCTGTGATGGCCTGAAGTCCATTATTAGCCCAAGAACCATCGGGCAGGGTGTTGTGGTGGTCGGCCAGGTGTGTGCGGCAGGTGGTTTCCCAAGTGTCTTCGGGATGAGGCCCAGGTGTTTTCGGGCGTGGCAGTGGATCCTTTATCCCAGGTGTCTTCGGGCGTAGCGGTGGTTGTTCTGGCCTAGGTGTTTGCAGGCATGGTTACATGTGACAGTTGAGGCCCAGGTGTGTGCGGGCGGGATTTGGCAGTGGGACTGCGTGTGGTTGTGGCCTAGGTGTGTGCGGGCGGGTGTGGCAGTGGGACTGTGGTGAGAATGGCGGGATTGGTACGATGCGTAGGATGTCTCAATAACCAGTGGGAAAGTGGCGCGGGGTACCCAAACATCGATGTGCTCTTATATATATATTACCTGACTTGCGTTATTTGGGGAGCAAGCCTTGGTGAGGCCTGGGATGGATAGTTTGCCTTGTTAGGTGTTTGGTTTACTCTTTTCTCACGGGACTTTAGTACGTTCCCACACTTGTGCACGAGAGTCTTGGTTTTTCCTACTGAGTGTACTTGTATGCTCACCCTACGTTTACTTTCAGGTTTCCAGGAGGACTACCAGGGCTGCGCGGGACCCTATTAGTCAGACAGTTGGAGTTGTCGCTTTTGTCGTACCTTTGTTTTCTTTTGGTATTTTACTTGAGAGCTTTCTTTTTCTTTTGTACTTGTACCTTGTTGTAAACTGTTTAAACATGCATGGGGGGCTTTATTTGGGTTCATTTATATAAACTTGTTTCTTTTCCTTTTTGGGAGGTCGACTTGTCCTTTTTCCCGATCCTATAAAATAAAAAGGGTAATGCCTTCCATTTGCGAGAACTTCCTATACCCTTGGTGCTAGTCGCCACTCTGGGACCTATTGAAGGCGGGTTTCGGGGGTCATTATCTCTCCTTCAACTTAAAGAAGGGAGGGCCTGGCAATCTACTGACCCTTCCCTCCTTTTGGTGAAGGCGGGTCGTGACAGAATGGTATCAGAGGAGGGTTGGGTTGACAGATAGGACGGAGTCTGGAGTTAGGCACAGTAAGGATTGCATGGGATGGTAAGGCAACAACGTTGGGTGACCTTGGTGCGTGAATTAGGCCAGGGAGGACCGGCTAGGACACGGGATTTTAGGGCCCCCCGTGATCCGATGCAAGGACTCTGGACCTACCAAACGACCAAGTGAGGCCACACTGATTGCAGGGTAGAGACCCTAGGAAAGGTACATGCATCATAAATGACTTGTGTTCTTGTGTTTCTGGGATGCCTTGGGAAATTAAGAATAAATTAAATCTTAATAAGTTTTGAGAACGGTTTTCTTTGCACTACTGGGCTTAGGCATTCCTTGTTTACCTTGCAGCTATGGCACCTGGAAGGCGACCACGTGTGGTACAGGCGATCGAGACTCCTGAGACTACTTTGGCCAATCGGCAGAGAGCTGATCGGGAGGAAGAGGACGACCAGTGGCAGAAGACTCTTCGAGCCTTTCAGCGACAGGCCCTCGAGAAATACGAGGGCAGCACCTCCGACATGAAGACGGAAGGCTGGCTGGAGGATCTAGTCATAGCCTTCGGCCTGATTCGGGCCCCGACGGAGTACTGGGTTCCTCTGGCTGTTAGCCAGATGCGAGGAGCGGCACGTCAGTGGTGGATGCTTCACCTGGGGAGTAGGAAAGAGTCTGAGGTTGCTTGGGTGGACTTCGAGAAGGAGTTCCGGGCGGAGTTTCTCTCCTCGACAATGAAGGCGGAGAAGAGGCAGGAGCTACTCTCCCTCCAGCAGGGGAGCATGTCCGTGAGGGAACTTGGAATCAAGTTCAAGGACCTCCTGCGTTTTGCTCCGGACCTCTTTCCCGATGAGGAGTCTCGGGCAAGACGTTTGGAGGAGGCGCTCCGACCCTCCCTCCAGTATGCTGTTACTCCCTTTACCCTTCCGACATACTTAGAGGTTCAGAAGAAGGCCGAAGTGGTGGAAAGGATGCATGCTCTAGGCGGACTGTCACGAGAAGGGATCCAGCTGGGACCATCGAAGGGAAAGGCCGTCAGCACCAGGCCTCCAGCATCGGGACCCTCCAGGTTCCGACCCGCAGGGAGCAGGCCGCAGCAGTTTCAGATTCGATCCCCTGGCCCACGTTCTTTTCCTTCAGGCTCGGGACCCCGGTGCTTCATCTGCGGGAGCCCTGGACATCTTCGGAGTCAGTGCCCCGATCGGGTGCAGTACAGCAGTGGCAGTCATCCCCAGCGTCCGCCGCAACATCAGTTCCTAGCCAGACCCTTCCAGCAGCAGCAGGGACAGCGAGCTCCCGCTCCTCCGCAGACAGACATAGGAGGGGGAGGCCGACCTCAGGGCGCTCCCCAGGGACCTCGACCAGGGCGTGGTCGGGGAGGTGGCCGGCAGCCGAGGGGCAGGGGAGCTGGGCGTGGACAATTACACGCCGCAGAAGCAATAGTTCCAGCAGGGCCAGAGGTTGTTCGAGGTACGATCAGTGTGTTTAGCACTCTTGCTTATGCTTTGTTTGATACCGGAGCTTCGCACTCCTTTGTTGCACCCAGTCTAGCCCGCGCCTTGGGCCTAGATGCCGAGAGACTCCCAGTGCCCCTGGTGTTGAGCACACCAGTTGGAGGTCAGACCGACTTGCTGTTCATTTGTCGGGGATGTAGACTGATGTTAGGGCCACATCAGTCAGTTAGGGATCTCCTTCTGCTACAGATTCAGCTGTACGATGTCATCCTAGGCATCGGCTGGCTATTTTCTGTGTGCGCCGTCATCGACTGTTTCCGAAGGAGGGTGGAGTTCTCGGGTTTGGACGGCCAACGTGTTATCTTCACCGGCGAACGGAGCAGTCCGAAGGGAAACAGTAGGGAGGAACCTCTCCTCTCCTTGTTGACCGAGCTGACAGTGGAGTCAGTAGATGCTGAGATGGTGGAGATACCAGAGATCGTCCGCGAGTTTACGGACGTCTTTCCTGAGGAGGTGACGACTCTACCCCTTCGACGCGATATCGAGTTCGGGATAGACCTACAACCAGACGCTCGTCCGATCTCAATGGCTCCTTACCGGATGGCACCTTCGGAGCTACGGGAGTTGCAGATAGAGATTGATGATCTGATGAAGAGGGGTTATGTTCGTCCAAGTGCATCACCGTGGGGTGCCCCAGTCTTGTTCGCAAAGAAGGCAGATGGTGGCCTCAGGTTGTGCATCGATTACAGGAGGCTGAATCAAGTAACGATCAAGAACCGCTACCCTCTTCCGAGGATAGATGATCTTTTCGACCAGCTGAAGGGGGCAGGATGGTTCTCGAAGATCAACCTGCGATCCGGGTACCACCAGCTGAGGGTGAAGGATAGCGACGTCCCAAAGACGGCGTTCAGGTGCAGGTATGGGCACTTCGAGTTCGTGGTCATGCCCTTTGGTGTTACGAACGCCCCAGCCGTGTTCATGGGACTTATGAACTCCATCTTTCGAGAGTACCTGGATCGGTTTGTGGTGGTGTTCATCGACGATATCCTGATCTATTCAAAGTCAGAAGAGGACCATGCAGAGCACTTGAGGACAGTTTTGGAGGTCCTCCGACAGCACCAGCTCTATGGGAAGTTGTCAAAGTGCAAGTTCTGGGCACGAGAAGTGCACTTCCTCGGACATGTAGTGTCTGAGCAGGGAGTAGCAGTCGACCCATCAAAGGTTGAGGCAATTGTTTCTTGGGTGGCACCCAAGAATGTGGCGGAAGTTCGGAGTTTCCTCGGACTGGCAGGCTACTACCGGAGATTCGTACCCAACATCTCCCGGGTAGCAGCCCCTTTGACGTCTTTGACCAAGAAGGACCAGGTTTTCATGTGGAGCGAGCAATGTGAGTCGTCCTTCAGCTACCTAAAAGAAAAACTGGTTAGTGCCCCAGTGTTGAGGTTGCCAGAAGGAGGGATGGCCTATGAGGTATTCTGTGATGCTTCAGGACAGGGCCTGGGGTGCGTATTGATGCAGCGACAAGGGGTGATCTCTTACGGGTCCAGGCAGCTACGCCCACACGAGTGGAGCTATGCCACCCATGACCTGGAGCTTGCAGCGGTAGTGTTCGCATTAAAGCTGTGGCGACATTACCTCTTTGGGGAGCGTTTTGTGGTCTTCACCGATCACAAAAGCTTGCGCTATGTCTTCTCCCAGCGTGACTTGAACTTGCGACAGCGGAGGTGGGTCGAGTTTCTCCAGGACTACGACTTTGAGATCTCATACACTGAAGGTAAGGGAAACGTTGTGGCTGATGCCCTGAGCAGGAAGCCGCATCAGGAGGTGGTTCGGGAATCTGCTAATGCTTGGAAGGCGATGGGGGAGTTGGCTGCCTTGCACTTGGATGCAAGGGTGGAAGGTACTAGAGGCTGTTTGTTTCAGATGACGGTACAGTCCTCTTTGTTGCAGCAAGTGGAAGAGTCTCAGTGGGGAGATCCTGAGGTGGAAGTGTTGCGGGATCGTGTCGATCAGGGGAACGCCCCGGAAGGATGGTCGGAGGACAGCCGACGTCGGATGCTCTTTCATCGGAGGTTGTTTGTTCCAGAGGTGATGCGTGATGAAGTCCTTCGTGAGTTCCATAGCTCAGCCTTGGCAATACATCCGGGTGTTTCGAAAATGTACCAAGGCCTGAGGGGACAGTTTTGGTGGCCCGGGGTGAAACGGGCAGTGGCAGAGTTCATGGCTATATGCCTGGTGTGTCAGCAGGTGAAGGCTGAACACCGTGTTCCTGGTGGTTTGTTGCATCCTCTAGATGTTCCCGAGTGGAAGTGGGACGACGTCTCGATGGACTTCGTCACGGGACTACCCAGAGCTCAGGGCGGGCATGATGCTATCTGGGTAGTGGTGGATCGATTGACAAAATCTGCTCACTTCTTGGCCATCAAGGAGTCAGGACCCGTGAGTACCTTAGCACAGAGGTACGTGGATGAGGTGGTGCGTTTTCATGGAGTTCTGAAAACGATCGTCTCAGATCGGGACACTCGATTCACCTCACGAGTCTGGAAGGGGTTACAGCATGCTTTTGGCACCCAACTACGCCTTAGCACTGCTTTTCACCCTCAGACTGATGGTCAGACAGAGCGGACTATCCAGACCTTGGAGGACATGCTGCGAGCATGTGTTCTGGATTTCGGAGGATCATGGGTACGACACTTGCCTTTAGTAGAGTTTGCCTACAACAACAGTTTTCACTCTACTATCGGCATGGCTCCTTTTGAGGCTTTGTATGGAAGACCATGTCGTTCACCCTTATGCTGGGCAGAGGTTGGTGAGACTGGTACTCTTGGACCAGAAGTAGTGCAGAGCACCACGGAGAAAGTCCAGCTAGTGCGGGAGAGGATGAAATCAGCTCAGGATCGGCATAAATCTTATGCCTATCGTCGGAGGAGGCCCCTGAAGTTCGAGGTGGGAGATCATGTGTTTTTGAAGGTTTCCCCTCGACGGGGGCAGCGGAGGTTCGGAAAGGGGAGTAAGCTCTCCCCTAGGTTCATCAGACCTTTCGAGGTGCTGAGGCGAGTTGGCGAGGTAGCATATCAGCTGGCCCTACCACCTCAGTTGGAGAGGGTCCATGACGTCTTCCATGTCTCCCAGCTTCATCAGTACTTACATGATGACTCTCATGTCATCAACTGGGGAGAGCTAGATGTGGGAGGAGACACGACCTTCGAGGAACGGCCAGTCAGAATCGAGGATCGCAAGGAGAAAGTGCTCCGTGGACGAACCGTCGGCCTGGTTCGTGTGTTGTGGAGACATGGCGGCCTCGAAGAGAGTACGTGGGAGAGGGAAGCACAGATGCGTGCCCAATACCCCAAGTTGTTCTAAGCTTTTAACCTTTGGTGCCTGTTGTGACAGAACGTTTGACCTTTTTGTCTATGAAATGTGCTAGTTCCTTTCCTCTGTTATGTGTGGAAAGCCCCGGCTAAAGGGAAGGGGAAACCCGACCCCTAATCAGGACGCATTAAGGTGGATGCGATTAAACCCGTGCGGGCGAGTCAGTGCCGCCCAAAGCGGATAATATTTTGACATGGGGGAGGGGAACTCCCCAAACCCACATGACCGGGCGGTTTGGTGTGGTATGTTGCTTGGTTCTTGGCAGGGAGTGTTTTCAATTAGCGGGGGTCCACTCCTAAGAGGTATCTCCGAAGATGGTTGTTCGGATCCTCTCTTTCCTTCTGGTTTGTTTTGATTCTCGGGGACGAGAATCGTTTAAGAGGTATCTGATGTGATGACCCAGACCCCCCCTTGGTCCCTTCCTTTGCCAAAAATCCGGTTTCCTTGCGGGGTACCGATCGGTGAGACCGATCGGTGACACCGACCGGTGAGACCGACCGGTGACACCGACCGGTGAGACCGATCGGTGAGACCGACCGGTGACACCGACCGGTGACACCGACCGGTGACACCGACCGGTGACACCGACCGGTGACACCGATCGGTGAGACCGATCGGTGAGACCGATCGGTGAGACCGATCGGTGAGAGCGATCGGTGAGACCGATCGGTGAGACCGGCCGACGTCGCCCGACCTTGCCAAGTTGTTCGAGTAACGTTCCTTTTCGCAAATAGGGTTTTAAACCCTATTCTGCCTTGTTAAAAATATCTTGGGAATCCGGAACGCGCACAAAGGTTTTAATTAAATGCTTCATTAATTCATGGGTCGGTTAAAACCACCCAGTGCCATTAATGATGAGTCAAGCCACGTGGTCAACCCACGACTCCCTCGTCTTCCGTGGTTTTGTGTTTTCATCTCAACCGTCCCCAGCACTTATAAAATAAGGGTTAGGCCATGGTTTTCCCCTTCTTCGATCGTGGCTCTTCTGGTGCATCGGGACCGCCGCGTCGTTATCCGTAAAGTTCCGCGCCCCCGGCCTAGACATCGTTTATCTATCAACAAGTAGGGAATTTCTCTTGTCTCTCACTTTTGTGTATCATGCGGGGTGGGCGTTACTTTTGCTCCTATGTAATTGGTTGAACCAAACCCTAATGAAGATAATAAACGAAGTTCTAAAGGAAGAAGGGGAAGGGGTTGTGATCGTCGTTATGCATTATCTTGAATCATCCTTTTTGATGTGCTGGTTCATGTTTTCTGAAAATTGAGGCCGTTGGTGGTCGTTGTGTGTGCACTGTTGAATCCCCTCGTGATGTTTTAAATGGGTTGCTAAAATTGTGAACTCCTGCTGTAAAATTGGTTAACCACTATATCCGGCTGAATAATTGAAAGCACCAGGATCGGCCCTTTTGTGATAACTCCCGGTTAGAACACACGGAATTTGAAATCGTGGAGTGTGTTAAATCTTTTAAATCTGAAAATCCCTGACTTGTGTTGGTAGTGGTTGGTGGTTGTTTTCCCTTCGGGTCGTTTGCTGGGATGTGGGAGGGGATGGGATCCCCTGTTCTTTTATACTCTCGGTGGCTGTGTGAATTTGGGGGATGGGATCTCCTATTGGTATGGTTTCAGTGGTTGTGAGTTTTTATCGCAAATTGGGGAGAGATCCTCTGTTGGTAGAACCGGGTGTGAGTGTTTTGGTTGATCTATGCTTTGACGTTTTCCTTGGTTATGCTTATGGTAGTTGCCCAATAGTGCTTAAAATTAATTGAACATTTGACTGAACGTGAAACAAGAATGGGACAAATGGTTTGTGGGCAAGGGTCGTAAATTTTGACTCGGACGTTGTGGTGTTGTGTTCTGTAGGTTGGCTAGGAAAACCTAAGTTTTGGGTGAGTGTTTGTTACCTATATCTATACTTGTAGCTTTGTGTTTCTTATTCGCGCCCCACCCAAGTTGAGCACTTAGTGCCGAACACCCCCATTTATGGGGGAAGGGTGTTTTTCCCAACACTATCCTTAGTGGCTGGTTATTAGCTCCTTTTCTGCTCCCTTTCCCGAATAGCCCAAGTACCTTCGGGCAGGCTGTGATGGCCTGAAGTCCATTATTAGCCCAAGAACCATCGGGCAGGGTGTTGTGGTGGTTGGCCAGGTGTGTGCGGCAGGTGGTTTCCCAAGTGTCTTCGGGATGAGGCCCAGGTGTTTTCGGGCGTGGCAGTGGATCCTTTAGCCCAGGTGTCTTCGGGCGTAGCGGTGGTTGTTCTGGCCTAGGTGTTTGCAGGCATGGTTACATGTGACAGTTGAGGCCCAGGTGTGTGCGGGCGGGATTTGGCAGTGGGACTGCGTGTGGTTGTGGCCCAGGTGTGTGCGGGCGGGTGTGGCAGTGGGACTGCGGTGAGAATGGCGGGATTGGTCCGATGCGTAGGATGTCTCAATAACCAGTGGGAAAGTGGCGCGGGGTACCCAAACATCGATGTGCTCTTATATATATATTACCTGACTTGCGTTATTTGGGGAGCGAGCCTTGGTGAGGCCTGGGATGGATAGTTTGCCTTGTTAGGTGTTTGGTTTACTCTTTTCTCACGGGACTTTAGTACGTTCCCCCACTTGTGCACGAGAGTCTTGGTTTTTCCTACTGAGTGTACTTGTATGCTCACCCTACGTTTACTTTCAGGTTTCCAGGAGGACTACCAGGGCTGCGCGGGACCCTATTAGTCGGACAGTTGGAGTTGTCGCTTTTGTCGTACCTTTGTTTTCTTTTGGTATTGTACTTGAGAGCTTTCTTTTTCTTTTGTACTTGTACCTTGTTGTAAACTGTTTAAACATGCATGGGGGGCTTTATTTGGGTTCATTTATATAAACTTGTTTCTTTTCCTTTTTGGGAGGTCGACTTGTCCTTTTTCCCGATCCTATAAAATAAAAAGGGTAATGCCTTCCATTTGCGAGAACTTCCTATACCCTTGGTGCTAGTCGCCACTCCGGGACCTATTGAAGGCGGGTTTCGGGGGTCATTATCTCTCCTTCAACTTAAAGAAGGGAGGGCCTGGCAATCTGCTGACCCTTCCCTCCTTTTGGTGAAGGCGGGTCGTGACATGAGTTCTCTTTTTTTACATTTTTATTAGAACAGTCAACATCTAAATAGATACCCAATCCCATTATTTGCAACACCATTCAGATACCTGGTTTTGAAAGGATTTAGAGATGATCAATTTTATTTTCTATTTTAATTATTAAACTAGAATCACATGATTATAGTAATTTTATTTTTTCTAATGTGGTAACTACAAATGTATTTTCATATTATTTTACCCAGGCGAATTCACTACAAATTTTAGTGTGAATATGTCTGTTAAAATATTTATTTTAAAATATTCTTAAACACCTACTATTCTATACAATATATGTCACCCAATTATATTATTTTGTTGATTAGGTTCTATCATTGATCTTATTTACCTCCCAAATAATACATTTCAAAATTAAATTATCCACAATATAAGTATTGGAAATTGGAAAAAAAAATTAAATTGTTTTCATCAACTTGTCGAAAATTATTGGATTGGATGTCCTTAAAAAGAATAGTTTATGTGAATCATGAGGTAATAAATGGAGGGTTATTTCATGGTGTATTTAGGATCTCACGTTTATTTTTTTATTCATATCTTGAGAGTGTTTTGTATGCTTGACCACAATTTTTTTACAAATAACATCCATTATGCTTCCTCAGAAAGACAGTAATTACATATTATATATCACTAATTATTTATAAAATTCCTCATGGTTCAAACTATTTAATAAAAAGTATTTTTTTACCTTATACATAAAACAATAATTACTAATGTAAGAAATAATATGTTATGAAAAATCAATAATAATATGTCATAGAGTTTTACACATTAATTTTAACCTAATACATTTTTAGGCTCTTTTTCATCAATTATTTTTAAACATTGTTTATTATATGAAATAATCCCTTATTATATATAATAGAATCCCTATAAATAACTATCCCATTATCTAATAGTGGATATTTTGAATTAATGAATTAATATATAGATATTGAATATGTCTTTATGAATATTCATTAAAACTCATTTTAAATATCACCCTAGAACATATAGGTATAGTGTAATCATAGATTAGATAAATAATATTTTACAACATTTTGCGAATATTAAATTAGTTTACATTTTACATGATACCCATTAGACACATAATACATAAAAATTTTATTTATAACCTATTATATTGCTATATATATGAATGGGTAAGATCAAATGCTTAGTAAGGTTAGACATAAGACATGAGGATCAAAGAAACTAAAAGGTAATAAAATATAAATGTGGATATTATAACATAATAATGGTTTATTAACATAAAATAATTAAATATTACAAAATTAATTATGTTTTATTGATCAATAATCATGACATAATTATTGGATCATTACATAATACATGAGAAATGGGGGTATGGAGAAATATGTCAATAAATATAAGCCATCATAACCAATATACATCACCTCATATAGTAATGTGTAAAAAAACATTAATATAAAAAACTATCATATAATTATTATATCCAATAATACATTCATATATTAATGGTCAAGGTTAAACAAAAGTATAAAAAAGTTAACATGGGATAACCATCGTATCCCATAACAGTTTTGACATTGGATAAACACCATTACCCCATCCCAATATGATGAGATATAAAACACTTTACAATGAATTTTAGGGATATAATGTAATAACATATAACCTAATGATAAACCATATATATATTCACTAAAAAAATTAAAAAATTAATAAATCTATCATAACTCAAATAATTAATGTGTGGAAAATGAGCTCTATAATTATTTACATAAGGAATGATACTAAGCTATGAAGAGGAGTATGTATCACGGTATCATTTAAGAATATATTAAATTTTTTACTTGATGGAATAAAGGATATTTAAATAAATTAAAATAATATTATGGAAGGATTATATTATTTCTTTAAAAAATTATAAGATATAACTATTTTTTAAAATATTTCTATAATATAAAATATCTTACAAAAATAAATTGATAAAAATTTCATTTTAAAACAGAAATATTTTTAAATTATCCGTGTTATATAAATTTAATTTATATTATTGGATATATATATATATATATATAACAAGAAAAATAATATTGACTTAGAGGATATTTATAATCAACAAAAATGAATATAGAAGTTTGGAATCACATAAGAAACATCGGTTAAATAATGAATGAATGAGATATAAGATGGTAAGAGAACATATATAACAAAAAATAAATTGGTAAAGAAAATATATGGGGTTTTATAGATATGGAATATAATATTTCTCTGAATGGGGATCTAATAATAAATAATCTTCACTTGATGATGAAAATGGAAATAAAACCCAAACATTCACTCTTAACTTAATTAAATTTATTTAACCACATTTTCTTAAAAAAATAAAAATAAACATAAATATATTTAAAACCATATTCATATATAATCATTTATAATATTAAATTATAACCACTTGTTACAATTCTATAGTAATTTACTGTTTATTTTCATCAATAGATATTAGAAATTCTTTTTATTTCACATTAGATCCATAAATATGGTTTCATCACTTTTTATTTAAATACATTTTCATAAAAACTGTATTAATAATGAAATCATAATTATAGTGTTTTTATTATTTACATATTTACAATTTTATATTAGTGAATTTATTTTTATAGTTTTCGAGATTGGAATCCATGATGAAAATTTTAATTTTAATTTCTGATAATAATGTGATAATTTATACTGATCCTTTATTTTTCGATTAACAAAAAAAATTATATTAATTATATTAATAAATTATTATTAAAAATTTATTCATGTATTAATTCCGATTAACCAATTCATCATCGGAAAAATCATGAATGTATGACATCATTAATGGTGGTGGTAAAATTGACCCCAATAACAAAATGTTTTACTGATGAATTCATAGGTGTATAAATTAATATAATGAAAATATAATTTTATCTGAATCATAATGTTTAAAATATTATCTCATTATTGTTGATAATGATATTAGAAAATCATATTCTTGAGAAGTTAGTTAAAAAATATTTTTAAAAATAGGGAACTTATATTGATAAATTTCATCTGTGAAAGAGGTTCTTCTGGAACAATGGATTTTGATATTTTAATTGGAACCATATGATATAAAATTTATTATAAAGACATATGAGAGAAATATTGATTTTATATTAGAGGTAAAATCAATGTAAAATTGTGGATTTTCAAGGTTATATAAGGGGATATTTTATATGAGAGTTCTGAGAGTCATTTTCATAATTATATATACCTTAATGTGTAAGGAAATTTTTTTTACATGGAATGTGGTTCCAAAGATAAAAATAGTTGATATTATTTATGGATCCAATTAAATAGAAATTTATATATATTTATAATATATTTTATATAATTTTCCATTGTTTATCCATATTACATCATTTTCCCATTACCATGACAATTAAAATTTTATTTTGGAATTTTTTATATAATGAAATTGCCATTCATAACAAATTATGGAATAGTGAATAAATATTTAAGTAAAATATTACATAATTCACTATTAAGATATGATAAATTTATCTTTTATTAAAAACATAATATATATCATCTTTAATTATTTAATTTTCATTATAATAAAATATTATTTTTAAGGCTCAAATAAAATCATAAACCAACATGAACAACCTAAAAAGATTATATATTGAATAAATCCATTGGTATGTCCTAGTAAAAATAGAATTAGTATGATATATTATTTCTATATAGGCTTAAATAATTGAAAATTTATTCCATTCTGGTTCATCATTGATTTTATCATCAAAACTGAAGGATGTCAAATCATAAATAAAAAATTACTTCCCAATTTCAATCTTCCCCTCATTTAAACAATGAAGAAAAATTATTCCTGAATATATATCAATTAATTTTATATTTTAACGTAAATAAAATGAATATTAATATTAAATATATTTTTTATATTCCCCTTAGAAATTAATGTGAAAATCTATTCCCACCGTTTCTTCTATGGTGTGAATCAACAAAATGAACATGGGAATTAGTTAGGATTATTCATTTTTCTAATTCTTAGTTTTCTATTAATTCATAATTTTGATTTTATATTACAATGAAAAGATAATTATCTAGGTCAACTTTATTATGAATATAATTTATGTGATTTAATAATTGATAACATTGATTAAATTGACTATAAATTATATCGTTTTCGTTAATTATGAGACCTTTTTGCTTCAATACACACTCCAGCTCATATAAAGAGTGATACTTCATGATCTATGGACATAGTTTTCCTAATGATATGTTTTTAATTGGATAATTTAAATTTGGAAAAACCTTTTGATGGATAATTTATTTCTTTTTAACCAGAGCCGCATTAGAGGCATAAAAAAATATAGAAAAATGACATTAAAAACATTAATTTTCTTGTTTCATATAAATTAATAATTAAAATAAAATTAAAATAAAGATTTGCATAATCATAATTTAAAATTAATTACATATTCGAAAGTAATAATTATATATATAAATATAAAACATAAAACACATTAAAGAAAGAGTTATATAAAAAATATAACTTTTTTAAACATTGATTAATTTTAGTAACATCCCCATAAAATTAATTGTTTATCATCTATCCATTTAATTATATAAACCCATTAGTATTAATATATATAAATAAAATATTAAAATATATAAAATAATTAATTAATAATGAAAATAATAATATGTAACTTATAATAACATAATATTACTACAAAAAATATATTATAATTTTATTTCAATTTTTTTGTGAATTTTATTATTTCATATTTATTAATAATTATTAAACAAAATAAAATTACATATTGAATACATGAGTACCAATGAAAACATACCAATGTCAATATATCAAATAAACAAATGTCTAATTACTATAAATATAATTTTTATATTTAATTCATATATATATATCCTTATAAACCAATTCATCATATTAATTTAATTAAATCTATAAATTTTTATTATATTTGTTATAGTTATCCTTATTTCAAAATTTTGGCTATGTTTATGATATTGATTAGAAATTTTGAAGGTAAATATTTTATGTTCATGGAATTTTTATTTACATGGATATTTATTCCACTTTTTCATTTCTTGTGTTTCTCTCATTTTGAATTCTCACATTTGTTTAATATTTATCATTTATTGTAAAATTTTATCTTAGAAATATATAGTATCTATCATTTTAGTTAAATGTTTTATGTGGAAAAAGATTTTATTGATAGTTTTTATTTAATTTAAATTTAAATATATAAAATTAATGTGTATTAAATCAAATATCTGTGTTCAATGGATACATATGAGGATGTATCCACAAAAAGGTTCATCATCATTAGGCATAATGAATGAATCATAACTTTTTTATTATCAAAAAAACATTTGATGAAAAATTGAGAAACTACTAGTTCTATACAATAAATTTAAATTAAATCATAAAATAAGTTATCCTAGATCAATACTATAGGAACATTCCTCCCAAGTGATTACATAATTATTTAAATCATCTAAATTTTACCCACCACTCGGCAAACTACCCCATGAAGGGTTTCACGGGACTAGATCTCATGGTAGAGACATACCCTCTAGAACTTCCAGGGTCATACCCTCTCAAAACATGATGATAATGATGCTCTATATAGGGATAATACATCAACGGAAATAAATAATCCTAACGGTGTGTCTTAATATGATTTTTAGTCTTAGATTTATATAAAGGCCCTATCATAAGGGTCCCCACCAAAACTATAATTTCTTAATACCTGATATATTTTTGATTACAAAAATTATTTTTTCTATTATCTATATTAATTCTTCTTGAAGTTGTTGAGAATATCTTTGATAATCACAAAATCACCCATCCATTAATAACACCTAATAGTATTAGTAAAATAAATAATGAGTTTTTAGGTGAAATATAACTATTTAAAAATGATTCTCCAACTTTTTTTCTTGCAAAAGAAGTTTGAACTACCCAATAAACGTTATAACAAATTAAAACATTTATATATGATATTTCTAGTTGAATAGAGTCAATATCCAACCTTCATTATAAAAGATTATATATTAGATTATAAAGTGTTATCCACATTTATATTCTATCATTATCATGTATAGGTGACTTATCAATGAAAAATTATAATATATATAATAATATCACAATATAATATTCTCCATAGCATTCCAAATTTTCTATAGCCCACGGAACAAAAATAGATCTTCTATAGTTAAAGATGAATACATAACTACAATAAGAAAACTATAACCCACCAACATCAAACATAACTAAGAAAAATTATGTATGACTAGTAGCACATGAAAATTCATGTATCATATTACAATTTTTTCAAGACAATATATTCTATTTGGAAGTAATTATAGAAGAATAGTAGTATGAAAAACATAGACCTTTAATTCAAAATCTCAAGGATGTCGTATTTTTTTACTAAAATAACATAGTGATTTTTCATATCCCCAATATATAGATAACTATCATAAATTAATTTTCCAATTTATATTTTCATAAATAAAATAAAAAGATAATTTTTTCATCTTTTTTTATAAATGAAAACAATGTTAGATTCTAAAACAATAAATCATTGTGAACTGGTATGACATAGTCTCTTGAGATAAACCTACCATATGATCAATTACATGTAATATTTGAAGAAACACTTCATCATAAATTATCTACCATACAGATCATATAAAAGTACCCTAATTTATAATGAAATTTATCTGAAATACAACAATATCCAGAGGAAATGTTACTATGATCCACAATGAATAATATTTAGTAAAGGTAGATATTGATTGGATGGATTGTAACAATATGTGTGTCCAACCAAATTGTCAATCAAGTAGTTGTATAAGATTATACCACTAAATAAAATAGGATATCTAAAATTCCATATCCTAGAACATAATAAAAATATTGAACACACCCTAATCTAAAAATGTGTGGAATGAGTAAGAAAGAACTTAATATTTTAAATTGATATGTGGGAAAATAACTTTCCATTCAACCTCAAAAAATTATAGGATATTTCATTGAATCATTAGAGAATATGTTTTTGTAACTATAAGACAATATATAATTTAAAGGAACATATTTAAGATAATATACCATTTATATTAATTTATATATGATAATGGGATATATAATCCTTGATTGTTTCATTCAATTTCTCTTTTCAAATGATTTGTAGAAAATATCTTTGTATAAAGAGGGAATAAATATTTATATTTTACATTCCAGTTAGAAAACTCTATTAATGAATGGTTAAATGGAATTAATATCTATGATATAACTCATATAAATTTTATGATTATATTACCAAAATTTATACTATTCATGCACAGACATTCATTTGGTCATGAATGAATTGTCATACTATATACCCAATTACCTTTGGAACTCCTTAAGAAACCCACTATATGATAGAACCTTTCATGATCCTTCATAATAAATGAAAATAAATAATTTCTGTACAACGCAAACCCCTAGGGATCATACCATGACTACCCCAATCCCACCTCTAAAAGGAAAAGTGTTGGTGACTAGCACCAACTAGAAATATCCAAAAATGGTAGTCATTAGCCTAATGTACAAAAATAATGAAATATTATCAATTCATATAGAATTATGAAAATTAAAACAACCCAAACTAATAAATATATACATATATATCTCATGATTAGTGTATAATAGTAAATTACTAAAAGAGAAAAATGTTCCAAATACAAGTCCAACCAAAAGATGTTGAGAGTCTAACTCCCTCAATGGGATATGAATAAAATCAAATGAAATCAACCGAAAAACAGATATATCTATCAAGACCAAACTACTCTCCATGTTCTTTCTATCATTATAGGACACCGTCAAAAGATTCATTTTCTGCATTAGACATAACACATATTGGTGGATCCCATGAATTTTTTAGTATAAAATACCCAATAAGACACACATAAAATAAAATACAAAAAGAATAATTAAAATTCATATTAATAATGATATAAAATTAAATTTATAATGGAGAAACATCCAGATATACTCAAGGACACTACGACACTAGGTTGTTATAACCAACTATCAACCTCATTATTATACTCGATGTAATGCTTGTTCCATTAGAATAAACACCATGTGATATGAAATCACAAAAAAACTAATCTATAAGTTGTATAAAATTTATACCATACCAAAAAAGATCACTAGACTTAGAATAACCTGAAACTTAGATATGGGGTCATAAAGATGACCGTAGGGGGATTCTATGAACCCCATCTGGATAATCCTGCTATAAGGTGGATTGAACTCTAACCTTTCCATGAATCGTAATGAAAAGTATTTCTATATGGAGGACCAAACTACAAGTACATAGAGGTAAAAATAATTCCTTAAACTCTAACGTTGGTAAAAAATGATATTGGATCACACTCTAGTCTTAGGAAGGGTCCCTATGAACTCTATCTAAGACTAGTCATCTTTATGAGATCAGAATACTTTGTTGAGAATGAAACTACACAAAACATCGTTGAGTTTATCAAATATTGGATAAAACTCTCAACATAATCTAGTCCGATCCGAATAGAATAAGATCTCTATGCTAACTCTAAATGAGTAGAAAACATATAAATACATTAGATGGTGTGTATCACATAAAATAGATCATCCATTGTAGTGATGCCTCACTCAGAAAGAAAATCCCCATATAAATGGAGTCTAGGTAAATTATATCGACAATATAGACCGATCAACACCCTACCCATGTAACATGGCCAAGATAGGGTACCAATGGTCATTCCAATTTGCACCTAGCATTATCTTTTTCTAAGCCCATGTACTATTGGATGTGTGTATGTACCGATATCAGGTACACATCAGGCCTCTAGGGAATGGTTGCATGGTTTTTGACATGGTCACATGGAATGTGATATCTAACTCAAAATGAAACCATAGTGTGGTGGCAAGGGGTTCCCTGACAGTGTGTAACACCATATTTCACATCGTATAAAATGTTATTTTCCACATTCATCGGCATCTTCCTCCACATCATCCAATGAATCACCCATGCCTCTATTTTTTTCATGGATCCATTGATTAATGGTTATTAGACCCATTCCATCATCGATCATCAGGATCTAGGATTCAATTTTCTTGGATGAAAACCAACATCACGCATTCTTCATCCATTATAGATCAAAACTGGGAAGTATAGTAAACCCAAAATCCATCCAATCCATCTCTTGTCTTTATATGTTTTCACCTCACCTTGATTAAATCCTGGATCATGGACCACACTCATGGTATCGGTATGTTTCTTCATCCAATGGTTGAGAAAAGATCAAATACCTCTCATTTGTCGAACCACATTCCAAATACATTTCACAAGAGGAATATGAAAAAATGGAGTGGATCCATACTTGTTTAAAATATGTTTTACAAACCACAACATTTTTTCATATGCAATGAATCTATTTTTGAATAAATAGATAGAAGAAGTGTGAAATAAACAAAATGGGCTATTTAAATCCATCGATTTAATCTACTATCAATATTAGAGTCTATTTGGTTCATGGAATTGATTCTCTTTCAATTGGGATAAATGAAAGTGTTGAAAAACAACAAATCATACATCCTAGCTTGATTGTGTGTCAATTGGAAAAAAAGAATGGTCTTGTGTTGTTGGTTTTTATGGGATCCAAAAACACCTATTATACATTAATCCTTATCTGATTATGATATAATGTTGTCAACCAATAACACTCACCTATAACGTTCCTCTATATCTAATAGTTTTGGGGAAAACATGATATTCGATCATAATAATATATTCAGAGAGAAATTCAGTTCCTACATTAAATAAAATAAATTAAGAAATTTTGTTAATTTATTATAATAATTTTGTGCTTGCAATGAATTTTAATAGTTTCTTCACATTCAACAAAAGTGTTGTCTTTCCTAGGGAAATATCATGTTCTCAACATAACGATGACCTCAATTTTCTTTTTTGAGACATCAATTCAGATTTATTTCAATTTTATCAAAAAAAATGTGCGTGATGTTCAAAATTTTAAAATATTTTGAAGTATTAATTATAGGAACTTTGAGCTTTAGAATCTCACATTAGCTAAACACATGTCTCTGAGTATAATTCATGCAGTAATCAAAAGTAATTCAATAAAATTCTCTGTGATTATATTCTCCAAACCTTAAGAATTTTTCATGAAATGCGGACATCATTCTCAAAATTATGTGGTTATTTGGATCACATTTCGGTATCCTACTCCTAGTTCATATCCTAAATATTCACATGCTTCCACAAAACATACACTATGAGAATCGATCTCCACCAAAGTCTTCTCTCCATCAGTTCCTCGATCTCCCCAGATAATCATCAATGGTAGATTAATCCTTTGTTTCTATCTCACCCTAGTTGATATCGTGATATGTGTCTTTCATGTACCTCATCTATGGTATAAGGATGACATCATGTACATGGTACAACTTTGAAAAAATATAGAAGTGGTAATCCAACACATCAACTCTAGGTAGTACTTTAAAGATAAATTGAATTGCAATGATAACATATCTTCTCTATGTAATTAATATAATCAAATTTTATGTGAGGCCATTAAGAAAAAATGGGCTCCCTCCTAACACTACTTAGGTATCCATCATCGGTCATCATAAGACATGTGACAAATATATGGAGTTACCATCCACTCATGGATGATATGACCCTTCTCTGTGGTAGCACACACCAACTCTTTGCCCCTGAGTTCTTACTCTCCTGAATCAGACCAACAATGTGTTGACCTAAAGATCCACCCATAAAAATCCTCCAATGGTGAAATAATAATGGTGGAATGGTATATTATGTTGTATTAATAACCCAAAATGAATAAACAATAGTCTCAAATATGACCAATGTCTAATAGTCAATCCCACAATATGTCATCCAAGACCTGAATTTTCCTCCCAAAATAGATGTAATTATGGGGATGAAACATCATTCCCATGTGCAACTAGGCCAAAAGGACTTCTATAATCCTCTTCATAATCATGTTGTGAAATGAGCATCATGGGATGAAACAATCATCTAGGTAACTCCATGGGTGATTAACTATGTCCATCATCTAGAGTCTTCAAAATCTCTCTACTGAGATTTTCTCTGAACTATCTAGGATGTTGTCCCACATGGTGAATGAGACAAAGAACACCCAAATTGTCTTGTTTCTTCTTGAAATACATGGTAAAATATCAATGATTTTTGGGATATCCCATCCCACATCCACTCTAGCACCTCAAGGGGTTAATGTAAACCTTCTATACCAAATTTATCATCCTCCACATGATTAAATGCGAGTCATAGAGAGAAAAAGACTACCACACAATGATCAATTCATTGTAACCAAAAAAATATTTGAAGTCCATGAAACATTATTTACACACATGGATGTGCCACCAAATGGGATGTATGAAACTCTCTCTTCACCACCTCCCACAACTCCAATAGGATAATCAGCTATCCTATAAATATTATAATGTTCTCCCCACTTTCATAATGTCCATTAGTAGACCTTATAATATATATCCAATCATGTATGGTCTCAAAATCATTATCTCCAAAATTATAATCCCTAACACATTGTAATAGTGATGGGTTAACAAACATCGACTGATGTTATGAAGCACCATACTAGTTCACTAAGGAGAACTATAATGAGGCTATTAGATTACACACATTATACAATAACTCAGAAAACTAAATTTTTCCAAGTGAATATACCACATTATTACCCATCCCTAGTGTATTGAAATATCAATGTCATATTCATAATGGATCATTAATCATTTCCTCAATCTCAGGTTAAGATACTTCTAATATAAGATATTCTTGATACTCTTTGGGTTAGACTAAATAATAAATAACACTACCATTAAGTAGTTTCAGTATATATTAATTTTAAAAAATACATCTACTAAAAGAAGATCATGAGTAATATATATATTCACTTATAGTATCAAATATGATAACCATTATGATATCACAAAAAACCTATATATTAAAACTCAACCATGCCCATCACCTAATTCACAACCAAACACTACTTACTTACCCCATCCTATTTCATTATCATGATGGGTGTGATCATTAAACTATGTATCCCCTCTGGAAAGCAGTACCAACACATTTCTATCCACATGAAAGGATACCACTTTTTTGTCAACAATATAATGGTTGTATCCACTATATATAAATTTGGAATAATCCTCTAATAGTACCCCACCAAAACCATGGAAGCTCTGTACATCAGTAAAAAAAATTCCTATTTCCCATAAAATAACAACCTCAATCTTCATTGTGTACACTTCTACTTATACCTAAATTGTGTCATGTCCTAGGATGTGAACCTTCAGAACCAAAAAAATAAAACATTGTGAGATTTCAATAAGGACAATAAACTCAATGTGTTTCATGGACTATCCGCATGTGTTTCTCATGCTACATTTGGACATTGAGGACACTATGACATCTTCAATAGAAGACAACTTGAAATGATCTTTTAAATTATGAAAGATATAGTTCAGGAGTCCTATGAGAACTTATAGGAAAATATTCATGAATATGGGAATAACCAAATACATATAGTGGTCATAGTGACATTTGAATGATGTTATCATAATTTTATGGTCTTATATCTATAGATGTTGAGATCCAAATATGATTTCAACCATCAAGAAATATCACACCCTTCTTAATTGATCAAAATGGTTATCGATACCCATTAGTGGATATATATTCTTCATGTTTACAAAATTAAATCCCCTAAAGTCCACATAAATCCACAATCTCTCTTCCACCTTCCTGGAGAAAAAAACTAGGGCTACCTTGGGGGAACACAAGGTCTCAAAAATTAAATCTCCTACAATTCCCCCAACTATACCCCTATCTCATGATGCTCTATTCGAGTTATCCAATATGATGATGTAGCTATCGAGGTTATCCTATTGTGAAAATCAATGCATTTATATACCTCTCATTAACGTGGTAATCTTGGATCATCATAGGGAAAGATGTCCTCCTACTCCAGTACCACCACTATAAAGAACTAATATCCAATAACATTAACTTATTTAAGGGTCATTCTATATATATTGTGACTAATCATGTACACTCTCATATGAATGAGACATTCCTTCTCCTCCATAGTGTCTGTTTCACCCAAAAAGAGAAACCTCATCCCTGACCTATTAATACACTGTATCCTCAGCCTAAAACAGTTGATATGGGTATAAACTATGGATAGTCATTACATACCCAGGATAATGTCAAAAGGCCAAATAAATAAAACAAGTAGACCCCATTCAAATACCTTAGTTACAATAATCAGATTTCACTACTAGTAGAAGTGATAAATAGCTATGTCAGAGAATCTCAACAACTCCAACCACAAGGGTTGAGCCAATGAATAATCCAGAATCTCTGAGTCTCAAACCAGAGAAATGATATAAAGAAATTTCCCTCACCTTTTTTTTATAAACACTACATTTTTCGTAGAAAATATATAGATAATTGAATCTATAATCCTAGATACATAGTGTCACTGACTCCGTTACATTGTAGATATCATTATCCCCGACCACCATCTCTTTGATCCTAGCATGGACATGCTATGGAAGGTGGTGGTAATTGGTAAAAAAATTAAATTACCTTCTACTACTCTAATGGACCTTCTACTATGTCTTCCTCTACGAGAAACACTCTAATCATTCTTATAACGATACCTAATTGTCTATAACCCATTTATTTATTAGTTTTACGACATGTTTGACAATCCAAATCAAAATTTCGATACCTGTTAAAGGAGAAACACCACTTCTATTATTTCCGGTTTGAGATGTATTAAGATACCTTAAACACTAACCCAAAGACATGGTTTCTCCTCCTGAAGTGTCTAAAAGTATTGGATTCTTATGATTCAAATTGAAAAACTATAGCCTAACTGTTATATATATGGTCCCAACATCCATCACCCACTTTTAGCACACTATCTTCCATGATCTATCCACTTCTAATGCTCGCTGAAGAACCCAAATATTGGTTAGAGTGTATAGGGATAACACTGAATCCATGATATCATAGTGTAATCCCTTCTCAAGTAGTAGTTCTCTAGAAAATATATATGAATCCATATCCATGGTTTTTCATGAGAGTTCAATAAACCTTATCAAGTACTCCACCGGGGTCAAATAGCCATAATGATGATATAGATCCACATGTATGTGTACTGATCACAAAATGGATAGATAAAAATCCCCCTTTATGATATTATTTATCTATAACTATGAAGTGATCTATTTCATAATTTTATTGAGTTACTAAACTCCCCCATATCCATGAATTTATCAGGATACTACTCACTATGTTGACCACCCTCAAAACAATAGTCATATTCACAGGGCTGAAAACTTGAGTGACAGCCAATATCCATTCCTCAGACACCTAGGGGTCAAGTTCACCAAGAAACATGGCATATTTCACACTCTTTATCTCTTCATGTGGACTTACCCTACATAAATCATCAATATGGAAATAATGTTCTATGTAGTTCTCAAATAGTGGTGGTATAAATGGTAAACCACACATGGGATCTATCTCTAGAACAAGCCCCATTTCAAGAGCCTATTCATTTAGAAGATCATCACCATGATCAAAAAGTAGAATCAAACCCATTGACATTGTAGAAACATCCTTTAATAAACATCATATACCATAGCTATTGTATATATAGGGATATTACATAATAAGGGCATGAAAATAAAAAACAATTTTCATATCAGGCATGTACTAATAACATCCCTCAAACAAATTTCAATATGAACTTATTTGAATAGTTGTTCCTCATAGTCATTGTTTATGGATTCATTGGATACTGAAAAATAGTGCAGTCCATCACCCTAAAATACAAACCCGAAAAACATTACACAGTAACCCCAAATAAATCTCAAATACCCTAGTGGTAGTGTATAATAGAATAATTTGATACAAATCTCTCATGGCCCAATTTATCGAGGTCCATACTGTGACAACTCAATTACTGGCACTAATAGACTAGTGGATGGTGACCAGGGGCATGTGACTAGTGCCGAGTAAGAATTTCCCACAAATGGGATTCATTATCCAAATATACCGGTATGAACCCAAAAATATGTAATCCCACATAATATTTATATATAAAATAATTTAAACCAATGAAATAATATAACAATAATAAAAAAATCATAGTATGATATTAAATTTCTCAAAAGTGAAAAGGGGCCCAAATACTAGCCAATCCAGAATTTTTAGAGCATACACCATGCACAAAGGGGGTGGACAAAAATAAAATGTAAGCTATTGGAAAACAATTTGGCATGAAAACATTAATCTATAGTCCACGTGAACCCAATCCACCCTAAAAACCATCAATGGGGAAATCATCGATATAATACATTATTTGTGTTGGTAGAGCCCATGTAGGAGTGGGTATAATAATAACCACATCATCAACCTGAAAATACTAAGCATGGAGAATCAAGAATAGTTATATAATAATAATTATATGGAAATAAATATATGGTAGAGAAACACCTAGATATAAAGAGGTAGGAAAATACACCACTAGGTGGTCACAACCATCTTCCAACCATAGTATGTAGATCTAATCAATGATCATTCTAAGAGAATCAACCCCACGAGCCATGTCATCTCAAGAGACGTTCACCAAAGAGTTGAATATGATTGGACCCATCCCAATAATGATCAACGGTCCCAAAAGATTTAGATACTCAGATAAGGGGTCACTCCTAAGACTAGTTGGTGATCCAAGAAACCAATCTAGACCAACCCACTACATACGAGTTTATATTCTAATGTTTCTATGAACCCTTCCAATAAATTCTACTAGATGGAGGATCAATAACCTAAATAATGTGGTCAACCAAATTCCACAAACCTCACATAAGGTGTAAAGATGATTGAGGATCACACTACAACATCATAGTGGGACACTACGAACTATATCTGATAATTTTATACTATAGGGGATCGAAGTCCATAGCTATGGACATAATTCAAAACTACATCGTCAATGGTAAGAACAATGAGGAAAACCACTCAACTGACACAGGTCTAAAATTTGGGCATGAAGAGCTCTAAGATTCCTCTAAAAAAGTACATGTCATCCATCAATCATCCTATATCAACTAATCTGATTTTTCCTCACAAATCATATAATTTTCCATATAAACATCATGAGGGTAGAGTACATTGTGTTTAGAGATAACTCGAAAAACTATCAATGTTTTATGGCCACGACCGTGTACCGCTATCCATTACTATATCCACTTGTCCGTGTCAATTTTCGAGAAAATATTGTCCTAGATATGTGCATGTAATAATTCAAGGTACATGTCATGCCAATTGGTAAGGGTCACATTGTGTGTGACGGGTTATCATAGTGTTCGTTATATAACTCTAACAGAAACTATATCACCTTATCCGTGGGTCCTACATGGCATCTAAATATGGATTAAATCTTATGGAAATAGATATGTTATATATCAATCAAAATCCTCATTATAATCATCCCATGTATCGACATTACCAATATTCTTTTCCTAGAATCACAGATCATTGGTCTTCTGACCATTTCCATCGGCAATCACTAGGATCCCGGTTTTGATATTCTTAGAAAAACCATATCGTCCAGATATCCTTCACCACTTCATGTAAAAACATTGATGAACGAGAGCCACAAATTACACTTTTTCCTCCTATGATCATCCCCCATTTTCATTGTTCCATTATTTTGTCCATAACTGTAAACCAAAAAACTTATACCCTTCCATTTCATCGAAAAATGGTCATGATATTATCAAAAACCAAGTATCTGTCAAATCACCACCGGATGATATTTCCAATGATGGGTATGTGAATAAAGGGTTGGGGGAGGGAAGATTTTCATCATCCATCAAAAGAGAGGAATGAACCTTGCCTTTTTTATTTTTTTCCTTGATCCATTTTCTTAGAAATAGTTAAATGAATAATAAAATAAAAACAATTAACATTTTAAATCCATCAATTTATTATACTATTGACACACAAATTTATTCAGTTTATTGAATTGATAAACATTTCATGAATTTAAAATAATGGTATAAAAAAATAATCCATCTTATATAGTGCTTGGATCAACCAATAATGAATAATGTCCATGTGTTTTCATCCTTGGAGAGATCCATGAATTCTTCTCATGTGATGATTCTCAATTTGATCATGATATTTTGTTTTATTAAATGAAAATTATCCTCTAATGGTCGGAATGGTATCCAGGGGTAAGTGGATAACATTATAGTCTATCATTACCATATATTTAATGAATAAGTAGGTCTCTCTATTAAATAATATAAATTAAATCATTTAATTTATTTGTTTTAATAATTACTTGCGTGTGAAAAATTTCTCACATAATCCTCATGTAGAAAATGGTTATGTTTAACCTATTATAAAACATTTATGTTGAATAATATGGCTCCATAAAATTTCTGATGTATGACCCTATTCGGGAGTTATTCCACATTTTATGGGAATTTATGTCACCATGATGTTTAAATATGTATTATAAAAAAAAATAATTACTAACATATTAGTCCTCAGAATCTAACGTTGTCTCATTAACAGTCTGCAAAAATAATCTATATAATATAAAAAATTTATACATGTAAAATCTGAGTAACTACAAAAAATAATAAGTGGGGGACCCCCTTCATGTACCAAAAATAACAAAAAAATCATTATAATTTGTCTCCACATTGATGGAATGAGTAGTTTCTAAATTTCTATCATGTTATTCAATTAATTTATCCACTAAAAATATATAATATTAGGTAATTTATATCATATTTATTTTATTATGAGATTTTGGAAATTAATTTGAATAGTGATTAATATTAATATTTTATTTATTTTATTATTTTTAATTTTCAATTGAGTTGATTTAATATTCCATATGTTATGTTTTAATGTCAGTTCAGCAGAATGAATCCCAGTATATAAAAATACTCAATAAAATTATTTCTTCTCTATAATATGATTTAAACTATAGTCCACCCTTTCACAATGCTCCGTCATAGGCCATGAACCTTGATGATGTATTTTTCTTTTCTACTTCATCATAATGTTTTTATCTTCAATTGAAAGTACATGTGCTTCAAGATTTCATCCTTACTCAAATATGACATCAACATATCAATGATAGATCCCTAATATAGGCATTGAGGATGGATAAAAATTTTGAAACTATAGTGGCCAATCCAACAAATGTCATTAGTACTCCAAAGAAAAATATCCAATGAAATTGATTATTAGAGATCAATCTCGATTGAATATTCATGACCAATCACATATCCTCAATTAATTATGTGAGGGAAAATCATAAAAAATAAAATTTTCAATTGGATTCATTGTTGTAAATTATACCTAAGTGATCATTTTAGGATACACAACAATAATTAATGTGATTACAAAGAAACAATCACCCATGCTTTTATTGGACAGAAGTATTAACCGGCCATATGTGAATCATGTTCGACCACGGAATAAGATCAGCCATGGGACTAAACATACCACAAATATAAGAACATCTTGTTGATGCCAAAATTAGGGGAGAACCAAACATCCCGAATGTATTGGGGATTTCCTTGAGACAACAGATCGCGAAGCTCCTGGAGCCCGGCGACCAGCACCAAAGAGCCCCTTCGCAACCCGCCGCGAAGCAAGGAAGCAGGAGAGCTCTACGAGCCCCTTTGACATTCGCAACCTTCTGCAAAGCAATGATGCAAGACAGCTCCATGATCCCCTTTGAGGTTTGTGACCCTCCATGAAGCAAGGAGGTGGGAAAGCTATGCGACCCCCTTTTACGTTCACAACCCACTGCAAAGCAAGGAGGCGAGATAGTTCTGCGTGTCCTTTTGATGTTTACAACCCTCCATGAAGTAAATTTAGACTTCATGCCAAGTGAACCCTACTTCATGGCACCTCTTTCCTATAAATACTCGGCTCCCCTCGAGCCTGGGGGACAGACTCTCCAACCATTCACCTTCCTATCTCCAGAATCGCAAAGCACCTCCTGCTCTACGAACCATGAGATCCTTAATGTAATTTTTCTCCATAAAGTACCTCCCACTTGGACTTAATTGAGACCCTTATACGAGAGAGATTCCTTTTGATAATCCTATGGGTCTTCATAGAGGAAGGAGGTCTCCAAGGGGACACAGGCCTTCGCGATGCACATACTCTTCACAAAGCACCCTCCATGTGCATGTAACCCAAGTGCCATGGCCGGGTCACTATGTATCACGAATCACATTTCTTCACAATGCTATTCTTTTCAAGACACCCTTGCTTCACAAGGAATTGCATTGAAAATTCCTTTACACTACATGATGGTCCTCCCCTATGAACATATGCCCTATCCCAATCCTTGGTGACTTTACATCGCGAAGCACATCCCTTTGCGGAGTCCCTACACATCATGGGGCACCAGAGTTTCACAAAGATTCTTCTTGTGAACCCCATTTCATTGAATCTCCTTTTCATGTGAGGCCCTTCTAGTTTTCACGAAGCAATTTCAATGTCCCTTGGATGATACTTCCCGTTTCATTGTGTCACCTCATGCTTTTGCGCATAGGCTTGATAACGACTGTTGCTTCATCGCATAGCCAGGCAAACATGGACCCCGCAATGGTTCAATCCACAACACCCCCTAGCCACATTGTTTCCTGTCCCTTCTCTTCACCATGGTGAAGAGGGTACCAGTTATGTATGTCCTAGGGATACAAAGTTAATCCTCCCTCATCCGAGATATAGGACGTCAAACTGCAGAGCATCATCATCCTCAGCACATGACGTTAAAATTTCTCTGCCCCCATGCATCCTATGTGGGGAAAGGGAAACCACCCTGGTGTAAGCCCACTAGCCTTTCATGCAGGAGGTATCATCCCATCCCCTCCTTTCTTCAGTTCCAAATCCCTCTCCCACATGGCATTGTCTTCACCGGGCCTCCATCATGGAGTAAGTCCCAATCCCCTGTTTCCTCTGTAGGCTACTAACGAAGCATAAGCCCTTGCTTCTTCTTTGGGACACTAACCACGTGTAAGCCCTATTTCGCTTCCCACAGACGCACCATTATCTATATGATCGTTAGCTCTTTATTGCCTCTTGTTTCTCACACCGAGCATGACTCACATGGGCTTAGAGTAAGAATAGACCATAACACCTTTGTCATCATAGAGTGTAACCCCAAACAACATCCTGAACTATGTGGACATTGATCCTTTCCAAGGCAGGGTACATAGGAAGCCTCCATGAGGTTCAATCCCACCACCCCGGTCATTCCGATCACTTTCACATCGATTCACCAACACCTTAGGCATCCTAGAGTGAATGCCCCAAACATCATCCTGAACTACATGGACATGTTCCTTCCCAAGGAAGGGAACGTAGGAATCCTCCCCAAGGTTCAATCCCACCACCCTAGTCATTCCGATCTCCTTCACATTGGTTCACCAACAACTTTGGAAGCCTAGAGTGTATTCCCCAACCATCATCATGAACTAGGTGGACATTTATCCTTTCCAAGTCAGGGTACGTAGGAGGCCTCCATGAGGTTCATGCCCACCACACCGGTCTTTCTGACCCCCTTTATGTCGGTTTACCTTCGTCCCCCATGATGGTAAACTGTAAACCCCACATAGTGGTAAGCCGTTCTGTCCTTGTAGTCAGCGGAAAGCCGTAGTGTCCCTCAATCAGCGGTAATCCATTGTACCCTGATCAGTGGTAAGTAGCTGTGTCCCCTATTCAGTGGAAAGACATTGTAATCCCCTCCTCTAGGACCTACATCTTCAATCCATCCTAGTGGTGTCAGACCAAACCAGGCTGCTAACCACACACAAGACCCATACACATCATCGGGTTGTTGTACTATGTGTACACCCCAATTCAAGATCATCACCCGACATTTCCCTCAAGAATATGTGTCTCGGGAAGGCCATTCCCCAACATAGAGGTTCCAATTCCTCCAGGTCCCCATCCAGACGTCCATTCTCATGGGCCAGCTCCTTAGGCATCCCATCACCCTTTTGAACTACGTGGACTTTGATTCCCTACCGCGAGGATACGTAGGAAGTCTCCCTGAGACTCAAGACCAACATTACTATCATCCTCATGATGGTTCCATCCCATTCTGCACCCATTTCACTCAGCACCCCATCATCCATCTTTGTTCTTATTCAGGGAACCACATCCCGATGAGGATATTTCAACCCACAAACATTAGTTTTTCCTCTAGAGGATACTTTCATATGATCCACTGTATTCAGTTTCATGATATGTCTGATCTGTCTCCACTGGATGTTAAACTTGTAGAATACCCTATGCTAAACATGGGAAGCTATGGAAAATCTCAGAGACATGCCTATCACGTATAATTCATCACATTCTACGCGGGATTCCTTGGGCTTTCACACCCTCGAGAATCCCTATAATAAAGGGAAGAAACCCAGAAGTGCCAGTGTTCTAGCGTTCAAATGTGCTAGTGATGCCCAATGTGACTACTCCCTTGACCGAAGTTTGAATCCCTGACCAAACCCTTTGGAATGTCCTAACATAGGCAGCATAATTAACTGGCGTCCATAAAAATATGGCGCCAGGAAGAGTTTAATGAACAACGTCTTAAGTCTATAAGGGAGAACCAGAATAGTTAACAAGATCCGAGGAGGAATCCATGGAAGAAAGAACCGATATCCCATCAACCCATTTCAATCATGGAGCAAGATTCCCTTAATAAGTGATAGATTCCACCATACTTTGGAATGCAGGAATGGAGGGCAAAAAAACCATGCCTATTGTCCTCAAGAATATGGACACGCTCACACCCTGGTGAAAGCATCAGAAACATAAATGTTGAACCCAATGTGAAGGATCTTCTCCTCAATATAGATATTAGTAGTTTTCGAGGCATCTATGGACTAGCGGGTCACAGATCCAGTTATCCGTCACTGGGTCCCATCATACAAATAGCGGGTAAGGCGTGAAACTCACCAGATGTTAGGGTAGTAAAACGTTGGAAATCCCATTCTGTGACATTGTCAACGTGGACCCCTATTACCAATCATGGAAGACGAGATGGTGTTGGGGGCATTGGTCATCAATTGCTTTTTTCTTTCAGCACTGATGATTTAATCTTTCTGCTCTCAGGAATCAGGTTACTACACCATGAAAGAGATCACTGTTTTCCCACTGATGCAGGAGCAGGTCTAGTGCCAACACGGCAGTCCCGCATGGATCCTCCTCTTTCGCAATGGCCTCTACACCCATGGAAATAGGGCACCCACACCCCATCTCCCCGTCTGAGGTTATTCAGTGGAGGGTAATCAAAAACCTCATGTGCTGTTACGAGGAGGTGGGGTTCATCCCTACGATCTATATGGACCACCTAGATTTGGAGGCATTTTCACCTCACTGTCAACTACACAATCAAATGCCACGTAGGGAGCCAATTCTCCCCACCCTGTCATATAACTATTTCAGGAGCCTCTCCCAGGAACTTTTTGATGACTCCCTTCCCGACGTCGACAAGGTAGGTGATGTCCGGGCCAGGCCGGTCACAATCCCATTCTAGGGACTCCCAGCGAGGGCTCCACCCAGCCGCGTCAGAGCCGCCGCCCAATATTACTAGACGAGGAGTAAGTAATCCACATGCATGACCTGTCGGCTCTGGTCTGTTCGACCTGACGCCTACGTCGGGCGCAAGCCGAAGAGGATGCCCACCATGGGGAGTCAACGTTAGAGGTTACTGTGGACCGAGCCACCACTGAGGCATACCCCCAACTCCATGGTTTTTCTGAACATGGAAATATGTAAGCCCGACCTGAATCGAGGCCCTAACTACCCCACAGGAAGGCTGGGTCGACTCTCTTGGTTGCCGTCATAGGCAGTGGCCGACACGGACTAACCCGCAGCGATGCTAGCAAGTACAGAGGTCCTCCCTGTACCACTACCACAGAGAGTGGGGGCTTTCCCCGCTTTGAGGATCAGCATGGAGGTCCTCCTCATGCCACCTTCAATCCAAATGAGGGTCTTCCTCATGGTAGTGATGCTCATCCTGGAAGCCTCTCTTGTGCCCACTACACCAGATATGGGGTCACTCTTCCTGCCACAGACAATTTGTATTGGGGTATTGCATATCCAGTCTCTCTTCATCCTACAGATCCTCCTTGTGTCGTCATACCATCTGGCGAAGGTCCTCCTCGCTTCAGCAACCATAGAGGTGAAGTCCAACCTCGCATCAGCAGCGCCCAACACGGAGGTCCTACCCTTATTCAGATTGACCCGTACGGGGCCTCTCCTCATACTTATTCCCTCAGAGGGGGCAAGCATGGTGGTCTCACCTAGGCTCCTACGTGCTTGAGCAGAGGTCCTACCCACTCCAACAATTCCATCATTGGTCCACCCCATATCCCTTTTGATATTTTCCCTGATTGTCCTCACATCCCGGATTTCTTGAGTTGATTTCCTCCCCACACCAGCACCAGTATGGTCAAAGGACCTCCTCATGATAGAAATAAGCCACGTTCAGAAGAGACATCTAGGGGTAGGAAGGTGAGTTGTCACTTCAATAAGAATGATTCGGGGAAGGTTTGGACAGAGACAAACCGGTCTGCTTCTCGTACTCTGAAGTAGTATACGACTCAGCTCAGGAACCCTCCCCTCACTCATCCGAGTCAAGGGTCAGGGGAGGAACGAGGAACATCATCCTAGTACTCCTTGAATACAAGTTTCATTAGACTCCTTCCTCCCTCCATAGGTATATCCAGGAGGATGAAAATCTGAAAACCCCACAGGTCACGATCATGAAATCACCACTGTCGTCACCAGAAGCACTATCTACCTCAACTATAGATCACAAAGAGATATTTTGGAAACAGAATGGAGGGAGAGAAGAATCACAACCTATCACCAGTAGAACTATCCCATTATCTAAGAAATGCGGTTGTCAGCCCATCTTATCGTGACTTAGAAGTGAGGTCGCTACACTCTTCGAAGGACATCCTGAGATTCGATGGCCAGTCAACCCGCTTTCCATACTCTTCACCAGCCAGTGTTCCACCCCAAGTGTTCTACCTTTGTGCCACTTCTAGTTCCACAAATACCCCTGGTTTACAATTGGGGTTATTATGGTCAAGAAACTAAATATGAGTTGAGGAACTTATGGAACATCCTCACAGCAGACCACTTCCCCGAGATGTTCTGGACTGTGGCAGTGCCGAACATCTGCATGCTAGAGTCCCTCAAACCATAAGAAGTTGAGTGTTTCCTCCAAACCCACTAGGAGACACACTTTCTCCTTCTTCATTAGTGAGTAGTTTATCCCTAGATCCTAGCTCATTTTTAACGCATTGGAGATAAATTTAGTCTTGTTGATCTGGCCACACTCCCTATGGCCCAACACCCCGAGTAGCTAGACCTCCGTAGGGCCCTCCAACAAATATGCATTCAGAGGGTCAAGGTACTCTGTAAAGTTTTCAAGAAGGCTTCCCCCACATGAAAATCCATGACTGGGGGTAGTATGCTACTCTCCTCTTTAGTTTTATCTGGTGGGAGCCTGACTCGCTATGCGATATCAAGGATATTCCCCCAGGAAAGGGTCACCGTCAACATGGCTGACATAATGGATGAGGAGGATGAGATGGATCTTTTTGATGGGGATTTACCTCCAGAGGGCATGCCACCACAACTGGACCCACCAGAAAGACTTACTCACTAGTAGAGTAGTCTACTGGGACACCCTGTTCCAACAAAGGCATTAGTACTCAGCCAGAATTCTGGAAAGGGTAAAGAGCACATCAGATCAGCAAAACACCATGACCCATCTTCCTTAGTGAAAAAGACATAGGAGGACCATGAGAAGTGCAAATTGCAACAACAACATGCCGAGCAGAAGAAGTTGGTCATTGAAATCATGGATGAATGTGTTGCAGAGTGACGACCAGACTACAACAATCCTACACAAGTACAATAGGGGCATGAAAAAATTCCCCTCGATGAGCAACTTCTAGGTAACCCTGATCATGCTGCTCCTACTGATAGGTTTGATGTTGTAACTTATGGAATGAGGGAATAATATGTCTCGCCAAACCCTCCCGAATGGCATGAAAATTCGAGGGACCCCGCTCGGGCTCCCCCAGCTACCCCGAGGGTCAGGCCACCAGCTGCTCCATGATCCAGTGGACCTAATTTCTGTGTTGAAGAACTCACCTATGCGCTCTTAGTTAGGGGTCATCATCAAGACAAGGACCCCTTCCCAGATGATCTAATGGTGGCACTAATTTCCCATCTAGAGGCTTTGGAGATGTGATAGGTGGAAATCCCTCTTGATTGCAAGCCATGTTCAGTGTGGGTGGATGATATACCAAAACCGTCGGGTTTTGAGAATCCCAACTTTTCCCCCTTCAACAAGACTAGGGGTCCACCGTAGCATTTGTCCCACTTCACCTCATGGTGTGTGACCATTTTAGGAACTCTAGTGTAGTAAGAGGCTACAAAGATCTGATTCTTTGTGCAGATATTGGAGAGGCCTGTGTTTGTTTGGTACATCTAGCTCCCCATCAGATCGGTAACATGCTGGGTGGACCTCCGGAGGCAATTCCATTACTAGTTCAGAACCACCACAAAGAAGGCAAGAATCATAGACCTCTTCAAGTGAAAACAATGGCCTGATTAGCATGTCACAGACTTTATCCCTCAGTGGAATGGGCTTTCAAACTCCCTTTACAAGCCACTGACTTAGGATCAATTACTGAAAATGTGTGTGGGAAATGTTAAGATGGAACTGGTTCCCTCTATGATCACCCAAAAATACTCTAGAGGATTCTGAGACATCTCCAATAAGGACCAATTCCTGGACAAAGCCCTACAAAAAGCTATCCTGGCACGTCCGTTGTCCCCTATTATTCCTGCAAGGTAGGATACCAGAGCTGAGCCCACCACGATGGCCCAAGTAGAGGCCCCCCGATGGCTGGAATTATTACCAATGGATCCACATCTGCATCCTCGTAGAGGCCCGCCACCACAAGTGCAACCTCTATCCCAGCAGCGACCTCCTCAGAACTGGTAGGTTCCCCCACATAATTTACCGCTACCACATAGGTGGGACAATCAGGCTCTGCCTCCTCGACAGGCTCCTCCAGCTTCTCGTCAGGGCCAAGCTCCAAGGCCCCTTCCTAGATTGAAGAAACCAAACCTACTTGTTTAATGATAACCAGGTTCCCATCTATTTACAAAGTACCATGTAACATGGGATTTTGTGTTCACCTGAGTGCATAAGGCCAGAAGAGGAACACCTCACTGATCACCCCAACTACTACCGCTATGACGGGATTCGTGGGAACACTATCAAGCAGTGTAATGCATTCAAAGATAGGTATCAAGACATGATCGATAAAAACATAGTCAGGGTGGGCCTTGCCCTAGAACATGTGGCATGTGTCTTTGTAAGGCCAGACAGCAGCCGCGATAAAAAGAGCGAGTGGCAGTAGGTTTCTAATAATGAGTCACAGATGTGTGATGACTGGATAGATTTCAAAATGGTCACCCATGCCCATGGGATCATTCATGCATACATAAATAAGACGGATCATTCAGAAGCTGCAACCGCCACTTCTGCATCATCATCTCCGCTGGCCTCTTCCCAGAAGAGCAAGCATCAACAACGTAAGGGAAAGAAATGTTCCCCACCAATGCCATAATTGTATCGTAATCTCAGTGACTTCATGCCCCTCGATATGGGGATTCCTCTCAAAAATTATCCCAATAGTGGATGACTCTTCTTGTGATAGTAAAGGGTATGCTTCAGTTAATACCATGGAGATGGTAAACCCCTATTGGACTCCTGAGGATGGGGAGTGCCCGACGGACCTCCCTAACATCCCCAACCAACGCCAACAATGGAACAACCATGAACATATGGGTCATAGAGGCACATCAGTTTCCACTTACATCTAGGCTGTGCATGACACTAAGACTAGACAGCATGCCTAGCATTGAGCTCAGCACGCGCAACCTCATCCGGTGTCGTTAGGCCAGCCTTCACTGCCAATTGTGCTACTAGATTAAGAAGAGCCACCTCGACCATGCCACAACCAGCCACTCCCTTCTACAAGCTGGTCTTAGTCGTCTGTTTGTCATGGAGAAGCCAATCTATAGGCTCTGAATAGTGATCAACAGGATATACCCAACACCAGTCATTCGCTGGCCTAACCGGTAGAGTTCGCCGTACCGCCAGTCAAAGAGAGACCTCATGTGGGTAGAAGTTCACACCTAGCGCGTAAGTATGATGTTCTCAAGCATCTTTACAGCGTTATAACAAGGTTATCTATCCTCAAGGCCCTTCTCCTATCACCAGATATGCGTAAGTCCCTCGCTGAGGAATTAATAAGCCCCCTCTAGTTTGAGATAGAGGTAGCAGCCGTAGAGGCCTTTCATGCGGAGGCTTTCAAAAATACAGAATTTAAAGCTGTCATCTCATTCCCCAAATTAGATGAAGGTTATATCATACAGGGGAACATTCTCCCACTGTTTATCACCAGACAATTAAATGGTGTGGAGTTTTGTTATTGCCTTGTTGACCCTGGATCAAGGATTAACCTTATCTCTACATGGACACTATGGAAACTGGGGTTATCTGAGGATGATCTAACCCACTCCCACGTAAAAATCCAATGATATGATAGGACATACTAGACCCTGGTGGGAAAGATCTGTTTGAATACCCAGTACAGTGCCCTAGTTTCTTGCACTGAGTTTATTGTTGTCTCCCAGGACACCTCATACAATGTATTGATGGGAAGACCAAGGATCCACCTACACACGACAGTTCCCTCATCGTATCACCAGTGCCTCAAGTACTCCCTCAATGGTCGAGTGGGAATGATCTATGGTGATTCATCTCCTTTTTCCTCTTGTGAAGCTCACTACCTAGATGCAGACTATTACAAGAGCAACGAAAAGCAGATTTAGCCAGTGAGGTTGAGCATGCTGTAGTTGAAACCTACCCTTGCATAGGTTTGGATGAAGCCTACGTCTTCCCAATCCATCGATTGGAGGCCAAAACCCCTGATATGGGGAAATGTTTTGTTTTTATGGCACAGGGGGGAGGCATATTCCCAGGTACAAGATACAATTAGAGATAACTTCATATTCTTATACAAATCAAGCCTTAGTGATCTCTGATCCCCCTACCCCCACAAGGTATCAGGATGTTCGCCCAATGGAAATGACAGTATGTTATACTTTTTTGTTCTGCCAGGATGGAATTGACTGGAGTAAGCTGACGCACCACTATAGCTTTTCCATCATCAAGAGTGGCCCCTTGGGCCATAGACCAGATGTGATCGGGTCGATAACATTTATTGCTATTGTTTTGGCAGTAACAAAATCTCCCGATGCAGTAACCACTACTGCTCATGTAGGTATGTGCCTCACATCAAGATCTACCGACCTAGGGGAAGTTCTTACCACTAGGGATCCCTCCTCCGTAGATGAAGAAGAGGATCTGTAGGATGCTCCCCCCGCTTTTGAAGAGGGCGTCTCTGCCACAATTGATGGATTGGTATAGGTGAACCTGGTTATCGAGGAAGATCCAAGACCCATATTGATCAATGCCGCCATGCCTCTCAAGAAGCAGAAGTGGTACATAGACTTCTTGAAACAACATCGTGATGTATTCGCTTAGAGCTACAATGAGATTCTAGGGTTAGATCCCCAGGTAGCCATCCCCCTCCATGGTCTCCTGACAAATCATTGCGGGTTTAATAATCCTCCCAGAATGATGCACAATTCTCACGGTTCCATGGTCGAGGCCGATGTTGACAAGCTCCACAGAGCCATCTTCGTCATGGAGGTCCAGTACCCCTAGTGTCTTGCAAACATAGTGCCATTCAGGACAAAGAACAAACAAATCAGAGTCGGCATCAGCTTCTGTGATATCAACCCTCACTATCCGAAGGATGATTTTCCCCTACCAGTGATGGAGTTATTGACCGATGGTATGGCGGGTTTCCAATCCCTTTCCTTCATTGATAGGTATTTCAGATATAATTAGATCTAGATGGCCCCTGAGGATGAGGTGTCTACAGCCTTCAAGGCACCACATGGTACAATTTCATACCAGGTCATTCCCTTCAGCTTAAAGATTTTGGGTTCCATCTATTAGTGGGCCATGGACCACATATTCACGCCAATCCTTGGGACATTAGTGAGATGCTATGTGGACGATCTGGTGGTCAAACCATTCCAGCACTAGGACCATATGAAGGACCTTGAGAATATGTTTGGCTTCCTCTATTCTCACCACCTAAAGATGAACCCATTGTAATGTGCCTTTGGGGTCATCTCTGGGATGTTTATTAGCTTTGTTGCTGGTACTGGGGTATCGATATTGACCTTGAGAAGATCAAGGAAATCCCCCAGATGTCTCCCCCGAGCAACATTCGGGAACATTAGGGCATCCAAGGCCACTTGGCATACATACTTTGATTAATTGCAAATTTGGCTAGCAAGTTTAAGCCCCCTTCTCGGCTTCTGAATAAAGGCACTGCCTACAAACTTGATGAAGAGTTCCAAGACGCCTTTGAAGAAATCGAGAAATATCTTTACCAGCCTCTGATCTTGATGTCACCTATCTCCGGAAAACTACTGATCCTTTATGTGACCACCCTAGAATGATCTCTCTGTGCCCTTCTCCCCCATAATAACAATGAGGGGATGGATAACTACCTTTACTACCTCAACCACATGCTCCTCGAAATAGAGACTATATACTCCCCAATCGAGAGGAGCTGCCTTACACTGGTATTCAGAGTATAGAATTTGTGGCACTACATACAACACCACGATGTACAGCTGGTGTCTCAGGTAGACCCATTGAAGTACATTCTGAATAATCCCATATTGACAGGCTGGATCACATGGTGGGCAGTGATTCTCTAGTAGTTCGATATCAAGTTTGTCACTCAAAAATATATTAAGGGGAAAGCATTAGTAGACATCGTAGCTGCCCATTCAGCTCCTACTGACCAATCCTTGGATCGCGATTTTCCTGATGAGGAAATCCTCTCAATAGACCATGCCATCCTATGTTGGTAGATGCATTTCTATGGCGCTTCCCAGAGTCCCACCGGCAGGATGCTCAATGACCCATGGCTCATTAGGGTAGGATTGGGTATCGTATTTATAAACCCAGCAGAAGACATTCTCTCGTACTCATTCCTATTGTCAAAAGCCTGCACCAAAAATGAGGCAGAGTATTAGGATCTTATCATTGGCCTCGAGCTAGCCCTCAAGATAGATGTTCCCCATTTGCATGTGAATGGGAATTCTGAGCTATTCATCATGCATATCAATAGTGACTACGTCGTCAGAATACTAGATCTTGTACCATTATTGGATCGCACTCTCCAGCTAATGGCTAGTTCCCATCTCTGCCGAATGTTACTCATATCCCCCGATCTCAGAACGGTCAAACTGATGCCCTGGCCGGCCTGGCTGCATCACTTACATAACCTGAACAAGATGATCTGATTATCCATGTGGTAGGGATGATATTCATTGCTCCTGCCACCCAAGGAGATAATGATGGCCTGTAGGTGAGCCATCTTACCACCTGACCCTCTACGTCCGGACGCCTAGGTCCCTCAGATGCAGCGGTTGAAGCGACTCCTGACTGGAGAGCCCCATTTTCCTAGTATCTCCAAAATGGTTACTTCCCAGCTGATCGGGCCAATCATGTGTGAATTTGACATTGTGCGATGTAATTTACAATCTAGAGTGGTCCCAGTCTTTAGAAGATCCTCTACAAGCCTGTGTTTGATAGGGTTATCTTCTATTTCATCGAAGGAGTCAATATTTCTCAAGTAATGCAAGAGGTTCACGCCAGTTCCTATGGGGCACATCAGACTGGACCAAATCTATCTCACAAGATCTAGATATTGGGGTAATTTTGTCCCTCAAGGATCAATGATTGCATCTCGTATTCCAAGAGATGTAAAGTGTGCCATGTTTAGACCAACTTCATGCATCAGCCACCAGTGCTTCTCCACACTAACAAGTACTCATGGCCTTTTGTAGTCTGGGGATTAGATATTGTGGGACCATATCCACTAGCGACAGCTGCTCAGTGTTGGTTTATCCTGACCTCTACAGATTTAATTTCCAAGTGTGTAGAGGCTATCCCACTCAAAGAGGTAAAGGCCCATTCTATCCTCAGCATTGTAAGCTCCAATATCATCTACCGGTTTGGATTCCCTCATTCCACCCTCGCCAATAGTAGCACAAACGTCCAAGCGGCCGAGTTGAAGAAGTGTTATTCCATGCACAACATCCATTCTAACCATACCTCCCACTACCACACATAAGAAAATGGTCAGATTGAGGTGTTCAACAAAACCATCTTTAACATTTTGTAGAAAATGGTTGGTAAGAACAACAAGAGTTGGCCGAGCAAGCTCCACAACTCCCTCTAGGATTATCGAACGATGAATCACAATTCCACCCATGTGACCACATATTCCTTTGTGTACGAAACTAATGCCCTCCTGCCCATCGAGATTCAATTGCCTTCGATATGCACTGCGATCTATAAAAAGAAGGTTCCTGATTTGGTAGCCGAAATTCGTCTGGGAGAATTGGAAGAACATGACAAGAATAGGCTTTGTGCCCTGCACAATCTGAAAAGGCATCAAAAGAAGATAGCCAGAGATTTCAACAAGAAGGTTCACCTCCGCTCCTTCTTGCAAGTCGGCATGGATTGGCCCTCCGGACACCAATGATACCTGGCTAGACACCACCCATGTTGGAGCCCAAATGGGAATGATCTTACATTATTCAGAGGGTTTACCCTCATGGTGTGTAATCTCTGGTGACCATGGATGGAGAGCGTATAAATCCTCCCACTAATTCCGTGTTTCTCAAGAGATACATTTCCTGAGTCAGTTTGATCCTAAACGACGTTAAACTGTATATGGTCTCGCATGAACCTAAACGGTTTTGTCCTACATGACCTTAATATTTTGGGTCCTGCACAAGCCTAAACTACTTCATCCCGCACAACGTTAAACTGTTCATCATCCTCATTGCATGACATTAAACTACATGGACCCTTAGAACTACATATGGCTTGATTCCCATTCTCATGGGATACATAGGAATGCACAAGCATTTCATCTCAAGCATAGTCCCAAACTCTTCACTTTGAATATACCCCCTGTGTATAGTTCTCTGGGAGGATCCTTGAATGATATAGCATAAGATTCCTTAACCCCACTCATGTTAGGATTACGACGTTCTCACCTTTTTCCCACTCCCTATTCATCTATTCTCCCACATACTCACTACATAACTCTAAAATGCATGGCCTTTATGAACTCCGTATGGCTTGATTCCCATCCTCATGGGATATGTAAGAACACCCAGACATTTCGTCTGTTGGCCTGACCCAAACGCCAGAATCTCCTCTCGGGTCACGAAATATGGTGTGATGCAGAATTTTTCCCCAATTCACGTCGAGCTCATATCGATCACACCATAAGTCCCACTCCTCGAAGGTGTCCGCCTCTTTCACAGATGGACACAACTATTCTTCACACACTCCTTTGATTGAGACTCAATTATCTTTCCCATCTAGAAGGTCCCCTGATTGGACGAGATGCTAGGCTCAAGGGCTCTCCTACCACTTTGGGCCAACGCTTTCGAGGATGTTGAGCAACATATTGATACATGTCCCATGTTGCGAGTTTGGTCAGTAGTCAATGCTTATTTGTTGTCCCCATTATATGTCACTATAAGGACTATGTGTTTTGAACATGGCCAATAGCTATCAATTATCATTAGATCCATCCCAAGATATCCAAAACATTGAGTGTAGTGGTTCATTCTACAACATTGTATCTTCATGCAGATAATTCCCTTCGGGTGATGCCAGTTCACAGACCCTTAACGGGAAATTTTGAGTCTGAATCATTGTTTCCAAAAAAGAGAACTCCACATGTGAGCTTAAGAGCTATGATGAAGTGGTAACCTCACAAGAGGTCATATGGCTACAGTTGACCGGGACAACCAGCCTCAGGCCCCTGGCCCAATTTATCCTTTAGGATTGTGTGGTGTGGTGTAGACTCAAGTCCACATTCACGTCAGACTATTTCTCCATGCCACACATATCCAATTGAGACATCCGTCCCTTAATTTATCACACATCCTGCGAGCACGGGCCCTGCCATGATTCATGAGCCCCATCATTTGGGATTACATCATCTTCTATGTCCAAAAGGACCCCCGAATGACATAGATGCTCGACCCAAGGGCTCTCCTACCGTTACGGGCTAACATCTTTGAGGATTGCTGGTGGGAAATCGATACTTTCACGGTGTCGGGAATATGTTCAATGGTCAACTTTCAATTTTTTTCCATGAATTATATTCACACAACGGTGGATACTATGTTGCGAACCTGGTCAATATTTGTATTCAATTACCGTCGTCACTCTGTTGTCTTCTATAAGAACAATAATTCACCCTTTCTGTTCCTCACATATGACATTAAATTATGCATATGTGGTCCGAGCTCTATGTATTTAAACTATATCACCTTCGTCCTCACTACAAGATGTTAAACTGCAATCTGGCCATGACATTCTATCTGTGGCCCAATCTTGGGACCCTTGACCAAGTCTTAACTCTTACAAGATTTTACAGTGCGGTATGGGATTAGGTCCTCATTCACATCGGGTTACTCACCAATCCATACACCTCCTTTATTTGGGGTATCATACCCCTTTATCTATCCACAATGCAAGACGTTAAACTGCAAACTACACAGGACTTCCTGTCTGAGGCCCAGCCTCATGCCCCATGGCCATTTCGGGCCCCTGCCCCAAGTTCTCACTCTGGATTATACAATGTGGTATAATATTAAATCCTCATTCAGGTTGCATTACTCACCGCACCTTAAACCACCCTTTTTTGGGGTAACATATCACTTTATCCGTCCTCATTACAAGACATTAAACTGCAAACTAGTAGGGACTTCTTGGCTAATGCTCAGCCTTAGGCCCCATGTCCTTTTTGGGCCCCATCCCATGTTCTCACTTAGGAAAGTATGTTGTGGTATGGTAATATGTCCTTATTCACGTCGGGTTACTCCCATAATCGTACACCTCCTTTGTGCGGGGTATGTTACCCATTTTTATTCTTACTACATGACAGTAAACTGCACATTACCTCCTTTAAGAAATACATGTGGCTTGATTCCCATCCTCATGGGATGTGTAGGACCACATGAACGCCTCGACTTCAGTTCCAGTCCCATCTCTTGGAGATCCCCCTTTCACCTTGGCCCCTTGGCCTACCCTTTCCCCGGGAGGGGAGTACATGGTGTGGTATGGGACTATGTAATCATTAATGTCTGGTTTGTAATAGCCACGCCATGTAATTTTCTTTCAAGAGAGTTACCCATCCCGTTATTCTATACACTCTTTCCAAATATTCCGCTCTCGAGTTGATTCCCTCGACCCTCTTTAGTGATACACCAATGTGTACAAGAGTACTCTGGTTTGGCAGCTGGAATATCAGATTCTACTCGGACATTCTTTCACCCATTTTTCAAGCTTCTTATACCCCTCCATTATGGATTCAATCACCCTTCACATCCAAAGGGACCCGTGAATGGCATGGATGCTTGGATGAAGGTCCCTCCTACCATTACGAGCCAATGTCTTCAAGGGTTCCATGCAACAAATTGATACAAGTCCCGCATTGTGATTTTTGTTAGCGGTCAATGCTCATTTGGTGTTCCCATTATAGGCTAATGTTATATGTATGATGTGTTTCTAAAACGGTCAAAATTTATCCTCCATCGTCACGCTGGCCCCTTCAAGCCTTGAATATTGGTTACAAGATTCACATCCTTCTCCACCTCATCATGTCCAAATAGAATTTTGGTACTCCTGGCACTATCCCTCAATGCACATTTTCATGGTAGGATGACAAAATCCAAGATAATGGCGTCATTTGGGGTTCCACACCAATTTCCATTTGGAGTGCATTCCAGATATTGCAAAAAACCTCTTCCTCAATTGTTTCCCCCACTGAGTTTGACTCACGGTGGCTTTGAGATCTAGTTGAGGTCCACACTTACTTGGTAGGAGGTTTTCACTCCTCTATGGTCTGAGACCCACAATCATAAACTTAGATATCTTTTAGAACTATGTAAAGATTTATTTACATTCCCATGGGATAGGTAGGAATAGCTAGACATCTTGTCTTTAGGTCCAGCTGGAGATCCACTAATTCATCTCTTTGGTTCTTCCCTCGGGGCTTTATCTCTTACAGGACTGCATGGCGTGGTATGGGATTTGTCCTCACTCATGTCAGGTTTGTGTTGGCCCCACCACGTATGCCCCTTTCTATGAGTTATCACCCGACTTTCTGTCCCACATGACATTAAACATAATGTAGTCCTGGATGACGTTAAATGGAAACATCAAGAACTATATACAGCTTGATTCCCATTCCCATGTGATACGTAAAAACACATGGATATCTCATCATGATGTCCAGCTCAACTGGGACCCACCTTATCCTGTCCCAAATCCACTAATGTTTCCTAGCCCCTCAGCCTAAGGTTTCTATTACAGAATCAAACATTGTATGATGTGGACCTCATCCTCATTCACGTTGGGTATGCTTTATCATGCCGTGCACATTACCTTTTAAACCTCATCCTTCTTGTATATTTCTAAGACATATGAATTTAGACTATTCTACCTAGTCCCACATGACTCTAAACCATTGCGCCTATCCTGCACGACAATAAAAATGCATGGTTGGTCCCATCAAATGTCCCTAAACCATGACATTATTGTCCTAGCCGCACGGTGACAAACAACACTACACCATGATATCCTCACTCAAGGAGGAATCATGTATGGTATTAGTGATGCATCATTCCATTTGTCAATTCCTACACACAACTTGATTTTAAGGCAATTCTTAGACTTTCAAACCTAGGTCCATCGCTACACCCAAAAAAAACACGCATTCATTCTAAAGGACAGTCAAGATCAATAAAATTCCACTTTTTTTTTGTGTATAGGCCACACCCTCACAACCTTATTATACCTGGCACTATTATCCCACCGTGCCATCTTAAGAACTATGTGCGGATTGATCCTCATCCTCATGGGGTATGTAGGGACACCCTTGCACTTTGCCTTGGGTCCAGCTAAACTTTCATTTTCTTTCCCTCGACCTAAAACCTTCCCACAGAACACGAGGCAGTCGGAACCCCAGATTCCCATTCACGTTGGGTTTTATAATTACCCCACCAGGTGCCTCCCGCATTTTCTACCATCCATGGTCCAAACCCTATGACCATAAACTAAGACCACTCCATGTCCTTACCGCAAGATGTGAAACTGCACGACATATTTTAGAACTACGTTTCACTTGATTCCCATTCTCATGGGATACATAGGAGCCCCCATATATTCCATCTCTATGTCCAGCCTCAAGAACCATAATTCCCTTTTTCCCTAGCTTTTAAGGTTCCTTGACCCGAGCTCTTTTTGGAAAACACAAAAATAGCGATTTGACCATGAATACATTCAGGATGCCCCACGATAACGTTGGGAGGAGACAGTTTCCTCATCAGAGAGGTCTTGTTCAGAAGTACGTTTTACCCTTGACTAGACCGATGTACCCACTTAATAAGTTTCCACCATGGTGGCATAATTTCAAGAGTTTTGGACTTCATTCAAACAACCCATCCCTCCACTCTCCATGATTTTTGTACCCTTTCTTCGAATCCTCGTTCTCGTTCACGTCTAGAAGAACCCCCTAACAATATGGATGCATAAACTATGGCTCACCTACTATCATGGGATAATGTTATGAAACACTAATGGATAAAAATTTGAGTCAGGCCCCATATTTTAAACAAGGTCAGTAGTCAGCCCTCATTTTTTATCCACATTTTAGGCTAATTCAATTAGGATAATTTTTTTCGAACATGGTCAAAAGTAATTCTTAATTTTCGTGCCATCACTAGAGTGTTCCGGATCTTGGGTATTGTGATTCACATATTCCATTTCACCATATGTTCAGATTAATTTCAACACCCATGGAATTACCACATCTATGTGCAAGAGAACACTAGGAAAACCGTAATTTGACTATTCTGAGAGCTTCATTCTTTAGTCAGGTCTCTCCCCATTTTTTTGGGAATCTAGAATTGTTGTTCAGATCTTGTATTCTCGAAACGTGGTCAGAACTCTTATGTTTAGACAAAATAACGTAGAGAATGTACCTTGTTTCTTATATTGGTCTCTACCCACGCGAGCTTAGGGACTGATAACTGGGAATTTTGAGAATATAAAAGCTGCATGTAAAACCAGTACTAATAACGAGACTGATGCATGCTATGGAATCGAAATAATCAAAGCATGAAAGTGAATTAGAGGGTTTGTTATATTTATAGCACGCGAGGGTCTAACCCTCCCATGGATGGATTAACAACATCAAAATAAAGTTGCAGCACTGCCACCCTACGACTAGTGGAATCCTGGATTTACTTCCGCCTATTCAGTTCTAACTCCTCCTTAGTAGCGATGGGGCACAATTCATTGGTTGTAATCTGGGCCCACTCTATATCAGCCCAGATGAATATCATTTCCTCAGAGGCTCACCTCAGTCCCTCTTCAGCCTCTGCTTGATGGGCCTTCAACCATAGTATCAGCCTCTGATTGCGCGTTAGGGGTGGCTGAGTGCTCGTCTGCCCGACTCTATAGTCGTTGGACCTCATCTTCAGTCTCCTGAAGCCTCTTGATGTTCAGTGCCTTTCTCCACTGCCAACCCACACCAAGACCACATTCGTAATCCCAAATCATCTCTTCCATAAGATCTTGAAAGAGCAGGTGGGGATGATAGGCATCCACCCCCCATCACACAGTTCACGTCGTTGCAAGCGAAGCCTGTCCATATCATCCAACCATAGTAGTTGGGGGTGTCATTAATTAAGCACGTAATCAGCTTCCCTGATTGGCTGTGGACTATTTTTCTGTCCTCTTCATCAAAGGCCATTTTGTTCCAATCAGCATGGTTGACAGACTCATATGCAGGGAACGCCCTTAAGAAATCTTCAGAAGGGTCCACGTTTGGTGTTTGATCGAGCATGGAGGGCTATGGGCTATTTGATCGATCATCATCATCAGATACAAACTCAATGATATCTTGTATAGAACCACTCATGATCCCACCAGTGATCAAGAGATCTATGGTTTGGTCGGTCTAGATATCCTCATCCATGATCACCGTCATTTCTCTGGGAAGGATGCCACCATATTCCCCGACCAACCTCGCTAAGGAGTCCCACACCATTTGAAGAATTGTGCACACCAAAGAGGGTTTGGACGTTACTTGACATGGTTAGTGGGTGACAATAATGAATTTTGTAAAAGAGACATACAGATATTGAATTCCTGGTCTCTTTCTTGGGTTGACGCCGTTGGGACCCCGAGGTGTGGCCCCTGTATATTACTGGTATATATGAACGCTCTGAAGGGATCACCTCGGGCGTCCTGGCCCCTCTAGATACAACAATTTATACAGCCACATGTGTGGATCCCAAAGGCCCCGCATCTACATCCACTTTGCAATGAGAAAATGTTATGTGAATTAGGAATTCCTGAATAGTTTAGATGTCAATAGAGGGTCCAATGCTGATTGGAAACGGATCATGGGGAGTGGATCCAAGATTTTTCCACGAGTTCCTTGGTGATTTATTTAGGCTCTGAACCTTGGTCTCCAACTTCACCCTACTCTAACAGGCTCCCTATGTAAGCCTTGTTCCCTCTAGGAGGACTCATATTATTCTTCTAGTATAGGGAAGCACACTATCAGTTCAGCAGACTAGAATTGTAGAGGGAACATACGATCTATAATCACCTTGACGCAATATTTCATTGGACACGAGAGACCCCGATAATGCACAATGTCCTCCAGCTCTACCAGGTACTACTCCACCTTCGCCCAGGACACCGAAAAGCCGACCTTGATAGGGCCTATCCCCGGAAAATCCATCACGAGATGGTTCAAGTGTTTCCACATCTCGGGAGGGATGATGAACTATCTTTTAACTTCCCAAATATCCTAGGCCCCCAGGAAGACAACATCCTATGGCATGTCTATATAACATAGCCGCTTCCCCGGAGCCTCCGTGGATATCCAGAGGAATCCCCTCAGTGGCCTCCCAGATGGTAACTTTTCTCTTTTAGGGCCACCGGTTCTTCTATCGCTACCTCCCCCTCAATCGGTGTGGGCCTCTTCACCAAGACAGCCCCAATTCCAAAGGATGTACCTACCGCCTTCTGACCTCGACATTGTGGTTGGGGATGTCCACCATTAGCGGACCGGACAGTCAGATGCTTTAGAATTTCCCCTGGGTTGGCCGCCTGCCATCATTGGGAATAGTCCATGACTAACCCGAAGGCAACCGTGGGTGGAGGCAGCACATTCCTCATATTTCAATCCTCTCAATTGAACGCGAGCCACATCTACCTCATTATGCATGGATTATCTTCAAGTCACACCCTAAGGTAAAACTGGGGGGTCAGTCAATGGATACACTAAAATTTCATGGAAATTCAGTGTGGGGTGTACGGCTCGTAGAGTGGCTCACGGTCCACCCCTACCACCAGGAATCCACTCCGAATGGCCAAGAGATAAGATCAGAATTCTTGTGTCCCTCATCCATCATCCGTGAAGGCCCCTATTGGCAGTGGGAACAGATGGATGTTAAAATCTTCATCCTTCCAAGCTCGGTTTAAAACCGATGCTACTGTAAGCTTGGTTAGAAAGCTCCACGTGGCGTTCAGGATGGATGGGAAAAAGTCTGAACCCTGAGGAGAAATAGGGTTTGGGTATTCATAAACCCCCCTAATGTGCCCCTCTATCCACCTGTACAGAAGGCGGAATAACCAAAACATCCATTATGGCATCTTCCCCTCACTGATGTGCTAGAGAGTTTTGTATGTCTTGGCAAGAATCAAAATTATGAGATTCACCCACCCTCTGGTCATTATCATGGAGACCATGATGAAGGTGTTGGGTTGCACACCAGTGTTTGTGTACCCCACTGGCAGGATACAACCACAGAAGAGAGCCACAATGAATGATGATATCCTGACTATTGGCTGCTGTTCGGTAATGATGCAAAAACCCCAAGTTTTCTACTACCTATCCTCTAAGAGCTGCCAGGATGAGTGCTCCTTACCCTGATGAGCCCCTTTGGTAATGTCTGAGGCCTCACCGAGAACCATCTGTTTTCCAGGAAGTTTCGAAATTTCATGAACCACCATCTAATGTGAATATATCTCACCACTTCCTTTTCTTCTCCTAGCACCAGTTTCATCAATTCCATCCCCAGTTGCAGAATTAGCTCCAGATCCATCCACACACCCATAACAGGGAGGAATTAGTCATACATCACTCCTAGTATCAGTAACCCCAAGATCGGATGCACGTCCCATAAATTGATTCCAACTTCCCTGTGATGTAGGTGGAAGGTATAGGTACCTGATGACCACTGGCTCAAAAACTTTGGCATCACCTTCTTCGGCTGGTAGATGTGAAATTGGGAGGCCCAAGCCGCTTCATATAGACTGACTATACTCATCTCTACCCCAAACTCTTCACACGAGGTTCTCACCCTATAGGCCCAAGCCCAGTCAGCAATGAAGTTGCCTCCTTGGTGTAGGTTCCACTCATCATACCATCCCTTCTTCGAGTTCCTCAGTGCCACCTTTAGGATTTTTTAGAATAGAGGAGGGGATGTCTCTAGCTGGAAATCTTTCCCATCAGTGTCATTCAAATTATTGTATAAAAAATATGTGGTAACATGCATAATGTTCTCCCGAGCATGATCATTAGCTGCCCTGAACCACTAGCGCTGACACGATGAGATCCTGAACCAGTAGGCCAGCTCAGCCCTACTTTCTTCAGGTATGAAAACATCATCCCTCAATAAAAATCCATTCAATGTTAGCCTCCTCCACTATGGGTAGTCCCTTTGTCTTTCAGACAATAGTTGCACCAGCGAATCATGGTCGGAGTGGCTCTATACCTGCTCCCCCAAACCCTGTCTATTCGCCATCTCTTCCCTTTAGTAAGTGTCCACATAGACCCCCTGATGACCTCTTGGAGAGCCTCCCTGTGCTTAAAATTTAGATAATTGTCAGATTGAGTCGCGAAGCGTGATTGCGAAGCTCAACTGCAAGGATCGATCACGGAGATCGATCGCGGAGCTCGATCCGGACAATGGAATCGCAGAGCCGAGCACTGACTCTCAGACGCAAGTCGCAGAACACACTAACATGAAGTTGAAGATTTTCTATGCGCTGCGAATAAAAAATCCAGATTCATGGAGAGCGATCACGGAGTATGCAGAGCTTCATGAATTGAGAGTTCCGAATGTTGTAATCATGGAGGAGAGAAAAGGAAAGAAGAGAGGTCATCCCCACTATTTAAAGTACATGACCCAGGTGATTCGCTGCACACCAAACTATGGTGGTCTTCACGGCACACCCAACCCGTGCATCGTGACTCTGCTTCCCGAGCCTCCTTTGTGAGGCTTCTTTGTGGGTAACCATGGAATTTTGGCACTGGACACTCAGACTTGGAAATTTGTTTTCTCCATTACTCTTAGTCTGAGGGGGGAATTTGTTGACGCAAAAATTGGGGGAGAACCAAACAAACCGAATGAATTTGGGACCACCTCACGATGATGGGTCATGAAGCACCCAGAGCCCATCGAAAAGTGGTAAAGAGACCCTTCGGGACCCACCACGAAGCATGGAGGCGGGACCACACCGTGATCCACCTTGATGTTCACAACCCGCCCTAAAGCAAGGAGGCTGGACACCTTTGTGAGCCCCTTTGACGTTCGTGACCTGCTGCGAAGCAAGGAGACGAGATAGCTCTGTGAGCCCCTTTGAAGTTCACAACCCACCGTGAAGAAAATTTTGTCTTCGCGCTGTGTGAACCCTGCTTCGATGTGCCTCTTTCTTATAAATACCTAGCTCCGCTCGATCATGGGGGGACAAAATCACCAACCTTTCACCTTCCTAGAACCCGAATCGTGAATCACATCAAGATCTATCCCCCATAAGCTCCTCAAGGTACTTTTTCAATATGATGTACCTCCCACTAGGCCTTAGTTGAGCCCCTCTTCCGAGAGGGATTCCTTTTGATAAGCCTACGAGTCTTTGCGGAGGAAGGAGATCCCCAAGGGGACTCGGGCCTTCGTGAAGCACTTACTCTTCATGAAGCACCCTCCTTGAAAATGTAACCCAAGTGCCAAGGTTGGGTCACAATGCATCACGAAGCCCATTGCTTCACATGGCTATGCTTTGAAAGGCACCATTTCTTTGTGAGGCATTGCATCGTAAATCCCTTTCCACTTTGTGAAGATCCTCCCATATGCACCTATTCCCCATCCCTAGCCAAGGATATTGAACTTCGAGAAGCACATCCCTACGCAGAGTCCCTGATCATCATTGGTCTCCAGAGTTTCATAAAGATTCTACTTGTGAACCCCTTTTCTATGTAAATCCTTTTCCCATGCAACCCTTTTTGGTTGCATGAAGAAATTTCAATGTCCCTTGGATAATAATTCTCATCGCGTTGCTTCACCTCATGATTCTTCACAGAGGCATGCTAATGGATATTTATTCTTCACATAGCCATGTTAACGTGGACCCCAAATGGTTCGCTCCATAACACCCCTAGCCACAGCATTGCCCGTCCCTTCTCTTCACCAAGGTGCAGAGGGTACCGGTTATGTATGTCCTAGGGGTGCGGAGTGAACCCTCCCTCATCCGATCTATAGGATGTTAAGATATAAAACATTATCGTTTTCATCAAATAATGTTAATCTATGACTTCCCCACATTAATATTATTTGGGAATTGGAAAGAAACCTGGTGTAATTCCCATATCTTTTTTAAAGGAGGTAAAATCCTTTCCCCTCCTTTCTTCGGTGCCAAATCCCTCTCCTGCTGGGCTTTGTCGCCACCAAGCTTCCATCTTGGAGAAAGTCCCAATACCCTGATTCTTCTTTGGGCTGCTAACCACGCGTAATCCCATATTTCCTCTTTGGGCCACTAACCACATGTAATCCCCATTTCACATCGCACATAAGCTCCATTCTCTACGTGATCGTTAGGTCTTTGCTATCTCTTTTTCTCACACCGTGCATGACTCACATGGGATTAGAGTAAGCATTGACCATAAAACCTTGGGAGTCCTAGTGTAAATGACCCAAAAACCATCATAAACTACATGGACTTTGATCCTTTCTGAGGCAGGGTACGTAGGAAGCCTCCATGAGGTTCAAGTCCACCACCCTGGCCATTCTGACCTTCATCACGTCAGTTCACCAACACCTTATGCAGCCTAGAGTGTAAGCCCCAAACCACCATCCTAAACTATTTGGACTTATATCCTTTCTGAGGAAGGGTACGTAGGAAGCCTCTATGAGGTTCAAGCCCACCACCACGGTTGTTCCGACCTCCGTCACATCGGTTCACCAACACCTTGGCCATCCTAGAGTGTAAGCCCCAAACACCATCCTGACTATGTGGACTTTGATCCTTGCCAAGGAATGGTAGGTAGGAAGCCTCCATGAGGTTCAAGACCACCACCCCGGTCGTTATGACGCCCATTAATGTTGGTTCACCTTCATACCGCATGATGTTAATCTGCAAACCCCACACAATGGTAAGCCATTGTATACCACAGTCAGCAGCAAGACGTTGTGTCCCTCAATCAGCGGTAAGTCGTTGTATCACGATAAGTGGTAAGCCTCTGGGTCCTCTATTCAGTGGAAAGCCATTGTAATACCTTTTACTGGGACCTATTTCATTGATCCATCCTAGGTGAATCAGACCAACCTAGGTTGCTAACCACGCATAAACCCCCTACACACATCATCGGGATGTTGTCTTATGTGTACACCCCAATTCATGCTCATCACATGACCTTTCCCTCGAGCCTATCTGTTTCGAGAAGGTTAGGACCCAACATAGAGGTTTCACTTACTCCGGGTCCCCATCCATGTGTCCATTATCATGGGCTACCTCCTCAGGTGTCCCATCGACCTCCCGAACTACGTGTACTTTGATTCCCTTCCACGGGGATATGTAGAAAGCATCCCTGAGACTCAAGCCCAACATTACCATTGTCCTCATAGAAATTTCATCCCATTATCCAACCATTTCACTCAGCACCCCATCATCCTTATTGATTCTTACCCCATCTTCCAGATCCCAGTAAGGTCATGTCACACCACCAACATTAGTGTCTCCTCTATGGGTTACATTCATCTGATCCACTCTAGTCAAAGTTCTGATCAGTATGATCTGTCTCCGCTGGACGTTAAACATGCGGCATACCCTATGTTAAACATGGGAAGCTGAGGAAAACATCAAATACAAGCCTATGGAATATAATTCCATGTATTTGATGTGGGATACCTTGCGATTACACGCCATTCAGAAGCCCTATAATAAGGGGAAGAAACCCAGACGCGTCAGTGTTCCAGCATCCAGACATGCTAGAGATCCCCAATGTGACTACTCCCCTAACATTATGTTACTGTCCTGACCGGACCCTTTGGAATGTCCCGACAGAAGCAGCATCATTAACTGTAGTCCATGAAAATATGGCAAGAGGAAGAGTGTCACTAACAACATATTAAGTCTATATGGGATACAAAGACTAGGTAACAAGCTCCGAGGAAGAATACAAATAAGGAAGAACTGACATCCCATAATCTAGTTTTCATCAAGGAGAAGACATCCCTCAATAGGTGACAGATACAACCCATCTTTGGAATGTAGGAAGGCGGAACAAAAAACCGTGTCTTTCTTCCTCAAGTAGATGGACAAGTGCGACCCTGATGAAAGAAACGAAAACACTACTTATAAACAAGAACTTATCTAATTCTACTTCCTAGATTCTACGATATTTCTGAATCTAATATTACTCCAAGACTAGTTTTTCATTGAATGAGTAATCCCCTAATGGATTTAATAAAAGATAAAAATAATCATTTTTGAGGAAGAGATGATTAAATGATTGAAATTTTGTTTTTATAATATTGATTATTTTATTTGTGATGGAAATAATTGAATACGATTGGGTCATTTCCATTCCCAATTAACCACTTGTGGGAATAATAGTGAACATAGACAATATGATTGAAAACAAACCCCAATAGAATGCCCTATACAAGATTATCTAGACAATCTCCACATCATCCATGTGGAAGGATTCTTTATTCCTATTAGTTTCATTAGATATTATTTTTTATAAACATTCATAATATCTAATATACATAATGAGAACCAACATGTGAAGTTGAAAATTGACTCCTCATTAATGAATACATCAGATCCTGGTTCAAACAAATAATATTCAATTTTTCATACCTTTTATATTTTAGATGAAAACATGTACAACTATAGTATACCATAATACTATATGAAACGTTATATCTTCCACCCCTTAAATTGAACCAAGTCTAACAACAAATTCCCTATTATCGAATCAAATATAGGGTGTTTAAATAAATTATCATATAACCCTTCCATCCCTAACAAGTATGACATGTTGGCATGGAAAAATAAATAAAAATAAAAATAAGACCATTCCATGTATTGAACACTTCATAGTTGAGTTCATGCACAATCCTAACCCATAACTACATGTACCAACTCCCCCAAATCCTTTTTATAAATGGTTTGTAATAGTGTTCTGCAAGGAAATCCATTATGTAGTTCTAAAATTCAATGATTCAGAAAAAAACATCATTCTCAAATTCATCCTAACTATGTATAGTGCTTGATTGTAAAGAAAATATATAAACATGATCAATTTTTCAATTATATTTAAGGTGGTTGAGACCGTTTATCAAATGGGGGATGAGAACAATGATATAAATGAATCCCTGGTTCATGAGGTTCTTGTTTTTATAATTTTTAAATTTTTATATCATGTAATGTAAAATTATATTATTCAAAATTCAAATCATGTTCATTTTTATGTTTTATATTTCATGTTGAAATGGAGATCTATTAATTCAATGAGTATAGAGTAATAACTAATTTATTTGTATCGGTCAATAGATTATTTTGATCCAAAGAACAATATTTTTTTTATTCTGTTCTTTATTTAATTGTGATTGAGTAGTGGAATTATACAGGACAATGAAAAGATTTCTCAATTTATAAATGAAATTATAATATACCCATTAAAATAACTTCCAATAATATTCCCCCTACATTATATATTCACATTAATCTATTTTATGAAATATTTGATTTTGAAAAATATTTTCTATATCATGGAATACATGCAATATTTAGTTTAAATAAACCCTTATATAAATAATATTATTTGGATGTGACCAGTATAACCTATCTACTATAAATTTAAAGAAGGAAACGAAGCAAACCCATTTTAAAAATAAATTTTATTTTATTTATATAAATAATATATATCTGTAAATAACATAATAATTTTTAGTAAAATCTTTACATGCTTTAATATACATTTTTCTCAAAAAAATATTTTTATTGAAATTTGTGAGGAAATAATATATTAATTTTTACTAATAATTTGTAATATGTATTTATAAAATAAAACATAATTTTTTAAATCATAATTTATAAAACATAATAGTGTGATTTTTTGGATAATGTTTTGAATTGTGGAATTTATTGACAAATATCGGTATATAATTTTTTGAAATTATGTTCTAATTTAAATTCATTATAATTTTAATTTATATCTATAAATTGATATAAAAATAAAAATATTTCATATATATTAGATTTAATAAAATTATTAAATATTAGTGAAGTTTCTATTCAATTTTGATATCAAAACATTTATACTCAATGAAAAAGTTTATTTGGGAAAATCACTCCTTCATCGCATTTAAATATTTTAAATAAAAATTAATTAGGAAACTATTTTTAGTGGAATTTAAAAAATGGATTCTATATTTGGAATTATAGTAATCAATATTTTATAATAAGGGTAAAATATATTTTATCTATAATGAATAATTAAAACATATAATATTGAATATCAATGTTTCCGTTAAAACATGATTACTGGGGGGAAAAACTAAAAATAAAATGGTTATAATGACCTGAAAACAAGTCAAATTACTATTGGAATATGGTATTTTTACCCAATATAAATTAATTTTGGTGAATGCACTATTTTGGATCTATTTTAATGTTTAAAATAATGGTATTATTTTTATTTTAAAAAATTCCAAATGTGACCCCTATGACACATATTAAATTGACCCTCCATCATATCCTCTTCACACATCCAAAGATAATATATGCACAATATAAAAAAAATACATTCCATACCAATGGCCTGGTTGTCTTATTTTGATTAGTTAAAACATATAATAAGTCTTTATGTATTATCATAAAGACTTTTTTGAAGAAGGGGTCAGGACCATAACCATCCATTTTAATTTTTTTTATTTTTAAAATTACATCAAATAATATTAAAATAATATGATATAATAACATCAATATATCAAATATACTATGAAATTTTAATGTTTTTGTAATATATTACATCAATATCTACTTTCATCATATGGGAAACGAAAATGTCAATCGTGTATAAGGTGGACTACCACCTTGAAAACCGATGCAATTTGTTTTCCATCATTTCCAATCACAACTAGTAATAGATTAGGGTTTAACATTTTTATATGTTTTTTATGAAATAACAATACGTATGGAGGTATAATATCATATCCATGTTCTTAACATCTAATATTCTAAAAATTGATAATGTCGTTTATGTGTGCGTGTGCAATATCACGTCCACAAAGCAATGCGATTAATTTTCAATTAATTATATAGATTTTAATTAGAATATATTAAATGAATGTATATGATTAATTATAAATATAAATGATTTTTAAAGGTTATATAGAAATTTTATTTCATTTTTCCCATCTTTCATGCAAATTGAAACAAAATCCATGGATATGTAAGGGATACCATATTCATGAATGACATAATTCATTTTCAATCTCTAAAATTAATAGATTATTATAGGTATGTAATTAATAAATATATATGATATTAGTATTATTATTAAAAACAATTATGTAAGATCTATTAGTGAATTACAATAACCAAAACTATTGAACCATACTATACAAAAAAAAGTTACCTTGCACATTGAATTGTGATTTTAACAAGGAATTATCCATAAATTATTAGTAAAATGGTATATATATATCATAAATTTTATGATATGTATTTTATGTTATGATAATATAATTATAATGATACTATATTTTCCTTGTAGTTTTCTTGAATGCACATGATGAAATTTTGAACGAACTTAATGGATTGATAGTCTCTTTTTATTTTTTAGAGACATATGACATTTTCACTACAAATATCTATTGTGTGGATTATATAATGACTCTTTAACATGTTATATAATGAATTACCTTTTTTTAATGATATTTAATTTTTATTTTGGTTTATTCCAAAAAACATTTTATGATTCAAATATTACTAAATTTGGAAGGTACTTTCATCTAACTCTTACTTCCATGAGATACATGTCATGTTCAACAAATGTTTATTTTATGTGGTGTGTATACATAATATGATTTTTATTTTTTGAATATTATTCAGAATATTATGCGGATTTAAATATAAATATATTTGTATCAAATTTCAATTTTCTTGTGATTCATATGTTACCGTATTGGATAGTGTTTTATGATTAAATCACATTATTTATATGCATTATTTACAAGTATGATTTTGATATTGAAATATTATGATCAATCAATAATAAAAATCATTAATTTTATTCTAAAATTTTTTATTTATAGAAAAAATATACTTCCCTTTCATTTCACTCTCATTAGGTACTCAAAAGATGAACATTATTATTTTAAGGAAAAATTATTTTATTTGAATCTTCGGTCAAAAATACTCTTTATTCTACATCAATTATTTCAAAAAATCCTTATATGAATGTTATTATTATTCCAATATGATTTATAAGACATTTTTACAAACAATTTACTTTTCTAATTTTTTTATTGATTATTGAAGTAGACATCTGAAATACGGAATTATTAATTTTTATCAAAATGTAAATGGAATGTTTTCGCTGAACTCATATGACATGAAATGAATTTTTAACCATAATAATAAAAACAATTTAATGTTACTTTTATATGTTTCCATGTATTTATTCAATGAAAATTATTTCAAAATTATTTTATAAAATTATGTTATAAAATTATTATTTTTATTGGTCAATTGTTATTTTCCTCAAAAAATATTTCATGTGAGAATTCAAAATCATTTTTTATTTAATATAAAATTATTCAATGTTACAAAAGATTTAATGGGGATATTAACTAATTATACAATACTTATTCTTTATCTGAATGGTTTATTACTATGATGATAGTATTCTTATTAATGTAATTTATTTCAATGACTTATAGAATTGTGATATGTTTACTAAACACATTTCATTTCCAGGGGTTATGTTATGAATAAGGATTTATGATTGTTTTGGAAAAAAAATGTATAGATTATATGTGGGTTGTAACCAATTCCTCCCCCCAATTAATTGTGTAATGATGGATACATGATGAGTTAGTTGTGATATTCTTGAAGATGAGTCTATTTTAACAATATTACACATGAACTTTGTTTTAGGACAATATTGTTATGTAAAGAGATCATTAAATTTACATGAGGTAATGTGTGAAAATAGATACATTTAAATAAGGTAATGTGGGGAACTAGATCAATGTACGTTTGGAAATGTGTCTACCAATTTACATGAACGTAAGGTTTTGTGTGGATAATTTTTCATGACGTGAAGAATATGAGATATCCAAATTTAATCTACACAATATAATGAGTGAACCTATCTCTTTTTCTAAAATTTCCAACTTTTAATGATTTTTGTTTCATCTATATTCCTAGGATTATGATACAATATCAAGGAATGTGTTCAATGATTTCATTTATGAATTGGTTCTTATAAACTATCAGTCATTCTACGATGATTCCGAATTATTATATATGTTATGAAATGTATAGTTTTCTAATTTTATTCACAAATTCTGAAACCCTTATACTAATTTTATATGAATGTGATTATTTATATCTTTTTTATTACCCTTACTAAGAATATATACTCGCACATTATTATGTTTTATTTCGCTAGGTCGTAAAGAAAGTTATTTTGGTAGTGTATGAATTTTATATTTACAAAATATGATTATCCTTATGAGAAATATTGGATATCATTTAGGAAATAAGATAATTATGTATCTTATCTACAAAGAAACTAACTATTTTCAGCCCTCATACTTGTATTTGATAAATATATTCATTATTAATCTAATAAGATGTAATATTTATAAATCAAATTCCCATGTTTTATACTTGGTATTAGAGAAATTTTGTGTCATCCATTGGAGATCATGTTTATGAACCATTTGTAGAACCCTTGGGGTCTAAGTATTTGATAAAATCCTATTGATTTATAAGGAAGGGTTTATGTGATTTTATTTGAAAAAAATTCCCAAATGGATACTATAATGTAAATCTGGAAATAGAATAGTTTTTACCTAGGGTTATCTTCAAAAAAAAAACATCACATTGACCTAGACATTATCATCATCTATTGCATGATAATGTGGTTTACTACACACCAATATTGAAACTACTATGGTATATTATTAGTTCAATTAGCATTTTCATTACAAACAATTATATGGATTTGAAAAGATTATGACCACGAATGACATAGGATAAACCTATGGTGTTTTAGATTGAAAATTATGTTTCACTAATTATATGTTCTTTTTACTTTTTCCTTTATAACTAGTTTTCTAATATGATGATTGTTTCTCATACAATTCCTTATCATTTTCTATAGTTGATTGAACCTAGGGGAATCATTTTAACATCAAATTTTATAAAAAAATATGGTGGTTATGTGACTCTTAATATTATGATAACTAGAGAGAATGATATTGTGAGTATTCCTAATATAACATTAGGATATATTATTAACAACAAAAACTTCAATTATATTTCTAACATATCAAATATGATTAAGATATAAATAAATAAATTTTTATTTTGAAATTAACATCATATAAATATTATTTTACTTCTTATGTTTCTTGAATTTTGGAAGGTAAAAATAGAATACTATCTCAAATAGTGGGTAAGAATTCTATTATATTGAATTTAAGGTCATAGAGAAACGAATTGGCTAGTAATTTGATGTATTTAATGTTCTGAATGTGCAATTAAATGGGAAAAATCCATAAAATAAGTGTTATCCCCAAAACTAATTAAGGGACAATGTTATTAAAATTTATTGAAATAAAAGGGTTGAAGTACATAGGTATTTGGATTCAACAAATATATATTAAAATAAGTTTTTAAAAAGATATGTTTTTATAATAATCTTGATTCATATAAGTATTTAGTTTTTTTAGAAGATTATATTTCTCTATGTAAAATAAAATTAATATTTAAAGATACAATTATAGTTTTATGTGTTTAACATCTATTATAAAATCATTGTTTTATAATCCATCTCTTAGTTTATATGTGATGGTATTGTAATGTGAATAATGAAAGTTTGGGACATTTTTATAGGAATGTGTTATATTTTAAAATTATGTTTATAAATATTGTTAATTGAGGAAGAAAAATCTTTTAAAAGGAATAAAGGTATTAAAAATCATTTGGTTAGCATGACCATTTATGGATAATGCTATTTTTATGAATGATAAATATATTTTTATTGATGTTATATTAGAAAAATTAAGATAATTTCTTTAAAAAAGGAAACCTATAACATAATGAATGATGGTGGAACGTGTGCCAACAATTAAAGATGTTAGATTAGGCTAATAGTTCTTCATTCCTTAATCATCTTTGAATAATGATGTTTTTTCCTAATTTGAAAGAGTATTTATGGGTGGTAGGAATCATGAGATACATTGTAGAGTTTGTATATTAGTTATTATTATGTAAGAAATTTATGTGTGTGAGACAAAATTTAAAGGGTATGTTAAAACTAATAACTACACCATAATAAAAGTACAAAAACATAACATTTTATATTTTCATCGAGGTTGAAAAAACATAAAAATGTAGTAATACCATATAGATTTTAATGTATTACCTAGATGTTGAAGAATAAATAATATCTATTGGAGAATAATTAACTCAACATCATCATTACATGATATAAATTAATGATTTTTTAGTGTTTCATGGACTACCAAATTCTACTGAATTTTATCAAGATGTAAGTTTTACCACAATGTTACGGTGAAGTCTCTATAAATATCTTGATATAATGTTGAGTTTTATCACTGTTATCAGCCTTATATTGATGGTATGAATGAGTGAAAAAATTAATCATAAGATGATAAGTTGAAATATTATTCTATTGATTTTTAATTTCATTGGTATCAACACCTTCCTCGAGTGATATATTAATACAAAAATATATTTCCCTTGTGCATTCATATAGCTTCTTATGAAGACCTCTATAGAATGAATTGATTAAATACATCATACATGGAAGAATATTTAGTGAGAAATCTATTGGTATCTATGATATATATTGAAATGGATGATAATTTCTAATCTATTCAAGAGAATAATACGGTAGGTCATAGTAAAAAAGGAAAATATATGATGAAAGTAATAAGTTTCATCTAGAATTTTATTTTTTTGAGAAGGTGTTTCTTTAATATTATCTATTAAACATGGTTATAAGATTACGAAATAATGGAAAACTAATCACTATTTATATTGGACATTTTAATACTTTATTTATTAGAGACCATAGCTTATCGATTATAATTTCCTTTAAAACTATATCGGATTCATAATGTGTTCTATATATATTTCTTTTGGAAGTATATAAATAAACTATAAAATCTTCTAAACTCAATTATAATAAACCTGGACCATGATTTTTATTATGATGAAAATGGTTAATATTATTTTTTATAGAGAGAATATTCTATTAAATAATACCACTCATTTACTCAATGTTTTATTGAAAAACCACAAATATGTGAAATTTATATGGGAACCCGATGATGTGATGATGAAAAATTATTGTCAACAGTTTTTCCAATAGTAATATATATTTATGGAAATTTATTTGAAGGGGGTAGTGGTATATTAAAATCCAATATATTTTAGGAAATATATATTTCTCAAACAAATTTTATCACATTGATAGCTTATGATACGTGAAAACTATAGTGTAAATGAACCGTGATATAAAAAATATTATATAAAAATTATCATTATAACATATCCAATTATTTTTTATCTTAATATAAATAAAATAATAAAATATTATTTAAAAATATTTTAGATAAAGAAAAATAATTGGTAATTGATTATATATTTTTTAATAAAGAATTTATATTTTTCAAAATGATTTTTTTATGAAAACTATTTTTTTATCATTGGGAGAAAAAAAAATATATATTTTTGAAAAATTATTAAGACATTATTTTACAATATGAACATTTTTTTTGGAATCACCATTTTAAAATTATCATGTTGTTAATTTTCAGATTATTATGAAAAGTCAAATTTTTAGTTGAACACAAAAAATAATTTTTTTATTGAAGAGTTCATATTTATTTAAAGTATTTAAAAAGATAAATATATATATATATATATAATTTTTTAATAGTAATAATAATCCTATAATATTAAAATTATTCCAAATTTTGTCATTACAATTGATATTTTGTTTATTTTTTATTAAAAACATTTATACTAATGATTAACATTTTTAGGAGAATCACTATCTCATCACCTCCGAATGATTTATATTAAATTATATTCTAAAAAATATATGAATTGAATGTGATAAAATATATTCCATATTTAAAAAAAAATTATATAATAAAATAAGGTCAAATTAAAATTTAGTTATAATTAATACAAAAAGAGTTACAAATAAATTGTGTGGTCATGGTTAAATGAGATTACCGTGGGTTAAATGAATAATATAATGGTTTTACTTAAAAAAATCCAATTCTTATTTTATGTCCATATATAAACTATACTTCATTTAAGTTTTTATAAAAATCCATTAATGATCAATTTTTTCTTTTTAAAAGTGTTTGTATATGTTATTATTTTAAGAAAAATCGTCATTTGTCCCCTCCACCATATATAAAAAGAACTCCACATATATTCTCCTATTCAGATATCCGAAGCCTTTTGTTTTTTCCATGAAAAACTCAAATTACTTACTTACATATATACCCATATAATAGAAAATATATTTGCAATATAATAACCTCTATTGATGGTTTAGGTATAATTATAAAGATGATCCCTGATTAAGAGGTATAATGCTTAACCATGTATTTTTTAATTTATTTCATCCTTCACCTACATAAAAGATTATTCAATTATGGTGATATAAAAATATAATTAGCTCGAATATATATATATATATATATAATTTTTAATAAAAAATATACATATACTCTTCTATGAAGTGGTAAATGAAACTATCAATAATGTGTACGGAAAATAACATTCACGTGACCCAATATAATTTTTTTCCATCACTACCACACATGGATAGATATAATTATTTATTAAATGTTCATTTGTGATATTTATTTTGAATTTAAACTGATGGTTTTATATATAACATTTAACTTCATACCATATTATATGGTAGAAAATGATAATGTCGTTCGTGTGTATGTGTGGACCACATCCTTCACAAAGAGATGTGATTTGGTTTTTGTTTTTTTCATAGAAGGGTATAAGGATATATATAATAAATAAATTTTTTATATGTAATAAATAATAATATATAATATTGAAAAATTATTTACCCTTTTTCTATTTATCCAATGATAAAACTAAAATAACAGTCATGAGTATATACCACATATTGTCTCAATGAACTGTGTAATTTATTTTCTAGTTATAAAATTTATAGATTACTATAAATACATAAATGATGAATAAATATTATATTTATATAACTATTAACATATTAAGTACTTTTTATCTATGTTCAGTGTATAATGAAAAAAAGTATTGAACTAGAAAATACATTCAAATGAAGTTGCTATCAACAAGAATAGTTAATTTAACAAGGATTTTTTGAAAAGGGTGATAAAATGATATACTGAAAACATATATTGTATTATATATATGAGCATGGATATATAAAAGTTTAATTATAAGCATACATTTATTATAAATTTTGTTTAAACACATATAGAGGATATCAAACTAATGGTAAGGGATTTCTTATATCCCAATTCTTTTTGAGAGGCATATTCCATATTCAATATTTGATTATTTTTTATATTCCATATAATTAAACATTAACTTGTTATATAATGAATAAACTAATAATAATGAAATTTTATATTTAGTAAGTTATTTTCTATTATTGGCATGACAATTCAATAATTACCAGTGTTTTAAGGTATTTTCATATCTTTTAATTCTGTGAGATACTAATCATATTCCAGAGTTATTTATTTATTTTGTTTTATATAATTCATAAGAAATATTTTTATTAATTTCATTATGAATTTTATTTGGATTAGATATTCATTTTATTTATTAATTTCATGGGTATAATGATTCAAAGACTACCAAATTGGTAACAATTTTACGTTATAATCAAATCAATTGTCAGGGTTGGTTATGGTTATTCTTATTATGATGACGTATTTTTGTGTTTGTCTCATGAAACTCCATAAAGTTTTTATGATATGGTATGGTATGGAAAATAAAATTTTCATTTTTTTTCCTCAAATTTTGTACTCAAGAGTATAAAATAATGATTTTTTAGAAAATAATTTATATTCCTATCTTTAGTTGAAAATTCATTTTCCTCAATTTTCATATTTTCTAAAATCATTATCAAGAGTGTATTCAATATTGATAAATGAATATTTAATGTAATTTTTATTTATTATTTAAATATTTTAAAATGGTTTAAATATAGTTTTCTTTTCATTTTTCAAATGATGTAGTTTTCTGAATATAAATCATAATGTGAAATTAATGTTTTTATATAACTTGTACTATATGAAATTAATATTCCACCATTATTAAAAATTTATATTTTAAATAGTCTATTATATTTTTTAAATATTTCATAAATTAATAAAATTAATTAAATATTTTTTTGAATTTATAGATATATAAATATTAATTATAAAGTGTAATTTTTATTTTATTCAATATAATTTCTAATTAATATTTCAAAGTAAATTTCTTTTTAAGAAAAACTATATTATTGATACTTAACCATTACTAAAGATATGATAAAATGATACCATCCTTATTTATTCCTTGGATGGTTTATTATTATGGTTACTAGATTTTTTTCAACATTGTTTCTTCCTTGGGTTATAAAATATTGAACTTATTATGAAACTGATTTAATTCTCATAGGTTATTAAATGATTAATATTGTTTTATCTTTTGTCAAAAAATACAGATTATGCGATAGGTTTGATCAATATATCCCTCTAAAATGTTGGTTAAATATTGTAAACTCATGCATTAATTATTTTATGGATGGAGGTCCCTTCATGTTCACTATATTATGTGAAGACATGTTATCATGTCCATATGTTTATGTGTGGATCTATTTACATCATAATTTGGTAATATGTGGATAGGGTTACATGTCTATAAGGTTATTATTGTTCCTTGTTACAGTTCCATGATGTTATCTATGGACCTCATTACATGTCCATAAGGAAATATGTTGACATATTTCCATGCCCAAAATATTATTTGGGGGCTTTATATAAATTCATTATCTTAATGTGTGAACTTGTTTCTACTTATACATGTTCACACTTTTTTGTGATTATGATTATTCAACATTACTATGACAATATTTTGATCTCATTATTTTTGGTTATTAATTTCAATTACCATTCAAGTAATAAGAACTGAAAATCAATATTCCATGACAAAAGAATATGATCTCTATGATTTTTGGTATTTTAATTGTAATTCCCATGTTATCATTCCATATTTTTCATGTTATGCTTATGTGAAAATTTATTTCTCTCTTTATTAACCTTATAAAGAATATATAATCACTCATTATTATGTTTCCTCTCCCTATATAATGAAAAGTTACTTTAGGTATGGTATGAATATGATGTTTTATAATTGTGAAAATTGTCAAAAAAATATGTTTATGATCAATAAAAAATAAAAAAAATGTGTCTCATGTATTATTTGAGAATAATGTTTTATAGTTAGCAGTTGTGAATTTGTGAAATGAATTTAATTTGACAATTAAATGATGTAATATCTATATATGAATATATTGGGACATTACATATCTAATTAAAAATTTCATATAATTAGATGTGTGTGTATCATGGTTTAAACATTTTTTTTCTTTGAAATGAGTTATTGGTGGAGGGTTTTTTATGATCATGTAATGCCTATAACTTGATACAATAGAGATAATAAGACTTGAATTGAAAAAGCAATTTCTGAATATGAACTAAGACTTAAATATAATGTTGTGACTTGTGTTCTATGAATGAAAATTACTTAATTAATAATAGGTGTATGAATTCAAAATGGATAATGAATGTACTATATTATGAAAATATTTTACTCAACCCATCCCATGATAATTTTTTTAATATTCTTTTTGTACTATTTATTACTTCAATGCACACACTCATGAACATCATGTTAACATATAATATTATATATTTTTTAATATAAATATTAATAACATTAATATGTGATTACTAATATTCAAGATCCAGAAAATTAATTAGAAAATAACTGAGGTCATACCTGTGATGTATTCTTGAGTCTTCAATTTTTTTTATTAATAGAACATAATGTCTAAGTGAAAAAAATTGATTTTTCCTGTTGAAAAATATTTCTCCAATAAAATAAAATTTTCTAATTAATTACTTTATCTTGAGTGAACCACACTAGATTGATCACTATTATAATCAAAATATCCAATAAATATTGAATAAGAGAATATCATTGAATTTTGTTTATTAAGATGAGGAATATGAGTCATCTTAAGGAAGAAGTCGACAACCGTATTTCCTCATTGGCGATGATTGAGGAAAATGGGTCAAAAGAAGAATAAACCCCATTCAAATTTGTTCTTTTGATGTGAAAAAAAATATTATGTGATATCAATAGGATATTGCTAAATATATGGAGGTGAAATAGGCCTTTATCAAATAAATGAGCCCAAATATTTATTAAGGACTCAGGAGGGGTGAATGATAATGATCAAGAATGGATTTAAGGATTTATGAAATACATTTTTTCCTTGTTTATAATTAATGTCATTGAGGCCTTATTTTTTTTATTCACCAATATAAATTATAATGATTCTTAAATGATAGGTACTCTATAAAAACCATTAATAATTGAAACATTCATAATCTAGTGAATGATAAATCTACCATTGATGTCTTGATCCCAACTATTTTAGTATTGATCTATAATTTTTGATATATATGTGGTGCATCGTAGACCTTTTTTTGACTTAGTTATCACTATGGAAGATGGTTTTGAATAATTGACTTGGTTATAAGGAATGTGTTAAATACATCCTGTACGATAATCATATAAACCCTGAGATAAAATACATATACAGAGATTGTATATTCCAAGACAGATTATCAATAAATAAAATCAACTGGTCTATCATAACATAGTCATTATTTATTGATAACCATGATTGAAAAGGATTGAATTTAACATATAAAGATGATTATTTTAAATCCCAATTCAATCATCATTCAATCCCTATTCATAGAAGACCAAGAACAGTTCCCATATCTCCATACCATGTACTATGAGACAAATATACTATCATGTGATCCAATCCAACTCATGAAGAGAGTAATATAACAATAATTATTATTCCACATCACCATGATAAAATGATTCAAATCACTGATTACAATGATAGAATATTATTGATAACCCCAATTGAGCTGATTTGAGACATATTTATTGGATATGTGACAATCATTTGAGAAGGTATAGTAACATGTTTTCATGGATCTGGATACAATGAGTTAGGAGGAATAGTCTTTGATAGATATAAATATGTTCTCTCACTATCCCTATAAAGTGTATAAAAAATCATCCTATTTTGTTTTAGGAACCTTTATTGTTTACTAATGTTTTTTATTATACATGTTGAATTATATATTTCATTCATATTAAATTTTACATTTAATATCTTTCCCCATTCATTGGGTTTTCCTTATTCTGAAATTATAGTTATTATCAATTCCTTATCAATAATTATAGTATTACTCAAGGATCTCCCACTTGATGAATTCCAAAGAAAAAAAGACTATAAAATTTACATGGATTTATTTAAACTATTCTCATAATTCATGTGTTTTAGTGGAAAAGGATAAGATTCTATGTCATAAATTTCTATCTTGTATTTTCTATGAGACTTATAGAACAATTTCTTCTACAATGTTTCTAATCATTGATGTACAATGAGATCAATTTTTTGAGTAGTGGGTGTGTAGCACTCATCCACAACATATAATCATTATAATATTTTAGTGATTCTGACCATAGGTGACATCCCATAGATAATGGAATATGAAACTAAACACATATGGATTATAAAACATTTGGAGGAGGAACTACCCTATAAAATGAAACAATATCTCAATATAAAACATAAAAATCCAAGTAAACAATATGATGTATGAAAATAAAAAATAAAACACATATAATACTCCAATAAAATAAATATAACAATGATACTGGAGCATGGAATATAAAATTGAACTTTTTATGATAACATTAATATAATGCAACATAGGTCAATATCCCATATACCTCAAAAAATCTCTATGATCTGACCACACCTTTGATGATGACATTATCCAAATTCAAAAATACTTATTTATAACTCCTTTATATATCATATTTAATTATATAAAAAATATGAATGCACACACATGTAATTATTAGTAGGGAGATTATAAAATCACTATTCATTCTCCAAGGTCATCCCAACAATATCCACTATGAAAAAAATTGTCATCGCATTTTTTATAAAATATATTATAAACTGTTAACATTATCATATAAATCCCTACAATATATCCATGCGAGAAAACAAAAAAAATTTTATATCAATAAATGATGTTAAACAAGAACAATTGAAATAAATCCTCATTCTAATTCATTCTATTCCTTATGGAATACCAAACCACGTTACCCGCACACACCCATACACACATTCATTCTAGGTGATAGTTCTATACTCAAGAATAGATTCTCATTGATCCACTCAGTCTTCAACAGGTAAAAAATCTACTAGTACCCAATTGGCACACACCCCTTATTTAGGGTCACATCAAATTCAAATTACCCTATGAAAAACATATATGACAACAAATTATATCATATCCACAAATTCCACAAAAATAAATTTTTTCATTTAATGAATAACATAAACAATATTTCATGCCTGAAAACAATTCTATAAATTTGAAATCATAATTTTAAAATTATAATTAAAAAATATATTCAGATAAAAATACAGTTTTTTATAATTCAAAAACACAAAAAAAAATGATTTATTCCTCAAATAGCACCACGATTCCACATAAAATCAATCCAAAACCATTTAAAAAAACTATGACTTAATGATCTAAAATAGTAGAGATGGGAGAGAATACACCAACCTCTCAATAATTAATGATAATGATAAATATAACTATAATGAATAAAAATTAATTAAGAAATCTCAATATTAATCAATTCAATAACAACTTACCATGATGCACATACAGAAACATTAATCTATCACAGAATACATAGATCAACAAGAGAGATAAATACTGAGGGGGAGAAAAGTAGTTATAAGATGAGAAAGGTATTAAAATCATATAATGTTGATTCTAGATCTCTAATGAATATTGATAAACCCAAATAGTTTTTTTGGTTAGATAGGAATCACCATATATGTGTTGGATGAAAGAGGAACATTAGACAATGAAAGATTATAAATCACAAAATATTATTAGGTATTTAATAATTTTTAAAATATAAATTAGATTATTCTGATAACCACTACACCAATATAAATCTAGGGGACCGAATCACATATAAGATTGAAAACACCATCACCCAGATTCAATGGAAAAGACCGCACTATATTAGTTCTTGTCAAAATAAGAATAGGATATGTTGTGAGTTCCATTCCGTATATCGGTAATATTATGGAAAATTCCACATCAACAATTAGGACATATAATGGTCCATACATTTCATTAATGGCTATTAAAAAAAAAAATACACATCACAAAACATTATGAGATACAATAAATTCACATAGTTAATGTTTAATTGAAAAATGGATATATAAATAAAATATACATAATTGAAACAAATAGTCTGTGTCCTTTTTCTTTATAATTTCATCCCTTTATAGAGATATCATACAAGAACCATTTATCATAAAATTTTGAAATAAAACATAATATTATTTTATCTCTAATACTCGGTAAGGGTAAATAAAAGAGTTACATAAATATCATAGTTGAATAATGCTAGGAAACAAGAAAAAACTTTTGAGAACCATACCCTATAGATTAATGATCATAATCTTGATTTATTAAATAATTTCTGAAAGTTTATAAAACATGAGTTATAAAGTATCCAGAAAACATAATCACTAAGAGGATAACATGTAATATGTCATTGATTTTGGGAATAAATATAATAATATAAAATAATTTCTTTAGTAGTCAACACTATGTTAAAAGACGTTAATTTAGGATTGGGTTCATTAAAAAAACATTATAGTAGAAAATTTTTACTCTAAATACTACCATAATAGATGGATTATTTTACTGAACTAGGTTCACACACCATTAGAGTCATGTTTATCTCATAAATTCAATATTTATATAATTAATTGCATGGATATGTTAGTCGAAACTATCTTAGAATAAAAATCATTAATATGTGTTCCACAAGATCACAAAACATTGTTCATGAAATAACCCAATCAAATGAAATTCTTTTCAAAAATAATTCACCATAGTATACCCTTGGTGATTGAAACATGTTTCAAAAAAAATCCTCATTAAATAACACATATAAATTAAATGGTTATTATAATCATATACTAATAATAATCATAAAAAACACATATAAATGATAAGTATTGTATCAATGGATCACATGTCTAGTGTATACTATGTATAATAAATTGTTGTTTTCATTGATGAGTATAAATACCTTTAAAATAACATTAAAATGACCATGAGGAAAATACCCTTTCAAATTTTAAAATAACTATATAAAATAATTATTTTTTCAAATGATATGGAAAGAAATTTATTTTCAAAAAATGTGGAAATGTGAAAATGAATTTATAAATTAGTGTGTTTTAATTTCTGAATGAAATACCAGTCATGTTATAAGTGTTAATTCAAAGGTTCCTATCACATTATCTGTAAGAGTTAAAATTAAATAATTCATAAAATTAAAAGAAGAATAATTTTAAATTAAATTAAAATATAAAAAATGTTAAAAATGACATTATTTATACCCATTGAATATTAAAATCTCTATATGAATCATTTTTTAAAACATGGATATGCGTGAAAATGTATTTACGATCTAAGAGAGAAATTATTTTGTGTTTCATTAAAAACATTATTTTAGACACTTAATTATATAAGGAGAGTACTATTGGAGGATAACTTTTAAATTATAGAAATAAAAATTGAAGAGGAATGTTCATTATTTTATTGATAGATATATCATAATGTTTAATCATAATAAATTTAATTTTTAATAATCCTGAAAAAAAATAGATTGTAACAAAAAAATCATACCACTTTGGTGATAATAAATTCAAAATCCCTCTTATTGAACAGAGATTGATTAATATGTAAAAATATAAATTCCATGAAGATAACCATAAATTGAATTCCTGGTAAATATATAAACCATATAAAATCAACATGTGGTGATTCTATCATGTATCCAACAAAAATTAAAGTGAGACTAAAATACAATAACTCATGTCTCAAATTTATTCATACACATTCGAACATTAATTATAAAATAAATATTTGTATAAATATAATAATGAAACAAAATAAAATGTAAAAATCCAAATATATATAAAATTAAAAAATTTATCACCTGTGTAATAAAATATTCTTGTTAAAAGTTCATTTCTGCCAATAAATTCTTCATTTTTATGACATGATTTGGTTAGTTAATTTTCATTTAGTTATATTGATCACAATTAAAAATTATGAATAATTATATCCATGACATAAAAATAAAATATATTAATTTAATATGTACTTATTGTCATTTATAAAATATATATATAGAAAAAATGAATTAAAATAGTCATAGAGACCGTATGAGGTACATAAACAATAACATTATTTTAATATTTCAATGGATAGATATAAATAAAGGTAAATATTATTTCATCATTAGAATAATAATAATATCATTTATATAATATATATTTATTTAATATAAACTTATTTCCATCCATGTAAAAATAAAATCAGAAAACATATCGCATCGCTTTGTGGAGGCATTAGTCTACACGAACACATGATTGCTGTTATCATTTTTCAATATATAAAATGGTAATTAAGTAATTGTAATATTTTTATATCAGAAGTATATTTATGTAATATATATTATACAAATATCATAAATACATAATTATATTTGTATGTTATAGGTGGTTATGCAAAATGAATCACACCTGTTTGTGAGGTAGTAGTCCTATGTACACACGATCAACATTTTTGTATCCCATATTCTATAAGTGGGTATGAATATTTGTTGTTTTCATATATTAATAATAAAAAATTATGTTCAATATATTTTTTATAACATTTCATCATATTTGGAGAAGACACTATGTATATTATAGAGGAAGTGAAATTAAAATTATCCGTTATGAATGACCCAAATTCATCAAACGACCTCCTTATGTTAGCCCCAAAATCATTATTATGAGGGTTTCCTAAAAAATATGTTGAATCCATGCCAGGGATATGAATGTATGTATAGTTTTTGGTAGGGATTTTCGGATACCATGGGGCCCCTGAGTTATTTAAGAAAGGTTATGGGAGATGTCAATTTTTATATGTGGGGGAGGAGACCCACATGGAATCCAATTCGAAATTTCCTAAAAAAAGACAAAATTATAACGTCAAACCAAATATGAATACTTATAAATTATTGTATATTAAATAGTGGGTTATGTAAATTTCTATATGTTTTCATCCGATAGAGTATATGCATGTTTCATCATAAAAGCACCCATTTTTGTTACATAATAGGATGGTAAAACCATTTTAAACTTAACCACTAATGTTAATTTTAACATTTTATGAATCATTATAAAACAAATTATGTTAAAAATATTAAATAATATTAATTTCATTATTAAATACAATTAATCATTTTAATTAATTATTATCAATATAATTTGATTTATTTAATTTTAAATAAAACATATAGATTGAAGAAAAATGATGTTTTCTAAAGAAAGTGATTTCACAAATATAAAACATTTTTAAATAAAACATTAATATAAAAATAATTATAATGAAAAAAATATTAATTATCATATAATTAATGTAATTTTTATTTTATAAACATTTTAAAATAAAATTTCACTTTTTATGTAGTTTAATTAAAAATAGAGTTTTCAATTAAAATTTGTATTATTAACTATTGATTAAAAAATTAATGTTTCATACAATTATAAAAAAATAAAAATAATTTAATTTTTATATGATGATCTCAAATATGATGATAATTTATCATAGATATGTATAAAAATTTCATCAAATAAATGATATTATTTTCTTAAAAAAATAAATATAAATAATTTTGTAGAAAATTGGATATTTTTGAAGTATATAAGGACATTATATGAAAATATATTTGTTTAATCTAAATCATATATACATAATTTTATAATATTCTTATTCTTATTATTAATTCCAATATAATTTCGTGGTTATAATTGTCATTTAAAATAATATTATATGTATTGTAGTTTTTTAAATGTGGGGTTTTGTGTATCAGAAGCTATCAGGGTGATTAAATTTATTTGAAAAAAAATATTTTATAGAATCAAGGGGTTTTAAATTTTACCCAATATAAAATATTTTGTTAAATAAATTTTCCGAAAATATTAAAAAAACAATGTGGATACTTCTACTTCATTACATTCATAGTTTGACACATATATTTTTCCAGTTGGTGGTATCACAAAAAAACATTAGCTTGAAGGGTGGTCTTGTTTTGTAGCACATTCCTTATATGATATAAATATTCTCTTGGTTTCTAGTCATAATAGGCATCATGATCAGATTGTATGTCATATTTTTTCAGTACTCATGAGGGATCATGAATGAACTCAATTAAGGTAGATACATGGGACACGCCATGAACTTTTCAGAGGTTTGGTTGATGATCCAAGAGATAATATAGGGCCCCTACTCAATCTATAATATCCAATATAAAAATATACCTAGGATTGAAATATCATTTATCATTAAATGAAACTACCTATTCTAAGGAGTAATCTATAGAAACAATATCTAATTATCTTTAGATACTATACTCGGCTGATGATTACCATCACAACTTTTATGTCGAATATAAGAAAACATGATGTGTTTTTAAATACCTCAGACAATAATTTTCATTAACATAGGTATCATGGGTCATAATATCTTAATTTATTTATATTCATCACAAAAATTGTATTTATACATTTATTTCAATTTAGGTATTTAAATGCATCTATCTACATCCTTATGTGAATTCTATTATTGTACGAATCGTAAAAAAGCAGAAGGTGTTGATCCCAACCTCTTTTTAATTCCATAGAACAGTATTGTTGAATATTTTATATGGTTTGAATATTTCTATATGGGTGATTATCTATGAAAATGTGATATATAGTGAAAAAAATAAATACTATGTAATTAGATTTCTAATGTCTCCACCATAACATTGAAGAAAACTTCGAATACTGATTCAATAAAATGTCATCCAGATCTCGATGAAACCACACTAATTTTTTAATGTAAACCATAGAGATATAATCAATAGTTAGGCATTCTAAGAGAGATATAATGAATTATAACTTGAAAATGTAGTTTACTACAACACAAATATAATAATACCATTTAATATTTTGGATATTTCATTGACATAGTCCATTATGATGTTTTCCAATAACCATTATTGTATGGGTAAAGGTTTTAACATCAGATAATAATTTTTCCTCATTGTATTATTTTTAGGAAATATAATGAAGCAAAATAAAATCTCTATGAAATTTATCTTCATTAAATTTTAAAAAATACTCATTAATGTACTCTTCATCTTTGTAGTTATAGGATTAATAGAGAATGAGGAACTGTGAGTTTAACCTTGCAGTCCCTTCTTCAAAATTGGTATTGATGGGACATAGACATGGTTCCCAAAAAATATTACTCCATAACAATAATGTTTGGATTTAAGAATATATAAATATATATATATATATATCATTTCTAGTTTCATATCATCTTTTTACACTACTTTAATCCTTACATTGATAGATGGTTTTAATATTATTTGAGAAAGTTATGATTTACACACTTGCATCATTATTTATATATATATTATTTGTAAATATATAAATTCTGGAATTTTTTGAACCACATCATAGATATTATATCATTATCCTTTTCACAAAATGAATTAGAAAATATTTTAAAAATTTTAGGGTTGTAATGTATTAATTATTCATAATAATTAATCAGTTACAAGAACATTATCTTGTGCATACTGAACTCATTTTTTAGAATATATACATTAATTATATTAACAAATAAATATATAACCATTATCCATAATGATAATATATCAATATATTTAATATAAAAATTATTTCCAATAGATCCAAATTAGAAGTTGGGTAATTTTTCTAATAAACATATAATTTTTATGTATACTAAAATACAACCAAATCAATTTTCCGAAGAAAAAATCCTAGTGCTTTTAGTGATTAATAATTCTTGATAATATACCCTTATACATTTTAGGTCAATGTAATCATAAATTCATAGAATGATTTATCTTCATTTAATTAAAATATTCATCACATTAATCTATGTAATGGAACATGACTCAGTTCAATGATTACATGGTGATTAGCTTATATAATCATGTGAAATTAATCAAAAATCCAATATTATATCCATCAATGTCAAGAAATATATGGGCATCAGTCACAGTGGTTGGTGTAGGCCAAAGCTAAATAGCCACCTTCATTGGTGTATATACTAATATATTTTATTTGAAATTGGATTATGAAATTTTATATATCCAATGTTCACATTTTTTAAAATTAGAATAAACATTATCCATCATTTTGATCAATATTACAATCCTCAAGTGATATTCATGATCTTACATTATCTTTTAACATATAATAATATTATCGGTAAAGACTAAAAAAATATCAAGGTACTCTAAAATGAATCTATTGATTAAATCAATCAATATACAAGAGGAATTAGTATGACCAAATTGCATCAAGGAAAGTTTATAGTTTTAATTCATTGAACTGAAATATATCATTTTTATATCCACGTTGTTGACCAAAATTATGGATATTCCATATTAATGTCTATAATAGAAAATTATTAACTACAAAGATGTTGATCAGACAAGTCATCAACATGGGGTAGAGTATGTATTTTATTGAATCTGATCTTGTTAAAATCCTAATAATCAATTTAGAATCTCTCATTCAGCTTTTTTCATTAAAGATATAAAGGATACACCCCATGGGTATAAAATTGGATAAATAGGTCCCTTTTCATTATTATATTATATTTTCTAATTTAATTCTCAAAACTAAATAAGGTACATTTTATAGGGAGTTTATGAAATAGGTGTAGCACCATTAATGAGTTGTAATTAGAACTATGCCTCAGGATTTGATGGAATACTCATCAACTCTTCTATAAAGACATAAAAAAACTCTGTATCAATTAGAATTTCATCAATTATGGGTTCCCCCCAATCATATATTAGAAAAAAACATTTTAATATAAATCATTAACCCATATAACAGTTGTCTTTTCCAAAATATGTATGTATATGTCATCACATTCAGATGATAACATAGGTTGGATTGGAATATCAAATGTGTCTCACATCCTTATAAATTAATGTGGGATATATGTACAGAAAGAAAATTCATCCCATAGATTACACAAAACATAAATAGATGGATAATATCTAGATATTATAAAAAATAAATACCCAATGTTTAACCAGATATGAATCATTAACACGAGATGCGATCATAATAATTTTCCAGATTAAAAAATTCAAAAATTTATTCATTAATATTATGAATAATCATACAGTTAAACATTTAATTATATACAAATGTTTATATAACGACGATCAGATAGGGTACATCAATATTTAATCTAACCTATTACTACCACAACATCATCATTTTATATTTAGTCATTTAGTAAAAAAAAATGGTAAATATGGTCTCTCTGAATTATTGATCAGAGTAATAGATCATGAAAAAACATTCATAGGGTTTAAAAATCATGATACTATATATATAATCAATGAATTCATAGTTTTTTCTCAGAAATTTATGGCTATCATCAATTTAAACAATTGATGATGGTTCATAATGAGTTTTTAAATTTATAAAACATATACCATATGTGTTTCAAACTAGTTTTATAGCAAGGCTTATTTTTTTAGACTATGTGGCTATATATTCTAATCTAAATACTCCATTTATAGATTTATTAACCCTATGTACAATTTTTCTAGATCCACATCCACTTGTTGTATTCAAACATGGATGTATATTACTAGAAATGACTTATTATATTCATCTGAAAGATTCTATCTATTTTCATATACTTAGACATATATTTATAGTATCCCTAGATTTAACACTAATGTTTACTTATCAAAGATCCATTTATTAAATAGTATTTTATCTTATACAAAATATAGTGACCTATAATTTTCATAAGCATATTTTATATCTTAAGAAATGATTATTCCGTAAATTACATCACCATCAATGAAAAAACATATAGGTCTAATATCATATAAAATAAGGATTCATGAACAACTATTTCTTAAATTAACTATATAGTTTCCAACTAAATTCTTCTTAAATATTTCCCTTATTAAACATATCATACATAAAACTATTCATCAAAACTTGGGATAAGGAAACATAATAATATGTGAGATATGATGCTCGTATGGTTAAATAAATGAGTTATGTAAAGCTCACTTCAGAATATGTGTTCAAGAACATAAGTATAAGATATTTAAACCCAACCATATATATCAAAGTTTATAATCATCAATCATAGATTATTGTTTAATTTTAGAAGTCAATAATCATAATATAGTCAAATCACACAATACATTAGATAATAACAATATCTTAAGATATAGTTTTTTATTCATACATGTAACCATAGAAAATAATTTCATTAGTAGTAATATATCATTTTAGAGAATATAATTTTTGTAGGTTAATTTTCCAAACCATCATAGAAGGTAATGTTCACTCCCATAAGTACAATATTGGACATTATCCCTTACGAATATGGGGTTTCTCCCAACACCAATCCAATTTGATCCACATGATATTAATATTTACCATTTCATTGGAGGAAGATTTTGGTCCCACCCATAATATAATTAAATTCATATAGATGTGTGCTTGAATATCATTAAATCGTTATCATGTAATAACAAAAATAAATGGAATGGGTTTCAATAATATATCATCATTATATATCCCATTGAAAATTAATATCTTTCATAAAAATTTCATCATTGTATAACCTATTGAAATTAAATGGGTTTTATAAAGAATATTTCATCTTAATAATGATCTCTCCTATAAAATAATAGGGATGTTTTCATTGTAACATATCCCTATTAGATCATAACTATACTAAATTTAAATTTTAATTGATGGATATAAATACCATGAAAATTTCATTATGATGTTCTTGAGGAAATTATCCTTTCAAGGATGAATGAAAAATTAAAAAAAATATTAAGGATTTTTTTTAAACATCCTTGGAATGATGAAATGGAATAAATATTTCATTCAATTTTCACGAAGGGGGAGATAACATTCATGTATTTTTGGTTAAAACAAATATTTCTATAATATATCTGGTAAAATGAAAAGAGTGAATCATTTGGAAAAGAACAATAAGATTCATTTTAAACAAGTTTGTTAAAAAAAGGGAAAAAATAACAATAATATTTAAGATGAGAAAATTATAAAGAGTAATTAACACATTTTTAGAAACCATAGATACGGAAGAATACATATTTTTGAAAGAAGAAAAAAAATTATGTTTTGTTTTTTTAAAAACATCACTTCAGAATCATGAGTACACAAAAAGTGTTAAATTAATGGATGGAATTTAATTAAAATATATAACTAAAGTAGGAAAAAATTCTTGAATTTTTTGAAAGTTATATTATAATATTTCATAATATAAAACATATTCATATTATATCCTTACAAATAATTAAATTTTAATATTAAAATATTTCTGCACTTGTAGCATTTGATTCATAAGACACAAGAATGAATGGACCATCAAAGGATATTTTTCTATGATATTTTCACCTCAAGTAAAAAAATAAATTCACGGGAAGTATATATAATCCATATATGAAAAAATTTTGAACTAGGAATTTTTTCCACCGAAATAAAAGTGAGCTGATAATACCTTACCATAAGTCTCAATTTTACTCGTAAACAAACAAATATCATATATAATGAATTAAGGTAAATTATTAATAGTTTTATAAACCATATTTATATATTTAATAACATATATGATCTAATTATAACCATTTATCACCCATTTATAAACAATTCCATGTTAGAATTTGGTTTCGAGTAATAAATGCTTCATATTTTACATATTTTTAGGCTCAATAATTTTTCCATTAAACATTGATTTATTTCTATAATCTTCAAAATTATACAAATTTTAAAGATAATATATATAAAGAATATATTTATATATATTAATTCATAAATGTTATTAAAACAAAAATTAATTGAACTGTTTTAGAATATAATAGCCCATACTTCCGCATGAATGTTGTTTTTTGTTTTTCAATGGATTAAACATGAAATATATAAAAAAATTTAACATATCCATAATAATTTTTATGTAAATTATATAAGATATATTTATATGAATAATACTTATTACAATCCATGAAAAAATAAAAATGAATAATTTATCACATCGCATTATGAAGTCGGTAGTGCACACATATGTATGAGAAACATTACAATTTTCTAAGATAATTTAAGGTAATAATGTTGACATGATATTATAATAAATTAAGTATCAATATGTAATAAATATCATATAGATATATTGAAGGATTGTAAACCACCCTTTGTGGGGGGTGAATCAAGGTGCGAAACATTTCTCTTCTTTACTATATATTTTTCCCATGTTGTTTGGAACTTCATTAAACCTGTATGATGGATATATGTAGTAATTAAAAAATTCACATGAAGATGGACATCACCACATTTTTAATTATTTCACCAATAAGGGCTATGTCTAATTAGCATACACTGACATGTTTTCAGTCATTCCTAAATCCACTAATCATCACATGTTTTTGGATTACAAGATTCGGTCATAGTCACTCTGAGCCAGGTACACATCATTTACAAAGGATCAGAGATAGAAAATTTCATCCCTTATATCAATTCTGTCAACCCCCCCAAGCCCCATATGTTGAGATAATTCTAAATTATTTTATCAAATAGAAGTCACTTGAACATATTTCTATAAAAGTCTTTCTATCTGTTCAGCACGAGAAACTACTTGCATTGATGCCTTGAATTGATGCACTTGAAATCCATGTCACCTTGAAACCTGATATTCAATACTGTCATATCCACTTAAACAAGAGATTTCATACTACCTCGAATAATTATCAATATTCAGTTTTAACTTTCTGTTCTTCATCTTAATCTCCTCCTTATCTTCAACATAGGATAATATAAAATAGTGATGTCGTGTATTAATCAGTTTCATTAATTCTCAATACCAATGCTTGAGTGTATCAGTATAATTCATTCTTCCATTGTGATGATATGTGTTTGGTTTCACATCCAGATCATCAAAATTCAAACAATAACACCCCTCCAAACAATTTATATAAATCATGAAACCAAAGAGTGTTGACCTTCGTGCGAGTAGAGTGCACCATGAGTCTTCTTCTTCACGTAGATAATGTACTATCCTTTTTCAGAAGAACCCAGGATGTTATGTGGATCTATCTTCACACAGCCCAAAAAGGGTGAGTATTCAAAATTTTGTAACCTGTAGGATATCCTTCATGAAATAAAACAAGGTATTGAAAATTCTAGTCGCGTTTTTGTGGTTTCTTCTTCACACAGAGGGTTTGGTTCTCCTTCCATGTAAGACACATTAAGAGTGAAAAGAACATTTTGAACGCTTGAAGGAAACCAAATGTTCCATGAAACCATTTGGTTTTATCATGGGAAATTTTCCATTATTGTATGAAAATATCCATATTTGACATGTAATATTTTAGGTGAAACTTCCTTTTTACGTGCAGCTTAATTTTTCCCATGCAACCTCTACTTTTTTACACAACCATATTTTTACAATAAAAATATTTTTTTTGCACATTAGATATCAGGATTTCACTACGTGTTGAGCCTTAAAAGTGCATGAGGTCACCTCTTATTTATATACATTGTCGAACCTAATCTAGAAAACCTTTTTGTGGTGCACAAAACTTTTACACACAACATCATCATTTCATACACACCATTGAATTTTTTGCACATGTTAGGCATTTTCTATTTTTCAGTGTTCTAATCTTCAAATACTAGTGCTGTAAAAAATTCAAAACTGTATTCCATATTTCATGAAATAATATTTTGTACACGTTCCAATTTTATGCACAATTGAATGCACCACATGAATTATTCACTCAACCCATTACTTTTCATCATTTTCTTATTCCGGTATTGGATCTCCTCTTACGAGAAAAGAATACAAAACAATATTGAGAACATAACTAATATTTGTTGTAAAAACCTAATTTTTACCTTACCTACCATTTCCATAAATTTTGATAGTATTTGGAAATGTCGTCACCTTCAAATATAATTTAGAATGAACATAATGTACATTTACTGCCATTTAATTTTATCAAGAACTCATTCCACCATGATATATATCCATGGAGAGATCATTTTTTTCATCATTAGATTATCCAAGTATAGTATGGCGAGTTCCCTACCTTTTAGTTACATCAATAGTTTTATGTAACATAAATTATGACTGCAACCATATTCTCAGCTTCATATAATCCATTAAGCCTCACTTTGAATTCATTCATTCTAATTAAATGAAACATTTTTTTTCATGATCACCCCTAAATCAAAAAATCCATAAATAGATGATACTTCACCATTATTCATTGTTGTAAACAGTGTGTCACCTTGGACACAAGCTCATTGAACTTAGGATTTTTACAATCAACCGTCTGAATTACATTATCCACCAACATTTAATTTCCCCATTCATATCCTTTTTCATTTTAGCGGGCATTGACAACAGTTGATGTCAAATCCAATATCCATACAAAAAATTCTTCCTAACAACCCCTCGTTTATATTTGGTTGTCAATACCTTAAATTTATTTTCAAATTAATGTGTCAATGTCAAAATGTGAATCTTCTCTCTCCCCTTAATCTTTTTATTTTTCTCCACCTCTTAAATAGTAATTTCAATTTATCTCCCCCTTATTAACAGGAAATATAAATCCCATGGTAAAAGGATATAAGTACTTTCATAAGAAACATTCCATCAATCATATCACTATATGTCTAATTCAGCAATGCTCTCTGTAGAAAACAATCGGATTTTATTTAATCAATAATATTGTACATTATTCACTAATCATGATACCTCATGAGATGAGAACTCATGTACTTTATATTCAAGGGTTTTCCACTTTCATTCAATAATGAGGATATTGAATGTGATAGGGAATAATAAACTTGAAACTATGGTAATCACTTTAACAAACACATCAAAAACATTCAAGTGAAATTGGCATGATAAGTGACCTAGGGGCACTTCCATTTTTCTTATGTCACATGTTAATTCAGTTATACCTCTTTGTAAAATGATATTTACATAGAGAAACCAAGGATGTGATCTTAAGAGATGAAATACCTTTTCCAATGACATGTTCATCAAAATATTTCTAGAGTAATTGAATTCGATAGGAACTGATGTTAATAAAAATTTAAATAATAACTCTATAACATATTCATTTTCACCCCCTCAAGATAAACACTTATAATAATATTCATCAAGGGTGATACATCATCCTATTTATATTTGAATATCAATTGAATAATCTTCCAAAGAAGGAAAATTATATATCTTTTCTGTAAAGATCTAATATTATTCTCTACCTATCAGGTTATCCCCACTGAGAGCATGTTTCACAATCAATTACATATATTAGAAACACAAATACAAATGCAAAACTGATTTAATAAAATGAGGTGGATCCTCCATTCTTCATCGATATGAGCTGTATGGTTGAGATTCATCTCCCACCTATGTTTCTACATTTACTCCAGTATTCATTCTCGCACATCTGAAAATATATTCTGATATGTATTGAAGTGGGATGTATTTCTTCACATTGTCCTATTCTTTTAATGGATACTTTTTATTCTTTTTAATAGACATCATGGTGATACATTCATACTTCTCTTAAGGGAAGTTTCTTGATCTGGTTTTATGGTTCGCCAAACTATTGCAATGTGACCATATTTCATACATCTCTCACACAGAACATTTATAACACATGTGTTTCTTTAGGGTTTCAATATATTATATACTTTATTTTCATCACTTCGTTGTTTTTATTTTCCATTATCACCACCCTTGGCCTGTGAAATTTCATGTTTCTTATGTGCTTCAAAATCTTCTGGTCAGAAGACCGACAAGCCATTTTGAACTGTTGAAGTAAGTTTGGATATTCCACAATGATTTATATAAGTTTCATTCCAATTAGTTGCTCAATTATATAAATTTACCTTCAATTTAATTTATCTAAAATATAGGGTCTTCTCATATTCCTAACCTGAGATCGTCTTGGGGAAATTTGAGTTCAAAATATTCTATTGATTTATTACCAAGTTAGTTGCTTCATACTTAGCCAGATTCATAGGTTTTATTTTCCTATCAATAATGAATGCATGTTGATATATGAATGTACCTACCTTGTGACCACTTCCATTTCATATATCATAGATGTTATCCAAAATTCTAAATCTATTTGTGGTAAAAAAATGCCTATGGACCTGCGGATATTTTTTCTTAATATTTCATTTTATCTCCCTTGAGATGGGATTCCATTATGCCTTCTAATTTATAGGATTGTAGAAATGATATAGTTACAAATTTCTAAACATTTTGTAGCACCAACATTGACCCACAAATCAAAATATATTGATATATTATATATGAGGTTTTTGGTCATCTTCAAGATATGTTGTACATTCTAGGGTGATTCATTTTCGAATTTATTAGTCATATCCACCCTAGTTATGGTGGTAGGTAACTTATCATCGTTCCTCCTCAGTTATTGTTTTGACTTTTCCTCCGACCTGCATTTCTTGTGGTAACATATTTAGAGACAACAAGAGGGTATGGATGGTACCCAATTCTTCTCAAAAACATGTGATTGATCATAAAAAGATGTAACAGTCTTTTTATCACACGTTTTGGATCATTCATCTTTAGAATCATATAGAAAGCATTTAGTAGAGACATCAATTGTTTCTTTCTTATGGGAAGTCTCCATATATGTCTTCTGGAAATTTTACATCTGAGCTTCCAAATATAGACATTTTATATTGAGGATGATTTTCTGATCTTCAATCATGATCATCGTTTTTTCACATGTCTTCTTCATTCTAACATGTTCTTCTTCATGTAACATATCATTATTCTAAATCAAGGAGCCAAGTTCATTGATATTTTTGGATATTCTTCTAATTGTATACACTTAACTTCCATTATTTTAATTTGTCTTCAAGAACATTGAACATTTCTTCAAAATCCTTTAATACTCTTATTTCTCTTCAAAATATTTGAAGCATCTTGAGGACATTATTTCATGTTCCATGTTTGTTTAATAAAATGATACAACCTATCTATAGATCTTATAACATTCTAAGAGTTTTATTTCCAAGCCAGCCTCCATATATTCTACGTCTTATATCAGACGAGTGATTTCCTCCGGCTTACATAGAAATGATTCATAAACGTGTTAAGCTCTTTTATTAAGAAATCCAGTCAAAAAATATCTTAATCTCTCAATTGTGAATTCTAGTGTGGTTATAGATTGATCATCATCACCTCTTATGTTGAAATACTTTCTCTATGGAAAAATATCAAAATTGAAAACACATACCTTCTGTTCACTTGAACATCTTGATTTACCTGAGGTAGAAAGGTTGTCCTTACCTTTGGTGGAATCCTGATCCACCTACCCCAAAAATTCCATGTCTGATATGTCTTCATTATTAAAAAGGCATGGGGAACTAGAAACTACATCTTCATTTGATAAGAGGGACTTTTTCAATTGTCTCTTCACTTTCTTTTTCCTATTTGTCATGGTCCTTTTAGATGTAGACTTTTTCTTAGAGTTAACTGAGCCTTCATCAAAACCACTCTTTATTGTTGAATCAGGAAAAATAAATCAAATACTCCAATAAATAGTATTATTGTTTATTATTAAATATATTTCATTCAGTTCCCTCTGATAATAATTGATGGGCCCTAGACCACCTTGGGAGGGGGGAATCAGGAAACCAACTTTGTCTCTTATTTACTAGATCACGTTCCCACATTGGTATGAACATGTTTAAACCTGTATGATGGATATGTGTAGTAATTTAAACATTCAAATGAAGAAGTAAAATGATAATAAATTTTATGGTTTACCACTAAGGGCTATGTACAAAGAGATTATGCCAATAGGTTTTCAATATAGCTAAATTTATTAATTCTTCAGTAGTTTGTGGATTAATAGATTCAGTAACAGTAACACTGTGTCAGGCACACTACCTTTACAACTTTTTTGTGATATTCCTCTATGTCCCTCAGATCACTTCTATCTACTCCCCCAAGATCACTGCATTGAGAGAAGTCCAGCTTAGTTTATTGACTTGATGGTTACTTCAGTATATTTTCAACGATTTTTTGTCTATGTTCAACATGAGACACGGTATGCATCAATGTCCAGAATTGATGCACTTGAAATTTGTATCTCTTTAAAACATGATATTCAATGCTGTACTATCCACTTAATCCTAGTATCTGATACTGCCTTGAATAATTATCAATCTTCATTTTTGCACCCTAATTTCTTATTCTTCTTCTCTTCAGTCTCATTTTCATAGTATAATATGAAATAGTGAAAACTATTTCATAATATAATTATTCAATTATCAATACCAACACCTCAGTGTATCAATATAATATCTTCTTCCATTTTGAATATATGAGTTTTGTTTCTCATTTGTATCTTCTACATACTAACAATAACACCCTTGGAAACTGTGTAAATAAATAATTTAAACAAAGAGTGTTCACCTTCTTGTGAGAAGAAAGATCCAGAAGTCTTCTTCTTCACGTTGAGGACATGTGATCCTTCTTTAAATAACCAGGGGTATTTCATGGATCTATCTTTGAAAATCACAACATGTGTGTGTATTCACTAGATGTTTACCCATAGCTTCTCCTCCATGAAGCAAAGAATGGTTTTGAGAAAATAAGCAGTGTGTTCGTGGTTTCTTCTTTGCATACATGGTACAATTATCCTTCCTCATGAGACACATAAAGAGTGCATATCACATGTTGAAGGCCTGTGAGACCCCAAATAATTCACAGATCATTTTGGGTATGTCGTGTATAATTTTCATTTCTTGCACATATATATCCACCTTTGGTGCATAAAATTTTACGCACAAATTTTTTTCACATAGCTTAATTTTTCTCGCATAACCTCTCATATTTATACTCAACATTATTATTACACAAAACTACTATTTTCCATTCAATATAGCTTAGTATTTTTCTATGTGATAAGCCCTCCAAATGCAGGGGTTCGCCTCTTATTTATAGGCATCACAAACCCCAACTCGAAAATTCTTTATGCGGCGCAAAAACCTTTTACGCTCAATATCATCATTTTGTGCACACCATTGAATGTTTTTCCCATGTCATGACATTACATTTTTTATATTTCTTATATTGAAATAAATCTTGTGCAAAAAATTACATACATCATTCCAAATTTTGAGCAAAATTATTTTTCCAACATTCCAATTTTAAGTGCAATTGCACGCACCACAATAATTTTTTGGGCAACCCTTTAATTTTCCCCATTTTCCTATACTGTTATATGAACACTTATTACACGCAAAAAATTAAAAATTAACATTGCACACACAAAAATATTTCGTTCACAACCCATATATTCCGAACACCTTCCTTTTCCAAAATATGGAAAATATTAGGAAATGGCATCACCATCAAATCTAATTTGGAAAGAACACAATTCTCATATGCTGTCATATGGTATTAACATGAACTAATTCCCCTATGATATATATCCTTTGTCGGATCAATTTCATAATCATCAAATTATCCATTGGAGGTTTTACAACATACATACCTTTTAGTATCATCAATCATTCCAAGCACCATGAGATATGATTGGCGTCATCTTCTTATCTTCATATATTACATTCAACATCTCTTTGAATTACTTCTTTCTAATTACATGAATCTATTTTTTCATTATCACCCTCAAATATTAAAATCCTCATATGAATGGAACTTTTCCATTATGCATTGTTTTAAACCATTTTCACCATTGACACAATTTATTTGAACGTAGGATTTTTATAACCAATCGTCAGAATTACATTCTCCACCAACTTTGGAGTTCATCTTCGTCTCCTTTTTTACCTGTATTGAAAACTGTGGACAACAAATACAATATTAATTTACAATTTGGTCCCTGTATATATAAATTAAATGAATAATTAAATATATCCATGACTGAAATTAATGGAATAAAATTATATCAATTCTTGTGGTGGTAGTCCACAATACACAATATTTCCAGTTGTATTCTCTATTTAATGGGGTTTGGATTGATATAAGTTATTACCCTAAAATAATAAAATCATAACACATTTATGATAATGTTAATTGTATTTCTTATAAAATGGAAAATATCTTATCGAGTTTCAAAAATAAATAAAATAAAATTACATGGTTTTAATCATTTCTTATTTTCATAATGTGTCCTTAGTTTAGAACCAAAATCCTTATTAAGAGATTTTCGAAATAAAAAAATGTCTTCCTAAAATGGTGAGATTTTTACAGAAGGGTTTTTTTAGGTTTTGGTTAAACCAAATGGGATCATGATGCATAGTGGTCATAAAAGGAGATATTTACCTTTTATATGTCAGTGGGATGACCAACATGGAAAGAACATTAAAATATAACAAAATAATAAAAATGATAAAGTGGACCTCATGAAAAATATATCAAATTGACCTTATCATAACATTTTGTATAATTTATAGGCTTAATCTAAAAAAATTTTATTTTCAAAAAATAATTTGAAAACATACCATTATTTATTATTAACCCCTACAAAATCCTTTTTTCCATAATAGTGGTAATTAATGTTAATTATTATTAATATTCATTATGAAAAAAGTTATGTTATTTAGATTAAATAATATAAATAAATATGATTCCAAATATGGAATCAATTTTATCAAATAAAATTCACATTTGTTGATGATTTTAATTTAGTCTATAAAATATACAGGCGATGAAAAAGTGGTTTTCCAAAGAAAAAGTTTTTAAATTTATAAAACATTATTATATAGAATATTACATAAAAATAATTATGATGAAATAAATTGTATAATAAATATACAATTGAAATAATTTTTCATTTCAAATATTTTTAATATATTTTTTATCTATTTATATAATTTAAATTAAATGTATGTTTTCTACAAAAAATAGTATTTTTGATTATTCATTGAACACATAATGGATTCAAAACATTTTCCAAAACAAATCAATGATAATTTAGAATAAATGGTTTCATATGTAATTTTCCTTTTTTTAAAATATTTTTTTAAATATAATATAAATTATTATTATTAATTTAGAAAAAAATTAAACAAAATCCAATTTTTGGGGGAACAACGTATTTTTGATGTATATAAGGACATTACTAGAAAAAAAATGTTTTCTTCTTCCAAAACCATTATACAAATTTCAAAAATATGATACATCATATTCATATATGGAATTAAATTTATTTCTAATAATATTAAAATTTAAATGATAATATTTATATTGTGGTTCATTTAAACATTGGGTTAAAAGCGTTATATGATATCAAAGAGATTAACTTTATTTTTAAAAAACAATTTATATATCAATTGTGGAGTTATGGGACAATTATTAAAATATAGAACCATTGATACAATATTTCACATCTCTATGGAACAAGAACCCCAAAATTGTTGTAGCAGTCACTGATCTCTTCCAAGCCATTATGCCGCATCAAACATCTCACCGTCCAATTCTCAACAGTCTATGTCATAACACACCCCCTAACCCATAGGGTTCAAAAAATGGAAGATACATATGAACACCACCCTGATCCCCACTAGAGTATATTCTCCATCTCTACACTTCATTCAGAAAAGGGATAATCTATTTTCTTATGTTAAATGATGTAACATTACCTTAACATCCATAATTTCCCCAAAAACCCATTAAAAACCCACCAGATGTCATGATACCTAAGAAAAACATTATTAGACCTAAATATACAGAAAATAAGTATACATTACCCAAATCATTCCATGTTAAATTCTAAAAAAATTACATTTTATGTATTCATAATTTAAAAAACCAATTTTTTGGAAGATCTTTTTCCATCGCTCATGCATTATCTTCTTATGATTGAAATTTTGTTTCTCGAATATGAGCATACTGTCATAAAACACTCATTATACCCATGATTTTACCATTAATGAGACATTATTTCCAATCAAAAATCTATGATGGAATGGGAATCATTGATTCATCTATTTATAGATCAATATAGTCCCATAGATTCACCTTTTAAGGGTATGGATGATAATTCATCAATAGATATACCTGAAAATAATATGCATAGAAATTAACCTTATGGGTTAATCCAGTATAAGAGAACCCACTCCCATGCATTCATGTATGTAAAAATGAACAATGTACCATGATTACATGAGGCCTTATTTACCAAAATGAATATTTTCTTACCATTGAGTGATTCTGTAGAAAATAATATTTTCCACCTAAATGTATAAAGTCTATGAAAAATGATCAATATACAATTTATGATGAATGTGGTCCCTCACAATCTGGTTTTTTATAATTTTAATATTATTAAATGAATCAAAAACTATGCCAGGTCAGACAAGTGATTCCTTAGTCACTTCAAGTATTAAAATAAGAGAACAAAAAATAAAAAAATATAATAATTTAATGTATCCATATATATCAAGTTCATTACATAAGGATTTATAAAACTAAGATTTAAATACACGGTCTTGGATGGATAAAAATATAATGAAGACACCATGAATATCTATAACTTCCAAAATATAAAATATGGAAACATTTTCCAGCATATTAAATTCATTAATAAGGATTAACTGATCCAACTTCATGTTATGACCCACGATCAACAATATAGATTTTCTTTGAAAAAAATGGAAGACCAGTCCCGAAATACATAGATATATGTTTCAATATCCACATATGATTTTGTAAATTACAGAACATACAAGATCTCAATTGGTTCTCTGCATTGACCAACTGATAAGAGAGGCATCTAAAAAATACTATTCCAAATTCCTCTTAATTAACTCCCCATTATATATATTGTTTTATCACTTAATACAATTTTTTTTTCTAGATAAAAACCTATCTTAAATAGTGGATTGAAAAAAAATCTATAGATTATATGTTGGAGTTAGAAGAAACATATCATTGGACTCTAGAAAATATCACCCATCTAGAACTAATCACTAAATTAAATCCAACATGTATTCATTGATCTCATAGTAAATATTCAATATTAGATGAATGAGAATCAATAAATCGCCCAACATAATTGTAAACATAAGAAATAGGAAATTAATATACAACATTAACATGTTCAACACAATCCAAATGCATATCAACTCTAACCAAATTTTTGTACTAATAATCCGAAGATTCTTTAGAAAACTGATTATGTGACATCTTGTATAATGAATCATCCTCTATATTCTTTATAACCATTTTATACATCATTTGGAAGGCAAAAATTTTCTGATATTCTATCCATCATTATTTCCATACATTGATAACACTTTGTGAGGAAATTTGTTTCATGATCTTGTGGGTTGTAAACACCATTAATTTCTCACCAAAATGATATTGAAGCCAATTCACTAAGGAATGAACCACTATATAAAATTCCAAATAATTTCATTGTTTGTTTTTCTAAGGCACCAATAACTTTCATAAGCCATGAAAAACTACATGATCTTCCAATATGATATCATAACCCAAACCAAGTCCTAATGCATCAAAATAGAACACATATTTTTTCATGATTCATATAGCCTAATGATACATGTTAATGTATGATAAACCATATTCATATAGAAATAATTATGTCACCCCACATTCCCTTTTTTAATAACACCTTTACATGTAGAAGTCGTTATTTTTGGGGTAAGATGTGAAAAATCAGAAAAAAATCATCCATAACATCCAACTAAGACAAGGAAACAACATATCTCAAAAACATTATTCATTGGTTTCTATGAAGAAAATTTATCCTTTCAGGATATACAGAAACTCAATTTTCAAAAATGACATGGCCATGTAATTATACCTGTTGTATCTTGATGTAACACCATCAAAAAAATAAAAAATATGATATTATTGCATGATGTTAAATTTATAGGTAAGTTTTTCTTATGAAACACTTTTTTCCTAGATTATAGAATAATGTTATCAATTAACACAATTATAATTGAATCTATATTATTTTCACCAGATCTCATGCTTCTGAACTCATTGTTTAAAAATATAGTTTAATATTTTTTAAGGAATCAAAAATTACAAAACATATTACACAATACAGGACCATTACCTGTATAGAATATGGATATTTAGATACAACTATTAAATAACATCATATAAACAAAATAATCATTATCACACTACTTCCATTGTAGAATTTCATTGCAACAATATTTCTAAACATATAATGTGATTATAATACATATGGTTACCATTAAAAATTCCCACTACTGTGTTTAAAACCCATTAATAAATTATATTAAAAAAATTTATGAAATTAATCATACATACTTAAAAATATATTTTTAGAGCATACTTATAATAAATAAATAATTTATAATATCATTATTTCCCCCAAATAATTACTGTTGAAATGATATATGTGATTTGTCCTTCGAAAAAAATATCTAGGCAGTTCATTCATGATAATAGGTAGTCCGTAATAAAAAACATAACATTAGGCCACTAGTCGTAAAACATATTGAACCAAGAACCTTTAAGGTTTATGGGTTCACTCCCCATAACTTCACATAACATACCAGTTCAAATTTTCAGATACAATTTCAATTGAACCACCGTTTAAAATAATAACTGAAAATTTATCAATATATATATATATACCATTTTAATTATATAAAAACATCCATACACATATCATGACATCCACCTTTTCTCGAGAGTTTATAAAACATGTTTTAAATGAATCATTTGGTTAAAATAAATGAAACTATTTATAGATCATAAATAAACTAAATAGTGGATTAAAATTCATATTTGATCCAAAATGCATGATATGTCATTTATAATTTAGTTGATTTCAGTAAATAATCACACATGAAATTCCAAGTGGTGGAGATGAATTTTTTGACATGAAATGATAGATTGAACACATAAAATTTTATAATTTTTATGTTTTTCCCATAAAATGATAACTATTATCATATAGAAATAAGCCTACACATAAGCACAATCCATTAGTTGATAAATAAAGAATAATCTATATTTTTCTATAGTTTTTTAAAATAAATATTTACCCTATTAAATAAATAAATTGAAATTCATATGTGTACAAACCTATATATATATACCATACATATATAATGATTTTTTTAAACACATACATACCCTTTGATAAGTGATTTATCATTCAAAATTTTATCTTAGTTAAAAAATAAACAACATAATAACCAGAATAAATTGAAATTTTAGAAATATAGATATATAGATATATACTTATATATTTATTGAATTTCAATCAAGACAAATTTACTAATAGTAAAACTAAATCCATGCACTACATAGTCATAGAATTAAAATTTGAATTAAAACTGTTATCATATTTTTTTAAAAATATTATAAATTAAAATAAATAAATATATACATATATATAAATACATATTTCTAAAAAGAAATGTAATATTGATTGCTAAAATAAATTAAATAATTAAATAATTCCTTATGAATGAGGTATTTATCAGAATTTAATAATACATAAACATAAAATAAATTTGATTAATCAATGACTCTTAATGGAAATAGAGGTCTATATATAATTTTGTATACATAGATATATATATATATATATATATATCTGTATTTACGAATTCAATAATTTACAAATTGAATCCCATAAAACATGAATTTAAAACAATGATATTTCATCAAAAAGTTATCAAAACAAAGCATGATATATATATATATATATATATATATATATATATTTATATGCATATATATTCATATAATTCCAAAAAATTAAACAAAAAATTAAATAAACCTTTATTTGATTTGAATGTGGAAGAGAAAAGTTTTCGGCCATATTGTATAGAAGAAGAAGAGTGCAAATTTAAAATAATTTCGGTGCCTCAAAGAGTGCATATGATGTTTTATAAATAGAAGGTCTATATATTTTTTTGGCTTCCATCACTCTTAGTATGTAGTAAAAATATCAATTTATTTTTAGTCACACTTGTAATTTTAATAGAAATTGATCCTAATATGATTCGTGGATGAAGGGGACATTGATGGAGGGTATGGCTTGATCGGCTATGGGTTCATAGACCTGTGTGGAGGAAGACACCACTTTTTTTAGTTTCGTTTTATCACTGTTTTAGTAGTATTTTTTAAACGTTTTCTCCACAACGTTTTTTCCATTTTATTACTATTATGATTCAAGTTTCACTTTTCCAAACATTCCATCATTCACCCTTTTTCAGTTTCTATTCAATCTCATGTTTCACACATCTTTATTTTTAAATTTTTTCTAATTTTATTTTATCAACATTTTTTGTTAAAAAAATATTTTAGTGTTATATCTATCTATCTATATATATTATCATTTTAATAAATATATATATATAATGTGTGTTTTTATAATAATATAGTAAAATAAAACATATACATATATAATAACTAAAATGATAATTATATATGTATATGTATATTAAATCATGTTTTCATATATATATATACATATATATATATATATATTTATTTATTTATAGAAAATTATTAGTTATATTTATAAAACACATAATTTTTATATTTAATTTCAAATATATATATTTATAATTTATATAAAAATATACTTTTAAATCATAAACTTTTAATAATATTTAAATATTAATAATGTACTTTAAAGATTTATTATTTCAAGTAAATAATTATTATCCATTTAAAAAATGATAAACTTATTTTATTAGATATATTTCATTATATTCTATTCTAAAAAGTAATTTCAATTTTAAATATTAGTTATTTAAATTTTCATAATTTTTACAAAAGGAATCAAATATATATATATATATATTAAACTACTCCTTGAAACTATAAAATAGTATTTTATTTAGAATATTAATTTAAAATTAATTTGAAATCTATAAATAATTTTTATAATTAATAATTATTATTTTAATTAAATTATAATCAAATTTATTTAGTCACTTAATTTTATTTATTAATATTAAGAAAAATTACCCCAAAATGTGATTATATTGTATTATTTATAATATAATTCACATATTATAATATTTATATAAAAAACTGTGTTTGGATATTTAGGGATTTTACAAAGATACATATAAATTATTACATTCTTCAAAACTAGAATTACTTGTGGTGAATTATTAATACAAAAGGGAATAACCACATATTCTCTAAGACCATATGAGCTTTAGAAATCTATTTTTTTTAGTATTATTATTATTAACATTTAGTTAGTGGTACCTAGATCACAATTCAAATATCGATAGCCATAAATATCCCTTCAATTTATCAAATTATTAATTATATCGTGGGATGGGATACATGGTCTTTATTATATCATTTTTAAGCTTCTAATAATCCAGAAAAAACCTATGAATTTTATCGACTCCTTTAACAAAAGAAAAGTGGTACCCTTGGGGACATGCTCATTCCAAAGAACACATTTACATATAAATATTCTATCTTGTCATTAAATTCTTTCCATTCATTTAGTGTTATACTATATGATGATATTGAAATAGTACTAGAAACTGGTATGTGATAAATGATAAAGTTCATTTCACTTTTAGGTAAAACCCTATATAAATTATATGTGAAATCATCAGAATATTGGTCAATGATGGATGAAACATATTTTTGTTTGATCTCATCCATATATTCCATGGTAACCATTACCAAGTGATAATTTATATTACCAACCACAAAACCCTAGGGTTCTTGTCTTCTTCCAATTACATACTAATATCCATTAAAGAGATTATTAATTCCATTATAAGATATAAAAATCACATAGGATGTATAATTGATCATATGGGAATTATAATTCATCAATAAAAGCATTACCAACATCATGTAAATGATATACTTCTTTATAATAGAGAAATTCAGTGTAAATTAAAATCCATTATTTTTTCCTAGACTATAAATACCAAACGAAATAAAACACTCATTATCATAATGGTTTGTGATTATTCAAAACATGAGGAATTATTTTACCACTAAAACTGATATTATCATAAACATGAAAAGAAATAATTGGGTGGTATTTACACATATCAAACAATGCATTAATAAGGGTAGAAGCCAATGAATTATACCTCAACACATCAATGGAGCTGGTTAATAATTCATGATTATCTTATCATAACCATACACTTCATAATTGGTTATCAATGATAAATTATTCGATATTGATATTTCTTAACCTAAGAAGTCTCAAGAATCAATAAATAACTGTGGACTATTAGTTTTCTGGATAAGGATTATATTAAAAAGATTTCACTATCTAAGAATATGATTTTTGAGAAAGGTGAGTTGCATCTCCAACCCCAATATTTCGGGAACTAAAAAAACAACTAAATATGTTACATATAACTATAGATATTACATGATTTAGGTGGTTTTATACAGTCAACCATGACATGCTCAACTGAACCACATAGAAAAAGATAACTCATTCTCTTGGTTTATAGTGAAAATTAACTAATATAGTGGCTTAATTCAGAGGGGCTCCATGAAAATAGATATAGGTGTACCAATTCCTATTATTCCCTTGGTTTTATTACCCACCTATTAACTAGGTGATAAAGATAATATTTTTATTTGGGTTTCTAGATATATCTATTTCAGTTATGGTCACTGTATTCACTATTTCCATGTAGTTGTTAATACAATTAAAAGAAATCAATGATCAAATATATGATCACAATCTAGACTCAAGGACTTTTTACATCAATTAAATACAAGTATATACATCTATTGAATTCCAGAAAAAATGTACAAACATCTCTTTATAAACCGTGAAATATATTTTTTTCTTATTTCAAAATAAAGAAATAAATTTTTTCTTGAAAATATAATTACGTGAGGATGAAAATATTTCATAATAATTTATTTGAACACCTCCCATGTAAGGACACGGTAAAAATTTTATTTAAAAACTAAATATATATTATAGATTGAGAAATATATCATCATATACCTTTCTAACATGACATATATCTTTGCTGAAATTTCCATGAATTCAGAACATTTGTTCATCAAATTCAGCCACAACTCAACTTCTTCATAATATAAATTACACTAAATTCTTTTTACATTTTTTGTTTGTCAAATTAAATTTTGTTTACAATATTAAATGATAATCTTTATATATATTCATTTCTATAGAATTAAAATCATGAATGATGCTTCGGTCAAACTCAATGTTCACCTATAGCTCATGTATAATCACATTTTTAAAAATCATCTTAATAATTATTATGATTTATAATTTTTATACCCTATATAACTAAAAAATATATATATATAAATCAATTATATACAAATTTATAGTTTAGAAATGTTTTCAAAATTATCACAAGTATCAAGAAAACCCCATTTATTTCAAAATCGTACTGTTTTTATCATTTTTATAAATCATTAATCCCATGAATAATAATGTAGTCCATGAAAGATGTCCCAATATGAATAAATTATATGAAATTTTCATAATTTATACCCACTATGATGAGGTGAAAAAATATATTTTTCTTATATCACTTTTTTACTCATAATCATTGGTAACTTGAAGTCCACCATAAAGAGACTATCTATTTATTTTAAAGTGTTTCATTTCTAGTTTTGACACTCTTATCTCCTTTAAATTTTCAATAAGAAATAAAAACAATCAAAAAATATTTGAATCTATAACATACCACCAAGATAATTGTATTGAGAATATATTGAGTGGAACTTATATTAGGATACATCCACAAGACACCAACATCGAGAAATATCTTCCAAGGGATTAGGAATCCTTTAGGGGATGATTTTTCATATAAAATAAAACTACATGACAACATACATAATCAATATCCAAGACCTTATATATGATAAATTAGCATAAAAATAAAAAACAAATAATAATCCATCATATAACAACATTATAGTGATAATGAAGCATGGATTATCAAAAGACAAATCCAAAAGACAATATGGGTCAAAGAAATGCTATGATAAAACTGAAATTGCCACTCGAACCATCTCCAACATCCAAAGCCACAATTTATGTCCATGGTATCAATGTGTATCAGTATATATGTATGAAACCTTCCACGTTATTTTATCCTGGTATTCAAAATCTAAAAAATTAACTAATGTTTCTAAGAGGGTGTTAAAAATAATCGCAATAGGAATTACACATTGTCTTCCCAAAAAATATCTCTTGTACAATAAAAGATACCAATTTTTATATAAATTCAGTTACTTTTTAAACTAATTATCCTAATTCATAAAATAATTCCATTATATAAAATAAATTAATTGAATATAATTATATATAGTTCGGATCAAATAATGAACTTAATCAACGTGACCATTCACTACATTCCCTTTTACTACCCATCCATGTTAGTCACATACATAACTATAAAACAAAATATTTCTAGCTGGAAATTAAAAACTCATGAGTGGATAATCATAGATCCACCAAGGAATCACTTGAAGATTAATCACATGGTTCCGTAACAGGAATTCCCATAATTTTAGTTATGTCCAATGTAAATGAAATAATTCCAACAATGTATTATAATACTATATATCCCATATATCGATTCCATAAAAATAATATAATTCCATTAAATAATTTTATCAACCATATTTCATTCATCAAAACCATTAAATATTTTTACAATCATCATTTTGAAATTAAATTCAAGGTTGTTTTCCTAAAAAACATCAAATATTCAATATTTCCACAACAACAACCAAAGAGGATATTTTCATAATATCAAACAATGATTCCATATAAAATAAAAAAATACCATTAAAAAAAACATTTCCGGTATTTACTAAATTATTGGAAATGATATATATACACTACCTCTTAACGATCACTGAAAAGAAGAAGGATACATAGAAATTTAGATTCAGCTTCACAAAAGAATCTTTTCAATCAATTCTATGTGATATAATAATAATTCACATATTACCACATAGAGAATTCAATAGGAGACTAAATATACTTCTCAGAGATAGAGGATAAATTTAAATCATAGAATAATAAGAGATATAAAGTAATTACCAATTATTTCATATCAATAGTAAAAATTTATTCTCCCAAAATATGTTTCTGGATCAATGGGAATAAAATTAGGTGGCTTAGAGAGCAGGGAAACTCGAGACACTGGAATATTAGAATACTCCTAATGTTTTATTTTGATTTTAACACATTTTATAAGTTATGATGGCTGAGATGAGAACCACCCATCCATGTAATAAGTTATGGATAAATAATCAAAAAAGAGGGAAGAACATTTCTACCATGATATAGTGCATGGGACTAACCTACAATTATTATGGTCAAAATAAATTTTAGATATATTATGACCTCTATGCCATAGATTTAAAATTTCAATGAATGGGTCATGAAATCGCTGATGCCCCTACACCGTAGTGCCCACTAATGTTACCCTACATTCTATCTCAATGGAATAGACTTTTTAGAAAAGGTAGTATCTCTTAGTGTCACCTCCAAGTCCCCAAACCTCCAATAAACATGTATTACCCCCAGTTTCTGGTAATTATTCCTTGTTTTATGCTTTTCAGGTGCAGGAAGTTTATGGGATATGATTGGGGGATGTTTGGGAGACTTTTAAAGAGTAAAAGAGAAAAATGTGGGGACGCACGGGCTGCGCACATTTTACCAAACCGTGCGGAAGCCATGTAGGTGGTGGTCTATTGGACAGAGGAGACCACATAGTTTGGGAAAACCGTGGGAGGTGGTCGTGTGAAGAGCCCCTCTCTGGTAGTGACTATCGCACGGTTAGCACACGGTTTAACTAACCGTGTGAACTAACCATGCGAGATGTCAACATAGATCATATTTATTAGGATCTAATTCATTTAATCATTTAACCCACTCATTTTTGCACCTAGACAGCCCTATCTCGGGATTTATCTCTAGGGAAGGTGGGAGAACACTTACAAGGCGTTTTGGAAGTGGTCTGGTGGGTTGCCTTTTTGTTTAGAGGAAGTTGATCGCAGTAAGTCTCGTTCGTGTCTTTTTTTAGATATCCATATTACCTCTTGTCGGATCCTTAGATCTATTCCCAAGGTGGGTAAATCTAAGGTAGTTGATGGCTTTTATGTTAGGTTTTGGTCTTTTTAGTGATAAGGGAAGGAATCTAAAGAGGTTTCATGGTTTTTGCACGCAGTTCTTGGTTGGTTTCTCCTTTTTTGTTGAGGTACGTGGCTTCACTCTCAATTATTATTTCTTAAAACATAAAGACTTAGTATCAATTTGTTTCCTTGATTGAAATGGTCTGTTTCTCTGCTGTGAAAGAATGGTTGAAACCCCTATGAGCAACGAGTGATGGAAATTGTGTGTTTTTGGAAAGTGGTTGTTGAAGTAATTTTAAAATGGAGATTTTAAATTGGCTATGGTTTTACAGCTTAAATGAAATCATTTTCAATAAAAGGGTGATGCTTTATTGAAAGGTTTTGAACACAAATGGTTTTGGGCATGGATTGCATGGGTTGTGGTGTGTGTTCATATGAATTGGGATGGATAAGTGTGAGAAGTACCCCCATCAAATGAATGGGATGGATAATGGCATGAATTCCCCCTATCAAAATGTTGGGACATATAGGGTTGTGAAGTACCCCCATCTAGGTAGTTCCGAAAGTGACGACTTTGTGGAAGGATAACTCACCACTCGTGAATATTGGGAGATCCAGGTTGCATGCAAGGTTGGTTGTGTGGATTTGTGGAATGGGATAAATGTTCCAAAATGGAAATGTGAATTTGATTAAAAATCTTGCTTGGTAGCATTTCTTGAGAAAGATGGTTTTGTTGGAAAAATTTCATGGACATGGAAGTTGTTATATTGTGAATTGTTTTATGAATTATTTTTTTATAAATTGTTTTATATAAATGTGCTAACATGTTTTATCCAAGAGGCATGGGTTGGTAAGTCATTGGGGAAAAACTACTGTGTTTAATTACTCACCCCATGCTTTGGCACGTTGGTGATTTTGCAGATGTCATATACTGGGATGTTGGAAAAGGTAAAGAGTCACTTGTTTAGAGTAGTGCTTCATGATAATTATGATGGTTCATGATGTTGGAGCATGGAACATGTGAAGCATGGAGTTGGGTTGTTGTCTTGTAGTCTTTGAGTTGTATTTCCGCTGTTTAATCTGATGTTTAGTGATAGTTTTCACTGTGGTAATTTTGAATGGTTTTTGATAAAATTAATTGTAGATTTGTTTTCATTTTACATCATGGATCATATAGTTGTTTCTTGGAGATGTTTACCTAGTTGCTCTGTTGGTTGGTTGTTTTTAGTTAAAGGGTAAATCGTCCCCCAAGTATTTTGAAATCCTTCGGCATTTATTTCTAGCCTTTGGCGCCTTGGGGATGTTTCTTAAGGCCTAGTAATGACTCAGTGAGCTCTCAATCCAATGAGAATTGGTGGGTCATTACAAATGTATTAGATTTTTTGGTCCTTGCATAAAAAGTGGTCATCGATGTTCTTGGTCTTGGAGTTGAAATTCATTCTTGTCTAATTCTTGGGTGGTCATCTTAGACAAGAGTACAATTTTCGGAACTTGAAATGTATAGTATAAAACGATGTAGCTAACCCGTTTATGCTGAAATTCATGTTACCCAGGTGTTGGGTACATAAGTGTTTTGGATACACTTCTAGAATGTTACAAATCTCATTTTCCTGGGTTTAGCCAATGATATGAGCATGACATGCATTAGAGGAATGACTTCCCACTAGGATGGCATATCTCATTGAGAATAATGATTTATGATTTTGGGCAAGGTGGAAATTTTTTAAAAATGTAGAAACTGATTTTCAAATGAATGATTTAGAAAAGTGGATATTTGGTATATTTTGAAAATGGGTGGATTTTCAAAAAGTATGTGGGATGTTTTCAAAAATGGTTGAACATGTGGAAAATCTTGATGAATGGAAACCAATGATGTGATAATTGATGTTGTAGAAATTGAAATTCCAAGACATCTGTTGCTAGGAAGTGAGACTAACAACATGCATTGTTTTTATAGAAAATGGCACCCGTTATGAGTCATAGAAACCAACTAGAAGAAGCTACAGAGAATGTGGTTACACCTGAACCACGTGTGAACCAAGAGATGGATCAAAGTATCATTCATGTGTTCCAGGATGTGGAAATAGGGAATCAGAGGGATGAGTCAAGGCATGTAGACCATTCCGTCCAGTTCCTAAAGCAGAATCCACCCATTTTTTGGGTGATTCTGAACCAGAAAGGGTGGAGGTGTGGCTGAGTAGGATGAATCGTATCTTTGATTTAATCGGCACACCAGCATAAATGAAAGTAAAGTTGGCGACGTACATGCTGGAGGATCTTGCACGATAGTGGTGGGAGCTAGTGGTGTAGGATAAGGTGGATCAAGTCCTATGCTGGGAGGAATTTGAGGACTTGTTCAGTAAAAAATTCTATCCTCACACATTCAAGATCCAAAGGAAAACAAAATTTTTTGGCCTGAAGCAGTAGAATCTCTCTGGCATAGAATATGCAGATATATTCATGAATTTATTCCACTTTGCAAAAGAAGTTGCTACAAGTACATCGTTGAAGGCACGTATCTTTGAATCAGGGTTGCGATAAAAGATTCGCTCGAAGATATTTGTGCTATGTATTACAGATTATACAAATATGGTGAAAAGAACAATAGTTTCTGAAAGTGATATCTCAGGATATATAGGAGGAGGCATGATGATACCCATGGGAACGGGTGGGAACTCCAATGATGAGAGCAAGTGAAATAGGGACACATACTTCCAAGGTGGGAGTGTGAATCAAAAATGGATGGTGGAATCAGTCAACCTTTCACCACGACCCTAGAGTAAAGCAGGTTGCTTTCAATGTGGATTGACTGATCACATGAAATGAGAATGTACATTACCATTGAGAGCATGACACAATTGCAATAAGATGGGACATCTTCAGAGATATTGTCGGAGTGCTCCACAGTCAGGTGTTCGTAAAAATTCTCAAGTGTCGCAAGCATCTTATACTTTGACAGGGGGAGGAAAGAAAAATCACCCTCTCTAGAAGAACAGAGCTAGTTATGGTTATTCTAGGAATACCCTGACCACTCAACTAGGACAATATCAGTATGGAAACAAGGAAAGCTGCTTAGTGACAGAGCAATTGTATAGGGATGATCAGATTATGGTCGACTATCAGGCTGGACCATCAGTAGTAAGAGGTCTGATTATTTTGAATTATACCTTTTTTCAAGTGTTGTTTGATACCGGTGCATAACACTCCTTCATTGCTTCTCGTGATGTTGACTTTCTATGTTTAAAATTGGAAATGATGCCTTCTATGTTGAAACTGCAAACTCCTCTCAGTGAAAGAAAATGTCAAGCCTTAGTGTGTTGAGCATGTGCTATAACTATTGATGGAGATGAGCAGGAATGGGACTTCTCCATATTGGATATTGATGTTTATGATGTAATACTGGTTATGGATTAGTTGTCAAGGTTTAATGATCACATGGACTATTATAGGACAATGGTTAGTTTCACGACTGATGACGACATCGACCATCTCTTTAGAGGATTAATGACAGTAAAGAAAGGTGCAAAGAGCTTGTTGGAACCAATGGTCAGAACGATTTCTTACCAATTAGCAGCGTTGACATTGGAATCATTGGAATAGATCGTGGAAAATAGTTTTCTAGCTATGGAGGATCAATTTCCAGATGTCTTTCATGAAAAATTCTCAGGGTTACAAAATGTAAGAGAAGTGGAGTTTACGATTGATCAACTTTCGGGGACTAGTCCTATATCACTCCCACCTTATAGTATGGAACCAATAGAGTTACAGGAATTGAAAGATCAATTAGAGGAGTTGGAAAGAAAAGGTTTTATTCTGCCAAGTGTGTCTCCGTGGGTAGCACCGGTTTTGTTTGTAAAGAAAAAAGACGGAAATTTTAGGCTATGTGTGGATTATTGTAAACATAACAATGTTATGATAAAGAATAGATATCCATATCCACTCATTGATGACCTAATTGATCAATTGAGGGGAGCTCAGTGGTTCTCCAAAATTGAATTACGGTCAGGATATCACCAGTTGCATGTTTGGAAGGAGGATATTCTCAAGATAGCCTTCAGAAGCAGATATGGCCACTACGAATATATAGTCATGCCTTTTGGTCTTTCGAATTCACCAGCGGTATTCATGGAATTAATGAATTGGATATTTCAGCCATATCTGGATTCTTTTGTTGTGTTGTTTGTGGATGACATATTGGTGTATTCAAGAACAAGGGTTGAGCATGAGAAACACGTGGCGATGGTGTTGGAAATCCTGACAGACCATTAGTTGTATGCCAAATTATCAAAGTTATATTTTTGGATACAAGATATATGCCTTATAGGCCATGTTTTTTGTGATAAAGGTGTATTAGTTGATCCAGAAAAGATAGAATCTCTTATTTCTTGGAAACCGTTGAAGAATCTCTTAGAAATACGAAGTTTTCTTGGTCTATCCCATTATTACCGAATCTTTGTGCATGACTTCTCACGACTAGCTTCACCTATGACATCATTGACAAAGGAAAAAAGCACATTTAAATAGACTAAGGAATGTAAAAGATCTTTTCAAGACTTGAATGTTTTCATTACATCAGCACCCATCTTTATTTTACCGGAATCGGGATAGGGGTATGTGGTGTATTGTGATGCTTCAGGAACTGGCTTGGGTTGTGTTCTCATGCACAGAGACCATGTGGTTGCTTATAGCTCAAGGCAGTTGAGAGTGCATGAGAAAATTTCCCAACACATGATTTGGAGTTAGCTGCATTCATCCATGATTTTAAAACCTGGAGACATTATCTGTTTGGTGAAAACTTTACTATGTTTACAAGTCACAAAAGCCTGAAACACATTTTCTCACAATTAGATTTGATTCTAAGGAAATGGATTTGGATGGAGTGTCTTCATATGTTCAACCTTGACATAATGTATACATCGTGTAAGGTCAATTCAGTGGCCAATGCATTAACCAGAAAGTCGTATGATCAGTTGGAGAAAGAAGCTTCAGATGAATGGAAGTTGATGTCGGTCATAGCCGACATGCATGTGGAATGTGAAAACTGAGGTGATTTTGTAGTTTTCTTTTCATCTACGCTTGTTCCTGAACTGGTAAAAGTGGTCAAAGAGGCACAAACATCTGATGCGTAATGTCTGTTAATGAGTTCAAAACTCAATGGTGGGGAGACAATTAATGGCTGGAAAATGGAAGCGGGTTTAGTTTTATGTTTTAGAGATCGGATCGTTGTACCGATAGTTTTTTAGGAACAACTCATTAATGCATACCACCATTCAAGATGGGTTGTACATCCGGGTACATAGTAGATGTATAAGGCGTTAAAGGCACAGTTTTGGTGGAGCGGCATGAAAAGGAAGGTGGCCGAATTAGTCTCACGATGCTTAACTTGTAAGCAGGTTAAAGCAGAGCACCAGAGACCAACTGGTATGTTACAATCTTTACCTATCCCAGTGTTGAAATGGGAGCAGATAGAAATGGATTTTGTTACAGGTCTTCCAAGAATGGTCCGGAAACACGATGCCATTTGGGTGATAGTGGATCGTCTAACCAAGTCGGCCCATTTCATCCCAATTCGTGAATCCCATACGGTGGAAGATCTTTCAAAAATCTATATTCGGGAAGTGGTAAAAAGACATGGATTACCAGTGTATATCATCTTAGATAGATATTCGAGGTTCACCTCTCGTTTATTGAAATCCTTACAACAAGCCCTTGGGACTCAGTTGATTATGGGCACAGCGTACCATCCTCAGACAGATGGGAAATCTGAGAGGAAAATACAGATGTTTGAAAACATGTTGTAGGAATCTGTAATGGATTTTTGTGGCTCATGGGAGGAGCACATACCCTTAGTGGAGTTCTCACACATTAACAGTTATCATGACTCGATACGCATGGCTCCGTTTGAATCATTGTATGGGCGTCCTTTTCGTTCTCTACTTTTTCTGTTGGAAATAGGTGAGACTTAACTATTTGGGCCAAGCCTTGTCCAAGAAACAATGGAGAAGATCCAGTTGATTAGAAAGAGGATTGAGAAGGATCAGATTCATTGTAAATCTTATGCGGATCATCGTTGAAGACCGTTGTCGTTTGCGGTGAGTGATCAGGTATTTTTGATAATCTCTCCAAGGCTTGGACAACATCATTTTGGGAAGCAGGGAAAATTATATCCTAGATATATAGGACTTATTGAGATACTGGAACAGGTTGGAGAGGTGGCATATCGTTTGTCATTACCACCACAGTTATGTGAAGTGCATAATGTGTTCCATGTATCTCAGTTGAAGAAGTATCACCCTGATCCTAACCATGTGATCAGATGGGATCACATTGACCTAGAGCTGGATGCTTCATTGATACATATTCTGGCACAGATAGTGGATAGTCAAGAGAAATTATTTCTTGGAAAAAGCATCGATCTAGTACGGGTTTTATTGAAGCATGGTCAGATCCAGGAAAATAATTGAGAACACGAGAAAGAAATGAAAGAGAAGTCGCCAGAACTCTTTCAGGCAAGCGAGGGTTTTCTACATTCTGGGGATGGAAAGGCCAATGGTGGGGAGAATGTAGTACCCCTAGTTTCTGGTACATAACCCTTGTTTTTTTCTTTTTTAGTGCATGAAGTTTATGGGAGATGTTTGGGGAAATTTTGGGAGACTTTTAAATTGTAAAAAAATGTGGGGATGTACGGGTTGAGCACGTTTTGCCAAACTGTGCAGATTCCATGCATGTGGTGGTCTGTTGGATAGAAGAGACCGCACGGTTTGGGGAAACCGTACAAGGAGGCCGTGTGGAGAGCCCCTCTCTGGCAGTGACTACCGCACTGTTTAACTAACCGTGCGGACTAACCGAGCACGAAGTCAAATTAGATCCTATTTATTAGGATCTAATTCGTTTTATCATTTAACCCACTTGTGTTTGCTCCCAGATGGCCCTAACTCAGGATTCCTCTCTGGGGAAGTTGGAAGAACACTTACCATGCATTTTGGAAGCAATCAGGAGGGTTTCCATGGCGTTTATAGGCCGGTTGATCGCGGTAAGTCTAGTTCTTTTCTTGATTTCTTAGATCTCCTTATTCCCTCTTTTTGGATACATAGATCTTCGCCCGAGGTGGGTAGATCTATGGTAGTTGATGACATTTAATTTAGGTATTGGTCAGGTTGGTGATAGGGGAGGAATCTAAGAATTTTTCATGGTGTTTCGACCCAGTTCTTGGTTGGTTTCTTCTTTTCTCTTGAGGTAGGTGGCTTCACTCTCGATTCCACTTTCTTAGAACATGAAGGCTTAGATTCAATTTTTTTTCCTTGATTGAAATGGTTTGTTTATCAACTGTGAAAGAATGGTTTAAACCCCTCTGAGTAACGGGTGATGAAAATAGTGTGTTTTTGGAAAGGGGTTGTGGAAGTAAATTTAAAATGGTGATTTTAAATTGGCTATGGTATTGCTGATTGAATGAAATGGTTTTCAATAAAATGGTGATGCTTTATTTAATGGTTTTGAACACACTTGGTTTTGGGAATAGATTGAATGGTATGTGGTGTGTGTTCATATGCATTGGGATTTATAAGGATGAGAAGTACCCCCATCAAAAAGTTGGGATGGATAAGGGCGTGAATCCCCCTTATCAATAGGTTGGGATGGATACGGTCGTGAAGTACCCCCGTCAAGGTAGTCCACTAAGTGATGACTTAGTGGATGGATAACTCACCAATCATGAGTATAGGGAGATCCACGTTTCATGAATTGTTGGTGGAGTGGATTTGTGGAATGGAATGAATGTTCCAAAATGGAAATGTGAATTTGATTGGAAATCTTTCTTTGTAGCTTTTCTTGAGAAAGATGGTTTTGTGAGAAAAATGGATTGGACCTGGAACTTGTTATATTGTGAACTATTTTTGGAATTGTTTTATATACATTATTTTATATAAATGTTATAACATGTTTTATCCTAGAGGCATGGATTGGGATGTCATCGGGAAAAACCTACTGAGTTTAATTACTCACCCCCTGGTTTGGCACGTTGGGGCTATTGCAGATGTCATATACTGGGACGTTGGCAAAGGTAAAGTGTCACATGTTTAGAGCACTTCTTTGTGATAATTGTCCTGGATCGTGATATTGGAGCTTGGAGCTTGTGGATCATGGTTTGGGTTGTTTTCTAGTAGTCTTTGAGTTCTCTTTCTGCAGTTTACTCTAATGTTTAGTGTTGGTTTTTTATGTGGTGATTTTGGTTGTTTTTGGTAAAATTAATGGTTGAGTTGTTTTGGTTTTAAATCATGCATCATATAGTGGTTTCATGGATATGTTTATCTAGTTTCTTTGTTGGTTGGTTTTTTTCAGTTAAAGGGTAAATCGTCCACCATGTATTTTGAAACCCTTCGGCATTTATTTCCAGCCTTTAGCACCTTTGGGATGCCACTTAAGGCCTAGTAATGAATCATTGAGCTCTCAAGCCAATTAGAATTGGTGGGTCATTACAAAATATCTCCTCATTGTAGGAACAATGTTCTATGATGGAAAATAACCCCTAGTTAAAAGGGCTGATAAAATTGGTTTAAAAATAAAAACTCCACCTAGAGCCCTACTAAGTCACAATCTCAACCTCTTTTCCATAACCAACAAAGGGATACACTATATCCCTATGCTCCATGGTATATCCTTAACTAAAAAACCAAACTCGCTTCAAAACACCTTCAACATCCACCAAAAATCATGATTTTAAACACACACATTATAAACACCAAATATAAATATAACAAGTGTAATGTACCTAAAAACAAGGGTGCTATTAGGTGTATTCATAATAGTAGTCCACATGAGATAATGATGTGTTGAACATTTTGGATAATCCAATAGTTTGATTTACATTATAAATATTTATATAGTGATGGTGTATATAGATTGTAATAACAATCATATAATATCATAATTAGTAAATGATGTAAAAAAAGAAATATCACTAGGGATGAATCAATGGGTGCCTTTATTTTTGTATTATGTATATTTTTCATCTATATTATAATTTAAATTTCTATTTTATTTCTTTAGAAACTATTCCATATGCTATTATAAAATTAATAAACTTGTGAAAATGAAATATCAGTTCATGTATAGTGAGTATATAGGCTATATGCATATCATAGGACCCCATTAACCATCTATGATGCATTTTAGGTCATCCCATATTGTTTGATAAAATCCATGTGACATTATCCATATCTCCAATATTTGGATGTATTGGCCCAACCTCCCAAAAATATAATACTCATTTCAATATAAACATCATTTTAATTAAATTAATATCATATCATTAGCTGATAAATAGATTTATTGTGATGTGTTTTATAAATCATTCAATTTATAAGATCCGTGTATATGTATTTGATGTAGAGGAATATATACACAATGTGTGAATTTGAAACATGGAGTGGTTTTTGAATGTATAATAGATTCCACTAAATAAGAAACATTGAGACATTATGAGGCAAATATAGTGAACAGTTTGATCACTTACCAATAAAAAATCACTATACTCTAATCTATCCATTTAATTAATTTATTGAAAGGTATTATCTAAGAAAGTATTAAAATATATGATGTTATAGCTTCCATAGTACAAAAAAATAATTAAATCATCAAATTAAACCCCCATGGAATCACTATTAATGTTACCACAACCAGATGTGATTTCATCCTTATAACACTAACATGAAAAGAAATACAACCATTATGTAATTACCAAGATATAATTATAATAATAAAATATCCTGAGTTTAAATTATATCAACCAAATAAATTTTTCAGATTGATTTATAGTTATCTATTATAAATTAATTATCACATTGGATAACAATGTCATTAAGAGATGTTGGGAAATTTCTTGGTAAATAGTTTTTTCAATTAAATGGGTGTTACCAATGAAACCTAATTTCCTTTAACATATCTAGATTTTAAAATTTTATTTTTATTTTAATATTATTGTATTTTTTTATTTGCTAATTAATAAAATGTTTCTTGTTTGACATTGGATGACTATTATTAAATTTTTCCAGTTTATTTCCAATTATTTGACCATGGTATAACTAATGATAAGAAAAAAAATTTCTAAATGGATTCCACATAGGTATATTGAACTATCCATTTATTCTAGGATAGTTAATTTTGTGGGACATTTTTTACAATAATATTTTATGATATTTTAATTTTATTATTTCTTTTTTTCAAAACACACACAATCATATTACATGGAGAGGATTAGTGATTCCATATCACCATCCCCTATTTCTTTCTACTATCATTATATATGGATCATATTCTGAATTTCATAAGTATAACATGAGTGAGTTGAGAATAATTGAGTACATATAGTGATGTATGTTTCATTGATTCAAACTCAATTAAAATATGTTTACAAAAAATTTAATAAGTTTTTTTCATTTGTTCAAGTGTATTTTTATAGTTTGATCAAACATATTAAATATATATTTCTAAAAAATTATCTCGAAAAGAATAATCAAAATATTCTTTGATTATAGGTGTCTGAATTATATATTATGAGTAATCCTGAGTAAATATTCTATGAATTTCTACATCTCTATATTTTAGAGGCTTTAATATTAGATTTACAATGTTTTTAAAAAATTTATCTCCAATCCAAAATATAATGTAGTTTAAAATTTGATACGATTTTCATTTTATATTTTCATTTAATTATAATGAATGTTAGGGGAATATTTTTCAATTCAATTATACTGTGGCTACCCTCTATGGGTTTGTGCGTAGAAGTAGAAAATCATTATATTTTATATTTTTATTAATATTAAAAGGGATTTTTTTAAAATTAATTATAATAACAAGTAATAAATAAATTATTTTATTATTAAATAATGTATCACTCTTACCATAAATAAGGTAGTAATATGGAATAGTATTATAGAATATAAATATATGTAGATATATATACTATGAATAACCATGGGGTGAGGTGTGGAAGATGGGATATAAATATGTATGCTTACTAATGAATGAAATTAATCAATATAAAATTATGGGATTGGCCTGGTTACAATGTGATACTAAAAAAATAAATTAGAATCATATGTCCCTATATTTGAAAAATGGAATGTTAGGAGGCTTCCACCCTCAATATAGTAAATAACTATTACATGAAGATATTTCAATAATATATAATTTATTAAATTAATAATATATAATAATCATTTATATTTTAATATCTGATATTTATTTATCTTGTACTGATGACCATATATTCATGATCTATTTATGACACTGTGTTTATTTTTTTGATAAATAATTTATGATAAAATGTGTCTGCTAGTTATAATATGTAGTGGTTCCCTTAGGACTACTGTGTAATCATTATTATAGTGTACCACCTTTTTCTTACATAAAATTTTCATTGTATTTTATAAAATTGGTTATCTTTTAATGTTTAGTTTCATAGAAGAATGGTACAAAATACATGAAAAACAAAAAAAATATTATGTCCAAATTGAATGGATTCATTATAGGTTCATACAATTTAAATTTAATTCATATCATAACCATTGAAAATACGACAATGTAAAGGGTGAGCATAAATATTAGAAAGGGAAATTGGCAGGGGATCCATTTTATAAGTGAATATGGAAAATATCAATAAGAACATGTGAAATATCATTATAGAATTATGAATTGAATAATATAATTAACATAAATAATAACATGTAAATATGGCTAAAAAATTATTTTATACATTTATAATAATATATATAATTTTTTTCATCATGTTGTCATAAAAATTACCAAATCTATTTACTATGGTATTGTAATGTTCCAGAATTTCTGTATAACTTTTTTATTTATAAGTAATTATTTTGAGACCACAAAATCTGATGGCACATAATTCTGAGGCCCATAGTTCCCAAAATGATCCATCAAGGATTTCTTAAACATTAAATAGCATTTGTAAGCATTTTTCTTGAAAAGGAACAATAACTCTTAAATAATTGATCTTATCAAAAATCCAGGGGCACTGTAGCAGTTAGAATGGTTGGTTTACCCAGGGCACGACTTATATTTAGACAGCGCAGGCCTCTAGTGAGAAAATCCGAAATGGAATTTCGATAAATAAAATAATTAAATAAAATAATTATATTTTTCAAATGCTTATTACTCAAAAACAATAACCTAGATTAAAAATATGAGACCACTGTTGAGCTCGTGAGGGTATTATTTCATTAGCTAGATACTAACTTTGGTTGGCGCAGGCCCCCAGTGAAAGTTAGTTTCTAGCCGTAAATAAAATAACTAATTGACAATTATATTATTTTAAAATCTGTAATTATTAAACGATAACATGGTTTGGAAACACTAGAGTACTGTTGATATTTGTTGGGTCATTTTTCACTATGTTAGAGCCTAAACTCGACCGGTGCGGGTTGAGGATGACTGTTAATAATTTGCCGAACATTATTTCAGGAACATTCAATAAACGTGTCAGTGGATTTTTCTACCTTTTGTATCGTTTCTCAGATTAAAAATTAGATGGAATCGTTGAATCCATAGCACCAAGATTTTCTTAAGGGAGGATTTACTTTGACTATAGTAGGTCCGGAGAAAATTTTATGTTTTGTCACTTTTTAAAAAAATTAAATAAAATAATTTTGTTATTTTATTTTGTATCCTCCAACGGACAAGCGGTATGTGGGGCCAACAGTGTGTCAGGCCATTAAATTGAATGACCTTCTAATCCTAATTAACGACATCATTGTGGAATTAATAATGATATTAATTTATGACCCCCCATTAATCCCCATGTCGTTACTTACGCTCCCCGTCTCTTATAAATATGGATCTTGGGTAGAGGTATCAGAATATCCTCACCAAGAAATGAAGTTCTAAAGGAGCGCCGAAATGACGAACCCTTGGAGGATGGAGCTGATCCTAGCTGGAGTGAGGGTGACACCGAACCACGAACCTAAGGTTGACGTACGAGTGGAGTCCTTGGGAACTGGTTGTAGGAACGAAGTACACGATCCACCTTCAAGCACAGATGTTTCTATAATAGGTTACAAGGTAGGGGTTATTCGTTTATATTTTTATATATGACTTTCCTATTCCCAATTTTTGAATAATATGAAGAACGAAGGTTAATCAACAAACGTGTTGACCCATGATACATTCATTTTGCAGGAGGCTATTGTAGGGTATCATTGTGGGGTTTATCTTGATTTAAATTCTAAGAGTTTGTTAAACTCTTAACCCCCCTCAATTTTCAAGCTAATGAGTAGGGAACACGCCATGTGAACATGGATCGAACCCTCTACTACTTCACTAATTTTTCAAATCCGTGGAACATCGATGGCATGATAATACTGACCGACTACGTTGGGGAAAGCTCATCGATGCATGCCACAAGAAGAGGTCATGACATAATACCGCAGTAGTCATTGGAGAGGTCGGCAGCGTAGGAGGCACGTCGCACCGTCATGCTCCTTCAATGAACATAAGAGTTCGTGGTTCATAATCCATATCGACCAAAGGAAGGTATATGGAAGATCGGATCACCGTAGGTGATTTGCCGTCGCGCCGTAGTGCATTGCTAGAGTGGTCGGCCTGCACGTCAGTCGGCCGTGATGGAACCGGTGGAGCGGAGGTGGGGCGTGCCCCTGACGGCACACCCACGTGGCAGAAATGTCATGGCCGGTGTTGGCCGCGATGGGAGTAGCAGTTTCCAAATCGACCGGCAGCCAGTGGATGGGGCGTATGCCAACGGTGCGCCTGACGGAAAGATTGATGCAGGTCGGTAGTGGCGTGGAGGAACCACGATGCCATGGGGCGATGAGTTAGGTCAACCCCCATGGGTTGACCCACTGATTTGGATTTGTGCCACATTGGACCTACCTAGACACTCTCCATCCCGGTGTCTATGGTGGCCCATGCTGCTAGGAAGGTGGCAGAACCGGGTCTTCCCAACAGGCCGACCCGCCGTCATGCGGGCCGAAAAATCACCCAACAACCTCACCCAAAGCACAGCCTGGTTAGGCCGGGCCCATCAGGCCAAGATGACCGAGGTCGGGCTGGACCCGCGTCGGCCCGGGTTGGCCCATTCCGATCCAGGTCAGGACGGTTTGACCGAGGCGAACTGGACCAGGACCAAGTACCGTCTTGTTACACAAAACGAGCCCTAACTTCTAAAACCAATGTCTGTTTGACAAACCATCTAAGGAGTCAGGATCCTTAGGATAATGTATTCTATTTTACGTCACTCCACCTATGTTTGTGATAAATTTGGGGTAGGGCTGGTTTGGATCGTATACAAATCCAACCGGGCCCTCGGAACTAAAATGTACGTATATCACAAACCGTGCATCTGATTGATCAGTCGTTTTCAGATTTGGGAATCTCTTGAGGAGAAGGATACTATTTCTTACTTTATAGTGAAATATATGGATATCAAGATGTGGTGAGTGGTAGGAGGAGCGGTTCCCAAAAGCACACTACGTACCAAACCCTGCGACTGTTTGAGACATGATTACTAATTACTTTTCCACTCAGGGTGACTTGACAGCCACAATACACGATTGGGAGGAGTACCTCAGCAGGACATGCTGGGGAGAAGCCATTGTACGTGTTAGGGAGGAGTACCTTAGTAGGCCACAGTGGGGGGGGGGGGGGGGGTTGTGGCCTAGAAAACCCACAGTAGTCGATGGGGAGGAGTACCTCAGCAGTTCAAGGTTAGTGGGAAGCGGCTTAGAGTGACACGAAAGGCCCACTGTACTCTATAGATGAGGAGATCTCCATCATCCGTTGTGTTCATTGATGTGATAACCCTTCTATCACTGACATGAAGTTATACGGTGTGTGAGATGACTTATGTTGTGTACTTTGGCTTCATACTTTGTGGTTTTATCCTTGGTGGAACATTTGGATACCTACAAGGAATCTGGGTCCTTAATGAGTATCGTTACACTCACCTCAGCATGGGCTTCACCCGCACCTTGTTACGTATTTTGTAGAGGACATATGAAATTGATTGGAGATAGAGGATATAGGATTGGATGATGCTCGGAGGTGGACCATTTAGTGTAAAGTGATGCATGGACTACTGATAGTGAGTTTCCCTTACCCATCAGGTAGGATCCAGGGTGGACTGTTGGGTGTGATGCGACATAGGGACTACATGTTGTGAGATATACCTACCCTTCAAGTATGATATATGGTGGGTGATATAGAAATTTCTTTTCACCTTTTTAGATGTTTTTTTTCTTTTTAGTTTTACTTGTACTCTTCTAGTTGGGCTTGTATTCAGAACCCTTTACTTTCAGCACTCGTTTTCTATAGCAGTTTATATTCACAGTTTCTTCTTTTGTGTTCTTGTAATATGTGTTTGTACAGGTTTAATGTAAATTCCTTTTTTTTTCTGATGAATATGCCTTCTGTTGCTATTTTATAGCCCCGGGCCTCTGGAAGGCAGGCTTGGGGTAGTCACGGCACATGCCATGGGGGACGAGATGTATCAAAGTGGTATAAGAGGAGTTCGGTTCTATCGAAGAACTAGAACTCAAATATTTTTTGTGTGGAAATAGTGCTAAGCATAATGAGTGTGGTTTTCAATTCAGGGATTCCAGTTTTAGTGTTGTGGCAGATGTATCCAACAACTAGGATCCTGAATTCTGATTTCTGATTCAGTGCACGGAAATAGTGATTGCATGTGTTTTTAAAAGTATTATTTTTGATCTCCTGAGTAAGCTCAAATGGGATAATGTAATAACCAAGGCACTCCTATTACTTATTATGATTCTTCCACATAGATATTCTGATAATATTTGTGAGAGAGTAGGTGATGATGGCCCACCAAGCATTGAGGCCTCGGTATAGGGCCCTCTTATGGTGTTATCACCTTCAGGTGGTGTACAAGAAAAAATTCTACCCACTGGTCAGTCGTTACCACCTGCTCCACCAGTAGAGGATGCATGCCGACTGAGCGCATTGCATGAGTTTTACTGGAAGAGGCCTCTGAGGTTCAGAGGAGATATGGACCCGAAGGTGGTAGAGGACTGGATGGAGGCTTTGGCTAGTGTTTTCCAGCTATATAAGACACTAGTAGATCTGATAGTGGTCATAGATTTTAGTCTTTTATAATAAGTGACCATGAGGATGTTCTACATAGTGATGAGTCTTCAGCATGTTAACTGTTTCCCGAGATAGTACCTTCTTGTAGTGTGTCATCTATATCACTAACTGTTGGTCAGCAGTTACAACCGACCGTACTGGTTGAAGATACATGTAGGAATCATTCCTTACACATGTTTTATCATCAGATACCCCTAATTTTATGAGGTATGCTCGACTCACAAAAGGCTAAGGACATTCCTAAGGAGGTTTCCATGTTTCTATCTAGCCAGGGCACCATTCGATCAGATGTCGTTCCTAGTAGAGAGCTTTCTATTAGGATCAGTAGGATGATTAAAGAGTTCAGGTTACCCTAATAATGAAAATAGGATAATTTTCTAGGGAGAAGCATGAGAAGCTTCCTCATAGAAGGGGGTATAATTCCATAAAGAGGTAAGGGATGAGAGTTCCCTAGAGCTACTCCAGCATCAGTAGGACGACATGTCGGTAGCTACGTATTAATTGAGGAATACTGACCATCCCAGGTAATCGATAAAAACAATACAGTCAGTTCTTCAGGTATAGGACCTCCGAGTGGGGTGTGTTTAGGGACATCCAGGATAGAACTATTCCTCTACGTATTCATACTTATTTTAGGGTGCTGGAGACGACCTTTGTGGTTGAATGTTTCTTGGTTCATCGAATGCATCCAAAGAATGTAAGCAGTGGGAAAGCATGAAACTGACACCAGTCTCAGAGATTCGGGCATGTAAAATGTTTTAGGAAGAGGATGTGGTAAGCACATATGAATATATAGGGATGAAGATGTGGAAGAAGTGTTAGGAGAGTAACAATAGGGGGTGTACATTTCGACATGTTACAACCACCACCCCAATGTGGTCCCCACTAGGATCAGGTAGCCTGAGAAAAAGTAATGGGAGTAGATACATGTGGTCAAAGAGTGCAACCCAAGGGCTCTAGGAATGATTTTAGGTACGGTCTGTGTCTACTACTAGCTATCATATTAATATACATAGGTATAAATCATTCCTTTATTCCACGAATCTTGTCCAAGACCTAGAGTTTCCTATTAAACCGTTGACTTTACCATCACATCTGGAGGTACTTTTGGGAGGAGACTCAATAATCACACATATGATGATGTTGTGATCTAACCCAAGAGGCAAAAGTTTCGGTTGGAACCTCTTGGTGGCAGCGTCGAAGCCTTACTACAATAGATTGGTTATGGACTGGACATCCACATATTATACCCATATTTCCTATATTAGGCCAAAAGGTTGTTGTTTATCTACAAATTTGGAATAGTGTTTTCCTTGGTCTGTGAAGAAGGAAACCTTGGAAGCATAAAAGAAAATCATTCATAAGAGGGTGACATCGATCACTCTTGAGTCGTCTAGCCTTACCCTCATGGAAAGAAGGAGTTTTTGGTTTTAAAATCCCAACAGGGGTGGTAGAGTGTTGGGACATGTTTTCAAAAGATGTTTCTAGGGATACATCCCCGAATGGAGGGGGATTTCTGCTTTGGCTGGGTACTACTGGAGTTTTGAACCAGGATTCTTCCAGGGTGGAGGCACTATTGTCAGCATTGAATAACAGGGGGAGTCTTTCATGTTGATATAGAAGTGTCACCAGAGCTTTCCGGAGTTGAGAGTCCAACAATTAGAACTACAGTTCCCATGACCTGGAGTTAGAACTAGTTGTATTTTCACGGATAATGTGGTGGAAGTACCAGAGGGGTGAATGGTATACTGTTTACATTGATCACAAGAGTCTGAGGTGTATTTTCTCACATAAGGACTTCGACCTGAGTCATCGACAGTTGATACAGTTCATACAAAACTATGATGTTGAGATATTTTATACTCATGGAAAGGGGAACATGGTAGTAGGCACACTCAGTAAGATATCTGGTCTACAACTACTAAGTGATGCATCATAGCAGCTAGTCATGGGGAAGATATCCTTCATGGATAATGATGGTGTAGATTACCTCCAATCTATGATTGTCAATCCCCCAATTCATCCACACATTTGGGGTGGGGCGCATATCTTGAGACGTTGGCTGCGAGGATCGAAGTGATCAGATATCCTCATGACGGTCTCCTGAAGGATTTATCTGAAGGTAGGTAGCACACAATCATTTTCAGATGACGCACCATGGTTCCATAGATTATTTGGGTCGATGTGTTGATGGGGATCCATATATCCCCTTTAATGGTACATCCTGAAGTGATGATGATATATCAGGACCTATGGCATTAGTACTGGTGGCTAGGGATGAAGGAAGCAGTGGCAGAGTTTGTATCACAATGCCTCACCTATCAGCGTTTGAAGAATGCACAGAGCCAGCTCGATTGGAATTTAGAAGACAGAGATCCTTGGAGTTCAAAGATGGAGACCATGTCTTCCTATGGTGATTTGGTAGAGGCATAAAGTTATCACCAAGGATTTTTGGTCCATTTCTGATACATTGAATGATAGGTGAGGTAGAATACCGCTTGGCACTTCCACTACATTTGGAGAGGGTGTACGACACCTTCCATGTATCCTAGCTGAGGAGATACATGTAGGAACCATATCATGTCATCGACCATGGAGAGATAGACTTAGAATATGGGGAGACATTTATAGAGGTTCTTGTAGAAATCAAGGATCGATAGGAGTGAGTCCTTCATGGGTGATCAATACCTATGGTGCACGTTCGCAAGAAGTACGAATACCTCCATGAGAGAACATAGGAGCAGGAGGCTCAAATTCATGCTATATACCCCCATTTGTATCCTTAGTCTACGTTTTGGATTTCAGGGTTTAAAATCACTATGTTGTGGAGAATGTCATGTTCGAGAATTTTTATATAATTATTTTAATTGTATGAAATTATTTCAAAACTGTGAAATCTAATTGTGCCTGATTCTGAGGCCCAAAGTTCTTGGATTGACCCATCAATGTTTTTTTAAACCTTAAATAGTGCACGTAAGAATTGTTCCTAAAAAAGTGGAATAAATAAAAAATGGTTGCTCAGATTAGAAATTTGAGGGCACCATTGCGCTCAGGATGGCGTGTTTAGCCTAGCTGTGACTTAAGTTTTGTCTGCGCGAGGCATGTGTGAGAAAACCCGAAAATGGAATAACCGTAAATAGAATAATTAAATAATTTTATTTTATTTTTCAAATTCTTATAAATCACAAATAGTAACTCAGATTAAATAACTTTGACCACCACTAAACTTGTGAGGGTAATTATTTTACAATTATTTTATTGTAAAATCCTTTACATTTAAACAGTAACTCAAACTGGAAAACCAAGATTACTATTGGGTTCGTTGGGACGTGTTTCACTTAGATAGAGCCTATCCTCGACTACTACTGGTCATGGGTGATTGTTAATAATTTTACAAACTATTTTTTGGGTATGTTAAGTAGACACATGAGTGATATTTTCTAACATTTGAAGCATTTCTCAGAATAAAAATCTGAGGGCACCGCTGAATCCACAGATCAAGGATTTTCTTAAGGGAGGATTTACGTCGACCGCATTAGGTCCATATAAATATTTAGGTTTTGAGACTTTTTAAAAGAAAAGAAATGAAATAATTTTGTTATTTTATTTTATATCCTCCAATGGACAAGCAGTGTGAGGGGCCAGTGGTCTATCAAGACATTAAATGGCTTGAATTTTAAATCCTAAATAATGACGTCATTGGGAAATTACGAAGGTTCCTTATTTATGAGCCCTGATTAATTCTTCATGTCTTTACTTACCCTACCCCTCTCTTATAAATATGGTCCTTGGGGAGGGGTATCGACACAACTTCACCATGAAATGAAGTGATGAAGGAGCACCATGACCCAAAACCCTTTGAGTATATAGTTAATCCTAGTGGGAGGTGATGAGCATCACCGAGCCTGGAACCGAAGGATGATGTACGAGTGCTGTCGCTGGGAAATGGTTGTGAGAATGAATAACACGACCCACCTTCAAGCACACACGTTTTTACAATGGGTTATGAGGTAGGGGTTATTCGTTTACATTTTTTTAAATGACATTCCTCTTCACTATTTTTGAATTATTCGAAGAACAAGGGTAAACTGACTAACAGGTTGACGGACGATTCATTGGTTTTTGTAGGTATTTATTGCGTGGTATCTTTGTGGGGTTTAACTTTATTTAAATTCGAAAATAATATTAAACCCTTAACAACCACATGTATTAGAGTTAATACGGAGGGAACGGGCCAAACGAACATGGCCTGAAACCTCTGCAACTTTTCCAAATCATCTCATCCATAGAATACTGACGGTGTGAAAATGTCGACTGCCTATGTTATTGAAAGTGTATCTACGTATACCATAAGAAGAGGTCACAGAAAAAAGTCATAGCGGTTATCGGAGTGGCCAAAACTGACTGGCTGCAGAGGAGGCAATGTACACATTTGCGTGTCACCGATGAAGAAAGGAGGCCATGACTCGTCAGACGTAGTGATCGGAGAAAGGTGGCAGGCACACCAGTTGGTCATGGGTGGCAGCATGGAATGCCGTTGTTCCTGCCTGATACATCATCTGGCATGCTGGCCGGCCGCGACGGAACTAGCAGAGTGGAGGTGGGGTGCACAGCTTGCGGTGCACCCACACAGTAGCAGGGCCCTGACCTGCGTACACTGCGGTGGGAGAAGGGGCCTCCAGAGTGACCGAAGATTAATGAAAGGGGCGTGCGCTGGTGGTACACCTAGAGGCATGACTTCGGCCCATCGGACGCGGCACAGAGGACCCGCAGTGCCATGTGGTACTGCGTCGAGTCAACCCCCGGGGTTGACCCACAGAGGTGGCTCCATGCCATGTCATCTGTACCTGGAAACCCCGTATCAGCATGCCTCTAGTGGCCCGTGGTGCCAGGTGGGTGGCATCGCCAGGTCGGCCAAGCAGGATGACCCACGGCCCAGTCAGGTTGGGAAAGACTGACTGAGACAGACCAGACCTGGACACAATACCGTCTTGTCACAAAACATTCCCTAACTTCTAAACCGGACGTCTGTTTGATGAATCGTCTAGGATTTCAATATCCTTATGACTATGTGGCCCTTTATATGGAACTCTTCTTAAGTTGTAGAGAACATTAGGGAATGACCTGGTTGGATCGTATTTGAATCCAACTAGGACCTCAACACTAAAACACCCAAATCTCATAAACTGTGCATCTGATTGATGAGTCGTTTGGGTCTTTGGGACACATTTGAGTAGAATGTTCCTGTGGATTAATTTGTGGGTACTTCTATGGATATCATGATGTGTCGAGTGTCTTGAGGAGCTTTTTTACCATGCTCACTACATACGCAACCCTGTGACTGGCTGAGACCTGATGACTTCTGACTTTTCAACTCGGTGTGACTCAACAGTCACAATACACGTTGGGTAGGAGTACCTCAGTAGGACACGGTGGGGACAATCAATGTTACATGATGTGGGAGGAGTACCTCAACAGTCCATGGGGGGAGGGAGGTATTGTGTGAACTAGAAGAACCACGATACTCAATGGGGAGGAGTACCTCAATATTTCAAGGTTAGTTGGAAGTGGCTCGGAGTGACGTTGTAGGCCCACTGTACTCGATAGAGGAGGAGTTCTCCGATATTAGATTTGTTAATTGATCTGATAACCATTCTGTCATTGAACTAATGTAATATGGATTGTGAGATCACTTTTGTTTTTTACTTTTACATCATGCATTTTTTTGGAATATTAGGAGACGTACAAGTAATCAGGGTCCCTACTGAGTATCTTTATACTCAACCATGTGTGGGCCTCTCCATCACCTTATTGTGTCATGTGCAGATGATATTGACATTGATTGAGGCAGAGGATTCCAAGACTAGATGTTGCTCGAAGGTGGACCATTTGGTGTGACGCAACACAGGGACTACAGATCGTGATCTATACATACCCTTCAGGTAGTACCTGGGTTGGACTGTTTGGTGTGACACGATGCAGGGACTACCAATCGAGAGATGTACCTACCCTTCATGTAGGATCTATGGTGGACGATCAATGTTCTGCTTTTTACCTTTTCAGTTGTTTTTTACTTTTCAGTTGTACTTTTACTCTTCTAGTTAGGCTTATATTCCGACCCCTTTGCATTCAGCACTCTATTACTACAGTTGTTTACTACACTGTTGCTTCTTTTTGTGTTCTCAGACCATGTAATTGTATTGTTCTAAAGGAAATGCCTTCCCATTCTAGGGAATAATCCTTTCTGTTCTATTCTCCAGCCCTTGGCCTATGGAAGGTGGTATTGGGGTAGTCCCAGCACGAGCCTAGGGGATGGTTCCTGATAAGTGTCATAAAACATGTTTCTCTAGAGATTAAATTCTTTATCAAATGAATTTGAGATCTATCAGGTTAATCCCTTAATATTTATTCATTAATGAGTGGAAAATAGATCAAAATAAAAAATTTCATTTATTACATATGGAAAATTAACAAAATATGTTTTATATTAAAATAAGATGTTTTATGAAGGTATTCATGACATGCTATCTATAGCATTTATAACTGACATAAACCGATGTATGGTTTTCAATATGTCAATAAGAGAATAAAATAAATAATTTTTAATTAATTTTTAATACCCCTAGATGATAAATAGGTATTATTATTCCCATAATGGAAAAATGGGAATTTCACTATGGGAAGAGAGCATTTTTGAGAAGTAAAATCTATCGTGTAATATGTAGAAAACATTGGTTTAAATAATTGTAAAAAGAGAGAGAAAATAGGTATCATATTCATTTAAGAATATTAATACTATAATTGGATAAAATAAATTGTACATAATAAAATTGTTTGGTAATTGGTATACATAACACAGAAATAGAAAACATTAATGGAAAACAAAAGTGGATATTTCCATTACTCTGTAATAAAACTCCTAAAACATGAGGATTGGGACCATATAATATTGAGGAAACCTTGGGAGGTAGAAAAATAAGATCATCATGGTGAATTAAAAGGGAGTGAATAGGAGTGGGAAAATTGGTGGGTATTTATAGGAAATGTGTGTGTATGGGGTGATTTTTTATTAATTTATAAATAATGTTCTTGGAAAACTAGGTAGTGGTAAATGAAAAACCACGGGGTGTACAAAAGTACTTTCTATTTTTATTGGTCATATTATAAAAACATTATTTTTTAATCTATAAGAGTTGACCAATAAATTTATATTAATCGTTTGAAGAGGAAAATTAATGCTCTCTCAAAATTAAAATTTTAATGTTAAATATTTCATTTTAGAATTTGGAAAGTAAATTTTGTTGTTTTAAAATGATTAAATTATACTAAAATATAGAATATTAATAAAATGAAAATTTTTATAACATGGATTCTGGTTGATTTGTTATTAAATCATTCTAATATAAATATGATCTCATTAACATACCTAAACATAAAACAATTTTTTTGTTATTCTAAAAAACATAAACTATTTTAGGAAATTCTCGTAAATTCACCATAAACGAATTTAAATGTGTTTATTTGAATAATATTGTATTTATTTTATGATAATAATTCTCTAAATTTTAATATTTGTAAATTAAAATATAAAAATCCTTATTTATTAAAAATTGTAGTGTATTGGAAATACAGATAAAAATTTCAATCACTTGAAAAATATATTTTATCACTTATTTTTAAAAAAGACTTTGTTAATCAAACTATTTAATTATAATAATTACTATTAATAATACCTTATTTCAATATATAAATTATCTCCTTTTTAAAGTAAAATCTATTTTTGAATCATTAATTTATAAAATCTCATCAAAATTTTATTTAGAAAAACAATTCATAAAATAGAAATGACTGAATATTTTTTTAATGGAATTATACACTATGGTTAGGAAAAATAAGCCCTTATTACACCCACATATTCCATATGAGTAATTTTTGTTATAGAGCTAGTCTCATTAGGTGTCTCGACTTACATCAACCAAGTGGTAATCAACACAAACTTGGACATATCTTGTAGGTAATTTGGTTCAAGCTTCACATGTTAAACCTCGACCTAGGATTGGACTGGGGAGAACCCACTAATAAAACATCCCCTACATGATCTGATAAATGGGCATCAAATTCCATGACACTACTTTTTGAGGCCATCGACCCTTCCTTTTTTATGAATTATCCTTTTTTAAAATTTTAATTTTAAATAGTAACTATAATGTTAAAATTATTATCATCTATATAGTTCCCTATGGTCATATTTACCAAAGGTCGTAATTGAACAATAGTCATGTAGTGGTCAACTCAAGATGGTCATAATTCCCATTATATTATCTTCATTAAAAAATTTGGTTTCTTTAATAATTTTATATGATAGACATAATTAGGAAACAATTAGCATTCAATAATTATGGGTGATTATGAATCATATATAAAAAATTTTAATTTTTTTTTATTGATATAAATGAAACCTAAATGAATAGCCAATATTATTATTTTACCTTATAAATCATAATATATGGACATTAAAATTCATTAAAATTGTGTTTTTTATCATTTTATAGATAACGTAATTTGATGATGACTCAAACCATAGAAATTTTATGAGTATAATTATATTCATTTTTCATGTTAAATATAATGATTCATTTTTTTGTTATATGGAGTTCTAAAAAGGTAATTTGTTTAGTTTATTATTCTAAAAAGGTCATTTTCATTCATAGTATAAAGTTAATTATAGTGATGATGAAAATTTAAGAGATTCTAGTATAACCCATGATTTTGTGTAAGACAATTACTTACACACAGTAAATGTTTAAAATTAATATAATATTTTATATGATATTTTCTATAGTGGTGATTTATGGTTAAGTATTTCCTATATTCATAATGTTGGGTTCCTTTTTTATATTCCATATATTATAAAATATTTATCCTATTCATCAAAGGTACAAATTGTTTTCAACATGATTATTGAGGTTAATTTAATCATTTTAAAAAGTATAATTCATATGTTCACTAATTTTCATGGTAATGTATTAGATTTATATTTCATATATGTAAATGATGTGGAGTTATTAATTGAATGAATCAGACAATCAAGTAATCATATAAATTTATATCATTATTTGTGAGAATAATATGAAACCAAATTCAAATTCAAATATTTTTCACTATAGTGTATTGAACAATATTTTTTTAATAATGGGTTATTATATCATGGATATTCCAGGAAAACACAATTTTAAATATAAGCTATATAATTTCTTGTTTTACTAATTTAATCATCATAAAAATGTATTATTTGAAATAAAAAATTCTGTAACTCTGACTTATTTATTATTTTCTTTCATTCACCCCCATCTTCAGGAGTATGCAGTGAGATAATTATAAATCATTGGGATTTATTATAAGGAAATATATACCTACATTCTGCCACTAATTTACTACGATGATATATTGGTTTATATTTTTAAGGTGTATAGACAGATCATTGGTGTAATTTTAGGTCCATGGATACTATAATAATGAAATCATATCCCATTATACATTTAAAATATTTTAATTGTAACACCCCAAGATTTCATAGTGTGTTATTTCTTAAAAATAATTCAATAACTTGCACTACACGCAACACCGAGTTCAATCACACCATTAAAAGAGGTCATGAATAGTATTAACTACATTTTGAACTTTATGTAATCCTTATAATTTTAGAATCCCTATTATGAGTTTCTTAGTCATAATGCAAGAACAGATTCATTTTCAGTATTTCACTTTTATCAACTTCTAATAGTGAAACCTTTTTAAATAAAATATTTTAAACTTTTTGACTAAATGGGGACATCAAAAATTTAAAATGAAACACCCCAAGCTTCCACGGTACGTTTCCCTTTGAATAATGTGATAGCGTGTGTTGTACGCAACACCGAGTTCTAACACACCATAACCAATCAAACTAGCCGTTATAAATAGTAATACCTACTTTTTGAAAATATATATATTTTATATTTCAAAATGGACTTCATTTTTGGATTCGGAATATCTAATTTATCCTAAGGTGAAATTTTGGTACTTTTCGGATAACTTTCATATTTTGATGAATAGTGAAAATTACTAACTTTTAATTAAAAACAACTTTTTTAATCAAAATAATTAATAGTGATAAATTATGAATTTGAGTGGTTTTAAAGTATATTTAGAATATATTTTTACAATTTAATATAATGTTGGTCATTAGACATAATTTTACAATTAAACCGAACATAAACAAGTGTCAATCTTTTGATAGTTATTATCTCTTAAAAACACGCTTTTTGTTTTGATAGCGGGAATTAATTTTAAATTAATTTCTGCCACTTCTGTGTTTTGAATTTAGAAAAATGGATTCCATATTTGGAATCAGGATGTTCAAATTGTGTAAATAGGTAACTTTTATTTTTAGACATTTTGAATAATTACTGCGGTAAATATTTTATTTACCATCGTTAAGGGTAAATCCGGTAAATAAGGGTTAAAAAATAATATTATAATAATACTAAATTACCCTAAAACGTGTCTTAACCCTATTGGTTTATACATGGTCGACCATGGGCATCTTTGGGTCGATTTTGGGACCCCATGGATCCACTTGTAAGTGATAATGACACTTTATTTTAATTAAGTCAAAATGAATACAAAAATGACACAAGCATATATCTTTTAGAAAAACAATTGTTACATAGGGGTATATAAGTTGGATTTTAGATTATAAATATTCATTAGAAAGCTAAAAAGATTTCTTACATAATTATATTTTATTTATAATTTTTAGACATTAAATAATGTATTTTATTTATGACACAATGATGATGCATTAATTACTATAATAGTGAAAAATTAAAATAATTGATATTATAAATACCCAAATAAATATAATATGAAACTTTTAATGAATTAAACTAATTTTATAGGATAATATGATATATTAGGATTGATTTAATTGACTTTGTTAGAAGTAATCAATATGTTATGAGTTTCACAAAAATCAACTATTGAATAGTGTCAAAATTGACATAAAAGAGTTCTTAAAACAAATATTATATTATTAATTGATATTAAATTCCTAAAAATCTAAGGTTCGGCCAAGAGACTTATATCATGGTAGGATAATCATTAATGGACCAGTTGGGGGTCTCCTGGATGTATATTGTAAGTTTATTAACCATATTTTATAAAAATAAAAAGAGACATTGTAAAAGTGAAACTAATTAACTTGGAGTTAATACTTAAAGATAAGGTTAATATAAGTACCCAAACCTGTCTAAATTCTATTGGTTTAGTGGTTTTAGACCTATACCCACCTTAACCTTTGATTAATCAACTTTGGAGCCATTAGAAACCGAATATGAATTTATTATAAATTAATATTTCTAGCTTTTCCAAAGGTGCCCCTCACCCCTCTTATAAAAGGGCACTCCTCCTTCTCATTTCTTCACACCTTCAAAGCCTTTTGGTTCGGCCAAACTCTGCCCAACTAAGCTCCCAACATCCCTCTCCTCCTACTTGAAGCTTCCCCTTAGGCATAAATCATTTCAAGAAGTCCTTTGGTTCCAACCAAAGTGAGTTACCTAAATTAAAGGTAACGATTTCTCTTAAATTATTTTCCTTTATTTTGCTTCTCCAACCCCCAAACTCTTTTTATTTCCTTTCTTTTGTAACAAAACAAGTATCCTCAATATACTAGGATGTTGTTATAAGAAGGATTCAAACTACACATACACAAAACTCCATCTAATGGATGATGAACATAATGTTTCTGTGGATGGCAAACTAACGCCTCACGAAACGATGATTGTTCAAATACATCTTACCGCCTCTCATGGTGGCCATTATGATGGAACTGTAATTAAATATGATATTAATGATATATATTTTATATATAAGCTTCTGTAATTCCATTTTATTTCATACCATTATTCGTTTCATGTTGTATATACATACGATAATTTCATTTGAGGAAGTGCGGACTACCGCCCCCTTAAAATGATATGACTCGTTCATACCACACATGGAACGTATAAAGGATGGTGTTAATGAACATAAGTAACATGTATAAAATATTATATTATACTGGAATAGTAATATACCTATGTATCATTTGTATTCGATTCTTTTAAAATAAAAATTAAATGGAAGTAGCGTTCATGCGTACGTACGGACTACCGTCTCCACGAACGCGATGAGATTCATTTTCCATCGTATCCATTCAAGTATAATTATCATTTGATGATTTAAAAATGATGTTTAAGGACTTGATACCATTCTGGATTTGAATAATATACAACTTATCCTTTACAAACATGTATTACGTAACAAAACATACAAAAGCAAACAAGTAAGTTCACACCCGAAACAGCGATAATACTAAGATATTATTATCAAATCAATATTAAAAGATCATATATGATATCATATTAATGTATATGATTCTTGTATAATTTAATAACAATTATTTCACCATTATACAGGAGGTTAACCTACCCCAACCAAGGAAAAGTACAAGGTAAGGGTTATTTCACAATCTCTTCATTATCCGAGGTTGTTTATACGTAATAACCTACTGGGATCTCTTTATCATCCACATCCATGTTTCTTCAAAATGTATTTCAAAATATTTTTATTATTTACTAGAATATTAGTTAAAGTCATTTATACCCTTTTTGACTTTTATAAGTGGTTTATAAAGGAATCTTTCCGCCGTTTTCAAAACAAGGTCCTTTTTAACCTTTTCGACAGAATTAAGGTAAGAATGTTTTTTTTAACTTATACGGCGGGTGCGGCTAATTTCCGCCGTTATAAAATCTTCAAAACTTCCCTTACAAGATTATAAGAATATTTTCAAAGAAAATGTTTTATTTTATATGGATCTTAAATGATTTCAAAATAAAAAGAGATATTTCTTTAAAAAGAATTTTGATTTCATCTATGTCAACATCCTTTGATGGATTTTACACTTATTTGAATTTGATCTATTGTGATACAAAACTTCAATATTGTATTGAAGGTTTTGTGATATGTTTGACTGTGGATGTGCTATTTTTATACCATTCATAGTTTATGGTGAAATTATTGACATTTCGTATGCTAGTTTTAATACGAATGTTTATGTTATGTTTAAACCTTTTCATATGGGAATGCATTGGACTTAGTAAGTGACGGGTGGAGCCCGCTATAGCTCCTCGATGCATCGGTAGGTCTCATGAGACAAACTAGTGTCTTGGCACAAGGCCTTGACAAAATCTTATTTGTAGTCTTGGCACGAGGCCTTGGCTATGTGGTTATGATAGTCTGGCATTATGCATTCCAACATTATGAAAGTGGTTATTGATTTTTGCATGTGATTATTCGATTAGTAGAATATCCATGTGAATAAGTAAATGGAATTATTTCATTTTATTTATGCCATACCATGTTGAAAGTTCATATTTAAAAGGATTTTGTTTTAGTTATACATTTCCTTAAATGTTTATTCTTATTTATGAAAGTTTTCGCTATATTGTTATCCTTACTGGGCATTTGAGCTCACCCCTTTTCTATGTTTTATTTTTCCCAGGATGTGAAGAAGTAAGTTATGAATGACCTGCAGGGATTTTATGAGGGGTTAATAGTGTGGATTGTGGAAGCATTATGTTGTTGTAGTAGTTTTTCATTTTATGATGTAATGTAAAACTTATGAATATATCTAGTGTTTCCAAGGCTACTAAACCAATCGGTCTTTCGAGATTTGACTTTCTTGCGATCAGGCCAATGTTACGAAGTAATGCACCGACTCTGGGTAACTGGGGTCGAGGCGTTACAGTTGGTATCAGAGGAAGTTTAGTACAAACCTTGGAAGCTAGATTTAGATAAACTCTGATTAGAGCACGTAGACCTAAGATGAACTTTGAGGATTAGTATAGAAGAACTTCCTAGAATTTTGGTATTGTAGAGATTTTGTGAGTTTTCCGAGCAATACATCCCTGTCTAGATACGAGCAGGTAGAGGCGGCTCTGGAACAGATGTAACTAGGGGTAAAACCCGAAAACACCGCTTTGAGCTAGACTCGAACGGGAACTGGTGCACGACAACGGGCCTTGCTGCACTCTTGGTTACGACACTCCCGGGGGATATGCTTAGGATAACTCTCATTTTCTTTACAAATCATTTTGAAGGGATTATGAGTATATACTTCCTCAAAGAAAACATTCTTATGATTATGGATTATATCCATAAATAGTTCAATTTATGTTAGGTGTTTTATAAGTATGGGATTATGTATTTTGATTCATAAACTAATCTAGTTTATGCCATTGTTTAGAAATGGCGCCCAGTAGAAGGAATGAGAACTCCAGAAATGCACATGATCCAAAGAGAAGGAAGGATCATATCTTTCATGGTCTTAAGCTAGAATTTATAAGAGAAATAGTCTCCCATGTATTATCATCATATGAAGAAATAATATCATGTATTTTACTGAGTCCTATGGATTTGAAGGGAATCAAGAGAAGAAAAGGATGGAAGAGAGAAAGATGGATAAAGGGAAAAGGGAAAAGAAGAATTTTCCCATATGTGGTAACTGTGGAAAGAAACACCCTAGAACTTGCCTGAAAGGAATGGGAGTTTGTTATAAGTGTGGAGGAAAAGGGCACAAAGTACGTGACTGCAAGGGTAAGAAAATGGTTTTAAATGTACAATGCTTCATTTGCAAGGAGTTTGGACACTACGTGAACCTATGTCCCAGTCATCAGACTATGCCGCAAATGATGTTATTGGATAATAATCATGTTATGATACTACCACAGATGAAGAGGAATGCTTAGAGTTCTTATGTTGATTATGTCAATTGAGTGTTGTATCAACAATGTACTTGTTATAATAATTATGGAGTATATAAGGATTGTACTGCAGTACTATTTCATTAAGGACTTGAGATTGTGTGGAACAAAGAAAAGTGACTCAATAGCAGGATAAATTTTTGGAAAATATATTGTTGAGAGAATATAATTCTGATACTGAGGTAGTGATTTTGGAATAATATGTGATTATTTTGGATAAATTATATTGGATATTCTTGACTACCCTGGAACTGATTAATGATTTGTATATTCCATCATTGTTGGGGTTTAAACCATTTTTGGATTAATGAAGTATATCCAGCATTCTATATGGAATAAGGGAGCATGAATGTAATCAATAAGGAATATGGTAATACATGATGAAGGTATTCATATGCTATTACGGGGTAAAAAGGATCTATATTATGTTTACCTTCCTTATAAATGTTGGACTGTGAGTTTGGACAGAAGTATTTTGGATAGTTCTAGTTTGGATTATTTTGGATTACCATAAAAGGAAAACCCGGAGGTCGGGCGGCAACCCGTCGCGTCCGGCAAGGCTGCGAGACTTGAACCCGCAACCGAATGGCGACAAGGGTGTATCACCTACCACTGGCCCACGAGATGTCCTGGATTAAATAATGTAGTTTTTATTAAAAGATCTTTTAGATGAATTATAAATTCGTTTATTTTGGAACCCTATACGAATAGTGTAAATAGAATTTTTTTACATTCTATTATCTTTTATAGTGAAAGATGAGTATGTGGTAGAAATTTATTAATGGATAAAACTCTAATTATAAAGTAAGTATATCTCCTTATGATCTTAGCCAATCTCATAAATAAATTCCTCAACATTTATAAAAGGAACTTAGAACAAAAATGTTGTCCTAGATGGTACCTTAAATCATCACTAATTTATGGCTTTGGGATTTTTGGCCTTTTCATAGCCATGTTCTCTACCACTCTCCATCAGATAATTGATGGTTAGATTTCTCCTCCATATCCATATTTTCCTACATGGAACCCTAGTATGTGTTATTATTGGTAATATTCATACTTTCCACTCTTTATTTTAAATAGAGGCCTCATTAATTCATTTTTCAATGTGGGATTTCAACTAGGATATTTTGAAACGTCAAAAATGTGTTATCCTAATACCCTATGTTTTGTTGAACCGATGGTATTTCAAATAATCATAGATTGATGAATTTAAGGACCTCAATTTTATACTTGTTTGTGATTGATGACCTCAATCACTACCTATAAATATTTTCGTTTTTCCTCCGATTATATGTCTCTAATTGCCACCAATGTTCTCCTAATCGAGATCATAATTTGGTGGTGACCATTTGATTTCTCTTTTCCTCATATTAAGACTAAATTTTAGTAACCCAATTTCCGATGTGGGTTTTCCCACAAATATATTTTCTACTTTCAACCTTTTATTTTTTAAGAACAATTTCAAATTGCGAGGACGCAATTTATTGAAGGAGGGGAGAATGTAACACCCCAAGATTTCATAGTGTGTTATTTCTTAAAAATAATTCAATAACTTTAACTACACGCAACACCGAGTTCAATCACACCATTAAAAGAGGTCATGAATAGTATTAACTACATTTTGAACTTTATATAATCCTTATAATTTTAGAATCCCTATTATGAGTTTCTTAGTCATAATGCAAGAACAGATTCATTTTCAGTATTTCACTTTTATCAACTTCTAATAGTGAAACCTTTTTAAATACAATATTTTAAACTTTTTGACTAAATGGGGACATCAAAAATTTAAAATGAAACACCCCAAGATTCCACGGTACGTTTCCCTTTGAATAATGTGATAGCGTGTGTTGTACGCAACACCGAGTTCTAACACACCATAACCAATCAAACTAGCCGTTATAAATAGTAATACCTAATTTTTGAAAATATATATATTTTATATTTCAAAATGGACTTCATTTTTGGATTCGGAATATCGAATTTAGCCTAAGGTGAAATTTTGGTACTTTTCGGATAACTTTCATATTTTGATGAATAGTGAAAATTACTAAATTTTAATTAAAAACAACTTTTTTAATCAAAATAATTAATAGTGATAAATTATGAATTTGAGTGGTTTTAAAGTATATTTAGAATATATTTTTACAATTTAATATAATGTTGGTCATTAGACATAATTTTACAATTAAACCGAACATAAACAAGTGTCAATCTTTTGATAGTTATTATCTCTTAAAAACATGCTTTTTGTTTTGACAGCGGGAATTAATTTTAAATTAATTTCTGCCACTTATGTGTTTTGAATTTAGAAAAATGGATTCCATATTTGGAATCAGGATGTTCAAATTGTGTAAATAGGTAACTTTTATTTTTAGACATTTTGAATAATTACTGCGGTAAATATTTTATTTACCATGGTTAAGGGTAAATCCGGTAAATAAGGGTTAAAAAATAATATTATAATAATACTAAATTACCCTAAAACGTGTCTTAACCCTATTTGTTGATACATGGTCGACCATGGGCATCTTTGGGTCGATTTTGGGACCCCATGGATCCACTTGTAAGTGATAATGACACTTTATTTTAATTAAGTCAAAATGAATACAAAAATGACACAAGCATATATCTTTTAGCAAAACAATTGTTACATAGGGGTATATAAGTTGGAGTTTATATTATAAATATTCATTAGAAAGCTAAAAATATTTCCTACATAATGATATTTTATTTATAATTTTTAGACCTTAAATAATGTATTTTATTTATGACACAATGATGATGCAGTAATTACTATAATAGTGAAAAATTAAACTAATTGATATTATAAATACCCAAATAAATATAATATGAAACTTTTAATGAATTAAACTACTTTTATAGGATAATATGATATATTAGGATTGATGTAATTGACTTTGTTAGAGGTAATCAATCTGTTATGAGTTTCACAAAAATCAACTATTGAATAGTGTCAAAATTGACATAAAAGAGTTCTTAAAACAAATATTATATTATTAATTGATATTAAATTCCTAAAAATCTAAGGTTCGGCCAAGAGACTTATATCATGGTAGGTTAATCATTAATGGACCACTTGGGGGTCGCTTGGATGTATATAGTAAGTTTATTAACCATATTATATAAAAATACAAAGAGACATTGTAAAAGTGAAACTAATTAACTTAGAGTTAATACATAGAGATAAGGTTAATATAAGTACCCAAACCTATCTAAATTCTATTGGTTGAGTGGATTGCGACCTATCCCCACCTTAACCTTTTAATAATCAACTTTGGAGCCATTAGAAACCGAATATGAATTTATTATAAATTAATATTTCTAGCTTTTCCAAAGGTTCCCCTCACCCCTCTTATAAAAGGGCACTCCTCCTTCTCATTTCTTCACACCTTCAAAGCCTTTTGGTTCGGCCAAACTCTGCCCAAATAAGCTCCCCACATCCCTCTCCTCCTCCTTGAAGCTTCCCCTTAGGCAGAAATCATTTCGAGAAGTCCTTTGGTTCCAACCAAAGTGAGTTACCTAAATTAAAGGTAACGATTTCTTTTAAATTATTTTCGTTTATTTTGCTTCTCCAACCCCCAAACTCTTTTTATTTCCTTTATTTTGTAACAACACCAGTATCCTCAATATACTAGGATGTTGTTATAAGAAGGATTCAAACTACACATACACACAACTCCATCTAATGGATGATGAACATAATGTTTCTGTGGATGGCAAACTAACGCCTCACGAAACGATGATTGTTCAAATACATCTTACCGCCTCTCATGGTGGCCATTATGATGGCACTGTAATTAAATATGATATTAATGATATATATTTTATATATAAGCTTCTGTAATTCCATTTTATTTCATACCATTATTCGTTTCATGTTGTATATACATACGATAATTTCATTTGAGGAAGTGCGGACTACCGCCCCCTTAAAATGATATGACTCGTTCATACCACACATGGAACGTATAAAGGATGGTGTTAATGAACTTAAGTAACATGTATAAAATATTATATTATACTGGAATAGTAATATACCTATTTATCATTTGTATTCTATTCTTTTAAAATAAAAATTAAATGGAAGTAGCGTTCGTGCGTACGTACGGACTACCGTCTCCACGAACGCGATGAGATTCATTTTCCATCGTATCCATTCAAGTATAATTATCATTTGATGATTTAAAAATGATGTTTAAGGACTTGATACCATTCTGGCTTTGAATAATATACAACTTATCCTTTACAAACATGTCTTACGTAACAAAACATACAAAAGCAAACAAGTAAGTTCACACCCGAAACAGCGATAATACTAAGATATTATTATCAAATCAATATTAAAAGATCATATATGATATCATATTAATGTATATGATTCTTGTATAATTTAATAACAATTATTTCACCATTATACAGGAGGTTAACCTACCCCAACCAAGGAAAAGTACAAGGTAAGGGTTATTTCACAATCTCTCCATTATCCGAGGTTGTTTATACGTAATAATCTACTGGGATCTCTTTATCATCCACATCCATGTTTCTTCAAAATGTATTTCAAAATATTTTTATTATTTAATAGAATATTAGTTAAAGTCATTTATACCCTTTTTGACTTTTATAAGTGGTTTATAAAGGAATCTTTCCGCCGTTTTCAAAACAAGGTCCTTTTTAACCTTTTCGACAGAATTAAGGTAAGAATGTTTTTTTTAACTTATACGGCGGGTGCGGCTAATTTCCGCCGTTATAAAATCTTCAAAACTTCCCTTACAAGATTATAAGAATATTTTCAAAGAAAAGGTTTTATTTTATATGGATCTTAAATGATTTCAAAATAAAAAGAGATATTTCTTTAAAAAGAATTTTGATTTCATCTATGTCAACATCCTTTGATGGATTTTACGCTTATTTGAATTTGATCTATTGTGATAAAAAACTTCAATATTGTATTGAAGGTTTTGTGATATGTTTGACTGTGGATGTGCTATTTTTATACCATTCATAGTTTATGGTGAAATTATTGACATTTCGTATGCTAGTTTTAATACGAATGTTTATGTTATGTTTAAACCTTTTCATATGGGAATGCATTGGACTTAGTAAGTGACGGGTGGAGCCCGCTATAGCTCCTCGATGCATCGGTAGGTCTCATGAGACAAACTAGTGTCTTGGCACAAGGCCTTGACAAAATCGTATTTGTAGTCTTGGCACGAGGCCTTGGCTATGTGGTTATGATAGTCTTGCATTATGCATTCCAACATTATGAAAGTGGTTATTGATTTTTGCATGTGATTATTCGATTAGTACAATATCCATGTGAATAAGTAAATGGAATTATTTCATTTTATTTATGCCATACCATGTTGAAAGTTCATATTTAAAAGGCTTTTGTTTTAGTTATACATTGCCTTAAATGTTTATTCTTATTTATGAAAGTTTTCGCTATATTGTTATCCTTACTGGGCATTTGAGCTCACCCCTTTTCTATGTTTTATTTTTCCCAGGATGTGAAGAAGTAAGTTATGAATGACCTGCAGGGATTTTATGAGGGGTTAATAGTGTGGATTGTGGAAACATTATGTTGTTGTAGTAGTTTTTAATTTTATGATGTAATGTAAAACTTATGAATATATCTAGTGTTTCCAAGGCTACTAAACCAATCGGTCTTTCGAGATTTGATCTTTCTTGTGATCATGCCATTGTTACGAAGTAATGCACCGACTCTGGGTAAATGGGGTCGGGGCGTTACATTAATACCTCGCTTGTATTATTTTTTATCATTTAGTATAACCAATCAATTTAATTTATGATAAATAAACCTTTGTTACACAAGTAATCTATTATATCATAATTTCTCTATGGTAATGGTCATGATTATTATAAAGATCACTTGAATTATATTTAATAATATCTATTGAAGTATATAATTATTTTAGTATATATACATTTTTAGGTACTATTAATAATCCAATCTATGAAAAATAATGAAATTGATAAAAAAAGTTTATAATCATATATTGATCATTGAGTTGAATAATTTTCATCCTTTAAAATATTTTCATTAAAATCAATATATTCAAAATATTTCCATTAAACAATTCATTATGATTGACAATTTCGTTTGATATAATTGAAATATTTAATATATAGACCTATTGAACATGTTTATAATTCATAGTGATGATAAATTGATTTAAATTCCATTCCAATTAGTAGTAATAATTTCTTGATTTTTTTATCTAAAAATATTAATATGAATCAAAAGTATATCATTTATACACAAATTATTTAATAATTTAGTTACTTTTAATAGTTAAATTGATAATTAGAAAAAATTAAAATCAGAATAAACTCAAAATTTCATAATTATTCATGATTTTATATTATAGAAATAAACTTTATTCACTCTTTCCACTTTTCCCCAAAATCCTCTTGAAAATATGATATTTAATATTGCTTAATGTTGTCATTTTTTCTGTCATTCCTATCTATTATTTTTCAATAATTTTGTAGTGACTATTTTTTTCATTTTAGTTTCATTCTAGAATACTTATTTAATGTTTATTCAATTTATTAAATATTGATTTAACTTTTTAATTACAATGACATTTCAAAAGAAGTGAATACATGTCTAGATGAAAATTTTATCCATTGAATATAATGAAACTTGTATAAATTTTTACAACCTAAAAGGGTGTTTCAAATTATTTGTATGAAATTTAAAATATTATCAAATATATATTATCATAATAATTTTCTAAAGGTTGAAATGTTGAAAGTTGATATTTTTTAATAAAATGTAATGAACAAATGATTAAAGATTCATCGATGAGATAGAAATACCAGGTACTAAGGAGAATATTCGTATAAATGGTTAATGATGTGTCATACTATATAAATAGATAAAATATATTATAAATAAAATTATATATTACACAACATATTATAATTAAATATAATAAATGTAAAATTTCTTCTATTCTTATCCCATCCACCACTGTGATTAGATTTATTATTTATTCTGTCATCATATAATACATGTATGCCAAAACTATTTGTGACCTTTCTTAATATAGGGTTATAAATTTATTACCATCACAAGTTGACTAATTCCTTTATTGTGAATAAAATTAGGATTTCATTGTGGAATGTTATTGACACTTGAAAAATAAGAAATACTTCCACCTCCTTAATATTTAATATTGAAAATATCGAACATCAACCGTATTTCCTAATAAGAATAACATAATAACAAACAATTTTTTATAATATTTTGATATATAATTAATCCATTTAATTTATCCTTCTTATAAAATTGAATGTAAAACATTTAGACTCTATGGTAAGATATTTTTTAATAAGTTAATAATTAATAATTAAATTAAAATTTAGAATTATAAAAAATAAATTTTAATTCCATTCATATATACATAATTTGATGAATTATGTTGATTGGATACAATATTTTTATATCGATTTCATCCCTCAACATGTTTTAAAATTTTTTTCTATTAAAACTAAAAACTGTATTTATTTTAATATTGTATTGGGGGTCGCCTAAAATCTGGTGTCTAACATAATATGCTTTGTCCCTAAGAATTATATTGGGAGAATTGAAAAATAGATTACTAATAAATTATCACATATTATATTATATTTATCATTTATAAATCCAAAGTCTAACACTTTTAATCTAATATACAATGTTAGAGTCTAAAATCCTACAATATCTATATACACAACTTCTGCAATAGAAAAAAATGTTTAATATTATTTTTTATAATTACATGAAACTAGACACTGCATTAGAAAAAGAATCATTACCTTTTTTATTTTCATATCATAATTATTTCATATAATATATGATTCATAATCGATTAATAACATAGAATAAATTTTCAAATGATAATACAATACATTAATGAAGCTATAAATCAATCATAAATATGTATTTTGGTCAACAATATTTATTACTATATTACAGTAGAACATAAAAGCCTTAGTAATTGTGATTCACATTCTATTTATAGATTATAATATTAATATATTCACAAGTTTCGTATTAAAAATATTTTTATATATAAATATATAATCGTACCAGTAAAATACTTTAAATCATATAATACTTTTGTGTTCAAGAATGGCACATATTTCAAACTCCATATCCATCAAATTAATAAAATTATTGATGTTAGAATGAATAGATGATCCAAATATTATATCATATATATATATATATGTTTGGGCCTGTGTGTAATTGAAATTTATATTAGATATTATTTTTTAAACCATGATATTATCCAATCTACCTTTATCAAAATTGTTCTTTAATAGACATATTGAATATATTATATGTAGAAGTATCATATAATAATTTTTAAATTTTTTTATTATTGATCTATTCATCTACATCACCATACACTTTTTGTGTTGGATTTTCATTCATACCCATCCACATATGATTTTCAGAAGTGTTAGACTCCCTATTAAAATATTCATCTTCATACTCAATCAACCTTCTAATTGGAATATAGTTTTTTAGTTTGAGTAATATAATTTAATTATCCAAAATTGATTATATAGAATATTTTTTTTAATTTATTTTTAACACTTTATGTTAAATATACATATTAATCAATAACTTTTTTTTACTTTTGGTTGACTCCATAGGCGTTCCAGTGGGTAGAATAACCAAAAACATACGTTCATCTAATTTTTCTTCAAAATTTTTTAGGGTATCATTATTTAGTAGAATAAAAACCATGAAACACAAAAATATATGATTAAAAGACAATATATTTTTGAAATTGAATTATTTTTAAGGTAAATTATTGATTATCATCCATAATTGAAATTAGTTGATTGTATATAAAGTAGTATTAATTGTTTTTACCTAAAACTACTTCCAAAATGAATACTAGATATATAGAGACCCCAAAGATGACGTACATGGTTTTTACAATACTATTGCGGGAGACTTAATATATAACAAAAAACCATCACTCAAGGATCGTAATAGTTTTGTGTCTTTGGAAACTGAGAACATAATTTTCTAGACATGGTGAAAGATCTTTAACATCTCCCATAAAGATCTCCCCCTTTGGTTTTCATAGCTAAAACATTTCTTTATATCCTGGGGAAAATAAAACATATAATGGGTGAGATCAAATGCTCAGTAATGGTAAACATAGAGAATGTAAAACAACCCATAAACATTTGAATGCCAAAACGTGAACATAAAATTTAAACATCAAAATCCTGAGCAATGGCATAAATCATGGAAGTACGTAATGCATATATCATAAAGGAACATAAATCATGATAAAATAGCATGGTAAAAAAGATTTTATTATTTTAAACCATTAATCACATGATATGATTTCCATAGTAGCCAAGGCATTGATTCTAAGAACATCTTAGTGGACAATGTCCCTTTTTGAATCAAGTTCACTCATTGTTCCAGTCCTGTATAACTGAACATGATTAACTTACAATTATAGACATGTCTATCTCATGAGATATAAATCTTTTCCCAATGCATTGGAGGGAGATATAGGTCCCACCCATATCATAATGAATTCATTTTTACTTTTGTCACATCATAAACACAAATCATTCATCATAACCCAAAGAATAAAATGGGTTTCATAAACATCATCCCACTATAACATAATCCATATAAAAAGAATGGATATAATTTCATCATAAAAAATTGAAACCATGTAAATCATAAAAACATTATAATTGAAGCATAATCAAACAAAATAATGTCATCTTAGATGGAAAATAGTCTTAACAAAACACTTGAAATGAATTCGTGGGAAAAATATCCTTTCTTCTTCAGAATAATTTTCTTATCACAAAATGCCATGAAATTTTAAAGGAAAAGGTTTTTTATGAAAATAATAATGAAATATTGTGGTGGAAGCATCATGAAAATAAGGCTGTATGAATCCGTAAAAATCTTTTCATGCCGTATAAGTTAAAAAAACATTCTTCTCGTACTTTTGCTGGAAAAGTCAAGAAGTACCCTGTATGGTAAACAAAAGAAAGATTAATTACATTAAATTTATTAAAAGTGTAAAATGGGTAAAAAGGACATTAAACATACATTGAACCAATATTATGAAACAAGATCAGGGATGATAAATATAACCCCATAAAATATTTACGAATATATAATCTCAGATAAAAACGGGATTTGAAAAGTTATCCCTTACCGTATGTCCAATTTCTTCCGTATGTTTCCGAAACTCCTATATAATGGGTTTAAACATATTATTAACTTGTAACAGAACCATAATAATATTTATGATATCATATATGACTCACTTATGTCTTTATATTACCTGATCATCTGCCATTTCCATGTTAAACAAACATTTTGGGTATTAATTGATTCATTTATAATACATGTTTGAACTTGTTTTTCATGATATCATTACATATATAATGATTTACATAATTTCATATTGTAAATCATGATTTATATATCATATATATTCTTTATATATATATAATATATATTTAAATGAAATAAAATACACCGTTCATGGAGATGGTAGGCCGTACGTACGCATGAAGGCTGTTTTCCATTCTTTATTGACTTGAATGGAAGTTAGTAGATGAAATATATATATATATATATATATATATACCCATAAATCCAGTAGCTTTATCATGTGATATAATTCATTATTATTCATTATATATTCTTTATAATCATTCTTGAATGGTTAACATAGAGAATGAATCTCATCGCGTCGTGGAGATGGTAATCCGTACGTACGCACGAGCGATGGTATCGTTCCCATAATTATTGAATTGAATTGGAGTGGATGATATAATATCTCAGAATTAGTATGATGTTATGATAACTATATATAGTTATTATTTACACCATTATACCCATCCAAGTAAGGTGGTGGTGGAAAAACATATTACACCACGGCGTGGAGACGGTATTCCGTACGTACGCACACGCCGTGATTTCGTTTTCCATAGGATGGATAGAAGGTGAAATGGGGTTTTTTAATATTTATAATATAATATTAGTATATATTAGTGATACTTATTGTATTAATTTACAATTAAACAACTAAAGAAAAAGATGTTAAAGAAGAAAGAAACTTGAAAGAATCGGTAGATGATATTACCTCTTCTTTGAGGTACCTCTTGTAAGCTTCCTATTATGGCACTAGTGTTTGTCTTTTGAGGAGACCAGAACCTATATAAGGTTTCTAGTGAATTTGATAAGGGAAATGGTCTGTGGTTGGCTAAGCTGGAAGGATCAATGTTATGTAAAGTGGATAGGGAGGAGGTGCCCTTTTATAAGGGAGGAGAGGTGCACCTTTGGAAATCTCAAAAATATTAATTTGTAATAAATCAAAACCCACATGAAAACTTCAAAAAATGACTCATATTAGATTATTATATGATATATGGCTCTAATATCATCAAACAATAAAATTTAGACATTTTTTAAATTTATTTTAAACCTTATAAACTTGATTTATCATTATTTAATCTATTTAATTTTATTTGTTGTTATAAGATTCTAAATTTTAAATTTATATGAATAATTACTTATGTGTTGTTAATTTTCCATAATTGAATAATTTATAACATTATATAAAATATAAATTTTAATTTATAATTTTTAAATATTTTATTGATTTTTAAATAATTTTATATTATGTTATTTTTATAAAATAACAATAGTGTCAATTTTGACACTATTCGATTATTTGAATTTAAATAAAATCCACATAGGAGATATGTTCAAAATAAAAGCTTTAATAGATTCCTAACATGTCATATTTTTCTATAAAATTCATGGAGCACATTAAATAGTTTATATATTATTTATTTCAATATTTTTCAAATAATTTATTTGATATTTCAATCAATAAACTAATTTCAACATTACTATTGTATCACCATTAATTATAATTATTTAATCCCTAAAAATTATAAATAAAATAAAATAATGTAGATAAGTTTATTATATGTACAGATAATATTCATGTTAGACGTTTCATGAAGTTTATCATAAAATGAAAATTATTATACTTATAAGATTTAAGAGAGTAACATGTTGTCACATTCTTTAGTTTTAATAATAATTACATCATTTTCATTGTCAAAGGTCCATGAAATGAATCTATTCTGACCCTTAGGTTATATAGGTCCACTTTTATTAATCCAATAGAATTTTGGAAAGTTATAGGGTAATTTTACAATCTTATTTTTACTTTTAATTAATCGATTTTCCTTTAACTATAGTAAATAAAAATTACTGTAGTTACTATTCATTATAAAAAAATAAAAGTAACCTATTAACATAATTTGGGCTAGCTGAATCCAAATATGGAATCCATTTTAAAAAATTCAAAACATAGATGTTTTAGTAATTAATTTAAAATCAATTCTATTGTTAAGAAAATGAGTTTTAAAAGTTAAAACATTGTCAAAGATTGAAATGTTTTTACCAATGAATTCAATATAAAATTAATGTTAATGACTTTAATTATATTAAATGGTAAAAATATATTCTATTTATACATTAAACCCATTCAATATTATAAATTATACATATAAATTATCTCAATGAATAAAGATATTTTTAATTAAAATTTAGCATATTCATTACTATACATCAAAATAAGAAACTTATCAGAAAAATATAAAAAATTTATCCAAATTAAATTTTTATATCCTGATTCAGAATAAGAATTTGATTTTGTCAAATTGAACTTATAAACATGTCAAAAACTATATTTGACGTGGGTGCATCAGAAAAAGGTGGAAAAACTCATTTTTTTTCCAAATTCTTATTTTACCCGAAATTTTATTTTTCTCATACCATGTTCTAGAAAATGTGTAAGATGAATAATAATGTTATTTAATTAAAAATGTTGTTAATAATATTTATAAATGATAGTACATAAGAATATTATAACAATATATTGTTGTTTAGTGTAACCCAGAATTGCGTACTACACACGCTATAGAGGAAGGTCGTGATTGCATGTAATGCACGCCAAGCCAGGGATGCGTGTAGTGAAAGCTCCCTTTGGTGTTGCGTGTAACATAATTGAAAAATTATTTCATTTATACATTAAAAAAATATATTTAATATTGTGTATAATAATTTCTACAAAAGTAACTTGAAATTGTGTGTAACACGAGCCAAGAATAGTTTTTCGTATACTGCAAGATAATACAGTGTTTCTTATAGAACAAGCTAATTTTTTTGTAGCGTACGACACAAAAAATCAATGAAATTAAAAATAATAATTCTCATAAAATCTCATGTTGTTACATTCTACCCCCCTTAAAATGAATTTCTCCCTCGAAATTCGTCAGGGTTATAAATGGTTTACCACATGAAAGTTTCTTTCATAAAAACCCACATCGTAAAAAGGAATACTAAACCTTAATTTTAAAAAGTGAAGTATGAAACAAATCAGTTACCCAAATTAACTCATCACTAGGCTTCCACATATGAGAACATAGGTGAAAATATGGATATGGAATAGAAACCTAACTATCAAGTTATGATGCAGAGTGGTAGAGAACATGGCTATGAAAAAGCCAACAATCACAAAGCCATAAATTTGTGATGATCTAAGGTACCATCTGATTCTTCGAATATGATGAAAATTGGACAAAATTTTTGGTTTTCGAGATCATTTCCCTAAAGATGATGTATTTTAATTAGAAGAAATACTTACTTTATTTCGGTACAATCTCACCATTTTTCGTGCCTTGAACAATTTTCACATCATCTCTTAAAGAAATGAAGTTGAATTTGTCTTTCATGATGTTTTAACAGATCATGCGATAGAATGATAATCAATCCCATCTGTCTAAAACATATGTTAGCAGAAGTTATATACATAAGACCATCTATGGTGAGATTATTCAGATATGGTTCCAAAATGGACTTATACCTCATCTATCATCCTGCTTAATAAAAGAAAACTAGTTTTTACTAACCAGGGACTACCTGTAGGCCAGTAGTAGGTGATAATGGTCTGTTGCAATTTGGTTGTGGGTTTGATTCCTAAATCCTTGTCCGACGCAACGGGTTGTTGCCCGTACTACAGATTATCATTTTTCTAAAACTATACTATTATAGCATAAAAAAATGCTCTAGCCTTAAACTATAAAATAAGATGTCTAACATAATATATTCTAATCTTTAGGTTTATCCAAACTCATAGTATAAGGAAAAATATTGATAGATAGGTCATCTACCAAGCATGTAAATACTGTCATTTGTCCCCATATATCTTAAGATATGTCTTGTTGGTCACATTCCAAACATTCAAATGCCATAAACATGTATTACCTTGAAAAATGAATACCCATTGAACCTTAGTGAAAACATGAATTCTGTCAAAAGTTAACTCTTTCCACATACCAAAATACCAAAACATCTAAATAATCAAACCATAATATAACATTGTCCTTATATCAGTCATGAGTTTATTTCATTTTCTCTTTATCCCTTCATTATGTTCATATAATCTTCCTTCCAAAAATATTTCAATCACTTTTCATGGTTACCGGTACCATATAATTATTGAAAACCAATACATAAATATTCCAAAATTCCACCACATCATAAATGAAATTCAATGATAGTATTTCGAAATCCCATTACAGAAACACTTAATCATTCCACAATATCATTTTCATATTCAACATCACAAATTGTGATAGCATCTGACTTCCCTTTATCCTTTTCCTTAATAGGTTTCTCACATCGATCATCATTAACCCTTGTATTAGGACATTGATTAGCATAATGCCCCATTTCCTTGCACTTGAAGAATTGAGGTGTTGGTAGAGCTTTCTCTAAAGTATTTTCTCTATTCACATCATTAGCTACCTTTTTCCAATTACTTCGAAACTAAATAACTTGATGACCTTCTTTTCCACACATAAAACATTTTCTAGTACCTTTTAGGTAATCCCAACCATTCTTTTTTCCACACTTTGAGCATAAAGAAACATTCATCTTCTTTTCACCATTGTTCTTAGATTTCTCCTTGAACTCCAACTTTTTTTTTTGTAAAACCATGAGATGGTTATGTAACACCAACTTCCACTTCTACCATGATAGCACAACACACAATTTATTCATAGCTAATGAAGTCTTTTATAGCTAATTCCCTTCGAATACTTGGTTTTAAGCCACTAAAGAATCGATCAACTTTACTTTCAGGTTTAATGATAAAGCCAGATGCATAACTTGCAAGCCTTATAAAAATCACTTCGTATATACCAACAGATTCATCATCCTTTTTCTTATGCTCAAGGAACTCCTTTTCCATATTTGTACGAAGAATATGAGGGATGTACTTATTGAAAAATAAGTTCTTGAACTCATCCCATTCCATGGATTCAATTTCATATCGGGGACTCATATTCTTAATTAGAGTCCACCATTGGTCTACTTCACCTTCTAAATGGTAAATATCCAAAATTAAATTTTCATGTTCCGAATAGTGAATTATGGAAAATATTTTTTTAATGGTACTGATCCATTGTTCAGCAACAAGTGGATGAGAAGACCCACTAAAATAAGGTGGATGTTGCCTCACGAAGGACTCAAGAGAATATTTTTCCCTTCTCTGCTCATTTTACAGTCCAGAATGATTCATGGCTTGTGTAAGTATAGCAATATGATTTTTCACTCCATCTCCCATAACATTGGTTTGTTCAAGAGGACAATCATTGCATTTTCCATTACATTGATCAACATGGTTCGTTCGGGTTCCAGCCATCGACTAAACCCAAAAAGAATTGTGTGGGAGGAAAAAATCATGCTAAGGAAAATAGCATAATAAAGGCGGATTACCTTCACTATATAACATCTTAGGTTTAATTATATTATTGTTACCATAATTATAGGAATATAAGCTATAATTTTACTTAACCTTAGGGACATCCCTAGTCATACCATAAAAATATCTCTAGGGATCTCACTAAAGTTTTCGCATCCTAGATTCTAAAGGTTAACTAAACCATTCCTATTATACCAACTATAGAGACCCCAACCATGACATACATGGAAATTACATTAATATCTAATAATACTTAATACATAATAAAAACCAACACTCATGGAACATATTAGTTTTGTGTCTTTGGAATCTCGGAACATAATCTTCTAATAATGGTGAAAGATCTTCAACATCTCCCATAAAGATCTTTCCCTTTGGTATTCTTACCTAAAACCTTTATTGATATGATAGGGAAAACAAAACATGTAAAGGGTGAGCTCAAATTCTCAATAAGAGTAAACATTGGGAATGTAGAACAACCCATAAAAATTTGAATGCAAAAACATGAACATAAAATCTAAACATCAAAATCATGATCAATGACATAAATCGTGGAAGTATGCAAGGAATATATCATAAAGGAATGTCAATCACGATAAAATAGCATGGGAATAAAACATTTAATTGTGTAAAACCATTAAGCACGTGATATGATTTCCATAGTAGCCAAGGAATTGCTTCCAAGACCATCTTAGTGGACGAAGTCTCTTTCTAAATCGAGTTCACTCCTCATTCCAGTCCTGTATCACTAAACCAGATTAACTTACCATTCCAGCCAGGTCTATCTCATGAGATATAAATCATTAACCAATGCATTGGAGGGAGATATATTTCCCACCCATCTCATAATAAAATCATTCTTACTTGTGCCACAACATAACCAGAAATCATTCATCATAACCCAAAGAATAAAATGGGTTTCATAAACATCATCCCATCATATCATAATCTATATAAAACAAATGTATATAATTTCATAATAAAAAAATTGATACCATGTAAATAATAGATACATTATACTTGAAACATAATCATACTAAACAATTCCATCTTAGAGGGAAAATAGTCTTGACAAAACACTTGAAATGAATTCTTGATAAAAATATCCTTTCTTCTTCAAAATCATTTTCTTTTCACAAAATTCCATGACATTTTAAAAGAAAAGAATTTTTATGAAAATAATCATGAAATATTGTGGAGGAATATTCATTAAATTAAGGCTTCATGAAAAAGTAAATATCCATTCATGTCATATAAGTTTAAAAAACATTCTTCTTGTACTTTTTCAGGAAAAGTCAAAAATTACATTATATGGTAAACAAAAGAAGATTCCATACATACCATGTAGTAAAAGTCAAAAATAGGTTAAAAAGACTTTAAACATACATTAAATTTTTTTTAGAAAATAGGTACATGGATGATAAATATAACCCCAGTATATACTTACGAATAAACAATCTCTAATAAAAACGAGATTGGTAAAGTTATCCCTTATCATAGGTCCAATTTCTTCTGTATGTGTTTGAAACTCCTGTATAGTGGGTTTAAACATATTATTAACTTGTAATAGAAGCATAATAATATTTATTATATCATATATTATTCACTTATGTCTTTATATTACCCGTTCATCTGTCATTTCCATGTTAAAGTAATGTTTTGGGTATTAATTGTTTCATTTATCAAATATGTTTGGACTTGTTTTTCTTGGTATAATTACGGATATCATGATTTACATAATTCTAGAATTTAAATAATGATCTATATATCATATAGATTCAGTATATAAATATATATAATAGATAGGTAAATAAAATGAAATACACCGTTCATGGAGACGGTAGGCTGTACGTACGCATGAACGCTATTTTCCTTTCATTATTGACTTGAATGGAATTAAGTAGTTGAAATATATATATATATATACACACACATAAATCCAGAAGATTTATCATGTAATTAAATTCATTATTATTCCCTATATATACTTTATTATCATTCTGGAATGGATAATAAGGAGAATGAATCTCATCGCGTCGTGGAGACGGTAATCTGTACGTACGCACGAGCGATGATATCATTCCCATAATAATTGAATTGGAGTTGAGTGGATGATATAATATCTCAGAATAAGTATGATGTTATAATAACTATATATAGTTATTATTTACACCATTATACCTATCCAAGTAAGGTGGTGGTGGAAAACAGATTACACCACGACGTGGAGACAGTATTACGTAAGTACGCACGTGCGGTGATTTCATTTTCTGTAGAATGGATAGAAGACGAAATGGGGTTGTTTCATATTTATAATATCATATCAGTATATTATTGATACTTATTGTTTTACTTTACAATGTAACAACTAAAGAAAAATAAGTTGAAAAAGCAAGAAACTTGAATGAATCAGAAGAAGAGATTACCTCTTCTTCGATGCATCTCTTGTAAGCTTCCTCTTAAGGAACTAGAGTTGGTCTTTTAAGGATACCAGAACCTCTATAATGTTTCTAGTGAAGTTGAGAAGGTAAATGTTCAGGATCTGGACGAGTATGAAGGCTCAATGTTGTTTTAAGTGGAGAGGGAGGAGGTGCCCTTTTATAAGGGAGGAGAGGGGCACCTTTGGAAGTATCAAAAATATTAATTTATAATAAATCAAACCCCAAATAAAAACCTAAAAAAATGACTCATATTAAAATATTAGATGAGATAGGGTTTTAATCTAATCAACCAATAAAATTTAGACATGTTGTAAACTTATTTTAAACCTTATCAACTTGATTTATCCTTATTTAGACTATTTAATATTATTTGTTGTAATATGATTCTAAATTTTGAATTGTTGTGAATAATAACATCTGTGTTGTTAATTGTCCATAATTGGATAATTTATAACATTTTAGACCATATAAATTTAAATTTATAATTTTTATATATTTTTGGGATTTTGTTATCATTTTTAAATTATGTTATTTTTATAAAATAACAATAGTGTCAATTTTGACACTATTCATTTATTTGAATTTAAATAAAATACACACAGAAGACAATTTAGAAATAAAAGATTTAATAGAATATTATAATTTTCTATTTATCTAAAAAATTCATGGAGCACATTAAATAGTTCATATTATATTTATTTATTATTTTTAATACCATTTATTTGATATTTGGATCAATAAAATAATTACAACATTACTATTCTGTCACCTTTAATGATAATTATTTAATCCCTAAAAATTCTAAATAATATCACATGATGTCGATAATATTGTTAGATTTCTAGAGACTATTCATGTCCACAGTTGCATGTATATTATAACTAATGTAAAATTATTATACTTATAATATTTAAGGGAGTGACATGTTGTCACTTTCTTTAGTTATAATAATAATTACATCATTTTATTGGTAAAATGTCCATGAAATTAATCTATTCCAACCCTTAGGTGATATGGGTCGCCTTTTATTAATCCAATATAATTTTGGCAAGTGTTAGGGTAATTTTACAATATTTGTTTTACCCTTAATTAACTGATTTACCTGTAATTGTAGTAAATGAATATTACCTTATTTACTATTCATAATATCAAAAATATAAAAGTAACCAATTAATATAATTTAGATACATTGAATCAAAATATGTAATCTATTTTTTAAAATTCAAAACACTAAAGTTTCAGTAATTAATTTAAAATTAATCCCATTTTTAAGAAAATTGATTTTAAAAGTTAAAACATTGTCAAAGATTGAAATGTTTTTACCTATGAATTCAATATAAAATTAATGGTAATGACATGAATTATATTAAATGGTAAAAATATATTCTATTTATACTTTAAAAACATTCAATATTATAAATTATCCATATAAATTATCTTTATGAAAAAAGTTGTTTTTAATGAAAATTGAGCGTATTTTTACTATTCATCAAAATAAAAAACTTCTCAGAAAAATATCAAAAATTTATCCAAAGTAAATTTTTATATCCCGATTCAAAATAAGATTTTTATTTTTTCAAAATGAACTTATAAACATGTCAAAAACTTGATTTAATATGGATGTGTCACCGAAAGGCGGCAAAACTTCATTTTTTGAGAAATAATTATTTTACCTGAAAATTTTATTTTGTTCTCATACCATGTTCTAGAAATTTTTTAAGATGAATAATAATGTTATAAAATTAAAAATTTAGTTAATACTATTCATAACAGCTGGTCCATAATAATATTATAACAATATATCATTTTTTAGTGAAACCCTGTATTGCGTACTACACACGCTATTGAGAAAGGTCATGATTGTGTGTAATGAAAGCCAAACCAGGGATGCGTGTATTGAAATCTCCCTCTGTTTTTGTGTATATAATAATTCAAAACTTATTTCATTTATACATTAAACAAAATCTTTATTTAATGTTTCTTAGAAAAGTTTTTACAAAACGTACTTGAAATTGTGTGTAACATGAGCCAGTTTTTACAAAACGAACTTGAAATTGTTTGTAACACGAGCCAAGAATAGTATTGCGTATACTGCAAGCTAATACGGTGTTTCATATAGTAGAAGCTAATTTTTTTGTAGCGTACGACACAAGACATCAATTAAATTAAAAAGAATAATTCTCATAAAATATCGGGTTGTTACAAGACAGACATTGTTATTTATATTTATTTAATAATATTGTTACTTATTTAAATTACTCCAATTTCTTATTAAGACCATGAAAAGGTAAATTTAATATATTTTTCCATCACAAAAAATCTCAAAATTGTGATTTAAAGATTTAATAATATTTTATATTCTAATAGAAATAATCTTGATACCCTTATCATTTGGAACCAAATTATATTAGCTTGAGAGTATTGAGAAGGTCCTAATTATAGGCATTGTGAATTACAGCACTATGAATATAGTATAATATTCCATAATAAAAATATTTCAATTTATATTAACTTTTTAAAATATATTCTCATTAAATTTGAAAATATTAAAGTTTAATAAAGGATTTAATGTCCTTACTTTTTTAATCAATGTGAATTATTCCTTGTGGTACATTTATTTCAAGTAAGGGTTGAAAATTTGATTTATTTAAACCATCAAGTTTTTAAGGAATATTATTGTTCATATATTTTTATAGAAATATGAAATTACACTGATTGATATTTCTATGATTAAAAAACTAATCCATATGTATCATATAGAAATAGAAAAAATAATAATGTTTTATATCATGGTTGTTAAAATTAACAATATGAATTTTTATTTCTAATAATCAGGATAAGTAATTCATAAATTCAATAAATTTATAATTCAAGAAATTAATAGACTAAAAATTTATTTTATTTAATTATTGATATGATTATGCATTGAAACTTTAATATAGTGACTATATCTTATAAAATTTGAATATAAAAATAAAAAATCACTAAATAATTTGATCAATTATTTGGATTTTTTTAAATATAAAATGAAATATATCATTGTTTTATAAATTGGGATGTCAAATGAACATCATATCACGTTTGATGGGTATCAACTATCTATATAGAAAATCTATTTTTTCATACTCTCAATGAAAATTTTGTGAAAAAATGAAATAATTTTTTTTATGGATTAATTTTTTATTATAATAGGAATTATTGTTAAGAAATAAAATACAAATACATATTTAATATTTTATTTATAGTGGATATTAATAGTAAATAATTTAATAATAAAATCATTGGCGGGACTTAAATACTATTGATTCCCAAGTTATAATTAATGTGTATAATAACCTCAAATCCTATAACTCTTTCATGTAAATGTAGAATCACTAATAATAGTTATCTTATAAAATAAATATTTAAACTGTTTATTAAAGTTACCAATATAAAAAATATCATATTTTCTACTATTATTCATTGTACATATAATCTTATAATATTTAAGTATTATTTTTTAAAAATAGATAATTATATAATATTTCTATATTCAAATTGTTTCATGACATCAATAACATCTATGAAGTTTTTTATGGATTTATGATTTCTTAAACTTGTAATTTACATATTCAAACTCCAACTCACCACAATAAATATTTTATTATTTTTCTCTAACTTATTAAATATACCATTAATGATTTTAACAAAAAAAAATTTCTCATACATCAATTATTACTCAATAAAAGTTTTTTAAAAATAAAGCAACCGATTTGATATACTATATCTGTCATTGATATCCATAGAACACTAGGTAATTAAGTCCTTATTAGGTTCAGATTCACCACTATTGAATCTATCATAAAAAACACTAGTATTCCTTTATATATATTTTCATCTTTATTTTATTTTTTATCCTTTATTCTATTTGTTACATTGCAACTATAATAGTTCATATGTATTTTAATTATGTATTTATATAATGTATCATTTTAGAATTGGGATTTTTATTAAATGATTTAATTTTAGTGTCCTTATTTTTTTAATCCTTCTTATTGTCTCTCATATGGAACATTTAGAAACATTTTCCCTTTATGATAAAGATCATTATAAAATTTTCAATTTTTTATATTCATAATAACTTATGAATAATTAAATATCATCATAATATGTAGATAAAACATTAATATATTTAATAGGCAAAACTTTTTTATTGATAGTATCATTAACTTCTTTGTTCTATAATACAATCATAAACTATATCATTGAATTAATAAGTTAATAAATCAGGTGTTCCTCATTGTTATTGTTTCATTAGTTATGAAATTTTATCAAGTTATATATTTTATAAATATTGTATTACCCCATCCACCACTAATAAATTATCTCATGTTTTAAAAAGATTAATCAACCCATTAATCTTAATGAATTTATGGAATATCTATCTAACAATTCATTCTACATTATCTCTTAATCTTTTTATTTTTCCTTTTAAATTTCAATAATATTTTATTCAATATTATCTTTTATGAAATGTGAATCATTTAAAATTATGTTTACATCATCAACATTATCACATGATGATATTTGATATAAAAAATTCATATTAAATAAAAATAAAAATATTCAAAATATTTTTATTGAAATAGTATTTAGGGGAAGTATCACAAAAAAGAGTGTCTCAAAATTTCAATGTGATTATAGCTTTTTAACATACATTTCCATATAAAAATACTAAATTTCACCAAATAATCTTCCATATTAGTATTATAATGACCATAATAATTATTGTTGAAGATAGGATGTCACTATAGAAACCAAACATTATTATGTATATAAAAATAAATTAAATATTTATATTTTCCAAAGATACTCAAGTGCATGTAAAATGGATTCTTTATATATAAATATGTATTAATTCTAAATACTTGGGTAAAACATATATTCTTATATAATATACTCAATGGATTTTAGGGGATGGATTATCATTAGAGTGAAAAATTATTTATGTTACTAAAGGAGGATTACATAAAATATTGTACTATTAGAGTGATGAAAATATAATATCACAATTCACTCTTTAAATATCCAATGTCTTTTTTATTTGTCTTAATAAATAAAATGTATACTTATAAAAAACCATATTTTTCAATGAACCATATTATATTTTTAATTATATTTTTATATTGTGGAAAAATATTAAGATTATTTTATTATAGGTCATAGATACATAAATAAAAAATTAACATGAAAATTAATAAACATATATTTATTCTAAACATATTCTTATATAGATAATACCTCAAAAATAATTTTCCATTGGATTGGGGGTTTTCAATAGCATACAAAATCTATGATATTGATTTTGACATTGATATAAGCATATTTTGGGTATATAAATATGGAACTAATCTTTATAATTAGATGACAAAAAATGACTGAGAAAATAATATAAAATCTAATTAGAAAATCAAATTAATTAAGTATGATGTAGGGTATTCTTTGAGTAATGGTAGATAACTATCCACTTAGGATATTTTTTATGATTTATTTTATTATTCCTTATGAATTTGAAATTTTTATTCATGTCTCATTAATATTTTTCATATTTAAGATAGAATAGTTCTGTAAGAATTATTATAAAATCTATTTTTTTGTTTAATGATCATTATATAAATGAGTTTATTATAGATTAATGGTTAATAAGAATATTTATTACCGCAATCCCACCCCAATAACATGGGATCAATCCATATAAGAGATACAAGAATAAATTCGATACCCCTCATCAATTCTAGAATATGATCAAATATTAGGTATACAATGATACTATTTGACCCCCACCACAATCTCTAAAACAATTACTTTCCCTATTGATTTTTATTTCTATCACTATCTTGATAGGTCCAATCCTTAAAGCCTTATTTTTAATTATAGTGTATTGTTTTGGTTTAGTAAAATGGTGAGGGTAGAATTTTGGTTCTTTGGGTGGAATTGTAGAGTGATAATGAGAATAACTATAGTGGCTCTAGAAGTATGATATGGTAATACCATGGGATATAATAATATATAATGTGTGGCATGGATAAGCCTATTGATGGAGGCTATGGGGTTCCAATTTGAATAGGTTTCTTAGAGGGATTTAGAGTGTTACCCCTTGAATTAGATTAGATAAGAATCCAAGATGAATCATTCTACCACATTATAAGAGAATGTTAAGTATGGTGGAATTAATATAGACTATCAGAGACTAATGCTATGATATTTCATTGTACATCCACCACTAAGGTGGCATATCCGATCTTTCATTTGAAGTGACATTTTTATGTATTTTCCTATATAACCTACCAACATAGAATTAATGAATTATTCTTTATGCTCACTCTGATAACTAGGTTTGGTTAGATACATTCCATAGGGGACAATCTCTCATATTAATAACTCTATGTGGCATTCCCTATATCCCTATACATGCTCGATTACCTGCGTATCCTGATTTTTACATACACTTTTATAGAATTATTACAATTTATAAATTAATTTCAAATTTAATATTTTTATTCACAGATGTCAAAATTCTGTGTTTATTTTTTTATTAGATCTCATTTGTGAACTTTTCAGTGTAGTTGGAATAGTTTCCATCATAATTGACAATGTAAGTACTCAATATAGATATTCTAGGTAAGCCTAGATTTAGTTTTTCCCATATTTTCATACTAATTATATGTAATTGGTCATGTGAATAGAATATAAACAATGATACCACATTGAGGATTAGGGTATTGGTCCTCTATTTAATTTATGGGGTTGGGTAATATGATGATATCAAACATCATTAAATATTGTAGGTCACCCATATGAATAAATGCAATGTGACTCCCAAATGAGAATAAGAATAGTCTCTCCAACCATTGAGTTTTTACTCACTATATTTACATTCAATTATTGATGAGATGTGGGTCCACCATTCATTTTCTTACTCTATTAAACAAAATTAATACTATATAAATTAATATGTTCTTAATTTTTGAATAGTTCTGGTATTTTATAGAAATCAATTATTATCAAAAAACATTATATTGAGTATTTTTGTAAAATAATATGATATTTTTCTTATTTTATGTAAATATTTTGAAAAATTATTTTATTTTTTAAATAATAATTTGAAAATCGTCATATAGTGAATTATTTGGATTTTCTGTAAAATATTACTTTTCAATTTATTTGTAAAAAATACAGATTTTCATTGAACACAATCATTTCAATTACTGTATATTAAAAAGAATAATTATATTTTAAAATTATTTTCAAATTTAAATATGATAAATTATATTATTATTAATCCAATTTTGGTCATTTTCATAGACTTTATATTCACTTTTTGATATAAAATCGTGTAAACAAATCAAAAATTCTTTTATGGAATATAATTTTTTTCATTGAATATATAGGTTTTATTTAGTAATAAATCCTTCCCTTTACACGAGTTTAATTTCCTAATATGGAATAAATAATTGAAATAATAATAATATAATTACATAAAAAGTTCAAATTATTTTTCTATTAATGAATATTAGTAAACCAAAAATAATTAGTTACAATAGTTAAGGATTAAATAAGTTTACAATGTGGATAAACTAAGATTAAAAGGATTTAAATATATTAAAAACATATGATGTTCCTATTTTATAGACATATTTTTACAATATACCATATATGGTTTGTTAATAATTCATCTAAGAGTCTATTGGAAATAAAAAAAATGTGGTTATAATTTATACATTTTTGAAAATTCAATGTGTGTCCTCTACCCCACATAAAAAAGACCACCCCCTATCACCTCCTATTAATAATTTCAATGATTTTTTTACCAAATACCTTGCGCAATATATTAAATACATCCATTAACACTACTAAAAATCATTTTTTATTATTATTCAATCAGAATAAGAATTTTGGATCTAATCTAACGAAGTTGTCCATACTAGAGGTTTCATTCCATAAGGGGCATATCGATTTTATTTGATTCTACACCACATTGAAATAATTTAATAATATTATGAAATGATGAATAAATTATGTTACATAATATAATATATCATTATTTTAATTTAATAACTTATACCACTCCCATCTTCTAACAAATGGGAATATAAACTGTCAGAAATGTGTTTGGAGGTCTACTATCTCATAAACATATGTAATTTTATTCCATAAACAAATATCGTGTATAGATACATTGGTGTATTGAGAATAGTTATATGATATATTTTTAATAATTTTCCTCATGAATTATTACATAACATACAACTTTTTTCCTATTAACATGGTGGGGAATGGTAATATCCCTCGTGTATACTACTACATTTGTGAAGGAATTTCATAAATTTTTAATTTTTTCTTGAAATGGTTTTTAAAAAGGATAGAGTTAATTAACATACTTTATAAATATTATATGAAATGAAATTTTATATTTTTGAGTTATTTTTATCCTTTCATTCATTCCATATTTAAAATAAAATAGAAACATTATTCATGCGTATGTATATCCTACCATCTCCATGAATGCTTTGATTCTCTTTTCTCTCTCTAATTTCAATGGATTATTCAAAATACATATATAATGAATTTATATTATATTTATATCATATTTACCATTATGGTGATGATGGAATCATGATTAATTTAATATTACCCAAACTACAAATCTACAACATACTCAAAAAACATATCATTTACTACCATGACTGTGATTTTAAAAATATATTCTTAATGGATGGGTGATAAATAGTTAAAATTAAAAAATATATGGTGTGATACTTATAATTATGACCAATTAATATACTTATAAAAAATATATATTTATTATATACGAGGTTCAATTGTGATTGATAAATTTTTATACATAGTATAAGGTATTTCCATATCAATTTTACTTCTTTAAGACATATTTCATATTCACAAATAATTTATTTTCTTTGGGGTAGCTAATAAACCATTGAAATTTTATATCAGGAATCTAATTATTATAAGGATACGATATGTTTTAATAGAAAATATTACTTTATGGGATTTATGATTTAAATGTTACCAAATTTGTAAGGGTTTATAAATTACAATCACATTGTTTATCTATATTTTCTATAATTATGTTTTCAATAATGATATCTTACAATATACATCCCAGGAAACTAATAAATATTATGTTGCTATGGTTATTTCCCTAAAATACATTTATTCATTTCATTTTCCACACATTATATTCTTATGTATATCAAAATGATTTTTCATAAAAATTCAACAATATTTTCACTCTTTGTTCAAAATTTAATTCACATCCATGTCCTTGTGTTCTATGATTTTTTCAATTTTGTTTTTTAATTTTATAATAACAGTTATAAATTTCAATTTTATTGTTTTTTAGTGTTCATTAAATGGTTTGAATGGAATATTCTTTCCATTTTATCGGTGAGTAACTTTTTAAAATTTTATGAATGTCTCAAATGAAAATTTTGATTAATATATACCACATGAATGAAATTACACACTACCATTAAAAACCAATGATTAAATTTTCCATTTTTATGTTTCATATTTTTTTCAATGAAAGGTTTTTTGAAATTTTAATTTTAATTTTTTTTAATTTCCATTATCGTATTGGTAATAATACTTTACTGAAAATGTGATTATTATTTCATTATGGAATTAAAATTCATCAATGAAAACAATGTTCATTGTTTCTGATTATTTAAAAGAGATATAATCCAATAATTCTATCCTCATCTTTTACCTAGATGGATTAATATTATATTGATAAGGTGTTTATTAATTTGATTCATTTTCCATTTGTTATTCTTTAAAAAACTGATGAAATTTTTATGAAAATAATTCTTTTCCATTTGGTTATTTCTGGAAGAATTAATGAAATAGTTATTTAACCTATTTTACTTTCATATTTTTTGATATGGTTAAATTATTTTAGATAAGTTTATATTTCATAGGTTATTAAGTGATGAATGTTTTTTGAACTTATAATATACTTATATAGAATTTTCATTACATGATAGGAGGGACCTAAATTTCTCCCAATTGTATTGGGTAATGATGGATATCTCTTGAAATAAATAGGATTATAATGGGATTGATCCCATTTTGATAAGGTCGTTTTCCAAAAATAATAATATTGGAAGTGAGAATCGACTTCTATGATGGTTTTGGTAGAGAAATCTATCCAATATAATATCCATATGACTGATATTTGATTACTCTATAGGTGATTTTATCGTCTTATATATATTTCAAAAAATTATGTATTATTCCAATGATATAATATCATGTTTTATATAGTTTTATTAATCTATAACTCATTTATTACTAAATGCAATGAGTTATTCCATTACCCAATAATATTTTCAAGGAGTTGCAGGGTATTGTTTTCAAATTTTATTCTCATGTTCTCATACCTATATTCTCATTTTATTTTTATGTGACGATTGATATCTCCCATGTATCCCCTTACCAAGCATCATATATCACCCTTTTTAATTTTTCACATCCTTAGGGTATGAAAGAAATGTATTATGTTTGATATGTTAAAGAATAGTTCTAGTTATGATGAACTTGGGTGTAGATTTTGTAAAACTCTTAAGAACTGGTTGTTTATGATTCTATTATTCTAAAGGCACTAGACCAATATAAATATGGCTATTTTTTTTATGTTATGTAATTAATATTTACCTAATAAGATGTTATATCTATGAATGACATGTATATGTTACCATAGTTGGTATTATATAATTATTTGAACCATGTAATCTATGATGAGAAAATATTAGTGAGACTTCATAGAATAATCCAATGTTTAGGAGAAAAACCATATGATATATAATGAAAATAGTTTTTTTACAAGAAAATACGTGTGGATGTAAATATGATATAGTTTTACCAAGCATAGATAACCCCAAAACGTAACATCATGATTTGACTTGATCATTACATAGGGAATTCTATCATTTTTCATTTTTAACGAAATTGATGATATATTGATGAAGTTAAAGCTATAATAATTTAGATAAAATATTTGAGTAACCTATTTGAGATTAGGAAAATTATTAAAGAATTCTAATTTAAATCCACAATTATTAGAATTTGAATTATAAGACACATCCCATAATGGTACAATGATCCTATAAAACGTATATATTTCTACTCTCATAGATGTTTTTGGGAATTAGATTTATCAAAAAAAGTATTCTCCCACTATATGATTTTGTTTTTATGATAACAATATATTTTAGTTTGCTTCATAAATACCACATCAATTTTTGATTAGTGATGTTTTATATTATATTCCAAACAATCATATGATTATTTATTAGTGTGATAAAAAATATAATCAAATGATAAAATTCACATATGTAGAAAGGGTGATTATTACAATTAAACATGTATATTTTCAATTTCGGTTGAGGATAAAATAATAATTAATTATATTCTTATTATGTTAGAGTTTTTTTGATATCTTTCTATAATAATTTAATATTCTTCCATTGAATTGTGAGGTTGAGTTCCCAATACAACTCTTACCAAGTGTTAAACATATTTAAAATACACCATATATAATTAACCCAATTCAGATGTATGCATTGAATAAGAAACACTATGAGAATATTGAAAAGGTATTTCTTTTTATAATCATGTCACATTGGTCTTAACCTGTTATATTTAAATACAAGAAAGATGGATCAATGAGACTCAATAGTGATTTTTAGGAACCTAATAAGATCAACATCATGACCAATTATCATATACCTTGTATGGATGATTTGTGCGAAGCATTTTTATAGAGATAAATACGTTTCCAAGATTTATCATCAGTTTAGATAACATAAATTTATGGTTAATAAGTAGGATACACCCACAAAAAATTTTCTACAGGATATGGATATAATGAATATATAATAATTACATTTTTTCTAACTAATCCGCTAGTATATTCATTGATTTAATTAATATATTATTTAAGATTTCATTCATCGGTATGTTGTAGTATTGATAGATGAAATTATTATATATTCAAGGATTATATATGAAAATAGATACCCTATAAGGATTGTATATATAAAACAAAAATATATTTTTTTAAAATAATTTGAAAATTAGAATTTTTTATTCAATAGAGTTATATTTTTGGGCCATTTCTTTTCTAGAGAGATTATATTTATAGAAAAAAATAATATGAATGCTGGTGAAATTTATCCCAAACCAATCACCATGAATAAGTTCAATAATTAACTTGGTTTTTATGGTTACTATCAATATTATGTGGAGAATTACTCATGCTTATTTAATAAACTCACTATCTCATCCCTAATGGGATTCATATTCCATTACAGAGATGAATATGAAAAAAATTTCTAGGGGTCAAAGATAAATATATTCAGTATGATTTTTATTAACTTACCCTATGGTGGAAAAGGGTTATTAATATATTTTCATGAGTCAATTAAGATAATCAAATAGATCCTAATGAAAAAAATATGTACAAATAATTTATTCCAATTGATAATTGATAATTCATGAGAAAAATAACCCAATAGGCAAATTGGTGTTAGGGGTGGTAATTATTTCACTAATGAACATGAGTATTTATATTTATGGAGAAATATTATATATATATATACTAATAATACAGTTCAAAGAATATATTCAATTATTGATATTTGAATGTGTGCTAGAAAATATGCTATGAAATAATTGAATATTATGACTTCTCAATAAATTAGCTCCCTATTAATTTGAAAAATGTGGGTGATTAATTTAACCAAAAGGTCCCTAATAACATGTAATTGATAATGATAAAATGAGATCCAATATTTTACTTCTGAAATGGATGGATCTAGAAATATTTTTAAAGGATGGAAAATATTATCTTCCTCAAATAAGTGTTAAAAAATATATTTATTTAAGGATTAAAGTGGTATAAAAGGAATAAATGAAACTAAAAATATAATTTTAGAAATGTTTTCGAATTCAGTCATGATGTTGATTGAGTTATAGGGTTTATTGAAATTTTTTTCCCTAAAATATGAGTATTGATGTAGGATCTATTAGATGAAGCTCATTTTTCTTCATTAAATTTTTATCTTGAATGTAACATTATTTGTTAAAAATTTAAATATATATCATGGAGAGTTGACATGAAGAGTGATATGATAGAGTATGAATCTTAGTTCTTCATATGTCAGCATGTTAAGGATGAGATATGAAACTACAATGGGATTGTTCTACAATAAACAACACCATATTGTAAATGAGAAAAGTTCACCATGTAATTTTAATTAGATTCCAGAAAAAATAAATGGATCATAATTTCATTTTAGTTAATGTCAATAACATGTAAATACAGAAAATAAAATTTCCATCATAGAATACATCCCTCTTGATAATATTTACACGTTATACACAATAGAAGTTTTTAGTTTACATATAGAACCAAATTATATAATATCTGATCATGATCAATGGTTTAACTCAATGTTTGGGGTAATTCATATGCAAGATCTTTATAGAGAGTTTAGTTTCATAACTGTTTACCATTCATAGAATTACGGATAGTATTATAGAAAAATTTATTACCTAGAGAATATAATAATATTATTTTCTATGGATTTTAATGGTTTTAAGATCAAGACCTTCATCTTGATGATATTTTTTACAAAATAAGATTCACTCACTTGTTATCATGGATTCCTATACTGGACTATATAGAAATAAGTGATGATCTCCAATGTTCTAGTTTAAAACTAGTTAAATAAATATTTTGGGTCTTGAGTTATATGAGGGAAAGACACACATGGTCCAAGCCACCCAGTAACACATCAAGGCTGCTCAAAGTCGATAGAAATGTAGTTTGATAATTATCAGTATGATCTAGAAATTAATGTTACATAGAAGGTGCTTCTATGAATTTTTTCATTATATAGATGAAATATATTAAGTACAATAAAAATATAATACTATGGTATATAAAATCATTTGATATAAATGACTGTTTTGAAATGGAATATTATTTTTTATCACATCAAATAATACTCTCTCAAGATCAGGATGTGTTTTATGTATCTCCCTTATGGAATTAAATAACTAATCCATCATAGGTAATAATATTAGATATAAGACCCATGTAGCATGAAAATTTCATAGGATAAATTTGGGTGGTGTTTTATAATTATAATAAAAATATTCTAGAAAACAACACCACTCATATGGTCACTATTTGTTCTAAAACAATATATAATAGGATTATATATGGGAACATGATAATGTAATGAGGATGAAGTATCCACATTTTTTTTGTACCCTAGTGATGGAATTATGAGGGTGAAAATCATTTAATGATTTATATTATTATATAATGAGATTTTATGATATAAAATTTCCCAAATAAAATTAATCTATTTGAAAATATTGAATACATGATAACATGAGTCTAAGGAACTATAACATTAATTTTATCATTTAAACATTACCATTATAACCTAATTGTTAATAATTGGTGGTATGATTTGGATTGTCCACATTTTGAACTCATATATACGATTTAGGTTAATATAATAAAAAGGATTATAAGTAATTAATTTTAAGAATATTCTTTATATGCATCAAAATACATTTTTGATGAATTTTTTTTATTTCCCATCTTGAGAAACAAAGAAAATGAAATTTTTTTATATTATTTTTATTTTTAATAGAAAATTAATATAATTTTTTAAATATTTATGTAAAACTTTTCTTACCTTTAATTTTATTAAAATATTTTAAAAATATAATTTTTCACTAAAAACTAAAAAATACTAATTTTTATTGATTATATTCACATTTCTTAATGTATATAAAAATATAAAATATATTTTAAACTTTGTTTAGATTAATAAATTGATAAAATATGTTATATTTAATCCAATTTTGTTCATTAGAATCAATTTTTTTTTATGATATTTTATAAAAATATTTATACTTATAAAATAGTTTTTATTTGGATAAACAATTTTTCATCTCATATTAGGGTTATATTTTAAATTTAAATCTATCAATACTATAAGATGAGTTTGGTATAATGTATTTTATATCTTAAATATAAATAATTAATAATATATAATAATTTGAAGATAATTTTTTTTAATTATGAGTATCTAAAATAGTGAAAAATTAATTATCTTGGTTAATGCTATAACAGTTTCACCATGTGGTTAAGGTAAGATGATATGTATTTTAATGAACTAAATAATTCTATGAAAACTATTTTATGGCAATATGGAGATGGAATATCATATAATTATTAATAATGATCTATTTTTTATTTTTATTTTAAATATTGTTCGTCTAATTTATTATCATAAACAATTTCAAGTTTTTCCCTCATGTTGTTATACTAAGATGATAAGTGATTAATTGGGTGAAAAACATAACCAATTCCTATTTTATGGAAAATATTATCAAAATAACATCAAAATATTTATAATAATACTTTTATTGATTTTTTAATATTAAATACATGGCTCTAAATTATTATTTTATACAGTACCTTATGTGCCCTCTCCCCCACTTTTAAATGGTCCGACCCTCTCCTCTCATTTTAACAATTTCAGATCCTTTAGGTTAATCTAATAGATTCTCAAATATATTCCATACATCCATTCCCTCTACCTAGGTGAATTTTATTTATATGTTAAAAATAATATTAAATATTATTTTGTTAAAGTAATGTGGTTTTCTAAAGGAGATATATTATTATTTACAGATATTTTTAATATTAATTATTCCACCACATTTAAAAAATCTCAAAATATGATGAAATAATAAGAAAAATATATTACATATAATATGATTATATTATGTTAATGGAATAAATAATATATATATATATATATATATATATATCCTCTCCTATAAAATGGGAAAAAGAAGTCTTTCGTCTGTACGGAGGACTACCACCCCACGAACAGATATATATATTTTTTCCATCTCGTCCCATCACGAAATGATATAATTATGTATTTAACATATTTATAAAATCAGTATTACATTATTATACTTATTTAATTTCAATATATCATTTATATTCAAAACATCTAATTCTTTGGAAAACGATAATGTCGCTTTTGTGTATGTGTGGACGATAGTATTCAGAAAGAGATGTGGTAGGTTATTCATTTATTTTTTATTTGGAAGAAAAAAAGGATATATCTAAGGATTAAATATGATATATATAATATTAAATGACTCTATAAATTCTAATTATAGATATAATTTCATTCATTGCATTAATTTTAAAATCAGGACCATGCTCATGCATATGTACGACAATTCTTCCCCATGAGTGATGTGATTAATTTTTCTAAAACTTTATTTTTTGTATTATTATAAATATAGTTACAAAGAATATATATGATATTTATATAATATTTAATTTTTTTGGATATTGTAAGATCCCGGTTTCTTAAAAGGTATGTTTTTGTTTTGTTCTGGGTTAAACCCTGGATTTTGGGACATTAAAAGGTTTCTTGAATATGTGAGAGGCCATGGGGGTGTTTCGGGGGCTTGGAACATGGAAGAAGGGATGTCTGGGCAAAGAAGTCCAAGGCACAATGCCTGCGCACGGTCAGCCAAACCGTGCGGCCTGCCCAAGAGAAACTGTGCGACCCTCCCTCCTCTGGACAGTAGTGAGCGCATGGTTTGTGCAGGGTTTTCCAAACCGTGCGGCTAAACCTTGTGAGTCCTCCTCCTCTGGGCAGTGGCATGCACATGGTTTGTGCACGGTTTTCCAAACCATGCTAACAAACCATGCGACCACATAAAGTTGGAAAATTTACAAAATTGTCACTCTGGGATTTATAACCCTGACTTGGGATTTTCCTTCCATTCCTCCTACTTCTCCCTTGAAACGAACAAAAACACATATGGGCTCCAAGAGATCAAAATCCTTCCTTTATAAGGTGTTTTTGGTACCATTGGTTGCGGATTGAATCTCCGGGTAAGGCTAATCTCCTCCATGGTTCTTTTCCTGGTTTAGGGTTTTTATTTTTTCTCCCTCTTGATCTGAAACCCTAGAACCCTATCTTTTGTGTGAGTTCTAGGATGAAGCTCCAAGGGTTGGTCGAATCGAGGTCTAAGGCCACGATTGAGGGTGTGTTCAACCGCATATTCGAGGTAGGTGGTCTACAAGTTATAACCCATGGTTATTTAGGTTTTTGTGCATGTTTACTTGTGCTCTTGTTTTCCCTTGGTTATGTTTTGAATAAACTAAGCACATTTGGTAATATTGGTGTCTAAAATGGAAAATGGAAACCCTCACCATCCCCGTGGGATATTTTGGGATTAAATTGACCTAATTGAGGCATCCGTGGGATTTTTTGGCTTTTCCTAGATTAGGGGTTTATATTAAATAAGTGACCTTGTTATAATGAATTATAGATCCCTTGATTAACATGTTGGCATGATTGGTTTAACTTGGAATTGAAGTTATGTGATGCACCTATACTTGGTAATGACATGGGTGTTAAAGTGGAATGTGTTAAATGTTGATTCATTGGAATGATGAACAAGTTAAATGGGTTAATGTGTAAACCGATTAAAGACCATAATCGGAGGGATTATGGGTTTATTATTGAATTCTTAGTTAGATAAGCATAACACATGGTAATTGGGGGAATGGTTAAATGTTGTGAAATGGTAATGTGTTAATGGGTTATGGCATCATGTGGTTTCCCATGTGGGTTGTTGTGAATAATGTTTATCGAAGGGAAATGGTTTGGATGGTTGATGGTTACTTATATAAGCATGTCCACATGGATTTGTATAGTGGGGTATGACCTGAGGATCTACGCCCATGGGTCGAGTGAAGACCGAGGCTCTAAACTCCACCCAAAATGCATGGGTTAGGAAAGGGGACTGAGGGTCTATTCTCTAAAATTTTGCATCCCCCCGGACTGAGGCTTCTAGGTGAGGATATCGTTTCTATGAGGGGTTAGTCCTAGTGAGATAGGATAACGATGTATTTACCCTCTTCCATGAGATTGATGTCCTTAGACCCATGTAACATAATGTATGTGATTAACTCAGGGAAATGTGACGAAAGGGTAAGTGATGGTGAAAGGTAATAAATGGGTGGTGATGGAATGGAAATGTCTTTGGCTCTAAACTGGTTAATGTCACCTTAATTAATTACTTGGCATTTATCATTCATATTTCTCTTGCATGAACTATCTATTTATACAAGATATTTTGTAGACAATATTGTCGGTGGCCTACTGAGTTGTAATCACACCCTGCTCGGGCCATCGTTGGGTACCCGAGCAGACATCATATTTGTAGGTTAGGACAAGGGCATTGGTCCATGCTTGTTAGCTGAGTGGACATGGGTAGCTCTTTGTGGAGGATCTAGGCTTGGTGTCGGGACCATTTTCGGATTTTGGTCGTTGTCTTCATTTTTGGGCTTTTGTTAACTCTTGCACTGTAGTATGACATGGAATATTTATTTGAAATGGTTTTTATATGTGTTACTTGTTTATTAGTTATTGTTTCCACTATTTGGTTATTCTATTGTGGCATACTCTGATTAAAAGTGTGTATAGTCTCCCCACATAACCCCATAGACCCTCGCTTCTAGTCGACAACCTTTGGCGTACGAGGAGCCGTGCTTAAGGTCATGTAACCACCCAGATCGGAGCACCTATTTAGTGGATTCCGGGTCAGGGACGTTACAAAGTAGTATTATAGGAGGTCTTTCTTCTCCTTCTCTGAGGACTTGTTATTTGGGATTGATAGCCAAGGGTTAAGATGTGTCGAGCCATTGAAATGAGCTCGTGCTTGTGAGTAGTTAACCTAGGTATGGGGAAAAATCCAAGTCACCCCAGTGTGGGGAATGTTGTCCTTGGTTGTATGTTGTTATAGTTGATGATATTTCACTGTCGGGTGATGGACATGTGGTTTGATGTGATTGTTTTATGATGTTTGGATCGTGGCATTAATGGCATGAGGATTTGCATTCAAGAATCATTGTAGGAACCTAGGGAGATAGGTGACATGCATTGTGATATGAACACACATGGGGTGGGTGTGTGAGGTAGGAAATTTGGGTGCATCATGCATTTCATGAACCCAAGACATAATGAGAAGAATGAAATAAGACAAGTGGGTAAATAATGTTTAATGATGTAATAGGGTTTTAAATAAAGTGGAAAATGTTGTGTAAAGCGTTTTGTGAGTTTGGTGGTAGTGCATGGTTGTTTACCCCATATTGACCATGGCCTCGGTAGGGATGGTTTGGGCTGTTGTAGCCAGTGATGATCTTTTGTTGAAGTTGTGATGTTTTATGGTACATGTTCTAAATCTCAAGCTTGGCATTGTAGAGAGATGCCCCCACAACGTCGATTGCCAGTTGGGCAACGAGAGGATGTTGCTGAGAACACTCCTCTAATAGAGGGGAAAGAAAATGAGGTAATCAATGAAGGTAGAGAATAATGTTCTTAGAGAAATTTTCCCACCTTATGCAGATGATGGATCAGGACCCAGGGTGGGTTGCACCGAGTATGTTTGAGATGACCGGGGAATTCCAGCTGCATCACTCTGCAAATTTTAGTAGAGAGGGTGGGCTAGAGGCAGTAGAGTTCTGGTTAGAGTCCATCCAGACAATACTAGACCATCTAGAGACCCTTGTTGAAAAGCGAGTAAAGCTAGCCACTTATATGTTGCGGAGTCAGGCTTGGTCTTGGCGGGATATTCAGGCTCAAATCGAGTAGGCAGAGGGAATGTCATGGAAGGTTTTTCTGGAAATGTTTCTGGAGAATTTCTACCCAAAGACCTTGAGATAGGAGCGGGCTGCATATTTTATGAGCCTGACTCAAGGATCACTATTGGTGATATACTATGCTAGTCGCCTCTATGATTTAAGATGCTTTGACCCAGTGTTAGTAGGGGATGAGGTGGAAGTAGCATGGCGTTTCCAGGATGGGATTAGGCATGAGATCAGGTCTCAAGTAAACATCTTCCACTTAAAGAGGATCACAGAGGTTGTAGATCAGACACAGGTCTTCAAAGTAAACCTGAAGGGAGCTCCAGGTAGTGGGCTTGTGGTGTCAGTGGGATAGATGAGCGGTGCCGCTACCAAAGGTCGAAAGAGATTCCATGAGAGCTCACAACATTGTGGAAGTGTGAAAAGTGGATGGAAGATAGGGTCATCCTCTCAGAGTGGAAATCAGGTGTTCTTCTATCAGTGTGGTAGGATGGGGCATATGTGTGGTCAGTGTCTAGGACATCTAGTGGAGTGTCGTTCATGCGGAAGGATGGTGCATGTGCAGAGGTTCTGTAGGAATCCTCGGCAGGCATGTGAGCATGATGATGGAAGGCAGGTACCATATACGGGATGGGGATCAGTTGCCCCGTATCAGGTAGGCAGTCAGAGCTCTATGGGCTGTACTGACAGAGGAGGTAGACGAGGAACTACAGGGTAGGATCGCTCATGCCATAAGGGAAGTGTAGCATAGGGTGTTTAGGCTATAGCCCAGGGTAGAGGGGCAAGTCATCTTCAGGCAGTTCAGTTTGTTCCTGGTGATAGTGAGGCTGGACCATCAACTGTTCGAGGTACGATCCTTATAGCCTATAAGTTTTCTATTGCATTGTTTGACATAGGTTTCACACACTCTTTTAACTCTGCTCAAATTGTGGTATTGATGGGTTTACCTGTGGAGGGGCTGTGTGGGGTGATGTCAATCGACACTCCTTTGGGGGTGTAGGGTGAGGATATCAAGAAGTGCAAGGGGTGTACCTTGGAATCTAGTGGGTATCATTTTCTGTGGAACTTGTTCATTCTCAAGATTTCATGGTTTGACCTAATCCTGGGAATGGATTGGCCGGTGATGTATCGGTCATACATAGACAGCTGTCATCAGAGAGTGTCGTTCAGGTCGCTTGAGGGTGATGCTTATGTTCACTGTGGCGAATGGGATGTTCAAGCATGGCATGCGGGGCAGTCTTGTCAACAGATGAGTGGAATCGTGGCACAAGTGGCATGTCTCATGCTTGATGATGATGAGGTAGTGGAACGAACTACTTTCCCTCATATGGTGGATCAGTTTCAGGACGTGTTTCCTGAGGATTTCTCAGGGCTACCCCCTAAGAGGGATGTTGAGTTCATAATCGAGTTGTTGCCAGGAGCAGAGCCAGTTTCTATTCCACCACACCGAATGGAATCAGCAGAACTCTAGGAACTGAAGGTTCAGCTTTAGGAGTTGGAGTGTAAGGGTTTTATCCATGCTAGTACGTCTCCTTGGGGATATCCCATTCATTTTTCAAAGAAGGCCGATGGGTCGGTAAGGCTGTGTGACGACTATATAAAGTTGAATCAGATGATAGTGGATAATCTGTACCCTCTTCCATGAATTGATGACCTATTTGATATGTGGAGGGGTGCCTAAGTGTTTTATAATATTGATCAGAGGTCGGGTTATCACTAGTTAAGTGTGAGGTCTTCTGACATACCGCGAACAACTTTCTGGAGTCGGTATGGGTTGTTCGAGTTTGTGGTAATGCCATTCAGCTTGACCAATGAACCGGTGGTCTTTGTGGCTTTGAGGAAACAAATATTTCACCCCTATCTAGATCAGTTTGTGGTTGTCTTTGTTGAGGATATATTACTGTACTCGAAAACTCACGATGATCATGCCCAACATCTTGACATTGTCTTGGGTATGCTAAGAGAGCATCGGCTATAAGCCAAGCTATAGAAGTGTCAATTCTGGATAGGTAATGTAAATTATCTAGGTCACATCATCTCGGAGGAGGGAGTGTCAGTGAATCCAGAGAAGGCTCAGGCAGTTGTATATTGGGAGTAGTCCAAGAGTGTTTCTGATGTTCTAAGTTTTTTGGGTTTTGCTGGGTATTATCGAATGTTCATTAAAGATTTCTCTCGCTTGGAAGCACCACTCTTGGGCTTGAATAAGAAGGGAATCATGTTTGAGTGTTTGGAGTCTTGTGAGGATTCCTTCCAAGAGTTGAGGAAGTGGTTGACGACCGCACCAATCCTAGTCTTACCTGAACTGGGTAAGAAATACGTCGTGTTTTGTGATGCATCCGGAATCGTACATGGGGCTGTTTTGATGAAGGATGAGCGGGTTGTGGCTTATGGGTCAAGGATTTTGAAACCCCATGAGTGGAACAATCCCACTCATGACCACGAGTTGGTTGCAGTAGTGTACGCCTTGATGTGCTAGAGGCACTATCTGTTGGGGGAACAATTTATTGTGTTTATGGACAATAAGAGCTTAATGTAAATCTTCTCACAGTGGGATCTGAATATTTGGTAGTAAATATGGGTTGAATATCTCTAGTCTTTTGACTTTGAGTTGGTGTACACGCCAAGAAAGGGGAACAGTGTTACTGATGCTCTGAGAAGGAAGATTTAGAATTAGTCAGTTCAGGAGTCCATCACCGAGTAGAGGGTGATGGCTTTGTTTGCAGAGATGCACCTGGAGGTGCAGGAGGAAAGTGGTCAGGTCAATCTTGCTTCTTTAATTATTTATTTGACGCTTATGGGTCAAGTTAAGGAAGGTCAGCTTGATAATATTGAGTGTTTGTCCATGAAAGAAAATATTAAATGTGGGGAGCTACCTTCTGGTTGGTCTTTCGATACGGAAGGTGTTGTTCGCGTTCGTGATCGTGTGGTTGTTCCCATGTGTGTGTGGGAAGAGTTGATGCGTGAGTTCCATGCATCAAAGTGGGCAGTACATCCTGGTTTGACCAAGATGTACTGTGACCTCCGAAGGATGTTTTGGTGTCCTGGGATGAAGAAGGAAGTTGCGGGCTTTGTGGCACGGTTCCTTATCTGTCAGTAGGTGAATGTCGAGCATCAACGCCCAGGTTGTTAGTTGCATACATGGCCCATTCCAGAATGGGAGTGGGACAATGTAATGATGGATTTTTTTGGGGGTCTTTCGAGGACGCCGTAGAAGAATAATTCAATCTGGGTATTTGTGTATCGGTTAATGAAAGTGGCCCATTTCATACAGATTCTAGAGACCTATACAGTCGACCAGTTGGGTGAGCTGTACGTTCGGGAGATAGTGTGGTTGCATGGGGTAACAAGGACCATAGTTTCAGACCGAGATCCACATTTTACATCGCGTTTCTAGCAAGGGTTGAAGAAGGTGCTTGGTACACAAGTGTTTTTGAGTATGAATTTCCACCCGCAGAAGGGCAGGCTTTCGGAGCACACGATCCATGTGTTGGAGGATATGTTAAGAACTTGTGTCTTGGACTTTGGTGGTTCTTGGGAGAGACATATATCTTTGGTTGAGTGTTCCTAAAACAATAGTTTTCAGGCTACAATTCAGATGGCACCATTTTAGGTGCTTTATGGGAGACCATGTAGATCTCCATTGTGTTGGCTAGAGACCGGGGAATCTGAGTTGTTGGGGCCGAGTCTCGTACAGGAGACTTCAAAGAGTGTTTAGTTGACCAGGAAGCGAATGGATACTACTCATAGTAGGAAGAAGTCGTATGTAGAGCGGAGGCGTAGTCCTCTTGAGTTTGAGGTGGATGATAAATTATTCCTTCGAGTGTCGCCAAGGTTGGGACACCGTCGGATTCGGAAGCAGGGTAAGTTGTCGCCCAGGTATGTGGGACCTTTTGAGATTGTGGAGAGGATCAGACCAGTGGATTATCATTTCGCTCTTCCACAACGGTTTTGTGGGATGCAAGATGTGTTTCATGTGTCGCATCTTGACGGTATCATCCGAACCCATCTCATGTTATTGATGTGGAGGATGTGGTGCTTGAGCCCGATGCTTCCATTGAGGAGCATCTGGTTCGTGTGGTGGCTCGTAGTGAAAAGGTCTTGTGAGGCAAGGTTGTGGTATTATTGTGGGTACTATGGCAGCATGGGAATGTTCAGGAAGAAACATGGGAGCGGGAATCAGATATTCGGGCTCAGTGGCCTGATCTCTTCTCCCTGGTGGATAAATGAGGTTTGAAAGCTCAGCTCGAGGACGAGCCGTTATAAGGTTGGAAGGTTGTAAGATCCCAGTTTTTGAAAAGGTATGATTTTGTTTTGTTCTGGATTAAAACCTTGATTTTGGGACATTAAAATGTTTCTTGAAAGTGTGAGAGGCCTTGGGGGTGTTCCGGGGGCTCAACACATGGTAGAAGAGAAGTTTGGGCAAAGCAGACTAAGGCGCACGACCTGTGCATGGTCAGCCAAACCGTGCAGCCTGCCTAGGCGAAACTGTTTGACCCTCCCTCCTCTGGACAGAAGCCAGCGCACAGTTTGCGCACAGTTTGCCAAATCGTGTGGCTAAACCATGTGACTCCTCCTCCGGGTAGTGGCATGTGCATAGTTTTCCCAGGGTTTTCCAAACCGTACAGACAAACCATGTGGCCACATAAAGTTGGAAAATATACTAAATTTCCCCTCCGGGCTTTATAACCCCAACTCAGAATTTTCCTTCCATTCATCTTCCTTCTCCCTTGGAATGAACCAAAAAACCTAAGGGCTCCAATAGATCAATCTCCTTCGTTTCTATGGCATTTTTGGTGCCTTTGGTTGCGGATTTAAGCTCCAGGTAAGGTTAATCTCATCATTGGTTCTTTTCTTAGTTTAGGGTTTGTGTCTTCTCTCCCTCTTATTCCTAAACCCTAAAACCCTATCTTTTGGGTGATTTCTAGGTTGAAGCTAAGGGTTTGTTGAATCGAGGTCTAAGGGCTCGATTGAGGGTGCATTCAACCGCAGATTCGAGGTAGGTGGTCTATAAGTTATACCACATGGTTATTAAGGGTTTTGTGCATGTTTACTTGTGCTCTTGTTTTCCCTTGATTATGTTTTCAATAACCTAGGAATATTTGGTAATATTGGTGTCTAAAATGGAAAATTTAAACCCTCGCGATCTCCTTGGGATGTGTCAGGATTTACATGACCTAATTGGTCCTTCCATGGGATGTGCCGACTTTTCCCCGATTAGGGTATGATATTAAACAAGTAACCTTGTTATAATGAATCGTAGAGCCCTTGATAAACATGTTGGCATGATTGGATGAACATGGAATAGAAGTTTGCTGATGCACCTAGACCTGGAAATAACCTGAGTGTTAAAGTGGAATGAGTTAAATATTGATTTATGGGAATGGTGAAAGGGTTTAATGGGTTAATGTGTAAATCGATTAAAAACCATAATGGGATGTATTATGGGTTTACTGTTGAATTCTTTGTGAGATAGGCATAACACATGGGAATTGGGTGAATGGTTAAATGATGTGAACTGGTAATGTGTTAATGGGTTAAGGCATGATGTGGTTTCCCATGTGGGTTTTTGTGAATAATGTTTTCCAAAGGGAAATGGTTTGGATGGTTGATGGTTACTTATATAAGAATGTGCAAATGGTTTTGTAGAGTGGGGTATGACATGAGGATCTACACCCATGGGTCGAGTGAAGACTGAGGCTCTAAACTCCACCCAAAATGCATGGGTTAGGGAAGGGGACTGATGGTCTATTCTCTTAATAGTTGCATCAAACTGAACTAAGGTTTTGAGGTGAGGATATGGTTGCTATGGGGGGTTAGTCCTAGTGAGATAGGATAATGATGTGTTTACCCTCTTGCATGTGATTGATGGAATTAGACCCATGTAACATAATGTATGTGATTAACTCATGGAAATGTGACGAAAAGGTAAGTGATGGTAAAAGGTAATAAATGGATGGTGTTGGAATGGTAATGGCTTTGGCTCTGAAGTGGTTAATGACACCTTAATTAATTACTTGGCATTTATCATTAATGTTTCTCTTTCATGAACTATCTTTTTATAAAGGATATTTTATAGACACCGTTGGTGGTGGCCTCCTGAGTTGTACTCACACCCTGCTCGGGCCACCATTGGGTACCCGAGAAAACTTTATGTTTGCAGGTTAGGACAAGGGTAAGGGTCCTTTCTAGTTAGCTGAGTGGACATGGGTAGCTCTTGGTGGAGGATTCAGGCTTGGAGTTGGGACCATTTTGGGATTCTGGTATTTGTCTTTATTTTTGGGATTTTGTTCACTCTTTCACTATGGTATGACATGACATATTTATTTGAAATGGTTGTTATACATGTTCCGTGTTTATTGGTTATTGTTTCCACTATTTGGTTATTCTGTTCTGGCTTACTCTAATAAAAAGGTGGCATAGTGTCCCCACTTGACCCCATAGACCCCCGCTGCTAGTTGGAAGCCTTTGGGGTACGGGGAGGCACGATTAAGTTCATGTAACCACCCCGCTCGAAGCACCGGTTTAGTGGCTTCTGGGTTTGGGACATTACAGATATCATAGATCCAGGTTCAAATAATAAAAATCAATACTACCAAACAAAAACATACAAAAAATTGATATTACCAAAAATAATTATTTTAACATTGAACTTTTTATAAATTAATGACAAAATAATTTATATAAATCATATATGGTATGATACATATGTACATGGTTATTTATTTTATTTATTTATTTTATATTATATTCATTATTCTATGGGTTTTAAGGAGTATCAAAATGATGAGACTTATGGTATGTGATTTTCTTATCTCTTTTTCAACTAGAAGACATATGACATATTTAAAACCCATTTCTTTTGTGTGGTACCTAAAATTATGAATTGAAAATTTATATCATGAATTGGATTATATTAATGATATTTAATGTTTTGTTTTATCTTATTATATCATTGGTGTTATGATTCTTATGTTACCAAATTTGTAAATGGTTTTATGTTACAATCCTAATTTTTTGGGTATTGAGTAATATTATGTTTATGTTGACAAAATATCAACATATAACAATAAATAAACACATTAATATTAAAATAATCATTTTATTTGATGAAAATATATGTATTATATTAATTTTCCATAATTTTATTTCTCAACTCTCTTAATATTTTTAAAGAAAATTAAGTTTATTTCTCACGTCATCAAAAATCCATTCTATTCCTTGTAAACATTTTATAAAAATGTTTTCAATATTATTTTAAATATTTTCTTTATGTTGTTAAAATTGAATTTTTTCGATTTTTTAATGTTTATGAAATGTATATAATGTCATTTTAGTTTCATCTTCCCAATTAGGAATTTTCTTTTTATTTTTTAGAAATTGTGTGAAATAAATGTTTTCTTTTAACAAGTAGAATTTGAACATAATATCCCACCATCAATACCAAACTATGTTTTAATGACACCTTTATGTTTTCATATTTTTATTTTCAATGAATGATGTTTTAATTTTTTTTTTATTTTGTAGTTATAACAATTAAATTTAAATCTGTAAAGGTCATAAAAAAGTTATAATGATCAAAATGTGGAATTATTATTCATCGATGATAATAAACATAATTGTTGCTAATTATTTAATAATGGTATGGTCCAATTATTTTATTTATATAATTTATATAAATATTGTTTTATTATAATGAGAACATTTTTATCAGAAGTGTTTATTTTCCAGGGGTTAGAATTTTTTGATTTGATGAAATATTTATAAAAGACAATCCTTTTCCAAATATTATTTCATGGTTAATAGATTAAATTGATATGAATCTTATTTTTTCTAATAGGTTAGGACTTGATGAATTGTTTAATAAAAACATTTATATTTCATTGTTAATGATAAGATTGATGTTTATATGATCTAGTGGAACAGATTTGTACTATTTTCATTATATGATGGGTATGACCTATATATCCCTATAATAAATTAATAAATGATTGATATAATATAAGATAAATAGAAAATTATTTGGATTGATAAATATTATATAATATACTCTGTCCGCTATGAATGTATTGGGAGTGAACCATGACAACTAAAAATGTTTTAGATGTGAAAACTATATGGTCTCAACCTTAAAAATTACATAATCATGAGTGAATTCAAGAATTAACATTGAGAATATTTTCAGGTTTAGAGTTTTAGAAAATTAGGCCATAACGTTTACATTATATCTCAAAAATTACAATGTACACTCTTCTACATTATACTATTTATCACAAAAATAAAACTCTTCAAATAAAACAGTAGTTCTTTTATGGATATAAATAATATTAAATACTTCCTTTCTCTTACCCTTCCTTATACCCTATGAATTTTTTTTCGAAAACATGGGATGAGAATAAAAATATTGGTAATGGTTATAAAATAAGGAAAGAAGAAATTATCCTGTTAATAAATACAAATAAAATAAAGAATACTTTTCAATCATAACATACCTCATGAAATCATAAGATTTATGAATAAAAAAAAGAAATCATAAATCATATACGTAACTTATGTCGTCCATATCAAACATACATTTTAGCTATCATAGATACAGAGTGAGTTACACTTGGAATACCAATCACAGTATATTCCTGAAATATATTAGGAGATACAAAACTTTTACCTCCTTCATGTTACCAAAATTCATTGGAGAGCTATCCCAGGATCACCCACCCATGTTTTATCACAGAACCACCAAAATATGTAAACAATTCCCAATATCTATTAAATATTCAGAAAATATAAAACAATCATAAAGAATGATAAAATTTCCACATTGTAATCACAATATATCATTTCAAGATATTTACATAATAAATGCTTTATCCCACCATTTTCAAAACCATTTAAACATTTAATAATGAGATTTTTGAATCAAAGTGTTCCATACCACATTGAAGATTTAAAAGGAATTAACATTCTAAACCATTAATATCTATATAAATAAATCCTTAAAACCAATTTCAAAAATGAAATTTATGATAAATATTTATAATAATAAATCATTAAAACATTTAAAACAATATTTTAGTTAAAGTGTTTTTAATTAAATGAGAGACACTTTAATTCAAATAATTGAGAAATAAAATTTAATAAGAAATTTTTAATATCATGAGAATAAAGGGATTCATGATATAATATTCCAAAGGGTAGTATATAAACCATATAAGAGTGAATTGGTTCATAACAGCATTGAAGTCTCAATGGAATGTAAATTGAGACGAAATCTCTTATAAAACGGTATCCTTAGATTAAGTATAAATCAATGAAAAAATTATGTGTGACAAATAATATTACTCCCAATATAAGATAATATTAAGTGTAAAATCATAATAGGTTATTCACACATATTCATAGCACTACATAATTAATAATTATATGTTTAACCCAAAGAATTGATATTGGGTAAAGATGTTCCACTATAGAAATTCGATAGCCAAACAGCCTCACATTGAAATTCAGAAAATGAGTTGCTGAGAGAGAATAATCGAATCTCATCACTTGGAAATAAAATTTATATCAACAAGGATATAGAAGAACATATCCCAACATAGGAAGATGTAAATTAAAATACAAAACAAAAAAAATATGTTTTTAAAAAGAATAGGGTGAAAGGTACCTTTACCGATTTGGTAACTAATGAAACATACACACCATGAAAGAAGGATCATACAATGAATATTTAAATACACATAAATTAATTTATATTCCACAAGGTTACAATAATTATCAATAAATATGCCACACAAAAGGAAGTAGTCGAAAATATACCCTGAATATCACGAGAATAAAAAAATGAGATTAAAACCCCTTACCATGTTGTAATTCAATCGAGTCATATGACCAAAAGTTAATAACCATCATACTAATCACATAATACAATGAATATCAAGATAATAATGATATTATATATCAAATTTCAGTACAAAATACTCCACATGAATTAAATAAGTGGCGAACAATGGAAATCTCATGGAATTAAAAATGAGATACAAAATCCCTTACATCGTGTCCCACTTGACTAGTATATTCCGTGTTCTTCCTAAATAATAAACATATGATAATTTCTACTTAAGAAATTTTTTAATGTTTCTTATTCCTTTTATATAAATTATTACCTTGATATAACTATTAGTTAATTATTTTAGTCCATATCGGACATTTGGTCGATGATCTGAACTTTAGGAAAAATTCACTTGTTATAATTACAAAATTTACATGTGGTCAGAAGTCCATTTTCTCTAAAATTATATTCATGATTTAGATAAAATATATATAATATATATCCATTTTATATGAATTGTAAAATTCTATAATATTTGGAGTTAATAAATGAAATACGTTGTTAATAGAGAAGGTAAGTCATACGTACGCATTAACGCTACATTAATTTCTATTTTATATTTAATGGGATGAAAACATAATAATACATAGGTATATTATAATTATAGTATAATATCATGTGATATAGTTGTTACATAATTTCATGAACTCCATATTTTTTAGGTTCCATGTATGTTATAAACAAATCATATCACCTTGAGGGGGCGGTAGTCCGCACTTCCTCCAATTAAATTATCGTGTTTACACATATTCAAAAACATAAAGGTATGTATGTAAATAAATATTAAAGAAAAATAGAGAACAAATTAACATATTATACATAATATATAAATATAGTGATATCATAATGTCCACCATGAGAGGTGGTTGGAGATAATTGAACAATCATCGCTTTGTGAAGCGTTAGTTTTCCATCCACAGAAACAGCGTGTTATTCACCCAGTAGATAACGGTGTGTGTATGTTTAGTTTAAATTATTCCCATAAAAACTTCATAGAATATTTTTTATACTGTTGTTGTTATTAAATAAATTAATAATATTATTATAGGGGTTGTAGAAGTAAAATAAATGAAAAGATTTTAAGAGAAACAATTACCTTTAATTTGGGTAACCCACTGTGGTTTGAACCAAAATCACTCCTTGATGTTCCTTAGGAATAAGTTAAGGCTTCTCGGAAGAGGATAAGTACCTTTAGAAATTATTTGGGTAATGGTTGGATGATACAAGGGGCTTGAGAGGTGTGAGGAATGGGTTATAAGTGGTGTCCTTTTATAAGGGAGAGGAGAGACTCTTTAAGAATGTTTGAAAATGTTATTTTATTATAAACTAATATTGGGTTTCAAAATGTCCAAAAGTATTTAATGTCAAAGATAACACGACTCATGTATGATATAAACTCTTCAAATACAAATTGGATAGGTTTTCGGTATTTTTTTAAAATTAATAATCTTATTTATTTTAATATGTTATTAGTGAGGAAAATATGTTCATCATTATTGTGTCATAAATAATTTAATTTATGTGATGTATAAAAATTATACACAAAATATCATAATATAATAAATCTTATTATATTTGAAATTTATATTTATAATCACAAATATTATTTATATAACCTCATGTAAAAATTGATATACAAAAAGATATTTGTTAATGTCATTTTTGTCTTTACTATATGTTAATTAAAATAATGTGTCATTATCACTCTTATGTTGCTCCATGGGGTTACAAAATTGACCCAAGGATTTCCATGGTTGGACATGACTAATTAAACAAGGTTTGGACACGTTTTAAGGTAATTTTATATTATTATAATATTATTTTTACCTTGAATAACCCAATTTACCTTTAACCGCAATAAATAATAGTCAAAAGTTACTATTCACCAAAAATTATTTTTATCTTATTGAAACACATATTTCATACTAATAATAACTATGCATGTCAGATTTTTTAAATTCAATTCACAAAAGTGGTAAAATTTCATTTAAATGAAAAAGTCATTTTTTAGCTACTACAATATCGATTAACTATTCATTGAAAATTAATGTTTTTCAGAAACATATCAGAAAATCAGCCGAAGCTATATTTGATATTCATAATTCAAAAATAATTTCTATTTTACCAAATTCATAATATAGATGTTTTATTAATTAATTTAAAATAAATTATAGTTTTCAAAACAAATAGTGTGTTTTTAAGAAACAATAACTATAAAAAAATTGACACCTGTTTATGTACAATTTCAAAGAGATATTAATTCCGATGACCAAAATTGGATAAAATGGTAAAAATATAATCTAATTACACTTTAAAACCAATTATAAATATAATCTTATTAAATAAATAAATTTGATTAAAAGGTAGTTTTGAATTAAAATACAGAATTTTTCAATATTCATTAAGAAAATGAATTTTATCAGAAAAATTCCAAAAATTTACCCAATGGAAATTTTAATATTCTAAATCTAAATAACACATTTATTTTGACAATTAGAACATATAAAAGTGACCAAAACACAATTTAATGAGGGTTTACTATTAAAAGGTGGTAAATCGACCGTTTAATGAATATTAGAGTATTTATGCTTTAATTAGATTATTTCTTATTTTAAGGCTCTAGAATTTATTGGATAAATGTAGAAACAATTATCAAATATGTATAATCATTTTGTATTTATTTCTGTTTAGTCCTTCAATTACAACATCTAGGCGTTAACTACTATTTAAAATAAAAATATTATATTATTATTTTTCAGTATGACTCAGCATTGTGTGCAATGTAACATATCAATGAAACCCATTATTGTGTATCAGGAATTCCATAAAATCATAGGATTCCCATTAAAGTAAAATGAATATTTAATTCCCAAATATTAATAAATATGAAAATTTCGTACTCGTTATTTATTTGGGATGTAACATCCTTCCACCCCTTTTGGAAATTGCATTCTTGCAATTTTAAAACTGGTCTTGGAAACACAATTTAATGTCCCACATCATAAAAACAATCAATAAATTTATCACTCTAAAAGAAAGAAAGGGATGTACAATGGTCAGCCGAGATAATCCCATGATAGGATTCCATATAGAAAAAAATGGAAATGGAAGGGAAAAAAACCATCAAGTTCTGATAGAGTGTTATAGAAAACATGGTTTGTAGAATGTTAACCATTATAAAATCACAAAATTGTGATAGATTAAATGGTCTTAGATTACCCATAATTAAAATTAAATGAAAACCCTTTTTGTATTTAGTATATTTTCATAAAGTTGAGGAATTATTTTACTACTTAGAATAAGAACATAGGGAAATATACATACTTTTCAAGTAGAGTTTCATCATTTAATATGATTCTACCAATAACTCATATTTTCTCCAAATGATGATTATCAAAGATGACTTGGTCACACATAAAGTGCTAGAATATTCTTCTAGAGAATCACATGATCCACAAAAGATGAACCTTATATTTCCCATGTCTTTAAAAATTATCCAAAACCAAAACGGTTTTTACATGATCAAATAATCCCCCAAAAAGGATAATCCATTTTTTAAAAAATACTATTCTTAATCACTAAAATTCAACAAATAGTACCCTCATTTCAACAAATACCATTCAATAAGCAACATTCCTTAAAGTTCTTCAATATAATCCAAACTAATATTGAAAACCAAAACTCAAATGAATTTAATATCATAGTCTTACACAGTAAATCTTAACATTTATCTCCAAATATAATATAATACATATAATGTCTCATAAGGATGTGTATTTAAAATAATTACATATTCTGTATGGTTGGATAATAATTTACATAAATACCCCAAATTTCTATATTTCAAAAATAAAACATAGATTCCTCTGAAAATAATATTTCAACCATTACTCCACAAATTAAATCCCATAGTATTCGATTTTCCAGAGGTATATACTATTACCCAAAATAGAGAATGACTTACAAAAACACCTTTATCACTTAATCACCAATTCATTTCTATAATAAGGATATCCATTTTATAAAACATATGATCAACTTATTCTTGATCCATAAAATAATTTCAATAAAAAATAACGGTTAGTCGTACTAACCAGGGACTTTACTTAGGCAAGTGGAAGGCAATGCGCCGTAGTCAACCTTCGGTTGTGGGTTAGGTTCCCTCTTCCTTTCCTGATGTGACGAGTTTCCACCCTTCCTGTAGGTTTTCCTTTTTATAAAACCATATAATTTTATAAAATTACAAAAAATGAGATAAATTTTTCAAAAATAACAGTAAAATATTTTAACCACAATAGTTCTCATTGCAACTCCCATTTCATTAAGTATATCATTAAGAAAACAACTATAGTATATTTCACATCTATTTTCAAGTTGGTATATTCTAGATCCAGCCATTTACCAAAACAAAAAAGGTCATTGTGAGTTTATCTGAAAATTCATCATATATTCTCTTATGGGGAGGGTAAACACTAAGATATACTTATTCATGTTATCTGAACCTCATTCGATTTATCTAAAATAATCATGACTCCTTATAATATGATAAAAATTATGGTTGCGTCACGTATGCTTAAATAACACCCTAACCTGTAAAGTTATCTAAACCGACCTTTGATACCAACTATAAGGACTCAGCCTTAAACAATAAATAATATTGATTTCAGTCAAGAATTCACATTGAGGATCCTTTCAAGATTAGGGTTTTATAGAATTAGGCAATAACATTTACATTACATCTCAAAAATTACAATGTAGATACTTTTACTTTATCTAATGTTTCACAAAAATAAAACTCCTTAAATAAAAAAATAGTTTTTTCCTTGATATAAATCTTATTTAATACTTTATTTCTCTCACACTTCCTTATAATCTATGAAAAACATTTCAAAAACATGGCATGAGCACAAAAAGCTCAGTAATAGTTATAAAATAAGGAAAGAAAAAATTATCCCATTAATATATACAAATCAATAAAACCATACATTTCAATCATAACATACCTCATGAAATCATAAGATTTATGAATAACACTTAGAAATCATAAAACATAAAGGTATATTATAGTATCCAAATCCAACATACATTGTAGCTATCATAGCAATGTAGGGAGTTACACTTGGATTACCCAACACAGTATATTCCTTAAATCTCTTAGGAGAAACATCACGTTTACCTCTGTCACATTACCCAATGAATTAGTGATCTATCTCAGGCTCACATTCCCTTGATTTGTCTCGGAACGACCTGTATATGTAAACAATTCCCAATATCCATTACATATTCACAAAATATAAAAAATCATAAAGGAAGATAACATTTCCACATTGAAATCACAATAAATCTTTTCAAGATATTGATATATTAAATTCTTATCAAACCATTTTCAATACCATTTAAAACATTTAATAATGTTATTTTTGAATCAAATTGCCCTATACCACATTGATGATTTAAAAGGATTTAACATTTCATACCATTATTATCTATATATATAAATAATTAACACCATTTTTAAATCATTAAAATTAATGAGAATTATTTAGAAGAATAAATCATTAAAACATTTAAAATGATATTTTAGTTAAAGATTTTTTAATAAAATGATGGAAGATTGAATACAGATAATTAAGAAATAACATTTCATAAGAACTTTATAATATCATGATAATAATGTTATTCAAGATATAATATTCCATATAATGTTATACACACCATATATGAGCGAATTCGAGCATAACATCATTGAAGAATCAATGGAATTTAAATTGATATGAAATCCCTTATAAATACATATCCATAGATTAAGGATAAATATATGACATAATTTTGTGTTATAAATAGTAAGACACCCAATATAAGTATATATTATCTATAAAACAATAATAGGTTATTCAAAAATATTCATAGCATGACATAATTAATAATTAGTAGTTTAACCCAATGAATTGAAATTGGGTAAAGAAGTTCCCTAATAGAAATTCGATAGCCTAACGACGTCACATTAAAATTTAGAAAATGATTTAATGAGAAAGAAAAAGGATATTTCATGGAAATAAAATTTATATAAATAAGGATATATAAAAACATATCCCAACATAGGAAGATGTAAAAATATTATTCATAAAAAATGATGTATTTTAAAATGAATTCGGTGAAAGGTTCCCTTACCGATTTGGTAACTTATGAAAATTACACCCCATGAAAGATGGATCATACAATGATGATTTAAATACACATAAATTAATGTATATTACACATGGTTTAAAATCATGGGCAGTACGTATTCCATACAAATGGAAATGGTGGAAAATATAGCATGAATCTCATGGGAATAAAAAGTGAGATGAAAACCCTTTACCACATGGAAATTTAATCAATTCGCGTGACTAAAAGCTAATAACCACCAGATAAATCATATAATACCATGAATATAAATATAAACATGATATTATATATCAAATTTCAGTAAAAAAATACACCACATGCAAATAATAAGGGAAAATAATGGAAATCTCACGAAATTATAACTGGGATAAAAAATCCCTTACCTCATGCCCGACACGACTCATATGTTCCATGTTATTCTAGAATAATAAAAATAAGATAATTTCAACTTAAATAAATACATTTTTAATGTTTATTATTTCGTTTACATAACTTATTACCTTTCTATAACAATTAGTGAATTATTTGAGTTCATATCAGACATTCATTCAATGATCGGAACATTATTCAAAAATAAACTTGTTCTAATTACAAATTGTCCATGTGGTCCAAATTACATTACCTCCAAAATGATATTAATGATTTAGATATCAAATTTATCATGTTTATATGCATTTATAAGATTCAATATCAATTGGTTTTATGAAATGAAACACACTGTTCATGGAGACGGTAAGCCGTACGTACGCAGTAATGCTACTTTAATTTCAATTTTATATTTAATGGGATACAAAATTAATAAAAAATAGGTATATTAAAATTATATTATAATATAATATGATATATATGTTACAAAACTTCATTAAATTCATATTTTATACATTTTATGTATGTCATAAACGAATCATATCACCTTGAGGGGGCAGTAGTCCACACTTCCTCAACTGAAATTATCATGTTTACACATATTGGAAAGCATAAATGTATGTTATTAAATAAAAATTACATAATTGTATAAAAAAACATAATATATATCATATATAAATAATGTTCCATCTTAATGGCCACCATGAGAGGCGGTAGGAGATAACTGAACAATCATCGATTCATGAGGTGTTAGTTTCCCATCCATAGAAACAGTATGTGTAACATCCCAGGAAAATAAAGAATATGACATTTTCATATATATTAATATTTTTGAATAAAATATTAATATCACTTTAATGGGGATGCTATGTTCGATGGCGCACCCAATACGCAACAACGAGTTTCATTGAAATCATACGTTGCACACTAATAATATAATGATATTATTTTAAATGGTAGTTAACGCCTAGCTGTTATAAGGGAGGGAATTAACAGAACCTGCTAAAAAATGATTATATATGTTTTTTAAATATTTTAATAATTACCCAATAAATGATAGAGGCTTAAAATGCGAATGAATTGAATTTTTAGTAGAAATATTCTAATATTCATGTAAAGGTCGATTAACCTCCTTTTGATGGAAATACCTTTTTAAATATAATTTATGTCACTTTTTTTTGTTATATTTGAAAAAATAAAATCATTCTTCAGAATGAAGACATCAATATTTACTTTCTGTAAATTTTTGGAATTTTTCCTATAAAGTTCATTTTTTTAATGAATATTGAAAATGTTGAATTTCAATTCAAAACCTCCTTTTTAATCTAATTTATTTCTATGGTTATATTATATTATTAATTTGTTTCAAAGTTTAATTAGAATATTTTTTATTTAATCCAATGTTGGTCGTTAGAAATAATTTCTCTTTGAAAATGAACATAAACAAGTATCAATCTTTTGATAAATATTGTTTCTTAAAAACACCCTATTTTATTCAACAACAAGAATTAAAAATGTATTAAACATAAAGATTTTATGTATTTAATTTGTAAAAATGGACATAATTTTTGAATTTGGAATATCAGATATATCTTAGGGTGAATTTTTGTTATTTTTCTAATAATGTTCATTTGTTAATGAATGGTGAAAAATACAGCTTTTTAATTCAAAATTACATTTTCATCCAATTTATTTATATAGTTAGATTTTAATTTTAAATGGTCTAAAGGTGTAATTTAATTATTTTTTAATCATTTAATACAATTTCAGTCATTGGATGTAATTTCACTTTTAAATTGGATGTAAAAACAAATCAATCTTTTGATAGATTTTACATTTTAAAACCCCATCTTTGGTTTTGACAATGGGAATTATTTCTAAATTAATTACTCCATTTTCTATGTTTTTAATTTGGTAAAATGGATTCTGTATTTTGAATAAGAAGTTCCAATTTTTTTAATTAAGACTATTTTGTTTTTTGGACATTATGAATAGTAGCGACGACAATTATAGTTAATTATCGTGATTAATTTTTAATCGGTTAGTTAAGGGTAATAAAATAATAAAATGATAATATGAACTGACCCCAACATGTGTTCAAATACATTTTTTTGAGTCATTACCGACCATGGGATGTTCTATACCAAACTTGAGGGCCCATGGAGTCACATGGGTGTGATAGTGACATTTATGACATTATTTTTAAAAAAGAAGAGAAATATAACAAAAGTTTGTATATCCTAAGTAAAAAAAATTTAATATAGTTTACATAAATTTTCTATTAGAATATAAATATTAATTATAAATCTAAAAATATTTCCTACATCATGGTATTTTATTATTATTTTTAAACATTAAATTAATAAATTTATTTATGACTCTATGATGATGCAATGATTACCTCATTAATTGATGATTTAAATAAAATGAAAAGTTAATGTAAAATATAAGACATAATCTTGTACAAAACCTATTGGATGGGTGTATTTAGAACCTTTGTCACCTTATCCTCAAAATATATCATTTTGGGACCTTTAAAATACGAAAATCATTTTATATTAAAGTAACATTTCAAGACATTCCAAAAGTGACCCCCTCCCTCTTATAAAAGGCCCCCACCTCCACCCCCTTATCCTCACCTCTAAATACCTTGTCTCATCCAAATTCTTCTCATTGTATCTCTCCAAATCCCTCTATTACTCCTAGAAGCCTCACTTTTCATAAAAGTAGTTCAAAGGAAGCCTTTGGCTCAAATCAAAATGAGTTACCCGATTTTGAGGTAATGTCATTTCTTGAGTTTCTTTCTTTTATTTTCCTTCATAACTCACCAATATATTCTTATTATTTTATCCCATAATAAAATAATTACCCTAAATATACTAGTATTTTGATATGATAAGTATTATACCTACACATAAACACACCTCCATCTAATGGTTAAAGAATATACAGTTTCTGTGGGTGGTGAATTACTACCTCACAAAATGATGATTGTTCAATCTACTTTTACCACCTCACATGGTGGAAATTATAATGAAACTATATTAAAATATGATATATATTATATTTATTTACACTCTATGCTTCTTTATTTTATATTTAAAACATACATCTATGCTTTGCATGTTGTGCAAATGCGATAATTTCAAATGAGGAAGTGTGGACAACCGCCCCCTCAAGTGATGTGACTCATTCATTCCAAACACGGAATTAATAATGAATGAAATTAATGAACTTATTTTAACTATATAAAATTTAAATTATACTTTAATTATAATATATCTATGTCTCATTTATTTTTATAGTTCAGTAATATAACAAAAAATGAAAGTAGCGTTCATGCGTACGTACATCCTACCATTTCAATGAACTGTGCATTTAATTTCTTATCTAAAAAGATTATTGAATGTTATTAAATACATATATACTCGATATATATTATATTTAAATCAATAAAACCATTCTGGAGATGATTTACTTATAACAACATGGACAATTTATTTCAAACAAGTTCATTTTTGACTCATGTACCGAACCTTGACAAAAAGTATGATATGAACTCACATAATTAACTAATTATTATAACATGATAATATGTGATATGAATTGAATAATAATAATTAATGGATTTACTTATGAAATTATAAATTTACCAAGGTTTACTATTTTAGAATATAAAGAAACGAACAAGACAAATCAGACTTGAGGTAAGGGGATTTCTTATCTCACTTTTAATTCCTTGAGATTTCCATTTTTTCCACTTATTTGTTGTATGTGGTGTATTTTATACTTCCATTTCATATATATTATCATAATTCTATTTATATTCATGTTATTATGTGATTCATTTGGTTTTTATTATCTTTTGGTCATACAACTCGATTAATTACAATGAGGTAAGGGGTTTTTGTCACAATTTTTATTCCCATGAGTTTCATGCTACATTTTCTACAATTTACTTTTGTGTGGTGTATGTAATCCCCAGGATTATATTATTTGTGTAATATAATTTAATTTATGGGTATTTACATCTTCATTGTATGACCCTTCATTCATGGGGTGTACGCTTCGAAAGTTACCCAAATCGGTAAGGGAACCTTTCGCCCTCCTATTTTTAAAAGACTTATTTTATTAGGTATTTTCATTTACATCTTCTTATGTAGGGATATGTTATTATATATCCTTATTTACCGTAAATTTTATGTCCAAGTGATGAGATAACCTTTTCATATCTCATCAACTCATTTTCTGAATTTTTAAGTGACTCCATTAGGCTGTCGAATTTATGTAAGGGAACTTTTTAACCCAATTTCAATTATTTGGGTTAAACCTCTTATTCATGATTATGTAGTGCTATGAATATGTGTGGATGAACTCTGATTGTTTTACACTTAATATCCACTTAAATTGAGTGTATTTATATTTTTCACACATAATTATGTAATTGATTTGTCCTTAATCTAAGGATACCAACATTTTAAGGGACTTCGTCTCAATATCCATTAGTTGAGAAATAAATCAATTTATATATGACCTCATTTTATTAGTTGTATAATAAACACCTTTTCATTTTAATTTCATTCGAAGGGAATCTTTTTTACATAAAGCCTTTTACTGAACTACAAAAGGAATGTTTATGTCTTACATATGTGGCGACAATGTCTTCTCCACCACTATGACCATTATTTGAGTTTCGACTTCCTCTACAAGACACAATATTTTTAAATGAAAAATAAATAACATGTTATAATTTTCTTTTATATATTTTTTGAAAATGGTTTTGATAATGTTTTTATTATATCAAAGTGTTGTATTCATATCTTGTGAATGAATTTTGGAAATGATATACATCATTTATGCATGTTTTATGTGATATGATTATGTTATAGTTCATGGGAATTGTTTATGAGTTCGGGCGGTTCCATGATAATCTAAGGGTGGGTGAGCCCGAGATATCTTTTCAATGCACTGGGTAACGTGAAGGAGTTAAACACTAAGGTTTGTCAGAAGAGATTTAGGGAATATACTGGGATGGGTATTTTAAACGTAACCATGAGGGTTAATACCTATGTAATAATGTTATGAATGCCTCAAGTTACCTTTATGTATTATGATTTCTATGAGTTATTCATAAATCTTATGATTTCATGAGGTATGTTAGGTGATTATGTTTTATTAGTAAACTATGTTTTCATTGATTCTTATGTATACAAGGACTAATGTTTTCTTTCTATATTTTTATATCCATTACTGAGAATTTTATGCTCATCCCATGTTTTTGAAATGTTTTCCATTGAACATAAAGAAAAATAGGGTCAAGGATGGGATCAAATAAATACATGGTATCTAAAACATGGAACTAGACATATTTCTTTTTAAGATTTTTTATTTTATGAAAAAAATTGAAACTGAGTAGACATGTCTACTTTGTAATATTTTGAGATTTAATAGTTATATCCTAATTATCTAAAACTCGAAACCTAAAAAGTTCCTCAATGAGAATTATTCATCTAATTAGAGACTATGTAATGTTTTAAGTCTGTGTTCTTATATTTGGTATCTGAGGATGGTTTAGATAACTTTATAGGTTAGGATTTTAGAACGAGTCATAGTTGTTGGATAAAGTGAATGAGTTTAATATAACATGAATAATTATACCTTAGTATTATATAATGATTTTACTGATATACTCACAATCACATTTTTGGTTTTAGTAAATGGATGGATCTAGCAGGAACCAAAGTAACAGTGGATATAAAGAAAACTGTGTTGATTTTATGAATGAGAAACTGAATGATATGGGAGCTTCAATGAGAACTCTTGTGGTTATTATAAACCCACTATTTGGATTCATTAGTGACCACCAAAACCATAGAGATTTTTATAAGACATCATATATGCGAGAAAAAAATTCCCATGGAAGTTCAGGTAATAATAAAAATTGTAATAATGTTCAAAATCCTATGTGTAAAAGATGTGGAATGAAACACCTAGGAAATTTTTTCAAAGGGATAGAAAGATGCTATAGATGTAGAAATAAAGGTCATAAATTGTGAACCTTCCATGGAAAAAGGAAGAATCTAGTTGACTATAAGAAATGGAAAGAAGTTCTTTCTAAAGGATCAATTGTTTTAAATGTGTTGTGCATGGTCATTATGAAAACACATGTCCTAAGAAACAGTTTTGTGAATGGGATCACCAAGATTGTACAAATTCTAACTCCCAAATACCTAATGCCATTCTGATTGAGGATGAACAAACTGACAATGACCAATGAATGGTATGGATTATTTCTTAACATATGTTTTCCTATTATTGAATCTTAGCATATGATTAATTATTTTATTTGTAGTAAAGAAGTATTTCAGAATAAGTTGAAAAGGAATGGTTAATGGATCATTATGAATGTTTAATGAGTAAGAATTTATCATATATGCGATTCAAGTCTTATAGTAGATTTTATGATGGTGAAAATATTAAAAGTGTTAAGGCTCTTTTGATGATGGGATTACATTAGAAAAATTTTTATAGTATGTGTAACCCTGATGTTTGATATATGGAAATTTTATTCAACAAGTAATTATCTTTTCTATTGTGGATATAGTTATAAAGAACCATTTGGGTTTATATGATCCTTGAATTTGAGGCAATTACCGGTTAATACATTTTGGGATGAAAAACGAATGTTATTAGATAACCTTTGTGGTTAAAATATGTGATGGTTATTTTTTATGAATTTATCTCTTTTTGGGAATTTTATAAAATTATATTGTACTTGAAAAAGCACAACATGCTGACCGTGTGACAACCCGTCACATCAGACAAAGCTGTGGGAATCAAACCCACAACCAATGTGGTACTTGTATTTATCACCTACCACTGGACTACATGAAGTACCTTGTTATTGTGACAAATTCATTTTAGTTAGATGATTTTATAAATCAAGAATAAGTTTATTTTGGGTTATCTATGGAAATGATTGACCTATCATGGAGGATATGTGATTAGGTTAATTACTTTTCAATATGAGACTTTAAGAGTAACTGCTGTTATTTGGAGATAAATGTTAAGATTTATCTTGGAATACTATGTGATTAAATCCTTTATAGATTGGGTTTTCAATCTTAGTTTTTATTGCATTGAAGAATTTTATGGATATTTGTTTATTAAATTGCCTTTCATGAACCTTGGATTCTTTTTGTTGAATTTTTGAGATTAAGAGTAATATTTTTTTATAAAGGATTATCCTTTTGGGGATTATCTGATCTTGTACTAACAATTTTGGTTTTGTTTAATGTTTAAAGGAATGGGAAATATATATTCCATCTTTTTGGGGTTAGGTGATTATCACAAAGTTGATTATAGGACTCTTAATGTGAACAGGTCATCCTAAATACTAATCTTCTAGAGAAAATATGAGTTTGTGTAAGAAATCTAGTAAGAGATGAAAGTCTACATGACAAGTAAGTACGTTTCCTTATGTTTTTTAAGCTTATAAATAAATTTCGGGAAGAAAATTAACATAAAATAAAATTTTTGTCTATTAATGCTTCCTACTGAGGAATCAAATTCCATTTAACCCATCACAATTCTGTGATTTTCTGGAGGTTAACTTTCTCCTAGACATATTTTTTATCACTCTCCATCAGAACATGACTCTTTGTTTTATCTTCAATATCCATTGTTTCCTACATGTAATCCTAGTTTGGGTTAACTTGGGAGATCTTTTCACTTCTCCTTCTTTCATTTAAAGTGATAGTTTTACTGAATCTTTTTCCAATGTGGGACTTTTAATGAAGTTTCCGAGCCTAATTTTAGAATAGTGAGGGAGCAATTCCCAAAAGGGGTAAAGGATGTAACATCCCAGGTAAATAAATAATAAGATATTTTCATATTTATTAATATTTGTGAATAAAATATTAAAATCACTTTAAAGGGTATGCTATGTTCGATGACGTACCAAATACGCAACAATGAGTTTCTTTGAAATCATACGATGCACACTAATAATATAATAATATTATTTTAAATGGTATTTGACGCCTAGCCATTGTATTGGTGGGAATTAACAGAACTGACTAAAATTGATTATATATGTTGGTTAAATATTTTAACAATTACCCAATAAATGATAGAGGCTTAAAATTCTAATGAATCCAATTTTAAGCATAAATATTCTAATATTCTTTAAAAGGTCAATTAGCCTCCTTTTGATGGAAAAATTTTTTTAAATCTAATTTTTTCACTTTTATATGTAATATTTGAAATAATAAAATCCTTATTTATTATCAAGACATAATAATTTACTTTGTGTAAATTTTTGGTATTTTTTCGATAAGGTTCTTTTTTTAATGAATAGTGAAAATGCTGTATTTTAATTCAAAGCCTCCTTTTTAATCTAATTTATTTCTATGGATAGATTATCTATTTAATTGGTTTTAAATTTTAATTTGAATATATTTTTACCACTTCATCCAATGGTGGTCGTTATAATTAATTTCACTTTGAAAATGGACATAAACAAGTATCAACCATTTAATTAATATTGTTTCTTAAAAACACGCTATTTGTTTCGACAATGGGAATTAACTATATAATTTATTAATGAAAATTAATTTTTTTTTAATTTGGTAAAATGGACATCATTTTTGAATTTGGAATATCAAATATATATTAGGGTAAATTTTTGGTATTTTTCTAATAATGTTCATTTTTTAATGAATAGTGAAACATACAGCATTTTAATTCAAACTTTCCATTTCATCCAATTTATTTATATAGTTATATTGTCATTGTATTTTTTAAGGTTTAATATAATTTTTTTTTATCATTTAATACATTATTTTTCATTGTATGTAATTCCACTTCTAAATTTGATGTAAAATCATAACAATATTTTGATAGATTTTAAATCTTAAAAACCCATCTTTCGTTTTGACAATGAGAATTATTTTTAAATTAATTAATACAATTTTTGTGTTTGGAATTTGTTAAAATCGATTCCATATTTGGAATCAGAAGATCAAATTATGTAATTAAGACTCTTGTTTTTGGACATTATGAATAGTAATGACGATAATTATTTTTAATTATCTTGGTTAATTAGTAATCAGGTAGTTGAGGGTAACAAAATAATATCATAATAATATAAAATGACCCTAACATGTGTCCAAATATTCTTGTTTGATTCATGTCTGACCATGTGAAGCTTTATACCAAAATTGAGGGCCCATTGAGTCACATGGGAGTGATAGTGACATTTATGACATTATTTTATAAAAAAGAAGAGAAATATAACAAAGGTTTGTATATCCTAAGTAAAAAAAATATTTTTGTTTAAATAAATGATATCTCAGACTATAAATAGTCATTTGAAAGATAAAAATATTTCTTACATCATGGTATTTTTTTTATAATTTTTAGACATTAAATAAATAAATTTATTTATGACACCCTGATGATGAAGTGATTACCACATTAATGAACAATTATAAAAATTAAAAGATAAGGTAAAATATAAGACATAAACTTCTCTAAAACCTATTATATTCATGGATTTATAACCCTTATTATATTATCCTCAAAATTTATCATTGTGGGACCTTTAAAATCCGAAAGTCATATTATAATAATGTCACATTTCAAGACTTTTCAAAAGTGACCATCCTCTCTCTTATAAAAGGACCCAAAATCTAACCCAATAACAACACCACTCAAGTCCATGGCTCATCAAAGCTCAACTCATATTATCTCTCCACATCCCTTTCTTACTCTTAGAAACCTCACTTTTGGCAGATGTCTTTCCAAGGAATCCTTTGTCTCAAATCAAAATGAGATACATGATTTAGAGGTAATGTCTTCTCTCATGTTTCATTCTTTTATTTTCATTCTTCACTCACCACTATATTCTTATAATTTTAGCACATAATAACACCAGTATCCTCAATATACTAGGATGTTTTTATGAAAAGGATTCTACATACACTTACAAACACCACCGTCTAATGGTTAAAAAACATACTGTTCCTGTGGGTGGCGAATTTCTGACCCATGAAATGATAATAGTTCAATCTTTTTTTAACACCTATCATGGTGGAAATTATGATGGAAATATATTTATATATTATATATATTATATATATGACCTCTCTATGCTTATTTATTTTACATTTAAAACATACCTCATTGATTTCCGTGTTGTGCATATACGATAATTTCATATGAGGAAGTGTGGACAACCGCCCCCTCAAGTGATGTGACTTGTTCATGCCAAACATGGAATTATTAAATAATGTAATTTATTAACTTATGTTATTAATATAAAATATACATTATACTTTAATTATAATATATCTATGTCTCATTTATTTTTAATATCTATTAATATGACAAAAAATGAAAGTAGCTTTCATGCGTACATACGACCAACTGTCTGCATGAAAAGTACATTCCGTTTCTTATCTCCAAACATTATGGAATTTTACTAAATACATATATAATGGATATATATGATAGTTTTATAATTAAAACAATTTGATAGATGATTTACATATAACTATATGGATAATTCTCTTCCAACAAGTTCATTTTTGACTCATGTACTGAACATCGACATAACGTATGTTATGAACTCAAATAATTAACAAATTATTATAAAATGATAATATGTGATATTGGATGAATAATAAACTTTAAAGTAAGTACTTGAGAAATTATAAATTGACCAAGGTTTATTATTCACGAATATAAAGAAACAAACAAGACAAGTCAGACATGAGGTAAGGTGATTTCTTATGTCACTTTTAATTTCGTGAGATTTACATTTTGGCCACTTATTTGTTGTATGTGGTGTATTTTGTACTTCAATTTATTATATATTATCATGATTCTATATATATTCATGGTATTATGTGATTAATTTGGTGTTTATTATCTCTTGGTCATATGACACGATTGATTACAATGAGGTAAGGGGTTTTTATTTAAATTTTTATTCCCATGAGATTCATGCTAAATTTTCCAATATTTCCTTTTGTCTGTTGTATGTACTTCCCATGATTGTAATGTTGTGTAATATAAATTAATTTATAGGTATTTACATCTTCATTGTATATCCCTAATTTCATGGTGTGTACGTTTCGAAAGTTACCCAAATAGGTAAGGTAACCTTTCACCCTCCTCTTTTTAAAAGACTTCTTTTTGTTAGGTGTCTTAATTTACATATTCTTATATTGGGATATGTTCTTATATATCATTATTTCTATAAATTTTATGTCCAAGTGATTGATACCATTTTCATCTCTCATCAACTCATTTTCTGAATTTTAATGTGACGCTATTAGGCTGTCGAATTTCTGTAAGGGAACTTCTTAACCCAATTTCAATTCATTGGGTTAAACCTATACTTCATGATTATGCCGTGCTATGAATATGTGTGGATGAACTATAATTTATTTACACATAATATCCACTTATATTTACTGTATTTATATCTTTCACACATAATTATGTAATTTATTTATCCTTAATCTATGGATACTATCTTTGTAAGGGACTTCATCTAAATATCCTTTCGTTGAAGGATACTTCAATTTATATACGACATCCTTTTATTAGTTTTATAATAATCCCTTTTGACATTAAATTTCATTAAAAAGGAATATTTTTACATTAATCATTTTACTAAATATCAAAAAATAATGTTTTTGTCTTACGTATGCGGTGACAATGTCTTCTCCGCCACTGTGACCATTATTTGAGTTTTGGCTTCCTCTACAAGCCATTTCATTTTTAAATGAAAAATAAATACCATTTTTATCTTTTATTTTATTTTTGTATTGAATGTGATTTTGAATATGTTTTGATTATATCAATGTGTTGTATTGAAATCTTGTGATTGAATTATGGAAAATGTTATGTTTTCTTTATGCTTGTTTTATGTGATATGTTTATATTATGGTTCATTGGCACTGTTTATGAGGTTAGGTGGGTCTATGATAAAATAATGGCGGGTGAGCCTGAGATATATCTCCAATTCATTGGGTAACATGAAGGAGTTAAATTATATGGTTCTTCCAAAGATATTTAGGGAATATACTGTAATGGGTATTCCAAACGTAACCATGTTGGTTATTCCCTATGTAATAATGTTATGAAAGCCTCAAGTTACCTTTTTGTCTTATGATTTCTATGATATTTTCATAAATCTTATGATTTAATGAGGTATGTTATGTTCGTATGTTTTAGGAGTAAAGTGTGTTTTCATTGATTCATATGTGTACATGGACTAATTTTTTTTTAGTATTTTTATATCCCATACTTAGATTTTTATGCTCATCCCATGTTTTTGAAATTTTTCCCACATGACTTAAAGGTCAATAGGGTCAATGATGAGATCAAGTAAAGACATGTTGTCTAATACATGGAACTAGACATCTTTCTTTTTAAGAGTTTGTATGTTATGAAAAATATAGAAACTGAGTATATGTGTCTTCTTTGTAATCTTTTGATATGTAATAGTTATGTCCTAATTCTCTAATACTCTAAACCTTAAAAGATCTTGAATGAGAATTATTCATTTAATTCAAGTCTATGTAATGTTTTAAGGCTAGGTCTTTATAGTATGTTTTTAATCCATTAGATTGATGTGTGTGTATGTTTATTTAGAATCCTTCACATAAAAACATCCTAGTATTGTTAGAATACCGTTTTTGTTACTAATGAAAGTAATAGAATGTGTTTATGGGTTGGAGAAGTAAAAAAATGAAGTTAAGATAAATTGTTGTCCTTAATTTGGGTAACCCACTTTGGTTCGAACCAAAAGGACTTATTGAATTTCATTATTCCTAAGGTAAGACTTTTAGAAGGAGAAGAGTGATCTCTAGGGCTTATTTGGGTAGGGTTTCGACAATCCAATGGGATTGAGAGGTGAGAGGAATGGGTTATAAGTGGTGTCCTTTAATAAGGGAGAGGATGGGCTCTTTTGAAATGTTTGAAAATTATATTTTATTATAAAAATATCATTGGTTGAAAAAGATAAAAAACTAATTAAAATAGAATATAATGAGACTCATGTTTGAAATAGAATCATAAAATAAGAATTGGACATGTTTTGGATATTTTATTATTATTAATAATCTTATTTATTTACATAATTTATTAACGAGGTAAACACATCATCAATATTGTATCATATATAATTTTATTTATAAGATGTCTTAGAATTATAAAAAAATTACCATAATGTGGTAAATCTTATTATATTTCTAATGAATATTTATAGTCTAAAATATGACTTATATAACCCCATGTAAAAATTGATATACTAAAAGATATTTGTTAATGCCATTTTTGACTTTATATTAAGTTAATTAAAATAAAGTGTAATTATCACTCTTAAGTGGCTTTAAGGGGCACCAAAATCGGCCCATATATTTTCATGGCCATCCATGACTTATTCATCAAGTTTTGTAAAAGTCTTGATGTAATTTTATATTATTATAATATATTTTTTACCTTGAATTACCCAATATTTCTTTAACTGTTGTAAATAAAAGTCAAAAGTTAAAATTCATTAAAAATTATTTCATCTTAATCAAAAAAATTTACTTACTATCAAAAACCACGTATTTCCTATTTTTTAATTCAATTCGTTGAAGTGGTAAAAAAAATTATATTGAAGGGTCAATTTCATGACTGCTACTATGTTGTTTCACTATTCATCAAAAATTGATGTTTTTCAGAAAAATACCATAAAATCAACCTAAGCTATATTTGATATTACTAATTCCAAAATAATGTCTATTTTAAAAAATTAAAAACATATATGATGCATACATTATTTTAAAATCAATTCCCATTGTCAAACCAAATAGCGTGTTTAAAAAAAAAATAACTATCAAAAGATTGAAACTTATTTATGTACAATTTCAAGTGGAAATAAATTACAATGACCAAAATTGGATAAAATGGTAAAAATATAATCTAATCACACATTAAAACCAATTATAAAGATAATCTCTCTGTATAAATAAATTATATTAAAACACAGTTTTGAATTTAAATACCGTATTTTTCACTATTCGTTAAAAAATGAATTTTATCATAATAATACCAAAAAATTTCCAAAAGTAAATTTTGATGTCCCAAATCTAAATAAAAAATTTATTTTTTCAAATAAAACATATAAAATTGACCAATACTAGATTTAAATAGGGGACTCTATTAAAAGGCAGTAAATCAACCTTTTAAAAAATATTATTGTAATTATGCCTAAAATTAGAATCTTTCTTATTTTAAGGCTGTAGAATTATTGGGTAAATGTAAAAGCTTTTAACAAACATGTATAATAATATTTTAGTTAGCTATGTTCATTCCCTATATTACAATAGCTAGGCATTAACAACTATTTAAAATAATAATATTATATTATTATTTTTCAGTATGACTCAGCATTGTGTGCAACATAAGATTTCAAAGAAAACCATTATTGTGTATCGGGTATGCCATCAAATCATAACATCCACATTAAATTAAAATTAATATTTAATTCACAAATATTAATAAATATAAAAATATCTTACTCATTATTTAATTGGAATGTTACAAAGACAGTCCAGCATGATACCTTTGGTAATGATCCTTTACTAATAAAATATAATATTTTTACATATTTGTATTTACTAAATAAATTATATAATCCAATGTTTAGTTTCGATGGATTATGATATTTGGTTCCATTACATTTCATGTATTATAAACTATAAAGATTTGTGTGATGATTCAATATTATGATCAATGATATGTATGGTTTGGTTTTAAAATGTTATCATCAAGTTAGAATATAATTACACTAATGTTATCCTTATATAATCATTGATATGTATCTTTTTTACCCTTTATAGAAATAATATCTCACCCTTTATCAGGTTAAATTTCCCATATATATAAAAAAATTAATTAAGTATGATATGAAATAAAATGGTTATAATAATTTAAAACTAAGTGGGAGATTATTTATAACTCTTATAAAACAATTTTTTATTTCTAAATGTTTCCAATGTAACTATACTTATATGATTCTACAATTGATCATTTTTTAATTCAATAAATATTTATATAATTATATATGGTGTCTATATATGAAATTTTTTGGTCATTTTATCGATATCGTATATTAAAAAATGGGTTTAATATACTGAGAAGATAATTTCATGACCTAAAAATTATATAAATTATATGCATGATTAAATGATTTTAAAAAATAATTTGTTGATTCTTATGCTAATCTATTTAATTTTAATATTGGTATGGATGTAGATTGATGAAGTCGATGTGGTGACATGGAACTCAAATACTGATGTAAATTTTTGGATCTTAGTATTTAGAAATCATTTATAACATGAAAAGATATATGTATTGTAAATTATTATCCTAATTGAATAAATGTAGTCTTCTCATTAATATTTACTAATTTTATTATTATCACAACTCATGTTTTTGTGTCCTCCCTGGTAGAATTTTATGGTCATGTGATTCCTATAAATTGTGTTATTCTCCCCATATGTTGATTTTTATATTATTTTCGGATTTTATTGGATCTCTCTATATATATCCCATATAAAATATCAAGAAATGGAATTCAAATTTGATATTTTTAATTAAAAATGGTTATATTTTTTGTGAGACTGAAAATGAACATATAGTCATAGACAAATTCATTGTATGGGTCCTACTATGTGTTCCTCAGTGATATTTATCTTTATTGGTTAGAGAGTTTCACAACAGAATCATTTTGTCGGTTTTTGGATTATGAAACTATCTTCTATGAAATATTTTCCAGTGTTCCTTGGAATCCTAATTTTTATTATTCAATAGTACATGTAATCTCTCTTTAATGAATAACATTTTTTGTTAATTGAATTGATATTGAAACTCTAGGAGTATCTTGATATGGGAGTCGTACACCCTGTTGTATCACCATGGGGTAAAAAAATATTTTTTTATGAAGAATCATGGATAAATTCATGTTATCATTAATTATTGGGAACTTCACAATATGACTATTAATAAAAAAATATACATTACCCTATATTAATGATTTTTTGATCAACTATGTGGATCACGATACATTTATATCATTTATGTTCATTTAATATAATATAAATTTAAGTCAAGGAAAAATGATATTTTAATGAAATGTTTTTTTAGTAGGACTCGTCATTATGATATCCGAATGATGTTATTTGTAAATACAAATGTCACAGTTATGGTCATATATCTAATTAATAGATTATTTATATATTTCAATTATCAATTTTTTTCCACATTTATAGGTGATGTTCTTATAAATTCAATGAAAATGATGATCATAAAATTAAATTAAATAGTATGTTGAATGCTTGATGGAATGAGATGCAGGATTCCATATCCATCTTGTTTGAATATAGATTATTGAATGATTCATTTAGGGGTTACAGGATATCAATAGTTGGTATATCAGTGGATCCTTTATAAAATGATCTTATTGAAAAATTACATAATAAAAAAATGGTTATAGAGATTCGTAGTCTTCCTAGGTCAGATTTATACTACTTACTCATTGTGAGAGATTTCTTATGGATATAAATTCCAACAAAAATGTTGAATTATAAGGGAGCCATCTACCTTTAGACTGATGAATGTTAAGAAAATTAATGTATTTGAAAAATATGTTCATTAATAAATCATTTAATAAAATGACATATAATTTATATTTATTTTGTATGTGTATTTATTCATTAATAAAAGGAATAATTTGAGGGATTATAAAGAATTAAGTGTGATATATTGTGCCTCTCACTAATTTAAAATTCATTAGAAGTGTTACATGGCATATGATTGGGTGATGGTATAAATAATATCTTCAAAGAAAACATATATTAATTTTCATTATAGTGAATGGATTAATATATTTATTTATAAGGGTAAACATATCTTAAAATTTATATTCACAAAAAATTAATTTAATATATTTCAAAGGATAAAGTTTGCGGTTGTTAAATATTACTAAGGTTCAATAGATTACCATACTAGGATTGTGAGAAACCTGGCATATATTCAATATTAGAATAAACATTCATGTATTTTCATGATGGGGATTGAAGGATGTATAATAAATTTTTAATTTTTTATAATATATCATGAAACCCTGAGGATAGGTGAAAGATCTTTTAATTATGAGATTAATTTTCTCCCATCCATCCAGGTGAGGATTTAAAAGGATTATAAAAAAGTTGTTCAACTATAGAAGATAGTGAGGAATGATAAACATTTTATCCATGATAATTATGAAATTATACGCTCAAATATAGGATATATTTCCTTTCATTAATAAATTTGAAGAATAATGTCTTTTATGAGTCTCATTGATCATCACTCTTTATTAATCATTGATGTAAAAATGATGTATTGAGATCAGAAAAATTATTGTTGGTGGAGTAATTAGAAAATGATATTATAGATTATGAAACATGACACATGGTATGTTAGAAAGTAAATTCAAAGGGAAATTGAACTAAGATAATGTTACTAATATTAACTATATGAAAATAGAAGTGGAAAAAATTACTAGAGAATTCATCATGAGACACTAAAAAATATTTATAAATGGAATGATTCTATTTGGGTTTTAATTGATTTATTCAAAAAATCAAAACACTTTTTATATAATATAGTATTTCTCTATTGATAAGATCATCCAGATATAATTTATGGAAATTTTATGGTTGTATGTAGTACAATATTCAGTTATATCAAATTGGGATTTTAGGTATACATTAATGTTCTGGTGAAGTCACGAGGTAAACATGAAAAAAGAGTATAAAATTACTACTAGATATTATACTGAAATTGATGGGAAAACGACATGATTATTCAAACACAAGACCATATTATAATATCATGCTCTATGAATTTTAAATGTTGTTAGGATCAATACATTATTTTATCACGTTTTTATTAAATAATAACTAAAATAAGTGATTTCATATAGATCTTTGTGGTTACATCTCTAGGGTAAAATGTACATAAAAACACGATTGGATTATAATAGATAAATACATATTTTGTGACCTTTTTTAGTTGATGAAATGGAAAATAAATTTATTACCACTCAATATCACATTCGATAATCTAATGGAAGAAAATAAGTTAGATTAACAATCCCTGCTACGATCTTAGGATTGATGTTCCTGGTAACGTAAGACTATAAATTTCACTATAGAATAGGTCTAAGAGATTTGGAAGGAATGAAGTGGAGAGACCTATATATATTCCATTGAAATTCTTGATCATATTTGGATGTTTCTCATTACATAACACTTATATAAAATCACACTAATTCTTATGATTTATTCAATTTATTAATAATGAGAATATAAATACCCAATATCAAGCATGTAATTAAATCATAGGGAATACCACTAAAAAAATTTAACTGATAATTAAAGAAATTTTTAGAATAAGAATGTAAAATGAATAATTTAATATTATAAAATAATAGTTTATTCTAACTGAATACCCTATAAAAATGAAATTACATTCTAATGGAAGAGAACCAAGAATATAATTTATAGTAAATATCTCAACCAAATATTCCATAGATGTTAGAAATTTATTCGATATATTTACCTCCATCCTAGTTTCATTAAAATAAAAATATTGTGGAGGGAATATTTTTTGTTATTCAATGGATAAAATAATCATCCTTGACATCATCTGTACGAATTACAATTCCTCAATAAGATAAGGTGATCCATACACAAATAATGAAATTGAATGATTTCTAGTCATATTGAAATTAGTAATTGTGAGAATAGAATGGTTTTAATGATAAGGAAAATATTTGACCCTGATGAAAAATGAGAGGGATAATAGAACCTACCCTAGTTGGACATAGATATGTCCATCACCAAAAATGATGTTATTAATTTTGGACCCATCCATGTCCATTTTCATTCATCAGCATGGTTAATTCCTAGAAATCTAGTTTCTCAGATTCCCCCCTTTTTCATTCATCAAAAAAATTATAATAACATGATATATAGTTTCAAATAATTTCAGGTCATATTTCTTCTTTACAAAGTTGTTTCATTGATGTTTATAGTGTTTTGATTTGATCTTGGATAATGGTATAACAGTGCCAATGGAGTTGTTAGTACAATGAATATCTTGAATCATGAACATATATTGATTTATATATATAGAAAACATTCCGAAAATTTATAATATTTTTGTGAATGTATAGATTTGGGGAATACATATGGGATCCAAAGATGTGATGTGCTAGAGATATCATCATTTGATTATATTTGAGTAATGGAATTTGGGGGGGGGGGGGGGTAAATTAAAATATGGGGTTGAACATATCATCTTATAATAATCGAATATAATTTAACTATTTTAAATTGATTTCATTTTCCCCATGTTCTTAGTTACGTGACAAATTACTAATGTAATTTATGTTTATAAAATAATATTTTTGCATTATTGGATGTTGCAACGACATTTTTTATGATTTGGAGGCTTTTCTAGGGGTGGAGGGTTTCTTTATGGTTAGTCGATACGTTGATCTATATAAATGAATTCCATTAAGAAAGTATAGTGAAATCATGGAAATACTATTTTTGGTTCGATGTTTGTCCACACCCTACGAGTTCCCTATAGAAATTGAGCTTCTTAAAGAAGAGGGAAAACAAGGTTGGTCATGGTTTGTCAAAACATATGACTTAATTATGTGTCATATAGTTTTAAATCGTAACAATATTTAGTCAATATGAATTAAGATATATAACCCTCATTTTACTATAATAATATAGGTCCTCATATTCCTTTTTCAAATTAGTCATGAGAGAGATCCCCTTCGATTATGGGGTGATTCATAACCAAATCAATGCACTTTGTAGGTTCATGTTCATTGGGATGTCATCATTCCTCCTCTTCTTTATTTTATATATCTTTATTCTCTATCCATGAACCAAATATATAATAATTAGTTGATTGATATAAATTATATAATTGGAATATATATTAGTTACTCATGAATCTATTTATAGTGAGAAATTAAGGATAGTTTATGGAGATTTGATCTTATTATTGTTTTCACCATCTTTTGACAGGTCAACGGATTTTTTTATCATTTATACATGGAGTATAAATTGAAAAATTATCCTTAATATAATGGTTTAACTAAAAATAGATTTAATGTATCTGTGTTTTTCATGATAAAACACTATTTTTTGGTAAGGCATTGAAATTTTGAAATCTAAATGGTTTGTTGAAAATATTGTTTCATTATTATTTAGAAATGGTGATTTTAAAAGTATGGTTTTTATTGATAAATAAAAAATTATAGTTGAATGGATTTAAATAAATAATTTCATTATGTGGAATAATATTTCATGGATTTTTTTATAAATGGTTTATCTAATGTAATTCATTAATGTGACCCTTTGGAAGTGGTGTATTCTATAAGTCCGCCTCATTTTGTTTACCTTTTTATGACTTAGTATATTGAAGAGAAATCGCTCATGATTGCAAAATTGTCACCAAAGAATGCATGTATGGGTATATATAACATTAAATGAATATTCAAAATTAAAATAATATATTTTTAATGGGTTGTTTAGAATTTCTTCCTTGGATTGTTTTAGCATTTTGATAGAGCATATTTTATAATTTATTTTAACTATTTAATATATATTTTTAAATTTGTTTCCTAAAATTGGTTTCATTGGGGACTTCAGTGGGGAAACCCCACCAAGTTCTCACTCACAATCTTATTGGACTCTATTGTGAATTTTTATATTTTATCTATATATAAAAAGGTAATGTCAAGGTATATATGTTCTTTATGGATAATGCGTGATACCGTGTGAATGGTGTTTCATGTGGGATCTTACTGTCGATTATGTGTCACTAGTTGATGTCAGATATGTGATTAATTTTTGTGTTCTTTTGGTTCACTTCGAGTATTTTATCTTATTCTGATAATACATGTATATTGTCTTTTTTGTTATTCTTTTTGGAGAACTTGTTATTAATTCTTTATATTTCTAGATTTGATATTTATTGTTTAGGTTATCTTGACGTTTTATATTTAAAGGGAAAATAATCCCCCAATGTTCATTAAAGAACATGGAATTTATTTGTAACCTTTCGTGTCTTGGGGATTTCACATAAATCCAAATAGTACCAATGTATCTTCATGTGAAAATGGGTGACGGGAGGGATGATAAAATGTATGTGAAAATATCCGTGACACGAACAACTATGTTTAAATATATTGAGATATAAAATATATTTATTATTATTTACTACGATAGTTATCAAAAAGTTGTTAGAATGGGGTGTTTGAATATGACTAAATGAATTATTAAAAATTAATTTTTAATAGATGTATAATATTTAATAATATATTATCAATTATTTAACAATCATTCTAAAATAATTTAATGTTATACAAGGGATATTTTCTAGAAACAATTTTTATATACACAATGTGAGAATATCATAAAATTTAAATAATTTTTATTGATGAATGATTTTTAAGAAATATATAGATTATATATTTAGTAGTATTTTTTCACATTCAATATTTTACTATCCATGATATAATAAAATACTTATTTATATTCTTTAAAATGATTTTTCTAATCAATGTTTTTGTTTCATATTTCCCATACAATTTAAAAATATTTATTTGAATCTATTAGAAATATGATACTATAAAAAAATTCCATTTTTTTAAATTATAAAAATTAATATAATTTAATTGGTACAACATAATTTGTTATGAATGAATACTAAAATGTGTAAAATATTTCACATCAGTAAAGTTAAAATAGGAAAAATAGGGATAAAACAATAAAGAATGTATTTATAATCAATATAAAGTTATAAATTTTAATTTCCTATTATAGGTGTTCTATGAAAAATATTATTAAACAATAATATAATATATTTTTAATAATTAACTTGAATTTCGGATCCCATTCTTGATTTTTATTAACATAAATTATATTTTATTAAAATTAAATCCTATTATTTGATATTTTCATTTAATGGTATGGTTGGAAGGTTTCATTTTAATATATACTAATAAAAAAAGAATAAAAATATTAATTATGAAGATTTTCAACAAAAATAATTCATTTAAATTAGGTTCATAATTTATTTCATGGGGAATTCATTTTTACGAATAAATTTTATATTTTCCAAAAAAATAGTTTTCAAGAGTATTTCTTATATACAAAATAAAATTTTATGTGTTATAGATTTTGAATATGATAAAATGAATTTATTATTTTGAATCATATTTTCCAAATATAAATACAACTCTATATTTATTTTTGAACTTATTAATAATATATCGTGTCGAAAACATATGTTACTGAGTTTAAATGGGATTTAACTATCATATAACGGACAAAATGTATGAAATACTTGTTTAAATATCATTTCATGAGATTATTTAAAAACTATAAAATATTATTTTTAAATATGGCGTTCCTTGGTGAATCTATACAAGGAATAAGAACAAAAATTAGTTTAAAAAACTGAATAATTACAAGGGTATCACACCTATCACCTAAAAATGTAAACCACTTATTCTCTCTTAATAAAAATAATTATGACACTGATAGTAAAAAATATATATCAAGATAACTTTTTAGTTCCCATAACCACATTCTATAGATTCATTTATCTTCCTATGGACATTTTATGAAGGCTTATGTTTCAATCCAAATGTGTACATTAATGGAAGAGGCAATCAACATATCGAACTATTTAAAAGTATAATTATTATAATAAATTCAATAAATAAGTTATATCCATCCTAAAATTTTGAATATAGTATTATAAATAAACTCATTTTTAATTATGGTAGGTGTAAAATAATTTCCAACCACATTTGCATTAAATTGGGAATGATTGTTTTTAGCGTGTATAATTATGGACAATCACAACCACAGAACAACATGATTCGATATTCATCACCATATGTATGGGTTAGTCATAATGATTGATTGTATGTTTATATAGTGTATATTTTATAAGAATTTGTTCCTTTTTTAATATTTTACTATCTGACTTCTTACTTTCCAATCCTTGTGAAAATTACAACACCGTTTGTGCGTACATGTGGATTACCAACACTATGAAGTAGTGTAATTATTTTTTTATTTTTTTAATATATAATAATAAATGATATATTTATTAAATATATATTATATTAATCATAAAATTTTTACTATATAATGGTGAATTAATATTTTTACTTATTATATTCAGTCAATCTAAAAGTGGATACATTAGTTGGGCATACGTATAGACTATCATCCTGATAAGGTGATTTAATTTATTTTTATTCAACTATTTATATGAAAATATATAATAAATTAAAGGAATAATTAATATTATATTTATGTAAATATTAATAATTAAAAATTATGGAATAATTTCCTTGTGGAATGAAATATAACCATTGAACTGAATAAAGCAATGAATATGATCCAATTTTCAATTGAATGATGATTTTATAAAAATATTTTTTATTTAAGAATAATATTAATATATATTGTAATTTTAAAAGAAATAAAATTCTCGAATATTTTTATATATATTATATATATATTATTTATTTTTATCTTATAGATGGTTTGTACATGTATGTTGTAATACATAGCTTGAGGTAAGGGATTCGAGTCTCACTTTTATTTCTATAACACAAATTCTATATTCACCACTAGTTTCATTGGTTTAATGTATATTCTTACAAACAATGAATTTAATATTTAAAATCATGAATATTATTATTATTTAAAAATATAAATAATGTTATATAATTTATGATAATTTTATTCCAATATTATAAAAGCGGTTAGTGATTTATGTTATAATCTATTTTTTTTTGATATGGTATATACTAAATTTTAATTTAGGGAAATTATATAAATATTTAATTTAGAAATGTAAGTATTTGATGATCTTATTTTTAGCTATGTAATACTCATATTTTTTGATCATATTAATCTCTATGTTACATAAAATGATAGAGAAAATATATTAACTAATACCACATCTTGTACTCTTCTTGGTCGATTTTTTTCATCCACATCCACACTCATTAAATTTTTTTATTAATGATTTAATGTTTTAAAAAGGTAATTTTCACTACCTTTGTATTTTATTTCAATTATGTAAATGGTATATTTTTTAAGACAAATTCGGTCAAGGAAGTTATTTGAAATTTTATAAAAGTGTGAAAGGAATATTATGTTTTAACATATATGGTATAGACATATTTTTCCACCACATTGACAATAATTTTCATTGAATACACCATTAATATTTTTCTGGTATATTTTCAAATAATATATGGTTCTTAAAAATATATAATCCTATTTAATGATGTCAATGAAGATGGATATTTCTAACATAATATCAAAGAGGCATGGATGATATTTGAAGGTATTTTTAAACATGTCAACTTCCTTGAAATATTATTATGATTCAATGAGAATGTTATTTCATATTTTTACACAATTTTTTATATCACTTATTTTTATTATGATATAAATATTAAAACGGTAAATCCATTTTATTTCCACAGATTAATTATGCTATATAGATATAATGAAAGATAATTTGATATCATTCAGATCCATTATCTCGATTAATTATTATTATATAATAAGTATAAGTTTATAGAAGTAATTAATATTTCATTTTTTGTAATTTTATTGTATTATGATTTTTAATGATCTCAAAGAACATATATGTAAGTTTTTTAATGTGTAAAATTTGATTACGTTATGAAGTATAAAATGGTGGTTATGTAAGAAACCAAAGATGTGCGGTTCTATCATAAACCATGGAAACATTATTAAAGTATAAATTAGACATGGATCATTCTGTTATTAATATCCAATTCATCATGTAAAAAATGATATCGCATCACAAAATTTTGGATTGACATTATTTTTATATGGTATTTTTTATAATATGATAGTCTTGGGAGTGAACCTTCACTAAGGAAATGATGGAATGTGGATACAAATGAACCCTCAATAATAATCACAAGATTAAGATTTATTAAGGATATAAATTCATTAATGTAACTTCGCATAATGAAATATCTATTAGAGCATTCATACACAATACACTCGAAATTTGGTCATTAATCCCCAAAATTTCCTAAAAATAATAATTTGAGATAGAAATACACTACCTCATATCTTGATATCCATGAACAGTCTTTAACATCCCATGACAAAAATATAAAAATATTAATAACCTAATTCATAACATTACTCATATCAATTTTCATTAGTAATCTTTATAATTAGTAATTTAATATAATAATTGTACATGTTATCCACATACACAATTTATAGTTTTAATAATATACAATCCTTTCATAATAATTGTGATTCCATTTAACAACACTCTCAGAACAGGTACCATAAATCCATATTGTACATATGATATTTGATGCATATTATATATTTTTATATATAATTATCCTATAATAATATGTCAAAATTAAAATATGGTATCACATACATTTCCCATAACATTTAGATTGAGATATTTAATGAAATTATATAAAAATTAAACTAATAAATATTTTTCCTTACTAATATAAATGATATAACACCCCATGATTCCACAATACGTCTCTCTTTAAATAATACAATAGTGTGCGATGTACGCAACATAAAGTTCAAGCGCAACCCGACTTATCAAAGTAGCTATTTAAAAGTTTTTTTGAATAGTAATAACTATAATTTTATTTTTATATATATCCCATATAATTATATCATTCATATTATTTTTTTCTGATATATAATATAAGGACCAATTAAATTTTTTAGATAAAATATGTATTTTCCAAAAATGTAATTTTCCCGCCTTTTAATGGAGAACCCTATTTAATTAAAATATTTTAAACTTTTATATGTTTTATTTGATGAAATTAAATACTTATTTAGAATAAGGACATAAAAATTAGGTTTGGATAAATGTTTTGTTTTTTCTGATGACTTTTATATTTTGATCAATAGTGAAAGATACATTATTTTAATTGATTTTTTTAATTCAAATAATTTATAGTTCTAAATTATTAATTTTAATGGTATTGAAGTATAATTAGATTATATTTTTATCATTTAATACATTATAGGTTATAATAAGTAATTTCACAATTAACTTTGACATAAACATATGTCAATCATTTACTAATTTTTACTTTTTTTAAAAAACATTTTTTTTTATTTTTGGCAATAGGTATAAATTTTAAATTTATTAATAAAACTTATATGTTTTGAAATTATTAAAATGGTGATCATTTTTTAATTAAGAATATCAAAATTATCTGTTGGTATTTTTTTGTAATTTTCTGAATACTTTCAATTATTGATAAATAGAGAAAAACACCGCGTTTTTGTTTAAAACCACATTTTTATTTAAGTAATTATATATTTTATTTAAATTTATATAAGTAAAAAAGAGTTATATAACACCTATATATGTTTATTGTAAATAATTAGAGTCATTTTATAGTAAAATTATATTTACAATGTCGTATTGAACTTTTAAACGTCTTTTTCCCAACTTCTAAGAACATTTGAAAATTTGCATATAATGTAATCTTAAAATATCTATCAACTGAATTTAAAAAAATATGAGAGATATGGTTGACATAAATAATTAAAATTTGGTTCAATAAGATGAAAATAATTTTATTTTAATAGTATCTTTTGACTTCTATTTACCACGGTTAAAAGAAAATATTGTAATTAAGGGTAAAAATGATATAATAATTACCCTAACACATGCCCTAATTCTATTAGATATCTGTATTTCAACCAGAACCAACCTTAGGAATAAAATATTATCCTTTTTTCCACATGGATTTGATTAGGACATTTATTATTATATTATTTAAAGAATAGTTAAATGTGTTAAATTCAGTGTTTAATAACTAAACTATTATTAATATAGAGTAATAGATTAGATAAACTGGACTATAAATATTAATTAGAAAGTGAAAATAATTTCCTACATAATGTTATTTTATTTATAATTTTTATAGATTATATAATTAAATTTATTTATGTCACAATGATGATGCACTAATTACATTATCAATGAATGCTTTAAATAATTGATATTATAAATATAAAAATAAATGATAATTGGGGATTTTGATTCCATACACTAATTATCTAAGGTTAATATGAGATATTAGGGTTTATTAAATAAATTTTATTTGAAGTGATATATTTTTTATGACTTTATCAAAAACAAAATACCAAATAGTGTCACAACTGACATAAGTGAGTTTTTTTAGAAAATACCACATTATTAATTGCTATAATTTTTGTACAAATATATTGTTTAGCCAAAGGACATATAAAAGGTTAGATATATCAATAGTGAACCAATTTAGGTACTCTAATTTTTTATAGTATGTTTATTAACAATTTATCCTAATAATAGAAGAGGACATGGTAAAGGTTAAACTATTTAACAAAGAGTTAAATCTAAAAGGTACATTTAATATGGTGATCTAAAATATCTTAAAACCTACTTTATGAGATTATTTTGACCCATATCCACCATATCATTGAAATAAATAAATTTTGATCCATTAGATACTAAACATGATTTTATAATAAAATAATATTCCAAACTTTTCCTAATGTGACCCTTACCTCTCTAATAAATGGGTTCATCCCCTTCTCTCAAAATCACTCCTACAATGTAATTTGGCTCAGAAAAACTCTGCCCAAATATCCTCCCAACTTCCCTAAATTCATCCTAGAGGCATTCCATTGAGCGGAAGGCCATCCTAAGGATCCCATTAGTTCAAATCAAAAGGAAACACCCAAAGAAGAGGTAAAATATTTTACCACCTCTTTCAAAGTTCTTTTATTATTCCACTTTACCTTTATTTATTATTTCCATGCCAAAATAATAATTCCAATACTTTTCACCTAAATTTTTGTTATTATATATATGGTAAAACAATACTCATTATTTAATCCATCATATTAATGTCAATGTCACCATGTGTGCGTTCGTACGGTTTACCATCTCCACGCTGTGGTGTTATTAGTTATTGTACACAATATTATTTGGATGGATATAATGATGAGTATTTTGTATATAAATATTAAAAATAACATGATAATTTCAATTAATAATTAATGTACCTACAAATTCCACACCTATAAATCATTAAATAATTGATATTGTTGTTCGTCTGTACGTACGGCCTACCGTCTCCATGACGCGATGAGATTCTTTTCAAGGATCACCATTGGACAATGATTATAAAAATATATATTATTAATAAGTTTGTAATATATGACATAATTATACTAATTGATATATATATATATATATTTTTGTGTGTGTACTTATATATTATTCACCTACTTTAGTTCAATACAATATGAAAATGGAAACAACATTTATGCTTATGTACAAACTACTGTCTCCATAAAAAGTCTTTTACATTTCATATATCTATCTATTATAAATATTTATATTATAAATATATATTATATATAAATTATGTTTCTTATTCTGGAATTATTTTAACCATTATCTAAATAATACAATCAAGAATAACTAGTTAAAACATGTACGATAAAGAAATTGATTATTACTTGAAATGTTAATTTAACATGGAAATAATTATTAAATAGGTATTATCAAGTCATAAATGAATCATTTATGACATAATAAATTTGAATATGGTTCTGGTATAATTTAATAACATACTATGGTCATTATACAGGAGGTTAATCATACACTCAACTGAAGGAAAGTGCTAGGTAAGGGCTAATTCCTCTATCACATTATTATCTGAGATTGTTTATGTGGAGTATTTTATGGGAAATATTTATTATCCATGTCCATGTTTCATTAATGAAATTTCAAAATGGTCTTTTTAAGGTAATATTTAAATAAAACATCATTTTTAGTGTTTTAAATATTTATTCTTCTAAATCTTTCCCATTAATATCCATGAATTAAAAATGGAGTTAAGAATTTATTTATATGGACATGATTGTTTAAAAATGTTATTTAATTTCAAAATTTTCAAATTTTTATGTAAAACATTTATTCAAAATTATCTTTTAAATGACATCATTTATAAATGTGTGACATTTAAATGATTTCACAAAAAGGGATATTTCTCAAAAAAAATTATGATCATTTTCAACTATGTCAACATTATTTACTTGTTTTTATTCATTATTATGGTTGATTTATTATAATAAAATCTTCTATATTGTATGGAATATGTTAGGCTATGTTTTAATATGGATGTTCTATTTTTATACAATTCATGGTTTATGGTTGAATTATTGACATTTCATATGATAGAATTAATATGAATATTTATGTAATGTTTCTTGATTTTCATATGAGAAATGCAGTGGACTTAGTAAGTGATGGGTGGGGCCCGCTATAGCCCCTCAATGCATCGGTATTTCTTATGTGACAAACTATTGTTTTAGAATAAGGACAAGCCAAAAATATTATTTGTAGTCTTTGCACAGGGCCTTGATTATATGGAAATGATGTCCGACGTTAGACATTCCCTCATTATAAAATTAATTATTACGCTAAATTATTCGACTAGTAGAATATCCATGTGAATTTTTATATGCTAATTTTTTATATATTTTGTCCATATTATGATCATTTTTAATGTTAAAATAGATTTGTTTTGTTACACATCTTGCCTTAATAGTTTACAGCTTCTGCTAAATTATTTACCTTTACTGACCAAATAAGATCATCCCTTTCTTATGTATTGTTATCCCAGCATTCTAGGAAGTGTATTATGTTTGATATACATAGTTAATCTTGGATAATAACATCATTCTCAAATGATTATCTATGTTGTGTTTTATGTTTGAATTTGTAATGTATCATTCAAGTGTGTATTCTATTTTCAAAAAATACTAAACTGATCTTTCCTTCGGGACATGATTCCTTATAATCATGCCAATGCATTAGAATAATGCATCGACTTCATATTTCTATGGTTGGGGCATTATAGTTGGTATCAATGGGAGTTTAGTACAAACCTTATAAACTAGATTTAGAAATACTCTGATTAGTAAACATTACCCTAAGATAGACTTTGAGGATTTGTGTAGAAGAACTTCCTATAATTTTGGAAATGTATAAATTTTGTGTATTTTATAAAAAATACATCCCTATATGAATATGAATAGGTAAAGATTTAGCACTGATGTAACATATGAGTGAAAACTCCTACAAGAGATTCAGGCTTGACTGGGGTGTCCTGGTACATGACAACGAGTTTTGCTGCACTATTGGCTATGATAATCCCGTGGGATATGCATAGGATAATCCACATTTTATTTACAATACATTATGAAGGATTTAGGAGTAACTACATTCTAATTTAATTTTTTTATGATTATATATTATACGCATAATATTTTCAATTTATGTTTGGTGTTTTACAAGTTTGAAATTATGCATTGTAATTAATAAACTAACCTAGTGTATGACATTGTTAAAAAAATGGTGTCCATTAGAAGGAATTAAAACGCCAGTAATACGCACGATCAAAAGGGTAAGAATGATCATATCACTAATGGTATTTAGAAAACATTTAGATTGGAAATAGTCTCCCACATATTCTAATCAGATGAAGAAATAATATCATTTGTTAATAAGATATGTAATTAATTATATGATTCCTATGTATTTAAAGGGGAGCAAGAGTGGAAAAGGACGGTAGAGAGAAATATGTTTCAAGGGAAGAGGGGAAAGAAGGAGTTTCCCATATGTGATAACTATGGAAATAATCACCATGGTAAATGCTTGAAAGGAATGTGATATTTTATATTTTTGGAGAAAAAGGACACCAAGTAAGTGATTTCAAGGGTAAGAATAATGTTTCAAATGTGAAATTATTCTACTACAAGGGGTAGAGAAACTATGCAAATATATTTCTTAATAATCATAGAATGCCCTAAATGACTCTATTGGGAAACAATCCTATTTTGATACTAACAAATATGATGAGAAATGACTAGTGTTATTATGCTGTTATTAATGAATTATTTCATTTGAGTGTTGTATCAATGACGCACTGGTTATATTAATTATAGAAATATATAATGATAGTACAGTAGTACTATTTCATAGGGTATTTGAGATTACAAGGTTCATAAAAAATGTGACTCAATAGAAAGTCATTTTATTTAAAATACATGGTTGAAGGAAAGATAAACCTTAATATGGTTATGATACTGAGGTAGTGATTTTGGAATAAGAAATGTCGATAATATTGACAACATTGAAACTAATTAATTATTTGTTTATTTGAATATTGTAGGAGTTTTCAAAAATTTTGGATATAAAGTGTAAATGTGTTATTATATAAGGAATATTGGAGAATGAATGTAATCAATAATATTTTATTTTAATTCATGGTGTTACTGTGTTTTAAAATAATACATGATGAAGGCTTTCACATGTTATTACATGGAAGAAAATATATTCATTGTGTTTACCTTCCTTATAAATTTTTTACTGTTAGTTTGATAGAAGTATTATAGATAATAATAAAAGATTTAATAGATTAAGTTTGACATTGGATACTATTGTTATGGTTAAATAATTTCTTAAGAATATTTTTGGAATGATATAAAAAGGACATCTTGAATGTCGGGCGACAACCTGTCACATCTAGAAAGGCCACAAGATATAAATCTGCAACTGAAGGGTGATAAGGGTGCATCGCCTTCCACTGGCCTATGTGATGTCCTGGTTTGTATAATGTAGTTTCTTTTTAAAAAAAGGGCTTAAAATGAATTATAAATTCATTTTTTTTGAAACCCTATACTATTAGGATAAATAAAATATTTTTTAGTTATATTATCATTTGGAGTGAAAGATGTTTTTTTGGTAAAAATTATTTAACAGATGGAAATGTTGTTTCCATGTATCCCTTATTACTTATTTTGTAAAGAAATTAATTCTTAACCTTTATGGAAAATTTCTTAAAACCAAAACTTGTTATCCTAATACCCTATGTTTTTTGAACTGATGATATTTTAAATCATCATAGATTTATGGCTTTGAGGCCATCAATTTTCCATTCACATGTTTTAGATTGATGACCACAATCACCCCATATAAATATTTACATTTTTACACGAACTATAATTTACACCAATGTTATCTAATTTAAATACTAATTTGTTGGGGACATTTTCTTTTTTCCTTTACCTTTTCATAAGACTATATTTTATTTATCCAATTTCTGATGTGGGTTTTCCACAAATGTTTTTCATATTTTTAACCTTTTTTTTGAAGAAAAATTTAAAATTGCGAGAATGAAATTTATTGAAGTAGGGAATAAATTAATACCCCAAGCATCCACGGTACATTTCTCCTTCAATAATACAATAGCGTGTGATGTACACAACACCATGTTCAAGCACACCACGACCTATAAAACTAGCAATTTAAAAAAAGTCATGAATATTAATAACCTCATTTTGAATTATATATATACCATTATTTTTTAGACTATTATTATGTGTTCTTATACATAATATATGCACAAATTCAGTTTTTTAGATAAAATAAGTATTTTTTAAAAATGCATTTTTTCCACCTATTAATGGGGAATTCTATTAAAATCCAATATATCACACTTTTATATTTTCAATTTGATGAAATTAAATTATTATTTATAATAGTTATATAATAATATAGTCTTGATAAATTTTTTATATTATTCTGATATCGTTCATATTATGATCAGTTGTGAAAGATACTATATTTTATGTAAAAAATTATTTCAAATAATTTATAGTGTTAAATTATAAATTTTAATGGATTTGACAAATAATTAGATTATATTTTTATCATTTAATACATTGTAGGTTATTATATGTAATTTCACATTTAAACTTGATTAAACATATGTCAATATTTTCATAGTTTTTACTTTCAAAAAACCACATTTGGTTTTGACAATGGGAATTCATTTTAAATTAATTAATGAAACTTATATATTTTGAATTTGGTAAAATATAAATCATTTTTGAATTTAGAATACAAATTTTTTTTGGGGTAATATTTTGGTAATTTTCTAAAAACATTAAATTGTAGATAAATATTGAAAAACACTACATTAATGTTTTTAACTGACATTTTAATAAACTAATAATTTATTTCATTTGAAAGTATTTTTAGTAAAACTAGATATATAATACTTATATTAGTTCAATTTATTTCATTGGGTCCATTTTATAATAAAATTATATGTCTAAAATTTTATTAAACATTTTAACTTCATTTACCCACCTTATAGGCACATTTGAAAATTTTCATAAAATGTAATTTTACCGCTTCTATGAATTGAATTTAAAAACATCAAGAGAAACAGTAAACATAAGTTAGTAAATTTTGTTTCAATAAGATAAAAATAATTTTTGGTGAAGAGTAACTTTTGACTTTTATTTACCCCTGTTAAAAGTAAATAGTGTAATTAAATTTAAAAATGTTATTAAAATTACCCTAACACATGTGGTAATTTTATTTGATAAGTTTATTTCAACCAAAACAATCCTTAGAATTTAGTATGATCATTTCAGTACACATGGATTTGATTAGGATATTTATTATTATTTTATTTAATGAAGAGTTAGAAGTGTTAAATTCAAAAATTAATAACAATTTTTTTTTAATATAGAGTTATAAATAAGATAAATTCGACTATAAATATTCATTATAAAGATAAAATGATTTCATACATAATTTTATTGTGTTTATAATTTTTAGTGATTATATATTTACCTTTATTTATGACACAATGATGATGGAGTAATTACATTATCAATGAAAGATTAAAATAATTGATATTATAAATATAATAATAAATGAAAATTGAGGATTTTGATTCCATCCTAGAATTTTTTAGATTAATATGACATGTTAGAGTTGATTAATTAATTATCTAAGTGATCAAGTTGTTATGACATTAAAAAAAATATTCCAAATACTGTCAAAATTTTACATAATTGAGTTTTTGAAACAAATTCTTTATTATTAATTGATATTATATTTATAAAAATCTAAGGATGGTCCAAATAAATTAAATAGGGTTATATATATCAATAATGATCCACTTGGGGTTCTCTAAGATTTTTATATTTTTTTAATTAATTATTATAATAATACAAGAGGACATGGTAAAAGTTAACCAATTTAATTAAGAGTTAAATCTAAAATATACGATTAATATGGTGACATAAAGTTTTCTAAAACCTATTGGTTGAGATTATTTTGACCCATAAACACCTTATAATTTAAATAAATCAATTATGAGCCATTGTAAACCGAAATATATTTTACAATAAAATAATATTTCAATATTTTCCTAACGTGACCCTCCCCTCTATTAAAAGGGTACTTCCCCTTCTCTAAAAATCACACATTCAAAGCCATTTGGATCAGTTAACCCATGCCCAATTATCCTTCCAAATTCCCTCAATTCATCTTGGGGGAATTCTTTTGACCATAAGGCCATATTAAAGAGTCTTTTTGTTCAAATCATAAGGAAACACCCAAAGAAGAGGTAATTATTTTATCACCTCTTTCAAAGTTCTTTTCTTATTCCACATTCACATTATTTTCTTATTTCCATACCAAAATATGAACACCAGTAATTTCTATGTTATGTGATGTTATTATAAATAGTTTACAACCATACTCATTATTATATCCATCCTATTAATGATAATATCACCATTCGTGGGTACGTACGGCTTACCATATACACGCAGTGGTGTGATTTTTTCTTCGACCCTATGTCATTTGGATGGATATAATGACGAATAATATGTATATAAATAATGAAAATAACATGCTAATTTCTATTTAAAATTAATATATCATCAAATTCCACACATTTTAATAATTTATTTATTGATATCATTGCTCGTGTGTACGTACGACTTTCCTTCTCCAAGGCGTGATGAGATTCATTTCTAGGTTTACATTTAAATGATGATTATAAAAATATATATTATTAAAAATATTTAATATATGAAATAATAATTTTTATGGAGGTATATATATTTATATTTATGTACTTACATATATCTTATTCACTTACTTCTGTTCAATACGATATGAAAATGGAAACAACGTTTTTTTGTGTGTACGTTCTACCGTCTCCAGAAACGGTGTTTTCCATTTCATATATCTATCTATTTTATATATTTATATTCTAAATATATAATATATATAAATTGTGTTTTATGTTATGGATGTATTTAAATCATGATCTAAATGATAATATACATAATAACATGTTAAAACTCATACGATAAAGAAAGCTATTATTACATGAAATGTTAATTTAACATGGAAATCATTATTAAATGGGTAGTATAAAGTCCTAAATGAATCATGTATGATATAATAAATATTAATATGGTTCTGGTATAATATAATATCATACTATGGTCGTTATATAAAAGGTTAAATGTATCCTCGATTATAGGAATGTGCAAGGTAAGGGTTAATTTCTCAGTCTCATTATTATTTTAGATTGTTTATGTGTATGTATTTTGTGGGACATATTTATTATTCACGTCCATGATTCATAAAATACATTTAAAAATTATACTTTAAATATAATATATAAAAAACATCATTTTAAATGTTTTAAATATTTATTCTTCTAAATCTTTCTCATTAATGTCCATGTTTTCAAAATAGTTTTAAGGATTTATTTATATGGACATGATTATTTTAAAATGTTAATTAATTTAAAAAGTATCAAAGTGGTGTGGGAAACATTGATTAAATAATCCATTTTAATCTAATTCTTTTATAAATGTGTGAAATTTAAATGATTTCAAAAAATGGGATATTTCCCTCAAAATGTTTTTCTGATCATTTGCAACTACGTCAATGTTCTTTAATAGATATTATTCTTGATTAAGGATTATTTATTATAATACAATCTTCCATATTGTATCGAATGTGTTATGATATGTTGGACTGTGGATGTGCTATTTTTATACCATTCATTGTTTATGGTTGAAGTATTGACATTTCATATGATACTTTTAATATGAATTTTTAGGTTATGTTTCAAAATTTTCATATGAGGAATGAGGTGGACATATTTCATGACGGGTAGGGCCCGCTATAACCCCTTAACGCATCTGTAGGTCTCATGAGACAGACTAGTGTCTTGTCATAAGGCCTTGACACAATTTGTTTTCTAGTCTTGACACGAGGCCTTGACTATGTGGTAATTATATACACCATTAGGCATTCCCTCATTATGAAATTAATTATTACATGTGATTATTCAATTAGTAGAATATCCATGTGCATGTTTATATGGTTCTTTTATTTATATTCTCCATATTATATTCATGTTTATGTCAAAAATTATGTTGTATTATTACACATATTCCCTTAAAAGTCTATAGCTTCTGCTAAATTATATTCCCTTATTGGGCAACGGTGTTTACCCCTTTCTATGGTTTTGTCTTCCCAGGATTCCAGGAAGTTTATTATGTTTGATATGAAGTGTTAAGCAAGGAGAGTAATGGTGATCTCAAAGGATTATCAATGTTTTGTTTAATGATTAAATGCATAATGTATCATTCATGTATGTAATCTATTTTCCAATACTACTAAACTGATCAGTAACTTGGGACTTGATTCCTTATAATCATGCCATTGTATTAAAATAATGCATCGGCTCCTGGATTCTATGGTCGGGGCATTAAAATTTATTTATTTCACTATGTCTGATATTATTTAATATAAAAGGATACTTTGATATCTTTCAAAAATTATTCCAAACATGTTATCATTATAAACATATCATTATCATTAATTATTAATACAACATAGTTAGTGGAATGAAATGAAAGGGATTATCTCAAATGCTTTGTAAAAGAAACATAAATATAAATCTATAAAAATTACAATAATGTAATACATAATATAATAGAAAAGATAATATGAATAATTACATAATAAACTAATAATGTCTTCATGTTATATCCATGAAAATGAAAGAAAACACGGATATCAATAATATTAATGTCATAATAATGGAATTAATAATTTTAGATATCAAAATCATTGGTTTAAATTCCTCATACATATACATTTTTCTGATATGTGTGTAGTTATAAAAAACCAAATCTATGTTGTCTCATGAGGCTTGAATATGTATCGAGTGTATATATAATGATGTTCACCACCTATCATGTTTTTTATTCCATTACATTCACTTTATGAGTCAATAAGATATATAATTCAGTTACCTAATGAAACAATGGTAGACTAAGGGCATTGATATCAGTATAATGAAAAATATTTATGATCAATACATACAATAACCATCATTAGTTGTCAATATTTTAATAATTAAATCACTATTCAACATGTTAATACAAGGGATTACATGATATAACCCAACCCATGTAAGAATGTGGATGGAAAATCAATACATAGTGATATATAAAAATAATCTATATTGCAATAATAATACTCTTTATCCCAATTCATTTCATCATATCAATAAAATATCATTATATCTAGGTGAACATCATCCAAATTGGAATATGTAAAAATTAATGTTCACACCCAATAGAGAAATAGGTTCACAACAATTTCAATAATGGAATAAGATTATCATTATCCATCCATATAATGTTTTTTATACCTAGGAAATTCAATAATCCTAATGAAAAAAACTTATTGTAAAGGTATAATGACATATATGTAAAGTAACCATAGAAAATAATATGTTGAATTATATCGAAGTACAAGAAATCAATGAATAAAATATTAAATAAGGTGTGTTAAAACCCAACAAATATTAATATATATTATTTTATAAATAGTGAATCAAAAATCGTATAATGGTTAATTCATTTTAATCAAATGAAAGTTGAAGTGAGAAATAAAAGAGATTATTTAAAAAATATTTAATATATATCATGTTGGATCAAGAAATATTATTCATAATGTGATGTCAAAAATAAATTCAAATAATTACCTAAAAAATCAATTAAAGGGTATTGAAAATAGATAACATTTATCTTGTTTAAATGTAGTGAGGATGGAAATATATTTTAATATGAAATTATAAACCCATTACAATAGGTGGAAAACTACATTTGTTCAAAACTAACATGGTAAAATTTTTAAAAAATATAGACATCTATTAAAATAAATTTTTACACATATTTGTATGGAAATGGTTATAATTTATATTTCAGAAAACTTGAATGGAAAATAAATTCAAAATATGAAATAAAATAAATCAATGGAAACATATTTGATTTATCAATATACCTAAAGATAAATATACTATGTAAAGACAAAGATTTTTGAAATAATGTTTATGTTTTGATTGATTAATAAATTATTGAATATCACTGATAAAAAACAAATAAATTTTTATTCCATCTAATATGAAAAAAATCAAATTAACAATCATAACTCAATGAATGAAAATTGAATTACAAAAAAGTCTTACGACATGGGTAAAACATTAGTAAACATTAATTTGATAAATGGAACATGAATCATATTTATTAATCCCAATATTTACAACTATGTATTTTATCTTAGTTTAATTGGATATAAAATAAATATAACATAAACTATAAGAAACAATGTTCATAACATATAACAAGTCCTGTGCAATTAATGATAGAGGCAAATAACACTTTCATATTTAGTAAAATATTTATCAATAGATCATTGAAGAGAGACATTTAAAATTAAAATAAAATAAAATTTCAATGAGATAATTTAGTATATTATATATCAAATAGGATTCTTATAAACCAGAGAAAATATAATTATGTTTATAATATTATACATGTCGCAACAAGAATAATTTGAGATGAAAAACCTTTACATTATTTCACACAAAGATGTTAAAAATATATCTTGATATTAAAAATATTCATCTGCCATATTAATATATTTAATAATGATATTAATATGTATTATATAGTATATATATCAATTATAATTCATTATTATGGATATATTGATCAGTTAGATGTTATTTAAACCATCTGGTGTTGTTAACATTCACCATTTGCAAACAGTTGAAATTTTTTAACATCATTTTCCATAAATTAAAATATTGTTAATAATTAATTTAAAATTTAATTTAAAGTATTATATACATTATATTAACTTAATATTTTATTATATCATTCCATAAGTGTTTTAATTATGCTTCTCGAAAAATAAATCATTTTTGGCATGTTTAAGTGTTTTTTTAAATATGATGTGTTAATAATTAGATAAATACATTGAATAAAATTTTAAAAATAAAATACCAATTTTTTTATTATTAATATATTATAATAATATTAATATTTAAATTCTTATAGATTTCAATAATAAATTTTGTTTACCTTCTTTATTATATGTTGTTAAAAAAATCCAAATAAGAACACACTACATCTCAATGGAGGTGTATTATTTTAGAGGTGTTTATTTTTAATTAATATCATTATAAAATAATTATAGTGGTATAATTTTGATTTTTAATTGATAGTGAAAGATATTTGACAATTTATAAATAATTCATGAAAATATGGTTGAAAATTAATGATTATTATTCATGGAGGAGGTATTTGGGATAAAAAATGATTGGCATTCCATTATTTCTTAAGTGGATGGAAATTGATAAATAATGGATATTAAATTATTATATAAAAAATTCTAATAATACAGAATTCATCATATTATTATAGTGATAACTTATTTTGATGTGTATGATAGTGATGAAAAATAATGGAATGATATAATACTTATTTTAGAGACTCAATCATTGCTTGGAAAAAGTCATGTAATTTAAGGGAATAATATAAAATAGTCTAAACAAAGTATTTATTAATTTGACTTGGGTTATAGTGAGATAAAAATGTATGAGATTCAAGGATATGTTTGTTGGTGATGTGGTACATTGAAATGGTGCCAGTGGTAGAATTTTAGAAGACAAAATATTGAACATTCTGAAACAATAACAATTTATCAATAATTCAATGACAAAATTAATGGATAAAAGGGTTAAATTTGTAATTATATGGATAATAGGAAAATATATGGTCTCAAATTCCCTATGCAGTCATTTTTATTCATTGTAAGAGTGATTTATGCATAATTGTTTTTTTAATTTGAAACTTTTTTAAAAATTTAAATTTACAATGATAAAGAGTTTTTAAGTAAATTTTTATCATAGTAAATATAAAAATATAACATTATATACTAATAATTATTCAAGGAAGATAAATTTAAGGACCAATTATTCCAGTTATCATTTAAAATGAGATTAAATTATGTTTTCATTCAAAATAGGCTATATTAAGAAAACAAAATTTGTAGAGGTGGTTTTTTTAGTATTAAAATCTTAAAATATTATTTATTATCTATTAAACATTAAATTAATTTCAATATAAATAAATATATATAAGTAATATTATAGATATAATTTATAATAAAATATTAAAATTTATTAAATAAAAATGATATTTCATTATAGATTAATTAAAAAGTAACCCTATCACAGTAAATGTGGAGGTTAGCATTAAAAATAATAATATAATTTTTATTCCTTAAAATTTTAAACTTATTAAATAATAATAAATTTATCTTCTAATATGTTAGATCCATTTTATCAAATTAATTTTCTACAATGAGGAATCATAATTTTATTGTTTTCACATATAAAATGTAAATAACTATTAAAAAAGTGTTTATTTATGAAAACAATTTATCTATAGAAAAATATTATCAATATTATACATTATAAATTAATTAGTAATATAATTATTAGTCAAATAAAATTTATTTTACATTAAAATATTTCCAAATTCTGACTTCACTATGAATAAATTTAAATAAATAGATAGATAAAATACAATTTTCATAAAATATTATTTTGATATTATAAAATAAATTTCCTAGGATTTATAAATTCAAAATTTTATTTTTGAAGTAATTAGATGCTTTTTTATATATATTTATTTAAATAATTATGTTTGAAAAACATATATTTCCTAAAAAACTGATGGTATTTGAAAAATCAGTATTTTCTACTATTTATATAAAAACTAAAAATATCAATAAAAGAATAAAAAATATCTTAATGTAATACTATAACTACAAATAAAAAAAATGAATGATTTTTTTGAATTTAAAATCACAAAATATAAGTATTCAATTTTTTAACAAAAACATATAATATAATGGAAATCCCACTTCATTGAAAAACTCTATTTTTAAATGTTGTTTATATTCATCCTTTATTTCCTTTCCCCTCATTAAAGATTTTAGAGGGGTGCGTGAATTCAAATTGGTCCTAATTTTAATAGTTGGTACTTGGAGGAGAGTTATAGAATGTGAGTGATAATGAACCTATTACTTTTAAATAAATAATATTCTTCCATATAGCTATTGAAGTCCATCATCCCTCAAGTGGGGGCTGGAAGAGGGGAGTTCATACATAAAGTCCACTATCTATTTAATGGGAGCACAGAATCCCTCCAATGGAGTGGTCCCTTGAGAAAATATTATTCCTACCCCATAATAGTACTAATATCTTCCCCCTTTACAATTTATAGGTCATCTAGGGTAACATGTTATCTTTTAGGTTCCAATGGCTAGAAGGTAGAGGCTTCAGGCTAGAGAGTTCTGCTAATATGGATAATAATTGGATGTGAAATATTGACCTTCCAATTTTTAATATATGTTTCAAAATTTAATCACATAATTAGATTTTTATTTGGGATAAAAAAACCCTATATTCTCTCTATAATTTATATTGAAACTTCCATCATTGATTCCTTATAAATGACTGTGCTAGTTTGTGTAATGGATTTTTATTTTCAATTGTGATCTTCAAGGATCAATAATTTCGTTATATTAGTATTTATATTTATTATAGTGTAATGGATCCTAAACGCATTTGTCAATCTGGTTCATTACATGGTGGATAATTATTATAGGATTATAATTTTTTTGACTTATACATTGAATATATATTGGTGGATCTGATTTTGTGTTTCATTTATATTGATTAATGTATATGGGTTTTAAGGAAATATCTAACAATTTAAACAATTCATTCATTATTGATGTATTTTTTCAGATTGAATTTTAAATACTTAATTTAGTCTAATGGTAATTGATTTGAAATTTCATGGGTGATTTATGAAAGACGTTGAAAATATATTTTCTAAATTAAGTGTTGATTTTGAGAACCAAATATTGTATTGGAAACTAGAATTTAGAGCATGAATTTGATTATGTGAAAATGTATGAAATATTTCATTCATTGAAATGAAATTATTTGACATTACATTTATGAGATTTTATCAAAATATTTATACTATTATTGGATATGATTGGAATGTTTTAAAAATTTAGCTTAGTGATGGATAAGATGACTAATTTAGATTGAAATAAGTGATATTAAAAATTATGAATAATTATTTGGAAGCACATGGGGGCATGTAGTTTGGAAGAAGAATATAAATTCTAGGTACTCTTATATTTTTAAATGAATTGATGCTGAAATTTTAAATACCTTATTCAATACAAGGATTCAAATCTTTTTGTTTCTCTCATATTCTTCCTAGTCGTGGGATCTAGGTATTTTGTACACACTAAGATCTAAATTAATCGAGATTATGTAGACCATTGCAACTGGGAAAACATACACCAATTTTTATTACCATGATGAAATTTTTTTAAATGAAACTATTCTCTATTTAATGACTGAAATTTTTTAATCATTTACTCGTTGAAAAAAATTTGTATACAAACATGTTTTGATAATTATTATAATATATTCCTGATTTAATGAAATTTATCTTTGTAACATGATTTATACAATCCATTAAGATGTTTTTAATGAATTTTGAGATATTACATGATAAATTATGTCATTAAATGTTTTTATTAATGTTGACCAAAGTCTATTAAATTTTTATATATTACATATGAATCATTGGGAGAGGTCATGATATTTTTTACTCAGACCCTCCCTTTGTCATTGGGTTTTCGTAGATATTCTTATTCCCCATCATAGAAATGAGAATGAACTGCATGGTAGTGGTCGTTCTAAATTATTATTAGTATAGTTGGAGTTAAATGTGACTGGTGGAATATATGATCATAATGGTTCAAGGAGATTTTGTTATTAAATATTTATATTATTATCTGATTACAATGAATTCCATACCATTTTTTATAGTAATTGCCTATTTCATCAAATTTTCACTTGGGTATTTTTTGGACAATCAACTATTTTTTTATATCTACTTATTAAACATGAAATGTAAATTTTTTAGAGAAATAATTCAGTCTTATTTGAACATGATACCCAGGTGATAGTTACTAACATGTGGTGGATAGTGAAAACCATTAGAAAATGTAATGATTGATTTAAATACAAATTGGTTGGGTTAGCTGTTTTGATTCATGACCAAATGGTATTAAAGTTGATGACATCCCTTCATTGATGTTGGTATATGGTTTAGGATGTATTGGTTGATATGATATATAAATAGTGACACATATGGGGTATGTTATAAATGAGTAATTTTCCAACCATCGTCATAAGGTGCCTTAAGATACTATAGAATGTTGGGAAAAAGTACCTTGAGTAATTGTTTAATCTAAATGTAGATTTTAGAGAAATCATTGACTATAGGATTGTTTTGAAAACTAAATTTTTATATTTATATTTTATTACCTCCTAAATCCTGAATGGAATGTTACTTTTTTTTATGTTCTCCTAAGAAGAAATTTTAATATAACTCGTGAGGGATTTTCATATGGACCATGATATGTTCCCCCTTGAGTTTATCACAACCTTGGAGAATTTTTCATGTGGGTTTTCTATGATTTTATTAATTAGTCATCAACGATTTAGATGAGGATGCATATATTATATATCATAGTTTTGATGACATATATCATGCCATTTATTTAATTCCTATAAAACCACAATATTTATTTGGTTACAATGATCCTTATGAGGCAGATGATTAGTTTAAAAGGGATGAAAAATTATAAAGGATTTTAGAGACCCCAGACATTGTGATTGGGAAATGTTCCATAATAATGAATGAGTAGACTACAAGTTGATGATAGGAATCAACTTTCTTGATGCGATGAATATTTCATTATAGTGGAAATATATCAAGATAAATTTTATGGACCAATTTTATTTTGAAAAAATTGTTTTCACAAAATCAATAGAGTAATTTAATATTAAAAGTATAACTAGATTGTGACACAATATGTGAACTATTATTTCAAACATATTCATTTTTGTCCTGAGGAAGAATTGAATAAGATACTAAAAGCCCGTAGTTTTGATGCAAGACTGTTAATAGATATTTGAAATGTTGTTTTCCTACTAAATTTCACCATATATAAATATATCTTATGGATATATCATTGTTTTTGTAATATGGCATGGAAAATAACTTTGGGTTGATGTGTATTCCCCTTAACCCAAAAAACATTGAGTTGTCTCATTAAATGAAAAAATTTAATGATTATTCATGTTGTAGAAGAAATAATGTTTTATAGGAAGTAGTAATATTTTATGTATTATGCAATATCTAGTAAATGACCACCTACGTATTTATTTGGTGGAAATGTTGGAAATTCTATGTTATCCATCGATGGGTCAATAAATATCGGTATATCATGTGTTTTATCATGTAACATATAGAGGTTCTTCATATCCCTACCTATGATCATAAAATTACATGCTCAAATGTCATTAGATTATCATTAATGTAGTTATATTCTTCTAAAAATGGGGTTCTAGTTACAAAAATTAAAAACAAAACTTATTCATGTAGTTGATGAATTTATGATTGGAGATTATGTCAGTCTTACAATAGTTGAAGGCACTATCACAATTTCTAAATCATTAGTGACTAATTAATTTGGTATTCGTGCCTCTATTTTCTTTATATTTACTCATTTTGTGTAGCTATCAAACATTACATCTATGTTTGTTCCATATTATTTTGATATTTCAATTCCACTAAGGATTAAGAGGGTGTGGGATCTTTGATTCCCTTCATAAACATCCACTTCTATAGGAAAAAAATCATGGTAAATTTTTTGTTCTTAATATAAAATCTCAGTATTTCATTATTATGATGGATATGCAAATCACACATTAATAACATATAAAATTATATATTTTGTCACATTCTTTTATTAAACCCTGATGGGGAGTGCCTTTTCTATAGATGAATAATATTTGAAGCTATATTGAGTCAGAAAATATATTTTAGAGTTTGTTATAATGATATCCATTTTTTCTATTGATATGAAGTATAATTATACATAAGGTTACTTCCACCTATAGATAATGAGTTTCCCAATGTGTTTCCATCCAATATTAAATGTTTTCTATTGTATTGGATATATAGTATCCTATAGGCTTTATACTAAGTACCCATCCTATTTTTATTCCATATTAGTGGATGAAACAAGATAAATTGATAGAGTTAGGCTCAATCACATGTCTTTTTGAAAAAGTGTATATTTTACCAATTATGTCAGCATGGGTAGAACTATTTATTTTTTCCAAGATGGTTGAGTAAAATCTTAACCTTTGTGATGAATACCAAATCCTAGATCATGTTAATGTCACGAACTAGAATTAGTTACCCAAAAATGATTATTTTTATCAATATAAATAGGCTATGTGGTTATTAAAGATTAATATTTTGTCTAATTATAAAACAATTATGACCAATGAGTCCAGTATATATAAGAATAGAATTATATGATATTATTTACATTATGAGTGTTGTTCTATTTCTTTTGGATTAACTGATCACAATGATGTGTGTGGAATTTAGGAATAGGATAATCCACTAGTACCGTGATTATTTCAAAGTTGTATTTCAGGGTTTACATTTTGGTATACTCAATGTATATGGGGATCAAGTGTGTTAACTAAGATAGTTTATGACTATCCTAATAAATCTCCAAAATTTATTAGAAACCATGTAAATAAGTATTCTATATTATAGAAGAAATATTCATTGGTTAAATTGTTACTTTTTATGGTATTCAATTTGACCGTATGAAGTTGAAATATATTATAATCGAGTTGGAACCAATAAAATTTAATGAGATTCAAATCCTCCTAGGAAAGACCTGGAATTTCCATGGAAATTGTTTTCTTAAATACACGGGAATTTTTCGAGTCTGTGAAAATTTGCTGCGCTTGATTATGAGGCACGGTGTGCTTGAAATAAATTTCTTACTTTTTTTCGGGTACGTTCCATAAATGTATGAGCAGGATTTTATAACTTTTGAACCGATGCTCGAAATTGAAATCTGAGGGCACCGTTGAACTCATAGGGCCGGTAAAACCTTAAAAGGACTTTCAACTCAATGACAATCTTTTGAGAATGAAAGTTAGTTAATGAGTTTTTAAGTAAAAAGTTAAATAAAATTAACGTGCTAGCTTATTTTTATTTTTTGTGGTTAAAACCTACAACAGGAGGTTAGATGTGGGGGCCACCACTCCATATCCTCCCATGAGAGGTGATGGTGGTGGGGCCCACCCGAGGTTTAAAACCCACTTGTCAAATTCATGGGGTGGGGATCACCTGATCTTTAACCCCCTTGAACTCTCCATAAGTAGGGGAAAAATCTCGAACATCCCTTATAAATTATGCCAACCTCTCGTGGATTAATTAGAGGAGCCTATATAATTAATCATCCTTTTTGAATTACATGCCAATAATAAAATAATAGACAACCTAATATTATTATTTTTTTGGCATTCTCTTTTGGTGGAATGGAGGAAATGGAGAGCTAGGGAGAACAATTCTTCTAAAGAATAAAGTGAAGAACACTGACAATGCTTCTTCATCAGTCTTCTACCCCGGACACTTTACGACATATAGAAACTTTCCTCCTCATCATCATAAATGAACTGTTGCATGATCTTAGATTGGGAGTGCGTGACGAATGTAGAAAACAATGAACGACTTCGTCTTCTTCCAGCAACTCCATCAACAAACGTTGAGCAGTGAATCAAAGGTAGTGGTTTGAGTTGAATTTGTTCATGTTCTACGTCATTCATTTTTTTAATATGTTATGCTGATTGATATAAACATAACGTGGAGGGCTCGGACCACACAAACATGTACCGAACATCCCCATTCGTTTTATCCTCATTTGTTGATGACTGCGGCGGGGCATTGGCACTACCGGAAGAGTGGACAGCGGTGGAGCAACGACGGCCGGCAACAGGCCGGCCGCGAAGAAAACCAGCGGTGTAAGGCCACCAGGTTTCCAAAAGGGCGCAACACCACTGTGCCACATGGAAAAAAGCCATGTCCAGGGTGGGCTGTGTCGGAAAGGGCATGGTGCCATTACGCTACGTGGAGGAGAAGAATCATGGTGTAGTCATATCGAGGTGGAGGAGACGGGATGGACAGGGTTGTGCCAGCAGCCGGCGTAGCGGAATGGATGACTGCTCGCCCAGCCGGGAGAAGTAGGATCCCACTATGTCCCATGTGAGCTGGACCGACGCCACCTGATGCCAGTTTGGTTCGACCCAAATGGTTCAACCGTTTGGGATTCCAGGGGGCGCACGTCGCCCCCTAGACACGAATAGGGCATGCCTCATAGGGCGCCGCTAGCCCCTGGCCATCCATGCCACGTGGGCTGCCATCTGGCCACACGGGCTACCAGCAGGCCATGGGGGATACCACCCAGGCCACACGGGCCATCGGGTGGTCCCCTCGGGTTGGGTTGCTCTCGTGTCGGGCCTCCCCCATGCCAGGCCACCCCTAGGGTCGGGCCGACCCCTAGGTCCAGGCCACTCCCTGGCTGGGCCTCTCTCCGGTCGGGCTGCCCCCTCAGGCCATGTAGGACCGACGGACCGGGTCGGACCCCAGTCCGAACTCGTTTGACCTGAATACACCCTTTTCACCCATATCATGGGCTAGAGATGTCTGAAAAACAAAATATCAGGGGAAAAAAATCATAGAGTGATACGGGTCTTTCGGAATACCCCATTTGTGGTTTGAAAATAGTTTTGGTACTGTCAGGTTTGGTTAAACCTAAATCTAACCGGGCCCATAGAATAGAAATGCCCATAACTCACATACTGAGGGTCCGATTGACGCACCTTCTGTTACGTTGATACCTCTACGATGAGGCAGACCTATGAGATACATCTACATTAGACTTCCTGATAGTTAGATAATCAACTTGTAACTCGTGGTGCAGGTCCTTCCACAGATGAGAGAGCGAAGTACGAAGACCTAGTAGATGGTTGAGACCTGACGATTGCTGACTTTTCGAATTAGAGTGTTTCAACTAATCCATTGGGGAGTGCCTTCGTGTGACACATATAACCCACAGTGGGGATTGCCTCTGTGTGATGTAGTAGACCCATAGTACTCAACAGGAGGATTACCTCAGTAGGCTACAAGGGGGAGCGACTCTGTGTGAGCGCGATAGACCCACAGTGGTGATCACCTCTGTGTGACATAGCAGACCCATGATACTCGACAGGAGGAGAACCACAACAGTCTAGGAAGGTGGGAAGCACCTCCGTGTGATGTGGTAGACCCACTGCACTAGATAGTGGAGGAGTACACAATTATCCGATGTTCCGACAGTGTGACGGGGGTTGTTACTTGACATTACCCCCTAAAATAAAGTCCTGGTTTGAGCTGAGTCAATGTCTTTTTTGTTTACCACACGATTGGTATGGGTTTATTAGATAGCATAGTTATATCTATGGACATATATCTAAGTAATTTTTATCCGTTGATTCCATACTTTTTGGTTTATACTTTTTGGATTTTGTGAGACCTTGTGGGTCTCAGGGTCCCTACTGAGTATCGTTATACTCAACCCCTGCACAGGTTATGCCTGCACCTCGTTGTGTTGATTGCAGACGACGGACAACACTGACTGAGGTAGAGAGTAGTAGGACTCGATGGTACCCAGAGTTGGACCCTACGACAAATCGGTACACGGAGGAGACTGCCGGAAGAGAGTGCTGAGGAGGCCATCTGTACCTACCCTTTAGGTAGGAACCCCAGAGTACGACCTAGTAGCTACTTTAATTTTCATTATTTGTACTTGATTTTAGTTGAACTTATACTTTCCTATTGGTTTTGTATTTCTGGCCCCTTTTACTTTCTATCACATCCTTTGTATATAACTTTACTTCCAGTTGTGTACTCTGATGTGTTTGTTTACTGTTATAAAGAAATGTCTTCCCATTTTAGGGATTTACGCCATTGCTACTAGTCTCTAGCCCTTGTGCTATAGAATTCGGGCTTGGGGTTGTTACGATATGGGCCCTGGGGGATAGGTTGTGACAAATTGGTCTCAGATGAGTCAGTTCTACTGCAGAACATAGGACTCAGATCATTATTTTCTATGAAGCAATAGTATTAAGGGTACTAAGTGTGATTTTACATTCATGGAGTACAGTGTTGGTGAGAGAGGCCAACGTATCCATACACCAAGACCCTGAATAAGGATTTCTATCATAGTGTAGGAAAACACTGATTGTGTTCGTGTCTTTAAAAGTTTTCCTAAGTCAGCTCAACTAGGTCAGCTCAACAGGTATAATATTTTGACCATGTCACATATATTTCATTTAGGTTGCCTCCCCACAGAACCTCGAGATTCATATGCTCTAATATCCCACCGAGCAACGAGTCCTCGGTTCATGGCCCTTTACCAGTGTAGGAATCGGGAGTACCACATTTTGGTGGGCCAACGATGCCACCAGCCACAACAGTAGACGATGCACGCTTCTTGATCGTGTGGCATGAATTATAACGCCAAAGGCCACCTAGGTTATAGGGAAAGATGGACCCACATGCGGCTAAGGATTGGCTGGAGGTTGTGGTGAGAGTCTTCAGGCATGTAGGGACACCAGTAGACTTCATGGTGATCCTTACTGCCAACATCCTTTAGGCAGTAGTAGGAAGATGGGGGAGCTTGATTCTCCAGGTGCATGACGAGGCAACGCTTCTATGGTCAGACTTCGAGAGCCTGTTCCAGGTAGAGATTGTCCCAGCCACCCTTTGTGCTATGCAGATACCGGAGCTTCTACATATTCCACAGGGTATCATGACAATAGCTCATTACTCAGTGAGCTTCACCAACCTCTCGCGCTACTCCACTGATATAGTACGAGACCCATTCTTTAGGGATCAAACTTTCGAGGAGGGGCTTAGGAGATAGATCAAGGCATCGCTGATCTCCCTCAGCTTCCCGACGTAGGTGTGGGTGTTCAAGAGACCCCTCCTAGTAGGGGGTTTTCCTTCTGAGTAGTCACCCGCAGCGAGACCCACTACTAGTCGACACACAGCTTAGTCTTCTGTAGTTGGCAGTAGACAGATGATGCAGAATTCCAAGAGGACCAGACCCATGGGTGGATGACCATAGGACTCAGGATCAGTTCTTTGGGGAACCTGGGGTAGTGACTCACCATCCAAGAGCATGCAATGTTACTCATACGGTTGGAAGGGTCACTTGGCTCACGACTGTCCGACCCACTATTTAGATGATCAGAAGACAGGTGAGGGACCTCCCAGGCAGAGGTAGATGTTCAATCTAGGCGGTCTGCAGGGAGTAGGCGGACTTGGAAGAGGATCTAGTCATTCAGTTGGTGGTGGATGATGTTACAAGGTGCTACCTCCACCACCACCAGAAGGTCAGCCATGACTGGGGAGAAGGTGGACATGAGAGAGCTCAACTTCAGGCAGCTAAGGCATACGACCATGGTGCTCCAAAGATGGTTCATGGTAATATCTGTGTCTAATCCACCTTATCTACCATTTTTATAGACACATGTGTCATTCACTCTTTCATTGACACTTCCCTCGTTCAGGGCTAGGAGATTCTAACAGGGTTGATGGCTCGATCCATATGGATAGAGACTTCTATAGGAGTAGAATCAGTGATTACACACTAGTGCTAGTCGTGGGAGATTACTCTAGGATTTGAGTGATTCGGCTGCGATCTCCCTGTATTGGCGTCGAGGCCTTACGATGTCATTTTGGGTATGGACCGGTAATCTACAGTCCATGTTCAGATTGATAGTATGAGGTGAAAAGTGTGGTGTGTCCGCACGGATGGGACCTGTTTTACCTTCAACAGTGTGAAAGAAGCCCTTCCAGCACATGATGGACTTACTCGGAAGAGGGTGTAGCTGATCACTCACCAGTCGTATTGCCTTACCCTCAGAGCAGTCGATGTGGAGAGTCTTACATATCCTATAGTGGTGGACCAGTACACGGATGTTTTATCGGGAAATGTTCTAGGACTACCTCCTCGTAGAGAGGTGGACTTCTACATTGACCTATACCCCGGGACAGCACCGATATCTGCTCTAGTATATCAGATGGCTCCCACTGAGCTTCGTGTGCTTCAGGTATAGCTAGAGTACTTGCAGGGAATGCTATTCATCTGTCCCAATGTTTTTCTCTGGATAGCCCCGATTCGGCTCGCCAAGAAGGCAGATGGGAGCTTTAGGCTTTGTGTTGACTATCATCTCCTGAAATAGGTGACTATAAAGAACAAGTACCCACTCCGAAGGATTGACAAACTCTTTGAGCGGCTGAAGGGAGAACAATGGTTCTAGAAAATAGACCTCAGATCAGGCTATCACCAGCTCAGAGTTCTAGATGAGGATGTGCAGAAGACGTCCATCAGGTGTCGGTACGACCACTACGAGTTCTTGGTTATGCCCTTCGGTGTAACCAACGCTCCGGAAGTGTTCACGAGTCTCATGAATATGATCTTCTAGCCATAATTTGATCGCTTTGTTTTAGTCTTTATTGACGAAATATTGATCTAGTAAATTACTAAGGAGACACAATCCTACCATTTACAGTTATTATTGGACACACTCTGAGAGCACCAACATTATGGTAAGCCCTCAAAGTTCCGGTTTTGGATTCAAGAGGTTCACTTCATGGGACATGTCATCTTGGAGGCTGTTGTTGCAGTGGATCCAGCGAAGATCGAGGTGATACTTGCTTGGGAGCTACCAAGGAGTGTGACGGAAGTACGAAGTTTCTTGGGTTTGGATGGATACTACCAGAGGTTCATTCTAGACTTCTCCATAGTAGCAGAACCACTATCTGCATTGATAAAGAAGGGTAAACCCTTCATGTTGTTAGAGAGGTGCCATCAGAGCTTTTAGAACCTGAGGCAGAGGCTGACTAGTGCCCCCCATCATGAGGCTTTTAGAATAGGGTGTAGTGTAAATAGTTTTCTAAGACTTATCAGTGACCGGACTCAAGTGTGTACTGATGCAGGAGAGAGCTGTGACTGTGTATGGTTCATGGAAGATGCGACTGCATGAGCAGAACTACACTACTCATGACATTGAGTTTTCAAAAGTGGTCTTTGCCTTAATGATGTGGTGGAACTATCTGATTTGTGAATGTTTTATCGTGTACTCTGATCAGATGAGTCTCAGGTATATCTTCTCTTAGATGGACCTGAACCTGAGACAGCGGTGATCACTCGAGTTCCTCCAGGACTATGACTTCAAGAGAATCTATACTCCTAGGATGAGGAACGTTGTAGCAGATGGTCTCAGTAAGAGGACTCGTATACAACCACTGGGAGAGGCGATAAAGCAGCTGACTTCTTTATAGATATCCTTTGTAGATCGGGATGGAGTACCCTATCTACAGTCTCTTAAAGTCACTCATTTACATCTTCAATGAGTCAGGGAGGCATAGCGTGGGGACACTAACGACGAGATGAAACATGCTCATATATCCATAGGGCAGGCACCTAATAGATTTTATGAAGGTGGGGAGCATGTCATCCTTTTTAGAGGAGGTACCTTGGTAGCAGTTTCACTTTAAGAGGAAGTGTTGAGGGAGTCCCACACATCTCCTATAACGGTACATCCATGAGTGGCGAAGATGTACCAAGACCTTGAATGACAACACAAGTGGCCAGATATGAAGAAGGTAGTAGAAGAGTTCAACACACGGTGCCTCACTTGTCAGTAGGTGAGGGTAGACCACAAGGTACTGACATGATTTTTTCATCCCTTGTAGGACCTAGAGTGGAATTGGGATTGGATATCCATGGACTTCATGATAGGTCATCTATGTAAATCCAGGGGTCATGATTTGATTTGGGTGATCGTTGACTGACTCACCAAGTCGGCCCACTTATTATCGATCAGAGAGTAGGGCTCAGTAGAGAGATTGGGATGCCTATATGTGTAGGTGATTTTACGTTTATATAGAGTATCTTATTCTATTGTCTCTGACTGTGACACGCGGTTTACTTCTCTGATATGGAAGGGGTTTCAGGAGGCTTTCGGGATGAAACTTCACTTCAGCACTACCTTCCATCTGCAGATGGATGGTCAAAATGAGCGGACCATTCAGACCCTCAAGGTCATGCTCCATGCTTGTGTCCTAGAATTTGGTCGCATTTCGGAGGATCACTTACCATTGGTAGAGTTTTCCTAAAACAACAGCTATAACTCCACCATCAGCATGGAACCCTTTGAGGCCTTGTATGGTCGACCACGAAGATCGCCACTATGCTGGATAAACCAATGGGATTCATCTTTATTAGGACTAGAGATGGTATGAGATACCATAGAGCAGGTGTAGAACATCCATCTACGGATGAATACTGCACAAAGAAGGACGAAGTCGTATGCTGATAAGAGATAGAGGCCTCTGGAGTTCTTAGAGGATGACGACCACGTCTTTCTACGGGTCTCTCCTTGATGAGGTCTACGGAGATTTTTCCGAGGCAGCAAGCTATCTCCATGATTCATTGGAACTTTCTTGGTTCTCAGTAGAGTAGGAAAGGTGGATTACTGCTTGGATCTTCCACCTCAGTTGCATTGGGTTCACGACGTCTTCCACATATCTCAGCTGAGGAGATACTATTACAACCCTTCCCACATCATCGACTATGGAGAGTTGGACATCGATGATGGGGATACTTTTATGTAGGTCCCAGTGGAGATTGAGGATCGACATGAGTAGGTCCTACGAGGATGGTTGATACCTCTGGTGCATGTTCCCTGGCAGAACGAGAACCTTTAAGAGAACACATGGTATCAGGATGCTCAGATGCGTGCTCAGTACCCTCATTTTTTCCCCTAGTTCGGATTTTAGGTTATTGGGAGGTAAATCCCTGAGGTGGGGAGAATTTAAAGACTCGGAATTCCATGGTAAATTGTTTTTTAAATACATTGAAATTTTACTATTTTGGGAAAATTTACGTCACTTTTTTCCAAGGCCCAGGGTGCCTGGAACAACTTTTTGATGTTTTTTTGGGTACGTTCAGTAAACGGACAACCAGGATTTTATAACATGAGAACTGGTGCTCAGAATTGAAATCTAAGGGCACAATTGAACTCGTAGAGCCGGTAATCAATTAAAAAACATTCCCCTCGATGGTAGTCAGTAGATAATGAATGTTAGTTTATGAGTTTTTATGTAAAAATTTAAATAAAAATAATGTGTTAGCGTATTTTTATTTTTGGTGGTTAAAACCTCCAAGAAGAGGTTAGAGGTGGGGGCCACCACGTCATAACCTCCCATGAGAGGTTATGGTGGTGGGGACCACCCGATGTTTAAACACCACTTGTCAAATTAAGGGGGTGGGGACCACCCGAGCATTAACCCCCTTGAACTCTCCATATTTAGGGGAAAACTCTTGAACATCCCTCATAAATTATTCCAACCACTCATGGATTAATTGGAGGAGACTATGTAATAAATCTTCTTTTTTGAATTACATTCCATGAATAAATTAATAGAAAAACTAATATTTTTATTTTTTTGGCATTCTCTTTTGGTGGAATGGAGGAAAAGGAGAGATAGGGAGACCCATTCTTCCAATGAAGAATGCAAGGAATTCCAGCGATGCTTCTTCTATGGTTTTCTACCATAGAAACTTTCTGACGTAGAGCAACTTTCCTCCTAATCGTCATTAACAAACTACCACATGAGCTTCAATTGGTAGTGTGTGAGGAACGTGGTGAAGAAAAAATGACTTCGTCTTCTTCCCGAAACTCCATGAACAAATGTCGAGCGGCGAATCAAAGGAAGGGGGTTAAGTTGATTTTGTTCATGTTCTACGTCGTTCAATTTTTTGAATATGTTATGTCGATTGATATCAATATAACGTGGAGGGTTCAGATAGCATGAACATGGCCCGAACCTCCCCCTTACTTTTCTCCTCCTTTGTTGATGACGATGGGAGGTCAATGGCAGCACCGGAAGAGTGGACCGTTGTGGAGAAAAAATGGCCCCAACTGGCCTACCGCAATGAAAACCAGGAGCACAAGGCAGTCAGGTCACCAAAATTGTGTGGCACCGCTCTGCCGCATGGATGAAAAGTCGTGGCTAGGGCAGGCCATGGCAGAAAGGGATCTATGTCATCACGTCGTGTGGAGAGGCAGAACCGTGTCACTATCACTCCACATTGGAGGAGTCGGGAAAGCCAGCATCGGGCCGGCTGCCGGCGGAGTGGAGCGGCTGGCCGCTCGGCCAGCCGGGAGAAGCGAGACCCAGGTGGGTCTCGCATGAGTTGGAACGGTGCCACATAGGGCTGTTTTGGTTCCACCCAAATGGTTCAACTATTCAATATTCTAGGGGGCATGTGCCTCCCCCTGAACGTGGCTTGGGGGGCCCTGCAGGGCACTACTGGCCGCTGGTCAGCCAGGGGACACGGGCCGCATGCTGGCCACACAGTCCACTAGAAGGCCACATAGTCAACCATCTAGGCCACGCAGGCCACCGTGCCCACCCTTGGTCCAGGCCCCGCTCGAGCCGGGTCACCCTCAGGTCGGGTCAGACCCCAGTTCGAACCCATTTGACCCGAATACATCCTTTTTTCCTATAGCTTGGGCTACGGATGTCCAAACAATGAACTGTCTATGATGAAAAAAAATCTTAGAGCAAGGCAATTATTTTGGAATATTGCATTTAATGTTTGGACATTGTTTGGGTACAGTCAGGTTGGGTTAAACCTAAATCCGACCAGGCCCCTGCAACGAAAATGCCAATAACTCACAGATAAGGTGTCTGATTGATGTGTCGTCTGTTGAATTGAGACCCCTACGACGAGGTGAACATTTTAGATACTTATAATTTATAATATGTGATATTTATAGTGTCTACCTATAATTCATGGAGCGTATCCTCCCAGAGATGAGTGAGCGGAGTACAGAGTCCTAGTAGATGGCTGAGTCCTGACAACTGCTGACCTTTTGACTCAGAGTGTTTCAACTTGTCCAGTGGAAAGCACCTCTGTGTGACGTGGCAGACCCACAGTGGGGAGCACCTCTGTGTGATGCAGTATATCCATGGTACTCGACATGAGATGTACCTCAGCAGGCTATGAGGAGAAGCACCTCTTTGTTAGTGCGGTAGACCCATAGTGGGGAGCGCCTCTGTGTGACGTAGCAGACCCACAGTACTAGACATGAGGTGTACCACAGTAGGCCTGGAAGGTGGGAAGTGCCTTTATGTGATGCGGTATTCCCACTGTACTCGATAGAGGAGTTATACACCATTAGTCATGGTTCTGATAGTGTAACGGTGGTTCTTACTTGATACTACCCCTAGAATAAAATCCTTGTTTGAGCTGAGCCAATGAATTTTTTTTCCTCGTGATTGAGATAGGTAACTAGATAACATAGGTATATGTGTGGGGATATACCTATATAATGGTTATCAGTTGATTTCATACTTTTTGGTTTATCCTTTTTGGATTTTGAGAGTCCTTGAGGGTCTCAGGTCCCTACTGAGTATCGTTATACACAGACCTACACGGGCTATGCCCGCACCTCGTTGTGTTGATTGCAGACAACATACAAGACTAACTGAGGTAGAGAGTAGCTGAATTGGACAATACCGGGTGATGGACACTACAATAAATCTTTACATGGAGGAGACTGATGGACGGGAGTGCTGAGGAGGCCATCTGTACCTTCCCTTCAGGTAGGATTCCCCAGGACGACCCAATAGCTTCTTTACTTTTCTTCACTTGTACATTCTTTCAGTTGTACTTGTATTTTCCTGTTGGTCTTGTATTTCTGGCCCCTTTTACATTCCAGAACTTCTTTTGCATATAGTTTTAATTAGTGTTTTGCTTCATATAGTGTACTCTGATGTGTTATTTTACAGTTTTAAAGGAAATGACTTCCCATTTTAGGGATTTATGCCTTTGTTTCTAGCATATAGCACCTGGCCTATTGAATGTGGGCTTGGGGTAGTCACAATACGGCCCCGGGGGGACATGTTGTGACATTCTTTGGTGTAGATGTGTATTACCACAATTCTATGAAGGATTTCTAAAATATCTAATATCCTTGGAATACTATGACATTAAAAACGTTAAATTTTATTTCGTATTTTGTATATGACACTTACATTGATATTTTTAAGCATCATTTGAATCTAAATGTTATGATGCATCTTTTTGATTATGGGAAAAACTATCTTCTCTTCTATGATGCATCGGGTTCAGGATTGGTATGCATCATTATTTAGGGTGATCAGGTAGTATATTATTAATATATTCCTCTTTGATATCATGAGAATAATTATCCCACACATAATCTCCAAGTATTAGTTTTGATTCACTCATTGGATATGGTGTGACATTACCTCTTAAATGAATGTTTTACCATATACTCCGACCATAATATTTTGAGTTGTATCATCAATCAATATGATTTGATTCATTCATTATAGGCGACAAAATTGTACCTAATGGTTTTAAAATTTTAAATTTTTACACCAATTGTAAGGGTAATTATATAATAACTCATTTTACCAAGAAACATCAATACATGGTATTTATATAATTCTATATGAAATGTATTGTGATTTCTCCCTCTACTAGTATGAATTTGGGATTTAAATAAGATGAGAACAATAAAATTCTACATATTTTCTTATTTATTTCCTCACCTATCAAGATGATTAACTGAGAATAGATATATGAGTATGCGCTTTGAGTCATTATGTATTCATTATATGTTTAATATATCTTCATTGACATGTAACTCTCTTATAAAGGTATTTTATTATATAAGAATTGGTTTTTTATTCTATTACCTACGAGGAACAATATGATAGTATATTATAATCATTCTTAGTGGGTGGAGCACAGTGGAATATTGAAAATGTTTTATGATATCATATGAGGATTTTTTTAGGTATTAGAAGATACATTAGTAACATTGTTTCTCATTGTTATACAAGTCATGAGATTAAATTCTTGAACCAGAAGCCGTAATTAATTCCTCAATGGCTTCATCTGTCATCCAGAAAGAGGGATAAATGATTTTATAATTTTTAGTTGATTTTCCATAATGAAAATAATAAAATAATGTAATATGTGGTTTTATTAAATTATTGATAAAATCTTTTCACATTATTTCTATTTAGGATACTACCGATTTTTTGGACCTGTGAAATCTGTATGTAGAGGATAACATCAGATTGCATTTAATTCCCTCTAACATTGGTCATGAATAATATCTATTGACTATACATTATTTTTATGAGTCATGTAGAATCATATAGTATCCTAGTATATGACTATATAAATATATCTTTATTAGATTGATGGTTAGAAATAACGAGCTATACATATTTTTGAGGACATGCTATGTTATTGCATTATACAATTTGTAGAGGCATGTGATTGTAATTTGGAGAAGGTCTTGTTATCATATAATAATCGATATCATCATCCATAAATATAAATCCTTTTAATTCCATTTAAAACCATCCTTATTGATCTCAACATTTATGGTCATCTATTGGTTATACATCCCCTGTTGGACCATGTTTGGTCCTAGACAATACGAAAAATATTTTGTTGATTTTTTAAACAATGGTTAATAAATAATACTATTATAAGACTAATGATTATAATTACCTACAAATTTATTATTTCTCAATTGGAAACCAAGAGTTTTTTTAATTTTAAAATAATTTATTTCACAAATATCTTAGAAAACATTTAATGATTGCATCGACATACATGGGATCATTTGTGTGTACTGATTAGATCAATAAGGTTTCTTTTCATTAATAATTGAGACCTTAGATAGAACCTATCTATAATATATATACTGTTTCTCCTCTCATAAATTATCTCTCTAACCCATAAAAGTTTTTCAGTTATAAGGTCTTTTATGTGGATGTAGATTAATACATGGTCATGTATCCTATTTGGATTGTTCACTCTAAGACAATGATTCATCAATGAAGTCATATAATACATTTTTATTAGATTTTGAAACAATTTTCTGATTTACATGACACATAGGATCATGTGTGTTTAATGAGAGAGTTGTGTCTTCATATACATTATATTAGACATATTTATATGGTTTAGGGGGATAGAAATTATTTATTTTTGAGAGATTTTCCCATTCAATTATAAAAATTTAGTTACAAACTGTGTTATATTATTGGTACCATATGGTCACTTATTAATATGTTATAATAATAATTTTTTACATGGTTGTAGTGGTTTATTATTTCTGAATTAACTCAACTTAGAATATTTAATGGGGTTTGTTAGAGGGTCATTTACTTAGTTGGAGGGTGCATTATTTGTCCAAGACATTTATCATGAGGGTGGGAATGGACTTGTTATTATAAAAGCTAAATAAGGCCTACTAGACAACTTTTGATGTCAATAGACGTGATAGAATGAGGCTAACATTTGGTGATCTAATAAGAAATCCACCAGCCCCCTCAGGAGAGTGGTCAGTGGGAAAAATAATTTACCAATCCCAATGAAGAGTCTGTCTAATCCCATCAAACATCCAGTGGAACATCAAATGGCCCTGATGTTCAACCCAGTTTCTCAAACTAGATGGTGGAGGGTATTTGTTATCTATTGATGCCTAATAATCATCAATAACCATGGTAATATAATCTATACACTTTCATTTTCATTGTTTTAATTCATATCATTCTTCACAAATTTTCATTCTACCAAAAACACTTTGGAGGCTCTCTAATGCTGATTTTAGCTCTCACATATTTGATTATTCAATGACCGATTCCCTAGTTAATGTGTCTAAACTCTTTTGACAAATTATTACTTATTAGATTGTTAATTATACATTATTATTCTCTCTCCATCACAGATAGTGACAGATCCACATGTCAATAATGGATCTAGATCATAATGGGATTGATTGTACTTCTAGAATACTTTATTAATCTTCCAATACCTAAAAAACTTATTAGTGGATATCATGTTGGAGTTCATTAATATTTATTTAGGTATGTATGTTCATAATTTAGTATCTGACAATTGAAACCATAGATTCTTGTTTACATTAAAATAGGTTTTTGATTTTTTAATAAATCATGAAATGATTCTCTTGACAGCTGATGTGATGTTTCATGGGTGTGTGATGAAATCCAGTAACAAATGATTTCATTTTTTTGATTATTTCATTAAAATTATAATGATTTTAAGAATATGATGAATAGATAAATTTTAATTACATAAAAATGAATGACTTGTTTTTATGTTTTATGCAATATGATTCGAAATGAAAAGAAATAGTTTTTTATTAAGGCAATTAATCTTGGATTTAAAAATTAATTGAAAATTTTGAAACATGAACATGGGGGATACTGACATGAATATTTGAAATGATTGTGATTGATTTAAATAAATGATATCTCAATGTATTATTGATTATCATGAAGAATATGGGATACTAGGTAGTTGAGTGGAAGGATATTCATGAATGGTAAACATATATATAACAATGATGGGTTGATGAAAACGAAACAAAACTCTCTTGATGGTAGAAAGGTCATTATATGGGATTCTCTCTTATTCCTCATAGGATTATGATATTAGGAGTGTGATCACACTAAAATGAATATTCCAAAAAGTTCCTGTAGAATATTTTAATCATGATTACCATCCTTGATTATTTTTAACATACTAATATGATTAAAAATTATTAAAAATCATATTTAATTATTATAATGATTTACCAATATTTTATTGACGAAATAATAATTTATACCTATTATATAAAATATGGTGGTATATTCCTAATTCAATATGATTTTATATTAAAACCTATATTATAATAACCATTTTAATGCTTTTTAATGAAATTATATATATAAAATATGAAAATGATTAGATTCCATTTTCACATTAAAGATGATAAAAGTGGTTTTATGTTTTATAAAATTCTTATTAAATAATTTATTTGAGTGTAAGGGGATTTGATTCTCACGCACTACCATTTCCATCATGAATTTGAGGATTTTAGTATTACAAAACCTATAAAAGGTTAGTATATACCCAAAGTTTGTAGGTGTACCTGATTAACATGACATGTGATGTTTATAATTATTGGTGGAACATGTGATAAAATTATTATGTAGGGATATTGTGAAAATTTTGTGATTATTTTATATATTTATATTTAATGAAATTCAATTTTGACACTTATATATGAAGTGGCTTCTTAACGTTTTTTATTAAGGATTTTTTGTTATAATACCAATTTTTTTATATATCAACTTTTTTTTTGTAAATCAGTTACTATTTGTCTAAAATAATTTCATATTTTTTGAAACTGATGGTAATGCACTAATGAAAAGATAGTGGGGATCTAGATCACCAATCATGTTATGTTAGAAATAAATTGGGTACCATTTATGGCCATTATGAAGGTGAGTTTTTTAAATTAAATTTCAAAGTAATTAATTATCATTAATACCATGTTTTTGGAAATATAGTCTCATATTACATAAATGAATGATTTTTTGAAAAATTATTTTCTAAATAATGAATGATAATATTTTTCATTACAAGTAATCTAATTTAATTTAATTTAAATTAAAAATAGGCCTCATAAAATATATATATTTAATAATTTATTTACTCTAATTTAATCACTCAAATTTTCACTCTAGGTATTAATGGCCATAATGGAAAAATAAATATTTTATCTAATTTTCATATATATTTCATTTAAATTTGATATTTCTTTTTGGGTAATATATCAAAAAAATTTGGATCATTTTATGTTATAATATATAAAAATCTTGAAGTGTTACATTTTCAATGTAATGAAAATATCATTTATAAATGTAATTCCCTTTATGACTTAATTAAATGTGTTATTGTATGATATTGATATAGAAATAACATGAAATTATTTGGTTCTATTATATTCTATCATATTTAAAATACAATTATGAATCGATACCCTTGACAAAATAACTATTGAACAAGGATCACATGAATATTATAAATATATAGTTTAAAAAGAAAATTGATAGAGTAAATGGAACTGATGGACTCATCTAGTTAGATTGTATTATATGAATCCCATTTATCAAATCTTACCTGGGTTATAGAATTTATAGGATATATCCACGAGCAATCCCAATCTATGATCCAAAAACTTAAGAATGATTGAAACTATTTAGGGGAGAAGTTCAATATCATCGAGATCATGGCCCAAACCATTTTCCAAACCACCCCATGAAAGTTTCATTATAACGCACCTTTCACTTCTGAAATATGAAGGTGTATTAATGGGATATGTATCAAAACACTAATAAATTGAATATTTATATTTTCGTGAATATAATATGTGTTATATATACTTATAATTTATAAATAATTATTATTTTTACACAATAATGTATAATTGTAAATTTAATATTAATATTTAATTAAGATCATAATTTTAATGAAATAATATATTTTTGAAATGTTTAATATTTTATTAAATTATTTTTTAAATATAAATGTGAATATTATTTACCTGATGTCGAATTTAATTTTTTAGGGGTTTGAAAACATCTATTGAAAAAAAACATAATTTCTCAATAAATGTTGATTCTATAATAAAAGTGAAAATTAATATATTTAAGAAATTATTTCAATTCAATTATAATTACTTTTTGGAATCATAATTATGAAATTATCCTGATTTGAATATTTCATTTTGTTCTGAAATTTTTTATTTTTTCTTGTAAAAATTAAATAACAATTAAATATATGATGTGTATTTTGAAAAAATAATGACCCATAAGTGATGTAATAGAAACTATAAATAAGATGACGGAAAAAATATATTTTTTCACTTTTGAATTGTGTTACCTTATAGTTATTTTATTATTTTTAAAAACCCATTATGTATCTTCAATATACATTAATATATTTTATTTCATTAATTAATATCATTAAGAATATGACTCACTTTTACATAAGAAATGATATTATATTGATACTTTCAGATCCTTTAATTTTAATATAATGAAAGCCTCTCCCATTTGTAAGTAATTATAGTAAAAAACCATGTGATAATCTATGGTTTGCGTAATTTTACTATTTAGAGTACAAAACCTATTTTTTGGAGATAGTAATGAATTCCCCCACTCATTTCATATATTATCTCACACAAGAATCAATTTAGCTTCATTATAAATTATATTATCTTGTTTTTAATCTTACCTTCACACTCTATATTCTTTCTTAGGTTCCCTCAAGCATTCAAGAAACTCTACCCAAGTATTTGGAGTTACACTCTCATAGTAACTGATATTCTCTTTCCCTCCATTATTCAAGATTCATCTTCTATCAATTCCCTTTTTAATTTAAATTATTTATGTTGTGGAATTTTTTTGGCCTGAAAAATAATTTCCATATGATTTGTAAATGATTATAGGCTCTATCCACACTCATTAATCCCTTTTATGAACATTTTGTTCCCCTGTTTTTCTACTGAATGTTCTCCACGAGATTCTATGACAAAACAATGTGCAGGGAGTACCAAAAACAAATTTCTATAAAGGGTATTAACCTTTATGGACTTATATTTATTTGATTGGGTACATAGATGTATTTATTGCATACTCCACTATCTTGGAGTAATATGTGAAGAAAAAGGATTCAATGATGAATAATCTATGTGGAACACTTATGAATGACAATAAAACGTATGTGAATGGTACACTTAGAATTATATATCTCTTCAATACAATATTTAATTTTTAGTTCCCTGATATGCCATGATTTTATATGGAGATAAAATGAGACTTTATTTTTCATTATACATCATGATAACATAGTATGTATCCTTGAAATATGTTTATGATGTAGTTTTTTAATTTTTTCTATATTTATTATGTTTGATTTTTCTTATCCTTTATATCATACCTCATTATTCATGTTTATGATTCTCAATTATTTTATCCCATGTTGATATAACTATTTTCTAAAATGTATTATATTTTTCTTGTTTGTCCATGTTTATTCCCTTATAGTAATTTATAACTCACCCTTTTATTATGTTTGTCCCCAGGTTGTCTCATGTATTTATAATAACTATAATTTTAAATATGTTTTCAATAAAGATTATTTATTTCCTATTTTAAATTTTTATGTAATGTATCTAATTCCCAACAACCCTATATTTCTTAATATTACGGGACCTATAATTGGTAGTCTTATCTAATAAATCATGATATATAGTTTAATAAATATCATTAATATTATAGTTTGTATGATTTAAATTTTTTAGATATTTTTGGTGTTATGATTATAAAAATCATGAGAATACCTTATGGTTAAATATAATTATTAGAGAAAATACCTATATTTTCGTATGTATCAAGTAATTGACTTTTCAATCAAATAAATCCATGTATTGATATTAAAGTTGATGTGAATCGACTACATATTTAGATAGTGGTACAACCGGAAAACAACATGTTGAGTTGGACTCAATCGAAGTCTTTTGTATGTCCATGGGCCATGTTGCACACCTAGTTTCACAAACTCGGATGATATGCATTACTAAATTCATTATAAAATTACAAACCATTTTTTGGAACATATAATTTCCATGATATTATATATTAATAAATTTATCATTTATAACATAGATTAAATCCATGATATTTATAATTCATGGAAATAAATGTAATTTATATGTTACCCCTATAATTTCATTGAATTTCCATTTATTTTCAAATTGTGTCAAAATATTCATCCCTAATTTTTCTATACTTAAATCCAATGGATGGAAATATAAGGAATCAGGTAAAAACCCAATGTAAAAGAATATGTGATGACTATGCCAATGATATTTCTAACCAGATAAGCGTAGAAATAATAAAATTTATGATCATAATATCTAATATTACTCAGTTTATGATTAGAAATGTGGATCAAGAGAAGAATCCAAATCCACTTATGAGTGAAAAATCTGTAATCAAAATCATTATGAAATAAAGACCTCTAAAATTCAATGTATTATATGGCCATTGAATTGGAGAACAATGGATCAACTACATTGAGATGATCTCCCCCATCCTTCAATAATCTAGGAAATAGAAGGTTATATTGGATATTTATCACAGAGAGGGAAAAACTAATCATTGGTGGGCATTGATCAAGAATATGGATCCAAAGGTAGAGATTGAATACATAGAGTGGAATGAAATTAAATAAAATGTTTTTCAAATAATATTTTCCTCACAATTTTCTACATAAAATGGATAGGGTTTTAACTTCCATCATGAATTAATGATGAAGAATTTATTATGGGTATGATTAAAAATTTATAGGACCCACTTTATATGCCTCCTAATTTGTCATTACACCAAATTCAAGGTTGACTACATATTTGTGGGACAAAACATATTCAATGAATATCTATAAAGATCTGAGACATTAATATAAATAAATAAATTGTATGATTCCCCTCTATTTTGAAATAGATATCAATGAGTCTCAATGATATCAAGGGGATAACAAGTAGAAAGTGGAGTTAAAATGTAGTGATTTGATAGATAAATCTAATGGTGCATAAGAATTTCAACATACCATTCATCCAATGTGTGAAAAGAAACCTATATATTTTCAATGGGGGAATTTAAATGTAACAGTTGTGGGAAGGAAGGAAACTTATTTAGAAATTTTTTACTAGATAAATCCACAATTTCCAGGGAGGAACAAAAAGATCCAGTCAATTTTACCTCCCTGACCATAGAAGCCTAGAGTCAGTGAATTATTTTAATACACTGGGATGATACAAGGAATCATGTCCAGAGGACTCACTAGTTTAGAAATCTTGGAAAATTGATTAAATATATGTTCACTACATTAAAATTTCTAAAATAGAAAAGAACATAAACAATCCATTGAAAATTATATTGTTACCCTAGTTTAAATTTGAATATCAATCATAATATAGTTATTGGCATCCTAGGAAGATAAAAAATAATAAAGGAATGAGCTCATATTCTGAGTGAATCTAAATAACTCAAAGGTGGCTATAAAATTTTAAAGAAATATGTATAATAAAAACACCATCCTTTTTAACATAAATATGAACCTAAAATGTCAAAAATAAATCAAACATTACCATATGAACATGAGCACGGATATTCTAATACTCTAATAATCACATGTAATAACTAATTTCATAACAATAGAATGCATAATACCAGACATAATAAATAATACAACAATTACTTGTTCAAAGACCATTCACAAATATTCATTAGAGGCCTTGTTTCAAGACACATGTTTTTCACGTGAGACCTACTGATGAATCTCAAGGCTATAAAGGTCCCCTCCCGTCACTAACTACGTCAAATGTATTCCTCATTTAAAAATGGTGAAACATAAACATTCATATCAAAAATATCTTATAAAAATGTCAATAATTTATATATAAACTTTCAATTATAAAAAATATCACATCCATAATCAAACATATCATAACTCATTAAATACAATATAGATGATTTTATTATAATAAATCAACCTCAATCAAGAATAATATCTAGTAAAAGATGATGACATAGTTGAAAATGATCAATAAATCTATTGGAGAGAAATATACCATTTTCTTGAAATCATTTAAAATTCAAAAAATTTGTAATGGAAGACTTTTCAAATATATTATTGAATCGATGTGTCATATACCACTATGAAACATTATGAAGGAAGTAACATTTCAAAAAATTCATGTCCATATAATAAATCATTAAAAACATTTTGAAAACATGGATATTAATGGGAATTATTTTGAAGAATAAATATTTAAAACATTTAAAATTATGTTTAGGTTAAAATGTCACATAAAAAGAACCCATTTGAAAAATATTTTATGATACATGGACATAAGTGAAAAATATATCTGTGTAAATACCTACACATAAACAATCTAACCCAGTAATGAGATTGAGAAATTAACCCTTACATTGTACGTTCCTTTATTCGAGGGTATGTTTATCATCTTATATAATGACCATTGTAGGTTATTAAATTATACCAAAACCAGAAAAACATTCATATTTATAATATAATATATGATTCAATTATGACTTTATAGTACCCATATAAAAATAATTTCCATGTTAAAGTAAAATATTGGGTAGTGATATCATTCTTTATCATGTGTGTTTTAACTTTTTATTCTTGATTTTATCACCTAGATCATGATTTAAATACTTCCGGTATATAAAAATTTATCTATACATAAAATATATTCAGAATATAATTATTTATAACAGATAGATATAAGAAATTGAAGCACCATTCATGGAGACGGTAGTCCGTATGTATGCATGAACATTGTTTTTATTTTCCGGTATTATAATATTGAAGTATGTAAACAACATATATTTATTTAAATAAATATATATTATTCTACTATAAATATTATATAATATATATCATACCAAATAATATATTTTTTTATAAAAAATCATTAATGGTGATTGTTGAAGATAACTTTCATCGTGTCGTGGAGATGGTAATCTGTACGTATGAACAAGCGACAATATCATTCTATTAATGGTTAATTTTTTTAAAATTGGACGGTATATTATATATAAAATGTCCTTAAATTGTTATATTCTTTATTTAGATTAATTATACTCATTATTATAACCATCCAAATAATGTAGTGTTGAATAAAAAATTATACCACGACGTGGAGATGGTAAGTTGTCTGTACGCACGAATGATGACATTTCCATTCATAGGATGAATAGAATGATGAAAATTGTTGTACCATATACTTAATAGAATCTTAACATGTATAATGTACTCAATTTATTATTTTAGTATGGTAACAACAATTATATTGGATTTATAATAAGAAATTTACTTTGAATGTTGTGATAAAATAATTACCTCTTCTCCAGGTGCTTCCTTTTGATTTGAATAAAAGGGATCCTTAGGTTGGCTTTCTGATCAAGTTATGGCCTCTAGGTTGATGTGAGGTAATTGGGGAGGAGATTTGGTCTGGGTTTGTCCATTCCAAATTGATTTGGAGTTTTTTATTAAAAATCAATGGAGGTAAACTTTTATAAGAGAGGGGTGGGGAAATTTATGAAAAATGTTGAAATATTAATTTATTAAAAAATAATTTTCACTTTCTAATAGAACCAAAGAGATTTATATTGAGGAAAATATGAGTTTGGGTCAAAATATTCTCAAATATTATGTTTTAGACATGGTTATGTAATTATATTAACATTATCTTTTTAATTTAACCCTATGTTAAATATTTTATATCTTATAATGCCTTCTTGTATTTTTATACTAAAATGTTAATATTGATACAATAATAACCAAAAGAACCAAAATTGGATCATTTATTATAGTTTAGAACTATCCTAGTCATTAGTAATATCCATATATTTTTATGACATTTATATTATTTAATAATATTATATTTATTTTAAAATATCATTTATGTAACTTTTCTTACTATTTAATACTTTCTTTTTGTAAAAGTCCTAAATACAGGATCTCTACAAACAGAAAACCGTGAATGAATACTAACTTGTCATAGTCACATATAATATAAGCGTATGGAATCAATTTTTTAAATCACAATTATATCAATATTCATAATATTATTTATTTAAATAGTTCATTAATATGGTAATTAGTGCATCACCATTACGACCTAAATAAATTTCACTAATTAATACCAAATTTTATTAAATAAAATACCATGATGTAGGAAATATTTTTATATTTCTAATATATATTTATTGAAGAATTTACATTATGTATAACCCTATGTTAATGGTGGGTAATTTGTTAAAATTTTAATTTAACACATTTAAATCTTCTTTAAAACAAATATAATAAATTTCCTAATCTAACCAATGGGGATAAAATAGCATCTTATTTTTTCCCAAAATTTATTTTTGTCTAAAAAAATCTAATTTAATTAATACATGTTTTGGGAAAAATTTATATTATTATATCATTATTTTTTACCTTTAGTTACCATATTTACATTAAACCGTGGTAAATAAAATTCAAATGTTACTATTCACAAAAATTATTTTCATCATATTGAACCAAATTTGACATACTAATGAATATTTTTTTAAAGGATTTTATAAATTCAATTCATAGAAGTGGTAAAATTATAATTTATGCATATTTACAAATATGCCTAGATGGTGGGTAAAATGCGTTAAAAAATTCAATAAATTTTATATATCAAATCGTATTATATAATGACTCAATTGAATTACATTAGAAAAAACATGTATTCTATTTACATTTTAACATTATGATAAATTTTAAATAAAAATAATTGTTTAAATAAAAATATTGTGTTTGATGTACTCTATAGTATTTTTCACTATTCATCAAAAATTGTGTGTTTTGAGAAAAATACCAGAATCCACCCTAAGATAATTTTGATTATACAAATTCAAAAATGAATTTTATATTTCATAATTAAATTTTTTGGAGCATCTAAAATTAATTTTATTATTTTTCACCATAGGACATAAAAAGTTTTTCTTTTAAGAAAATAGTTTTCCTAAATATATATGTATTTTAACCAAAGATACACATTGCATTATAAATATGTTTTATTTGTGTGATAACATTATAAATAGAATTTGAAATTTATTTTTTACTATTAATATTAAAATATTTAATTGATAAATAAATATATCATTTAAATATTTATAATATTTATTTGTTGTTTTTTTAGAAGCACAATTTTGTGTATAACGCAAGACAAGACGATGTTGCATGAAATATAAACTATTAATTTAATTTAAGGAGAATTTTATTTAGGAAATCATCAGGTGTTACATTCTCCCCTTATTTAATAAATTTCATTCTTATAATTTTAAATTTTTCATCGAAAATAAAAGGTGAAAATAGAAAATAATTTTGTGGAAAACCCACATCAGAAATTGAATTAATAAAATTTAGACTTAATAAGAGGGAAAGGGAAATGAACAAGACCCCACCAAATTTTTATATCGAATAGAAGAACATTTGTTGTAATTATAGTCACATGATTGGTGAAAAATGTAAATTTTTATAAGGAGTGATTGAGGTAATCAATTAAAGTCATGTGAATAATAAATGGAAAATTGATGGCCTCAAAGCCATAAATCTATGTTGATTTAAAGTATCATCTGTTCAAATAAAAATAAGGTATTATGATTAAAAAATTTTGGATACTTTTTTAATAGGAGGGATTAATTTACTAACAATATAAAAAATCAAGAAAACATAATTGGTTTCATTACCTGTCAAAATCATAATCTCATCTTTTGGTTATGCTTTGATATATTTTCACTCCATCCACTACACGAGGAAATTAATGTTCAAAAATTATTTTTTTATTCCAAAATCACATTTGGTAAATCATATGGTCTATAAGTATTTCCTTAATTCCCTATATGATTACTGAAATCTAAAAGGATAGGTCAGATCTTCTAATAAATTATACTTTAACCTCAAAAGAATAAAAAATTTCAACTTATTCCATTCCAACCATTATTCTTATCCTAAATACTTGTGTATAAACTCACAATACAAACATATATATGGGAGGTAAACATTATAAAGATCATTCTTCCCAAATAATATCATGTGAATAATATCATTATGTATTATATTAAAACATGGTTACACCCTGAATTACTATAATACTTTTTCAATAAATTTATTCTCAATTTTTACTTCTAGATTACTAGATATCCTTATTAAATCCAAAAATGTAGTATAATCCAATAATGATGGAATAAACATACAATTAATTATTTCCATTATAGTCAATAATATCCAATATAATTTATCCAAAGAAATCATCACTTATTCCAAAGTCACTACCTCAATATTAGGACCATATTATGGTTTATCATTCCCTCAACCATGTATTTTTCAAAATGTTTAACTTGCTATTGTGTCATTTTTATTACTACCATAAAATATCAAATGCTCAATGAAATTGTTCTACAATACAGTGATAATTTATTTCCATAATTCATATAATGAGAGCATCATTGATAAAACACTCAGATGACACAATTCCTAGTCCAGAAACACAAATACGTTAATTAATACATGTCGACTATAATAACAACTTATTGATGACCATGATCAAATTGATTATTCTAAGATATATTTACTTGATTATAAGGACATTTATTTTCATAATTCCCCAATTCACTATAGTTGACAAACTTAATATTAGTCTTTTCATTATTCCATTTTCATTATTTTTCATGAGGACCCTTTTCTCCACACTTATAACAAAATCTCAATCCTTTCAAGAACTTCTCCAGGGTGATTATTTTTAAAGTTATAACATATGTTAAAATCCTTCTTTCTATGATAGCCTTTATCCATCATTCTCTCAACCATCCTCTTATTCTATGTCTTACCAACAAATCCTTAGGACTCATAGAATTATTTTCATTTCTTTCCGACACATGATAATATTTCCTCATTCTATCTGAATACATTGGAGACTATTTCCCTTCAATTTTTTGGATTCAGACCATGACAAATAGGATCATTCTAACTCTTTGGAAAATGTGCATTGGTGGAGTAGTCATTCCTTATACTATGAGACTTTTCTAAAAAATGTCATATGCTAGATTAGGCTATAAATCATGGTGTCTAATTATAAACTAGTGAAATACATATCATAAATTAAACAAATTCTTATATAATATAACAATAATAAAAATGAAATCTTTGTAGATATATTTAATCATAAATACATCATAATGGTTTTTAGTGAAAATGTGAATTATTCCAAGAATATCATCTGGGAGTGTCAAACATAGTGCGTAGTAAGGCCCGTTGTCATGTATCAGGTTAGACTAAATCATGATCTGAACACATTGTTGAAGTTTTCACCCCTAGGTACATATTTTATAGAACCAAATCAACTTTTAGTGTCCAATGAAGGACATATTTCTTGAAATATCCACACAATCCCTACTTTAACAAAATTATAGTGGGGGGGGTTATTCTATACTTATCATGAAATTCAATCACATGGTCGTAATCCATAATCAATTTTTTCTAAATCTAGTTACTAGGTTATTTCTAGACATTTTTTAATACCTACTATAACACCCTTACCCAATAATACTATATTCAGTGTATTATTTTAATACATTGGCATGACATAAGGAATCATATCTCTATGGATAGATCAATTTATCATTGTTGAAAAATATATTTCATACTTGAACATTACATTTCAATTTCTAACATAAAACACAACATAAAAAATCCTTTGTTAATTCCTTTATTCCCCTATCAAAACCCTTCATATCAATCATAGTACACTTCATTGTGTCCTGGGAAGATAAAAATAAGAAAGTGGTGAGTTCAGATACTCAGTAAGGATATATAATTCTGAAAAATATATAGACATTTTAGGAAAGATTTATAATAAAAATATCAGCCTTTTAAACATTAATATGAACATAATATGAAAAAGATAAATCAATCATTACCATATAAACATGCACAATGATATTTTATTAAAATAATTAAAACATGTAATAACTAATTTCATAATGATGGAATGGATAATTCCAAACATAATAACTATTATGTCATGGCTTTGTGAAAATACCATTCACAACTATTCTTTAGGGGACTTGTGCAAAGACACTATTATTTCTCATGAGACCTACTAATGCATTGAGGGGTTATAGCGATCCCTACCTGTCATATAATAATATCAATACATTCCTCATATAAAAACGGTGAAAAAGAACAATTCGTATTAAAACCATCATACATAATCTCAATAATTTAACTCTAACCATGAATGGAATAAAAAATTAACATCTATAGTCAAATATAACAAGACACATTAAATACAATATGGAATATTTTATTATAATAAATCAACCTCAACAAGAATTATATCTATCAAAGGATGTTGACATAGATACAAATGATCAGTGAAACACTTTGAGAGAAATATACCTTTTTCATGAAATCATTTAAAAGTCTCACAAATTATAAAGGAAGACTTTTAAAATTAATTTTTTGATCAATGTTTCCCATACCAAATTGAAAAATTTTAATGGAGATAACATTTTATAACATTCATGTGCATATAATTAATCTTTAAACCCATTTTGAAAACATGGACAATAATGAGAAATGTTTTGAATAATAAATATTTAAAACATTTTACATGATGATTTACTTAAAGAGCCCCTTAAAAAGAACCTATTTGATAAATATTTTATGAAACATTTACATGGAGTTTAATTATGTCACAGTAAATACATATACAAAAAAAATCTCAGATAATAATGAGATTGAAGAATTAAACCTTACCTTGTACATTCTATTAGTCAAAGGTATGTTTAACTTATTATATAATGACCATAATTTGATATTAAATTAATCTAGATCCATATTCAATGTTATGATATCATGTATGATTCATTTTTTTCTTTATACTACCCATTTAATAAAAACATCCTTGTTAACGTAACATTTCTGGTAATAAACACTCTCTTTATCATATGTGTTTTAACTTGTTTTTCTTGATCATATCACTTAGGTCGTGATTTAAATACATAATAAGTATAAAACATGATTTATATTTAATATATATTCTGAATATAAATATGTATAATCAAAATATATATGAAATGGAAACACCTTTCATGGAGATGGTAGTCCATACATATGCCCAAACATTTTTTTCTTTTCTTATCTTATAGTATTGAAGTAATTAAATGAAATATATTTATCTACATAAATATATTTTATTCTAGTATTATCATTATTTTATATATCTCATACTTACGAAATATATATATTTTTAATTTTTTTTTGAATTGTGATAGTTGAAGATGAATCTCATCACATCATGGAGATGGTAAGATGAATATATGTACGAGCGAAAATATAAATCTATTGATGGTGAAATAATGATTAATTTGATGGTATATTATATATACAGTATAATTACCACGTTATATTTATTATTTACATTAATTGTACTCATCATTATACCATCAAAATACTGTAGTATGGAATAAAAAACTACACCACGCCATTGAGATGGTAAGTCGTACAGACACACACATGGTGACTTTTTCATTCATAGGATGGATAGAGTAATGAATATTATTGTTCCATATTAATAATAAAATATTATAATGTAGAAGTTACTGGAATTATTATTTTATTATGGTAACAATAATCAAAGAGGAAGTATAAGAATAAAAGAACATTGAAAGGGGAGTCAAAATAATTACCTCTTCATTGAGTGTTTCTTTTTTATTTGAATAAAACAGATCCATAGATTTAATTTATTATCAAGGTAATGCCTCTAGGATTATGTGAGGGATGTTGGGAGAGATTTGGGCAGTGGTTGTTTGAGAAAATGGATTTAGAGGTGTTAATTAAAAATCAAGGGAGGTGCCCTTTTATAAGAAAGGTGATGGAACCTTTAGGAGAAATGTTGAAATATTAATTTATTATAAAAAAATATTCGGTTTCTAATAGCACAAAATTGATTTATTTCGAGGATAAGATGATTATGTGTCGAAATAGTCTCAAAAACAGGTTTTAGACTTGTTTAGGTCAACATATTAACCTTATATTATATAAATAACCCTTAATAAAATTGTTTACCTCTTCCCATGTCTTCTTGTATTTTTATACAAAAAGTTAATATATATACTATATATTTCCAAATGAACAAAAGGTGGATAATTTATATAATTTTAGCACTATAAAAGTTATTTGGATGAAATTTTTATTTTTTATGAAATTTATATTATTTAATAAAATATTATTCATTATACAATATCAGTTATGTCAATTTTGTTACTATTTAATACATGATTTTTGTAAAAGTCATAAAAACATTATTCCTTTGAAAAAATACATTGAATAAATCCAAAAAAGAAATAGTAACCTAGAAAATTTGTTGATGGAATCAAAGGTTGGAAATCCCATTTATTTTAATATTTATAATATCATTTATTTCAATAATTTATTAATAAGGTAACTACTCTATCATCATTGTTTAATAAATAAACATAAGAATTTAATGTCGAAAAATTATAAATAAAATACCACGAAGTCAGAAATGTTTTTATTTTTATAATGAGTATATATATATTATAATTTATATTATGTATATAATAATATTAAAAATGGTTTTGTTAATAAAACATGAATTTAACACTTTTAACTATTCTTTAAATAAAATATAATTAATGTCATAATCTATCCAAAGTGGATAAACCAATATCATATTTTTTCCCTCAAGGTTTATTTTGGTCGAAAAAAACTTATCTAATAGAATTAGGAAATGTTTTGGGGTAATTTCATAGTATTATAATAATATTTTTTACCTCTAGTTGCCTTATTTAAAAATAAATGTGGTAAATAAAACACAAAAGTTACTATTCAACAAAAATAGTTTTTGTCCTATTAAATCACATTTTACTTATTGATTAAAACAGTTTTTGAAAGATTTTTTAAAATTTATTCATAGAAGCCGTAAAATTACATTTTATGGATTTTTACAAATGTTCATTGAATGTGGGTAAAAGATGTTAAAGATTTCAATAAAATTTTATTTATCTAATCTTATTATAAAATAAATCAAATTAAATACAATGGACTAATATATATATATATATATTATAATTATTTAATTCAAGAAAAATTTTAAATAAACATTAGTATATAATCGAAAAAGATAGTTTTGATGTACTTCCCAGTATTTTTCACCATTATTAAAAAAATTCAATGTTTTCATAAAAATACCAAAAATTTAACCTAAAATAATTTTGATATTTTGAATTAAAAACGAAACATATTTTACCAATTTTTTTGGATTGTCTAAAATTAATTTTATTATTCTTCACAGAAGGACATAAAAAGTAGTTATTTTAAGAATATAGTTGTTCTAAATATAAAATTATTTTAAAAAAACTAATAAATTTCATTATAAATAAATTCTATTTATGTGAAAACATTATAAATAAAATTTAATTTTTTTATTATTTATAATAAAATATTTAATTGATAAATGAATATATTGTTTAATGAGTTTTAATACTAATAGGTGGTTTCGTATAAAGTCAATCTTGCATATAATGCTATCGAAGTTTCTATTACATGCAATATACACTATTAAAATACTTTAGATAGACAATGTATTATGAAATATTGGGGTGTTACTTCAACCCACATTGTGTTGTTCATTTATTGACATAAAACTAACCATGAATCTTTTCAAACCAATGAACATAGCCTATTATTTTCAGACACAACCAAAAACATCCAAGGAATCAAGGGACATATTTTGATATCACAAAGATTGAGGTGGATCCTGAAAATGAAGTGGTGATAGATATTCTATTAATTCATTCAAGAATATGAAATTTTGTTTTTTGATAATGGTTCTACACATTCATTTATATCCAAAATTCTTATTAGAACTACAAAATCAAAACAACAATGAATATAAGTAGATATTTTTTGAAAATAAAAAATTGAGATATTATTTTATCCCAATTATAAAACTTCTCCCCTATCAACATTTTTTAGCTAAACATAATATGAATCCTTTTCATACACCCTTTAGTAGAATTTGATTCAATAATCACTATGTATTATATTTCATTATATATAACCTATATAAAATTACATGGAGAATATATCTATATTCATTTTAAGAATTATCCCTTGAATAAATAAAATTATAATGTAGAGGATGAATCATAATTTGCATAAAAATCGCATGAATCAGTATTATCTCCATATAAACAAGATTATCTAGCTAATGTGATTGAGTATATGTAAAGAATCAATATTTATAAAAACAAAATTTTGTGGGAATACACTTATGTGTTTCTTGAGGAGTAATCGTGGTCTACCTCAAATATGAGTGGTTAAATTTTGAATCGAGAGTATACCCATGGTGTTTCCATTAGTAAAGAATCAATATAGAATGAATATAGTTAAATCTATGAAACTAAATAAAAAACTACTATAGGTTCTAGAAATATTGTTCATATTAACAAGTTCTTCACCATCGGGTGAACTAGTACACTTTATGTAGAAGAATGATAGGTAAATGTGAAATTACATTAATTATTGTGATATCAAAAATATTATGATGAAGAAAAAGTAAACACATCCACGGATTGATGACTTATGAGTTCAGTTATGTGGAGAAAATTACTTCTCCAAGAAGGATCTTCATTATAAATATTACTAGGTTAGGGTGAAAAAGTAGGATATCCCCAACACATCATTTTATCATAGGTAAAGGCGTAATTAGTTCATAGTAATTCCATTTAGACTAACTAATGCTACAGAAAATTTACTAGACATGATGAATAAAGTCTTTATACATTACCAAACTTTTGTATGGTAGTATTTATAGATTATATTCTAATATTCTCCATAAGGTTGCATGTATATGTGTGGAATATAATTACCATACGAATTAAAATTCGAATGGAGAATCTGTATGAAAAGTACATTAAATTATTGTTATAGTGAATGGAAGTCTCATTTTTGGAGAATATCATCACTAATAGTGGGATTTTTTGCCTCATAAAAATATAGAAATAATTGAAGGATGTACAAATTTTTTGATAAATAAAAATGGTTTTCATGCATTATCTTTGTACCATCATTGAATTTTGTGAAATTATACATGATTTTTGGACCCTTTAACTAAGACAACTTTGAAGGGAGTCAATTTTTCATTCAATTATTATTTTAAAGTGTCTTCAATGAGTTATAAAAAGTATTTTTCACTACGCCTATACTCAAACTACTCATAAGTGGCCTATTATCAATATTATTTAGGAATTATTCAAACAAATGATTGTTCTATTTGTTAATGAAAAATTATTTTTTATATCATATTCCTCAATGCAGTTGAAGGTTCACAAACTGAAATACGAAATTCATGATCTGGAGCTGAATGTCGTAATCATGACTTTCAAATTATGGAAAAATTACCCATTTTGGAAGATGTGTGAAATATATGTGTATTAAAAAATGCTTAAGTATATATTCACATATATGGATATGAATATTCACCAATGAATATAGTTATAAATTATCAAATATTATGACATCTCAATTCACTGTTATCCTAGAAAAGAGAATAAAGTATAAGATTATCTATGAAAAAAATGATTAATTAGTTCAATCATTGATGAGAATGGAGAATGTTTTTTTATTCTTAGAAAATAATAATATTGACATGGAAATCATAAATGAAGGAACGTCATCAATATTTTAAAAAATTAATATCCAACCATCTTGATTGGAAAAGATAAATGATGCTAAAAAAGATAACGTGGGAATTCAGAAGATAGTGGAACCTATATAAAAAGTGAAATTATTAGAGGTTAATTTAAATGAATAGGAGTTTAATTACTTTGTTCATGGATATGTGTTGGATAAAATCCTAGGTTAATGAATGATTGTCTAAATGATGTAAAATCTTAAACTATCTCTATCCATTTATGATGAGCAAATATGCATCGAGATCTCTTAGAATAATAGTTGTGAGATAATATGAATAAAGAGATCATGTAATATACATCAAGATTTTTTTCTTTTCACAATGTGATGGAGGAATGAAAAAATCTATGGGGATGGTACAAGAATTACCCATACATTCTAGGAAATGGGGAAACATCCCCATTGGTTGGTCACTGGTTATCTCAATAGATCGAGAAGAAAATTGATATAATGTCCATGGTGGATCATTATAAAAAATTATCACTTCATTTATATTTAATAGGATCTCCCACTAGATCATCTATTAAAGATATAAATTAAAAATTTGTTGAAGTTGTTTGAAACAGTACTATTAAATTTATCATATCGAGATCCAGTATTTACCTCTATGCACTAGAAGAGTATCCAACAAACTCTAATGACTATTTTGAACTTCCACATGGCTTATTCACCCTAAAACTAATTTCTAATATGATAATAATATCTATAAAACATAGGAAATTTCTATGGAATTCCCAATTGAATTCAAATAATGATATAATTAACCTCTTCCTATAGTTGAGTTGTCATATAGTAATAGTTTCCACTCATGAATCCAAATGGCTTCTTATGAAGCCATTTCGTGGAAGTGGTAAAAAATATATGCATGAAATAATGATGATAGGGGATGAAAAATTTTAGGTCTCGAAATGGTCAATAGTTTTGTTGAAAAGGTTAAGACCATACAAAATCACATTAAGGAATCTAAGAGCATGAAGAAGAGTTCTGATAGCAATCGTCGATGTTTAATAGAGTGTGATGTTGGAGACTTAAAATTCATCTACAAATATCCATGCATGACATTTATGTTATTTTAAGGAAAGGAATTATTATTCAATGATACATTAGTCCATTTGGTATCATTGATTTCATGTGAATGGTGACCCATTTACTGTAACTCGAACATAACCACTCTCAACAAAATGATGAATTCCAAATATATATCTTGAGGAATTATATACCCAACCCCTTAAATATACTCAATCTATATGTTGTAACATTTGATAATTATCTCACAAATGAGTAGAATTATATAAGGATATTTGATAAAATAATGCATTTTCTATGAAATAAGATAATTCATATAGTCTAAGTATTGTGGATAAACCAAGAGTTTTAATAAGTGATGTGGGAACTAGTGGAAGTTATTAAATATAATTACCATCATTTGATTTAATGTTGGAAAATAAATTTTTGAAGTAGACATTTCTTTAAGGTAGAATATTGTAATGACCATAACATTTAAAATTAAAATTCCCCATAACATTTAATTAGATTTTTTATTATATATTATATATAAAGACAATGCATTCATTTATTCATTTTTATTATATTTTATAAAATTTTAAATAACATTACTAATCAATATAGATGGAAATATAGTCATGGAACAGTGACCAAATGATTAGTATAATTATTGGTTTTTATAAAATACAACTAACACAAAAAACGAAATTGATTGTCTCGACCAATAGGATCATATCCAATGAAGACCATTTATGAAAGCCTCCATTGAATATAACATCATAAGTATTTTTCCACAACCATTTACAAGATTATATAAAATAACATAAGCATGAAAAGAAATGTTAATGACACAAGTTCCAGCACATCGAGATCATGACCCAAACTATGTATTCCAAACAGCCCCAATAAACTCACACTTTCTTGAACCTAACACTTATTCTTTTTAAAGGTCTACAAAAGGGATATGTATCAATAACATAATTCAACGAATATGTATATTATATTCAAGAGTACAATGGTTATAATTATATTTATATTGTAAATAATATTGATTTTTATAAAATATTACTGAATTTTGTTTTTTATATTCAACGTCAATTATGAATTTTATTTTAAAGAATTAATTCTTAATATAAAATATTGAATTAATCAGTTTTTATTAGATCATTTATATTATATATAAATGATAATATTATATTTTATTAAATCAAATATAATTTTGGTAACAAATCTAAAAATTTTATTATAAGAAATAAAATCATAACTCAATAAATTTCAAATCTATATTAAAAGTGACAATTCATATATATATATATATGTGTGTAATTATTTTGATAAAATGAATTTCTTAATCAGAACATTGAAATTATTATCAATTAATTTCTTATAATTTAATTAGACAGTCAAATTTTTGGGTAAAAATTTATTACCATATAAATATATTGTTTGTATTGTGACATTATAATGACCAAAAGGTGGTGTAATAAGAAATATAAATTCAATAAAAACACCAATTATATATTTTACATTTAAAATAATTTGATTTTATATTATTATTCTAATAATTATTAAGTATTTAGTAATCCTCCAAAATTATAATTATATTTTAGGGAATTAAAATATTTTTATAGAGAGTTTGACTCACATCTATATATCAATGTTATTATTTTATTATTTTTGCCTTATGGGAATATAAAATCATCAAAACCCCTCCCATTTGGAATAATTAATTCTTATAAAAAATTTAAATGTTTTTTTGTTTTAATTATTTTATTATATAGTATCCAACACCTCTATTTGTGAAATAATAAAGAAATCCCTACTCATTTCCTATATAAATCCACCAAAGATCCCATTTTTCATCACTAAAATTCCATGAGGAACATATTTACTCTTATGTACACTATCTATAGTTTCCCAATGGGTCCACGAATATCATATGGGGCACCTACCAAGCACATGAAGTCCCTCCCTCAAGGTAAGAGATCATCTCTTTACACCATTTATTCATGAATGATTTTAATACTATGCCATTTTATTTTTAAAATCATAATGTTGGGGTGTATTTATAAAAAAATACCTATATTAAATTAATCATTTATTAATTATTATCGATATATTTCACCCTCATTAATATGTCTCATCAACATTTATGATCACTTAATTTTCTGCAAAACTTTTACAAGTAGATTTTGTGCAAAAAAACTTTTTAGTGAATACCAATACCCAATTATTATGAAGGGTGTTCATATTTGAGATAATATAATCATTTTTATAGGTAAGTAGATTTATTTATTCATATTTAATATATCATTGAATATAATGTGATGAAAAATGATCCTAGGTTTCATGATCAATTTGGAACACATAAGCTTGTGAATGAGATAAATGTGATGTGTTTGATTCATATTATATAGTTCTCGAATTTAATGTGCAATGTTTACTCTAATGTGATGTCATGTTGGGACAAGGAGAAATCATAATTTCATAATATGACTTATTCCACCATGATTTAATGGTAGTTATCCTTAATCCACTTTTATACAGCATGGTTTTAAGTTCTCTTCACATTTTCTATTATTCCTTTATTTTATCATTTTATATCATGACTAAATTTTAATTTTTGGATCAGCATACCTATTATACAATTTTATTTGAATATTTTCCAGCATGTATAATTTTTATTATCTTATTCCACGTTTACCTCTTACTAAGATTTATAGGTCACCCATTTCTTATGTTTGTCCCCATGTTATCTAATTCTGTTTTATGAAAAAAATGATTAGGATGTTTTTAATAAAGATTATTTATTTCATGTATTAATTTTTTATGTAATCTACCTAATTCTTAAATAATCTAGGATTATCAATCTTTAGGTTGTATTATGTATAATATTATATAATAAATGATAATATAATGTGGAATGAAGAGTATTATTGTTATAAGAAGTTATTATATTACTTCACCCTCAAAACATCATCATTAATAGGTAAATATATAAACAATTCTAGATGATTTATAATTATTTTTGTTGTTTAAAATTTCTTTGAAGATAGTTTTTTATGAATATTCAATTTTGAAATTGATACCTATTTTGATTTAGTGACTTATGATGATCAAATTGTTTATTATTAATGGATGAGTTTAAAAAATTTATAACATATCAAAAATTAAAAGGAAATAGATATTTTTATATTTTAATTTTATTATACTGGTAATTATGTTATCATATTCAATTGTGATATAAATTCATTGCATTCATCATGTATGATTTCAAAATGACCCAAACATGAACATATTAATATTAATAGATGATTATGAGATAATTATATTCAATGGAAATCACACCCTTTCCATGATGATTTCATTCGTTATTTTTTATTGTCATATATCACAATTATAAATTATTTTGAATAATATTGAGTGGATATAAAAATACTACACAATTTTTATAAAATATTATCCACTTCGTATTCTTTTTGTGAAATAATTAATTAAAGATTATCATATTTTTTATCACATCATTTACAGGATCTAATATTTTTCTAACTATAAGTGAAATGATACAAAAATATTTAATCATTAATATTATACTTCGATAAATTACTATTACATGATGATTTTTAAAAATATGTCGCATCATGGAAATGTTAGTTTTTAGAATATAAAATCACCATTATTTCATAATAGAAAGGGGAATATTTGATAATGTTATTCCAAATATATAAACTCATTTTGTATATGAAATGCACTATTTTAATCATATTGTATTAGGAAAAATAGATTTGGCATGGAATGGTAAAATCAATTGATGTTAGAAAAAATAGTACATATACATTTTGAAGTATGGTTTCTCTTGGGTGAATTTTTTAAAAGGATGGTATTAGGATAATCTCTTGGGAATATATTTGTATGAGATCTATATATAATGTTACGATATGGAAAATGGTGTTATTTTATAAAAAATGAATTTTTTAACATTGTTATTGATGGGTTGGTGAGAGGCTGCTTTTTCAGTCATGAGGGATGATTTTTTATAAATATTTCTTCATAAAATAAATTGGTCATGTATTAAACATATCATGAGTTCAAAATAATAGATGATAAATGTGTTTAATGTGATAAATTGAATAGAATATATAAAATCCTTAATTATATGGATGTTTTTATTAGTGGTAATCAACCATACCCTTTGAACTAATCCTTTTACTGTTTAATCATTTATAGTGGTAAGATGTTTCTACATAAGGTAACATAATCATTATTCCAATGAATAATGTTGTTGTTACTACATAATTCGGAAAAAACGATTCAAAATTTAAAATCCATTTTTTCTATTCAATATCTACAAGTATTAAAAATTATATTCAATATAACAGAATTTTAATATATTAAAATATTGTTTTTATGAAAAATAATACATGTGTTCTAAAATATAAATCATAAATTTTTAAACTATATTTAATATTTTGAAATTAATATTTTAAATTATAAAAATCATAATTTTCATTAATGTTGTTTCATAAATTTCTACGTCATAAATATATAGTAAAATTATAAAAAAGGACAAGCTATTTGTAAAAGTATAATAAAATAATATTCACCTAAAATCAGTTCATTAAAAAATGATAAAATTAATTTTTTGATATCATCTTAATAAATAATTATTAAATGTTGTCTATTATGATAAAAATTAATTCTATCATTCTATAGATAAATGATTTTATATACACATTTATAATGGATCTCAAGTGTGTGCATTATGTGATAGTTAATGGTATTTTGTTTCCCATAAATATTAGGGTGTCAAGTATTGTACAATTCTGATCATGTCTTGGTAAATTTTAAAATGACATCAATTATTTATAATTATGAAATGTTCGAAGAAGTATTTAATCATGATTTAATATATGAAATAATAATATATTTATATTCTTCAATTAATTTTTCATTCTTATAAAAATTTCATATTAAGAATTATTGTATTAATTAGAATTAAATTATAAAGTGAATTTAGATATTTTCATTCATTCATATTAGGATTAACATACCAGTGAAAATGTTTTGGTTTTATTTGACATTAAGTGTGGTTTTTAGTTTCTTATAAGATTAAATTTAAGTGTTGAATAAGATCTAAACATAAAAATTGTAATATATATGATGATGTAAAATTATCTATATTATAACTTAACCTTTGTATAAAAGTGATTTTGGTTGTACTACACACTACCCCTGAGGTTTATAAATAATATAAAAATGTTTGGCATGGCTATTTTTCACTCCAAGATCACTCTAATAGTGATTATTGATTTCCAATTATTATATGAATTTAGATGTTATAAATTTGTGCACCTTTTTTATGAGTTAAGATTTCCTATGTGGGTTTAAAATTAGATATTAATTATGGCTAGTAATACGGTAATTCTATTATATAAATAGATAAAAAATATTACAGTTTAATCTTATTTATTTGGTGAAATAATGTGATTAAAAATAATATTTTTATAATCAAGCATACACGTATGGTGAATATATGAGATATATTATTGATATTAATATCACTATAGTAAACTATGTGTAATATTCCATAGGAATAAAGAAATAATCAATACCACATTCACCCTAAATGGTAGGATCATGAAAATTTAGACTGCCCATGATTTATCTTCTATACAAAGTGAAATTAATGTAGTGACCCTAAGAGTTACGAGGACCAATTTTCATTTTATATTTATGATCTAAAAACTATAGAATCATAATAGTATCATGGAATGGGTATATTGATTAAATAATAAAATTAATTTATTCGACATGGAGTTATATTATCAACCATTTGATATTCATAAATAATATCATTAACATGATTATCTACCTCAATTACTAACCAGTATGTTTTATGACAATGTTATTCCACTTTCTCATGTAAATTTATATCATGGCCGGCTAAGATATATTAAAAAAATAAAGGCTTTATCATGTTAGTAGGAGTACATTTATAATAAATTCTATATTATATAAATTTTAAAAATTGTACCTATATAATAAAAGAATATATTTTAAGTAAATTTAGTAATAATCATTATATAGAATAACTTTGAGATTATTAATAGTGAATGGAAAATAATAATTCAATAAATTCTAATTACCTACATATAAACATAATTATTATTCTTATTATGAATGAAAAATTATAAATTTTAATGATACCTCTTAACAAGTGCCAAAATATTCAAATTCTTTAATAGGTTAATCTATATACAACATGAAGCCTAAATTGACATGAATAATGTTTCAAATGAATTATATGAAATGTGGCCAAATAGGATAATCTAATACTTATATAATCATTTGGATTTAGTATAATTATGACTTAGATATATTATATGGTTTCTATTATTATTTTCCTATATATTTAATTCAATATAGAATCATATTTTTCATCATTTCAATAATGATAAAGTGCTTGAAAAAAATAACTATTTTCCAAAAAATGTTGAGAATAGACTAACTAGACATAATATTTATATGTTATAGATCTATATAAAAAATAAGTGTTCAAAACATTTCATACCAAATGATGATAAAATAGTTATAATGTTTGATAATGTTTATTTGACAATCAATTCAAGATAATTTAATCCTACATTGAATATAATCAAGTAATTAAAGTTTTCTTTATGATATAATTATTTACTATTTCATAATGAGTATGGAAACATCTTCAGAGTTCACATATTTTATAATAATCATATAGACACCATCTATATAGTTTAAATGGGTTTATGATACTATATCATTTTGTATAAACTATTCTAGATATACATAATTTCAAGATCAAAAGAAATAATACAGGTAGTTTTAATTTTCATTAAAATGATAATGGAAAGTAAAACTGAATCCTAAAAATTCTTCAATAGAGTATATCAATAATAAGTGAACAAAAAATAATTTTTTTACTTCTTAATTATCATATCTGATAAAGTAAAATCATTATTAACAATGATTTAATAAGAACATTTTGATATTGTAACATCCCAGGTAAATAAAGAATAAAGAATTTTCATATTAATTAATATTTATGAATTAAATATTAATTTTAATTAAAAGGGGTTTCTACATTCGATAGCGTACTCGATACGCAATGATGAGTTTCTTTGAAAACTTACATTGCACACTAGTAATAAAATAATATTATTTTAAATGTTAGTTTACACGTAGCCATTGTACTGGCGGGAATGGATAGAAATAACTAAAATATGATTATATGTCTTTAAATTTTTTTACATTTATCCAATAAAGGATAAAGGCTTCAAATACGAAATGAATTCAATTTTAGGCATATATACTCTAATTTTCACTAAGGGTTCACTTATCAGCTTTTTATGGCGAACCTTCATTAAATATAGTTTTGATCACTCTTATACATTATTTTGGACCAAATATAACCCTTCATTAGAATCAGGACATCAAAATTTACTTTTTGTAAATTTTTGGTATCGTTCAGATAAAGTTCATTTTTTTAAATGAATAGTGAAAATTATTGTATTTTAATTCAAAACCTCTTTTTAATCTAATTTTTAATATGATTAGATTATCTTTTGAATTGGTTTTAAGGTGAAATTAGAAAATATTTTTACCATTAAATCCAATAGTGGTCGTTGGAATTAATTCCACTTTGAAATCAGATATAAACTAGTGTCAATCTTTTGATACTTATTGTTTCACAAAAACACGCTATTTGTCATGACAGCGGGAATTAATTATTAAATTAATTAATTTGACTTATATGTGTTGAATTTTGTAAAATAGACTTCATTTTTGAATTCGGAATATCAAATATAGCTTAGGGTGAATTTTTGGTATTTTTCTGAAAAACTTCAATTTTTGATGAATAGTGAAATCACTAAGTGGTACTTCTGAAAACTGATTTTCCGTTTAAATGAAATTTTACCACCTCTTTGATTTGATTTCCAAAAATCCGACATACATGGTTGTCATTAAGAAGTAAAATGTGGTTCAATGAGATTAAAATAATTTTTTGGTGAATAGTAACTTATTAAGTTTTTAATCGCGATTAGTGGTAATTAGTGTAGTTTAAGGTAAAAATAATATTTTAATAATATGAGATGACCTAGACACATGTCCTACCCTAATTGGATATGTCATGGCCGACCAAGACAAGCCATGGGTCAACTTGGGGACCTCATGGAGCCACTTTGGTTGGAAAATGACATAAATACCTTTTATTTAATGTCAATGTAAAAAATGGCACAAACATGACATGTTTTACTAAAACAATTTTTAAATGGGGTTATACAAGTCCGATTTTTGATTATAAATAATCATTGGAAATCTAAAAATATTTCATACATCATAGTATTTTTTTTATAATTTTTAGACAATAAATAAAGCAAATTATTTATGACATAATAATGATGCAGCAATGACATCATTATTTGACGATTTAAATAAAATAGAAAGATAATGTAAAATATATGAACTACACATGTCCAAAACTTATTTGATCGGTGGATTTAGAACCCTTATCACCTTATCCACGAATTATATCAATGTGGGACCTTTTAAAACCGAAACACATTTTCAAATAAAGTAATATTTCATTACTTTCCAAAAGTGCCCCTCCTCTCCTCTTATAAAAGGCCCCCACCTCTACCTCATTTCACACACTCCTCAAGCCTTTGGCTCGGCCAAACCCTGCCCATTTTATCTCTCCACTTCATTATCTTACTCCTTGAAGCCTCAATTTGGGCAGAAGTCTTCCCAAGGAAGCCTTTGAGCTCAAACCAAAGGGAGTTACACGATTTTGAGGTAATGTCTTCACTTGAGTCCTTTTGTTTACTCTGCTTCTCCAAACCCCTAAAATCTTTTTATTTATTTCTTTTGTAACAACTCCAGTATCTTCAATACACTAGGATGTTTTTATAAGAAGGATTCGAGCTACACTTACACAGACCTTCATCTAATTGTTAAAGAACATACTGTTTCTGTGGATGGTGAATTTATGCCTCCTGAAACGATGATTGTTCAACATTCCTTTAACACCTTCAAAGGTGGACATTAAGATGTCACTATATTTATATATGATATATAATATTTTTATATTTTCCTTAAGCTTATGTATTTTTCATTTTGGGCATACCTTTATGGTTTCCATTATGGGTAAACGCGATATCTTCATTTAAGGAAGTGCGGACTACCGCCCCCTCAAGTGATTTGATTCGTTAAATACCATATGTGGGACGTATAAAGGATGGAACTATGATATTATATATGATATTATATTGGAATTATAATATACCTTTATATAATTATGATTCCATTCTATAAAATACGAAATAGAAATGAAAGTAGCGTTCATGCGTACGTACGGCTTACCGTCTCCATGAACGGTGCATTTCATTTAGTACCTCTAAATTATTATGTGATATTATAAATGAATGTATATAATGGATATATATGATATATACATCATGATTATAATTCTAGATATAATGGATACATTAACAACATGTAATTATAAAGGGTTTATTTTTGATTCAAGTACCAATGATCGTTAAAACAACAGTTATTAACTTAAATAATTACATAGTGTTCATGACATGGAAATACCTGATATAAAAGGAATAATGAACTTCAAAAATGTTCTTAAAAAAGTAGAAATTAACTCAAGTTTATTATTCAGGAGATTAAAGAACGATCGAGTCAAGTCGGACCCAAGGTAAGGGACTTCGTCTCAATCTCCTTTCATTGAGGAATATTTTATTTTATACAAAACATTCTTTTATACGGTGCATAAAACCCCTTGACTTTTACTTTTATTCAAAAAGGAATATTTTTCTACGAAGTGCTTTACTAAATGACCAAAAGGAATGTATTTTTTAATGTACACGGTGACAACGACCTTTTCCGCTGCCGCGAGTATTATTTGGTCTTTGGCTTCCTCAACAAGCCGTAATGTTTTTAAAATAAAATAAATACCATATACTCTTTTATGAATTTTGAAAACGGTTTCGATAAATGATTCTATTATGATATATTGTGATTAAAATGTGGAAATGTTATCTTTCCTTTATATTGGTTTTATGTTTTATGATTTTATATTGGTACTTGGGCATTTGAAGGGTGGTTACGTGATAAACCATATGATGGGTGGTGCCGTGAATACTTGGACGGGTGGTTACATTATAACCTCCAATGCATTGGGTATGGAAGTCGGCCGTATGGCTATTCCATTAAGTATGTATGGAAATTGGCCGTATGGCTATTACATTAAGTGATATGTGTGGAAGTCGACCGTATAGTTATTCCACTTACTTATGTTTATGTCCCAAGATTCTTTTATATATGCTAGGTGTTCTTTATATGGGTTTTATGGTAACCCTTTGGTTACAAAAAGGTAAGTAATTATACTTTATTCAGTGAAGAGTTTTTACTACTTCATGAAGGTGAAGGTATTACTTTGACAGAGTATACATGTTTTACTTGATGTTTGAAAAAGTAACAGTTTTCATTCTTTGTGTATCCCTTACTGAGCTTTTTATACTCACCCCATGTTTTTCGAAATGTTTTTCACAGGACATAAAGTTGAATAAGGTCAAGGATGGGATCAAGGGAATGCCACACTATATAAAACATGGAACTAGACATGTTTCTTTTTAAGAGGTTTTTTATTATGTAAACTTAGTAGAAGTGTCTACTTTGTAATCTTTTGAGATGTAATAGTTATGTCCTAATTATCTAAAACTCTAAACCTGAAAAGATCCTCAAAGTGAATTATTCATTTAATTCAATATTAAGTAAGGTTTAAGGCTGGGGCCTTATAGTTGGTATCAAAGGTCGGTTTAGAAAACTTTAGGATTTAGAAAATTGTTAAATTATAAGTTAATTTATGATATGATTGAAATGATATAGCATTTACAGATTACCATGTTGCTTTGCCTAAGATATTTCTGTGTTCAGAATGGTTTTCCGCAGAGGAAACAAAACAGCTATATTGGGACGACATCAGGAGGAAGACAACCTTCCAAATCAGTAACCTGAGATGGTCGGAATCGGAATTGAACAGTTTGGTGCAGTGATGGCACAGTTGACTCAGGCTATAAATGGTTGTGGTATCCATGCACGAGATCATCCAGATCAACCATAGAGGAACATGTCAGCGATGGAACATTTCATGAGGCAACATCCCCTATCATTCAGAGGATCTTCTGACCCTGTGCAAGCTGAAGGGTGGATTAAAGCACTGGAGAAGATTTTTGATGTCATGGGGTGTTCAGAACATCAAAAGGTTAGTCTTGCGGTTTACCGTTTTGAAGGTGAAGCTGATCAGTGGTGGTCGATGGTGAAGAATATCAGGGATAGTGATGAGATTGAGGATCTTCACTGGAAGGAATTCAAAGGTATGTTTCTTGAGAAATATTTTCCTAAGGTGGTTCGTCTTAGGATGGAAAAACAATTACTAGAATTGAGGCAGGAGGATGATTCAGTGGCTGCTTATGAAGAAAAGTTCACTCGATTGTCAAGGTATGCTCCGAACTTCATACGAGATCTTGATAGTAAAATAAACTGTTTTTACTCAGGGTTAAAGCCAAAGTATCGAAGGGCTTTAGCTTCTCGTGAGTTCAAATGTTATGAAAAACTTGTTCGATGTGCGGAGAAGGTGGAAATGGAGTTTGCCGATGATCAGGTGATCTATGACAAACAACAGAATAAGAGGTATAGTTGGCAGGCAAAGGGGAATAATTCATCAAAGAAGCAAGGAGGTAAGAAAACCAAATATCCATCCTGTGATAAGTGTGGTAAAATGCATCCTGGAGAATGTTTATCCAAGTATGGTAAGTGCTTTAGGTGTGGTAAGTCTAGTCATATTGCTCGTAACTGTAAGGATGATGATAAAGCAGGCAATGAAAAGCCAACGGTAAGATGTTTTAAGTGTAATGAAATGGGTCATTATGCAAATGAGTGTCCAACAAAGAACTCAACTGGGGGAATGCAGCCAGACTACAAGCAGAAATGGGTGGTGAAATCCTTTGCAACAACTTCAGCAGATATTGGGCCATCGAATGAAGTGGTATCAGGTACACTATTTGTTTGTTCAGATTATGCCAATGTGTTGTTTGATTTAGGGTCTACACACTCTTTCATTTCTGAGAATTTTCTAGTAAATTGGAAATTCCATATCAAGATATGAACCCTGAACTTATGGTAAAAACACCCAGAGGGAATGTTGAGACAAAAAGGAATTATAAGAACCTTCCAATTCTTGTGTGTGGAAAGAATCTACCAGCAAACCTTATTGTTTTGCCTCTAGTAGAGTTTGATGTTATTTTGGGCATGGATTGGATTTCTGTTTACCATGCTAAGATTGACTGTAGAGCTAAAATGGTTTCTTTTTAGAAAGATTTTCAGTTTGTGTACCAGAATGAACCCTTGATTTTGATAACATATCAGGAAGTTGAGAAACTAGTAAAAGATGGAAATGAATGTTACCTTGCACGTATTGTTGAAAATAAAGGAACTATTCATATTAATGATGTGCCAGTGGTAAATGAGTATCTTGATGTTTTTCCTGATGAGTTACCTGGTATTATTCATGACCGGGAAGTTGAATTTACTGTTGACTTAGTTCCTGATTCTAAGCCAGTTTCAAAACCCCCTTATCGAATGGCTCAAGTTGAACTTTTAGAGTTAAAGAAACAATTGCATGAGTTATTAGATAAAGGTTTCATTCGACCTAGCACATCGCCATGGGGTGCTCCTGTCTTGTTTGTTAAAAGGAAAGATGGATCAATGATACTTTGCATTGATTATAGAGCCTTGAATAATATTACTATTAAGAACAAGTATCCTTTGCCTCATATCGATGATTTGTTTGATCAGCTCGAGGGAGCTCAGTATTTTTCAAAGATTGACTTGAGGTCGGGCTACCATCAGTTGAAATTAAAAGAAGCAGATGTTCTGAAGACTGCGTTCCGTACTAGATATGTCCATTATGAATTTGTAGTTATGCCTTTTGGGTTAACTAATGCACCAGATGTATTCATGGACCTTATGAATAGAATTTTCCATGAGTTCTTGGATAAGTTTGTGGTTGTTTTCATTGATGATATTTTGGTGTTTTCTAAAAGTAAAAAGGAGCATGAAAGTCATTTAAGGGTTATCTTCCAAACCTTAAAAGAAAAGAAACTATATGGAAAATTCAGCAAGTGTGAGTTTTGGTTACAACAAATTTCTTTCCTGGGTCACATTGTTTCAAAAGATGGCATAACTTTTGATCCTACTAAAAAAAGGTTGTTGAAGAATGGCCGAGACCCACAAATGTAACCAAGATCCGTAGTTTTCTTGGTTTGGCAGGTTACTACCGAAGGTTGGTTGAAACTTTTTCACGGTTATCTAGTCCAATGACTAAGCTAACTCGTAAGGGTGTTAAGTTCATCTGGACAAAGGAATGTGATGATTGTTTTCAGGAGTTGAAAAGAAGATTGGTGAATGCTCCATTTTTGGCACTTCCTTCCAGGAATGGTGAGTTTGTTATATACAGTGATGCTTCGTTGAAGGGACTTGGCGGTGTCCTGATGCAGAATGATCAGGTAATTGCTTATGATTCATGTCTGTTGAAAACTCATGAGGTAAATTACCCTACACATGATTTGGAATTAGCTGCTGTTGTCTTTAATTTAAAAATTTGGAGGCATCATTTGTATGGAGTAAACTGTGAAATATATACTGATCACAAGAGTTTAATGTATATATTCACTCAGAAAGAATTGAACATGAGGCAGAGGAGATGGATGGAATTAATCAAGGATTATGACTGTACAATCCACTACCATCCGGGAAAAGCAAACAAAGTGGCCGATGCTTTGAGTCGAAAAAGTAATGCTTCATTAACCATGCTACGTTTGGAAAGAGATCCTTTGGTTTTTGATTTGATGAACTTTGGCATATAAGTTGTTGGTACAGGAAGTCCTTCTGTTTTGTTTCAGGTATCAATGAAATCTTCTCTATCAGACAGAATCAAGCAAGCACAGAAGCAAGACAGCAAGTTGCAGAAAAAGGTAGAGCTGGTTTAGAAAGGTAAGTTGCCTGAATTCAACATTGATAGTGATTGCGTTTTGAGATTTGGGAAGAGATTGTGTGTGCCTTGTGATTCACAGTTGAAGAATGAGTTGTTATGTGAGGCTCATAGTTCCCCGTTTTTAGTTCATCCTGGCAGTACTAAGATGTATAGAGATCTGCGGGAGTATTACTGGTGGGATGGAATGAAAAGAGATATTGCTGATTTTACTGTGAAGTGTTTGACATGTCAACAGGTTAAAGCAGAGTGGCAGTTACCGAAAGGGATGCCTCATCCTTTACCAGTGCCAGAGTGGAAATGGGAGAATATATCCATGGACTTTGTTATGGGATTATCGAAGACATCTCGAGGTAATAATGCAATCTGGGTTATTGTTGATCGCTTGACCAAGTCTGCTCATTTCCTTGATATACGAGATACTTTATCTCTTGATCAACTTTACCGTTTGTATCTTAAAGAGACAGTCAGGTTACATGGAGTTCCTCTCTCTATTGTATTGTATCGTGATCTCAAGTTTACTTCTAACTTTTGGAAAGGCCTTCAGAAGTCGTTGGGTACTGAATTAAATTTTAGTACAACTTTTCATCCTCAATCAGATGGGCAGTCAGAACGAACAATTCAGACCTTGAAGGATATGCTACGAGCTTGTTCGATGGATTATCAGGGGAGTTGGGACCAATATCTTTCTTTGGTTGAATTTTAATATAATAACAATTTTCATTCCAGTATACAGATGGCACCATTTGAGGAATTATATGGGAAGCGGTGTCGAACTCCAGCTTTCTAGGATGAAGTGGGTGAAAGGAAGTTGATGGGACCAGAATTGGTAGAAGAGATGGCAGAAAAAGTTTAGTTGATTCAGAAACACATGAGAACAGCTCAGAGTAGGTAGAAGAGTTATGCAGATAACCAGAGGAAAGATCTATCTTTTGAGGTAGGTGATCATGTTTTTCTCATGGTTTCTCCATGGAAAAGTGTGATGAGATTTGGTAAAAAAAGAAAGCTGAGTCCAAGGTTCATTGGACCATATGAAATTCTGGAGAAAGTTGGATCAGTTGCTTACCAAGTGTCTTTACCTCCAAGTTTATCTCAGGTACACAATGTTTTTCATGTTTCAATATTGAGGGAGTATATGCCAGATCCATCTCATGTTTTGAGTCCAGAGGTAGTTCAGCTGGAAGAGAACCTATCTTATGAGGAACAACCAGTCCAGATTCTTGACCACAGGGAGCAGGTGTTACGGAATAAGGTGATTCATTAGGTAAAGGTTTTATGAAAAAACCATGTGATTGAAGAGGCAAGGTGGGAATCTGAAAATGCTATGAGGGATAAATACCCCCACTTATTTTGATAAGTGAATAAAATAGCGAGGACGCAATTCCCAAAAGGGGGGAAGGATGTAACATTCCAGGTAAATAAAGAATAAAGAATTTTCCTATTAATTAATATTTACGAATTAAATATTAATTTTAATTAAAAGGGGTTTCTACATTCTATAGCGTACTCGATACGCAACGATGAGTTTCTTTGAAAACTTACGTTGCACACTAGTAATAAAATTATATTATTTTAAATGTTAGTTTACACATAGCCGTTGTACTGGCGGGAATGGATAGAAATAACTAAAATATGATTATATGTCTTTAAATTTTTTTACATTTATCCAATAAAGGATAAAGGCTTGAAATACGAAAAGAATTCAATTTTAGGCATATAATCTGATTTTCACTAAGGGTTCACTTATCACCTTTTTATGGCGAACCGTTATTAAATATAGTTTTGATCACTCTTATACATTATTTTGGACCAAATATAACTCTTCTTTATAATCGGGACATCAAAATTTACTTTGTGTAAATTTTTGGTATCGTTCTGATAAAGTTCATTTTTTTAAATGAATAGTGAAAAATGTTGTATTTTAATTCAAAACCTCTTTTGAATCTAATTTTTAATATGAATTGATTATCTTTTGAATTGGTTTTAAAGTGAAATTAGAAAATATTTTTACCATTAAATCCAATAGTGGTCGTTGGAATTAATTCCACTTTGAAATCGGACATAAACTAGTGTCAATCTTTTGATACTTATTGTTTCAGAAAAACACGCTATTTGTCATGACAGCGGGAATTAATTATTAAATTAATTAATTTGACTTATATGTTTTCAATTTTGTAAAATAGACTACATTTTTGAATTCGGAATATCAAATATATCTTAGGGTGAATTTTTGGTATTTTTCTGAAAAACGTCAATTTTTTATGAATAGTGAAATCACTAAGTGGTACATATGAAAACTGATTTTCCATTTAAATGAAAATTTACCACCTATGTGCTTTTATTTCCAAAAATCCGACATACATGGTTGTCATTAAGAAGTAAAATGTGGTTCAATGAGATTAAAATAATTTTTTGGTGAATAGTAACTTGTTAAGTTTTTAATCACGATTAGTGGCAATTAGTGTAGTTTAAGGTAAAAATAATGTTTTAATAATATGAGATGACCTAGACACATGTACTACCCTCATTGGATATGTCATGGCCGACGCAGACAATCCATGGGTCAACTTGGGGACCCCATGGAGCCACTTTGGTTGGAAAATGACATAAATACTTTTTATTTAATGTTAATGTAAAAAATGGCACAAACATGACATGTTTTACAAAAACAATTTTTAATTGGGGTTATACAAGTCAGATTTTTGATTATAAATAATAAGTGGAAAGCTAAAAAGATTTCCTACATCATATTGTTTTTTTTATAATTTTTAAAAAACAAATTATATATGAAATAATAATGATGCAGCGATGACATCATTATTTGACGATTGAAATAAAATATAAAGATAATGTAAAATCTATGAACTACACATGTCCAAAACTTATTGTATGGGTGGATTTAGGACCCTTATCACCTTATCCATGAATTATATCAATGTGGGACCTTTTAAAACCGAAACATATTTTCAAATAAAGTAATATTTCTTTACTTTCCAAAAGTGCCCCTCCTCTCCTCTTATAAAAGGCCCCCACCTCTACCTCATTTCACACACTCCTCAAGCCTTTGGCTCGGCCAAACCCTGCCCATTTTCTCTCTCAAATTCCTTCTATTACTTCTTGAAGCCTCACTTTGGGTAGAAGTCTTCCCAATGAAGCCTTTGATCTCAAACCAAAGGGAGTTACCCGATTTTGAGGTAATGTCTTCACTTGAGTCCTTCTGTTTTACTTTGCTTCTCCAACCCCATAAACTCTTTTTATTTATTTATTTTGTAACAACTACAGTATCTTCAATATACTAGGATGTTTTTATAAGAAGGATTCGAGCTACACTTACACACACCTTCATCTAATGGTTAAAGAACATACTATTTCCGTGGATTGTGAATTTATGCCTCCTGAAACGATAATTGTTCAACATTCCTTTAACACCTTCAAAGGTGGCCATTAAGATGTCACTATATTTATATATGATATATGATATTTTTATGTTTTCCTTAAGCTTCTGTATTTTTCATTTTGGGCATACCTTTATGGTTTCCATTATGGGTAAACGCGATATCTTCATTTAAGGAAGTGCGGACTACCGCCCCCTCAAGTGATTTGATTCTTTAAATACCTTATGTGGGATATATAAAGGATGGAACTATGATATTATATATGATATTATACTGGAATTATAATATACCTTTATATCATTATGATTCCATTCTATAAAATACGAAATAGAAATGAAAGTAGCCTTCATGCGTACGTACGACTTACCATCTCCATGAACGGTGCATTTCATTTCTTACCTCTAAATGAATATGTGATATTATAAATGCATGTATATAATGGATATATATGATATATACATCATGATTATAATTCTGGATATAATGGATACATGAACAACATGTAATTATAAAGGGTTTATTTTTGACTCAAGTACCAATGATCTTTAAAACGACCGTTATTAACTTAAATAATTACATAGTGTTCATGACATGGCATTAAGTGATATAAAAGGAATAATGAACTTGAAAAAGGTTCTTAAACAAGTAGAAATTAACTCAAGTTTATTATTCAGGAGATTAAAGAACGATCGAGTCAAGTCGGACCCAAGGTAAGGGACTTCGTCTCAATCTCCTTTCATTGAGGCATATTTTATTTTACAAACAACTTTCTTTTATACGGTGTATAAAACCCTTTGACTTTTACTTTTATACAAAAAGGAATCTTTTTCTAATAAGAACTTTACTAAACGACAAAAAGGAATGTTTTTTTAATGTACGCGATGACAACGACCTTTTCCGCCACCGCGAGTATTATTTGGTCGTTGACTTCCTCAACAAGCCGTAATGTTTTTAAAATAAAATAAATACCATATACTCTTTTATGTATTTTGAAAATGGTTTCGGTAAAGGATTCTATTATGATATATTGTGATTGAAATGTGGAAATGTTATCTTTCCTTTATATTGGTTTTATGTTTTATGATTTTATATTGGTACTTGGACATTTGACAGGTGGTTACGTGATAAACCATATGACGGGTGGTGCCGTGAATACCAGGACGGGTGGTTACGTTATAACCTCCAATGCATTTGGTATGGAAGTCGGCCGTATGGATATTCCATTAAGTATGTATGGAAATTGGCCATATGGCTATTCCATTAAGTGATATGTGTGGAAGTCGGCCGTATGGTTATTCCACTTAAGTATGTTTATGTCCCATGTTTCCTTTATATATGCTATGTGTTCTTTATATGGGTTTTATGGTAACCCTTTGGTTACAAAAAAGTAAGTAATGATACTTTATTCAGTGAAGATTTTTTACTAATTCATGAAGTTGAAGGTATTACTTTGATAGAGTATACATGTTTTACTTGATGTTTGAAAAAGTAACAGTTTTCATTCTTTGTGTATCCCTTACTGAGCTTTTTATGCTCACCCCAAGTTTTTCGAAATGTTTTTCACAGGACTTAAAGTGGAATAAGGTCAATGATGAGATCAAGGGAATGCCACACTATATAAAACATGGAACTAGACATATTTCTTTTTAAGATTTTTTTTTTGATTATGGAAACTTAGTAGAAGTGTCTACTTTGTAATATTTTGAGATGTAATAGTTATGTCCTAATTCTCTAAAACTCTAAACCTGAAAAGATCCTCAATGTGAATTATTCATTTAATTCAATATTTATTAAGGTTTAAGGCTGGGGCCTTATAGATATAATGATTTCTGATTCATAAAAAATTAATGAAATTGAAGGAATTTTATTTATATTAAAAAAATAATAATCCAGATGTTTGTTAAAAATATGGATTTTTATCCAGTTGTTTCATTTTTTCTAAAATAATATTCATTAAATAATAATTATCAAAACACATCAATTGAATTGTCTAATATATATCAAATAAATTGATAATTAAACATTAATCTATTGGAAAATATGAGTTTCATCTTGAAATAAAGATATTTTTATGTTACAATTACATTCTATAGATAATATTTTACTGAATAATGTTGTTACGGGTTGTGAAATTTTGAAGGAACAAGGAATTTTCATTTGGATAATGAATTATTCGGATAATAATGATTCAAAATCAGTTTATATCGATTTTAATATATTAAATATAGGTATTTAATCATGATAGAATTCATTGTGGATGAATCTATTAGTGTAATTCCAAAAGATATGGCACAATGTAGATAGGTGGCTACTTCATCCATCGACAAGACAGTGGCCCCCATTGGCTAGCTAGTGGGGTGTGTTGTATATCTTCTAACTTGAAGTACTCCCCACCTATAATGATATCTTGTACCATCATTCTAGTATTGTGGGAAGAACCCCTAATACATATAACGACATTCTATCGAGTAATTAGTTTTCCAATGGAAATCCATTATTGTATGCTAAATATGTTTTGTATAGTGGGATTTTTATCATTATTGTCACTATATCCCCTAATGTTTTAAATGATTTGGATTTAAATAATAGTATCCATATTATGATTTTCCATTAACATATTTACTACATTGTATCCCCTGATCCTCCGTGGTTCTAAATACATACCAAAAGATAATCTTGTTTATATCCCCCATTCTGCATCAATTATGGACTCCTTCAACAAGTGGGGTAAGATCATCATTTCATTCATCCATGCTGAATTATCAGAGTATTTATTATCCACTATGAACCATTATTATCTCAATTCACACAAAATAATCTTATTATGGTATATCTTGAATATGAACCGGTGATTACAGTGATCTTCATTTGATAATTTATAATAATTCAAATGTGTGATGTGGTAATTTTCTAATAACTATGTGGAAATATATGATCATGGATAGAGGGTGTTCCATGATGACGAAAATGCAACATTTATTATTATTTTGTTATATATATGTCCCATATTTAATTTTTCTATGGGTTTTGGACATCTTGAGTTAAAAATTCCATTATATAATTCAAATGTATTGGTTCATTTTGTCTTATTATAATCGGGAGTGTGTTGAGACTTTTGAAACTGCATTGGATGATGTTGACTCTAATCTACAAAAATTGGTCATATTCATCTAATAATTATTAATTATGTTGTTTGTAATTATATTTTTCTTATTTTCAAATAATCAGTATTTTTACTAGAATTAATTTTGAATTTAGTTATTATCCTTCCATGGGGGGGGGTTGTCCATAGTTAAAACTAGGATGTGAAAAATTAAAAGTCTTTCAACAAGTATAAATTTCTCTTTTTTTATTCTTCTTGAAAAAAATTAATTACATATAATTTAGATATAATTAATTATTTGGAATCTTCTGTATGATTTTTAATATCATAGGTATATTTGGATATTGGACATTCTTGGTTGGACTCATAAAAGTTGTTTGGATTTTCTTGTTTGGGGGTTGAATTCATTTTTGGTTAGTAGTCTAGTGTTCACTTCCTTATGATATATTAAATTTATTATATTCAGTTTATAAAGCGTTTTTTACTTAGAAACATTACAATACATTAATATTGTTTAATGATATAAATATATAATTAATTAATTAATGTTATTCATGTCTTGATGAATTAAATGCTCTATCAATTAAGATATTGGATAATGTGACAAGGGCCACAATGGACCATTGTCTGTTTGATAGATTTTTTTCACTGATGGGAGAGGAGTGATTAATATTGTGTGACATATTTTACATGGATTGCCTTGTAATGGGGTTGGGATACATGAGACCATGTTTCATGATATGTTTTTTATTCATTAACGACATCTGTGTCTATGTGTTCATGTGTATCTCTTGATGACTAGTTTTATTCTTTCGTCAAATATTTGTTTGTTAATATCCCATGATAAATTATTTGGATCCTTGTAAAATGTGTTTTCTTGTGTGACCTATTTGACATATATGTGATTGTTGTTGGTATTATTGTGATTGTATAGAATGTTATAAAATATTTGATTATGATCACATGTTATTTATTTTTCTACAGTTATGGTTTTGTGAAAATCACTATGGTTCATTTAAATTCTTATTCATATTATATGTATTACAATTAATTTAAATGATTTTATTTGGAAATCATATTAATCAAAACATAGTGATGTTGTTATTCATTGATGTGTGTTGTGAGTGGATTGTAATGATGAGCCCGATGGACATAAAAATATTGTTGGAGCATTAAGACCTTGAGGGTAAACAAATATAAATGAATTGTGGGGTTTGAAAAACCTTTTGGATGACTAATGACATGTTCACTTGATGCATTAATGATTCCATGTGTCAAGATTTCATGATTATACATGGATTTGAAGTTATGTGTTATATTTATTCATTGAGGTTGTCAAGTGTCCGGTTTAGTCAATAATTAGTCGATAATGAGTGAAGTAATAATTCTTTTCCATGTCGATTCCATGTGAAATTTTGTATCTATTCCATTTTCCCCATCCCTATATCTAGCCATTTATTTCTCCTATAAAACAAGTATTAATACATTCCATTGTGGTTCCAATGTTGCTACAGTCGACATCTCTTTAAGGATATTTATGAAAATGAACCCTTGGTATATGGTGGTATTTTATTGTCTATTATTCAGTTATTATATATTATTATAATATAATATATGTCTTACATGAGTACATTATGATAATATTATCACATTAAAATAAACATTATTTTACCACAATGTTAGTAGACTATACTAGTGGTTCTACACTGAGTTACACTCAATCCATAAATTGAGGGATATGGACCATGGGTACCTAAGAATCCCTTACTTGTTGTTGGTACTGGTTTGTATATGCATTGGGATTGATGATCTAGTGTGATACCTTCTTACGATTCCACAGACTAGGATGAGGGGTGACCTATAATTTCACAAAAACACTATTTAAACATTGTTTTTATTTATATATTTTTATATATTTCCATCCTCCTAGAAAATTAGTGTCTTCAGTTCATTTATTAATTTTTATGTTTGTTGTTTCCACACTCATTCATTATAAATTCAATTTTATTGGTTTCTTCCTAATATAAATGTATAATTTTTTATATTTGGTTATTTATTTTTTATTGTGTACTTTGACTGAAGGTGAATTCCCTTTTTGACCATACATTATTTCTCATAGTTGGAAGCCTTTGGAATTTGGAGATTACTAATTGACACCATGCATTAATCTATCTGAAAATCAATTATTTGGGTTCTGGATTATAGAAAATTGTATCATGGTATATTTTTTTCTTTTTAAGGATTTTTTATATATTTGAAAATGTAATAAGTTAAGTATTATGTTGTAACTCAATATTTTGATTCATTGAAATTACATATAAAATAATTTTGTGTTACTGGGGATTTCGATTTATATCCTTGGTTTTTGATTATATAGTTATATTATTTCACCTTTTATGACACACATGAATTTTTAAATTTGTGATTTCATACCATTCTAGCCCTTGGTTTTATCATCATCTAGTTTCATATTCATCATATTTGAAATATAGTTTACATATAATATATATATATATATAACATGTCTGTGATTGTATTCACAATGGGTGAATCATTTTCATAGTGATAAAAACATGAACTATGTGTTCATATTTGATTTATTGATTCCATTATTTTGGTTGAACACTTATTTTTGTATACATCTAAGAGATGGTTATCTAAGGCATTAGTGGGGTACACATGGGAAATTATTATAGAGATGATAATAGTGATGATGATTTATTATCCCAATCCACAGATGTTATTGTGTTCATTTCAATGTCAGTTTTTCCAATAACGATGTTTGTATTAATCTTTTGTATGTGACTATTAGATAGTTGTGCTAAATTATTGTGAAAATTAATGTCTATGTGGAGTTATCTAGCTATCACCTCTCTAAATTATGATAAAATAAAGTAGTTATATATGACCCGTTGATAAGTATATTCCATGTGTGTATGTATAATAGAATGTCTTCAAATATGTCCCATTATGATTTATATGGGATGCCACCCCACTATGAAACATTTTTGCGGTATTATGTAAGGAATTTTGGCCATATATTTTTAATTTGGTTAGTAGTTTCTCACTGTATCATGTTGTGTAAATATAACTAGGGGACATATTCCTTTATAAGGGAGAGTGAGATTTAATCTCTCAGGGGAATTATTTCTTGATTAAAATACAAATGTATTTGATTAACATTTTCATGTCTTAATGAAAGATCAATAAATTAGTTCTAAAACATATAAGAACAGATTACCTAGTGTGCTAGTACTCTTGATAAATGGTTGGGTTTCTGATTGTTCAGATTATTTATTTATCCAAGGATGCACCCTGGGATTCTTCTCCTATCATTTCAAATTGAAACTATCATTGGTTGGGAGTGATTATATTTGGTGGATAGACATTGGAGGGGTATAGAATGGTTTGAAATTTACCATATTAGACTAAATTCCAAATTATAGGTGCTTGGTGGTGAATATTATCATGAGGGGGATGGTAAATCAAGAAGAGGATCACTTAGGGAACTTGGGTATAGTGGATCTAGAAAACTATGGTTCATTGAAAACTAAATAAACATGTGGTATTAAACTTGGAGGATCACAATTCATGTGTAAATATTTCTATTGGTAGTATATAGTTTTGTTCTTATACATTACTAAGAATTCCTTGATGAGTGAGTGTTCATTCATTGGGATACATTAGAGGGCATTTGAATTAGATAAAGGGTGTAGTGAGCTTTCAATTGAGAATATATTGGGTTCAATAATAGATCTTAAAAGAAGAAGTGATGGTTGGTTACTAAAAATCTACATTAGGGTTCTATTGTAGTAAGAATCCAATGATTTTTTGGGTAACTCAAATTGAATAATAGACATATATGGATATGTACAGAGATATATATATGGAAATAGAATAAATCAACAATTCATTGGGATGAAATAGTGTGATTAACCTGAGATGTAATTTGATTAAATTCTTGTGTATATGTTTATAAAAAATCAAGGTGGTATGATTCACATATTTTATAGACATCAAAATCTATGTCTACATTGTTGGAGGACATCATATTGATACCGACATATCCAATTCATGTAGTGACTATGATTTTCTAAATAAAGAATAGAACAATTCATGCTTTTTGGAATCAAAATTTGTTATGAATAGAAAATAACATTTAGATATTTTATTCTATGCTTGATAGATTGATAGTCAGTTAGAATTATGTGAGCATTGTGATTTTTAAATTAGGATTATCATATTGTGGGTGCACTGACCATGTCATACTTTATTTGACCACTATTCTGATAAGGTTTGTTGTGATATTGGAAACTATTCAGTGAATGAGAATGGTTGCATAATTATAATGATATCTAGATTACAAGAGAGTATATATCCCCATGATATATGTTTAATTATTAATCAATTTTTTGTTTTGATGTTAGATTATATGTGGGTTTTAGAATCAGTCGGTCAGTGTAAATTGAGAGGGATTGTAATCATTAATGTGTTTTCATGTGTTTGTGAGTCTTTTTATGGTTCTTGTGGTTAATGAATCAATAGGCAAAGAAATTTGAAGAAAATTCTGTATTTTTAAAAAATATATGATAATCAACTAATTATTAAAAGTAAAAAAGAAATTTGATCAATACATTCGTGGTGATTTTTTTCTAATATTTCAATGTTTATAGGAAGACAACTGGAAAATTAAATACTAGTGTTTCACCCTGAAGTTGATTGGGGTCGGTTGTAAACACGTTGATCTCATCATATCAGATAAAATATTGGTTACAATGAACTGTATATGCAATTTTAGGAATATTATTCACATATTAGATACAGTAGTCAATAGATACATGTTTGTTTTTATTAGAATTATCGATATATTTTGGTACTAACATTTATCCTGTTATTTATATTAATTAAGTAGGAATAGAAAAAACCATATTAGGAATATCATTGGTTTTTAAGAATCTTATTCTATATGGATTTCCCATTATTGGGTAGAACTAAAATTATTCTAGATAAAGTTTTTGATGATGATGATGTCTGTTGAGTTCTGTAATTATACTGATCAAGGGGTAGATTTCTCAATGATAATGATATTTTTCCAAAATTTCATGTGTTTCTAGTAATATTTACATATAAGAATCTCGAATGATGTTCATGAATGAGTGAATACATGAGGTAATGAGTTGTACATTAATGATGGGAAATAGATAAATATTTTTGGATGCTGATCTATGATGATTTGTGGGAAATTTTTTTATTCTTCTTCAACGTCTCTAGGTCAATGTATTAATTGTTGGGGAGATTTTAAATTCCCTTGTAATTATGTGTAGTGAATTTTGGTTGGAATATAGAGTTTTGATTTGGTGAAAAACCCATTAATATAATCATGTGTAAAATTGAGATTCATCAGATTAATAAATATTATATACATTTTTTACGCATGATATAAAACTATGTTGGTTACTCATACATAAAAATATAGAATGAGAGGCCCTATAAGGCATGTAATGTTTCTAGACAAACTAGATTATAGGTTGGGAATTATAGAACCGTGATTCCTAGAAGGACCTCTCAATAATACCGTGATTGTGGTACAAAAATCTCGCAAGGGGTGAATATCCCTTACCTCCCACCAGGACAAATTGGCTAGCTAGTGAGCCTACACATAGTTTCTGGTGGACCCTAGCATGATAGATAGGGCGTTCACTTGATATGATTTTACTAGGATCCTTTATTCCAATTTTACCATTGAGTCCCCATCAATTTTTTCTAGTTTGGAAAAATTTACTGATAAGCATTCGTAGATCTCATCATCACTTCCTTCCTTTTTGATATCACATTGAACCGGGTGGATCATTACTCAAACCATTGGAGAATCTGGGTGATATTCTTCTGTATTCAAAAAATATGATTTGTTGATTATTTTTGTGGTGGTCAATACTCATGTTTTTTATTATTGATGAATATTAATTAGATTTCTTGACCCTTACTATTATTTCAAAACTCATTTATTATCCAATGAACATCCACATTATTATATTATCCAATGAGTGAGAAGTTGTGTGATCTTGATTAGAGATATAGTGTCATTTCCATCAAATCATGATGGAATTGTCTAAGAATGATGGCTATTTGGATTATCATAGAAAAATTATATTCCTTAAAATAAACATATTCCATTCATTGTTTTTTTGTTTTAATATTGACTTTTCTTGATAATTTCGATAATATTGTTCAATCTAGACTATATTTTCTAACTTAGAAATGAATGGATTTTTTTTTAATTTTTCTCATCATAAAATAGGGAGTTTTCTAAAAGTTAATAAACACTATTGGATGATTTTATGGCTAATGTATGTTGTTTTTTAGTTTTCCAATAGTTGTTCTAATTCAATTATACAAACTAAGATTTAATAAAAGTTACTGATTCTTCGAGGAATCATTTGAGAGGCATGTAATAAACCATTTATGGGCAGTTGGACATGGTTCAACCTTGGGGATGACATTTTGTATGGTGTTTTTCATGTATTCTATTCTCCTTTTATTAAAAATTTTCATTTTATATTTTAAGTAATTTTTATTTATCAATAATTAATAATTTGGATTCATGGGAATGAGGTAGAATCTCATGGTGATAAATGGTTGTTGAATAGACACTGGATGGGTCAAAAAATTTATCCATACTTTTCATAGTAATGATTTAACATTGTTTTAGGTATGTGGTATCATGTACTATACATTGTAGTTCTATACTTAATTTTTGGTAACTAATATGAGGCATTCCACTGTGGGATTTTGACATTTAATTCATTATCTATTTAGATAACAAGTAATGATTATTTAACAAATTATCCACCATTCTTAATTAATTATAGAAACCATTCAATATATTATTATAAAATTTAACAAGGGTCATGATGGATAATAGGGAAATGGTTTTGAGCCATTCACTAATAATATATTGTTGATCACTAAGGTGTTTATTAGTTTACGTGGACCCTCTTGATGCGTGTTTTTTACATGAGAGTAATATCCATTATGTCATTTCTGAACCAATTATAACTTGTGATTTCTTTTGTAGCATGTGATACCATGTTATCAACTTTTACCACACATGTGAGTGTGATTAGCTTTTGGGACAATGTATGCATTTTAATAAAATGAGGGTTCATGTGTAAAACATTATAACCATATCTGATGTGTGTTTCCATTATCATTTATTAATATCTTCATTTACCATGTTTTATGATGATCACGTGGTATACTTTTTTATATTTATTACCAAGGATGGCATTGTTTTTTAATACATTATGTGACCTTTCCTGACATATGTATTACTATTCCTTTAAGGTAATTGTTTCAGTACATGGAATATGTATACCGTTCTAATATTATTATTACATTGTGGGGGAGTTCACATAATATGCGATAATGATGACGATAGACCAAGGAACATGGTAGTAGAATGAAAGCCTTATGGACTGACTATTGACAACGTTATTAGCTGTATGATGAGATTATATATGTTGAGTGACATGTTCACTTTTTTTCAGGGGTTCTAACCAACATGTTGGGTTAATTCAACATGGATTGCATGTAATTTTTATTCTCAATTACTTGAGGATATCTTGTAATATGTTCACTAAATACATAGTGGATTCGGAGAGACATTTAAATTAATTCCATTTGGATACTGAGTGAAATATCATCTCAATGACTTTTTTAATGAACTTGGGGATTAACAATGACTACTCTTGACATCCCATATAAATACATTACATAACCAAACTGATATTGGTACAAGATAAGGATTATTGTGGATTTTAAATTTAATGAATACTCGGTATATGGGTGTTATTTTATATTATCTTTTGATTATATATGTTATTTTTGTGTAGTTTCTGTATTACACGTTTACTTTCTAAGGATCTTATCACATGTGTATGAACAAGAATTTATTGGTTATGTAGTGAAACATGTTTGTAATTCACCTCAGAGTTTTACTAACACCCTGCTTAGATGTCCCTAGAAATTTGGTACCCAATAATCCCTTGTTACAGGTACATGTTTGGTCTAGGACTGAGATTTAACATCTAGAAGGATAGCTCGCTATGAGTCTAAAGACAAAGAAGAGTTGTGTTTGTGAGTTGGGTTTAGATCCCCTTTTAAAATTTAAAATTTTATTTATATTTTTTATGTGATAGTATCATTGGGATATTGATATATTATTTTTATGTATGACTATTGAAATTTAATTTTTCTACATACTTTCATTGACGATTTTATATTAGATTATCTAATAAATATTATTGTATATTGTTAAATTTTATATTATTTATTGTTCATTTTATACTACTATGTTTGGAATAGTATGACAATGACATTTCATAGACTCTATATACTAATCATAACTCCATAGAATATAAGGATTCATTATTGAGGTCATGTGGTACATCGGCTCAATCATGATAATTTTAGTCTGGATGTTACAAATAAATTTTTTTACCACTATTGAGAGTATTTTTAGAATTTGAGATGTTCAATGTTATCATGGAAAATATTATGGTTGTCAACATTTTATGTGAAGTAAACTTTATCCTAAAATATATTTCGATGTTCTTGTAATATATTTAATTAAATATTTTTATTGATTATAAATTGATTTTATTAGAAATGTAAAATGGAAAACATCCAAAAATGATCATATAGATTATAATTAATGAATCCATTCAATGTGTGAAGAATTTTTTAATTACATTATAACATTACATGTTGTGATATTGATAAATTTAAAATAATGCTCATGGATTTGAACAATAGTAATATAAATCATATGATTCAATATTAATTTATTTCAAATTCATTATAGATGTTACTCACTAAATAGGTTAGTGGGAGAGTTTAATAAGATGTTCACATAGAAATGATAAAATATTTATATATAGAAATATTGAGGTAAAAATTAAATGTTGAGAAAAAATAAAGATAATTTGGTGGTCCATGATATATGATATAATATGATATATAATTATATATGATTTTTTATATTTTATATAAATGATTATGAATAAATAATTATTCATGTAAAAAAGATGTAATCTCAAATTTTCCATATATTTTTATTGTACACATATACTCATGATGTATAATTATAATTGATCATATTGTTCTTGATGGTATGTTATCCATAAAAATTGTTCCTAAGAGTATTTTTATAAGTTGTGATGAACTTTTTGGTGTTAGAATGAGTAAAAATATATTATTAGGATATACCAAGTGAAAATGGGGAATACAACAAGTTTTTTGAATTGGATGAACCATAAAGTACAATACACGTACATAAAATATTGATGTATTTTTTATATTGTGCATGAATGGTTAAAATTTGGATTTCTCCATAATAAAAGATTGTGAGACACATAACATGAGAACCTAACAAAAGTTTTACCTTACTTGTACACTCCCTAAGGCATAGATAATCCAGTGTGTCATGGTATTTTCATGATCCATTCATCAGTTATAGATTATCAAGGATAGTATTTTTTTACTTCTGTGACAATTATGAAATTTGGGACCTCTGTTCATAAACAATAACGATGTTTAAATTCCTCTATAGAAAAAACATTATATTTTATTATATTTTTGCTGAGGTAAATGTTATTTTATAATAACTAATGGTACAATAAATGTGATATATTCATTGAATGTGTTAGTATACACCATGTAAATCATGAATATTTCAATTGAATTTATGGGTTTTACCTATACTATCTCCAATATTTACTCAATGTCTTTGAAAAAAAAAGAATATCAGAAAACGATTAATTTTATATGATGTTGGTGGTAGTTAAAAGTATATATATAGTTTTGCTCAATACAGATCACACATAATCAATTTTATTAATGAGCTTAATTGATGGAAATCTAGTGGACACCTTGTGATTAATTTTATATATTTTTGTATTCATAATTAATTCCAATAAAAAAAGACCTATTGTGACACACAAAGGGGTTGATCGAATTTGTATTGAGTTTTAAAATTATTTTTTTGATAAAATATTTCTATTTTTTATCCCTAATGAGTTTAAATGTATATTTACAATGTAATTCTTATGATATTTTTATAATTATAGATTAACACACACTAAGAGGGTACATGTGAATAATGTAATGATTTTTATGAACACTTGTAGGTTTTTAGTCTCATTTTAGAAATATATAATTGAATATATTATCAGCTCATGATTACATATAGTATTTTTTTCAGAATAAGAATATGTACACAAACATGATTTATTACAAGGATAATCATAAATGGATAGTCCAAGGATAAAATATTGAAAATGAATTGAAATACCCACAAGTAAAAATAGTTAAATTAGAAACAAAATAATTCAAGGACTCACTACAAATCCTAAGAAGACTCTCTATTTTGTTTTTTCTATGTAGTACATGATAACCATCAATAAGAAACATATTAAACATGTAATTATCTAAAAATAATGTTAAAAATTATCAACAGAACCACACTATTTAGGTTTTTTTCTCTACCATTTCTAATATTATTTTTCATCAAAGAAATATATTTCCTAGTGTGACAACTCCTAATAGGAATTTTCACATATTTAGTATTATATATATATATATTTAAAATTATCCCCAATACATATTTCATGAATATTAACTTTATATATCATCCACATTTATAAATTTTCAATTCTCCTAAACCCCCATTGTATCGATGTGTATATATTTTGATATAAGGAACATATATTAAATTTCATTGAATATTGTAATTGAGTGATCAATATTATTTCTCCATATATTTCCATGATTATGTATAGAAAATTTATTACAAATATTACATGTAACATGATGTTTAATATATCTACACTATAATCTATGTGTCCATGCTCCAAAATCATTATTTTTCTACTTAATTTCTTGAGTGATTTCAAATTTAAAAAATCAGAGAATATACTATTTACATGACTGAAATATTATTTTATTAACATTCCTTATATAAAATTATTTTTTCCACACGAGTTTGACTGTAAAATTAAACATGTTCTCTACATTATGAATCCATTTTTAGAATTCTTCATTAAGTTATTCCCATTGTATGAACAATTTATTATAATTAGTCAATATTTTATTATATATTTTTATGAATATGTCATAAGTCAATCCTTATTGACATCAATAAGAGTAAATTGAATCTGATATTATACTATAATCCAAATATAGATTTTTGTGCTAAAAACATGACATACATGTATTGTATTCATTATATAACGTGAAACCATTACATGAAAAAATAATAGTTACATGCCATGGATCACACACATGATGAGAAAGTGTCATAGTGAACTGAAAATCTCTATATTCAATGAAATTAAGTTACGAAACCAATTATATGATCAATGGTACACACAATACAACTTTTATGACCCATTATAATTAAATCTAATTCTATAAATTCACTTTGGGTGTCTATTAATAGTGGTCTGTGGTACTACTAATAAAGGGAATCTATATTCCATTTATTGGAACAAGGTGATATGTTGAGAATAATTATCTCCATTTTGATAACTCTAAATTTTAAAAAGTTTTATTTTATATATTTCTTCACCTCTAACTATCTCATTTCATTCAAGAGGTGGTAAAACCATCCATGATATAGAGTAATGTAGCGAAATGTGGACATATAAAATGTATTTATTTCTATTACTCTATTCATGTATTTTACCCTCAATTTATGTAAACTATTGAAATTTTATTCATTTATTTTTATCATAAAAATATATATTTGAATCTAAAATGAATTAATTAGATATTAAAATGGTTAACCTAAATTAAGAAGTACCATTTTCACAGTTAAGGTGCCCATTTTTGAAGATGGCATTGCGATGAACATGATTTTCTGATCCCCTAAATTACAAGACCACAGTTAATAGAGGATTCTTGTAGTGGGGATGGGAACCCAAACTCTACATAAACTAAATCTATAATATGATACCACATATTTATTAATTTATTTACTTGATAAAATAATATTTCCCATAAATACTAATACTATATAATGTTAACGAACATTCAATGAAACATGATTTTAGACAGACCAATCTGCATTCATAATTAACTTTTATGAACTATTTCCAATAACCTTAATCTCTTTTCTTTCATTATTTTTTTTAAAATAAATTATTTTTTACATTATATAATTAATCCAGGTTCACAATTTTTTATTTGTTTTAACCATGATTTAATACATACTACATTTTAAAAATTAATTACACTAGTATAAGTTTTCAAAATACTTTTTTTATTTGACTTGTAATTGAATAATAATTCTCTTATGTCATATCAAAACTATATCTGTTTACAGGGATGGTTTCTTTTTAGTACTTAATAATTTAGTTGATTTAATTGATTTATTTTATTTCAATTTCATTAATTATGATGGGGGATCATGCTACAGTATCCATGATTCTAAATCTTAATTCATGACCACAACACGCACAAAAAATGAAAAGGAAATTTTTACTTTGAACCTAAACATAAGAACATAATATGTATGAATAAGGATTCTATTACCATGGATATAATAGAAATTAATATAGTTTTTTGGGTAAAATGAGAGATTCAGGGATGCATGACTGATAAAACACTACTTTTTTGAATATTTTATTTATAATAAAAGATATAATATCCTAACATTGTGCTAAATATATTCATTTATGAATTATTTGGGATTAGATCATTCATTTGAAAAATTGATGAAAATTCCAGTTTTACCCGTTTAAAATGTACTGTAGATAAATATTTTAATATTTATAATTTGAACTTTATATTTTGTAAGAGTGTTCCTAACTTAAATTTTTACAACTTTCATTCAGGACACTAGAGCTAAATAGTGCATTTGTATGGAGTAAATGGGCCATTAAGCCAATGGTGGGCTGGTCTCGGCAGAATGGACATGGGTTCTATATTTGGGCCATATCATCTTCAAAAGGGCTTGGATTGAGCACGAATTTTGAGGAAATATCAGGGAAATTATTTGGCAGAAATAATTCTTCTGGAAGGCCGGTCCATTCATGCGTTTTTGTGGTCAACTAGGCGGTCAAACATGGAATAAAATATTTGGCCGAGTTTTTAATTTCACACCTAAAAAGTTATATAACCCTATCCCTAAAAAACTCTATTTAATGGGGGGGGGTTAACTCTTTGGGAGAGCTGGTCGAGGCTTTGGGAAGGTGTGGCCGAAAGGGTGTCTCTTGGGAGCCCCTCAAAACTCTTGGAAGAAGTAAGGCTTTGTACAAACTTCTCTTCCAAAAAAGGCTCTCCTATCCAACCTCCTCTTTGTATTTCTTTTCTTTCATGTTTTTTTCATGAATTTTTCTTCAAATAATCTTCTTTTTTATTCCCTTTTCTTCCTCTCTTTATCTTCTTAATTGGGTTGGAATCAAGATTAGAGAAAAGATTGGGTTCTACCCTTTCAATCTTTTGCTCATGCAAAACGTTTCCACGATGACTACACCGCCCTTGGAAGAGTAGTTCTTTTTTGTAATCGATCGACCTCTATCCTTCTTCATTTTTTATTTGGTATCATTGAGATACTATAATTCACATAATATGATCCATGAATTATGTTTTTAAATTTTAAGAAACTAAGAATGGAATTGAACAATTATCTCAAAACATGCGAGGTCGGGAATTGTGTAAATTGTGAGAGTGCGATCTTAATGGGTAATACAAGACCATACGGGATAAATTTATAGAGTTAAAATATAATCCCTAAACACAATTCATTCTCCTTTCCATAATGGATATGTGTCATAATTTACCACTGACCATAAGTTATCCTTAGAACATCAATCAAAGTAGGGTGTTGCGATTACATGTTTGGAAGATAACCTAGGGTTTAATTAACTTCATCTTTGTGGTAAGGTTAATTCTCGTAGGGTTCAGGGGTTAACAAGTTAAGGGGTAATAATTAAGTGGATGTTAATTTAAATGATAATGATAAATAATTTATTGAAGAGGTATATTTAGATCAATTACGCCTTTTAATATATTTTCTAAAAAACATCTTCTTGTTGTGTCTTTTTCATCAAACTTCATTTCAAAATTAATAATAATGCAATCTTCTTCCAGAAGACTTCTTCATGTTTTATAAGATATAAAAAACACCACCCATCCTTTAAAGTAGTGTTTTTATTCTCTTTTATTTTATTTTTTTAGAATATCTCTGAAAAGCTGTTTTAATTCACTTCCTCCTTTGAGGGACGACCTTGGTCAGCCACTCTGATGCACCTATGTACCCCAAAAACCACTAATAATTTGAGGGCACCCATGACAGTGCTCTTTCAAATTGGTGCCATTACTGGGGAGGCAAGTATTTTATTCAGCTAGTTAGAGGTATTTTTTACTTTTATTTTTATATTTTATCTTCTCTTCTTTCTTTATTCTTTCCCCTTTCTCAATTATCTTTTTGGTTTTCAATTTTCTTTTTTTGGGACCATCAAATCAAAATTATTATTATTTTATTATGGTCCAATTTTCTTCACCTCATTTATCTATTTCCTTGATTTATGACACAAACTAATCCTGAGGATCTCTTAGATCTTGACACTGAGATTGAACGCAGCCTTAGGGCGCGAATCCATCATTTTCAGTCTATGGGAAGTGTCAAAATTTACCCAACTGGGGAATTCTTACACTCTAGGAATATTGTTATTCGAAACAATTTTATGTATATATTTAAACAAGAACCAATGGCTAAAAATTATGGAAATGAACTTAATAGAACCATCCGAGAATTGGCTGTGCCAGATATTAACTATCAACCAAATTGTATTGCATACCGAAACCTCAAATTGGACTTTGAATTGAAATCTGGATTAATACAGCTTCTTCCAAAGTTTCATGGCTTAGCTGATGAGGATCACAACAAACACCTTAAGGAATTTAATGTGGTTTGCTCAACTTTATATCCAAGAAATGTTGCTGAAGATAAATTCAAATTAAGAGCATTCCCAACCTCACTTGATGGAGCTGCAAAAGATTGGATGTATTATTTGCAACCTGAAGATGTAACATGTTTGAATGATTTGAAATGTCTTTTCATGCAAAGATTTTTTCTAGCATCAGGGACCACATCCATTCGAAAGGAGATATCAGGGATGAAGAAAGCCCAAGGGGAGTCAATGTATGAGTACTGGGAGTGACTCAAGAAGTTGTGTGCAAGCTATCTGCGTCACCAAATCAGTGAGAAACTCCTCATCCAATAATTCTATGAAGGACTCACACCTATGGATAGAAGCATGGTGGATGATGCAGCTAGAGAAGCATTGGTGGACAAGACACCAACAGCCGCACGTTCATTGATCGATAAGATCGCCCAAAACTCCTAACAATTTGGTGATCAAGGTACAACACATGTCTGGGGAGTACATCAGATAAGTCCTTATTCTATTGAGAATCATTTGATTGATACCAAGTTAGAATAATTGACAACTATGGTGAGGCAAATTTCTTTGGCACAAAATATATCTTTACCCCATCCATCAAGGCCTTGTGGCATTTGCACTGAGACAAGCCACCAAACTGACTGTTACCCACAACTACAAGAAACAAAAGATTTTGCAGCAGTATTCCCTTGGACACCATATCAGCAACAACAATAACCACATCCCCAAAAAAAGTTTGACTCCTTTGCACCATCATTCAACCAAGGGTGGAAGGATCAATCAGACATGTGGTATGGCTCTGGGAAACAACAAAGGCCCCCTTTTCAACCAAACGTCCTGCAGCCTCCACCTTACCAACATGGTTTCCTCAAACCCCCAAGGATATTCGAAGCTCAAACATCAACAAGTTAGAAACAAGGGAATCTCCAACACAAGGTAGAATCTAACACTAATGATATTTTGATACAGATTGTTCTTAATCAACAGAATGAACTGAAGATTCAGGTTCATAGTTGAGGGAGTTGAAGACTCAAATGAGCTAGATTTCCACTACCCTCCATGAACTTGTACGTAATAATTCCGGAAATGTACCTTCCCATCCCACTCCAAATCCAAAGGGGAATGTCAGTTCCATTACATTGAGAAGCAGGAAGCAAAAAACTGATGCTTCTCCGCCTATCATTCCACCGGGATTCACCTCTACTCTAGAGAAGCCGCATTGAAAACCAACTGATTAGCAATCCAAGGAGAAAGATAAAGTTAAGAAAAATATTGATGTTGCTCCTCCTAAACCCCTTCCTTTTCCAAACAGGGTTGTTCATATCCTGAATATTACTGAAGAATCAATGGAAAAGGATGTTTTGGACACATTCAAGCATGTGGAGATCAACATTACTCTACTTGAATCCATTAAGCTAATTCCAAGGTATACGAAATTATTAATAGAACATTGTACCATTCTAAGAGGTCTCAAGGTAAATGAGAGGATAAATATTGGAAGGAATGTGTCAGCACTCATTACACCAACTCTAGAAATGCCGAAAAAGTGTAAGGATCTAGGTACATTCACTATCCCATTAACCATAGGGGAGATACACTTTTCTGATGCAATTTGTGATTTGGGAGCTTCCATAAATGTGATGCCTCAATCTATATTCTCTTCCATAGAGGTTGGTGAGCTGAAGCCGACAAGGGTAGTGGTGAAATTAGAGAATAGAGCTACGTCATATCCAGCGGGAGTCCTTGAGGATGTACTTTTCCAGGTAAGAGACATTATCTTTCCAGTATATTTCTTTGTGCTTAACATGGAGGATGATCAGGTAAGTTCTCATGCCCCCATTATCTTAGGTAGGACCTTCCTCAAAACTACAAAACTATCATAAATGTCAATGAGGGTACACTTTCCATCGAATTTGGGAATGAATTTGTGATATTTAATGTCATATATTCCATGAAGTACCCCTCATAGGATCATTCTCCATTTGTTATCTCCCAGATTGAACTACCAAGTAAAAACACCATGGATTTTGATTGTCCTATGCTTAGGGAGATTATGAGTGCTGGTTTTAGTTTGATGTCTATAAGTACTTCCACACCTATTTTAAAGGAACAATACTCTCTTCGATTGGATTTTGAAAAGAAATCATATTCTGATTTTGATCATATGAACTCTAATTATGACATGGCTATTGAGTATTCTGGTAGATTTGATGCTTTATTCTCTGATTGTGATGATTTATATTCTGATACTAATGCTCTTTGTGCACATATTTCAGTTCCTTCTATGTCTCCATCCATACACCACCCCCTACATTGGAAGTTAAGCCATTTCCACCAAATCTCAAATACTCATACTTGTTATGTGGTGAAAATTACCTATTATCATTGCTAACAATATCCCTTTTGAACATGATGAAAAACTATTTAATCTTTTGAAGGAGAACATCAGGGCAATTGGGTGGACCTTGGATGACATATCAGGTATTAGCCCCTCCATTTTCATGCATTGGATTCTTTTAGAGGATGAGGCGAAACCAGTGAGGCAACCACAAAGGATACTCAATCCAACCCTTCTGGAGGTTGTTAAAAAAGAAGTTGAGAAATTTCTTTAGGCTGGTATAATCATTCCCATTACAGATTCTCAGTGGGTAAGTCCCATTCATGTTGTGCCTAAGTAGAGTGGTGTTAATTTTTTTAAAAATTAGAAAGATGAGTTAATTCTAATGAGGGTGAAAAATAGTTGGCATGTGTGTATTGATTATAGGACACTAAATCAGTCCACTCGCAATGACCATTTCCCCCTCCCATTTATTGATCAAATTATTGAGAGACTAGCTGGGAAAACACACTATTGTTTCTTGGATGTATTTTTTGGTTATTTCCAGGTTCCTATAGCTCAAGAGGATCAAGAGAAGTCTACATTCACCTGTCCCTTTGGCACATTTTCCTACCGAAGATTCCATTTGGACTTTGAAATGCCCTACGTACCTTCTAGATACGCATGGTGATTATTTGTTCTGATTTTATTGAGAACTGCGTGGAGGTATTTATGGAAGATTTTACAGTTTATGGGTCTTCATTTGATGAATGTCTAAATAGTTTGGGAAAGGTATTGAATTTTTTTATTGAGAAGAATCTAGTCCTGAACATTGAAAAGTTTCATTTCATAGTAGAGCCTGGCATTGTCTTAGGGCATCTAGTATCAAAACATGGGATAGAGGTTGATAGATCAAAGGTAGACATTATTTCATCCTTACCATATCCTTCATGTGTGCGTGATGTTAGACCTTTCCTAGGGAATGCAGGATTTTATCGACACTTCATCAATGAATTTAGAAATATTTCTCTTCATATGTCACGATTACTTCAAAAAGATTCTGATTTTGTGTTTGATGATTCTTGTAGGACATCCTTTGATGAGATAAAGAAGTGTCTGACCACTGTACTGATCATACAGCCTCTACGGTGGGAGATTCCTTTTAAGCTTATGTGTGATGCCTCCAACTTTGCGGTTGGAGCTGTCTTCTCTCAGAGGGTGGAGGGACGTTCACATGTGATCGCCTATGCATCAAGGAAAATGGATTCAGCCCAATCAAACTAAAAAACCATAGAAAAGGTGTTTGTTTCTATCATATTTGATTTAGATAAATTCTGTTCATATTTATTGGGATCTAAAGTAGTTGTTTTTTCTGACCATGCAGCTCTGAGGTACCTCTTGAAGAAGCTAGATGCAAAGCCTAGGATGATCCGATGGATGCTCCTTATTCAAGAATTTTATATTGAGATAAAGGACAAAGAGGGGTTAAAAAACTTGGTGGTGGACCACATGAACAGGCTTACTCACATACTAGAGGGTGACACCTTGGACCAGGTACCACTTCGGGACACATTCCCTGATTGGAATCTCTGTACCATCTCAGGTACGCATCCTTGGTGTGCGGATTTAGTTAATTACACTGTTTCCTCTTAAGTCCCAGAAAATTTGAAGAAGCATCAAGTACAAAAATTAAAAAGTGAGTCTAGGTTTTATGTGTGGGATGATCCTTACCTCTGGTGCATGTGTAGTGACCAAGTCATTAGGAGGTGTGTTCCTGATCATGAGTTTGAGTCTGTTTTTCATTTCTATCATACTCTTGCTTATGGTGGACACTTTGGACCCCAACGGATAGCAAGGAATGTTTTGGACTCTAGATTATATTGGCCTAGCTTATTTCATGATGCCCATGTGTTTTGTAAGTCATGCTCTTGTTGCCAACACACTGGGAACATTTCTCGGAGACATGAGATGCCCCAACAACCCATTCTATTCTGTGAGATTTTTGATGTATGGTGAATTGATATTATGGGTTTTTTTCTGAGTTCATTTGGATTATTGTATATTTTGGTTGCTGTTGATAATGTGAGTAAATGGGTGGAGGCCAAGGCCACCAGGACTGACGATTCTCATGTTGCAGTGCATTTTGTCAAGGATCAAATTTTCTACAGGTTTGGAGTACCAAAGGCCATCATCAACGACCAAGGAAAACACTTTTACAATAGGAATTTTGCTTCCCTCCTTCAGAAGTATGGTGTGGCACACAAAACATCAACACCATACCACCCCCAAACAAATGGCCAGGCTGAGGTTTCAAATTTTGAGTTGAAACAGATTTTAGAGAAAATTGTGCAGCCAAATAGGAAGGATTGGAGCAAGCACTTGGATGATGTAGTGTGGGATTATAGGACAGCATACAAGACACCCATTATTATTTCCCCATTTCGGATTGTTTTTTGGAAAGCGTGTCATCTCCCTGTGGAAGTTGAGCATCGGGCTTATTGGGCTATAAAGAAATGAAACATGGATTTGGTCCACGCTGGAATCCAAAGGAAGCTGCAAATTCAAGGGCTTGAAGAGATTCGATTGTCTACAAATGAGAAATCAAAGATCTATAAGGAAAAATAGAAAGCAGATCATGATATAATGATCCAACAAAGGGAGATTCATGTTGGAGATAAAGACCTTCTCTACAGTTCATGACTGATGCTGATGTCTGGTATGTTGCGTTCTAGATGGTTAGTTCCTTATGTTGTGACTAATTTTTTTTCCTTATGGTGGAGTGGATATCACACAAGAGGACATAATAAGGAGCTTTATAGTCAATGGGAAACGTTTGAAGAGATACATTGAGAGACTTCCTACTGATGTAGTGGATTTTATCACACTATATGACCCCATAATCACTTGATCACATCGGGCTATTCCTAACCCTTTCACGTTTATATTATTTGTCTTATTTAAAAAATTCTGAATTTCTTGTGCATATACCATCTCATGGGTTCACATTGAGGACAATGCAATATTTTATGTCAGGTTGAGGGAACCATTTAGTTTAGTAATTTCAATTTTTTCCTATTTAAAAAAACAAAAAAAATTGTGTGTTTTTCAAAATTTGTGTGTTTATTTTAATATTTTCTGTGTGTTTTGGAAACTTTTGAGCTGAAATGATTCTCATCAACATTTTTAAATCCATATCAATAAGTGAAACAATTTACCCCTTAAAACTAAGCTTAAATGAATGGTGAAATGACTTTGTTTCAAGTTAAAATATTTAGTAATTTCATGAAAAGTACACTGAATTTTGAATCCCATGCCACATTTCACTGTCTCTATATTTGATATCACTTTCCTGTGAGGCTTTTGAACAATTATTTTCATATTCTTTACTTTCTCCTCACTTCTTAATAGAACCAAATAATGCTTGATTTAACCAGAATTTGATCTATTCCTGTCAAAACTTGAGGGTTTGAGGTACTTATGTTTAAATTATAGAGGAATTTGTTTGGTATTAAAGACCCTATTACAAAGAATCCATTTTTATAATAGCATACCTTGAACATTTAATACTTTTAGCCCTTTGAATCCATGCACATCCTGTTAGGTTAGCCACATTATAAGCCCATTTTCCCTATCCAAACAACTCTTGAAGTGAAATTGCTTAATATAGTTGAGCTTATGTGTGGGGGAATCTATCTTGTGTTGTGTTACCACATTCTGTGATACTTTGGGTGGAAAATTAAATTATGAAGAGATGTGTTTGCTACTGAAGAAAGCCACTATATTGAATGTTGTGCCTTTTCTGAAGCTTTCCTGACAAGTGAAGTTGTGCCTTTTCTGGAGCTTCTAATTAAGGGGCAATGTTGTGCCTATCTGGAGCTTTCAAGAAAATCATGTTTGAGAAGATTGAAATTTTTGATGCTAAAATGATGAATGCTGTAAACTTTTCATGACTTTTCATGATGATGGAGCTGAATTGATACTATGGGGATTGAGGAGAAGACCATATTTAAGTAAAAAAATAGATTAATGCAATTTTTCTTCAAAAAGAGTCATGCCCTCCTCATTCAGCCTCATAATTGTTCCCATCTAAATCCTACCAACCCAAAGCCACAGAAAAACCCTGAAAATTCGTCATGATAAAAATATTTCCTTGACTCACATCGGGTAGCGATGTAGGAATTTATCAAGCCTATGGTGACACTTGTATGAGTTTGGATGAGAATGACATTGCAAAAAAATTGATATTTGTGTGATGAGAGAAAATCAAGTGAGGTATGTTTTTTGTTCATGGGAGGATAAATGAAGTGGAAATATATTTAATGATATAAATGGGGAACATGAAATAAGGTTTTTTATGAGGCATGATATATTTTGTTTCTTGGTGTATAATTGTTTGATCTCAAGGATATGTGTTTTAAAATTGGTTTTGATATGATATTGATGTTTACTTGACATGAGATTTTTCCCAGGAGTGCAAAAGGGTAAGTGTGGGGGAGTTGATAATACACTTTTTTTAATATTTTATTGATAATAAATGATATTATTTCCTCACATTGTGCTATATATATTCATTTATGATATATTTGGGATTAGATCATTCATGTGAAAACATGATGAAAATTCTAGTTTTGCCCTTTTAAAAGGTTCTGTAGATAAATATTTTAATATTTATTATTTGAACATAATATTTTATAACAGAGTTCTAACATAATTTCCTACATCATTCATTCATAACACTAGAAATAAATTGTGCATTTGGATGGTGTAAATGGGCCATTAAGCCAATGGGGGGATGGACTCGGCAGAATGTACATGGGATCTGTATTTGGGCCATATATTCTTCATCCGAGCTTGGATTGATCCAAAATTTTGAGAAAAGATCAGGGAAATTATTTTTCACAAATAATCCTTCTCTAAGGCCAATAAATTCACGTGTTTTTGAGGTCAACTAGGCGGTGAAACATGGAACAAATTATTTGGACGAATTTTTCATTTCACAATAAAAATGTTATGTAACCCTAGCCCTCAAAAACTCTGTTTAAAGGGGGTGTTAACTCATTAGGAGGACTGGTCGAGACTTTGGGAAGGTATGGATGAAAGGGTGTCTCTTGGGATCCCCTCACAACCCTTGGAATAAGTAAGGATTTGTGAAAACCTCTCTTCCAAAAAGGCTCTCCTCTCCCACCTCCTCTTTGTATTTCTTTTCATTCATGTTTGTTTCCTGAATTATTCTTAAAATAATTTTCTTTGTTCTCAGATTTTCTTCTTATCTTAATCTGTTTAATTGGGTTGGAATCAATAGTGTAGACAATATTGGGTTCTACCATTTCAATCCTTTGCTAATGCAAAACGTTTCAATGATGACTACACTGCCCATGGTAGAGTAGTTATTTTTTGTAATCGATCTACCTCTATCCTTATTCATTTAATTATTTTGAATCACAGAGCTATTGTAATTAAGATAATATGATCCATGAATTGTCTTTTTAAATTTTAAGAGAATTCAATTGAATAATTAACACAAAACACGTGAAGTCGGGAATTGTGTAAATTGTGAAAACGCGATCTTAATCGGTAATACAAGACCATACAGAATAAATTTGTAGAGTTCAAATATATCACCTAAACAAAATTCATCCCCATATACAGAATGGATGTGTGCCTTAATTTACCAATGACCATTAGCTAACCTTAAAACAACAATCAATGCGGGGTGCTGCGATTACATGTTTCAAAGATAACCTAGCGTTTAATTAACTTCATCTTTGTGGTATGGTTAATTCTCCTAGGGTTCGGGTGTTAAAAATTAAGGGGTCATATTTAATTGGATATTAATTTAAATGATAATGATAAATAATTTATTGAAGAGGTAGAGTTATATCGATTATTCCTTTTAAAATTTTTTCTATAAAAACATCTTCTTGTTGTGTCTTTTTAATCAAACTTCATTTCAAAATTAAAAACAAAAAATTGCAATCTTTATACAGCAAACATTTTTAGTTTTTATAAACAATAAAAAACCACCCATATCCTTTCAAGTAGTGTTTTTATTCTCTTTTCTTTTATTTTTTTAGAAGACCTCTGAAAAGTTGTTTTAATTCACTTCCTCTTTTGAAAGACGACCTTGGTCAGCCACTCTACTGCACCTAAGCACCCCAAAAACAACTAATCATTTGAGGGTGCCCACGACAACACTCTTTCAATGATGTTGTACAATGAATATTACCATCAAATGGAGGATAAAATCAATGAATCATAGTTCCATCCATCATATCAAAAAATTGGGAAATTAAAATGGTGATCAATGAAATGATTTTAGATAAGGTAGATTTGTTTTGGATTTTCTGATGAAAACACGAACACATATATGGGGACCCTTCTCGATCTTTGAGACACATTTAATTTATTTAATATTTCATGATATTTCATAAGGATTCAACTTTTCATATTTACATTATAGAGGTAGCTCGTGGGTGGATTCAATGATTTCTAGACCATTACATCACCAATTGGGAAGAGTGGAAAAAATATTCTTATCCATTTTTTACAATATTTAAGAAAATTCATATAATGGTAGTAATTTTAATATATTAATTAGTTCAATGTTGATTATCTCTTATATAAATGTGTATAAATAAATGTCATTACATGAAAATTTCTTTATCATTATACATAAACTAGCATCTGATAAAAATCATCTTTAATTTATATGTTCATGGAAACATGTTAATTATTGATGTTTTAAATGGAGGAACACTAATGAAACATAACAAGAGGAAGGATGAATCCTACTATATTAGATGAAAATTAATAGCATCCAATGAAATTATTAGGGAAAAAATTAATAGGATATCCCAAGGATAAAAAAATATATGGATTATAGAAAAAACAGAATCACAAACATGTGTAATGGGAAAAATTATTGGCCAATAAAAATTACCCCACATAATTTTTATGGATGATTCATGTTATAATGATTATAATTTTGGTATAAATTTTCAAATTGTTAGAAAAAAACAACCGAAAGTGAAGTTCTATCTACTTAATGAATCAAGACTCAATGCTCCCCTCTTACCTACACTCGTAGTCCATCCCCATATGATAGAAAGGTTAAGTTTTACAAAATTATTTAAAATTATATATGAATATTAATTCTATAGTGGTTATCTCATGCATGATGACCAATGAAAAAATCATAGATGAACTTGTGACAAAAATAATTATATGGAGGGAGTTGTCTCCAAACCACTCACACAGGAGTGTTTTGAAGTGTTTTAAAAGTACCTAAATATGACCCAATAAGAAATATGTATCATAATAATTACTATTAATATTGATGAGAAAAAAATATACAATATATATGTTAATTCTGTGGAATTATCAATATCATTTCATATACCACAATCAAATGTATGTGATTGGAATGACAGAAACCTAAAAGTGATGCACTTATATTATAAGACTCCCAAAATAAGTACCACTAAGGGTTCAATAAATATATTTTTTTTCAAAATAAATAATAACTACCTACACAATGACATCATTGTGACATAAATGAAATATGAGAAGACACAACACATTATGGGGAGACTATTTTTATAAACTATATCTGCACTGATATACATCAAAGGTTTTGAACTATTGTCCGAGTGTTGGATTGGAACATGTATGTTCTCATATCCAATAGAAAATGATGAAATCATATCTAATAGAATACAATGAGTTTGGATAATACTAAATACTTTATAAAATGGATTTTCTAATGAATGAATATGTGAATGAGGTAGCTATTTTTTTGAAAAAAGATAATAAAAATAAAATTACGAGGAATAATAAAGGAAATATGAAAGTAATTACCAACAATACTATATTGGAGACTTATTCGTCCATTTCATAAATAGGTAATCATGTATTTATCATAAAAGAAATTTGATTTAGATATTCAATATTATGTATGAATTTGTGTAATATATTGATGGAAATCATGGCGATACTTTCATAATGAAAATTAAGCTATTTAGAGAAGGAATAAGTGGACTAGAATACATCAAAAAGACCAAACAAAAACGATTTTTAGACACCAAGTGGGTAATATATTTTCAATTGACATTCACCTACGAAAATTATACGTGTGTAAATTTAATGATAATAAGGATAAATAAAATCTTCTCTACCTATAATTAGGATTTTTAATGAGTTTTACTTTATTTTAGGTATTTAGATGTGTGGATGCATTCACCCCTAAACATTCATAATTAATTGATAATGGTGTGGGATTTATCCTCTACATTTTCGGTTATAGGTGTATTATCTCATTACAATTTTTATAGGTTTTCATTAACCTCGACGTGGTTTTCCTTTTTTCCTTATTTATGCAGGGATGATGGGGAATTTGGAGGATACCTATAATAGTGAACTAATAGATTATTTTAATTATCAGCATTAACAGGTCTATTTTGTTTCCAATTATGGTTTCAAATTTTATGTAATATTTGTACACACCTATTAAATCTTAAAATTTCAATAATTTATTATTTCAATAGGTGTCCGGTTTTCATCAATTATAAGAGTGACTATTTACAGCACCTGAAATCGGGTTACACATCATGAAAAGTCTTCATCATTAAATGGGAATCCCAGATAGATATAATATTTTCTCTTTGTTATATCTTCTTTGTATCATACCTAGAGGAATTAATAGGGAAATTCGGATACCTCAAACCCTTCAAGGTAGTTTCGTTCATTGATTAATCATTGTTGTGGTTGCTGTGTAACTTGCCTGGTATGCCTTCCACCCAACTCTCTATTTCTTAATATTTTACTCCATTTGGGTTTGATAGAATATCATGTAATTTATAGATTTAAACTTTCTGTTTTCAATAATTGATACTAGTTTTACTTCTTAGATCTTATGTGCCTTTCTTGTGGGTGGGTACGTTGTGATCTGTATGTTTCTATTAGGAAAAGGTTGGTGGATCCATCTTGATGCCAAATTTATATTAACCTAAAAATTCACTGTTTAAATTGAATTAGTTAAATTAAAATCATTTTTTTTATTTTTTTAAAATTGATTCCAATTGTATTCTTGGAGAATACACAATTCCATTGGATTTTGGTTTTATATGGATTTTTGGAATTAAATTAGAAAACCACCATTTCTATTGAATTGGTGGGTTTTCTGGAAATGAGAAAAATAAAAGAAAATATTATATTTTTTTAGATGAATTTAACATAAAATTTTGAAAATAACCCTAAATCTTGTGAATTAGCTATTTTTCAGAAATATGGCAGAAATTATTTTGAAATAAAATTTTTGAATTTAATTGTGAAATTGTGCTGTTAAATTTCATGAATTGGTTTCAAATATGTATTTTTTAAAAATGGAAATAATTTTTTTGATAGAAACCATAGTGTATCATCATTTAGAAAATTAATATATTTGAATAAATACCCATTGTGTTTTTAGGTAAAAATACAAATATTTGAAATTGATAATGGGATTTAATATTATTTTTTGTTGTTTAAAATATATTTCTTGATCATTGTTCTATATGTGCGAACATGAAATCCATGGGTAGTTAGTGTGTTATTTGGATAGGAAGTTATGATTTAAAACATTCTAAAATATCATATCAGCACATCAAACCACTTAGGTGATGGTGATGAGTCCTATTTTTATATGTTTTAGTTTATTTATGTATATACTGGAGATTACATTGAGTGTGGGGTCTTTATATCATAGAACTATCATACCTATTTGGCATATTACAATGTTCCTCCCTTTAGAGTATTTTACATGAATATATTTAAATTCAATAAAATGTTTTACATGCCTTGATAATTTTTACAAAATAATTTATATTAAGATTTCATATATCCATTTGATAGAAGATCAATTTTATAGATACATTAGATCAATTGTATTATTAATATTTTGTTTAAATGTCTATATAAATCATTAGAAATGTGAATAATTAATTTCAAAAGGTATTTCATTTGATTAATTTATAAATAATAATTTTATTAAATATTTTTTCGATATTCCATACCAATTTAATTAAATATTTAAAGTAAATTCTTGGTTAATTTGATATTAGAAAATTAAAATGGAATCAATGGGTGAAATCCTATTTGGATAGGGATCACACCATATTTATGCCTTTGATTTTTTATAGATTATCTCCGTCTAGGATCGAGAAAGGGTATAAGATATCTTAAAGGTGGACCTAGCTATTAAACCATGGACTTGGGGAGTTGTTTCCTTTTCGTTATGGGATGGTTTCCATATTTCTATACATTGGTAGTAGTACATTTGGATTTAATTCCTATTTTAATTATAGTTCATACGCATATTAGATATTCTTTTGATATGAATATTGTATTTCCTAATTTAATTCGACAATGTTTGTAGAAAAATCCTTCCCAATATAAATTTGTTTGATATTTGGTGCTAGTCATCGACAAGTGGGAATCAGGAACACCTTTTGGGAAATTTCATGGTCATATTGGTTGTTGTATTTCTATAATACCAATTCTATTTTGTGACAAATGGTATCAAATAAAGGTTAAGATTTTGTTTTGTAGTTTTATGAAATTATGAATTTTTTTCAGGTCATAAAAGCTTGGTGTTATTTATTTCATAGGAATCGGTCACCGTAACGATCATTAAGTCACAAGGGGTTGTTAGGGAAAGAACTATTGTGGATTAGTTCAAGTATTTTACATAATTTTATTTAGATATAGTTAAATACAAATCTATTTTGTTCTATTAGATGGTATTAATTTCCTTTTTTATCATCATTAATTTAACATGATGTCATCCTTGTCATCTTCTAATGATGTGTATCAAAAACTTCTGATAAGACACAAAAATGGGATCTAGAAGGATACTTATTTTTAACCTTACTATGTGAATACTGTTTTAGATATATATCTAGTTTATCTGATTGTGCACAGTGTCCCTGATTTGGGATAGGCACCACAAATTTTTTGAATTTAGGATCTAACTGTGGAACCTCTGAGGGACGTTCTCAAAGGTTGTTCTCCAAATTACATAATAAGAATTTGTCACCATTGAAAGGCTCCAATGATCCTCAATATGATTTGTAATGGATGAGTAGTATGGAAGTATTGGTTGGGTTCTTGGACAAACCTGATGAAATTAATGTGGAGTGTGCAACATTCATGCTGGTAGGATAATGCAGATGTTTGTGGAAAACTATTATGTCTATGAAAAATCTTACTGGTATAGAGCGAAAGGAATTGAATGTTATTTTGAGTGACCATTTGTATCCGTAGTTGATCTTGTTTTCCATGTATAGGGTTTTTTTCAACCATGATATTGCCGACAGGACCGTTAAAGGGTATGCAAATAGTTTTTTCTAGGGTTATCTTATTTTCACTAGATATTGTGTAGAAGAATAATATGAAGGATCAAAGGTTAAGGATGGGACTACATCATGATTTTTCTTCTCTGGTTTTCATGATTAATCATCCTCCTTATACTGATGTGATGGATAATATTCACATGGTGGAAAGTACCTAGATGGAATGTGAGGGTTACTTGTAGTTTCATTCCCTCCTAGTGGTAGTAAGAGTTCCTTGAAGGGAAAACATAACCATTCTGATTATCTTGGTGGATCATTATGGTAGGGTCATTAATGAAATATCAGAGTCCTCGGTTGAGGTCCTTGTATTTTCTACTAGTATGGCCAGCCAATATATTCAATGATGGTTTGCACTAGGCCACCCAAAAAACTATAGCTCATGCAGATGATTAGGGGACTTTCAAAGATTCTTCCATATTTATTTAACTCCATATAGTGTAATAAGATCATCATAATCTTCTAAATCCACGAGGTAATCATTTTCATCATGTATAAAAGGGTTTCATCCACAATCATCTAGATTTAATCTACATCACATAGTGGAAGAGTCTCCGGTAGAAGAGGATATGGGTCTAGAGACCGTGAGAGTACCATCACTATTGCTTCATCATTAGTGACTTAACTATTTGAAAATGGAACATCTCATTCATTTATAAAAATTATTATTTTTAATCTATTTAATCTATATATGGATTATTTATCTTGTACAATGTATATTACTACACCCTTTTTTACAAAGAGAGAGATGGTTCTCCAGAGTCCCACATGAGTATTCAATCTATCTGATGACAATATTTCATGGATATTTATTTTTCTCAACATGAATCCTCATAAAGTAATATACATTATGGATTGGCCAACTTCTAATAAATCCCAAATGAATTTATATCTTGGATGGATCACCTGCACTATAAACAGATGTGTGTTCCGTGTCTTTCATGGAGAATTGGACCCAAGGTCAAGCAGAGCTATACCTTATTATCCAAATTTTGGGAATGTAATATTGGTGTATTCATTTGATTCAGAGTGGGAATTGTTGAGTAGTGATATCCCTCTACTTCACATGGATTTTCCTAACATCATTTCCTTCTAACTTATATTGCCTTCCAATTATAATAGAGGTTTCGTTTTCTATTGAATGAATTCATAGTACTCAAACATTTAAAATTACCACATATCTCATAGAATTAGCTGAATTGATATAGTTGAAGTCCCATTTAGATAATCTTCTTGAGAAAGGATTTATATGCCTGAGTGTGTCACATTAGGTGATTTTGGTTATCTTTTTTAATAAAGCTAATGGTTCACTTCACCTATGTATTGATTATCCAAAGATCAATAAGGTTATTATAAATAACATGTATTAATTTCATTGTATAGATGATCTATTTTATCTGATGATATAGGTTATGTGGTTCTCAAAGATCAAACATTGATTTGGTTACTAATAGATGAGCATAAAATATTCTGACATTCTGAAAACTTCATTTTGGGGAAGGTACTATAATTATGAGAACCATGTTGTTCCCTTTTCTCTAACAAATTCCATTGATGTACTTATAGATTTAAAGAAAAAAATTCACATATATTTGGATATCTTTCTTTAAATATTTGTGGATGAAGTCCTTGTTTACTCAATGACCAAGGTGGATAATGTGATTCATTTGAGAATAATTCTAGGATTGATAAGAAATAACTAAACCTCTTCCAATATTGTGAAGAGTGATTTCTATATTTGAGAAGTGAAATTCAAGTGATACATGGTATTAGAACAAAGTATTCCAGCTGGACATAATAAGGTGAAGGCTATTATGACTTTAGAACAACAACAATATGTTATCAAGATTTACAGAATATTGGGTCTAGCTGGTTATTATCTCTTGTTCGTTGAGTAAATCTCAATGTTAGCTTCTCTAAGGACATCACTAACTCAGAAGGGATTATTTTTTGGAATAATAAATTTGATAATAATTTGATTGAGTTATATATAATTTTTACTAATACACTAATGTTGACTCATCCCAAGGCTACAAAGGGAAATGCGGTCTTTTGTCATGTGTTAGGTTCATATTTAGGATGTGTTATTATACAAGTTAATCATGTCATTTCCTATAATTTTTTTTTGTATGATAAGAATTTTTCTAACTGATTACCTTGAACATTTAGATTTTATGCACACACAGATGAATTGGTGGAAGTTACATTACGTTGAACCGATTTCCTTGTATTCAGACCCCAAATCTTGAGTTTTGTTTCTCTAAAAAATATTTCAATCTGTGCCATAGGAATTAATTTGAATACATACTATATTTAAATTTCGACATTAGATATACCCCAGGGAAATATAATTTCATCATAGATGCTTTGAGAAATAATCTTTAGACCGAGGCGGAGATAGAATCTTCAAAAGAGTTGAATTTTCTGGCTCTCATTGAATAGTTTCATATTGGAGTTTAAGAGAAAGGGGATGAAATTTCATTGGAAGAGATTATTTGATTTCATCTCTTATCTAAATATTTATTAAAGAAATTTATCTTTATGATGAGTGCTACAAAATTAGAATCTCATTATGGTTTGGAGATTGTTTTCTAGTGGTCGATCTCCAAAGAGGGAATTCTGTGATCTCAAAAACTCTTTGTTGTGCCGTTGGTAGTAGGAAAATCATTTAAGTGAGACTGTCATAATTAAAAGTTTGAAATTTCCCCTAGAACCATTAATATATTATATGATATAAGGAATTATATTTGGTCTCTAGGTGGGGGATATTGTTTAGTATTCCTCCCATTGTTATACAGGCCCACATGTAAAGGCTAAGCAGCTGAAGCCTTTGTTTGCGCTTTAGCAACATCTAGTCCCAACCAGGAATTCGGAAAAAGATTCCATGTAAATTGTGGTTGGGATTCCTTATAATATAGAAATATTAACATGATATGGTTTCTAATCAACAGAAGATGAAATAATCTCACATTATACCCATTCATGATACTACCAATGTTGTGGAGTTGAAATATATATATATATATATATATAATAGATTGTTAATTTACATGAAGTTACTTTATCTATAGTATCTCTTAGGGAGACTTAGTTCACTTCTTTATTTTGGTGAGTATTTCATGAGGCACTGGGATCTCATGTAAATTTGAGTATGGAATACCATTCACAATTGGATTTGCAGAGAGAAATAGGTATACAGATTCTTGAGGATATGCTTACACCTAGGTTCTCAACATTGGTGGTTCTTAAGATGATCATTTGGGATTGATTGAGTATTTTTCTAAAAAAATTAATTTTCTATCATCATAGTGACTCATTTTGAGTAATTTTATGTCTGTACCTACAGATATCAGTTGTGTGGGTCATAAATTGGTGCATGTGCCTTTGTTGGACTGAGTTTGGTCAAAGAGAAGGCATCAATGATTCATTTTATTTTTAGAGGATATTGATGATAAAAATATGATATAATTATTTCAAATATCAATTATATATAAATTTTTTTCCATGTGGCTGAAAATGTGTACTTGAACGATTCACCCCAATTTGGTCATCAATGGAATGCGGTGCTAGTAAAACATTCTATTCATTTTGTGGGACCATTCTATGTTTTTGAGAATCTAGGGAAGATTTATAATCCTTTTCACTTCTACTATAGATGATTTTGATACATGAAGTGTTCCATGTATCTCATTTATACATTATCTTTTTGATCCATATCACATTTTGAGGAAGAGTTATCATGATATTAAACAAGATTTATCTTTGACTCAACGGTCAGTTAGTATAGTTTATTCTAAAAACAAGGTAATTCATGGGAGGATGATTCATTTGGTACATGTGAAAGGGTATGTTGTTTGGATTTTTAAGAGATATGTGAAAAAGAGGCACGAATAAGAGAGTAGTGGCCTCATCTTTAGCCCATATAATATTCTTCATAGACATTATAGGGATAGAATATTTTTATGGGAGGGTAGATGTAACATCCCATTACCAGTCTAAAATGTATGTATTTAAACTCATTGTGTTTTTACTTTATCATTTTCAATATAGGTATGAAGAGGAATTGGGATTACCCATTTAATTGAGAAGTCACATATTTTATGGATTCTCACCATTAATAGGTCATATATGTAGCCTTATGAAGATAATAATGCCATATAATATTGTAACATGCCATGTCAATCCTAACATAAAAATAATTCACTTTTTTTAATGGAAACTATCTTTTTTAGAGATCACGAGGTTTACCAATTTCATGACACGTAATTGGGTTCCATCTCACATAAAACCTCGAGCCTTGTTTTTAAATAGGAAACATAGAAGCAAAAAATTATTTTCTCCTCTTTAGATATTATTTCTCTTGAACCTAGAGGAATTATTTGGAATCATGGTAACCATCATACACTTATAGATGGATTCATCAACGTTTGATCATTATTTTGGTTGTACTGTTACATACAAAATTATAATTCCACCAATCCCTCATTTTCATTCTCTTTTCCTCTAGGATTTGATTGGCCATCTCAGAATATATGAATCTGAACTCCATGTTGTAAAATCAATTATCTAGGATGAGTTCCTAGATCTTTTATGCCTTCATTCATAATGGAGAGTATATCACAAGTGTTGTTTCTACCTAAAAACATGGTAGGTGGTTCCGGATTGATGCCTAATTTATATTAACTTAAAGTTTATGTTTTTAATTTCAATTGTTTGAATTAAATAATGTTGATAGAATTTGGTTAAAATGATTTTCAAATGGATTGTTAGAGAAATCCCAATTACATTGGATAAGGGTTTGGAAATTCCTTTTGGGAATAATATTTAAAACCCCCCAATTTCAGTGAATTGGGTTTTGTTTACAAAATTCCAAAAAAATATTATTATTAAAATTGATAAATGTATTTTATACAGAGTTGGGAAACCCCCATATTTTATTTAATTTTGGGGTTTTAAAAAAAATGAATATATTTATTTTGAAATTAAATTTTGAAATTGGATTGTAATTTATTTAAATCGCTATTTGTGAAAAATAGTAAAAATAGTTTTTGATGAAAAACATAGGGAATAATATTTTTAAAAGGAATGTTATTGATTAAAAATCTAATGTGGTTTTTAGGTGGAATCTTGACATATTTGAAATAGTGAATATGGTCTATTTTTAGTTTACGTATTCTTAATATAAATTAAACATCATCGTTTTATACATGAGATCATGCACGCCTTGGGTAGTTAGGGTGTTATTTGGATGACACATTACAATTTAAAATGTTATAAAACATCATATCATCACATAAAATACTTTAGGTGATTGGGAATGATCCTTTTTTACCAGAGTTTAGTGAGACCTATATACGTACTACCATTCACCATGAGATTGTGGTTCATATAGGTTGAAGGTATCATACATATTTGGTGTATAACCATCTTTCCCTTTTTATTGTATATCAAATTATTATATTTAATATTAGTAAATTGATTTACATTAAAGGAAAATTTATATAAACTGTTTTATATAAAATTGTTAATTTACCCATTTTTTAAAAAGTTTTATTGTCTTAATAATAGTCCATAAATGGTATTCTAGAGCCTTTCTGTAAATTTATATTTCTATGATATAAAAATTAAGCCTGAATATCTAAATTTATTTCTATCGTTTAAACTGTAATGAATAATTAGTTTATATAATATTTTTACATGAAAAAACCACTCATATAAAAATTTAAATCACATTTATGGTTAATTTTATATAGGAATGGTGTTCTATAATTATTGGCTAAAATCCTATTAGAATTTTCCCCACACCCTACATGTGACATCAGGTGGATTTAGATAATCTATTTGGGGTTTGAGCAAATGAAAAGACCTCAATGTGGTCAATCTATCAGTTGAACCATGGACAAGGTTAGTTGTGTCCTTTGGAGTAAGAACTCAGGTTTTTATATGAGGTTCAAATCATTTTCATTTTGGTTAAAATATAATTTTATGACCTTACATGAATTAATAACTTTATCCCGTGTGTTTTAGAGGTGTTTGGGGATTCTTCAGAGGTTGAAACCATGTTTTGGGTGTGAAATTACCCAGAACACGGTTTGAACATGGTCTATGCATGGTTAGTCTAAACCATGCGAGAGGTTTGAGAATTTTATGTTTTGGACAGTGAGGTTCCACACAGTTACCAAAATGGTAGTCAAAACCATGCAGTGTAACCATACAAAGCGAACATATTATGCAGAGAGGTGTGCATGGTATCCACACGGTTTGAGAATCCATGCAGTTAAATAGTGCAACCCTTAATGGATGATTTTTGTAAATTATAAAATATTATTTTTTGTTTTTTAAATCCTAAGTGGTTTCTCCTCCCATGCAGAGAAATTCATCTGCAACTCTCCTTAGAGGTGCATATCTTTGGCTTTAATCACTACTCTCTATTCGACTTCTATTCTGATAACTGATCCCTTCTACTGATCTGAAACGGTAAGGCCTACATTCTTTTTTATCCATTATTATTATTCGGAAAGAAAGTTTATCTACATGGATTAGGATCATATGCCCTATTATTACATTCTTTGTATGTTCATCATATTTATTCCAAACTATGATGAAGCATTACATGATACAGGATGATCATTCTACTACTATGTTTAGGGAGGTGGTCTATAATTTCATTTAGCTTTTCATGGTGTTATAAAGTTGTTTGGAACAAATTCCATTCGTCAGAAATTCTATGGAGGACTCATTTTTTGAGCGAGTAGATTTTAGTATCTGTAGTTTGATATAGTGATGTTTACCATGGGTTCTATTTAGGTGTGTTGGCACCTATTTTTCATTACGAGGTCACACGGGGGTGTGACATAATGGACTATATTTTATATGTATATTTAAACCACCCAAGGGGTCTGTTCGTGTACATTACAAGTTAAAGGAAGCCATTTTTAACTTGATAGCATGAGTAGCTTGGTTAAGAGATGTACTACATCCTATAATGTTGACTGTCATGTTATGAATCATTTATTTTGATATTTTGGCATAAATGGAATGTGTTTATATGGGTGGGTATACCTATATGAAAATGACTAATGACGTGTTAAATGAATTATATGGGAGGGTAGGACAATATTATTGGTAAATGATAATTGTTTTTCATGAGTGGTTATACTCATGGATTATGCTTGTTTATGTGAGTGGGTATACTCACATGTTTATGAATGTTTAATTTCAATGTATGAATTCTTGATTTAATGGTATGATAGATGCCATGATGTTCTCCCCATGGATATGGAACATGGTAGTGGAAACCATGGGTTGAACCTACCCATTGGGTCTGAAATTCTGTGGGATTCCTTGGACCTTTCTTCAATATGGATCTGGCATGCTCTGGCTTGCATATGATTTTCATTTGACATAATCCTAAGACCCCAAATAGTGCCAAACCGAGTTTCCACCATGGATTCTCATGTGACTCAATGGGATTCCTTGTAAATGTTCCTTGGATCAGGCCCTCCATGGTCTATATATTATTTCATGGATTCCTTGGTGTACTGAAAACAAGGATCTAGCCCTTGAGGTCTCCTACGTCACTATACGGAGTGGATGTGGGATGCTACTTTCACTATACGACATGGCCAAGTATTATTGGATTCTTTGTACAGTGTGGATATGGGTTACAGAATAATTATGGATGTACGGCGTGGTCATATGTCATTTTTATTACATTGTTATAGCTACCATGTTTGGATCTGACTATATATTCCATGTTTCCTATAGGGATTGTCAGATTTACTTTACAGTAGACTTATTCCATGGACAAACACACATACATACTAGTTTTTTAAAATTTCAAAAACATTAGTAGAATTGTTGTTAGAACTATATAGACAAGGGAGGTTTCCTACTAATATGTTTATATCACACCCTATTTGGGCCTCCTTAGTGACCAAAATAGATTATATTGTTTCAGGTGATGATAGAGGCAGCTGCCCTAGTAAAAAATGATTATTGTGGCTTTGGAGCAGGGGATCATAGGACAAAGCTGAGGCTTGCAATGTTAGGATACCATTTTGTTCTTTTTATCATTTTGGGATACTTTTATTGTATTACCATGAACTATTTTGGCTTTTTTCTAGACACTTGTACCATGTGCATCAATTTTGTAATATGACACACTTTTAGTTGTTATTATGTATTCGTGTCTGATTGTATTACATTCAGTTGTGTGCCCCGTATTTATCTTCAGCTATTGTATATATTTGACATCCGTTGGGATACTCCAGAAACGATGTCATATTATCTCCACTAACTAGAATAGGCCCTCGCTACTAGTCAGCAGCCTCTAGAGTTTGGGTAGATTCACTTGAGGCCTTATGACCAATTAGTATCGGAGCACCATTTTCAGTGGAATCCAGGAAAGGTATGTTACAAACTGGTATCAGAGGATATTTTCTTTTTTGGTTTGACTTAATGTTTGGAATCATTATACATGGATATGAAGGAAATGGAACTTGGTAATAAATTGAGCCCGAGAGTAGCTACCATGTGTATAGGGAAAATCAAATTTTCCACGCATTGAGTTATGATTTTATAGATTTTGATATTATAGTTTATTTTATATCACCATTGGTTTACATACATGATTTTTTATATTACTATTGATTAATTTTTTGTTTTATTTTAGTTGAAACATGATCGGATGAGAGTTTCCCATCTCATGCATCATATTAATAATTGTTAAAATAACACGCCAGGAATTATGCCATTCCATCTTGGATGAATTATATATTACATGATTTTGTGATAGTTGATGTGATAAATGTTTCTGCTGTTGTTTTAAATGGGTGCATTTGATTAAGGTGTTACATCATCTTTCAATCCATAAGGATTATGTGCCCTTGTGAATTGGGAAATTATGCACTAGTGAAATGTAAATGTAAAATGAACATGATTTGTATGGTTTGAATGAGATCTATTTTTTGGGTTCATGAGGTGTTATGGGCCCTCATGGATTTAGAAATTGGAAAACCCTTGGTAAAATTTCATGAATAACTGAATGTGAAATGGAAATGGTAAATTGTAATTGTTAATAGAGACTTGACCAAGACCCAACTTTTCAGTGGGAATGTAACATAGATTCTAGAGGCTCTATGGATGTTCTTTATATAGTTCTGGAATTATGATCTAGATATGGGTTTGAATAATTTTATAAGAGGGTTTTGACCTGTCCTATGCTTGTGAGCTATGTCCATTGATGATGTCATCTCCTGAGGCATTCGTTTGGAATTGTACAGACATGCCACCATGATAACCTCCACTGGTAAAGCATGATGGAGGAAATGACCATGATTCAGAGATGGTGGGCCACATGATACCACTTGATCCTCCTATAGTGCCAGCTGAAACACCTAAAGATGATCCATAAATTGGTGCTGAGGAACAATTCCCCGTGGGCTTCTTTCATTATATGCAGTCTTTCCAGGGAGCACTATATCTAGCATTGACTATAGATGAGCTGACACAGGTGTTCTAGCAGTAGTATACTCCAACGTTTTTAGGAGATGGAGGATCATAGGATTAATATCTGTGGATAAAGACCACATTAGCAATTTTTGAGCATCTGGATTTGCCTCTATTGGGGAGGGTCAGGATCGTGACTTACAGGCTATGTGGAGCGGCAAAGACCTAGTGTGATGTTTTGAACCTCGATGATGGGCTGAAAAAGATGGGTTGTGTTGAATTCCAAACACTATTCTTTGAAGAATTTTACCCCATGACTCTACGAACAGATTTGGCTATTATGTTCATTAAATAGAGCAGGGCGTGATGATGGTTATAGAATACTCGGCATGTCTAATAGAGATGCAGTGTTTTTCAATGATGTATATTGCTAATGAGTTGTCGAGGGAGATGTGCTTCATGGAAGGACTCATACGTGCTATCAAATCTCAGTTCAATATGTTCAAGTTTCCATCTATTAGTGATATTATGAATTATGTGATGATTATAGTCTGGAACATGATGGAAGATGGGGGTACAGAACAAGGGCGTGTTGATTCAAAAACTAGTGGATCAACATATTTAGAAATAAAGATCTGTTTCGAGGGTCCCATCAATGTGAGCACTTTTTAGGTTGTGGGTACATTCAGATTGGTGTTTTTTCCATCATTGTGGTCATTGAGGCCACATGAAAAGTCACTAAGACTGCAACCTAGTTGAGTGTTGAGTTTGGGGTAGGATGGAACACATGCAACGTTTTTTCATGATCATCCCTCCATCTACGAGTGGTATGGTGTTTGATCTGATGTCCTGATCATGAGAAAGGACGTCAACTCCATATCAGGCTAGGAGATGGATAATTATACGCCAGTTAGGCCCTAACAGTGGTGTTCATGGTCTTGATATCCAGACACCGAGTTCCTAGAGGCATCAGGGTGGATAAGCCCATGGAATCCAGGCAGGGTCACAGGGCCATTGTACTGGGACGACATATGCAATGCAACAAACTTAAATTAGCATGGATATCAGACCATCAGTGGTTAGAGGAACAATATTACTAACTTCTATTATTTCTTTGCCTCTTTATGATGCAAGTTCCTCTTATAGTTTTGTATTTTCATGAGTTTCAAAAATAATTGAGCTTATGGTTTTTCAATCCATGGGTGTTTTGTTGAAAGACACCCCATTGGTAGTTGGAACGGTGAGGTACGCTAGTGTATGGAGTACCCCCTTGTGGTCATAGGATGTCACATCATCTGGGATTTTTATGTCCTTGATATGACATGTTTTTACATCATGGTCAGAATATAATTTCTTGTTCTAAATCAAGCGTACATTGATTTCTATAACAGGATGTTGATTTTCACATCACTATAGGGTGAAATGATTATTCACAAGGTTGAATGTAATTTCAAAGAAAGCATATCTAGACCCGATCATCATGGGCTTTGTGGGATGATAGCTCAGATTGCTAGTTTTTTTTGGATGATTAGGGAGTGTGTCTGGATGACATTCCCCTTGCGATTGAGTGCTTCAGGGACATCCTCCCAAATGACTTTTCTAGTTTACATCCTAAGGGAGAGGTTGATTTATCCATAGAGCTATTGCCACGTGTTGTGCCGATATAGTTTCCTCCATACATGATGTCTACGATAGAGTTTCATGAGTTTAAGAGGCAGTTATAGGATTTGGAGGCGAAGGGGTTTATCAGACCCAATACTTCTATGTGGGGTTCTCTGGTCCTTTTTGAGAAAAAAGGTAGATGGTACCCTTTGGCTATGCATGGATTGTCAGTAACTAATCCAGATGATGGTTAACAATAGATATTCATTTCCATGGATAGATGACATGTTTGATAAGCTTCGTGGATATAGAGTGTACTCGAAGATAGACATGAATTCAGGAAATCACTAGGTGTTTGTTCGACCTGCATACATACATTGTATAGCCTTTTGTAATAGGTATCAGTGGTAAAAATATGTACTTATGTCATTCGGTCTTAGGAATGCGCTATTAGTTTTCACTTATTTGATAAACCAAGTGTTACATCCTTACCTAGATTATTTTTGGGATGTTTTCGTGAATGGTATCATGGTGTGTTATCACTATCGACACAGACATGCCAAAAATTATGAGATAATATTGAATACACTGAAGGAGCATCAATTAAATGTTACGTTCGCAATGTGCCTCTTATAAATAGATCAGATTAAATTTTGGGTCACATTATATTAGAGGGAGGTGTCTCACTGGAACTAGATAAGGTGAGTGATGTAGTTTCCTTAGAAATGCTCATGATCATTTTTGAAATACAGAGCTCCTTTGGGTTAGCTGGCTACTAGAGGTGTTTTTTAGAGGACTTCTCATGCATAGCAGCGTAGTTGACATGCCTGAATAAGAAGGGTCTGATGTTTGTGTGGTCAGATTCTTGTGAGACATCATTTTAGAAGCTGAAAGGTAGGATGAAATCAGCAAAATTCATGATTCTACCAGAGAAGGGACAGAGATACATGATTTACTGTGACGCTTTAGGTGTTGGGATAGGGGAAGTACTGATGCATGGAGATTGAGTAGCGGTGTATGGGTCATAGTAGTTCATGCCTCATGAGAATAATTACCCAACATACTATCTCTAATTAGCTTAATTTGTTCACGTGTTGCAATATAGGAGACACTATTTATTGGGAGACTGTTTTTTAGTGTTCAAGGACCAGAAAAGTATCACGTATATCTTTACGCAATGTGATCTGAATTTGATGATGCAAAGGTGGGTGGAGTACCTAAAATCCATTGACATCAATCTTTCCTACATGCTTGGTAAATGAAATGTAGTAGCCGATCGACTTAGTAGAATGAATCAGATATATATAGTTCAAATAGGCTAGTAGCGAGTGGCATCTTATGGTGTTGTTTTCTGAGATGCAACTGGAGGTTCATGACAGATAGGGGTAGACATTTATTTCATCCATATTTTTTGACCTCCGCCTTTTTGGATAGAGTTTGGATGAGGCATCTATTGGATTAAGAAGGCCTAATTCTACAGGAAGCTGTGGCAGGTGAAGAACCTCCTCATGGTTGGATGGTAGGTGATGATGAGATCCTATTTATCCATGGACGTGGATTAGATCCAGTGGATATACATGAAGTGTTTATGTGGGGGTTCCATGCTTCATCTTGGGTAGTTCATCCTAGGGTAACTAAGATGTATTGTGTCTTGGGAATTCTGTACTGGTGTTTGTGATTGAAGATAGAGGTAGCTGGTTTTGTTTCTAGGGGTACTACCAGCAAGCCTGTGAAGGCAGAAAATCAGTGACTAGTTGGGATTTTAAATCAGTTACCCATCCAATAGTGAAAATGGGATGATGTGGTGATGGATTTCGTGATTGGTTTTCTAAGGATGCCTTGAGGTAATGATGTTGTGTGGGTTTTTTTGATAGTCTTACAAGGAAAAAAATTTCTTTCTGATAAAAGAGACCATCCCTGTTTATGATCTTGGTATGTTTTACATCTAAGAGGCTGTAAGTCGTCATGGGGTACCTCAAACCATCATTTAAGATAGGGAAACACGCCTTATGATTCGTTTCATGCTTATTTTTTAGAGGTCACTGGGTACACAGGGGATTCTGAGCACAACATACCACCATCAGACTAATGGTCAGTCAGAACATGTGATACAGGTGATAGAGTACATGCTTAGTGAATGAGTCCTTGATTTTGGGGGATCATGGGAGACACACATTCCATTGGTTGAGTTATCCTATAATTATAGTTATGATTTGACGTTACAGATGAAACTATATGAGGAATTATACATTATTCCATGACGTTCTACACTTTTCTTGTTAAAGGATGGATAGATAGCTTTACTAGGACCATGTCTCATTCAGGATATGTCTGGGTATGTCCAGCTGATTATGAATTGGATGGATAATACACAATCTCATCAGAAATCATATTTTTAATAACCGCAGATGACCTCTAGAGTTTGAGGTTGTGGATTGGGGTTTCTTACATGTGTCACTAAGGTTGGGACACAATCGAAATAGAAGATAGAGTAAACGTTCACTGAGATATATTGGGTCGTTAGAGATTCTAGAGAGAGTTTTTCCAGTTACCTATCGGTTACGGTTACCATAGAGGTACTGATCCATGCACATCGTCTTCCATGTATCATAGATGTTCCTCTATCACTAAGACCCATCTCAAATATTTTAGCCCGTGGAGGATGAGTTTCAGGTTGTTGCATCATTTGAGGAGCATCATATTCATATTGTGGAGAGGAGAAAGAAGTTTCTTTGAGGATGGTCCATTCCTCTAGTACAAGTTTTATTGAAGCACATCCATTTACAGGATGATACTTCGGTGAGGGAGGCTGACATATGTGTTTTGTGGCTGGAGTTGTTCTCAGAAGAATATTGACTATCCTTCAGAGAGAAATTTTGGGATGGATAGCTATATATGTTGAAGACTGTATGCATCTAGGTTTTTGTATGAAGTACAAATCATTTTCATTTTGGTTTAATTGTTTTTCAATGTCCTTATGTGAGTTCATAACTTGATCACAGGTGTTTTGGAGGTGTTTGGGGCCTGTTAGGTGGTCAGAACCATGTTTTGGGATAGAAACGACATATTGCATGGTATGTGCATGGCCTGTGCACGGTTAGTCTAAAACCTGTGAGATGTATGAAAAATACATGTTTTGGATAGAGTAGTTTTTCATGGTTATTACACGGTTAGTCAAACTGTGCGGGGTAACCATGTGAAGCGCCCCTCATAAGCATAATGGAAAACATGATTTCCAAATGATTTGGGAAACCGTGCAGGTAAGGCATGGGACCCTTGTTGGGTGTTTATTTAAATTTTAAACTAAAATTTAAATTTAAATTTTGAAACAAAATGTTGATTCACCTCCCATGCACAATACTCCCTCTATATCTCTCTTTTAAGGTTCCTATCTTATGATTTAATCCCTACTTTCCATCCGACATCTATTTTGATCACTAATAATATCTACGAATCCACAATAGTAAAGGATACATTCATATATATCCGTTATTTATTATTTATAATGATGATTGAATTGTTTGGATTTAGCATCACATTCCTTAATATTCCTTCCATCGTCCATTCTTTAAATTTATTCCAAACCCTAATGAATCAGGACATGATACTGGATGATCTATCTACTACCAAGGTGGCTAGGTATTATATACTTTCTTTCGGATTTTCTTGGTGTTTTTTTGGAATTTTTCCGAAATTTCATTTGTCAAACATTCAGGTTATGGTTTGTTTATGAGCAAATAATTTTTTGTAGTTGTAGTTTGGCATAGTGAGGTTGACCAAGGGTTCCTTTTAGGCGTGTTGACACTCGTTTCACATTTCCATGTCACCAAATGGGAGAGACTTAAGGGAATAGCTTTTTTATGCATGTTTATACCACCCAATGGAAGAGTTCTATTGATTTTCTCGTTAGTGCAAGCCCATTAATGCCTTGATAGCTTGGGTAGCATGGTTAGGAGATGTACATCCTCCTTTCATGTTGAATATCATGTTATTACTCATCTATTTTGATAGATTTTGTTAAATTTAATGTGTTTATATGGGTGGGTATACCTATATGTAAAAGGCTAATGGAATGTTAGGTGAATTATATTGGAGGGTAGGACTATATTATTGTTAAAAACTAAATATTATTCTTGATTGGGTATACCCATGGATTGAACATGATGATGTGAGTGGATATACTCACATGTTCATGAATGTTTAATTTGAATGCTTGAATTCATGATTGAATGTTTTGATAGATGTCATGGACGGCATACTTGGATTTGAAATGCAGAAGAGGATGACTTTGTTGAGCATGAACCTTGGTTCAAGATTCATTAGGATGCCTCAATCCTTGCTAACCTTTGTATATGGATTGCTTGGGATTGCGTAGGCCTTTCTCTTTGACTTTGTCCTAGGAAACCAACTTGTGCCTAACTGAGTTTCCTCCGGGGATTCCCATGGGACATTTAAAGACCTGAAATTTCCGTGGAAATTTTTTTCTTTAATACATGGGTATTTTACGAGTCATCGAAAATTCACGGTGCATGATTCTGAGGCCCGGTGTGCCCGAAATTATTTTTTAATGTTTTTCTTGGGTACGTTCAGTAAACATTTGAGTGGGTTTTTATAACATTTGATCCGGTGCTCCGAATAGAAATCTGAGGGTACCGTTGAACTCGCAACACCAATATTCACTTAAGATGACTTTCACCACAATGGCAGATGGTCAGAAATAAAAGATAGTTTTTGGGTTTTTATGGAAAATAATAAAACAAAATTAACTACAATTTATTTTATTTCGAAGCCGCCATGTAAATTTGGGAGGTAGGACCCACTGAAACTATAACCTCCTTGTAGAAGATGTAAGTGGGGACCACCCGATACCACATAACCTCCCAATTTGAATATTAGGGGTGGGGAACACCCCACCCCCTCTTAAGTGGGAGGAGAGGAAAACCTCTCAAACCCCTCTTTTGATGTGGAGGAGCCCCTTGATCTTCCACCACATTAATGTCTCCAACACACCAAATTAGGTGCGCCAACCAAGTGTTTAGTTTTTCTTTTTGAATTTCATTCCAATGAAATAATAGATATTGTAATCTATTAATGGCACAACTTTTCACATGAGTGATTTAAGAGGAGGATTATTGGGAGAAGGATCCCAACGAAGAACGAAGAACGAAGAACACATTCTTCCAGCGAAGAATTCCAGAAATGATGTCCTTCAACCATCATCCCTGGATCCTACTGATGTGGGACGTCTTCAACCGACCTTCCCTACACATTATCGTCAACGAGCCGATGCACGAGCTCGGGATTGGAAGTGTTCGGTAGATGCGACAAATGATGATCTCCTCCATCATATTTCCATGACTTCATCGACAAACAACGAACAATGGCATGGGGTTTATTTGGGTAATATTACATTCTTTATTTTCTTTTTATGTTGGAATGGAATCATTGCGGTGGCTGTAAAAATTGAAGTTCATCTATCTTCTTAATTGATGAGCCAAATGTTACCACCCTTAACGCAGAGGATGTGAGCCAAACCAACCATATCCGACCCCTCCTCCATTATTGTTTGTGATGATCTTCGACATGGTGATGAAATGAAGAGGAGATGTAGGTGGCGAAGAAAATGGTCATGCTTTCTGCGGCCTCTGTGACCTGTGCCTCCCCTGCAGCATCCCACACCGTCGCCTGCCTGCCTGCCCTCTCTCGGATTCCCGTTGGCCTCTCGACTGCCCGCTGGCCTCCTGACCCACCTCTTGGCTCCCGACCACCTGGCCTCTTGAGTCGCCTCCTAGCTCCCAGGTACCTTGCCTCCCGATCCACCTCACGATAGCTAGAGGAACTGGCGCCCTGGCCGAACCGCTAAGCCGTAGCGACCTCCTGACTGAACCGGCACCCTGGCCACGTTAACCTCTCGAGCCGGCTCGTGGACCCCCTCGTGGTGCCCTGCCAATCTAGCACTGGCTACTCCTTCTGGGCCAAGCCTCACCGGGCCGCGCCCTCGCGGCGCTCTGGGCCGAACTAGGGATGGGTCGTTCACAGCGGCCTGCTGGGATGGGCCCAGCTGGCCGGGCAGAACCCAAAGGGCCGACCCTCCCAACGGGACAGGCCGGAGCAAACGGGTAGGGCTGGGACGACCTGAACCTCGTCGATCCAGGCTAAGTCAGGTTTGGTCAGTCTGACCAGGTCGGACTCGACCTAGACCTACTACCAACCCTTTAATTTCTTTTGGCCATATCATTGGCGTTGGATGTCCGTTTGACGAACTGTTAGCCGCACTGGTAATATTGGAGCATGAAGGTCCCTTTGAGTATACCCCACTAGAATTCGGGGTATTGTTTACGGTGAGTTTCGATCATGCATAAATCCAACAGGACTCTAGGGACTATAAGGCTAATAACTAATAGACCGGGCATCCGATTGGTGTGTCATCTATAGCGTTGGGGACTCTATGATGTGGTAGACCATTGAGATAATTGTTCATGGTAATTTATTTAATTTTATGTAACGACACTTGGATTTAGGAGTGGAGACTCCCAGAATCAAGCGTGCTTTGTTCAGAAACCAAGTGGCGGGCTGTGCTATTACTACTGATCCTAGATCCTATGTGGGTTCGACAGCTGTGACTATTGTTCCTAGATTCAATGTGGTTTTGATAGCTCTGACGAATGTTCCTAGATCCTGTGTGGGTTCAACAGCTCTGACTACTATTCATGGATCATGTGTGGGTTTGACAGCTCTGTTTACAGTTCCTGGATCCTGTGTGGGTTCGACAGCTCTGACTTCTATTCCTGGATCCTACATAGGTTCGAAAGAATAGATGATTTAGTGGATACATCAAATCATCTCGAACACTATTAACAAGTTGTATACCTTTGTGAGCTGAGTCAGTATCGTTTGTCTTTACCTCATGATTGATATATATTATTTTATAAAATATGTATATGTATGGGAATACATCTAAGTGGGGTTAACTATTGATTTCATACCTTGTGGTTTATCTTTGTGGGATTTTGTTAGACCTTGAGGGTCTCAGGGTCTCTATTGAGTATCATTATACTCACCCATGCACAGGCTATGCATGCACCTCATTGTGTTGGATATAGATGACAGACAACGTTGACCGAGGCTGAGTGAACCAAGACTGGACGGTACCCGGAGGTGGACCACATGACATGATGGTACACGGAGGTGACAGACGGACGTGGAGTGATGCAGAGGCTATCTGTAGCTACCCTTCAGGTAGGATTTCCTAGTGGACGATCCAATATGTTTTTCCTATTTTCCAGTACTTGTACTTTCAGTTTATTCTACTTTACAATTGGGCTTGTATTTTTGTCCCCTTTTACTTTTCATCACTCTTTTATTAAATAGTTTTACTTAGTATTTTTATTCTATCTTGTTCTATGATGTGTGCATTTTTAGGATATAAAGGAAATTCCTTCCCAGTTTTATGAATTTATGCCTTTGGTGCTTGTCACCAGCCCTTGGCCTATAGAAGGCCGGCTGGGGGCAGTCAAAGCATGTACCTCGAGGGGCGGGTCGTGACAAATTGGTATTAGAGCTGTCGGCTCTGCTGCATAACATAGGACTCTGATCATTTCTATAAAGCAATAGTTTTAAGGGTATTGAGTGTGGTTTTCTGTGCTGGGAGTCCAGTGTTGGAGCGGCGGCCGACGTATCCATACACCAGGACCTTGACTTATGATTTTAGAGTAAGTGCATGAAAACACTGATTGCGTGTTTGTTTTGAACAGTTTTCATGGAATTATTTGAGTCAGCTCACCAAGTATAACATTTGACCGTGGATCACCAGTTTCTTTTTAGGATGCCTCTATACAGACGACCAGCTAGGGTTCTGAGAGTTGAACGAGATGGAAGCCCACCGAGCAACGAGGTGTCGATGTAGTGCCCTTTCCCCGTGGAGGCACCAGTAGTACCACTATATATTGGGACACCTATGCCATCATCCCCATAAGTATAGAGTGCACACCTCCTGAGCACGTTGCATGAGTTCTAGTTCCAGAGGCCACCCAGGTTCAGGGGTGAGACGGACCCGTAGGCCGTTAAGGATTGTCTGGGGGCTATGGTGAGAGTCTTCAAACTGGTAAGTACACTATCTGACCTTATGGTGATCCTTGTCACAAGTCTCCTTCAGGCAGCAACATGTAGATAGTGGAGTCTGATGCTGTAGGTGAATGAAAAGGCCACACTACTCTAGGAAGACTTCGAGAGCCTGTTTCGGGTAGTGTTTGTCCCAGCCACCCTACATATCGTGCGGATATAGGAGCTACCTCATCTGCAGCTAGGGAGCATGACGGTGGCACAGTACTCAGCGAGGTTCACTGACCTCTCGCGTTATTCCACTAATATGGTGTGGGACCCATTTTTTAGGACCCAGACCTTCTAGCAGGGGATTAGAATATAGATCAAGGCTTCGATGATCTCCCTCAGCATCTCGACATAGGCGGGGGTGTTGGAGTGGGCCCTTTTAGTGGAGAGTTTCATGTTGGGCAGTCACCAGCAGCGAGGCCCACCACTGGGAAGCACGTAGAGGAGTCTTCTGCAGCTGGCAGCAGACTGATGTCGCTGAGATCCAAGCGAAATAGACATATAGGTGGATGACCTTAGGACTCGGGTTCTGTTGTGCGTGGAACACAAGACAAAGCTAGTTATTAGTGGAACATGCAGTGTTTCACATGCGGAGGGCATGGTCACATGGCTCGTGACTATCCGACCCACCGTTCAGATGATTAGTAGATATTAGAGGGACTTCCCAGGCAGAGGCAGTGGTTCCATCGATGCGATCCACACGGATCCGGTGGACATGGCCGAGGAGATGGTCGTATAGCTGGTGGTGGGAGATGATTCGAGGTGTTACCGCCAAAACCACTATAAGGTCCTCCCCGACCACAGGGAGTAGGTGGACAAGGGGGAGCTCAGCTCCAAGCTACTGAGGGCTACAATCATGGTTCTCTATAGATTCTAGGTATGATCTGTGTCTACTCCACCTTTGCTGCAGCTACTATAGACACAAGTTCAAGTCACTCTATCGTTGACACAACCCTCATTTGGAGCTCGGAGATTCCGACAGAGTCGTTGGCTCGATCCGTACGGCTAGAGACTCCTACGGGAGCTGACTCGATGATTAAGAACTGGTGCTAGAAGTGTGATCTTACTATAGGAAGTGAGATCTTTGGTTGGTATCTCCTAGTAGTGACGTCGAGACATTACGATGTCATCTTGGTTATGTACTAGTTATCTACATTCCATGCTCAGATAGACTGTATTGGGCTCAATGTGTTGTGTGTCTTCAAGAAAGGGACCAGGTTTACCTTCACCGACGAGAAGGGATCCTTTGTAGCATAAAATGGACTTACCCGGAGGAGGGTTCATCCAATCACTCATTAGTTAGCTTTCCTTTCTCTCGGAGTAGATGATGTGGAGAGTTAGATCTATCCTGTAGTGGTGGACCATTACACGGATGTTTTTCTTGATGATGTCCTAGGTCTACCTCCTCGCAGAGAGGTAGTCTTCTATATTGATATATACACCAAGACAACCCTAATATCTACAACAGCGTATCAGATGGATCCTGTGGAGCTTCTCTAGCTACGGGTACAGCTAGAGGACTTACTAGAGAAGGGATTCATCCAGACCAGTGTTTCTCCATGGGTAGCCCTAATACTATTCACTAATAAGGTGTGTGAGATCTTATTGCATTGTGTCGACTACCATCACATAAACTCGGTGACCATGAAGAACAAGTAGACGTTCTTGAGGATTAACGACCTCTTTGATCAGCTGAAGGGAGAACAGTTATTCTCGAAGATAGACCTCATATCAGGCTATCACCAACTCAGAGTTCGAGATGAGGTTGTACAGAAGACAACCTTTAGATGTCATTATGACCACTACCAGTTCTTTGTTATGCCATTCAGAATAAAAAACGCTCCAACAGTGTTCATGGGACTCATGAATATTATCTTTCAGCTATACCGCGATTGATTGGTTGTACTATTCATTGATGACATTTTGATCTACTCGACTAGTAAGGAGGAGCATTCCTACCATTTGCGGGTAGTACTGGACACACTCCGAGAGAATCTGCATTATGGTAAGCTCTTGATGTTCCAGTTTTGGATCCAAGAAGTAGAATTTTTTGGACATGTCATCTCGGAGGCTAGAGTTTCATTAGATCCAGTGAAGATTGAGGTGGTACTTTATTTGGGAGACACCCAGGGGTGTGACATAGGTATGAAGTTTCCTGGGCTTGGCTGGATACTACCATAGATTCATTCCAGACTTCTCCAGAGTTGCAGCACCACTATCATCCTTGATAAAGAAGGGAAAACCCTTCCTTCAGTCGGAGATATGCTATCATAGCTTTCAGGAGCAGAGGTAGAGGCTGACTATTGCCCCCATTTTGAGGATTCCAGAGGAAGGAGTAGGGTACGTAGTCTACTGCGACGCATCAGGGATGGTAGTCGGGTGTGTCCTGATGTAGGAGTGAGTAGTGATTGCATATGGTTCTCGACAGCTAAGACAACACAAGAAGAACTACAGTACCCCTGACCTGAAGTTATCAGCAGTGGTATTCGCCTTGAATATGTGGCGACACAATCTAATGCGCAAGTGTTTTACCGTGTACTCTAATCACATGATTCTATGGTATATATTCTCTCATAAGGATCATAACCTGAGTCATCGACATTGGATTGAGTTCCTCCAGGAATATGTCTTTGAGACAGTCTATACTCATGGGAAGGGGAACGTTGTTTCAGATTCTCTCAGTAGGAGGTCGAGTATACAGCTATTGGGAAAAGTGATAGAGCAGTTATCCACTATGTAGATATCCATTATTGATAGATATGAAGCATCATTCCTATAGTTTCTCAAATTCACACCCCCACTCCTTAAACAAGTCAGGAAAGGACAGTGTGTGAACACAGACTGTGAGACATGACGTGCTCAGATATACACAGGGTAGTCACCTCATGGATTTTTTGAAGGTAGAGAGAATGTCATCCTCTTGAGAGGATGTACCTTGGTACCAGTGGCACTTCAAGAGGAAGTGCTGAGGGAGTTCAACACTTACCCTCTAGCAGCTCATCAAGGAGTGGTGATAATGTATCAGGAACTCAGATGAAAACACTGGTGGCCTGGTATAGAGAGGGAAATAGAAATGTTTGTCTCTCGATTCCTCACTTTTCATCAAGTGAAGGTGGAGCATCAAGTACCAGCAGGATTGGATCAACCTTTAGAGGTCCCAAAGTGTAGGTGTAATGGGATATCCATGTACTTCGTGACGGTTCTTCCATATACATCCTGGAGTCATGACTCTATTTGGTTGATTGTCGATCGACTCACCATGTCGGGCCACTTTCTACTGATCTGAGAGCATGGTACAGAAGATAGCATGGGACGCCTCTATGTGCAGGATATTGTGAGTTTACATGGTATACCCTCGACGATTGTCTCCAATCGTGACATGCAATTTACTTCCCGGGTATGGCAGGGGTTGTAGGAGGCTTTCAATACACAACTTCGTTTGAGCACCGCCTTCCATCCTCAAACGAATGGTTAGACTGAGAGGAACATTAAGACCCTCAAGGACATGTTGTGTTCTTGGGCCCTCAACTTTGATCTCATCTTGGAGGATCACTTACTTTTGGTGGAGTTTTCCTACAACAACAGCTATCACTCCACCATAGGGATGACACCTTTTGAGGTGTTGTACGAGCGACCTTGGAAATCACCTCTATGCTAGACTGACATAGGGGAGTAAACACTAGTGGGAATAGATATGGTATTGGCTACCACATAGAAGGTGAAGATCATTGAGGAGCAAATGAAGACTGCATAGAGCAGGCAGATGGTTTACGCAGATAATAGATGGAGACCTATGGAGTTCGAGGATGGTGGCCACCTATTTCTATGGGTCTCACCCCGATGAGGTCTACAGAGATATGGCAGAGGCAGCAAGTTATCTCCAAGATTAATCAGACCTTTCCAGGTCCTCATCAGAGTTGGCGAGGTAGCCTACCACTTTGCTCTCCCACCTCAGTTGCACCAGGTGCACGACGTCTTCCACGTATCTTAGCTAAGGAGATACATGCATGACCCTTCTCACATGATCGACCATGGAGAGATGGATGTTGACAATGGGGCAAATTTTTTGAAGGTTCTAGTGAATATTGAGGATCGACATGAGCAGGTCCTACGCGGGCGGTCGATACCTCTGGTGTGTATTCGCTGGAAGCACAAGAACCTCCAGGAAAGAACATAGGAGCGGGAGGCTCAGATGCATGCTCAGTAACACAAACTTGTTCCCATAGATCGAGTTGTAGCAAAGGGGATGTCAAGCCATGAGGTGGGGAGAATGTTAAGACCCAAAATTTGTATGGAATTTTTTTTCTTAAATACATGGAAATTTTAGATGTCCGTGAAAATTTACGGCTCATGATTCTGAGGCCCTGTGTGCCCAGAATTGATTTTTGAAATTTTGTTCGGGTACATTAATTAAACGCATGAGCCTGTTTTTATAAATTTTGAACCAGTGATTGGAATTGAAATCTGAGGGCACCAATGAACTCGCAACACTGATATTCGCTTAGGAAGACATTCATCTCAATGGCAGATAGTCGACAATATAAGATAGTTTTTGGGTTTTCATGGAAAATAATAAAATATAATAAACTAGAATTTATTTTATTTATGATCCACCATGTGGATGTTGGGAGGTAAGACCCATTAGATATATAAGCACCGTGTTGAATTTATTAGTGGGGACCACACGAGACCACATAACCTCAAAATTTGAATATTAGGGGTGAGGATTACCCAACCCCCTATTAAATGGGAGGAGAGGAAAACCTCTCAACCCCCCCTCATTAATGTGGAGGAGCCCCTTGAGCTTATTCCACATTAATGTTGCCATCACACCAAATTAATAGTGCCAAATCCCCTACTGTATTTTTTTAATTTTACAACCAAGTGTTTAGTTTTTCTCTTGGTATTTTTTCCAAAAAAATAATAGATATTATAATCTATTATTTGACTCAAATTTTCACTTGGGATATTCGAGAGGTGGAATATTGGGAGAAAGCTCCCAATGAAGAAATAAGAACAAAGAATGTATTCTTCCAATGAAGAGTGGTGACAATGATCTCCTTCTAGCTTCATCCCCGGATGCTACCGATGTGGGACATCTTCACATGGCTTTCTCCCCACATTTACATCAATGATATGATGCACGAGCTCAGTATTGGAAGTGTGCGGGGGACACGATGAACGACGATCTCCTCCATATTCTTTCCATGACTTCATCGTTAAATAATGACCAATGGTATGGGTTTATTTGTGTAATATTACTTTCCTTATATTTGTCTTAGGATTGAATGGAATCATTGTGGTTGTTGTAAAAATTGATGTTCATCTTTCTTCTTATTTGATTACCCCAAATATTTCCACCCTAAACACGGAGGGTGCGGGCCAAACCAACACGGCCCAACCCCTCTGCCATTCTTGTTTGTGATGATCTTCTGCATGGCGACGAAACGACGAGGCGACGAAGGCGGTGAAGAAAAAGGTCGCTCTTTCCACGACCTTTGTGACATGTGCCACCCCAGCGGCGTCCAGCACCACCGCTGGCCTAACCGACTGCCTCCCGGTCGCCCATCGTCCTGCCTACTGGCCTACCCAGTCGCCACCTGGCTGCCTTGCGGACTGCTCGGCCTCCACCAGACCACCACCTGGCCTCCCGTCGGCCTACTTGCCAGCCTGCCCGGCCACTACCCGGCTGCCACCTGGCTGACCGCCGGCCTGCCCAGCTGCCACTCGGCCTCCACCTGCTCCTGGATGGCTGCCAGCCTCCCAGCCTTCCGAGTTGCCTCCCAGCTCCGAACTCCCCGGCCTCCCAAGCCGCCTCCTGGCTCCCAACTACCTGGCCTACCGAGCCGCCTCCCGGAACCCGGTCGAACTGGTGCCCGGGACTAACTGCCCCGCCGCGCCAGCCTCCCATCCGAACGAATTCCCTTGTCGCACCGGCCTCCCGAGCATGCCTACAGCCCGCCTCACGGCCCCCTGGCCGAACTGGCCCTGGTTGCACCATCTGGGGCGAGACACTATGTGCCGCACACTCGCAGTTCTCTCGGATGAACCAGCCTGTAACTCGGGCTGAACCGGCCCTGAACTCAGGCCGAACTGGCCCCGAACCCGGGTCGGACCGCCCTCGCGGCCTGATGGGTTTTGCTGAGTGGGCCGGACCAAAACCAACTGGCCGGCCTTCCCAATGGGCCCGACCATACCTACTACCAACCGTTTACATTCTTTTGGCCATATCGTTGACATCAGACGTCCGTTTGATGAACCGTCAGTGACACTACTAATATTTGAGTGTGGCAGTCCCTTTGAGTATACACCCCTAGAGTTCGGGGTATAGTTGAGTTATGGTCAGGTTGGATCATGCACTAATCCAACCGGGCCCCTAAGACAAAAAGGCAAATAAATCATAGACTGTGCGTCTGATTGACATGCCATCTGTTGCGTTGAGACCCCTATGACATGGAGGACCTTTGGGATACTTCTTCGTGGTATTTCATGGATGTTAATGTATCGAAACTTGGATTGAGGAGAAGACCCTCTTGGAATCAAGCATGCTTTGTGCAGAAACCCTGTGGCTGGATGCGCTCTGACTACTGTTCCTGGATCCTTTGTGGGTTCAACATCTCAGACAACTTCTCCTGGATCTTATGTGGGTTTGACAGCTTTGATGACTATTCTTGGATCCTATGTGGGTTCGACAGCTCTTACTACTGTTCCTGGATCCTGTGTGGGTTCGACAGCTCTGTTTACTATTCTTGGATCCTATGTGGGTTCGACAACTCTAACTTCTCTTCCTGGATCCTATGTGGGTTCGATAGAATAGATGATTTAGTGGATTAATCTAATCATTCCTAACTCTGTACATAAGTTGTATACCTATGTGAGCTGATTCAGTATCTTTTTTATTTTCTTAATGATTGAGATGGATTACATGAAAAAATAGGTATAAGTATGGACATATAACTAAGTGGAGTTAACTGTTGATTTCATACCTTATGGTTTATACTTGTTGGATTTTGTGAGACCATGAGGGTCTCGAGGCCCCTACAAAGTAACATTATACTTACCCCTACATGGGATATTACCACACCTCATTGTGTTGGATGCAGATGACAGACAATTCAGATTGAGGCTGAGTGTACGAGGATTAGACAATACCCTGAGGTGGACCACATGGCGTGAGGATACACAAAGGAGACAGAAGGACGTGGAGTGCTGCAGAGACTATTTGTACCTAACCATCATGTAGGATTTCCCAATGGACAATCCAAGAGTTGTTTTCCATATTTCCAGTACTTGTACATTTAGTTTCCTGTAATTTATAGTTGGGGTTATATTTTTGACCCCTTTTACATTTCAACAATCTTTTGTTGTATAATTTTACATATTGTTTTGCTTCCAGATTGTTCCATATTTTGTACGTTTTTTTGGATGTAAAGGAAATTACTTCCATGTTTTAGGGATGTAAACCTTTGGTGCTAGTTGCTAGCCTCTGACCTATGGATGGCTGGCATGGGGTAGTTACGGAACAGGCCCCGAGGGACGGGTCGTGATCGGACTCAATGGGATGCCATGGACATTCTCCATGGGTCTAGAACTATGTGGTCTAGATATTATTACATGGATTCTTTGGTCTACTGAAACCTTGGATCTGGCCCTTGAGGTTTGCAACATCACTATACGACTTGGCTTTGGGATTCTACATTCACTATATGGCATGGCCAAGGATTACATGCTCCTTTATACAGCATGGGTGTGGGTTATATAATTCAAATGGATGTATGTCATGGCTGTGTGACTTTATTATTACTTGGTTATAGCTTATTTGTTAGGATATGAATCTTTTTTGAAGGTATCTTTGAGGGTTGTTCAATTTGACATTAAATTAGACTTATGCCATGAATATAAAAAGTTACCTACTAGTTGTTTAAATACTCTAGCACTTTTGTGTAATTATTGCTAGAAATAAATAAATATGGTTGGCTGCCTACTAAGATTTTTATCTCATACCATGTTTGGGCCTCCTCGGGGACCCAAATAGATTATATTGTTGTATTTTATGATAGGGGAAAGTTCCCTAGAACATGTTGTTCATTGTGACTTTAGTGTGGGGGAGAATATGACCAAAATGAGGCTTGAAATGTTAGGATATTTTTTTGGAATTTTCATATTTTGGGATACTTTTATTGTATTACCATGTAAAATTCTGGATGTTTTCTAGACATGTGTACCATATGTATCATTTATTGTATGTGAGACATCTTTGGTTATTATTATTTTTTCATGTCTTCTTTTCATAAATTCAATTTTCTGCGGTTTACTTTTCATCTGCTATTGTATATTTTTGACGTCCAATATGATACTCAGGTAATGACGACATCGTCTTCCAATTGACTCACATAGTGCCTCGCTGATAGTAGGCAACCTTTGGTGTTTGGAGAGATGCACATGAGTCCTTCTGACCAACTGGGACCAAAGAACCGTTTTGGGTGGTATTCAGGTCTAGGATGTTACATTTGGGGCTTTTATAGTTTACCTATTTTAGTACATTTGTTATAATACTTATGGATTTAAGGCATACCTGGTTTATTATACATTAACCATAGTGGTGTTTTTTTGCATACAACAATAGCCTTGTTTACATTACTTATACAACATTTTTAGAAAAATAATTCCCCGTCCCATTTTTTTTGATTCCGGGTGCTAGTGACCTACCCATAGGGAATAAGAATTCCCTTCAGTTTATGTGAAGTTTAGCTCATGTTTTTGGTTAATAGGATAGACCAACTGATTCATGATAATAGGATCACAATGACCATGTTAAGAAGAAAGTGTAACAATTTAGTAGATGGATCTCAAGGAGAATTTCACCTCAGGACTACCATTAACAATATATTATATAGAGAATTTAAATTTTTAATCCCAATCGGGTTCGGAAATAGGATCAGGAATATCCTGAATACCTGACATCAAAATATCATTAAAATGGGTATGATCATTTAAATTTTTCATATTTCAATTCCATTCAATACATTAAATGGTTATAAATGAATTACCCTGCAGTTTTATTACCACATTTTTTTCATTCTATAATCAACAAACTAGGAGAAAAAAATTTCACTAGATACATGACATGCTATGATTGAAAATGTGATTATTAGTATATTTGAATCAGAAAAATGATGACTATAATTAGTAGGAAAAATCATGTGGATTATCATATTGAATATAATGATATATGGGGAATAGAGATTTATATAAATGATATTTCATGGGATATGAATTGGAATGAGTTGTTCATATTGGAATTAATTTATATTAATATTTTATTGAAATGAAATGAGTAATTTCTAAAACCATTCAAATCATTAATGGGACCCCCTTTGGTCCTAAATTTTTATCATTTTTCTCATTCATATAATTCATACAATACATGGTCATGATATCATCCAGAACAATTTTTTTCATCTTGTTTAATATATGATTGCATGATATTCATATTTTTTATAGTTTAGGAAAGTTATTTATATATCCTTTATCCTAAAACCTATAACACATTAAACATTTTAATGCTAGTAAAATCCATAAATAACATTGTTAGGATATAAATAAAGTTACATGACTAATTTATCATTTCTCATATATATATATATATATATATAGATTTCATGATTATCAAAAATAAGTGTGAGGGATATGGGAACTGTTCTATGTGATATTATTGTTGTAATTGATAACATTGGGGGATTTTCCTAGGATTCTAGGATGGTGCAATAATTTTTTTAATGTATCCCTGTTGAAAAATAAAATCAAAAACTATTTCATGTAATTTATATTTCAAAAATTACTATTGTTTGAGAAATGAAAATTTATTACAATTAAAACTAGGTTTATGAGGTTACAATTATGGGTTGAGTGTTTGCTATTAGAATTGACCCGATAAATATATTTAAAATAGAAAAGAAAAAAAATTTAAAGGGGGTGTATTATTTATTTCATTTAATATTATTATAATTATTCTTTATGATACTAGTGAGAGATGATACATTAATTGATATAAATATGAATATAATGACCATACATTAGGGATAACATACTCTTTCAGCATCAAATATTTTACATCATTTAACTTCCTTCCATAAGACAATTATTTTTTATAGCCTAAATAGTTAATCACTCATGATTAGATAGGATATTTTCTCTATTCTGTTGATAATATAGATGTATTTCATGAATAATAATGGAAAAAATATTAGAGGTATGTGTCAAACACTATATATAATATCACAATGATGATGACTGTAAATTTTTAATGTGAAATAAATTTTAATATTATTTATTAATATTATTAAATTGAAATATAAAAATACATACAAGAAACAGATTTTCTATTTTAAATGTTATAATACAATATACATGATTAATTTTTATCTTAGGAAAATGAGGATCTAATGTATTTTCTTATATGAGGATAGAATATTTAATTTCTTATTTAATAAAATTTCTTTTATTGGTATTGAAATAATAGAATTGTAATTAGCACATACCTTGTATTATGATGATAATCCATCATTACGGATATGTATGAAATCGTGTGCGGGAAAATGAAATATCTTATTTCATGCATACATTTTGTTATAAAAAAATTCAAATTAATGGATTCAATTATTAACTCTAGCTCATTAATTTAATGATATTGTTCATATTTGGAAGAATGCATTGTATATTGGGAAATGAGAAAAAGGATCCAAAAAGTAAATTATATCCACTAAAAAGTATTCCAATGATGAATGATGCACAAGGAACACTCTAGGGGGATGAAACCAAGGATGCTGGTGTAATGATTATTTTACAGATGGAGACAAAATATTCACATTTTGTAACCATAAGATGACCTGAAACCATTAATAAACATGAAAAATATATATTTTGAATAAATTCCATTTTGTGAATGTTTTCAGATGACAAAATAATGGTCATAATCCTGAAAACTAAAATATTATACATTTTTAATCCCTGAGACCAATTATGATTACATTATTACACATTATGATGCCATTGAAATATGAATTAGTTCATTAGATTTAAATAAATAATGGACTGAGCAACATCATCTAGATTGAATCTGATGGCCAAAGAATGGAGAGAATGAAAATCTATAGTGAAGGGTCTACATGTGTATAAAATCTCCATCTTTCCTCTTGTATCCATTTATGTAATTCCTTCTATATTTCTCTCCATTCACTAGGATGAGGGGCTAATCCTGCCATATGCTAGATTAATGTATTTGGAGGTGGAAGGTGATTATGGATTTAATTCATTTATTCTATTCAAGCAATTGGTTTCCAGTAATTAATTGTTATTATTAAAATACATTTCTATTCTTTTACTCATGAACATTAATATTTGAATATGAAAGGATCCATTTAATTGAACAAATAGTTACAATATATTACGAATGGCCTTTTTTAATATTGGGTACCCATTTCTAAAAATGTCATAGAGGAAACATATATTTAAAGAAGCCTAAAAATTTGAACAAAGGTAATATGGGTATTGTCATGATGAGGAGGTGATACCATGACCATTAGATCCCCCTAAACATGAATCTGATGATGGACATGAATTAAAAAATTTAGTTGTTACCAACAAATTTTACAAAAACCCTAAAACTATAGAAATCTATCAAACCATTAATCTATTATGATTTGAAAAAAACATTCTTCCACAATCAATAATTTTTTGACATTATTTATAAAATCCCATATATGATTTATTTCTAATTCATTAAAAATATATAATTTTCAATTAAAAAAAACTAATTAAACAAATTCCACCATCTATATAGGTTCTACCATGAAATACTTTTTACAATGATTTAATTAATTAATTTCACTAATTTTATTCTTATAAATACTTTTTTAGACCCAATGGAAGTAAAAAATCCTTTATGAAACAAAAAAATTCATCTAGTATACAATATAAAAATAAAATACCAATAGTTATAACATGATGTTATTATATTATACTAGATTCAATAAATAATTTTACCAAATATGGTATATCATAATAACATATTTTAGTTGAAATCCCAACCTAAAATAACAAACCTGATTAAAGAGTATATTTAGAATTTCCAATGTAAATTTTTGATAAACTAATATTTTATTTAATTCTAAAAGACCATCTATAATATCCCAATGCATATAAAATAAATTAATCACATTGACTTGGTGAAAATTAATTCTCTCCCATACCATTTTTGATTCTCTATCACCACATTCTACCCATCCTTCACACTTTTCATAGGTATTCAGTCAGATTTTATCAATTGATTGAGCATGATTCGCGTATGATGGGTTCATAATCTATTCTAGTGGATTACCCATAGAGGATGGTCTCATTCAAAAACTTTTAAGTGATCTTCATTAAAAATATGAATGAAGATTGATATATTACTGATATATTGTTAAATATACACTGAGTTTTAAAATTTAATATTTATATTGTTATTAATTTAATTCATGGATAATATTGGGTTATGGGATAATAGTTTCTTCTATTTCATCAACACAATTCTTACAAGTCATTAGAAACATAATAGTTTATTTTTGAACTCCCATATATTTTGAACAATGTTTGGAATCACTTTTTGGGGGAAATAAATTAATGGATAACAAAATTTTGATTCTTTATAGGTATATGAAAACAAATAGCTCAGTATTATGCTCATAAACCATCACACTTTAATAATTGGATTAGGTTTTATACACCCCTTATTTAGATGGTCAAATTGTCAATGAAAAAAATTCATACAGTGTCCTCTCTGACATTATCATCACTAGATGAGGTGAATGTAGTACCATATTCCCATATATTAGCCTATGTGTGGGATACCTAGAACCATGGGGAATAATCATAAATTATAAATAGTTCCACGTAGCTATCCATGGGAGCCTCCATAAGGAATGGTATACAACATTTCCATGATTCTTATTTATAATTCGCAACCATGAGTCAAAAATCAAAAAAAAAAAAATTGGTCTATTATATAAATTATCCCATGTCTAACTCAATTTAACTATCAAGTTCATTATCATAGGAAAATTAGGTGGTGTTTTCATTAGTTTTAATATTTACCAACCTATGTGGAAATGATGGTGATTTGGTATTATTTTTTGAGTGGGAATATGGTTAGTTACTTCCCTACAAGCATACTGATATTAGAGTGTGGTACCTCAAATATATGAAAATGTGTGGTACCCCCTCTGGGATTGGTGAGTGGGAACTTCTGGTTGTTTACATGGTTTATTACTCCCATAATAAGTAACCTCATAAAAATGGGTTTATCCATCATAGAATCCTAAATTTAGAGAATCCCCCATGAGATATTAAATAGGTCCTTCACACATAGACTTTGTACACCATTCTTCATAATTTTACATGTAATGAGTCATGATTCCTCCAGACATGGTCAGTTTACCTTTAAGTTACTCCCTTACCAAGGAATATCATGGTCACCCTGAATGGATATAGAGTGGTGCCACACAATTCATAATTCTCATTAATATAGGTGTTATGAGTGTTGTTGTATAAAATATATCGGAATTTACTTGTGATTTATAATATTGTAAGAGTTGTTATTTTATTTTGGGACATCACTTATCCTTTTTTTATATTGATTACTGAATCATATCTAAATTTTATATTTATTTAAGAGGTGTCTTATCAGTAAATCTATAATTTTGTATCCAAGGTATCATAATGGGGATATATATTATTAACACTATAATGAAATTCGTATCAATAATCTTTCTTCGAATATATATGAATGATAGTTTGGGGATGATTATGGTGGTTGCAAAGATTAAATTTCAATTTCCTTGTAGTGGTTGGAATTTCCATGTTCTATTAGACTATACATTAGGTGTTACAAAAATGTGGTTTTTTTAACAAGTTAAAGATATAAATTAACTTTGTAATATATTCATATTTTAGTAATCATTATATATAATGTTTCTCATTGTCATATTTCTATGTATTTTTGTTTTATATTTATGAAATTTTAAAATTTATTATTGACACTTAATTCAGTCTTTTATTTCTATTATGTGGTTATTTATAAAGATAACGAGATATCTGTTTTATGTGAAGTTGGTTTCGGATACAAAATACAGTGTTTTCAATTCATTATTTTTTCTTATCAGAAACCTAAAAAAAATTATAGACTTGTTTGAGATAGAATACATGGCTTTATAGCTATCCCAAGAGGGTCTTGATGGGTTAGTATATTTCAATACTAGATTTAAATGGGTAGTATCTATAACGTTTTAAAATTCTGTTTATATAATATAATCTACCAAAAATTCCTAACTTTTTTTATTTAGTAGATCTTATGAAACATAAATTCTTTTTAAAGAGGTATAAAAAATTTACAATGGCATATTTTTATATTGTATAGTTTGTTTCTAAATGTTTCATATTGATAGGGTTTCATTTTTTATAGTTATTATTTGATTATTGAATATTTTTTTATTCTTTATAGAATGAATGAATACACATAATCATTTTTTTCAACAATATCATCTTCCAGATATTTGGTAATATTATAAACATGTATTTTTAGAAAAGATGATGGCTATTTATAGAATAATTTTATTTTCCAAATCTATACATAGAAAATTCCAATTGTATGAAATCTATGCCCACAAGTAATTATATAATGTATGTATTACCATTCTGAGTTTTATTGTTAACATTCAATAATATTTTAACAATACCAACATTCAAGATTGTTTCGTACTTCGGTCTGTAACTTATATGAGTAGTTTTGAATAAATTTCTATAACCAATAATAGTTTATGTCTCTTATAAAAAAGTATAATTCAATTACAAGATCAATAATTTTTTTATATTACTACTACCATGAAAACATTATCTACATTTTGAAAAATTAGAATCTAATAAAACCTATTAGGTAAGCTATATTATATGAATATTAATCCAAAATTATCAAAATCATAAGAATATTTTTTATAATTCATTTAAGTATATGTATATTGGGAAATAAACACGTTATTGAATTCATTAAGAATAAATGTATGAGTATAGATAATATGATGATAGTGTCCTTGGTATTAAGAACAAAGGTAAAAATTATCAATTTAAATTATAATACACTTTTTTCACATACATATTTTTACTCAAAATATAAAATCACTTAGTGATACTCTTGGTCACACCACCAAAACATAGTGAAACAAATAGATGAAATATAATCCACAAACAATGGTAAATAAAATTCTACAAGATACCTAGAGAAATATTATAAATTTAATAAGTTACAATAAATTTATCAAATAAAAAATGAAAAAATGAATATTTTTCATATTTTTCATTCAATTTCGTGTTCTTATTGGTTATACACAAAATAATATTCAACTATATTGCACATTATCTATCACCAAGTGAAGGTAATTGGATTAATTTTGATTTTATTATGGGGAGGATGGTTTATTATTATCTCATGGAGTTAGTATCATTGATTAAAAATTAATCGAAACTCTACAATAATATAATTTAAATTCACTATGTCGGGGTGTGTAATTAATTAAGAATATGGTAATAAATAAGTAAAACATACTGCATTATATTTACTTAAAGTATCGTTAGTATTCAAATTAACACTCAGCATATCTCACCCCTACCAATTCATCAATGGTCTATAAAATCATATAAGGATGAAGTTTCTCATATACAAATCAATTTCAAGCTCCAATATAAAGAAATTAGAGAAATATTTATTTGTAATGTTTATGTTATGATATATAAAACCAGATATTTAAAACTAAACTATATAAAATTCAACCAAATTATAGGCCAATATCATTGATAATGAGACTATTGATAAATCCATTTAAACATATTATCTCAATCATTTATTTTATTTAATAAAAGGATGGATATATTCTCTACATGTCCATTATTTAGAGTTTCCCTTCTCCTACCCCTTAAAACTAATATATTTCTATTTATTGATCTATTAATTATATATAATACAAATATAAACAATTCAATCTATGTCATTTTTTAGAAAATAATCATCACAAATGTTAGATTATATTGAATGAATGAAATCTACAATATCATTCAAAATATTATTCAATTTTGATGTAATTTTTCCTCAAGTAGGCCATAGATTTTTTTATTTTCAGTTATAAAATTCATCTTCACAATTAGATTTTACATAAGGAATGGCTTTCATGTAATGTCCTTGATAATTTTTGGAGGAATTATAATATATATGGTATTTATATAATGTTTATTTTTTTAACAGGAACACGTATTTATAATAAATTTATAAAAAACATTGATATTATAAAATCCATATTAATAATGGAATAAAAAAATTTCATTATTTGAAAAGAGATAAGTTTTTTTAAATAATGTAATATAATTATAGAGTGTCCATGTATGTTACAAATTCTTGGATTTTGAAAGAAATTAAGGACCCTTGAGAGATAAAAAATGATATCATAGGATAATCATGATTCATAAAGAATTCAAAGGATCATTGTTATAGATGAAAAAAAATGATCTAAAAGAAAATGATTCACAAGAAAATTAATTTCAAGTATTTCCTAAAAGAATAGGTTAATAAAAATGTAATCAAAATAAAAAATACTACCATGGTAATGATTAATAAAAATTCAGATCTACTTCAGTAGAAATATTAGAGAAGAAATCTAGAGGAAGTCTATTATACCATACCCATGATGGTGGAGGGAATATGTAACCTATATCACTCCTTTAATTGTGACCATTATCAATGTCACCATAATTATTAATTGAAGAGAGTTACATAATTTTAAATTAAATTAATTTTTTTATTCTCAACCAAATAGAAACGAAAAAATAAATAAAAATTGTAATTTTAAAAATTAAAAAATGATGATATTGGGAGAACGTACATCAATTTTATTTTATTATTGAGTTTTATATTATAAATTAAGAAATATATTCATAATGTAATTCTTTTATATTGATATTTATTTTTTTCACATAACTAGCCACCAACCATTATCATTAATATAACCCTAACATGTTCTTCATGATTTACACAATGATTTTATCTTTGAGAAGAAATAAAATTGGTAAGAAGAAAATTTATTTAGTATATATTTTAATGATAATGTGAAAAAATAAATAATTTTTTACACATGATTGAATAGGAAAAAAATTCATAGAATGTTGATTCTAAACAATTCATGAGTAAATGTGAAATATTTTAAAAATGACGTTGAGGGGAAATAAATAAGTAATTTAAGTGGAATGATACATTTAGGGCTAAAAGAATAAATTATGTTAAATCCCTATTTACATGGTTGTTGAATTTATTGGAGATTATTTCATAAGATAGAGAAATTATATATGGAGGGTAATTTTTAATGAAAAAATAATAAATAAACACCCAAAATTTTTATATTATTATATTCGTTAAACTTTTACAGATGTTTTATGTTAATAATGGTGCTTGGAATTATAATCAATTTTTAATGAATTTTTTTAAAATAGATATAATTAAAAATAATTATATCGATACCATATTTATCTCAAAATAAATGATATAGGTTTATTATTTTTAAATAAACTATATACAGATTTGTGAGAAATAGAGTAAAAATAAAATATTTAGCTTTTTCATATATCATTAAAATTAAATTGATGTACTGATCTTTAGGGATATGGGTTTTTTGTCATTTATATAGAGCGTTTCACTTTTCGTTGATATAGGTAAATCTAATCAAAACTAATTCAAGAAGGATTTAGATTTTACCGATATGTAAAATCTATGTCATAACTGCTAATAAATATGATATTGGATATCCAAAAATTGGTAGTTAATTTTTGGATAAAAGATAAGGTTATGTGAATATGAATTGGGATATCATAATCTGTGAAATTAGATTGTGACTACCCATGGTTTGATACTTGTTTTTTATATGGATTTATCCTAGAGTAAAACACAGACATTTGATAGGATATCACTGTGTCATAACTAATAATCTCTATGAACTATATGATACAAATTTATTAAATATACCAATAATATAATTTGTATTCTATTAATGGTTTTAAATTAATAATTAAATTGATTTATGAATGCTCAAATAACACTATTTTGGTTATATAAAAATATTAATTGTTATAGTAAAATAATATTTATGGAAATATCGATGAAGTCATAAATTATTCCTAGATATTGTTTAAAATGATAATATCTTTTTTCAGAAATGGATGCATCAGTAACACTGAATAAGGAATCATTACAAGACCTTGATATGTAGGTTAAAAATAAAATTTTAAAATATGAATATCATAAGAGATGATTAAAAAAAATAATTGAATATTACTATGTTATAAACAATGGAATATTTTTCAATGTTGATATTATAAATAAAAATAAGAAATAAAAACATATTATAATAGATAATGATAATTATGAAAAAGGTTTGTAGAAAATGGAAAGGCGATTTTATAGGTTGTGTGGAGGGAAACCCACTTATTATTATATGTAATAAATGATATTAGAATCTTTCAATCAAATAATGTACAAAATTATATTGTCTCATTTATTATGATAAAAATATTCAATACCTGTTAGTTTTTGAACATAGAAAACAATTGACAATGTATTTATCAACCAATGGAATCCAAGATTATATATCATTTAGGAAAAAATACTCTCACATCAAGGATCATATTCACAAATGACCATTACAATACTATTTGGGATATAGTATGCCATTTTTTTATTTCAAGCTATGGATATATTATAGTTTTTTCCAAGTTTAAATACAACATTTAAAATTATCAATACAATGAAATGTTTAATTGAATTAATAAATGGTCTAATATCATACGAATATAATTATTTTTGAAAATTATAAAGTATAATTTGTATATCATTCGAGGAATTAAAATCCATTCATGGGGTATTATGTGTGAGATATGAAATAATTTTTTTTGATGGTTTCATTGAATATATATTTGAATCACATATTATAGTAAAATATATTGATAAATACTAAAATTTATTTATTATGATGAGGATATTGATTGTAAGGAAATGAGATGATATAATTACCAATGGGGTTGGAGACATGTATTGTGGTTTCATTATCAGAGTTGCATCATTACAAGATTATATTTCCACCTATATTCTAGAAACTGAGTGATAACCCATTCTATGATTGATCTACAAGTGGGAGTGATAAATCCATTTCAAATAATTTTTTCATCTTTCAATTAAAAATTATTATTATTAATATTATTTTTATATCTTTCATTTTCATTGAATGAATGACAGTAAATAAATGGTTTATTTCCTAATTATTCATCATTATTTATCATATCTAACTATGACTTGTCATCATATAATTCCTTCATCCATGATTAATTCACATATTATAGTGTAATTAAATTATTGAGTTTATTTAATTTAATTAAATTCTTATAGATTTTGATGCAATATATTTTTTTCATTACATAAAGAAAACTTCTCTAAATTTTTATTTTAAAGGACAATTTAATCCTATTGAAAAATACAATTACATGGGAATTACTAATTGGTTTAAAATGTTCATATAGACGTACTATGATTAAAACATTATACAATTTCTATATCAATACGTGATATTATACCTAATATATAGCGATGGATCTATGAATATATAGTTCATTTACTATTTGAGTGTAATATTGAAATCAAATAACTAGTTGGATAAGGATGGAATGGATTTATGAATCATCATATAGACCAATAAATATATCATCTCATAAATATATAGAAATTCATATAATTTCATTGCAATTTCTAGAAAAAAATTACCTAAATAAAAAATTCAACCATTTTTAATAATTTCTTTTAGAATGATATATAATTTATTAAATGTTGTTAATATTCCTTAAATAAAAATAATAATTTTGTCTCTAATAGTATATTCTCATGTTTTTAGGAGTGATATTTTTACCAAAATCTAATGGATGGAATTAAACTTAACTAGTGATATAAAAAATCTCCTATAGTGGTTAATAAAACATAAATATTCATTAATATTTATAATATATATGAATAAATTTTAAAATAATTTGTATTTATCAATAGTGATAGACTATTGAATCACCATATAATCCATTATTGATTGCAAAAATTAACCATTTATCAATTATAGCTCAAGAATATCACAATTTTTGAGTCAACATACAGAAAAATTCTTTTTTTTGATATCTTGGTAACCTTATTTTTAATGAAAAATAATTAATGTACCCTATAAATAAATTAATTAACTAATATACAATTTTTTATGTAATTTAATTGTGTAGCGTCTCCATATTGATTTCAATAAATTCTATTCCCTTGAATAAAATATACATACCTCTATATCTAAATCTTGTTAGTCTTAAAAAAATCAAAACCCTAAATACAATGTGATATAAATCTACAATGTATGATCCTGACATACGTTTTCAACGGTTTTTTATTATTAAATATTTAGATGAAATAAAATGTTATATAGAAATTTTATATGTGATTAATAAATTACAAAGACACGATATATTAATAAAATATCCTAAAACAATTATCATATAATTTTATTCGGGATGTAAATTTCATTCAATATTATTCTAGAGAGAGATATATTATCTCAGAAGGAAATTTAATGTCATCTTGATGTTTAACATTGACTATAACCATTTAATTAATAACATATCAATGTATAAATACATGATATAATTGATTAATTAGTTAATTGATATGTTTATAAGATAAAATATATATTTAAATACAAATATTTTGATAGGGAATCTTTATTTGTGAATTTTTATTTGAAATCACTAAATAACCATTTGATAACATAACAATCATTATGAGTGAATGGATATGGATATCAGAATGTAAATCATATTTTTAATTATATTGAATAAAAGAATATTATATTAATTTTTAGCCTATTAATGATGGTCATAACAGATGTAATAATAGTTCATTCAAGGTCCGGTTAAGACAATTCATATCACATATGGATCATGCTAATGGTGATATCAAAAATAAAAATCAGATTAATATATATATATATATATATATGAAATTTTTTATTATGCTAATATACTTTTCATGTCACATTACATTAGAGGATGGTATAAATGTGGATACTATGAATGAGAAGATATTGTTTTCAATGGATTTCAATTTCTTTATCATAGTTGTAATGATATTATTCATATGGGAAACATAATATGGGTTTTTATAACCAAATCTATGTGGACATAATCTCTTTTTGTATCCTATATTAATAAAATTCCTAAATTATTATATATCTAGTTTTATAAATATAGTCATGAGTTCCTAATGTATAATTTGAATATTTTATCTTCCATAAATTTTATAGAGCACGAAATATATTATAGGTAAAATCTCCCTATTATTATTAGGTATTATCATCTACATGTAACATTTTAATTCTATTTTTATCAATAACTTGGTTTTTCTACAAACTATCATGTTGAAACATATCAGTTGACTAGAGGCTGACTAGTTAGCTAGTACATATCATCAAGCTTGATGGTTTCAAAAGTAGGGTCATGAAAATTAATGTACTTATTTTATGCTTTCAAAATAACCACCACTTTATTCATTTTTGTAGTTACAACTAAAATCAAATGAATTGAAAAAATGTAATATATGTGGATGGTGCAGTCTCTCAAAACTTAAATCCATATTGGATTGACATGTCATTCAAGGATGTGATTCTATTTTTGTAGGAATAACTATGATTTTTTCATAGATCCTCTATATCAATGATCATTTATTTGTTATTACTAATGGTCAACCCAAAAATCCAAATGAATTTTATATATCCATGACAATAATTAGGAATTATGGATCCGGGGAACTTTATCATGATTTATAGAGCCTTGTCGATTTTATTTATATGGATCACTTTTGGTAGTTAAAATTCACTGTATTTTTAGGTATGTGGATTCAATAAATAGATTGATCTAAATGTTTTTTTGTTTATTTTTTATTTATATTTTATAATACATGGGAACATACTTTATTGTTTAGTTATTTTGTTAATAATAAAATATATTTTAATGGGATTTAGGAGTCTGATTTTTAAAATAATTTTCATTTATGAAAAATAATGAAATGAGTTTTTCTTATATTACTTCTAATACAAATGATTTTAAGAAATATCTTATTCAGCTCAAAAGGTTGTCTGATAATATATATATTATTATAAATTCTAATTGTTTTCTTTTTAGTAAATGTTAATCAAATTATTTTTCATTATTTAATTGGGAAGTAATTCTCTAGAAATGATAGCTTCCACTTATTCTCATTATTCATAGTTAATTTTAACAACAATTGATCCTTGATTGTTCTTAATGAATACACTCATAAAAGTGAATTTTACCCCATAGTTTCATGTTTCTTGTTAAGTATCCCAATAGATTTTCAATTAATTCTTAAATTATTTTATTAACCATGTTAATAGAGATGTAGTTCATCCATAGGATTTTTTTAATGTGTATATTCGTTTGGATGTTTTTTGAATGATTTAAAAAAACATTTGTTGTGGAAATTATTTTAAAATAAGTTCAATTCAAATTATTCTATGTGATGTAAAAAATATTATATTTCATTCCATTGACTTAATTGTAATATTTTGTATTACATTACTATTATTTTTTAGGTATTACTAATCAGATTATATTTTAATAACTTATTATGAAACACATATAAGAATACCACATGGATTATCTTTCTGAATAATTTCATATACAATTTTACGTATGTATATACTAATTTGTTAACAAATGTAAATTAATTTAATCATAAGGTGATGTATATCTTTTTCATTTATAGGGTGTTGTGGTCTGATAGTGACTACATGTCAAATTAATTTTTCATTCATTATTATCATTTATATTTTTTTGGATTGTGGTTTTGGAATGGGAAATTTTCATCCTTATGTATCTCTTTCTACTATAAATGTTTATTGAAATTCCAATAATATATTTGTTTAATTAATCTTTTTTTATGATCTTTTTATGAGATATGGTTCTACAGTGTTTTTCTCAATTCCTAGGAACAATTATTTATCCCATTGGGATTTGAGACACCTTTTAGTTAGTGAATATAATGGATAATCTTCCAAGATAGTTGAGTGATCTAGGTTGGTTCATGAATTTCTAGAACCATAATGAGGTCTTATATTTTCATTATAAGTATGAATCATGGAATGTCTTGGATAGAATTAGAAAATATTTTTGGGACTTAAAGGGTACATTGTGAGTGAGTTTCTAGCCATCTTACATTGTGATGTTACATAAAACACTATGATTTTTTCGTAAATGAGTCATTTGACATAAAGATGACTTAACCATAATATTTTTATATTAATTCAATCTATTATTCCAATTGATTTTTTATCTCATATTTGAATTAATTGCTAAAAACTGTGTTATTATGTCACTTTTCCATTTTTTTGAGTTGCATAATTCCTCCATAAAAGCATTAAGTTACTCATTGGGAGGACGAGAACCCTTTAGTTTATCAGAATATATTTTATGTAGTTACTCACAGTTTCAAACTATGGAACTAAAAGAAACACATTCACTTGATTAGGTTAGAAATGTTGAGACATTAATGGATGGCGACATGAATTAATCATGGGGGTTTCATCATTATAATAAACTTAAATTATTGGGGATAAATAACCCCGAAGGGGAACAATATTTACTGGGAAATTTTAAAAATGCTCCTTCAGTTAACAGAGACCCAATATTTCATCAAGGTGAAGTGTGTTTTCATTAATTTTTCTCTCCTAATTTAAATGTTTAGGGATTTAGTTGATTTTGAAAATAAACATGAGGGCCTGTAGGGCGGAATAATTCATCTCCATATTTATTGAGTAGTTATACAAATATTCTATGAATATAGTTAAATATATGGGTTTATTGTCCCTTAATAACCGAATTAAAATAGTGATAAAAAATTATAATCTCATTACATCGATATCTATATATTCAATTAAGGTTATTTAATGTGTGAAAATGTGGTCTTAATGTTTTCAGATGATCCTTCATCCTAATATTTAAATAATGGTTTCCTAGTTTAATATATTTATAAATGTTGAGGTTTTTGGATATTTTATTTATGATAGAAATTCACCTAGTTATAATTTCTAGGTGTCTAGATTTCATCTATAGAACTGTGGAATATTGAGTATTCCTTATAATGTGAAGAGGAAGAAGAGAATATTTCAATTATGAAATAGTGATTTTTCTTACCAAAGTATTAATTTAAACCTTCATTATTATTTAGTTGTGTAACACTTTACTTGTGTGTCGAGACTGAGCACATGAATGATTCATTTCTCTATAAATAAAAATATTTGTTATTAATATAGACATTATAGACAGTTATATTTTTTAGATATTTTATAATAGATAGGAACCATAAATATTTCATTGAAATTATATACTTATTTATTTGAAACAATATTCTCCCAATTTTTCACATCACCTTATGTTTTGGATCTATTAATACTTCTAAAGGTACTCATTCCATTAATTATGGATTTTGTGGTACATCTATGAAATAATAAGGGAAATGTATTAAAAATCCTCCTATTATTATTATTTATATATGTTTTGCGTGAGTTTAGAATTTCTTGTACATTGATTTCATCCCCGTTGAAGATATTATTTGGATTAATATGATTACATCTCCAAAATATTTATTTTAATTTTATAATTATGTGATGTATGCCCCTTCACATGGTGGGAGATATCATGTTTTTTATGGTGAATTGAACCTAGAGTCTAATTGAGTAAGGCATCTTCTTCTCGAGGATATTAAGTTGATATCATTGTTAGCAGTCAAACTGGGATATCTTTTTAGGAGAATCCATTTGTAGTCAAAAACGTCCTTCAGTAATTTCTTGATAATATTGTTGTTTTTACTGCCAAAACTGATATTGATATCCAAATTGACATCATATATATTATATATATATATATATTAGTTGACATTAATGATATCTAATCACATGGATACTGATGAGTTTAAAGAGAAAAAAAATTGGTTGATGGTTAATAGGTTAAAGGATTTTTATACTCAAGGGTGTCACCCATTTCTGGCCATGTAATATTTTCCAGGAACATTGATGGAAATATCAATTAATTATAGGATTAAAATAATCCCAACTGTTTTATTGTCTCTAATAAGAAACATATTCCCCTAATTAATGGCTTATTTGAACTGTTTAAATGGTAATGGTAGTTCATGAAAATTAATCTTAAATTTAGATAACAATATTTTAAAATCCCAGAGTTAGATATTTAGATACATACCTTGAAGTGAAGTTTTGTGAATTTTGGGTACCTATTAATTTAATTTGTCCTTAATAAAATTCCTACAATATTTATTTAACTAATGAAATGAATATTAAAAATTTTATATGAATCGATTGTCATATTATAGATTGATAATATTTGTTTATATTTAACAATTAAATAATATCATGTATTTCAAGTAAGACATATTTGGAAGTTACTATGGGATCACCGAAGGTATTTAATAGTATAAAAAATTATTAATTTGGATCTAAAAGGATATCTATTTGGTATAAATGATCACAGAACATGTTATCTCAGTTGATCATAAAAATGGGATGTATGTAATTTCAGGGGAATAACCACATAGCATCCTTGAGATTAGAAGATTCTTCGGCTTAGAAGGAAATTATTTGTGGCCTGTAAAGGATTTATAAAAACAAGTATCATGTCTAAATACTCTCACGTAAAAATGGGTGATGATTTTGTGGCATTAGAAATGCCTATCACCATTAAATTAACTAGAGTGATGTTTGACATCAAAAACTATTATGACCCTAATAGATGATAGAAAATGGTGTATAGTTTTTTTCCATAGGAATTTGTTTTCCTTTTTTACATTTGAAAGAGGATCATATGGTGTCTTACGTCTCTTTACATCATTTACCTCACGGAATTAATTATCTAACACATGATTTTGAATTTTTGACTATAGTATGTGACCCTAAGATTCATACACGGTAATTTTTTGGGAAGATGATCCTCATTTAATATGACTAAATTAATTTTTGATATATCTTATCTTAGAAATGTTTGATTCATTGATTAATTGGATTGTTGTTATACTTAATATAATTCAAATGAAACATTATCTAAAACCTACGAAAGGGTAATGTTCATTCCGGTGAACCTAAGAGGATGTTTCATTTCTAGGAATTGATGGATGTGAAGGATAAATGGAACCTGATGGGACTATTTGGATGGATATAGTTGGATAATCCTATAATACCCTACTATATTGTTCTATGGTTGGTAAATCATCGTTGGATATACCATTTTTCCCATGAAACAATTACAAGGATTAAGATCATTCATTAGGTAATAAGTATGTCATTATTAGTTTGATAAACTCTATAATGTATATATCATGAATTTTTATATAGTTCTCATTATATGTATGGGTTTTTAATTATTATATATTTTTCATAGCTAATTATGGATAGATACCTCGAACTAAAACCTTCAAAATTTAATACCTTATATAATAAATAATATTTAATGTAAGTATTCATGTGGTGGTTGTGTTTTTATTGATCATTTCAGATGTTGGAGCACAATAATGATGGAATTTTTTATCTTATATTACAAGTAAAGACATATTTTTCTTTATTCAATTATACATTGGAATTTCTAGCCCATCCATAGTTGATCCATATATTATGGGATCATCTACATAGATGAGGGTATTGTGATTTACTCCTTTTTAATATGTATGAAATGATATATATTATTTTTTATGGGAATAAAATTTATAAAATCTAGAAAATATGAGTTAACTAATACTAGCTCTATATTTGAATTGTATAGTGGTCAGTTTATGTCCTGGATTTTGATATTATATTGTGGTTCAGTAGATTTGTATGATACATATTATTGTTTATATTTTTTTATATAGAGATTTATTTGATTGATAAATATCACATTGAAAATATTTTATCTTGTGTAGCACTAATACATTGTTACCGACAACTTATTTTGTTGCATCTATTAACTAAGAAGTTCATATTTCTTTTCCACTCTACTAAGGTATTAAAGTTTACAATGTGAGAAATTTGGATAAGGATTATGTTTTATAAATAGTGTTTATTCCAATAGTTTACTAATATTTTATTTATATATATTTCATTTGAATGAAATGTTATTTATTCTATATATTTCATTACATGAAAGAACAAGTTTAAAGGAAAATTACGATACCATTGAAATATTATTATTTAATGTAATAGGCACATACAATAAATTATAATGCATAACATATATATGACTATATAAATTATAAAAAATTATTATTTAGACTTGTATAGAATGAATTGAATGGTGACTAATTGATAATATCATTTTAAAATAAATAAATGTTTTTTATACATGTTTTTTGATACAAAATATAATTTTATTTTAAAAAGTTAAATTTATCAATATTGATTTTTTATTTTAATTTAATGTATATAATTTTTAATCAACTGAATTAATTACCATCTAAAATAATTGTGTTTAATAGGAACCAACTAATAATAAATTAAGTCTTATTCTTGAAAAATAATTTTTTTGATAAATTATTTCATTGTTTTTTTCATGATTATTTGAAAATGAATTTCTAAAAATTAAAGAAAAAATATATCTTAGAAAATTGAAACCAAATTATGAACAATCACATTCAAAATTTGTATATATTTTTCATTTCTTGGTCATTAAGAATAGAAATGGTAGAGAATATTTTTTTAGCCCAATAAGAGTAAATATGATAATTAAAGTTAAAAACTATGTTATTGTATTAAAAATCAATATAACAAGAACCTTATTACTAATTAATGAGTTTTTTCACCATTAGAATACAATATTCTATGAAATTTAAACATGTTTCAATTTTTAATAGATAGTTACATTAATATAATTTTATGAAATTAATATATCTAAAATATCATTTCTTAACTAGGATAATAAAAGATTATGTCTTATTAAAAATATTTATTTTAAATATTAATTATTTTTTCATCAGGATATTTTATCATCAATTCTAGCGATGGAATAAATATATTAATGTCTGACACAATGCTGTAATAATACTTATTAATGTAATAGAAAAGTTAATTGAATAAGTTTATAAATATGAAATTTAAAATTTTATGATGAATTTTTTTTGTTAAATGATTTTAATTGATAAATATAACATATATGTATGGTGTTATAATATTTTATTCAATTTCAATTTATATTTATTTTCCATTAAATTCAATCATTTTTAATATTTCTAAAATGGATTGATGGTATCTTATATAAAATAAGAATTTATTAAAATTATTAAAATATATAAAAATCATATCATTTGAAAAGTGAATATGATATGGTTATGAATATCAATAGTTCTATATTTTGGTCTCATGTTGCTTTTGGTTGTATATTTCATGAAAATTATGAAGTTTATAACTCTAATATTATAATAATTTTCAAAAGGTGTAAAACCCCAAGCTTCCACGGTACGTTTCTTTTTGAATAATTCAATAACTTGCATTGTACGCAACGTTGAGTTCTAACACACCATGACCAATCAAACTATCCATAATGAATAGTAATACCATCTTTTTAAAATTTTATAAAATTTTTCTTGCAAATAAGACTTAATTTTTGGATTTGGAATATCCAAATTATCTTAGGGTGATTTTTTGGTATTTTTCTAAAATCTTTCAATTTTTGATGAATAGTGAAAACACTAAGTTATTGGTTAAAACTGAATTTTTATTTAAATAATTAGTTATCTTATTTAAATTTATTTTAGGTCAAAAATAGATACATAATACCTATATATGTTCAATGAAATTCAGTTGAGTCATTTTATAATAAGTTTAGTTATATAAAACATTTATTGAACACTTTACCGTCTTTTACCCACGTCATAGGAGTTTTGGAAAATTTGCATAAATCATAATTTTACCACTTCTGTTAGTGGAATTTAAAAATGTTGAGAGACATGGTTGATATACATAAGTAAAATATGGTTCAATAAGGTGAAAATAATTTTTGTTGAATAGTATCTTTTTTACTTTTATTTACCATTAATAAAAGAAAATAGGGTAATTAAAGGAAAAAATAATATTAATATTACCCTAGCACATGTCCTAATTCTATTGGATAAGTATAATTTGAACAAAAAAACCTTAGGAATAAAATACGAACCTCTTTGGTCCACTTGTATTAGATTAATAAATTTATTATTATTTTAGTTAAAGAAGAGTTAAAAGAGTTAAAATCCAAGATTAATAACTTAAATATTTTTAATATATGGTAATATATAAGATAAATTATATTATAAATATTCATTAAAAATCTAAAAATATTTTATACAAAACTGTATTTTATTTATAATTTTTACACATTATATAATTTAATTTATTTATGACACAATGGTGATGCAGTAATTACCATATTAATGAAATATTAAAATAAATGATATTTTAAATACCCAAATAAATGTAATTTGTGACTTTTAATGAATTAAAATAATATTTTAGGTCACTATGACATGTTAGGGTTGATTAAAGTAATTTTTGATGAATAAATAATATTGTTATAATGTTATCAAAAACAAAATACCAAATAGTGTCAAAACTGAAATAAAAGAGTTTTTAAAACAAATATTACATTATTAATTGATATTCTATTTTTAAAAATATATGGATCATCCAAATTACATAGATAAGGTTATATATATTAATAATGAACCACTTGGGGTTCTGTTGGCTTGTTATAGTATGATTATTAACCATATAATATAAAAATACAAAGAGACATGGTAAATGTCAAAATATTTAACTAAGGGTTAAATATAAATGATAAGGTAAATATGGTGACCTAAACCTGTCTAAAATCTATTGGTTGAAATTATTTCAACCCATACCCACCCTATTTTTGGAATAAGTTTCTTTGGATCCATTATAAACAGAATATGAATTTATTATAAAATAATATTTTATGTTTTTTCTATAGTGCCCCTCAACCCTCCAATAAAAGGGTACATCTATTTCTATCAAATTCTCACCTTCAAAGCCTATTGGCTCAGCCAACCCCTGAACAAATATCCTCTAAACGTTCCTCAATTCATGATAAAGGCCATCCTTTAGTCATAAAGCCAACATAAGGAGCCCATTTAATCAAATCAAAAAGAAGAACCCAAAGAAGAGGTAAATATTTAATCACCTCTTTCAAGTTCTTTTCTTATTCCACTTCTTCATTCCTTGTTGTTTCCATTCTAAAATAATATATCAAGTATCTTATATGTACTATGATGTTATTTTAAATATGGTACAACCATATTCATTATTCTATCAGTCTTTATAATGACATGTCACAATACGTGTGTACATATGACTTACCGTCTCCACGTCGTGGTGTAATTGTTAATCAATACATTATTATTTGGATGGGTATAATAATGATGTGAAATTGATATAAATGATAAATATAACATGATAATGATTCTATATATATGATATACCATCCAATTATATATTATTTTAATATCAATAAATTGATATTATCTCTCTTATGTACGTACGGATTACCGACTCCACGAACGCAATGGGATTCATTCCCTATCATATCCATTCAAGATTAATTTTCATTTGATGATTAAAAATAATGTTTAAAGTCTTGATTTAATTCTGTATATGAATGAGATACATCCCATTCCAAACAAATATGACTCACATAATTAATCATACAAAGTAAAATCAATCAGTTAACACCTGAAACAATGATAATACTAAGATATTATTAACAAATAAATGTTAAAAGATCATATATGATATCATATTAATATGAAAGATTCATTTATAGTTCAATAAAAATTATTTCACCATTATAAAATAGGATAACCTACCCATTACCAAGGAAAGGGAGAAGGTAAGAGATTATTTCACAATCTCTTCATTATCTAAGGTTGTTTATACGTAATTATCTTCTGGGACCTCTTTATCATAAACATTCATGTTTCTTAAAAATTTATTTCAAAACATTCTAAATATAATATAAACAATGGATTAAATTTATTTATACCCTTGTTTGAATTTTTATAATATTTTTATAAAGGAATCTTTTCGTCATTTTCCAAATAAGGTTTTTTAACCTTTTCGACCTAATTAAAGTAAGAATGTCTTTTTTTAAATTATATGGTCGGTGTGGCAATTTTATACCATTATAAAATCATTAAAGCTCAGCTCAAAAGATTATTGAAATATTTTCAATGTAAATGTTATCTTTTATAATTATGTTACATTGAAATGATTTCAAAAAAGAGATATTTCTCTCAAATAGTTTTGATTTCATCAATTTCAACATCCTTTGATAGTTTTTAAGCTTATTTGAATTTTATATATTATGATACCAAACTTCTATATTGTATTGAAGAATTTCTTGATATTTTTGAATGTGGATGTGTTATTTTTATACAACTCATGGTTTATGGAGAAAGTATTCACATTTCATATGCTAGTTTTAATACGAATATTTATGTTATGTTTAAACCTATTCGTATGAGTTATGAATCAGACATAGTAAGTGATGGGTGGAGCCCAATATAAATCCTCAATGCATCAGTTGGTCTAACGAGACAAACTAGTGTCTAGGAACAAGGCCTAGAAAAAATCTTATTTTTAGTATTGGCACAATTCCTTGACTATGTGGTTATGAATATTGGGAGTTTTTCATTTCATCATTATGAAAGTGGCTATTGTTATTGAATTTGATTATCGGACTAGTAAAATATACATTGGAGTAAGTAAATTTTATTATTTGATTTTATATTTTCCATATTATGTGGAAGTTCATGTTTAAAATGATTTTGTTTTAGTATTATAAATTACCTTAAATGTTTATGCTTATTTTTGAATGTTTCTGCTATATTGTTATCCTTACTGAGAATATGAGCTCACCCATTTCAATGTTTTATTTTTTGTAGGATGCGAAGAAGTATATTATGACTGACCAGTAAGGATATTCTGAGTGGATATGAGTGTGGTCTATGGAAAGAATGTTGTTTTATTTTTTCATTTTATGATGTAATGTAAACCTTAGGAATGTATCTAGTACTTACGAGGATACTAAACTAATCAATAATTGGAGACTTGATATTTTGTGATCGTGCCAATGATATATAATAATGAACTGACTCTGGGATTCTGGGGTCTGGGCGTTAAAGATGGTATCATAGGAAGTTTAGTAAAAACCTTTGAATCTGGATTTAGATAAACTCTGATTAGTGAAAAGTACTGTAAGATAGAATTTGACGATTAGTATATAAGATCATCATAGAATTTTGGTATTGTATATATTTGGTTATTTCATCAAAAAATAATTATATACCTAGATATGAGTAGGTAGAGGTGGCTCTGGAACAGATGTACCTAGGGGTAAAACCTGAAAACACCACTTTGATCTAGACTCGAATGGGAACTGTTACACGACAACGGGCCATGATGCACTCTTTGTTACCGCACTCCCTGGGGATATACATAGGATAATTCTGATTTTATTTACAAACCATTATGAATGGTTTATGTGTATATACTTTGTAAAAGAAAACCTTTTTATGATTATGGATTATATCCATATATTGTTCAATTTATGTTAACTGTTTTACAGGTTTGGAATTATGTATTTTGATTCATAAAATAATCTAGTTTATGACATTGTTTAGAAATGGTGCCTAGGGGAAGGAATGGAAACTGTATCAATACACGCGCTCCATGTAGGGATTTCCCTCCTACTCAAGATAATTATAGTGGAGTTGGTGATGTAACTGGTGCTGACCAGCTAATCGCCATACTGGGACAGCTCACACAGGTTATGGATAATAACCTCACACGTATAGAGCACCCTGATCCATAGTGTGGAGGATAATAGTTAGATCACATCATGAGGAAAAATAATAAACATTAAATGGGGTACAAATCCACTAGTATATGAGAAATGGATATGTTCTTTAGAAAAAATATTCCATGCCTTGCGGAGTATTAAAAGGGAAATAGTTGTCATGGAATTTTACCACCTCACTAGAGATGCTGATCAATGGTGGTCATTGATTCAAAACACAAAGGAAGATGATGAACTTTCAAATATGGAATTGAAGGAGATTAAAGATATTTTCATATAAAATACTTTCATTGTGACCATCGAGCAGATATGGAAACGATGTTTTTGAGTCTGAGGCAAAAGAAGGATGAGAATGTCCCAAAGTATGAGGCTAACTTTACAAGGTTAATAGGGCATGCTCCAGATTATATACATAACCCAAGAAGTAAGATTGATCATTTCTTATATGGGTTAAAACCATTTATCCATCGATCATTAGTCTCACAATCCTTCTCATTGTATGAATATATTTTCTCATGTGCTTTGAAGATATAAAAAGAATTCTCTAAGTCTTTCGACTTTATAGAAAAGAAATAGAAGAAGAGATCTACTGAACACTCTGGAAATGGAAATAAGGGGAATACGTTAAACGTTGAATATCTATCATACACTAAATGTGGGAAGAAAAACCATGGTACTTTCCTGAAGGGAATGAGAGTCTGTTACATGTGTTGTGAAAAATGCCACCAAGCTCATGATTGCAAGGGGAAGAAAGAGGCTATCGATGTTGAATGCTAAAATTGTTGAGAAAGGGGAATTATGAAAATAAATGTCCTAAGAATCAGGGGAACATACCTCAAAAGAGGCCAAGGGATCAATGCCAAGCTTATGTTATCACTACTGCTGAGGTTGAATCTCCAAAATACATATTAGGAGGTAATTTAATGAGTTCCTCATGTTTAGCCAATGCTTTATTTGATTATGGATCATCGCATTGTTTCATATCTTCTCATTTTTCTAAAAAAATTATATATTTTCAATTTGATTTAACAAGGGAGTTGTAAGTCAAGACTCATAAGGGATTTGTTATTACTACAATTATTTGTGAATCAGTTCCAATTAGGGAATATAAATGTTCTTAATCAGCTAATCTCATCGTCATACCCATTACTGAATTTGATATAATTCTCTATTTGGATTTGATATCGGACCAAGATGCAAAAATTTATTTTAAGAAGAAGGACATTACTATTTTTTATGATGATGATAAAGAACACCATATCTTTAGATCAGAAACATCACCACCTAATTTTTATATAGATCCACCCCCAGTATCTCAACTAAATTCGATTATTGGGGAGGAAGAGAATGAAATAACTATGGGTGAGGAAAATAATGTTCAAAGAGATTAGGTACCTATTATGAAAGAATATGTTTATGTGTTTCTAGAAGATGCACCTGGACATCCTCTGAAATGAGAAATTACGTTTTCCATTGATTTAATTCCTGGATCAAGGCCCATATTGAAGACCCCTTATTGAATGACCACTGTGGAGTTAGTGGAACTAAAGAAACAACTAGAGGAATTGAGTAATAAGGGATTTATTCTCCCTAGTGTTTCTCCATGGGGAGACCCTATCATTTTTGTTAAAATGAAAGATGGATCTATGAGGTTGTGCATTGACTACAGGGAGATCAATGCTATTTCAATAAAAAACAAGTATCAAATACCCCACATTGATGATTTATTCGACCAACTACATGGAGATCAATAATTTTAAAAGATTTACCTTCGATCTAAATATCAACAGTTGTGTGTAATGAAGGAAGACATTCCATAAACAGAATTTCGAACCAGGTACGAGCATTATGAGTTTACAGTAATACCTTTTGGGATGACTAATTCTCCCAATGATTTCATGGATCTAATGGATATATTTTTCAAAGAATGTCTTGATGAATTTGTAGTGGTATTTATTGATGATATCTAGGTATACTCCAAAATCTATGAAGATCATGAAAACCACATGCGTATTACCCTAAAGACTCTTCGAAGAAATGAATTATAGGGATGTTTGAAAATTGTGAATTCTAGCTTCAAGTGATTTATTTTCTAGGCCATATTTTCTTTAAGGATGGAATATCTATTGATCCTTCTAAGACAATAGTAATTCAAGAATTTCCAGAACCAACAAGTATAACTGAGGTATGCAATTTTATTGTTTTTGTTGGTTATTATCGACGTTTTGACCAGAATTTTTCCTGATTGGCTCACCCATTAACAAATCTCACACGTAAAGGGGTTAATTTTTTTGGACAAAAGAATGTAAGAATGTTTTGAAGAACTGAAGATAAGATTATTCAATTATTTTATATTGACTCTACCAATGGGGAATGATGGGTTTGTTATTTATAGTTATTCTTCAAAGAGATGACTTGGTTGTGTCCTTATGAAGAATGATAGTGTTATTTCCTATGCATCACGATGGCTAAAAAATCATGAGAAAAACTATCATACTCATGATATTTAATTAGAAACAATAATATCTTCTATGAAGATATGGAGAAAATATCTCTACAATGAAAATGTGAGATATATACCGATCACAAGAGTTTAAAGTATATTTTCTCATAGAAAGAACTCGACAAGAGGCAAATGGAGTGGCTTGAACTATGCAAGGATTATGATTGCATTATATAATACCACCTGGGGAAGGAAAATAAGTTGGTTTATGCTTTGACTGGAAAGGATCATGAAGTTTTTAACTAAATGAGAGTTGAAAAGGATCCAATATACATGGATAGATTAAAGATGGATATGGAAATAACCATGGAAGGTAAAAAATCAATGCTTTTTCAAATGGTTTCCAAATAATCTTTACTAGAAATGATAAAATGTTATCAGGCTGATGATGAAGAGTTTAAAAATAAGAGTAACGATGTGAATGATGGGAGATTGACTGAGTTTGTGTATGAATATGGAATTTTGAAATTTGGGAAGAGACTTTTTGTTCCCGATATACCACATCTAAAAAGAAAATTGTTGGATGATAATCATAGTTCTAATTTCTCTATACACCTTGGTATCACTAATATGTATATATATTTGAAGGAACATTTTCGGTGGGACAACATGAAGAGGGAGATTGCTGATTTTTTGTCAAGATGTATGGTTTGTCAAAAAGTGAATGCTCAAAGGCAGCGGCCAGGATGAGTCATGAAACCTCTTCCCATACCTAAGAGGCAAAGGTATAACATTACAATGGATTTTTTCATGGGGCTACCAAAGACTCCTAGAAGGAACGATGAAATATGGGTCCTTGTTGATCATCTAACCAAGTCAGCACGTTTTCATTCAATAAAGTAAGATTTAACACTTGAATGATTAACATAACTATATATTAATGAAATTGTGAGACTTCATGAAGTAGCACTATCGATTGTTCTTGATCGTGATACATGTTTTACATAAATATTCTTGATGAAGTATTCAGAAATCCCTAGATACTGAAATTCATTTGAGTACTTCCTACCAACCTCAAACAGATGGACAACCAGAACGAACTATTCAAACCTTATAAGACATGTTTATATCCTACTCACGTGACTTTCGAGGAATGTGGGATTAATATTTACCTTTGGTAGAATTTTCCTATAACAATAGTTTTCATTCAAGTATTCAGATTGCAACATATAAAACGTTATATGGAAAGAGATGTCACACACCAACCTGTTGGGATGATGTTGGTGAAAGAAAACTTGTAAGCCCAAAACATGTTAAGTAAATGATTGAAAAGGAGAAGGTAATACAATCCCACATCAAAGCATATAAAAGTAGTCATAAGATCTTTGCTGATAACTGAATGAAGGATTTTGAATTTCAGGTAGCAGATCATATTTTCTTGAAGGTATCTCTATGGACGGGTGTCATATGTTTTGGTAATAAAGGAAAATTGAGTCTCAGGTACATTGTACAATTCAAAATTATAGAACTAATTGAGGTTGTAGCTTACCGTTTTGAAATGCCACCAAGTCTCTCCAAAGTTCACGATGTGTTCCACATATATCTATTAAGAAAATACATGCCTGACCCAACGCATGTACTTACCTATGAGGAATTATAACTGGAACTCGATCTATCTTATTGCGAAGAGCATGTCACGGTTCTTGATACAAGATAACAAGTGCTGAGAAACTGGACGACTCGTCTGGTAAAATATCTATAGAGAAACCATAAGATGGAAAAGGCAATGTGGGAACCCAAGGAAATTATGATGAAGAACCACTCGAGGATTTTTATGTAGTAATATTCTAGAAATTTCGAGGATGATTTTTTTTTTGAAGGAGGGGAGAATATAACATCCCATGCTTCCACGATACGCTTCTCTTTGAATAATGCAATATCTTGTATTGTATGCAACTTCGAGTTATAACACACCACAACCAAACAAACTAGCTATTATTAATAGTATTACCCACTTATTAATATTTTTTAAATTTAATATTTCAAAATGGACTTCATTTTTGGATTCTGAATATCGAAATTATCTTTGGGTGATTTTTTGGTATTTTTCTAAAAACATTTAATTTTTGATGAATAGTGAAAAACACTGAGTTATTAGTTAAAACATAATTTTTATTTATATAATTCGTTAAATTATTTAAATTTATTTTAGGTCAAAATAGATACATAATACCTATTTATGTTCAATTTAATTCATTTGAGTCATTTTATAACATGATTAGATATATAAAATTTTTATTGAACTTTTTACTGTCTTTTACGCACCTCTTTTGAGCTTTTAAAAATTTGAATAAAACATAATTTTACTTCTTCTGTGAGTTGAATTTAAAAAATATGAGAGCTATGGTTGATATCATTATGTAAAATGTGATTCAATAAGATGGAAATAATTTTTCGTGAGTAGTAACTATTTTACTTTTATTTACCACGGTTAAAAGTAAATAGGGTAATTAATGGTAAAAATGATATCCATATTACCCTAATACGTGACCTAATTCTAATGGATAATTATAATTTTACCAAAAAAACCTTATAAGTAAAATATTAACCTCTTTGGTCCACTTGGATTAGATTAGGACATTTATTATTATTTTATTTAATAAAGAGTTAAAAGAGTTAAAATAAAATATTAAAAACTAAATTTTTTTAATATAGGGGTATATATAAGATAAATTAGATTATAAATATTATTTAGGAAGATAAAATTATTTCATACATAAAATTATTTTATTTATAATTTTTAGACCTTAAATAATTTAATTTATTTATGACACAATAGTGATGTGGTAATTACCTTATTAATGAAATATTAAAATAATAGATATTTTAAATACCCAAATAAATGTAATTTGATTATTTTAATGAATTACACAAATTTTATTGGTTACTATGACATGTTATTTATTATTAAATTAGTTATTTTTGAAGTAATGTTACTGTAATAAATTTAAAAAAACAAAATACCAAATATTGTCAAAATTGACATAAAAGAGTTTTTTTAAATAAATATTATATGATTAACTAATATTCTATTATTAAAATTCTATGGTTCAGAAAAATTACTTAGATATGGTTAGATATATTAATTATTATCTACTTTGGGTTCTCTTGTCTTGTTATAGTATGATTATTAACCATATAATATAAAAATACAAAAAGACATGGTAAATCTGAAAATATTTAACTAAGAGTAAAATATAAAAGATAAGGTTAATATGGTGACCTAAACTTGTCTAAAATCTATTGGTTGAAATTATTTTGACCCATCCCAACCATAGACTCAAAATAAGTCTCTTTGGATCCATTATAAACCGAATATGAATTTATTATAAAATAATATTTTATGTTTTTCCAAAGGTGCCCCTCACCCTTTTATAAAAGGGAACTTCCCCTTCTCTCAAATTCACACGATCAAAGCCTTTTGGATTGGCCAACCCCAGCCCAAATTTCCTCTCAACTTCCATCACTTAATCCTAGAGGCATTCCTTTAGTAATAAATCCAACTTAAGAACCCCTTTTGATCAAATCAAAAAGGAGAACCCGAATAAGAGGTAAATATTTCATCACCACTTTCAAGTTCATTTCTTCTTTTACTTCTTATTTCCTTTTTGTTTATATTCTAAAATAATAAGCCCAGTATCTTCTATATACTGTGATGTTATTATAAATATTTTACAATCATATTCATTAATCTATCCATCCTTTTAATGACATGTACTTGCGTGTGTATGACTTACCGTCTCCATGTCATGGTGTAGTCGTTATTCAATACATTATTATTTGGATGGGTATAATAATGATGTGTAATTGATGTAAATAATAAATATAACATGATAATGATTCTGTATATATGATATCCCATCCAATTATAGATTATTTTAATATCAAGATAATGATATTATCGTTCATGCTTACGTATGGATTGCCGTCTCCACGAAAGTGATGAGATTCATTCGCTATCATATCCATTCAAGAATAATTTTTCATTTGATGATTAAAAAGTAATTTTTGAAGACTTTACATCATTCTGTATATGAATAAGATACATCCCATCAATAAAAAATATTACTCACATAACAAATAATACAAAGGAAAATGAATCAGTTAACAACAGAAACGACGATAATACTAATATATTATTAACAATGCAATGTAAAAAGATCATATATAATATAATATTAATATATATGATTCTATTATAGTTTAATAACAATTATTTAACCTTTATAAAGGAGGATAACCTACCCTTGACCACAGAAAAGTACAAGGTAAATAATTATTTCACAATCTCTTCATTATCTAAGGTTGTTTATATGTAATTATCTACTGGGACCTCCTTATCATAAACATACATGTATCATAAAAAGGTATTTCAAAACATTCTTAAGATTTAATAAACTATGGTATAATGTAATTTATACCCTTGTTTTTCTTTTTAAAATATGTTTATAAAGGAATCTTTCCGTCATTTTCCAAACAAGGTCCTTTTTAACCATTTCGACAAAATTAAACTAAGAATGTTTTTTTAACTTATACGTTGAGTGCGGATATTTTCATCCATTATAAGATTGTCGAATCTTCCTTTACACGATTATAAGAATATTTTTAATTTAAATGTTTTCTTTTAAAATTATGTGACTTTTAAATGATTTCAAAAAAGTTATATTTCTTTCAAATAGTTTTGATTTTATCTATGCCATCATCCATTGTTAGATTTTAAGCTTATTTGATGTTGATTTATTATGATTCAAAACATCCAAATTGTATTGAAGAATTTGTTATATGTTTGAATTTGGGTGTTTTATTTTTATACCATTCATGGTTTTTGGAGAAATAATTTACATTTCATATGCTATTTTTAATATGAATGTTTATGTTATGTTTAATCCTGTTCATATGAGGAATGAATTGGACTTAGTATGTGATGGGTAGAGCCCTCTATAGCTCTGATATTCATTGGTGGGTCTAATGAGAAAAAATAGTGTCTTGGAACAAGTCCTTTAAAAAATCTTATTTATAGTCTTGGCACAAGGTATGTGGTTAGGAAAGTCTGGCATTATGCATTCATTCATTATAAAAGTGGCTATTGATAATGCATGTGATTATTCGAGTAGTAGAATATCCATGTGAGTAAGTAAATGGAATTATTTGATATTATCTATGCCATATTAAGATGAATTTCAAGTTTAAAAGGCTTTTGTTTTAGTCTTATACATTTCCTTAAATGTTAATTCTTATTTATGAAAGTTTTCTCTATATTGTTATCTTTACTGAGCATCTAAGCTCATCCCTTTCAATGTTTTATTTTTCCCAGGATGCGAAGAAGTATTTTATGACTGACCTACTGAGATAGTCTGACGGGATATGAGTGTGGTCTATGGAAATATTTTTTTGTAGTTTTTTATTTTAAGATTTAATGTAAACATTTTGAATGTATCTAGTACTTCCAAGGCAACTAAAATAATCGATCATTCAAGATATGATCTTTTGTAATCATGACAATGATACATAATAATGCACCGAATCTAGGCTTCAGGGGCCAGGGCGTTACAAAAGGGATAACATGGGTTATAACTAAGAGATATGTGTTAAAACTATAATACATTTTCTATAGTTTTTTCAATATGAGGATTTAAAATAATCATCAACCAAGTAACGCAATATTTTATTTTTGTTCACCAAGAACATGTAAACAAATTATAATTGTGTAATGATTTATGAAATTTGAATGGTTCCCACATCATGTATAAAATATGTGATTCCATTATATATTTTTATTAATTTTTGGATAAAATGCATTTTTATTGGGATGACTGTGAACCATATTTGTTTCCAAGGACCCAAGCACAAAAATAATGCATGGCCAATGATAGACTAAAGACTATGGTTCCCCTTCCATTACATATAAATTAGATAATCCACTTATAAATTATTCAAAATGTATGAACATTATTAATCATCCTATCCTTACCATAATACCCTAAAAACATTCCTTAACATATCCTAGTGGTCATATATTGGTACCAATACCATGATTTCATGTCTTGAGGTGTAATAGAAAATAGATTTCTCAACAAATAGGTATAACTATAAATAGATTACATTCAATGTAATGACCCAAAATTTTATGAAAAAATTCCATTTCAGTTAATTAAATGCATTATATATATAGAATACAAATGAAATCCTTTTGTTTTGTTATATCCAATTGGATATAAATTACCATTTTGTATCCTTACCATTGATAATAAAGTTGTTTAATAGTGATCAAATGACTATTATAAATGTAGGGTTTTAACAAATCCTTCTAACACAGAAAAAGGAAGTGGTTGCCTCAACCTGTAAGAGCATACACCATGAATTCCATTTATTAGATCTTTCTATGGAGATATTAGATATGGAAATTTCCCTATACCAAGTCCCATACGAGATCCAAAAACATAAGTATGAGAAAAATAGTTTACAGCAGAAGTTCAAGTTCATCGATATCATGAACCAAACCATATTGGCCAAACAGCCCCATAAAATTTCCATCATCACACACATTACGCTTAGGGAATATTCTAGTGTAATAATGTGATATGATACTAGTCCCTAGATTTACTATTAGGTAAATATTTTTATATAATAATTAAAATACATAAATTTTGATATTTATACTTTGTAAATGATTATTAAAGCCTAAATAATATTTTTCATAAATATTAAAATTCAATTAAAAATCTATTTTTATGAAACAATGAATAAACAATTATTTTAATAAAATATTATTTTTTATAAATTTATTAAATATTAATGATCATATATTTTTTATGAATTAAAAAGTAACTTTTATTAATGTTTGTAAATTGTTCTGTCAAAAAATGTCAATTTTCAAAAAAAAATCATTTCTTATTTTTTTTAATGGAGACTAATTTTTTGGTAAAAATTAAATACTATAAAAATATATAATGTGTTTTAAGAAAAAACAATGGACCAATAATGATTTAATAAATTCTATAAAATGTGTATTCAGAAAAAAAATATCTTATAAATATTAGATAATGAAATTTTAGGATTATTTGATTTATTTTAGAAAGCCTTAGTGAATCCTTCCAGAGATAAAAAATATTTTAATATTTTAAAATTGATTCCTCAAATGTGTGACTCACATCCACATAAGAAATGGAAATATGTTAATACCTTCTACCCTTACCCGTAAAAAAATAATTTTTACCACTCCTTTTCTAGAAACCATGGGAAAACCTATTGTGTGGTTTTTGGTTTTGAATTTTTTATTGGGTAGTGTCCAAAACCAAAATAATAATTAATTCTCCCTCCTTTTCTATTAAACCCACTCAAATCATCCATTTCCCTTCAATAAAGATATTAAATCCTCGAGAAACCTCAAACCCTACTTCCTAGAGTCAATCTATGAAACCCCAATGCTCCCATAAAGCCACCCAAGCCTTTTGGATCACACTTCCAAATAAAAAATTCTCACCTCCTCTATTCCATTAAATTCAAGAACTTTGATTGAAATTAGTCTTTTAAATTTCAATTGATTATATTTTCAACATTTTATAATAAATTACATAATATCCTATAGACTTTATTTCAATGAAGGTTCATTTATCCTCCCCCATTAATACCCTTACCTACGACGTTTCTATGTCGAAATTTTGTAAGGGGTTTCTCTCTTCTCATATACATTTCACGCACTTCATTTGTATTATGTGATGTAAATTTTATTTGATATGATGGGATATTATGGTTCATGATCAACTCACAATATATTTAGTATATAAAGGATTAGATGCCCCTTTCACTCTCGTATACACATTTTATGAATTTCCACATGAAATGTTTTAATGCTAAAATTGGACAACAGTTTTCAATGCAAAATCATCGTATAGTGAATACCATACACATTCCTCAATAATGTGTATTATAAATTATCAAAATATACGTATTGATTTATGAAATAAATTTATGTATTCTATATTATTTTATCATGGAATAAATGATGATGTTGAATGAATCTATGATGTATTTGGTCTATGTGTCACACATATAGATTAGAATGAAATGATAATGAAGGGTGCACCCTAATATCACTCCAATGAATATGGTAATGTTTAGTATAATGATAAATCATGTTGTGGGAGGGGTTTAATAGATTAATTTATCATCCTTTTCCTATCATGTTAGGATAGGGTTTTACCTGATTCTTTTATAATAATGATATTGTATTTTAATATGTTACCTCATTTCTGAGTTACCATAATCATGTTATATCATGCCTTTATACTAATGTTTCTCTTATTGTCCATTGATATTCATATTTCCTATAATTTATTTTATTCGTAATGTAATTCCATGTTTAATCCCTTACTATGATTTATATCTCACTCTTTTAATAGGTATGTCCTTAAGTTACCGCATGAAATGCTATGTTCGAATGAATTTTGTGTTCATGGAATAGAAGATATTAATAAAGATGTTTAGTTAATGTTTTATGATGTTATGTAATATTATTATTCCTTAAGGACACAACACCTTCTGATCTTCACGGTATTACAAACTACATGTGTATGTAATTAATCATATTCATATGTGAAATAAAGAGCAGGGTTGTTATAGATGGTATTAGAGGACCAGTTTAGATGTTTTGTGGTGTAGGAATAGAGAAATGTACTAAAAGCCATAGGTATAAGTCTATGTATAATAAAATAAACTCTAAATTTTAGTGAGTATCAGTTTAGTTGTTTTTGGGAGTAAGATTAGAAAACTCTAGTGAAGCCCTTAAGGATAATGGTGAGTATAAGAAAAGAAAACCTAAATTTTGGTGATTTTAGAGTTTGAGGTATATAAAAAATTTACATCATTTTCTAGATAAAAATAAGTAGAGGTGGCTCTGGAACTAATGTATATAGGAGTAATAACCAAAAACACCAATTTGATCTAGACTCAAACAAGAACAAGTGCACAAAAATCAGCGTTCTTTCACTCTTGGTTTGTCACTCCAAGGGGATATGCTTCGGTAAATTCATATGTTTAGTGAGAACCATTATTAATGGAACAAAAATGACCCTAAGAATATATGATATGAATTAGAATATGGATAACATAGATCTAATCATATAGATGAAGATGATATGTTGGGGAAAACAGAAAATGGAGAAACTATTGCATCACATGAATATAACTCCTCCCCTATCACAATTTGTGGATTGAACATCATGGAGAACCTCATCATACTTCCTATGGTGGAATTTGATGAAATTATTGTCATGAATTTTATTTCCCTATATAGGGAAAAAATAAATTACTTTTAGAGGCAAATCACTCTACAGATAGAGAATAAAACAAAAAATCTATACAATTGCGAGGAATATGAAGAGTTTTATTTAGAAACATCATTTCATGCATGTATAATACTTTCCTATGAGGTCACATATATTAATCATATGACTGATTCTATGGATGGATCCATCCTCGAAAACAAGCCTATTGTGATGAAATTCACTAATGTATTTTCATGGGAACTACCTAGTCTACCTCCTAGAAGAGATGTTGAATTCTCAATTGATCTTATAGCTGAGTTGTTGGTAATATCTAGGGATACATATATATTTTATACATTGGAATTTAATTATATAAAGAAAAAATACCAGATCATATGGGTAAAGGGTTAAAAATTCAATTTTCTTCGACGTGGGCTGTACCACTCCTATTATTCATGAATATGGATGTGTCAATTACACAATAGACATAACTATCATGAGATCAACAAGATCTGGTTAAACAATAAGTATCCTTTTCCATGAATTGATGACATGTTCGATCAGCTACATGGATCACAATAGTTCACCAAGGTGGCTGTGGGGTCAGGATATTACTATGTCAGGGTGAATACGTAGTATATCGCAAAGACTACTTTTCATACAAGGTACGGGCACTATAAATTCATAGTAATACCATTCCGACTGAAAAAAAGAACCAATAATCTTCATTGAAATGATGAAAAGTGTCTTTAGATATTACCTCGAAAAAATTTTGGTTGACATTATAGAAGATATTCTAGTATACTCTAAAACAAAGGAGGAGTTTGAGTGACATCAGAGGAATGTACTAGAGATATTGAGAATGGAGGAACTCAATGAAACATACATCATCTGTTTGTTTGGGTTGGAAGAACTCCAAATCATGGTAATATCATCATAAGCAAAGGGATATTTGTGGATCCTTCTAAAAAAAGAAATTACAAGATGACTGATGCTGATATCTATGATGAATATCCATAAAAAACTTGGGTTATCTTGATATTATCATCGATTTTTGAGAAATTTATCACGATTTTTAGACCCTGATACTAAACTATCATAGAAGGGGACATGTTTTCCTAGAATTATAAATGTGAAAAATTCTTCATGGGGTTGAAAAAACGGTTTATCCCTAGCCCTATGATCACACTACTGAAAAGTGGGGATATTTTCATAATCTTCAGTGATGCTTGGTAGAAGGTCTTATGTTGTGTGTCGATGCAGAATGATAAATTCATTGTCTATGCCTCAAGGAAATTGATAATTAAAGGGAAAAAATATCCCACATATGATTTAGAATTTGGATAAGTGATCATTGCATTGAAAATATGGTAGTACTATCACTTTGAGGAGATTTGTGAAATATCAACAGATCACAAATGACTCCAAAATATATTCATAGAGAAAGATGTGAATATAATCCAAAATAGATGGTTAAATCTAATAAATTATTATGAATGCTAAATCCATTACCACCATGGGATAGTGAACAATGTTGATGATGATATATGTAGAAATAACCAATCAAATATGTCTTTGATGATAAATGAAAAGGATAAAATCATATTGTATTTGATGAAGATGAACATGGAAATCGTAAATTAAGGAACATCAAAAAGTCGATCAACAAATGATTTCTCTACCATATGTGTTGGGATGGTTAAATGATTCCAAAAAAGATGTTGTGGGAATTCAAATGTATGTAGAAACTACTAGAAAATAAAAATCCATAGAGTTTAATGATAATGAAAGAGAGATTACGAGATATGGGTCAAAACTACATGTTACATCAAATCATGATTTAAAGACTGGATTGTTGGATGATGCACATTGATTGAATTTTTCCATTTAGCCAGGAAACAAGAAGATATATTGAGATCTATAAGAGCACTATTGGTGAGATAACATGAATATGGTGATAACCAAATTTACATAAAAGTTACTTGTATGTTAGTATGTGAATGATGAGTGGATTATGTCTAACGGGATGATGCAACCATTACCCATACCAACATAGAAATGGGAACACATCTCCATGGACTCTGTCACAGGACATACAATGAAACCCAAATGAAACAATGCTATCTAGGTTATTGTGGATCATCTTATAATGATTTTACACATTATTGAAATTCGATATGATTTTCTATTGGATCAGATGACAATAATATACATCGTATAACTGATAAGGATGCATCAAGTACCACTATCAATTATGTCTGATTGAGATCCATGATTAACCTCTATGCTTAGGAAGACTCTCCAATATTATATGAAGACTTATTTTAACATCTTCATGACCTATCCCCATCATAATGATGGAAAATCTAAGAAGACTATCCAGAAACTTGAGAACATGTTGACATCATACTCAATGGACTTAAAAGGCAGATGTGATAGAATTATTCCTTTGGGGGAGTTCTATTACAAAAATAATTTACCCTTAATCATCCAAATGGCTCCTTGTGAATCCCTTTATGGAAAGAGGATAAAAACACTGGCATGTTGGGATGGAGATGGGTAATGAAAACATTTAGGTCTGGAAATGGTCAATAAAATAGTGTTTAATGTTAAGACCAAATAGAAGTTTGTCAAAGCTGCTCAGAGTCGAAAACAGAGCTATGCTAACAACTATAAATGAGACCTAGTGATTGATGTTATTTACATGTTATTTCTCAACATATCTCCATTTAATAGAGATATGAGATTTTGTAATAAGGAAAAGCTAAGTCAAAGATACATAGGACCTTTTGAAATCATTGATCACATCAGGTAATTGGCCAATCGAAAAACACTCCAAATGAACCATTCTAAAGTATATGATTTATTCCCAATTAAACTATTAATGATGTCCATAAAATACCCATAACAAGTAAAAAATCCATAGGTAGTTCCATTTGATAATGACCTCTCCAGGTAGGATAAGTCAGTGAATGTTTTAGATTTTAAAGAAAAAAGTTCTCCAAAATAAGTCAATTCCCCTTGTCAGAATGATATGGAGAAACCACTTGTTTGATGAAGTAATGTTGGAATATAAGGATGTGATGAGGAAGAGTTTCTCTTATACATTTTAGTGTGCGAAAATGAAATCTCAAGGGATAAATTTTATAAGGGGGGAATGTTGAAACCACCCAAACTATTATGTATATAATTCCAATTTATTTTAATTAAATGTATTATAGATATTGGAAACACATGAAATCTATTTGTTTTATTATATCCATTTGAATTTAAATTATTGTTAATTAACTATACCATTGATAATATTGTTTTTTAATAGTAATTAGTTGAGTAGATTAAACATAGCTTCTTAACTAGTCCTTTTGACACAAACAAAAGACGTGTTAACCATATCTAGTAGAATCATTCCCTATGCTGCCGATTTATCAGAGATACAAGGAGAGATAAATTTTTTGGGATTTTCCCAAAACAAACCCCATGTCAAGATACAATAACAGAAGAAGTAAAAATTTTTTATATGATAAGTTCAAACTCATCAGGGTCGTGACCAAATCTATGTTCACTAAAGATCCATATGAAAGAACCACAATGGCACACATTAATATTAGAGAATATGTTGTTGTAATAAATGTATATGTAAAAAGACCCAAGAATTATAATTATGTCTATTATTTTTAATAGACTATTTAATTTAGTTTCATTTTGATATATTTAATTTGTAAATGATTTTTTAAGAACAAATTGTATTTTTGGTTAATATTGAATTTAAATTAAGAAATATATTTTGATTAAGTAATGTATAAAATAATAATTTATTTAAATATTATTATTAAATTTATTTTATAAATTACTAATGATCATATAATTTGTTTTAAGTCAAAAGTAACATTTATTATGCTCTGAAACTATTTTTTTGAAACCCTATCAATTTTCAATAAATGTCATTTTTTATTTTAAAAATGAAAATTCAAATTTTTTGAAATTTATTTACATTAAAGGAATATTATATTTGTTATACAGATATCTAAATTATCTAATAGTTACTTTTTCATAATTTTCGAAGGCAGTTTATTTTTTTTGGTAAAAATTAAACACCCTATTAATATATAAAGTGTTTTATTAAATCATAATTTCCCTATAATGATGTAATAAATAATAAATATGTTAAATTCTTAGAAATATATGTGTTTACCTTAATATAATTTAATTTTAGGTTTATTTGATTTACTCTATAATGTCTTTGTGAATCCTCCAAGGCATATAAAATATATTAGGATTTTAAAACAATTTCTTTGATTGTGTGACTCACTTCCACATAAAAAATGATAATATTTTAATATCTTTGGCCCTTAGACGTATAAAACAATTTATTCCACTCCCATTTTCTAGAACCCATTGCAAAAAACATGGCATGGATTATGGTTTTGAATGTTTTATTGTGTAGTGTCCAAAACCAATATAATAAAGAATTATCCCATCAATTACTATAAAAAACCACCAATGTTTTCAATCACCTTCACTAAAGCTATTTCAAGCTTGATCAATATCTTACCCTACTTCCTAGAGTCCTCTAATGGTTCCATATAACTTTTGATATGCATCCACCATTCCTTTTGCATTACACTTCAATGTAATAGATCCTCACCTCCTCTATTCCTTTAAATTAAAGAACCTTGTTTGAAATTAATCATTTTAATATCATGTGGTTGTATTTTCATCACATTATTAAAAATTACAAACTATCCATTTTATTTTAATTAAATGGGGTATAATTTATCTTCCCCCATTTAGTCCCTTACCTATGTTGTCATTATGAAAAAATTCATAAGGGATTTCTCTTTTCTCATTTCAATTTCAACCACTTTATTTTTATTATGTGCATTATATTCCATTTAATATGTTGGGATATTGTAATACATAATCCCATAATTAAATAATTTCGGTATAAATAATTTTAAACCCCTTTATCTTTTATCAACCAATTATATGAATATCTATATGATGATGTTTTGAGGAAGAAATTGCACCACACTTTTCCATGGAAAAAAATCATATAGTGATTACCATAACCATTACTCTATCAAGGTTATTCACCTTTATGCACTTATAATATTTTTATTTCGGACTTACGTGTATGTATTATACATTGATAGACCATGGAATAAATTAAGATGATGAATCGATCCATGTTATAAGATCTTTGTGGAACACTAAAGCATTAGATTGAAATGTTTATGGAGGTTGCTCCCAGATTGTGCTATAATGCATTGGGTAATTTTTATTATAATGATAGATAATTTTGAGACTAGTGTTTACCTGATTCCATTATAGGTCTTTTGTCCATCATGTTGGTACATGGGTTGCATGATTAGTTTATTTTACTACTACAGTGTTTTAAGTTGATTCCACATTTCCAGGTTATGATAATCGGGCAATATATGGCCTCTATGTTCATGTTTATCTTATTCTCCATTGATATAAATATTTCCAACATGTACTATATTATTCATGTTTTTTTTGTTTACTACATTACTGGGTATTATGGATGATCATTTTCTTATGTATGTCCTAAGGATAACCCATGCAATGCTATATATAAATGAATTTTGTGTCCATGTAAATGAAGTTTTCAATACAGATGTCTATTTCATATTTTAGGATGATATGTAATTTTACTATTCCCAAAAGAAAACAGATATATTGATCTTATAGGTTTTATAATGTGCACATTTATTTAATGAATCATGTCTTAGTGTGTAATAATGTCTAGGGTAATTTTATTCAATTTAATAACTTATTATGTAGAGACCGGAAGCTTGACGTACATGGACATTACATTACATTTGCGGAATACTTAGTACATAAAAAAAACACACATACAAGGATCGTAATAGTTTAGTGTCTTTGTAAACTCAGAATGTAATCTTCTAATCGTGGTTAAAGATCTTCAACATCTCCCATAAAGATCTTCCTTCTTTTTGTTACCTAAAACCTATCTTTATATCCTGGGGAAAAGAAAACATAAAAGGGTGAGCTCAAATTCTCAGTAAGGGTAAACAAAAGAAATATCAATCACATCATATTCATAAGAAAATAACATTTTGGAAATATTAACCTGCAAAAGAGAGCATAATTTCATAACATGGGATACATCATAGTAGTGAAATGAAATCCAAATAATCATAACATAAAACATGAAACTTTGTGGAATACACACATAATAATAGAGAATCATATCTTATTAGTCAAGACTCATTTCCAAGACTATCTTAGTGGACAAAGTCCATTTCTGAACCGAGTCACCCTCGTTTCAGTCCTGTTTCCCTGAACCGGTATAACCTACCGTTCCATCCTTGTCTATCTCATGAGATATAAAATCTTTACCCAATCAATTGGATAGAGATATAGGTCCCACCCATCTCATAATGAAATCATTCTTTCGTGTGCCGCATAATCATAAATCATACATCATAGCATAACCCAATAAATAAAATGGGTTTGATAAACATCATCCCATCATCACATAATCCAGATAAAAGAAATGGATATCATTTCATAATAAGAATAGTGAAACCATGTAAATCATAGATACATGATACACATATGAAATAATGTCATCTTAGATGGAAAATGGTTTTGATAAAACACTTGAAATGAATTCTTGAGGAAAATATCCTTTGTTCTTCAAAATCATTCTATTTTTACAAAATGACATGAAATTTTAAAAGAAAATGATTTTGTTGAAAATAGTCCTGAAATATTTTGGAGTAAGCTTCATGAAACTAAGGCTTTATAAAACTGTAAAAATCTGTTCATGCCTTATAAGTTAAATAAAATTCTTCTCGTACTTTTTCCGGAAAGTCAAAAAGTACCTCATTACATAAACAAAAGAAAGATTCCTTACATACCATGTAGTAAAAGTCAAGAATGGTTAAAAAATACTTTAAACATACATGAAAAAACTTTTATAAAACATGTACATGGATGGTAGAAATATCCCCAGTAAATACTTACGAATAAGCAATCTCGGATAAAAATGAGATTTGCAGAAATATCCATTACCTTAAGTACGATTTTCTTCGTAAGTGTCTGAACCTCCTGTATAATTATTTAAATAATGTAATTTACTTATTACAGAATCATATTAATTGTTATGATATCATATATGGTTCACTTATGATTTTATATTACTCGTTCTTTTGTAAATTTCAATGTTAAAGAGCGTTTTGGGTAAAATTGTTTCATTTGTCGTCCGTGTTTTGACTTGTAATTATTCATATGATTACATTGATCATGATTACTTAATTCCAGAATATAAAACATGGTTTATATATAATATATATTCAGAATATACATATATATAATAAATTAGTAAATGGAAAGAAATACACTGTTCATGGAGACGGTAGGCCGTACGTACACATGAACGCTGTTTTCGTTTCCTTATTCAGTTGAATGGAATTAAGTAGATGACATATATATATATACACATAAATCCAGTATCATTATTATTTCATATATTTCATGATTACTTATTATATATACTTTATAATCATTCATGAATGGTTAATGTGGATAATGAATCTCATCGCGTCGTGGAGACGGTAGTCTGTACGTACGCACGAGCGATGATATCGTTCTCATGATCGTGGGACTGTATCGGAGTGTATGTATACTATTTAAGAATCAATATCACATTAAAATAATCATATATAGTTATTATTTACACCACTATACCCATCCAAGTAAGGTGGTGGTGGAAAATAGATTTCACTACGGCGTGGAGACGGTATTCCGTACGTACGCACGCGCGGTGATTTCGTTTTCCGTAGGATGGATAGATGGTGAAATAGGGTTGTTTCATACTTATAATAAAATATCAGTATATGATTGATACTTATGTAATTACTTCATGATGAAACAACCTAATACGAATAAGTGGAAGAAGAAATAAAGTTGAAAGAATCGGTAACGGACATTACCTCTTCTTTGAAGCGCCTCTTTGAGATCTCCGTTTAGGGCACTAAAATTGTTCTTTGATGAAGACCAGAACCTCAAGGATGTTGATAGGGAAGTGGAGAAGTGAATTTGGCAGAGGTTGTCCGAGCTTGAAGGCTCAAAGTGTTGGGAGGAAGAGATGGAGGAGGTGCCCTTTTATAAGGAAGGAGAGGGGTACCATTAGAATAACTAAAAATATTATTTTATTATAAAGACAAGTTCGGTTTTAAATAGATCCAAATTGAGTTATTTATAAGATAAGGTGGGTATGGGTCTAAATACTCTCATCCAATGGAATTTAGACATGTTTAGGTCATTATATAAACCTTGTATTTTAGTTTTAACTCTTAGTTAATTAGATTGACATTTAGCATGTCACTTTGTATTTTTATATTATATAGTTAATAAACATACCATATACATCCAAGAGACCCCCCAAGTTGTGTTATATTAATATATATAACCTTATCTAAGTCTTTTGGCCGAACCATAGATTTTTATGAATAAAATAACAATTAATAATATAATATTTATTTGGAAAACTATTTTATGTCAATTTTGACACTATTCAATAGTTGATTTTTTTGAAACTCATAACAGAATGATTACTTCATCTCAAGTTCATTAAATCAATACTAACGTGTCATATTAACCTATAAAATTAGTTCAATTCATAAAAGTCTCAAATTATACCCATTTAGGTATTTATAATATCAATTATTCTAATTTTTTGCTATTATGAGAATTACTGCATCATCATTGTGTCATAAATAAATTAAATTATTTAAATTCTAAAAATTACAAATAACGTACCATTATGTAGTAAATCTTTTTATCTTTCTAATGAATATTTATAGTTGAATTTATCTTATGTATAACCCCATATTAAAAATGATTTACTTATTAAACATTTATTTTAACTATTTTAACCCTTCTTTAAATAAATTAATAATAAATGTCCTAATCTAATCCAAGTGGGCCTAAATGGTAATATTTTATTCCTAAGGTTGATTTTGGTCGAATTACCCTTGTCCAATAGAATTAGGACATGTGTTAGGGTAATAATAATATTATTTTTACCCTTAATTACCCTATTTACTTTTAACCGTGGTAAAAAACGTAAAAAGTTACTATTCACCAAAAATGATTTTCATCTCATTGTACCACATTTTACTTAATAACATCAACCGTGTCTCTAAGATTTTTGAATTTCCACTCACAGAAGTGGTAAAATTAAGTTTTATGAAAAAATCATTTTTTTAACTACCACTTAGTGGTTTCACTATTCATCAACAAATGCATGTTTCCAGAAAAATACCAAAAAATAGCCCTAAGATATATTCGATATTATGAACTCAAAAGTGATGTATATTTTACAAAATTCAAAAAATATAAGTTTCATTAATTAATTTAAAAATTAATTCCCGTCGTCAAAACAAATAGCGTTTTCTTAAGAGATAATAAGTACCAAAAGATTGACACTGGTTTATGTCTGGTTTAAATGTGAAATTACATCCAATGACCAACATTGTATTAAATTGTAAAAATATATTCTAAATATACTTTAAAACCACTCAAATTAATAATTTATCACTATTAATTATTTCGATTATAAAAGTTTTTTTTAATTAAAATTTAGTAATTTTCACTATTCATCCGAATATGAAAGTTATCCGAAAAGTACCAAAATTTCACCCTAAGCTAATTTCGATATTCCGAATCCAAAAATGAAGCCCATTTTGAAAAATTAAAATTTAAAAAATTTCAAAAAGTGGTTATTACTATTCATAACGGCTAGTTTTAATAATATTTTAATAGCATATTGTTGTTTAGTGAAACTCGTTATTGCGTACTACACACGCTATCGAGGAAGGTCGTGATTGCGTGTAATACAAGGCAAGTCAAGGATGCGTATTGTGCAAGCTCCATTTGGTGTAGCGTACAACACAAGACATTAATGAAATTAAAAATATTATTTTTCATAAAATCTCGGGGTGTTACATTCTACCCCCCTTAAAATGAATTTCGCCCTCGAAATTCGTCGGGGTTATAAATGGTTTACTATTCGAAAGTTTCTTTGAGATAAACACACATCGTAAAAAGGAATACCAAAACCAATCTTTAAAAACAAATGTATGAAACGTAACGGTTACCCAAACAAACTAATCACTGGGTTTCCACATAGGTGAAAATATGGATATGAAAGAGAAATCTAACCATCATGTTCTGATGGAGAGTGGTAGAGAACATGGCTATGGAAATGCCAGCAATCACAAAGCCATAAATTTGTGACGATCTAAGGTACCGTCTGATTCATCAGATATAAGAGCACTAGGACTACGTTTTTGGTTTTCAAGATCGTTTCCCTAAAGTTGATGAAATTGGAATTAGAAGAAATACTTTCGTGATTTCGGTATCGTCTCATCGGTGATCGTTCTTTGGACAATTTCCACTTCATCTCTTAAAGAAATGAAGTTGAATTTGTCATTCGTGATGTGTTAACAGATCATGTGATAGAATGATGGGTTATTCCATCTGTCTCAAACAAAAGGTTAGAGAAAAAAATACATAAGTCCATATATAGTGAGATTAATGATATATGGTTCCAAAAATGGACTTATACTTCATATATCATACTGCTTAATATAATAAAACAAGTTTCTACTGAACAGGGACTTCATGTAGGCCATTGGTAGGCGATAAAGGCCATTCGCACTTCGGTTGTGGGTTCGATTCCCACGGCCTTGTCCGACGCGATGGGCTGTCGCCCGTCCTGCAGGTTGTCCTTTTTCTAAAGCTATATTACTATAACATCCCATCAATAATATCGAAAAAAGTTCTATCCTAACTTATGTCCAACATAATCCATTCCAATATTTAGTCTTATCCATAATATTGCAATCTACTCTCATAATATAGTGTAAACGATTACCAGAGATTTAATACTATCGTTGATCCCCATATATCATAAGATATGTCTTGTTGGTCACATTCCAAACATTAAAAGGCCTTAATCACGTATTCTCTTGAATACCCATTGATCCTTAGTGAAAACATGAATGTAATTAAAAGTTAACTCTTTACACATACCAAAATCCTCAAAATTCTATATACTCAAACCATGATAACACTTAGTCCTTATATCAATCATGAGCTCATGAATACTATCAAACATATTAGATTCTCTTTATCCCTTCATTATGTGCATATCATCTTCCTTCCAAAAATATTTCAATCAGTTTTCACGGTTACCAATGCCATAAAATTATTGAAAACCACAATAGACAAAAACATAAATATTCCAATATTCCACGATACTATATACAACATTATTCTAGAATCCCATTACACAAACAATTAATCATTCCACCACATCGTTGTCATATTCAACATCGCCAATGGTGATCGCATGTGACTTCCCTTTGTCCTTTGCCTTAAGTGGTTGCTCATGTTGATCATCACTAACCCTTGGATTAGGGAATTTATTAGCATAATTCCTCATTTACTTGCACTAGAAGAATTGAAGTGTAGTAGGTTCATTCTGTGTATCCCTTCCTTTGTTTGAATCATTAGGAATCTTCTTCCAATCATTGCGGCATTCAAATTCCCGATGACCTTCCTTTCCACATTTGAAACATTTACTTGTCCCTTTAAGACAATCTCCACCATGCTTCTTTCCACACTTTGAGCATAAGGAAACATTCATCTTCTTTTCACCATTATTCTGAGATTTCTCCTTGAACTCCATCTTTCGTTTCTTGTCAAAACTATGAGATGGATAAGTAACACCAACTCCCATTTCTACATTGATAGCACAACGCACAATTTATTTATAGCTACTAAAGTCTGTTATAGCTAATGCTCTTCAAAAATTTGGTTTTAAGCCACTGAAGAATCGATCAACTTTACTTTCAGGTTGGATTATAAATCCAGATGCATACCTTGCAAACCTTGTAAAATTCGCTTCGTATATACCAACATATTCATCATCCTTTTGCTTTAGTTAAAGAAACTCCTTCTCCATCTTTGTTCGAAGAATACGAGGGAAGTACTTATTGAAAAATATGTTCTTGAACTCGTCCCATTCTATGGACTCAATTTCACCTCTTTGCCTTGTATTCTTGATAAGATTCCACCATTGATCAGCTTGACCTTCAAAACGATATACTGATAAGATGACTTTATCATGTTCAGATCATTGAAGAACTGAAAATATCTTTTCAATGGTACTGATCCTTTATTCAGTAACAAGTGGATCAGAAGACCCACTGAAAGAAGGTGGACGTTGCCTCATGAAGGACTCAACAGAATACTATTCCCTTCTCTGCACATTTGGAAGTCCAGAATGATTCATAGCTTGTGTAAGTCTAATAAGATTTTGCACTCCATCTCCCACAACATTTGTTTGTTCAAGAGGACAATCATTGCATTGTCCATTTCATTGATCAACATGGTTCCTTCGGGTTCTAACCGTCATCTAAAACCCAAAAAGAATAGTGTGAGAGGAAAAAATCATGCTAGGGAAAACAACATAATAAAGGGGGAGTATCCTCAATATCTAACATATTAGGTTAAATTCTATGATCGTTACCGTAGTTCTAGGACTGTATCCTATACGTATACTTATCCTTAGGGACATCCCTAGACATACCTTAAAAATATCTCTAGGGATCTCACTATTGTTTTTGCATACTAGTTTCCAAAGGTTGACTAAACCTTTCCTCGGATACCAACTCTAGAGACCCGAAGCTTGACGTACATTGACATTACATTACTTTTGCAGAATACTTAGTACATAACAAAAACACACACACACAAGGATCGTAATAGTTTGGTGTCTTTAGAAACTTGGAATATAATCTTCTAATCGTGGTGAAAGATCTTCAACATCTCCCATAAAGATCTTCCTTCTTTTTTTACCTAAAACCTTTCTTTATATCCTGGGAAAAAGAAAACATAAAAGGGTAAGCTCAAATTCTCAGTAAGGGTAAACAAAAGAAAAATCAATCACATCATATTCATAAGAACATAACCTTTTGGAAATCTTAACCTGCAAAAGAGAGAATAATTTCATAACATGGGATAAATAATAGTAGTGAAATGAAATCCCAATAATCATAACATAAAACATGAAACTTTGTATCATACACACATAATCATAGAGAATCATATCTTATTATTCAAGACTCATTTCCAAGACTATCTTAGTGGACAAAGTCCATTTCTAAACCGAGTCACCCTCGTTTCAGTCCTGTTTCCCTGAACCGGTATAACCTACCGTTCCAGCCTTGTCTATCTCATGAGATATAAAATCTTTACCCAATCAATTGGATAGAGATATAGGTCCCACCCATCTCATAATGAAATCATTCTTTCGTGTGCCGCATAATCATAAATCATACATCATAGCATAACCCAATAAATAAAATGGGTTTGATAAACATCATCCCATCATCACATAATCCAGATAAAAGAAATGGATATCATTTCATAATAAGAATAGTGAAACCATGTAAATCATAGATACATGATACACATATGAAATAATGTCATCTTAGATGGAAAATGGTTTTGATAAAACACTTGAAATGAATTCTTGAGGAAAATATCCTTTCTTCTTCAAAATCATTCTATTTTTACAAAATGACATGAAATTTTAAAAGAAAATGATTTTGTTGAAAATAGTCCTGAAATATTTTGGAGGAAGCTTCATGAAACTAAGGATTTATAAAACTGTAAAAATCTGTTCATGCCTTATAAGTTCAAAAAAATTCTTCTCGTACTTTTTCCGGAAAAGTCAAAAAGTACCTTGTAACGTAAACAAAAGAAAGATTACTTACATAACATGTAGTAAAAGTCAATAATGTTTAAAAAGAACTTTAAACATACATGAAAACACTTTTATAAAACATGTACAGGGATGATAAAAATATCCCCCGTAAATACTTACGAATAAGCAGACTCAGATAAAAATGAGATTTGCAGAATTATCCCTTACCTTAGGTCCGATTTGCATCGTAAGTGTCCGAACCCGCTGTATAATGATTTAAATAATGTCATTGACTTATTAAATAATCATATTAATTTTAATGATATCATATATGGTTCACTTATGACTTTATATTACCCGCTCTTTTGTAAATTCCATGTTAAAGAGCTTTTTGGGTAAAATTGTTTCATTTTTCGTCCGTGTTTTGACTTGTAATTATTCATATGATTACTTTGACCATGATTAATTAATTCTAGAATATAAAACATGGTTTATATATAATATATATTCAGAATATACATATATATAATAAATCATTAAATGGAATGAAATACATCATTCATGGAGACGATAGGTCGTACATACGCATGAATGCTGTTTTCGTTTCCTTATTGAGTTGAATGGAATTAAGTAGATGAAATACATATATAAACACATAAATCCAGTATCATTATTATGTCATATATTTCATGATTACTTATTATATATACTTTATAATCATTCATGAATTGTTAAATTGGAGAATGAATCTCATCGCGTCGTGGAGACGGTAGTCCGTACGTACGCACGAGCGATGATATCGTTCTCATGATCGTGGGACTATATCGGAGTGTATGTATACTATTTAAGAATCAATATCACTTTAAAATAATCACATATAGTTATTATTTACACCATTATACCCATCCAAGTAAGGTGGTGGTGGAAAATAGATTTCACCACGGCGTGGAGACGGTATTCCGTACGTACGCACGCGCGGTGATTTCGTTTTCCGTAGGATGGATAGATGGTGAAATAGGGTTGTTTAATACTTATAATAACATATCATTATATGAGTGATACTGATGTTATTACTTCATAATGAAACAACCTAAGAAGAATAAGTGGAAGAAGAAATAAAGTTGAAAGAATCGGTAATGGACATTACCTCTTCTTTGAAGCGACTCTTTGAGATCTCCTTTTAGGGCACTAAAATTGGTCTTTGATGAAGACCAGAACCTCTAAGATGTTTCTAGGGAAGTGAAGAAGTTAATTTGACAGAGTTTGGCCGAGCTTGAAGGCTCAAAGTGTTGTTAGGAAGAGAGGTAGGCGGTGCCCTTTTATAAGGGAGGAGAGGGGAACCTTTGGAATAACTAAAAATATTATTTTATTATAAAGTCATGTTCGGTTTTAAATAGCTTCAAATTGAGTTATTTCAAAGATAAGGTGGGGATGGGTCGAAATCCTCTCATCCAATGGAATTTAGAAACGTTTAGGTTGTTGTATTAACCTTATCATTTAGTTTTAACTCTTACTTAAGTAGATTGACATTTACCATGTCACTTTTTATTTTTATATTATATAGTTAATAAACATTCCATATACATTCAAGCGACCCCAAGTTGTTTTATATTAATATATATAACCCCATATAAGCCATTTGGCCGAACCATAGATTTTTAGGAATAAAATAACAATTAATAATATAATGTTTTTTTAAAAATTATTTTATGTCAATTTTGACACTATTCAATAGATGATTTTTTTGAAACTCATAACAGAATGATTACTTCGACCCAAGTTAATTAAATCAATCCTAAAATGTCATATTAACCTATAAAATTACTTCAATTCATAAAAAACCTCAAATTATACTTATTTAGGTATTTATAATATCAATTATTCTAATGTTTCACTATTATGGGAATTACTGCATCATCATTGTGTCGTAAATAAATTAAATTATTTAATGTATAAAAATTACAAATAAAATATCATTATGTAGGAAATATTTTTAGATTTATAATTAATATTTATAGTCTAATTTATCTTATGTATAACTCCATATTAAAAATTATTTACTTATTAAACATTGATTTTAACTATTTTAACCCTTCTTTAAATAAATTAATAATAAATGTCCTAATATAATCCAAGTGGGCCTAAATGGTCATCTTTTATTCCTAAGGTTGTTTTTGGTCGAATTACACTTGTCCAATAGAATTAGGACATGTGTTAAAGTAATAATAATATCATTTTTACCCTTAATTACCCTATTTACTTTTAACCGTGGTTAAAAAAAGTAAAAAGTTACTATTCACCAAAAGTTATTTTCATCTCATTGAACCAAATTTTACTTACTAACATCAACCATATCTATCGGATTTTTTAAATTCCACTCATAGAAGTGGTAAAATTATGTTTTATGAAAAATTCATTTTTTTAACTTCCACTTAGTGGTTTCACTATTCATCAAAAAATAAAAGTTTCCAGAAAAATACCAAAAATTAGGCCTAAGCTATATTCGATATTATGAACTCAAAAATGATGTATATTTTACCAAATTCAAAACATATCAGTTGCATTAATTAATTTAAAAATTAATTCCCGTCGTCAAAACAAATAGCGTGTTCTTAAGAGATAATAAGTACCAAAAGATTGACACTGGTTTATGTCTGGTTTAAATGTGAAATTACATCCAATGACCAAAATTGTATTAAATTGTAAAAATATATTATAAATATACTTTAAAACCACTCAAATTAATAATTTATCACTATTAATTATTTCTATTAAAAAAGTTTTTTTAATTAAAATTTAGTAATTTTCACTATTTATCCGAATATGAAAGTTATCCGAAAAGTACCAAACTTTCTCCCTAAGATAATTTCGATATTCTGAATCAAAAAATGAAGTCCATTTTGAAAAACTAAAATTTAAAAAATTTAAAAAAGTGGTTATTACTATTCATAATGGCTAGTTTTAATAATATTTTAATAGCATATTGTTGTTTAGTGAAACTCATTATTGCGTACTACACACGCTATCGAGGAAGGTCGCGATTGCGTGTAATACAAGGCAAGTCAAGGATGCGTGTTGTGCAAGCTCCTTTTGCTGTAGCGTACAACACAAGTCATTAATGAAATTAAAAAGAAGATTTTTCATAAAATATCAGGGTGTTACATATTACACATTATATATAGCTATTGAATACATAATAAGATGATTAATATAGTATATTAAATTTTATTTTATTTTATTATAATTTTAAAACATCCATTTTCTACAATTTTTTCGTTCAAATGGGAATTAAATTTATTTCTCATGCATACATGTTGAAAAATGTTATGGAATTCAATTATAATAAAGTTATATTAATGATAAATGATTCTATTTCACCTGTAGAGAGGAATATAATTGAGGTAATTCTTTCACATTACGATCACATTTTTTCCAGGAATGTTTATGAATAAATTTATAATGATTATATTATTTAATCTTTATTTAAATATATTTATCTATATCATTATCATAAGTTTATTTATTATGTATTAATATTTTATATTTTTTTCATCTCTTTATGTACAGATATTACAAAAATATTTTTCTCATCGATAAATTTATTGGATTTACTCTTTGGTTGGGAATCATTTAATTCCATCTTTTTATTTTAAAGAAAATATTTTCATGTTTTTTTAAATTTTTTATATTGAATTTTTTTTATTATTACCTTGGATTTAATTTCTATAAGTATTGTTTAGATGAATATACTAATGATTTTAGAAATGAGGTACATTTTATTATTCTTTAGAAATATAAAAGATTTTTTTAACATTCATGATATTAATTGAATTTCATTCCCCCATGTCCAATAAATAGTTTGAATATTAATTTCATTGTATCAATGGTTATTTAAAAAAAATACATAATATTTCGTAAATTTAAATATTTTATGTATGTTCTATAAAAATTAAATACCAATTTTTTTCGGAATAATTTTTAGGATCATTAATGGAATGTTTCTTTTATGATAAAATAATTTGGTGTTATATTTCTTTTATTAGGGCTATGATAGTAAGATATGATAATTATTCATTATATAAAATGTTTTTGGTAACAATTATGAAATATTTATGAATCCTATTTTCCATTCCAGGGTTTATATTGTGATTGAGTGACCGATTTTCTTTCACCATACAATAGAATATATATGAATTGATTTTGATTATGAGATGAGTGATTTTGTAATATCCTTCCAATGAAATTTTAAAATTTTAATGTTGTATGATTTCAGTTAGGGTGTATGAGAGGTTATACCTACACCAAAATAGAGAGCTGTGGATATTTTTTGAATATTAAAAGAAGTCAAACATGAGTTTATCCCAAACCCGAAATATGGTTCACAACTGTTTATCCCAATATCGAAGTAAGAACATAGATGGTTATTCCAAGAATAACATGTGATGAATCTCATAGTGGGTAAAATAGACAATATCGTTATATGATTTTAAATACTCTAAATATTAGGAACATCTTTTAGGAGAATATCTTAAGGCAATGATATGATCTTATGGAAAATTTTTCATTATTAATCTTATTTTATAAATATCCACACCTTCTTCCAAGATGTATGATTCTGTAAAAATGAATTACTAAATATGATTTTAAAATTTTCTTATCATCTTATCATACCCATATGATCATATTATTACAAATTACGATTAATGAATCATTTTATTACCCATACTAAGAATCCAAGCACAAAAATTATTTCTTTTCCATTTCCCCATGATATGAAAAAATGTTTTAGTTATGACGTTTTTATATGGGAACTATTTGGTAAGAAATATATATAGGATAATTTATATAAATTATGAAAAAGTTATTTATATATCTAAATTTAAAAATTCACTAGTTATTTGTGGGCCAGGATTCAATTATAATAATACATAATGAATATTAATATAATAATATAAAATATTTATATATTAAATCATTGGTTTACCTAAAAATAAATAATTTTCAACAAAAAAATACCTTAAAAAGTGTATCAGATTAAATCAAAATGATTTATAATTCCTTCCATAATCCGCTTTGGTTTTAAAGGGACATTGGGTGGTTATTGGGTGTGAACTAAAATCATATGCATGTGACTTAGGTGTACATATCATCCAACGTGGAACTACATGTATGAATATTTCCAAATAGTTTCATTTGTTATAATTTAATAATTAAATTAAATTTAATAGATAACAATATAATTATTTAATTGGTTTAATGAGAAAATGATAAAGGGAAAATGTATGATCAAGTGTTGAATAAAGAAGACACATTTTCATAAAATAAATCATGGTAATGATGAAAATATAATGTATTGTTTCCCCCTCTCATGTGTGTCACTAATTATATAAAATCCTCCAAATATTATTTTCCACATGAACTTAATAGTATCACTTGTTGATGGATATAAAACCTGTTATATTATTAAGGATTCTTATTAAATTTTATGGGATCAAGGGTTTGGTGTTATGACCTAAGATGTAGGTGGATTTTCTATTTGATCTAGTGATCGAAAATAATAATACTCCATCTATTGTTAATTGTGGAGAAGGATTTTGTTTAGGTATTCACATTTTTTAATTTTTTACATAAAATGATGATATCATCGTGGATTGAGAAATAATTTCAGGGGTTTTCATATACTACCATTGATCATATGATGATTCTACAAAACCCTTCAATACGTAGAGTTAAATAATATCTCAATATATATATATATATATATTCTTCTTGATGAATACATTGAATTCTTAAGGGAAATATCATATATATATATATAATAGAGAGTTATACTCTATAAAACCTTACCAATTCCCATATATGATTTCAAAAAAAATTCCATTCAAAATATATTTATTGATAGAAAAAATAACATACATTTTAAAAAAATAAACATTAACACAAATGATATTTTTTCCATTATATTTAGTTAATTTTTTTATGATGAAATATATGTTTTTGATTTCCTATTTCTATATGGGAATTTGTAATAAATGGATCATCCCCTATACACTAGTTTTTCGAACTCAAATTTTTTGCATACCAATAGTTGATACATGTACTATGAAACTTCCTCTTGATTTTGAACCACTAAGAATATCAGTATAACCGAAATAAATCATAATGAGTCAATGATGGATACAGACTGATGAACTATCAGAATTATCCAACAACATGTTTATTTATTATGTTATGAAATGGATTCAAATCCATTTCCTAACCATTCTAATTCCATAACTACAATGGATACACTCTACGATGTTACATATATTTTTTATAGCACAATTACTAATTGTATTCCTCATTGATAGTCACTTTGATGGATGGTTTAGTAATCATTCATGAGAAATGGGATTTATACACATCTATTAAAAATCAAAATTAAAGATTTGAAAATTCCTGATTATTTTATATTTTCCACCCCTTTAACATAGATATAGTAGCATGATAATTACATATCACAATATATTTATCATTTTTCATGTTTCCTTGGGAGGAAACCTATTGATAAATTATAATATTTTCTCAAACCCTACATCCTATGTTGTTTATTTTTCAAACAGATTTTCATGATTATAAAATTTAGTCTCTTATGACTAATATATATATATCACACATTCATACATTGAGAAAATATATCAATTTCTAAATAAAAAAATTACAATTGAAAACACAATATTATTTATTGGTTTATATTAATCTTGTGATTGATGTGATTTATAAGAAAGTATCATATATTTTTTCATGTGGATACATCCCAATACATTCTCTTAGCTATAAAAATTGGTTACAAATACTTTCAAACTATATTGAATGTATGTACAGGTGGCGGGAAAAACCTATTCTTAATCTTCATATACAATTCTTCATAATTCCCGATGAAAATATAAATCACAAACTTTAAACTACAATTATTATCATATTTTATAGAAATGCTAAATTTATATATGATCAGTGATAACTTCCATCCTACCAAATAATAATATAGATATTGATTAGGGGTTAGTATAATTTAACATTCAATAAGCCTTTACATTGATGATTATATAGATATTTAGTCATTTGTTGTTAAAATAAAAAGGATTTATCGTTTTGGTATAAAAACATCACATATGAATAATTACTCAAAAAAATTCAGAATTCTCATAGTCATCAAGAGAATCTTCCAATTATCTTTATACTGCTAAAAAATATTGAACTATAACATATAATATTCAATTAACACTACAAAAAATAAGTCATTTTAGAATATTAAGAATATCCTTTTTAGATATATGAATATAGTTTGGGTTTATATATATATAAATAGATTCACTCTAAATCAATAGTTTTTATATCTCTTTTTTTATGGTTTCCTTGTTTTGGTATTGAGTTTTTAATCTCAATTTATGTTGCCATGAACCAATATGGGATGCCATCAACTAGACACCTAACATGATTCATGTCATGACTGAATAAGTGTTTTCAATCCCCATGGTCTGGAAACTAGTACATGGGTATCCAAAATTATATTGGGGAATTATGTCACCCATTTATATAATAATAAATAACAGACAACCATATGTATCACATTAATAAATAATAAAATTAAAACAACATACACAAGTTTTAAAATTCAGCATATAAATAATTAGACAAAAAAACAAATATACTATAACGATAAGGGAACAATATAAATATCTCAAAACTATAATTTAAAAATAAGAACATATCCCTCTAGAAAAAACCTCTAAAACCTTCACGAAGTGGAATGATGGGAACTAGATCCACCATCACTATGATGCATCATGCCATTAACAGGGTCATATACAACAAATTCTATATACACCTAAATGTCTATGTCCAGTGTGATCCAAATCTGGTTATGATTACACCAAAAATTAAAGGTTCAATGCCACAATATTAAATGATATAGTGACATGCACTTTTCATTTAAAACATTTAATTCATTTATAAATTTTATTTATGGAATAAATTTTAATGGAAAATAGTTTTAATGAAAACCCATTTCCCATATAATATTTCATGAAATAAATGTATGTATAAGGTCTACTATATTACAATATCTAGCACCATATTACATAGGCCTCATATCACAACAAGGAACTATGTGTAAAATAATATTGGTGACTAGATCGAGAATAATTCTAAACACCTCTTACCTCGGTGATAGATCCTCAACTAAACTACCAATAGTGCCATTGTCCATGTTTAATTAGAGGGGAACACATCCCTTGTTCATGTGGTCTCCAGAACAGCATTCTTATACCCCATCCATTAGAGGGGAATATATCTCAAAGTCTAATTGTATTTGATTATATCATATGTTTATTTATCACTATAATTAGAAATCCTGCATGACGAATCTGGGCCTTAGATACTTCTGAATCTCTTTGTGTACTAGTTATAGTTATCCCCCCATGATTCCTAATATTCCCATTTTCTTTCATCATGATCAATTTCACATATCACACAAATCAACACTTTCACATATGTAGGACATGAATTATAAGAAAATAAGAAAATCCATAAATTCCATAATAAAACTATTTGGAAATACAACAATGAGATTTCATTTGAAGTCCTAATAATTTCCTCACAAAAATCAACTTTCAAACCATATTCAGAACAATGTCATTTTTTAAAAAAATGTTTCACAATTCTATGAAAATATTTTAGTTTTTCAACAAAGAATGAAAGTTACATAAAACAGATTTCATAGAGAAAATCCAATTTTATCACATTTTTCCATTAAATCCCATTGAAAACACATTCTACTGATTAAAATTATAAAAATATATATATTCAGTAAGTGACACAATGAGTATAAAATGAATAAATCCACATTCCCTTTAAAATCAATTCTCTACATATGTTCACCATTATCCATTTAAAAAACAAGATTACCAGATTATAAACAATCAAAAGAACACATTTAAAAAATCAAGAAAAAATGTTAAACACATATAATAATGTAAAATAATGATATAACCAACCTCTCAATTGGAAGATTAAAGAAATTGGTTAGAAACCACTACTGCACCTATCATGAACCAGCCTACATCGCCCCTAAACAGGTCACCAAGGCTAGCCCATGATAAGTACCGAGAGGCATTCATGATTCTCCATTGATGGAAACAATCACCAAGGTTATCAACAGAGTACAGATGGGAATAATTTCTCCCAAATATAGACAATCAAAGAAATAGCCGAAAGAAATGGACATACCAAAATAAAATTACATAAAAATTTAACTTAAAATTATTTTTACAGTAAACATAAATTATAACTAAACTAACAATTGAACTGACCAAAAATAACAACCAACAGACTCCATGTGACACTGTTGGTCACTCTCCAACATAGGCATTACACATCTCCCAAGGCGATCAAACTCATGATGAAACATGTAGAATGGATAATAACATAATATGACTATTGGAGTGAGTATTTAACCTCAGCAGGTTTTCCTGATATTCTATTCCCAATGAAATTATTTAAAATAAATTAAACATGATTTTTATATTTTTAATATAGGATATAAATGTATGTTTTCTAAATGATGTTCCATGCTATATAAATTACCAGATAAAAACCTTCATGTTTTATAAATAATAATGCTAGTAACAATTTTCAAAGAGGTGGAACATAAAAATGAAAATAATTTTCAAGAGGGATACTTTAAAAATGTTTTTTTTAAATAAAACAAACAAACCACTCAATATATCAATGAAAAACAATGTATTCTAATAGTGAGTAAAAAATAGCCAATGAGCACTAGTCATGGGAACACCCCTTGGCACATGTTGGTTGTGAACCCCATGTACCTCGTGTCTCGGTGAAGGTAACAATAGTAAATATTCATTCTCACGCACAACAGAATCTAGTAGGAGAATAATACATAACCTAGTTGTCCACATCATCATAATCATCATCATATTATAGTTAGTGTTTTCATCCTTAAACCTTCTACGTGAAATAGGGATGAAACCCCTTCAGATCACTAGCATACTAGTAAATAGCCTCCCACCTAGATACTCAAGTTTACATTAAGTGGTCAATCAACATCCAAATATTTTAAAATACACTTTAAAAATTAAATATCCATTCCTAGATCATAAAAACACAATATATCCCACACACATTCCCCATAGTTCATTCACAGATCAATAAACTGCCTAAAACATTCAAAAAACAATTAGAAGAAGTATAACAAGGATCTGCGCATAAAATCTATTTAAAAATGATCTTTTAAGGATAATTTCCCTCTAATAACAAATCAAAACAAATCATTCATCACCAAATACATTTACTAAATGATATTCATGGATTATAAATGTTTCCATCATGGTGAATCATTGACAACACGTGAAAACCCTTTTTAAGAAGAATGCTAAATGGGGCTTTAATCATTTTTCCAAACCAACGTGTGTCAAAGGTAAAAATTAAACCTATAATAAAGAGTTTTAAACACACCATTAGTAGAATAAGTTCTTTATATAATCCCTTTTAAACACTTAGGTTACACATTAATTGATTGAATATTTTCTTAAAAATGCTGAAAGGGCCAATTACCAGAAACAATTTCTAAAACATGTCTAAAACCAATACCAACCTCTTTATAAAACCAAAAAAATGTAAGGACATAAAAGGACCCAAAAATTTCACATTAAATTCTTCCCATGATTTTAAATATTCAAAAAAATCATTTTGTATAACATTAAAGATACCAGAGCCAACTAGACTCTTCTGTACTCTAGGCATGCTACATTTAGCAAAACAACCTATATTTAACACCCAAAGAGGTAAAAGCCCAATTTTTCAATACAAGAATTTATTATAGCATATAAAATGGGTCATTAACATCACAATACATATAGGAAAACTCGTAGAACGTTTATTTAAAAATGCAATGTGCACTTTTATAATAAAACACCCCCATTATACACAAAAGAAGGCATAAATAATACTTTCACACACCAAATTGAACATAAAATGGTTGTAAAGAATTAATAAGAAGGTATTAATGGTTTTAAAATCATTAAAAAGATGAATCTTAAATAATAAATCATTGTTATTTGAAGAACCTACCTTAAAAACATGGTGGAATGGAAACACACAACCGAAATCACCCACAATGAGTTTATAAACCATAGAACTATGAATTAAAACCCAAAACCAACATATCCACAATAAAAAATAATTACAAAACTGAATCCCAGGTTTTTCATAACTAGGGGAGAGGAAAGAACAATGAAATAATGGAAGGATGAGGAAGAGATAACAGAATGGAGAAGAAATCTCAGGTTGGAAACTAGAGAACAGATCATATTCACATAGATCAACACAAATAGGGGAGAGTGAATGGATTGAAACTCAGTGTAAGGTATTATTATGTTTGGATGAACTATTGGAAAAAAAATTTAAGGGAAACTATTAAAATTTAATGATTTATGATGGAAACATATTTCCTTATAAATTAGGGATGATTTGAAAAATATTGAAGAAATGTTCCCAAATACACAATGCAGAGGAGCTCCAGATAATGTAAATGGAACATGGGGGTTATACTAGGGTTCTTGGGATCGATTGAGAGGTGGATATTCTAAAGAAGGTTAATATAGAATGATATATGAATGAAATGAAATAATTCCTTATAATCGGAAATGGGATCACAATTTAGCCCAATGCCTCTATAAATTACCCAAATCCACCATGATTATGTGCTCTTAGGATGTCCAAATGGAAAACAGGGCGTTTGAATAGGTTAGTGTAGTCTAGGTGAGAAGTGGAATCAGTGAACAATGTTGTAAAATGTATGATTTATAAATGAATCAAATTTGTTTTTAAAATCTAGAAATAGGCTCACGGTTGTCCCAAATCTCGTTTTAACCACTCTTTTCACCAAAACTACCAAAAAAGCTATGGGGAAACCATAGTAGGATTATTAGAAATAGATGGAAGTTCAAAAATCAACATTAACTTCACTCAAAACCCCTAAAAATTATTGATATTTCATAAAATATCGTATAAAAAACAGGGCATAAAAACATGGTGTTACAATTGTCCCCACAATTAATGCTTTCTACCCCCAGAAAGCCACAACACATTCTAGCTTTTTGATCAACACCTAGGTATACCATATAGACATGGTCCATCCTCTGAATTCAATGAAACATCATCAACTATTAACTAAATTTATGTCTCTTACATCTACCAAAACACTGAAACACAACCACATCCCTAGAATTAACCAAAATATCGAGTCACTACCTCCACATCCAAACCAAGAAACATATTGTTTTCCCCTATCCCAACGAACCCAATGATCACTCAAAACAACAACGCTAAAAAAATAAAAAGATTATTAGAGAGTCTAGAATGTACTCGCTACCATTACAAACCAACTATCACTCGAAAAAATCAAAGGAGGAAATACTACGAGACCCATGAAGGTTCTCCCCACTATTAAGAACCAACGATCGAGAAAACGAGAATTCAAAATGATATAGGAATGGGTCTCTTCCACACAGGCCCACCCAAAATATCCCACAACAACCTAGCAAACATTTTTATGTGTAATACAACATGAACATTTAAACCCCCCACTCCCGAATAGAGGGGAAATGAACTGGGCCAACAATTTCTACACAAATCCAGAACCCCACCACATGGGGAGGGGAGTAAAGGGTACATAGTCATTAGGAAACTGAATCCTCAAAGGAAAAAAAGAATTTCCCAACACTCTATACATATGAATATGTAAAACTAAGACTGCACCTAATTTACATAAGCGGTCCAAACTAGGAAATTGAGCAGAAACCCACATCCTTGTAATCATAACCATGGAAATTGTGAGAGGGATAAGTCCAACATGTTTATTGGAACAAGATGAAATTCACACTAGTGAGGAACCAAAATAGTGGCATATAAACTACCACACCACAACAGAGGAGGCCAGAGCCTAGTTGAGCTCCAAACACCTGTGGTGATTTCTGAACTGTGTTAAAAGCTTCACTCTGGGGCCAATGGCTAAAGCCCAAATGCATGAAAAATCTTATGCACCATAGTAAGGTGATAAAGATCACAACACCCCACAAAAACACATTCCCAACAACACACTTTCATCTAAACACAAAATCTTAGATACCTAACACCATTCTATCTCACTCAAAATGTGGAGAAGAATGGACATGGAATCCAGTGAAACACATCAACATCACCAAACACAAATGATATGTCCAAAACAATCATCATGATATTTAATCACATTAAATCAATCCCAAATAGCTCTCAATTCCAAAAATGGGTTTACGACATTGTCCAATGTGGTGGATTTTAAGTTATAAATGAATCCATAGGTTGATCAGCAAGAAATATTTCCAATGAAGAATTATCATTGGCCAAATCATAACCTCCATCACATATTTAGATACCCACTTAACATTACTCCAAAAACAGAGCCACCAATAAGTTCCCATTTTAAGAAACAACCAGAGTATCACATCAGGATCACAAGGAAGCATATTGAAAAAATAAAAATTATAAGACATATAAAAATTCTAACCAAATACCCATTGGATTAAAAAAATTCCAAAATTTTATTGGTCAAAAAAAATTTTAAAAACATACTAACATGTTGGATTTCCACATTCACTGATGGGGATTTATCAAGTCTCACTCACATGTACATTTCCTTGCCAACCCAAGCACCCAACAACCACTCTATATTGTCCATCATTCCAAATATCAATAAAACCATGCATCTGAGAACCCATAAAAACACCAAAGGCTAAAACCAAACAACATCATTCAAAAAATCGTGTACCTTACAAAGGAAAACTAACCATGAATTCAAAATCCATTTTCGGATTTCACAAAAAAACACTTCATCATGAACAATTTCCTAAAAAATATACCACTTCTATTTTTAACAACTTTTAAAAAAACCGTTCTACTTTAAACAACCTCATATCATATTCTAAAATTCAGCATGGAATATTTTTTTACGTTGATGACCATTGAGACTAATACCCTTTCTTGGAAACACCAACCTCTAAAAACAAATTTCCAAAACAAATTCATCATATTCAAACACTTTTCAACATACCAAAACACACCATTTATAAAAAAAATTCTGAATCACCTTATAATGATTCACACATTAACAAAACTTTATTTCAACAAATCACTAGTTTATATTAGAGAATTTCCAATCCTATTAAATCAAGTCCACTTCTCCCCCTAAAATTTGTTTCACAAAAATTAATCCTTCCAAAACCATTATTAGGTTTTATTTTTGAAGACCCATTTTTACACCATTAAAAATCCAATCATTTCATTAAAACTCATTACCACAATTCTCACACAAGGATTTTTATAACAAAAATTCAGAATTCATGAAATGTCCAAGAGACCCACAAATGGGAACTAGGGTTGGTGGGTGACATGACCATATACTTGGATGAATTATTTTAAACACATCATCAACATAGAGAGACTTCTTAGGGCTATTCCATATCTTCACATGGATTTACAGGTCTTGTGAGATCACTTAGTCCATTAGTAAGACTCCCCTTGTCATTTCACAACACCAAACAATCAACAAAAATAGGACACTAATAAAACTATAAATCTCGTGGAAACCTGATAATCAGATCCAAAAAGAGTTCACGATGCACTTCCCACATAAACCCAAAACCTAGTCCTAATAATATTGCCTCATTTACCATGACATCCCCCAAATAATAAGGGCGCTATAAAAGCAAGGTCTTCTATGAGTTGACCTCCTCTAATACCATTTTGACTTTAACTGTACCATGTTGACCCTAAACCGGCCATCTAGGCCATCTCGCAACAAGTCCCAAGAGGTGTTCACAATCCACCTAGGATGGAGAAAATAATTGAGGAAATCAATAGAGTATAGAATAGAAAAACTTCTCCCAAATAAAATACAAATAACCAAAAGAAACCGACATCCCAAAATACATTTACAAAAAAAATAAACTAAACGTTACTTGTATAGGAAACCAACTGTAAAAATAGTCCATTATCTCAACCAACCAATCCAGGTTACCAAATAACACCATGGGACCCCTCTAGACACTCTTTAACAAAATGATCACACATCACCCTTGGTGGTCGAACACAAGCTGAAACCTGCACAATGTCTAAAAACCGAAGAAGAATATATGCGTGAGTATTAACACACTATATCCTAGACCAATATTCTTTTATAATTGTACTTACATTAAAATAAATTAAACCTAAAATTCGTGTTTTAAATACAATATATAAAATTATGTTTTCAAAATGAAGTTCCATGATATATAAATCACCTAAAAAACCTTCATGTTTTATAAATAATAATTTTAGTTACCATTTTCAAAGAGGTGAAAATTTAAAAAGAAAATAATTTTCAATCGGGATGCATTAAAGTATGAAAATTTATAAATAAAACACACACACTATTGAATTTACCAACCATTCACACCTTATGTCGACGGTGAGTAAAAAATTGAAAATTAGTAGAAGTCACAGGATCAACCCTAGGAACTAGTTAGTTGTGAGCCCCATGTACATCAAATCTAGGGGAAGGAAACCATAATAAATATTCATTCTCATGAACAAGAGCCACTAGAAGGAGAATCATTCATAAATTATTAGTCCCAAAATTATCATCATTATATTTTATTTAGTGATGTCTTCATCAAACTATTTATGTGAAATAGGGACAAAACCAATCCATATCACTAGCATACTCATAAACATCCTCCCACATAGATACTCAGGTTTCCCTTTAGTGACAAATCATCATCCACACATTTTAAAATACAATTTTCATAGAAAACAAAATTACTAGATCCTATACTCACCCAAGAACCCAGACACATGCCTCATAGTTCTTTCATATATCAATAAACCTTTTAAAATTTTCATAAAAAATTTGAAAAAGTATAACGAGGCACTATACATAAAATATATATAAAAAATAAACATTTAAGGCCAAACACGAAACAATACCATAACAAAACAAATTTTGAAGCCCCAAAACCATTTAATAAATTAATTTCAATGATCATAAAAATGTCGCACATGGTGCATCATTAATCACACATGAAAACCTTTTTTTTGGAAAATGAAAAACAGGACTTTAATAATTTTACCAAACCAATATTCAACAAAGGTGAAAATTAAACCTTTTAGAATGATTTTTTCACACACCAATTGTAGTAGAAAAATATATACATAGTCTCTTTAAAGAACTTAGGTTACATATTCAATGTAAAACCATTTCCTTAAAAATTCCGAACGATCCACTTACCGACAACTCTTCCAAAAACATGTCGATATCCAATAACCACATATTTTTAAAAGAAAAACCCCTTTGTAAAGAATTAAAAGTATCCTAGAATATAAATTTCAATTATTCTTATACATTAATAAATTAAAACAATTCAGTTTATAACACATTTAGGACACAAAATATAACCTGGCACTTTTCTGAATACTAGGCATGCAAAATTTAGAAAAAAAACTTTTCTAAAACACCCAAAGGGGTAAAAATACATTTTTAATTTCAAGAAACGAATTATAGTAGATAAAATAAGTCATGAGCATCAAAAACCATATGCTAAAACTTGCATAAAATTTATTTAACCAAGAAGAGTGGACTTTTATAATGAAACAACTCCATTTTACACAATACAAGGAATACATAACTATTTTTCACACCAAATAGAACATCCAAATGTGGTAGAAAAATATTAATCATGTATAAAAGGTGAAAATAACATTAAAAATATGAATATTTAATTTTAAAGGATCTGAACTGGAAATAGAATATCAATATAACCTATAAATTTTTAATAATCGGGCATATAATCTTCTATGGGTGACATGTTATTACTATGTCAGTCACTGACCATTAGCTTCACATGGAGTTAGTTGCTTGTAAAATTTGTTCGGTTGAGTTGTTGGATTAGTTGTACTTTCAGTTTCTTGTACAAATAATGTTCAGTTCGATTTTAATGTAAATTTATTTTGGGATTACATTTCATTCCTCAATTTGATTTATTTTTTATATTTAGGAAAAATAATTCCCTTTTGTACTCTATTGATTCCCCCGGTGATTGTTTCCATCTTGGGAGGATAAGGAACACCTATTGGGACATCTCACAGGCTGGAATGGGTGAACGGTTTAGGGTAAACATGGAAAGGTTTGTTATAGGACCACCTTAAGAACCTAAAAATAAATGATATAACACTAATAATTACTATATAACTAAAAATCATATTAAAATGATTTCTAGTTTAAACAGCCGACTAGAAAATATGAAGTCATGATAGATGGCGGTGATCTACTATCACAAAAAGAATCTGGTCGCCAAAAAACCAATCCACTGACAAGGATAGAAGGGTGTTCCTTATCCCCACTAGCTAGAAGAAGTTCTTGGGTATCATATATAATGGGTTCAAAACTATTTACCCGAGTATGTATGTATAAAACATCAAAAATAATCGGTCAACTGAATCTAAAATTTCAATAAAACCTTTAAAAAATATAGAAATGAAAACATGGGTTTAAAAATAAAATAGGAGGTCCAAATAAACATTAATGTAGCAGCTAAACATCCCCAAGGACTCCACATGGCAAGGGTTTATCACCCACAATCCATCTCTACAACATCACACCATAAAAATGAACTAACAACCCAAACTGCCATCACCCAAGGCCTTTCCATTACATGTGCCAAGCATGATCAAGTATACTTACACTCGAAGGGAATATTTAGGGTATGATTCAATGTATAATATGATTCCACCAATACATTCTATAGAGTAAGAAATACAAGATAAAAAGCATTCCAGTTTTGATAAGCATGAAGATGTAGAAATAATTTATAAAAATGAATCCTTTAATGTAAATAGTTTACAAACGCAATTTCCCATGACTAAGCACATTTCAATAAAACATGTATGATAATTTATTTTCCATCAAAAACCACCATATTCCTATGATTAATACAAATGAGTTACTAAGAACTAATATCAAGAACACCTCTAGGAACTAGTTAGACTCATGCCCCATATACATCATATCTCGATGTAAAGTAACCATTAAAATATATGTTTTTATACACGAGCCACATGTAGGGAACATAAATATAACCTAGTTGTCCCCATCCATCATAAATATCTTTTTTAGTGCTGTCGTTATTTATTTATCTCACTGAAATAGGGATAAAACCACTTTGTATCGGTAGCATACTAGTACATATCTACTCTACTAAAAACCTAGGTTTCCCCCTTTGTGCTCAATCCATATTCATATGATACCAAAATTAATTTTCACATAAGAACATTAGTTATGTTTCTAATCAAATCCAAACTTTATCTAATTTTTTTTTCACTACTTACATCACTAAATAAAACATTATGAATTTCAAGAGAACAACTTCACAAAATTTAACAATATATTGCACAAAAAATCCATTAAAAACCCCACATTTAACACTATGATATTACTCATATTCTGAAAAAATAGAAATTTCAATACTAGAACAATTTTTATAAATCCATTATATTAGTTATAAAACATCCCCAATTGGAATAACATATAATAAACTTGTAAAATAGCCAATTTATCACAAAATTGGTACCTAAGAATCAATTTTTATCAAACGTCAACAAACCCATTATTTCATAGAAATGATAATGAAGGAGAAGTCCGATAAAAAATGGAATAAGGAATATCTAACTAATCTAGCTGGTCTTAAACATATAATCACCTTCCACAAGTATTAAAACACTCGAATCTTTGTGTGAAAGTTTAACCGCACCAGTGTTACATCACAAGGGATGTAGATTAAGCCTAAAACAACAATATTAGACCAAGAAACCCAAGATAAAACCCTAGTTTTAAAAACCCACTTTTTGGACATTAGGAACCTCAAAAATAAATTTATTAAACCTTATGAAAATGGATGAAACCCTAAAAAATGGGTGGAAGATTGAAGAAGATGCACTTACATGAGGTATTTAGAATAAATCACCACATATACACTCATATCATAATTTAGAATCATAGAAAATTTCAATTTAGGTTCAAAAACGGTGATATGGTCTTGGGAGAACCTAAATGGGGTATAATAGTAAAATAAGAGTTATGATGGAAACAAGTCAATTCATCAAATCTGGACGCTTAAAAAATGCCTAATATGTTTTTCCATAATTTTCAATAAATATGTGCTCCAAATAATGTTAAAAGAGAATGGGGTTATGCCTAATGACAGTGGACTCGGGTGAAGGTTGGAATCCAAAAACGTCATAGACATAAAATAAAATATTATATATAAAAAATTAACCGGAAATAGGTTTACGGGCCGACATAATTCTAAAAATAAAAACCAAAATACCACATGATTATAGATTCTTAAAGGGTCAAAATTAATATCATGGTGTTTATTTATTAGGGCAGTACATTTTGAAAGTGGAAGGGTTGAAAAATGTTGAAAAAAAAGATATCAAAGAAAAATATTGGATTTGAAATCTGGATATGAGCTCACGATTTGGCCCAAATCCTCAAAAATCACCCTTTCTTCAAAAAATGCATCGGAAACCCCCCAAAACAATGAATATTTTATATTAAATGAAAATAAACTTTAAAATATGTCATGTATGTGACAATTATTACCCAGACTAATGTCTATCCACCCCAAAAAGTACACCTAAAGATCGATCAAGAAACAAGAATGTGTACTCCTTCTCAACCAACAAAATCTGCTCCCATGTCTCCTGTGTATCATTCCCATGCTTTAAAAGAACCCAGGATAGTGGAATAGACATCCCCTGATGAAACTTTTCACTGAAGTACACTATTCACACCAACTGATCAAAAACCAATAAATCATGCTCTATATCCAAATCCTCCCAATTCAGTACATGGAATGAATTCAGGTTGTTTATTTTAAAATAGGATACATGGATGTCTTCATGGATGGATGTAATCCGAGATGGTAAGGATAAACTATATTCCTCCTTTCCACTATGCAATGTCATCTCAAAAGATCCCAAAAACCATGGATTCAGCTTCCCTTTATTTCTCAATAGTTGTCGGCCCAAACGAGGGGACACTTTGAAAAATACCCTATCCCCGACTGAAAAATCTATGTCTTGATGCCTTTATTCTGTATATGATTTATGGAGATTATGAGCTATCAATAGGCACTACCTTATCCACTTGAACTTCTCAGACATTTCATGCACCAGACTCAACCAAAACAGTGAGGTCTCACCTACCTCAGCCAAACACAGGGGTGATAGAAATGTCTGACCATTGTGTGACATAAAAGGATCCATTAAATTCGAGTATTGGAAACTATTATTATATGAAAATAAACCAATAAAAAATTTCAATCACATTATCTTCTAAAATCCAGAACTTATGCACGAACCATGTCCCTCTGAATCTGAATCACTTGTTCCATCTTACCATCCATTTATGGATGGTATACCATGCTCATTTTAATCTGAAAAACAATACCTTTTAATGTGCTTCCAAAATAAAGAACTTGAAAAGGGGTCCCTATCTGAGAAAAATGTGGACATCACACCATGGTCCCTTACAATGTTCTAAAGATACAAACGGCTCAACTCATCCTCTTTAGCTTTATCTCAGATTTGAATGAATTCGGATGATTTGGTAAGATAATAAATCACCAACCTAATGAAATTATCCCCCCCGAGGTGTATAAGGAGAGACAAAAATGAATTCCATGGAAACCACATCCACTTCTAAGTTGGAATGGGTAACGGATGGGGAAAATGGAGGGCCTTTGATGCTCTTATTTTACCAGCTAGCTTGTGTAGCATATCGACATGAAGTCTGCAATGTCTTCCCTTATACCAGGCCACCAAAACTACCTAATTAAATCATAATACATCTTCGTGGCTCCTAAATTGAATGACCAATGATACTGGTGGCTATCCTGCATCACCACCTTCAACAGATAAAACGACACTACTGAAAATCACTAGAAGTACAAGATGACCATGGGAGACGATGACCTATCAGAAGATGTCTCCCCACCATGAAGAAACAAATCCGACCACTGGAAAAGCTCATAAAAAGGATGTTTCATCTGAATTAGCTCAACAATAAAAGTATTCAACTGAAATCCCACCATGAACGCACCCCCATTTTTCTCTTTGGTCACCACATGCATCTAAGCAAAGAGTTCAATCAATGTCAACTCATCATTGTACTTCCTCAATTTCGGAAATGGTACTCTTATTATTATGGATCGACAACCACATTAACCATCCCTAGGGTATAGACAATGTCTATGTCGAACACCTTCATGTACTCGATCCAACGATGCTTCCTCAAGTTGAGTTACTTCTATGAGAAGATATAGGCCAATATTTTGTTATCAGAGTAGACAAAACAATTATCCCAAATGAGATAGTGAAAGCATGTCTTGAAATCACAACTCATAGTAGCTAACTCTAATTCATGGGTTTGGTAATTATTTTAGTGTGGTCAGTGTAGATGATTTCCATACACAACAAAATGATCATCATGCATAAGCATGAACCCAAGACCCATACCTGAAGCCTCACAATTCACCACATTGACTTTTCTAGTGTGTGGCAAAAATCAGAATAGGGGTGGTAGTCAACTGCCTCAACAGCCAATCGAAGGATGCCTAACATTTTGTGCCCCATAAAAACATCACCCCATTCTAGGTGAGCACGGTCATCGGTGAACAATACAGAATAAATCTCCACACCACCTATAATAACTATCCAGGAGAAAAAAAACTCTTGATCTAAAATGCATTCTTCAGCTAGTCCCCTGAAATTACTATACAGAGCTTCTCGAGGTCCACTAAAACCATCTACTATGAAATCACATGCCCCTATATATTTCACCTCGTTAATCCTAGAAGTTCCATTGGACAAATTTTCATAAAGGCTATACTCTAGCAAAGTGCCCAGAACCATCCACAAGTGATGTTCATGTTCCTCCCCAGTTCCTGAATAAAATCATATATCATCAAAAAATACCACAAAAAAAATAATCATGATACGGATGGAACACCCTTTTGATTTGTTACATAAAGACCCTTGAGCATTGGAAAATTCATAGGGCATGACGTTGTACAAATGGAAGTACCTACTTTGAAAGGCAATGTTAGGGATATATCTCTCTTACTACCTGATTTTATAATAGCCCGAATGAAATACTATTAAAAAAATCACATTTCCCCCTTCAATTGTTTGAACAATTCATTTATTAGGGTAAAAGGATATCTGTTCTTGATTGTTACTTTATTCAGCTTCCGGTAGTAAATGCATATCCAAAAGGATTCATTAGCCTTTTTGTGAAAAAGGGTACCAATGAGAGATGCTCTAGTGAATAAATCCATTGAGTTTTAAGTCATCCAATGGTATCTTTAATTATATCATATCTATTGAGGAAATCTGAGGAGAGGGAAGATATATCGGCTATGTTCCCAGTTCTAGATCAATGAAGAACTCCACATCTTGCTCAAGGGGTAAACCTGAAAAATCATATGGAAATACGTCCGAAAACTCATCCATTGAATGAGGTAGTATATCATCCAGATCAGGACCATTTTCCTCTATCTCAGGCTATGATAACTAGAAAACATGATCTCCCATCTCTATGAGTGGAGGTCCTATGCAACTCTATTGAGGATCCCATTCCCCATGAAAAACCTAACGACTCCAATCATTTTCCATGAAACACTCTCACTTCCTATAGAAATAAATTTGTGCATTAAAGTGTACAAGCCAATCCAAGACAATTGTCATGTCAAATAGATCCATATCTAATACCAGGAGGTCCCACACCATTTCAACCCCGGACATAAAAAGTGCACATGACGGGTACCTGATCCCCTACTCCTTTTTTCCCAAACGTGTCACCAACTCTATCATAGTTGAAAAACTATTACATATGGATCTATTTGACATGAAAATTGTATTGCATTGGTAGGTCCCACACCATCTCAACCCCTGACATAAAAAGTGCACATGAAGGGCACCTGAGCCCCTGATCCTTTTTTTCCAACCGTGTCACCAACTCTATCACAATTGACAAAATATTAGATGGAAAATTTTGTGAGTCCACAAAATGGGTTGAAATGAATGAAAAGAGTCACCAGTATCAAAATGAGCAGTAGCTATATATGATGCAATCAAAACTGTAACTCAATCTATCGATGGTCCTACCTCGAATCCTAATGGTGCATGATCCACCATCGAGAAATGTTTGGTCTCTACTAGAGGATGACTCCTAGTTGGTTTTTGTGACATAAACAGGATTGGAACAGTAGATGACCTAGCCCTACCACCATGTCTACAAAATCAAGATCCCCCCATCCTTAATGACTCTAACTGAGATGAAACTCCGCTTGAAGCCGTTGATCCTTCCCCACTCTGAAGTAGATGTGGCTCCAAAAAAAGATCTATATGTAACAAATAACCCAACATTGGTTATAAGGATTTTAAGGAAATGTTCATGCTGGTTGGATGTGACTCAGCCTCCAACAATGGTGGCACACAACAGATCTCGCATAAGAATCCACCGATTACAACTTCCTGGAAGAGTGGCCTGAACCACCACCTCCCTTCATCCCTTAAAACTCTCACTTCCTTTTATTATCTAAAGAGAATCAAATTCCAACTATTAATACTATCGCAGAGAATCATGTCGTCCCTTTTTGGCCAATCTTTACCATACACGTCTGGTCTACCACCACAACATTGGTCCCCAGCATAAACAAGAAAACATGGGAGTATATCTCTGGTCATAATCCTTTATAATTCTTATGGGCCATCACTTTCTCATTAGATATGAATTTAGAATCATAATCAACTATCTTAGTGAAATGGCTGGCAAACACCATCACAGAAAGACCCCCCATGAACAAGATCAAAGAACTCTTAGGATCTAGCATATTCCATGACTTCAGGGCAATATTATTCATTGAAGACGAACATTAAATATCCCGAAATACATATTCCCATTCTTTACATTATGAACAAATTATTCCAACCACATGAATCTGGGACCCTCTAAATGAAAAGTTTTACACTTATCCCTAACCTCCATAGGTGTGTTCAAGAACTCAAACATGCACTCGATCATTTCGAGTCATTCCTCTACTTCCTGGGGTTATATGATACATTAGAAAGTATGAGTATTGTTTATTAGGATCTTTTGTTCCTTTTACTTCCTCATATAATTTTCATATTCTATAACATGATATAGAAAATGATCCAGTCCATTTCCTAGATCATGGATAGTCTGAACCACAACCTCTACTAGCCTTTGATCAAGTGGTGAGGGAGAACTCTCTTTGACTTCCTCCTGTTGGTGCATGTGATATTTTTTAGGAGGCATGATCCTACAAAAGGCAATAGTACCAAGAAAAATATTTGTACAAAAATTCCACAAATTTCATTAATAGCATCAAATATAAATAATCCAAAACATTAAAATGATAAAAAAACTAAACCACCCTACCTGATGTCCACATGTAGTCAGTAACCCACATGTCTCACTTGTAAGTAAAGTCAACCAAACAATTCCATTGCCCCATGGTGACTCGATGTAAAAGAGGTGTAGGACAAGCACCCTAATCACGACCAAAACGTAGATTCCCAATATTCCTTGCTCCTGTCTAGCCCTACTCCTCCCAAAAAAATAATATAACCCAAAAACATTAACATCCTCTCATACAATTTTGTCATGAACTAAATCTTGTGACCCTCAAAATAGGCACGAAACTCGGCCCATGACAATTATAAAAGTGTGTTCCCTATCTCCATAGACTGGAAAAAGTTCTTAGGTAAAATATATTTTGGTTTTAGATTTATTCAAACAAGTTTGGATACATAAAGCATCAAAAAACAATCGATAAACTGATGCTGAAAATTCATGACAAACAAACATTAATCAAAATACAGAACTGAATACATAGGTTTAAACTTAAACCAAGAGGTCAAAAGACACATAAATGTATTTGAAAAAGAATACTCAAGGACTCCACATGACAAGGGGTCATCAACCACAAGCCGTCTCTACAACACCACACCATGGAATGAAACTAATAACCAAAACATCTATCACCCAAGGCATTGCCTTTACCTATGTCAATAATGATCAGTCCTACTAAAAAGAAAGGTTTGTATGTTGTGATTAAGGCTAATAACAATATTATACCACCATGACATTACATAGAGTAAGAAATATAGATAAAAATAATACTAGTTTTGATAAACAATAATTGGTGGAAATTATTTCTATAGAATAATACTTTTAAATAAAAACATTTTTCAAAGGGAATTTTCCATGAATTGAGAAAATTTCATTAAAAAATGTATGAAATTTTATTTCCCATCCAAACCCACTTCATTCTAGGGATAATGACAAAATATTAAATGAGAACTAATATCGGGAATACCCCAAGGCACTAGTTAGTCTCGGTCTCCATATACATCGTATCTCAGTGCTATCTAACCATAGAAATATTTGTTCATGTGCACAAGACACTAGTAGGGAACATACCCATAACATATTAGTTCCCAACAATCATCAATATTGTTTTGATAGTGTTGTATTTATCAATGTTTTTCAATGAAAAAGTGATAAAACCACTCAAGGTCACTAGCATACTAATACATATACTCCATCCTAGAAACTAGGTTTTCACCCTTTGTGATCAATCCATTTTCACATGTTAAAAAATATGTTATCAAATAAAAAATCATTTCTTGTCATAATAAACTCAAAACATTATCTGCACATGAATTTAACCACTAACATTAGTCAATAAAACCATTAGAATTTCAATAGAATAAAATTACAAAAGTTAACAATGTTTTGCACATAAAATCCATTAAAAACCAAATTGGAACACTATGTGAAAACCCATATTCACCAAAACACAATTTTTATCATTAATTTTTTTATAAATAAATTACAATCTTTATAAAACAACCCCAATTGGGAAAACAAATAATAGACATGTAAAACACCTAATTTATATCAAAATTGTTACCTAAAAATCATTTTCTTAACAAATATCAGCAAAATTAAAATTTTCAGCAAGGATAATGAAGGGGAATTGTGATAAAAATGGAAAATAATCAAATATAACTCATCTAAAAGTGATTAAACATGGAACCACCTACCACAAGAGTAAAAAACCTTGAATCATTGTGTGAAAGTTCAACCACACCATCGCCACACCGCAAGGGGTGCATAAGATTAGACCACGAACAGCAAGATAAAAGCATACACTCAAAAACCCACATTCTAGATATTATAAAAATCAATAATAAATGGTTCAAACCCTATTAAAATATATGAAAACCTATGAAAATTGGAGGAAGAAGGAAGAACACCCAGTTACATGAGCGATGTTAAAGAAATTGCACCAAATCCACTAGCAGTGGAATTTTCAAACTATAAAAAATTCTATTGAGGTTAGAATAAGGTTGATAATGTCATGTGAGAACTAAAGTGGTGGAAAATAGTAAAAATTTTAGTATTTTTGAAGGAACCAATTTACCTCTTCATATCTAGAAGTTTTGATAAAGCCTAAGATTTTTTTTATTTGTGATGAATATGACCTCAAAATAAGGGGAAAAAAGAATAGGGGCATGCCTATTTCCAGTGGGCTCAGGTGAGAGTTTGAATCAATAAAAAATCAAAAATAATGAATAATATATTAAATAATTTTTTTAAAAATTAAATCGGCTTATGGGATGGCCCACTTCCTTAAATAAAAACGGAAATCCACCAATATTATAGATTCTTAATGGGTAAAAATTGATATGGTGGTGTTAATAGGTCAGGGGAGTCCATTTTGGATGTGGAACGTGTGAAATTTTTTTAATAAATAAACAGATATAAAAGAAACAAAATTGGTTTTTAAATTTGGAAATGTGCTCACGGTTTGGCGCAATTCATAAAAACTCAGCCTTTGCTCCAAAAATGCATGGGAAACCCCCGCAATAAATCAAGAATTGAATGTAACTTTAAAATAATTCATGGATGTGAAATATCCAATAAAATGGACGGAATTAAGGGAAAATGTATCATACATGAATATTCATGGAGAGTCCACACATAATTCACCCCCAAAAAATGAATTTCCAAGAGAGAGAAGAGGATAGGATGAGGCTCTATGCAGGGAGAATATAGAATGGGTGGAGGGTATAAAAAGGTTTAAATACTTAAAGGGGATAAATATAAAATACTTTTTTCTAATTAAATATACATGTCACACATTTTATCTTTTTGGTTTTCCAAACCGTGTGATAAATGTGCACCACCCCACTCTCAAAAAGTCAATGACCACATGGTTAGCCAACATGACCGTACTAATAGTACACTAGCTGTGTGGTAACCACTGTCAAAACCCCCATCTTCCATATGTTTACCTTGAAAGGGGAGCATTGTTTCCCCAAAATATGATCCAACTATTTGACACTTTCTACCAATACAAAAATTCCCATTTTTCTCCAAAACTCAAATTAATCCTAGAAGACGAATTCTAAATATAAAATAAATAAAGAAAATAACTCAAAATGAAATCATGGATGTGAAAATTCTCTCCACCATGAGAAAATTAAATCCCCAAAATTTCATTCCATTTCATGATCTGAGAATAAGAACATATATTCCAACTCAAACTATTACATTATATCTTAAGTAAAATTCACAAGGCTTGGTCCTAACAATAAGGTCTTATCATCCTCATCCCAAAAAAATGGGGACTGACACTGCCAGACATGATGTGCTTCAATAGAAGAGAACTGAATCAATCATTGTTACATGTTTTTTACGCATAATCCACCAATAAAATATGGCTATCCTACCGAACTCCAAAATCTAACACACATTCCTGAAGAAATACTTTAAAAATATGATTTCTCCCTCCGTCTAACCATATGTTTTAGGATAGTATTCCACAATCAACTAGATTTATAACCAAATTTACTTCTGATTCCCTTCATAAAACCATGAGGTAAAAAATCAGTCGATGTTTGAAACAAAAATTTATGGTACACATGGAAGACTCACAGTCATCTAAATATACAATTATCCCATCACAAACACATTACCTAAATATTTTATTAGAATGAAATGGGAATATTTTTTCAAAGGGTCAATAATTAAAGAATTTAATGTCCTCTCCTATAGTATAGAGGAAAGATGAAAATTAAGACCATGGTGATATTTTCCACCTCCTATATATGAATAGGCAGTGGATAAAACAAACTGGAGGGTCAATGAGGCTCTAAATTAACCTTATAACACATATAATGATGTAATAAAAAATAATCTATACCCCACTTCATACCTAGACACCAAAACTACCAACAAACATCATATTACATCATGGTAGCACCATGATGAACATACCACTGATATTGGTTCATATCCTATATAACCACATTTTTCCTAGAAATAAACCCCATTGAGAGACCTTTGATGAATAAAATAACCTTAGGAGACAACAAGCAATCACAAAAAATCTCCCACCATGATGGAACAACATAAATCACTATCAAGAATCATCACTCAACTTCTCCTATCAAATATACATCAAAAGATAATGTTAGATCTAGAAACATGACAAAAACTCATTTTTAATATGATCCTTGGCCTCCATGTGCATCTGAGAAATGATTCCCATCAATTTTTATTCATTAATAGAATTCTAAATGATTTCAATATCACTTTTATTCTAAAATAATATTCCATAACACAACCTTTTAATGTGGTATATGTGATAGAGAATTTGAACCCTTGAAATACTAAACCTAATGATGTTTCCTCAAATTTAAATCTTATTTTAAGGAAAACTTAATTCATGGTATTATGATTAGAATAAACTATAAACCTCTCCAAAAAAAGATTATTCCATCGCATATATAGGGAAAACATCATTAATTTTAACTCAAATTCATTTACGGGTAACTATTATCATGTTGTTTGAGATAACAAGATCAATAAGGGCCCACATGGTCATATCTCATTAGAACAAACACAAAATCCATTATAGAAGCATCACAATAAACCATATATCCATTTATAGATATGGTTATGGTCAGAATAAGGGTGGTGGTCATCTTCCTCTCATGATCATCAAAGGGTTCTTGACACTCTAGGTTCCCTAAATACTTCACCCCTTTAGGGTGATAATCATTATGTCTGATAAAAGCAGAGAGAAATCTCAAATGACCCCCTATAATATTTTTTGAAGGAAACAATTTTCTGATGTCAAATCCAATCTTCAATTTATTCCATGAAATAATTGCATTGATCTTTTGAGTGTCCCCCAAAACATCTCATTTCAATATCAAATGGCACAAAAAATTGGCCAATTTAATATAGAATGTTTATTTAGAAAACATCGCATAGAGATGATGTTCTCAAAGATTGATTAAATTATTTAATAAATGTCACTCATCCTTCTACTCATATTCAAAATTCTTCAGGATTTCATCCAAAAATACCATGAAAATAGAATATTCAATCTATTGGATCATTGTATTCATAATAAATATGAAGACTACTATAGTATTTATCAACCTAAATTGAATGAAAATGTACTCAAATTGTCTATTTCTTCATTGGATGGCTGTTTTAAGGAAATAGACCTCCCTAAATTGACACGACGTTAATAAGAATAATAATTAGTGATAAAGAACTATATTTCTCCTTTAAAATAATCAAAAAGGTAAAAAATAGGGGTTAAGGGATACCTATTCTTTATTTTTGCCTCATTTAGCTTCCCGTAATCGATGTAAAACTAGAGTGAATGATCGTTCTTATAATTAAAAAAAATTGGGGTGGCCCATGTTGACACACTCGGGAGAATGAATCATTTGGATTTCAAATTATTCAATTGTACCTTTAATTCCATCAACACTGTGGGGGTGCATACTGTACAAGGGAAGAGATACTAATTGTGTTTATGGTTACAATTTGATGGAAAATTACATATCCCACATTGGAGGAAAAACTAAATTATTCTATTGAAAAAATATCTTGGCAGTCATATATAAATAGAGGATATATATCACCAATAACACCATCATTTTCATCTAATACATACAATGAGATCAAATAAAAAAAATTGTAAAAAACTTTTGGAGTATTGGTCCATTAGGACCTAGTCACCACATTTTATTATCAATATGTTCTTATAAAGGCTCCTTGAAATCCATAAAAATGATCATATCACAGAGGTCCATATCAAAAACTATATAATCACATTCTAACTCAACCCCTGACATGATGAGTGTATAATATTGACACCTAAAAAACTTCCATTTCTTCTTATCATGCAACATTAATATCTCTATCACATACATTATAATATCAGTTTGAATATTTAACACATAAACAAGGTGGGATGAAATAAATAATTGATGCCCTACTATCAAAAAAAGAACAACTAAATTTTATTCAACAAAAATGAAACATTGAATTATTGTAGGCCCTAAATCCAATTTCACAAATGCTAGATCTCCCACATGATGTTTTCTCATATTATAATGAGAAAAAAATGACTACTAACTAGCAACTCTGTCTAAAACTAACTCTTCCTTGGAGTTAATCTATCCCTACTACTAGGACTAGCAAAATAAGAACCAGTTATCCTTGATAGTTATGACTGAGCAGTCATTCCCTTCGAAGCTGTGGATCTTTCACCCCTCTGATATGGGATCTCCACATTAAAAAAATATTTGAATTTTACCCTTATTTCCTCACTAGTGACAAGTCCTGACTGGAGATGAACACATACATATCACATTCCATAACTTCCAAAAATGATTATTAATCCAGTAGTGGAATACACCGATGAAGATTGTTGGGAAGGATCCCTAATACAACCACCCCCCATTTTCACCTACTCAGATTTCATCCCATTATTTTTAGATAATATACCACTTCCCATAGATAATACAAATCCATATAGGTCTAGATGGACACTACAATCAATCTCTACCATCAACGCACGATGGAACACATAAAATAGGTATTCAGTTTTGACAAAAATAAATTTGGATCAAATCACCTACCCCAACATCTCTTAAAGAGATAGGCCTTCATTTTACCATTAGAACTAATCTTGGTAAATACATTACTAGCTTAATAATGTTTTAATCATACCAAATCATTGACTGGTCCTCATGACTATGCTCTAGAAACTCTTCAGATTTGGAAAAGTTCAAAACCTCAGGTAAATATTGCTCAGTGATGGTATCCTTGAAATCAATACAACTCATCTGATTGTTCTTTCTATACTAAACCCCTGAGTCACACCACTTATGACTGGGAAAATCCAACTGAAAATTAGGCACATTTCACCTTAAGATTCAAATTAGAATTAATAATATCAAACATCATCTCTATATTTTTAGGTGACTATTATTCTTACTGAGGTTCTCTATTTCTTTTGATAGAAGGATTCCTTTTCTTGAGAAACTCTTGAGATTTGACTTCACCATGACTTGGTTCAGCTTCACTAAACTGATCTAGACTAGTGAATGTTCCTTGTCCCATATCATGGATATCCCCAATCACAACATCTACTAAACAATGATAAATTTGTATAGGATAACTATCCATAGTAACTTCATGATGTTTCCAATGAGCACTTCAAGGATTCATTTTCTACAACAAAAAACAATGAACAATAACCATCAATAAAACCTCACCACACATTCTAATAATATTCATATATAAGAATTAATTTCAAATGATAACATGAATCAAATAATAAATATATTAATCATAATAATAAGCAAAATAAAACCACCCTACCATGTCTCAGGGTCCATATACAGTATACCTCTTGTACGTCTCACTTGGAGGGAAGTAAAAACAAATCCCAATATCCCATGGTGATTCGAGTCATGTCATGATGTGTTAAAGAATGTTACCAAACTATCAAACAAATCCCCAATACATGAAAATCCTAGATCAAGTCTATACATACTCATACCAATATTTATGATACATATATATTAGGACCTACTATGATACCCTTTTTTTCACAAACAATGTTGGTATACAATCCAACCCGATACCCTACTCTTTTTATGGAATGGCATGGAGGTTTTTACCAATCCACATGGGTTATTGACTAGTTTATGTGTATAAAAAATATTATTTATAAATGATTTAAATCTTTTTTATTTGTACAAATAGACACCAAAAATAATATCACTATAATAAATTACCAAATCCACACACGGAACACCAATTTTCAGATTAAATGTTTAAAACATTAGACAAAAACAAAAATTTATACAATAAAAAGTGTAATGGCATGGGTTTTTGGGGTCCATTACTTGGTAAAAATTTGATGTTGAGGTGTTCTGGGTGGTCTGGAAGTCCACTCCAGCTTCTCGATGACTCCTAGTGGTAGACTTGGCCTACATGTAGCCTCGACCTACCGGTAGACCTAGTCTACTGGTGGTCATGGGGTACCAGTGGCCCTCGGCTAGCGGTATCTCTCAGCTACTGGTAGCTGTTGCCAACTGATAGCTCTCGGCTACCAGTACCTCTCGGCTACCCCACGTGTTTTCCAATAGGGCCTCCTTTTTGCGTAAATTGGTTTTTAAACCATGTTCTGACCCCTTTAAGCCTATTTTAAAGCCTATTAATGCCTGTTTAAATAAAATTATTTGTGAGGTACCCCCATAAATGAAAAACCATGAGGTTTGTGTAAGTTTAAACCGCCCCGAAAGGTGAGGACCTTTAAGTAGTGTGGGGTGTGTCAACCGCGTGGTCAACCCATGACCCCGCTTCTTACTCGGTTTCGAGTTTTTCTTTCTGTATCATAACCGTCCATGGAATGTTTTATCTCAGCCTTTATAACCAAAGGCTTCTTCCAATGTTTCTTTTCTTGATTATCCTTCTTGGAGTACCCTTCACCCCTGACGATCCGTACCTATATTGCGATGTTTTCCTTGATCGCATCTTGTGGAGTTCCCACTACTCATGTTTTCCTCTTTCCATGCGAGGACATAAAGTCAATCTTTGATCTTCTAGGTAGGGATTTTATCCTTCATCTCTCCTTTCTGTGTATCATACGAGGTCAGAATGATTTTTTTCTCTATGGAAATTGATGAAACCTAACATATTGAAGATAATAAAAGGACCTTTAAATAATGAAGGGGGGGTGTGATCAATGACCCGCAATGCTCTTTTATTGTTGACATATGTTGTGAATTATACGGGCCTATACACACTGAAAATCATCGTTGTTGGTGGTCTTTCCCTGTGCACTAATTAACCTCTGTGTTTTTGGATATTTAAATAATCGTAACATTGAATTGGTTAATTACGCATACTCGGTTAAATAAATTGAAATCATCAGGATCAACCCTTTTCTATGATAACCTCAGTTATAGCACAGTGGAATTGAAACCATGGAGTGTGTTAAATCTTTAAAATCTGAAAATACCTTCATGGGCATGCCTTGTGTTGCTTGAAGTAGTTTTTTTGTTTTTCCTTCACAAGCCGTTAGCAGGTGACCTTATGGTTTTCTTGTATGGAGGCATAGATTGCTAGGGCGATATGGGTGGTGATGGGATCCCCTATTTTTATACTTTCGCTAGTTGTGAATTTGAGGCTGTGTGAATTACTCTGCTTATATCACAAATTAGGGTAGGATCTTTTATTGTTGAGAAACTATTGGCTCTTTTATTTTGGGAATGTGGGGCTGTATCATGGGGTTTTATTTGGTTCAAGTACATCGAGGGATCTCCCTTATCCCTTTATTGTTGTGACATTGCAAGAGAATCGGGAGTGAATGCTTAAATTGATGTTGGCTATAACTTTTTCCTTGGTTTGTGCTTATTCCGTTAGTTTCCCTGTAGTTTAGAACATTATTTAATTGAGATTAATTGAAAATGGAAGAAATAATAGATTAAATGAAAATTGGTTCTGGGGGGTGAGTTATGTCTCGACTGTGAGCAGTGTGCTTCCTTTGAATAGGGACGAGTGTTCTTGTGCTTGTATTGGCTTTGGAACCGCTAGGTTGGGTTGAGTGTTTGTTACATATACATATATTTTTTTGTTCTTATGTTTCTTATTCGCGCCCCACCTAAGTTGAGCACTTAGTGCCGAACACCCCCATTTCATGGGAGAGGGTATTTTTTCCAACACTTCTATTAGTGGCTGGTTATTAGCACCTTTCTGCTCCCTTTCCTGGATAGCCTAATTATCTTTGGGAAGGCTATGATGGCATGCAGTCCATTATTAGCCGAAGAATCTTTAGGCAGGGTAATTTTGGTCAATGGACCAGGTGTTTACGTGCAGGATGTTTCCCATGTATCTTCGGGATGAGGCCTAGGTGTCTTCGGGCATGGCGGTAGTTGTTCTGACCCAGGTGTTTTTGTGTATGGTTATGTGTGGTGGTTGTGGACTAGGTGTCTGCAGGAGGGATAGTGGTTATGGCCTAGGTGTGTGCGGGTGGGGTTTGGTAGTCGAACTATGGTGAGGTAGTGGCCCAGGTGTGTGAGGGTAGGGTTAGGCAGTGGGATTGTGGTAAGAATGGAGATATTGGTTCGATGCGTCAGATGTCTTCAATAACCAGTGGGAAAGTGGTGCGGGGTACCCAAACATCAATGTGCTATTATTATACTTTACTTGACCTGCATTATATGGGGAGTGTGCCTTGGTGAGGCTTGTATGGATAGTTTACCTTGTTAGGTGTTTGGTTATATCTTTTTCCACAGGGAATTATAATGTCTCCTCACTTGTGCACAATATTCTTTGGTTTTCCCTAGTTAGTGTACTTGTATGCTCACCCTACATATGTAAAACTGTTTCAGGTTTTCAAGAGGACATCAAGGATCATACAGAGCTATACAATCTTGGACCTTTAGGGCAATTACTGTTGTTGTTTCCCTTTTTCTTGGTATCTTTTCACCATTGGAGTTTTTTGACTTGTATATTTTACCTTTGAACATGCATATGTGAATGATTTACTTTTAGTTGTACTTTTACTTTTAGTTTTGGAGTTGTGGGATTCACTATCATATCTCGTGATCCTATTATAAGAAAAAGGGAAATGCCTTCCATTTAGTGTGTGATTCCATACCCTTGGTACTGGTCTCCACTCCGGGACCTATTGAAGTCGGGTTTCAAGGGTCATTATCTCTCCATCAACTTAAAGAAAGAAGGGCATGGAAATCTGCTGACCCTTCCATCCTTTTTGTGAAGGCGGGTCGTGACATAATGGTATCAGAGGAAGGGTTGAGAGATTGGATGGAGTCTAGAGTTAGTCACAGTGAGGATTGCATGAGATGGTAGGGAAATGGTGTTGTGTGACCTTGGTGCACGAATTATGCCAGGGAAGACGGGCTAGGACATGAGATTTTAGGGCCCCCCATGATCTAATGCAAGGAATATGGACCAACCAAAAGACCAAGTGATGCCACACTGATTGTGGGGTAGATACCCTAGGAAAGGTACATGCTTCTCAATGACTTGTGTAATCATGTTTCTAGGGTGTTTTGTGAATTTTAAATAAATATGAAGTCTAAGAAGTTTTAAGAACAATTTTTTTGCACTACTATGGCTTAGGCATTACTTGTTTACCTTGATGCTATGGCTCCCGGGAGACGACCACGAGTTGTATGGGAAATCGAGGCCCATGAGGTTGACTTAGCCGATCAGCAGAGGGCCGGTCGATAGGAGGAGGGTGATCAGTGGTAGAAGATGCTTCGAGCCTTCCAGCGACAGATCCTTGAGAAGTATGAGGGCAACACCTATGACATGAAGATGGGGGCTGGATAGAAGAGATAGTGATAGACTTTGGCTTGATCCGGACTCCGACCAAGTACTGTGTTCCTTTGGCCATCATCCAGATGTTGGGAATAGCACGTTAGGGGTGGACGCTCTACCTGGGGGATAGGAGAGAGGTAGAGGTGGCATGGGCTGACTTCGAGAAGGAGTTCCGGGAACAATTCCTCTCTTCTACGATGAAGGCAGAGAAGAGGCCAGAGCTACTCTCCCTCTAGAAGGGGAGTATGTTGGTAAGGGAGCTAGAGATCAAGGTCAAAGATCTCATCCGCTTTGCTCCGAACCTATTTCTAGATAAGGAGTCTCGGGCGAGACGTTTAGAGGAGCCGCTCCGACCTTCCCTCTAGTACGCTGTAACCCCCTTCACCTTTTTGACATACTTAGAGGTCCAGAAGAAGGTAGAGGTGTTTGAGAGGATGCAGAAACTGGGCGGCGTGTCATGAGAGGGGATTTATCTCATCCCTCTAAAGGGAAAGGCCATCAGCACTAGACCTCCAGCATCGAGACCCTCCAGGTTCCAACGAGCAGGGAGCAGGCCGCGGTAGTTCCAGTTCTAGTCCCCCGGTCATTGACCTTTCCCATCAGGCCCAGGACAGTGGTGCTTCGTCTGTGGGAGCCATGGACATCTCTGGAATCAGTGGCCAGACCAAGTATAGTAGGGCGGTGGTGGACAGGTCATGTACCCACCTCAGTAGCAGCTTCCAGCTTGGCCCTTGCAGCAGCAGCAGCAGGGGCAGCGAACTCCTGCTCCTCCGAGGGCAGACATTGTAGGGGGAGGAGGACCTCAGGGCGCTCCTCAGGTACCTCGACTAGGGCTTGGTTGGGGAGTTGGCCAATAGCTGAGAGGCAAAGGAGATGGGAACGGGCAGTTACATGCCGTAGAGGCAGCAGTTCCAGTAGGACCGGAGGTCGTTCGAGGTACGATCAGTTTGTACAGTTCCCTTGTTTATGCCATGTTCAATACCGAAGCTTCTCACTCATTTTTTGCACCCGTTCTGGGCCGTGCTCTGGGTCTAGATGCCAAGATACTTCTAGTGCCCCTGGTGCCGAGCACACCAGTCAGAGGTTAGATCGAATTGTTATATGTTTTTTGAGGATGCAGGCTGATGATAGGGCAACATCAGTCAGTCAGGGATCTCCTACTATTGTAGATACAACCATAAAATGTAATCAAAGGCATTGACTAGGTGTTATCTGTGTGTGCCATCGTCAACCACTTCTGAGGAAGGGTTGTGTTCTCAGACATGGGCGACCGACGTGTTACTTTTACCGGTGAGCAGAGTGGCCAGAAGGGCAGTAGGTGAGAGGAACCCCTCCTATCCTTGTTAACCATGCTGTCAGTAGAGTGTATAGATGCTGAGATGGTGGAGGTACCAGGGACCGTCAGTGAGTTTATGGATGTCTTCCCTGAGGAGGTGATGACTCTACCTCCTCGACCTGATATCGAGTGTGGGATAGACTTGCAGCCTGGTGGTCGTCCGATTTCGATGGCTCCCTACTAGATGGATCATTCAGAGCTACGGGAGTTGCGGATTAAAATTGACAATCTGATGAAGAAGGGTTTTGTTCGACCGAGTTAGTCACCATGGGGTTCTCTTGTGTTGTTTGAGAAGAAGGCGGACAACGGTCTAAGGCTCTGCATAGACTACATGAGGCTGAACCAGGTAACGGTAATGAATCGCTACCCTCTTTCAAGGATAGACGATCACATTGACCAGCTGAAAGGTGTATGATGGTTCTCGATAGTCGACCTGCGTTCTGGGTATCACCAGTTGAGGGTAAAAGAGTGCAACATCTCGAATACAGCCTTCAGGTGCAGATATTGGAACTTCGAGTTTGTAGTCATGCCTTTTGGCATTACGAACGCTCCGGCTGTGTTAATGTTTCTTATGAAATCCGTCCTATGGGAGTATCTGGATCGGTTCGTAGTCGTGTTCATTGAAGACATCCTGATCTACTCGTGATCAGAGGAGGACCACACTAAGAACCTAAGGATGGTTTTTGGAGGTCCTCTGACAACACCAACTCTATGGTAAGTTGTCGAAATGCAAGTTTTGGACCCAAGAAGTGCACTTCCATGGGCACGTAGTGTCCGAGAAAGGTATAGCGTTGGACCCATCAAAGGTTGAGGCAGTTGTTTCTTGGGAAGCACCCAAGAACGTGGAAGAGGTTCGTATTTTCCTCAGGCTGGTAGGTTACTACCAGAGGATCATACCCAACATCTCTCGAGTTGCGACCCCTTTGACGGCCTTGATCAAGAAGGACCAGGTTTTTGTGTGGAGTGAGCAGAGGGGGAAAGCCTTCAACTATCTGAAAGAGAAGTTGGTACGTTCCCCAGTGCTGAGACTACCAGAAGAAGGGGCAGTGTATGAGGTGTTTTGTGATGGTTCAGGGCAAGGCCTCAGATGTGGGTTGATTCAGCGAAAATGGGTGATCACTTATCGGTCTAGGAAGCTACACCCTCATGAGCATAATTATGCCACCCACGATCTAGATCTTGCAGTGGTCGTTTTCACACTAATGTTGTGGCGTAATTACCTCATAGGAGAAAACTTTGTGGTCTTCACGGATCCAAAAATCTTGAGATATATCTTCACCCAGTAGGACCTAAACTTGCGGCTGAAAACGTGGATGGAGTTCCTCCAAGATTATGACATTGACATTTCCTATATTTCAGGAAATGGTAATATAGTGGTTGATGCTTTGAGTAGGAGGTCACAGAAGGATGCGGTCTGAGAGTCGGCAGATGCTTGGCATGTGATAGATGAGTTGGCTGCCTTGCTCCTGGATGTGAGGATGGATAGTGGTAAAGGATGCCTATATCTGATGACAATGGAGTCCTCTCTGTTGCAGAAAGTGGAGGAGTCTCAGTGGGGAGACCCAGAGTGAGAAGTGATGCGCGACCATATTGACTAGGGAAATGCTCCGGAAGGGTGGATGGAAGATGGTCAAAACCGGATGCTCTTTCGGGGGAAGATGTTTGTTCCAGAGGCGATGTGTGGAATGTTTCTTAGTGAGTTCCACAAATCACCCCTCGCAATACACCCAGGAGTTTCCAAGATGTACCAGTGTCTGAGGAGACAGCTTTGGTGGACCAGAGTAAAGCGAGAATTGGAATAGTTTGCGGCCAAGTGCCTAGTGTGTCAGCTTGTAAAGGCTAAACACCGTGTTCCAGGTAGGTTGATACAAACTTTGGATGTCCCAGAGTGGAAGTGGGATGAAATCTCGATGGATTTAATCATGGGACTACCCAAGGTGCAAGGGGGCTACGACACCATCTGGATAGTAGTGGACCACTTGACAAAGTCGGCTCATTTTCTTGGAGATTAATGGGTTGAGTGCAGTGGACGTTATATCATGGAAGTATGTGGAAGAGGTAGTGCGGTTTCATGGAGTTCTGAGTTCCATAGTGTCAGACAGGGATGCTCATTTTACCTCATGATTCTGGAGGGGTTTGCAGCATGCTTTTGGCACCCAGCTTTGTATTAGCACTACTTTACACCCCTAGACAGATGGGAAGATAGAGCGCATGATCCCGACATTAGAAGATATGCTCCGAGCATGCGTTTTGGACTTTGGGGGATCATGGGTGTGACACTTGCCTCTGGTAGAGTTCACCTACAATAATAGACATCACACTACCATTGTTATGGCTCCATTAGAAGCCTTATATAGAAGGTCGTGTCGCTCACCCGTGTGCTATACTGAGGATGGGGAAGCAGGTGTTCTTGGCCCGGAGGTGGTGTATAGCAAGACAGATAAGGTTCAGCGTATACGAGAAAGGATGAAGGCGGATAACGACCGACATAAGTCATATGCAGATGATAGGAGGAGACACTTGGAGTTCAAGGTCAGGGACAATGTTTTCTTGAAGGTCTCCCATCGGCGTGGACATCGGAGGTTCAGCAGGGGAGGTAAGCTTTCTCCTAGGTTCATTGGACCCTTCGAAGTGTTGTGGTGGGTCGGTGAAGTGGATTATTAGCTACTTCTACCACCGCCGCTGCTGAGGATACACGATGTATTCCATGTGTCCCAGCTTCGTCGATATCTACAAGAAGACTCCCACGTCAACGATTGGAGAGAGTTAGATGTTGAAGATGATGCGACCTTCATAGAATGACCAATCAAGATCAAGGATCGTAAGGAGAAAGTACTTTGTGGATGAACCATCCCCTTGTTTCATGAGTTGTAGAGGCATGGTGTCCTGGAAGAGAGCACTTGGGAGCAGGAGTCCCAGTTATGCGTTCAGTACCCAGATCTGTTTTGACTTCCTTACAGTTTTTGTTCTGATCTTTGATATATTGTACATTGTGATTTAATATATGAAATGATTGTTTTTCGTAGCTATTAGATGATCTGTTCCCTATCCTCTATGTGTGTGTATACAAATGTTTGTTGATGGGAAAACATGACTGCTAATCAGGAAACATTAATGTAGATGCGACTAATCCCATGTGTGCGAGTAAGTGCCACCCAAAGCGGATAATATCCTAACATGTAGGAGGGTACTCCCTAACTCATGTGTTGGACAGTGTGATCCTTGTGCTTGTTGTGAATGTTTGTGGATCTTGGGGGTGTATTCCTGGATGTAGGGAGAGGGTTTTGTCCCATCTTTTGAACAACTCCGGGGTTTTCCACTGAGATGTGTCTTTAGGGGGGTGGTTGTTTGGACACCACTTTTCCCCTTTCTGGTTTGTTCTTATATTTTCAGGGGTGAGAAAAGTTTGGGAAGTATCGGATGTAATGGCCCCGGTTTTTGGGGTCCATTACTTGGTAAAACATTGATGTTGAGGTGTTATGGTTGGTCTGGAAGGCCAGCCCAGCTTCTCGGTGACTCTTAGTGGTAACCTTGGCCTACATGTAGCCTCGACCTACCAGTAGACCTAGAATATTGGTGGCCTTTGGGTCCCGGTGGACCTCGGCCACTGGTGGCTCTCGGCCACCGGTTTCTCTCAGTTTCTGGTCGCTCTCGGCAAATGGTGGCTCTCAGCTACCGGTAGCTCTCGACTACCGTTCACTATAGGCTACTGGTAGATCTTGGCTACCGATCACTCTCGGCTACCGGTCACTCTCGGCTAATGGTAGCTCTAGGCTACCGGTAGCTCCCGGCTACCGGTAGCTCTCGCATACCCCCACCGGTTTTCTAGTAGCGGCTCCTTTTTGTGAAAATTGGTTTTTAAACCATGATCGGACCCCTTTAAGCCTGTTTTAATGCCCACTAATTCCCTTTTAAATTAAATGATTTGTGAGGTACCCCCTAAATGAAAAAACATGAGGTTTGAATCGCTTTAAACCACCCCAAAATGCGGGGACCTTTAAGTAGTGTGGGGTGTCTCAACCGTGTGGTCATCCCACGACCCCGCTTCTTACGCAGTTTTGAGTTTTCCATTCCGTATCCTAACCATCCTAGGAATGTTGTATCTCAGCCTTTATAACCAAAGGCTTCTCCCTAGGTTTTTTTCTCGATCATCCTGCTCATAGTGCCCCCCCCCCCCGACGAGTTGTACCCCTGTTGCATAGTTTTCCTTGGTCGCGTTCTGTGGAGTTCTTTCCACACCTGTTTTCCGGTTTCCACATGAGGACTTAATGTTGATCTTTGATCCATTAGGTAAGGATTTTCGCTTCCGTCTCTCCTTTCTGTGTATCATGCTGGGTAGAAATACTTTTGTCTCTGTGGAAATTGATGAAACTAAACTTAATGAAGATAATAAACTGACCATTAAAGAATGAAGGGGGGTGTGATCGATGATCTGTCATGCTCTTTTATTGTTGACATATGTTGTGAATTATACGATCTTATGCTCACTGAAAATCTTGGTCGTTGGTGGTCTTTCTCTATGCACTAATGAACCTCAGTGTTTTTGGATATTTATATAATCATAACATGTAATTGGTTAATTACATATACATAGCTAAATAAATTGAAATCACTAGGATGAACCCTTTTCTGTGATTACCCCAGTTAAAGCATAGTGGAATTGAAACCGTGGAGTGTGTTAAATCTTTTAAATCTGATAATACCTACATGGGCCTGCCTTGTATTGGTGGTAGTGGTTTGGTTGTTTTTCCTTCATGGGCCATTTGCGGGTGACCTTATATTTTTATTGGGTGGGGGATTATATTGCTAGGGTGATATGGGTGGGGATGGGATCCGCGGTTGTTATACTTTCACTAGTTCTGAATTTGAGGCTGTGTGAATTACTCTACTTATATCACAAATTGAGGTGAGATCCTTCGTTGTTGAGAAACCGTTGGCTCCTAGATTTTGGTAATGTGAGGTTGTATCTTGGGGTTTTATTTGGTTCCAGTACTTCGAGGTATCTCCCTTATCCTTTTGTTGTTGTGACTTTTAAAGAGAACAGGGTGTGAATTCTTAAATTGTTGTTGGGCGTAACTTTTTCCATGGTTTGTGCTTATGTTGTTAGTTTCCCAGTAGTGCAGATGTTTATTTTAATGACATTACTTGAACATGGAAGCAAGAATAACTTTAATGGGAATTAGTTCTGGGGGGTGAGTTGTGACTCAGCTATGAGCAGCGTGCTTCATATGAATAGGGAAGAGTGTGCATGTTCTTGGATTGTCTTTTGAAACCCCAGGTTGGGTTGAGTGTTTGTTACATATACATATATTTTTTAGTTCTTATGTTTCTTATTTGAGCCCCACCCAAGTTTATCACATAGTGCCTAACACCCCCATTTTATGGGGGAGGGTGTCTTTCCCAACACTTCTATTAGTGGATGGTTATTAGCTCCGTTTTGATCCCTTTCCCAGATTTCCCAAGTATCTTCGGGCTGTCTGTGCTGGAATGAGGTCCATTATTATCCCATTAATATTCGGGCAGGGCGGTTGCGGTGGTTGGCCTAGGTGTTTACAGGCAGGTTTTTTCCCAAGTATCTTCGAGATGAGGCCCATGAGTCTTCGGACGTGACAGTAGATGTTCTAACCCAGGTGTTTGTGGGTATGGTTATATGTGGTGGTTGTAGCCCAGGTGTCTGCGGGTAGGATTGTGGTTATGGCCCAGGTGTGTACGGGCGGGGTCATCCAGGGGAACTGTAATGAGGTTGTGGCCCAAGTGTGTGCGGGCGGGGTTTGGTAGTAGAACTACTGTAAGAATGGCGGGATTGGTTCGATGTGTTGTATGTCATTAATAACCCATGGGAAAGTGGCGCGGGGTACCCAAAATCGATGTTCTATTTTTATACATTACTTGACTTGCGTTATTTGGGGAGTGAGCCTTGGTGAGGCATGGGTGGATAGTTTACCTTGTTAGGTGTTTGGTTATATCTTTTTCCACAGGGCTTTAGAATGTATCCCCACTTGTGCACGGGAGTATTTGGTTTTCCCAACTCAGTGTACTTGTATGCTCACCCTAAATATATAAATATGCTTTCATGTTTCCAGGAGGACTTAGGGGATCATGTAGAGCCGTACTAGCTTGGATCTTTTGGGAAGCTACTATTGTTGTTTCCCTTTTTATTGGTATCTTTTCACCTTTGAGGTTTTGTAACTTGTATCTTTTACCTTTGAACATGCATATGGGAATGGTTTACTTTTAGTAGTAGTTTCAATTTCAATTTGGGTGTTCTGAATTTCACTATCTTATCTCCTGATCATATTAAAAGAAAAAGGGGTAATGCCTTCCATTTAGTGTGTCATTCCATACCCTTGGTGATGGACGCCACCTCTGGACTTATTGATGGCGGGTTTCGGGGGTCATTATCTCTCCTTAAACTTAATGAAGGAAGGGCCTGGAAATCTGCTGACCCTTCCCGCCTTTTGATGAGTGCGGGTCGTGAAAAATAGGTAATGAAAAAACTATCCCAAAACAATTATTTATCAAGAGGGACACTAGTCCCAAGAAACCACTACCAAAACAATCACATATTGGAACTATAACAACTAGATACACCATCACCATGATGCATCATACCCTTACATGAGTCATGAATATCAATTTTCACATACACCTAGAGGTGTTCGTAGGTTATGAGACAAATGACAATAGGTTGAAAACCATATTAAAAGGTACTATGATACAAAATTAAAAGACATAATAACATTCACATTTCTTTTAAAACAATTTAATAATTTCTATGTGAACATTCATTCTATGGAAACTATTTTAAAAGAATACACTTTTAAAGAAAAAGATTTTTAAAATAATTGGTCTTGAATTAAAATTATACAGATGGTATACTATATTCCATTGGTTAGACCATATCACATAAGAATCATATCATATGAGAGAATAATTAGAAAATATCAATAGGTTTTTTGCACTACTGGGACCCTAGAAAATTCATACCTCAGAGATAAATCCTCCCTTAAATTACCACCATATCCCATGCACATGATCTATTTCAGGGATTCATATCCTAGGGTCCAACAGCCTCCAAAAAAAGGATCCCATGAAGAATCCATTGTATGGAAACATTTACCAATGTCAAGTGGTTTCTGATCATATCATATGTTTTATTATTATTGCAATCATAAATAATACTTGATTTATCAAGGCCAAGGACACATCGAAATCAACTAGCATATTAAATCTAGTTCACCCACCTAGATACATTGGATTCACTTTTTTTCTCATTTTAAATTTCACATGTCACCAAAATCAACACATTCACATATATATGCCATGAAAAATAAGAATATAATGAAATCACTGCATTCCATAATAAAACAATTTGGAATTAAAAATAGAGAACACAAGTGAAGGACAAATAATTATCATAGGAATAACCCATTTAAACCCAAATTCACAAAATAAAACATTTTCTTAAAAGGATTCACAATTTCAAGGGAACATTTAAGGTTTAAATCAATGAATTCAATTTATATAAAAAAATTTCACATAGAAAATAATATTTTAACATATTTTCACTATTAAATACCTATGATAAAACATTTTACACCTTTACACATGGAATAAAATATATTCATGAAATGGAACAATGAATCACACATGAAATACAACCAATTTGTTTTTTGAAATCCCATTTTGATCATATAATCATCCTAAAAATACCTAAAAAATAATTTTCACCCCATAAAAAATTCTTAGATCACTTTAAACAATTAAAGAGAGGAATCTAAACTCATCCCATAATTTAAAATCATGGAAGAACCTACCTCTCACATGAAAGATTCCAAGAATTTGTGTGGAACAAAAAAATGCACCACCACAAGACCCTATAAATGAAATAAATAACGCTCAAAATCAATATCTCACTGAATGAATCCTGGCCATCCCCACTAATGGTTAAATAATATTCTAGTCAATATGACTTAATGGAGGGAGATAAAATATAATATATTAATGTAACCATGTGAAAAACAACATACTTAAATATTATTAGAGAAACTACACCAAATACATCCAAAAAATAATGATCTGGGGATCAACAATAAGTAGAGGATGTGACTGTGATAGAGAATACAGAACGTGTGGTGGGGGGGGGGGGAGTTGATGAATTATTGTTAAATATATAAAGGGTAAAAGTTTAATGTCCATGTATTTAATGATTTGTAAAATATTCTCTATTTATTATCATCATTTTACAAACTAGGTGGAAATCAAGGGCCTCCCCACTGTGCAAGAGGAACTGACAGCATAGTTTTCCCTCACAGCCTGACTAATCATGCACTTGTTGTGTTGTAAGTATTATCCATAACAATATAATCTATGTGGTTAACTAGGAAGGTGAGTAGGGGTTTTCATAAACGTGAGATGATTGTGTCCCACATGATTACATGCCCAAATTTTCAAATATTATCCAAAACTAATAGGAAACCATATGTTAATTTTTTTTACAAAATACAAATAATATGAAATACATAAAAATTCAATCCTAGATATGAAATATATTATCGAATTCAATTGAAAATAATTGATATGTTTTGAGATCCTTTTAATTGATCAATAAATCATGAATAGTGGTATATAATACTTGTTCTTCCTTGTAATTTCTTATTTTCATGATATTTATTATAAATATGTAGTAGTTTCTATCTCCAAATAAAAAATAGGATTAATGTTCTCCATGATATATAATTGGGGGTTTTAAATCCATTATCAAGAACCTCATATTATTGTTTCTATACTTATTCAAATTCAATATGATCCATTATACATTGAATCATTGATATATGGCTTGATCAGTGGCTTTTTTCTATTTAAAACTCAAACTTATAATCTATGGAAAACATCTAGTTATTTTTTAAAAACATATATATACACCCTTATTGAAAAAAAAATCTGAATTTTTGATTTACTATCCACCCATTTGATCAATGAGTCACTCGTCATTGGGAAATATAACCCATGTTATGGAATACTCATTATAATGATGTTCTAAATATTCAATAAATTTATATTTTATAATGAAATGATTTATGATATAAAATGATATTTCCCCATAAAAACTAAGGTGAGATATGTTTTGATAAATGTTATATATCAGAAATATCTTATAGAAGTTCAAAAATGGAATAAGTATTAATGTAATATGTTTTATTCAATAAACTATGATTAGAGAATAATCCTTTAACTTTGACATAATCATTACACTAGCAGGTGTTTTAACCGATAATTAATTTTCCTACACACAATTATTTTTAATGATATTATTAGAGAACATTATTGGTATGAAATAACGAGAACTAGAAAAAGGTAATATTTAGTGATATATAGTGAATAATAAGTGCACCAATATCCACATTTGTATTGGTTCAACCATTAATGATTGAAAAAGAACATCTTTATTCCAACATCTTGTTGTGTTGTTGAGATTTAATTTCCTCTTTATCCCTTGTATTTGGTAAATGATTTTTATAATGTACAAATTCAATGGAGTTTATGAATTGATATTTTGGTGGAGCATCAGTTTGGTTTATCATTTGTAAATATGTTTTAATTTTAATCGTAAAATATTTCCAATAGTAACCTGATTTATAGTATAGTACATCATATTTAATATTATTCTAAACCCATTTAGTTAAATTTATTAGAGTCTCCCTTATCTTAAACAAGGAGTGAATTGGAATTTTTTCAAATATGATATATCATCAATGATTCCATGATACTATATTTTCTATATATTTCCCAAACATAATGAGATTCGATAGATAAAATTTCAATCTTATGTTCACATGAATATTTTTATTCATATCTATAAAATTATCTTATGAGTTATTCCATTGGAAGGATTCGATTTTAGCTTCTAAATATATGATGAACATTAATTTAATATTTAATAACATAACTAAATGTTAAATATATAATCCTAAAAAAGCATCTCCATAGGTTCCTTTTCAATCATAGTTAATTTTTTTGGCTCAAAAAATCACTCTTCCAATTTCGTAAAAAGAGTTTTAGGAAAATATTGTAGAAATAAAATTTTTTGGAACTCCTTCTATTCTTCATTATTAATAACTTCATTTCACTTTTATTTTTAATGATTCTACACCATTTTTTAGCCATGATATATATTTGATAAATGATTAATGATCCATAATATACTCTCATCACTGTAGGGAACAAATCTCATTAATATTCTATTTGTCCAATGCTAAGAAATATTTTTTTTGGAATACAAAATAATGGGGGAGCACATTATAGCATCAAAGAACAAAATATAATTTTTCATTTCCATGGTTCATTCATGATCTAAAATCAATTCACATTAATTTTGATAGAATGGGAATATTGAGTTAGCACCACTAAATTTTTTTGAAATACCAATTGGTTTGGTTTCCATGTGGTTAATCATCACATTACCCATCACAACAAGAGTTAAATCAGTTCAATATGGATCTAACCATTACATGAATAAAAAATTCATAGTAATAAAATTCACAATCAAATATTAATAAAACAAAAATATGTAATGAAGAATATAAAATCTATATTTAATTTATACGATTAATTAAGAATCAATAGGTTTCAATATAGAATATTATTCATCATTTCCTAAATACAAACCATAAAAAATATTTTATAATGGCTTTTAATGGTTCATTAAAATTATTTTAATTGAAAACAATATAATCTAATGGAGTGTCAAAAAATTTCACCAGTTATTCATAATTCTATTGAGTTATGGGAAAATTGAGTTAATTTCATATCATTACCAAGAGGTGAATATTTTTGAGATCCTATATCCACATAATAGCATAAAAACATGGATATTATTTCATGGTAGCCACACAACAATTACAATACTAATTTGTTCGATGTATTATTATATATAAATATTATCCTATTGTTTTCCATAATTTTCACTATTCTTAATCACATAAAATAAAAAATACTTCATTTAAATCAACATAGAAATAAAATTCCAAACAAGTATATATATTAATGTAAATAAATATTTTAACAATTACATCCGAAAAATAATTTCAAATCCCAGAAATAAAAATTTACTGTTTTATTAATTATTATCTATATACATAATTCTTTATCAGTTAGAGATTCCACATATCCCATAAATTATCTATATATTTATAATTCATGTAAAAATAATTCTTTATATTCTCCGAGGAAAAATATGACACATAATAATTGGTGAACTAAAATGCTCTATATAGGAATATTATATCATGTGTCATAAAAGAGTTTGATAATAAACTCATGGGAGCCATGACTATGGTTGAAATATATGACTAAAAAACATATAATCAAAGGAATAATTATTAACGAAATATAAAATATAATAAAACCATAAAAGATAAAAAAATACCTTCTTGTAAGATAATAGTGACATGAGACGAAAATAAAAAACAATAGATTATAACATTTACATGCGGGATCACATAGAACTAATGTTGAAACAGATGATCATAATCCAAATTATACTTCATGATTAATTATAATGAAAAATATAATATACTAAATTTGGTTTTATAAATGTTTCATACATCCAAATGAATCACGCATCACAACATATTTCCTAATGTGATTTTATTAGAATAATTCATTTACCATAACATTATCATAAGATATATAAAATTACCTAATGTATTGGAAGTAAATATATATCCCATGTATCCCATATTGATGGACTATATACGTGTGTGTGTGTGTGTGTGTTTGTAAACCCTGATAAAAAAAATTCACAATATAATCAAATCTTGATAAATCATGGTAAAGAAAACAGTTTCACAAAAAACAACACAATCCATGATCATATTCAATATATTGAATAATAAAGGATGATTCTATTTGATAATATACCGTGTTGGGAACAAAAATAATAATTGATGTTTATGTATAATAAAATGGAAATTATTAGAACATTAGAATTTTTATTTGAAGAATAAAAATAATTATACTTCCCTTTTATTAATATATATTATACAAAACTAAACAAAATATAGAATAATGGAATTCTAAATCATTTTAAAAAAATACGAAATTTAAGTGAATCATCATATAGAAGAATGAAATTAATGATAGGGAAATAAATTCAGGGGATAAAAATAGGGTGAAATTTATGTATCTATATTTTCAATGAAATTAATAATAATAGAAAATGGAGTCCCAAATTTATTTTGAAAAAAAATTACATGGAGATTAAATTAAGTGTTTTTTTTAAAACAATTTAAGATGAATTTCAATAATATATCCAAAAATATATACAATTATAATAAATTTAAATGGTGTAATGTATTAAATAATATACCAAAGTCAAAATAACATCCATTTTGACCACTATAAAATATAATGAATGAAAATAGCACATATAAAAGATTAATGCATGTTCATTGGGAAAATATATAAAAGTAAATAATAAATTCATATTGTATAACAAGTTTTTTGATTTCATTATCATAAATGAAATAATTTATGGAATTAAATAATATGGATATTTGATAAGATGATACATTAGAGTATATGGAAATTATTATGTAAAGTATCACATTTTTATAATGAAGAATATCAATCAATAGATAATAATACAACCTGAATGTAATATTACCTCAAATAAAAAGATGAAATAACATAAATAATATATATATTAATTAGTTAAAGAAAGAATGAAGGCCCAAATCATGTAATAAAATAAATTTCACAAATAATAGGAAATTATATTGATATAACCCATACCTTGGATTCCAACATAGTGATACACAATCTAAAACTCAATAAAAAATTTTAGACTAATTAATAATGATTTTAATAATCAAATTGTTATTTATTATCTTTTACATTTATTTTTTTATACCATAATTAAATAAATATTACATATTTTTAGTTAATATTTAAAAAAAATTATTATCTTTTATTGTTTATTATATGATTTTTTTATTATTATTTCAAATCATCCTGAAATTTTTTCAAAAACTAGAAATCTACCTGAACTACTACATACCCAAAAGGATTTCTAGATCCCCATGACCTGGTTAGTAGCATACATGAATCAAAAACCAAAGGAAAATAAATTTTCCAATATGATTTTAATGATATTGTATATATATATACATGAAAAAAAAGATACTGAAGTAGGAAAACTAGAGGAAACATATTCTATAACTGAATGAAATGATTATCAGTGTTACAAATCAATGAATTTATAAAAAAGAAAAATTATATGTCCAGAAATAATAAAAGAATAAAATTGAAACTAATTACTACATGTAAAAAGGTGGATAATTTACCATAAACTCACCACTATATAACCATTCCCAACCGATAGAAGCTTCACCATCTCACAACGATGCCTTTCAATTTCATAAATCATAATTTCATATATTGGTCTACAGAAAATCGAATATGTGTGTTGGTTTGAGTTAAACATTCTTTTTAGGACACCACATATGTGTTCCATGTCTTGTATCTATACAAATAATCTAAATTTTATCATTTTATGGAAATCATGGAATGTTAAATGATAAGGAATATCATTTCAAAATCATGATAAAAATATTACATTTTCACAATGGTATTAAAACAAACCAGGAAAAACATTTCCAAAGCACACTTTCCAAAAACATTTAACATAGTAAAAGTCAGTATATTAGTACATGAATAGTAAAATCCAATGAAAAATGTAAATCCAATAAAGGAACACTAAATGTTATGATAAAAGATATATCATATCGTATCAATGACTTATATACACCCATGTATATAGAATAGAGGCATTTATAGAGTCAAAACAGAACTTGAGTGAACACCCTTACCATGTCAATATATTGTCCCCCGACCAATATACCTAGTTATAAGAGTGACACCACCAGACTAACCACCCCATGAATAACATTGATGATGAACAAATACTACACCATCATTCTATGTAGCCATATAATACTAGGCCTTTTATATCAGAAATAAATTTAAAAAATAATTTTCACAACGAAGTTCAATCAACCGTTTCCATTAACCAATATGTATTTCAAGAACAAATTCATAATTATTTTACCTGTCCCATATTTCATCACAAAAAATAATATAACTACATTTTATCACAAATAAACTTTTACACATATGAAAATCATGCAAATTTTTTTATAATTTTATTTATCACAAGAGGAGAAATCATAGTACATATATGATGTCTATAGATGAAAACAGATATGTCGGCATGGCTAGAACACACCCACAATGATATCCACCAAAATATTATGTATCATGAAGACAACAATAGAGACAATATATATATAATGACAAGTGCATTTCATACATAGATATTACATCATTTTCATGAACATTCATTAGATGATAAAAAACACACTTATGGATTATGAAGTTATTGTTCCATTAGAAACATATAAACATAATCAAATAATTTTTATACGAACTCAATAATCCTCCTCAATGATATTTTTAACTATCACCCTTCATAGAAAATCCATGAATATTAAATTTCTTATTAAACTAGGAAAAAAATAGAATAAAGGGTGATCTCATATTCTTAGTATGGGTAAAAAAGAAAGATGCATAAACACAACGTGATTATAAGACTATTACAACATGATAATAAAATATAAAAACAATTCACTATATATTAATGGAAAAATGAAGATTCAAGGAATAAATATTGTTTTATAATGAAAAATGAATAATATTTTAATCGAAGTACATGAGAAATGAGATCACAACATTGGCATAAAAAAGTATTTTTTTAAAAACACATAATATTTGAAAATAGTTTCCATATTAGTCTAGTAACTCTAAAAATTCTACCATTCTGGAATCGTTTCAATCCTAAAAAAATCATAGTAGCCATGGTTCACTCCCAAGACCAAAATTAAAATTGATATGCCTTACCAAACATGACTTAATCCATAATATAGTCATATATATATATATATAATGTTATAAAAACCATTAACCAATGAATTATTGGGAGATATAGGTACCACCAGTCACATAGTGAAAATTATTCGTAAGTGTACCACATGATACTAATGAATTCATCATATCAAACCCCTTTAAATATGGGTATCATTAAAATTCACTATAAGATAAACTGTGTATGTAAAATATATTCCATAATAATTTAAACATTTAATTAATGAATAGCCCTGGAAAAAGAAGCACTTTTCATGAACATTTTATTATAGATTAAATCAGATAAGAGATATAGGTTATATAAAGAACTTTCAATCATAAAATTAAGTCATCAAAATAAAAAATAATGATGGTATTATCAGATAATATCCCCTGTAAATATTATCTGACAACAAATTATTTCATATTATATTTATAATGTTTTACAATGTAAAATAAACTATAACATTTATTGAGTAAAATATACTTTCACTGGAAATAACCTTTTCGAAATATTAAATCAAAAAAATTATTTTTTAAATTATTTTCATTGAATATAAACACTGTAAAATTTAATTTAATCTTCCAATAAATAATTTTTAAATACATTTGGAAATTCCTTTCAGGTTGTACATGTCATTATAAATATTCAGTTAATATTTTTGATAATAGAAAAACGGTTTGAGAAAATAGCATGAAGTTTAATTAAAAAATTTTATGTAAGGCATTGTTAATATATTATTTATTAAATAATTTTTATAATGATAAAAAAAATTGAAAAAAATTATTGAAAACATGGTTTCGGAGTAAAAATAGGTTTTTTTAAATTATGATGGAAAAAATTATCAATTTTCATTAAAAAAATAATTTAAACTCTTGAGTACATAAGTGGAAGAAAATGAATAAAAACATGTAGTATTATTACATATATATATTAGAATAATATAAATGAGTTTCCTAAGAGTTGTATAATAATAGTTTATCTTTTCTATCATAATCATAAACAATCCTAATAATTTATGAGATTGTAACATACAAATTTTACCACGATGTTGTCATTTTAATTGCATAATACATTAAATATTGAAAATAATTGAATAATTAAATATACTTAAAATAATTATATTCATTATATAAAATTTCATTGGTGTTTTTTATACACGTCATAAATTAATATTCTTGTATTACATTACTTTTGTCTCCACGAAGGAAAATTGAGATAAGAATCCCTTACTATAAGTCAGGAAATCAGTAATTCACGCTCAATACTCTTATAAAATATATTTAATATTAGTAAATCTATTATTAAACAATAAAAATATATTTAAATCCATATATTATTTTTAGGAACTTTTATGAACCATTTAATAAACATTCCACACTATAGTCATGCTTCGAGAAATAACCTATTTATTTTCACATATGTTTTTATTTGTTATTTTTATTCCTATTAAATTAATGTTTGTTATATCTTCTCAATAATGAGAATAATTATCTTACTATCATATATAGTTATTAAATATGATTTTATTTTAATGCATAAGAGTTAGACATAGAAAATGGAATTAAATAATCATGATGATGATAGGTCATATTTATTAATGAATGTTGATTCTAGGTTCATGAAGGATCGATAGAAAGTAGGTAAATAATATTGTTACATTATATAATTAATATTTTAATGTGTATTTTATTTTTTCAATTTAACCAATCATTATTATCTTGCATGTAAAGTGTGAACTAATCACATTGCTTTATGAGGAGGTAGTCTGTAGTACACATGAGTGGCGTTATTATATTCCCACAGAATATAATGTCTAATGTTTCTTGAGATATAAAAAATTAATACATAGAATAACATAATAAATATCATATATAATTATTTAATCCATCATAATAACCAATTGAGAGAGGTGGTAATGGGAAATAATAACATTGTATTCCTAGGAGACAGTCCCCCTTACACGTGAAAGATTATTTCATATCCCTTTTTATGGAAGATAAGACATTTTTAGTTTATTATATTAACAAACATATATATATATGTATATAATATACAGATATATTTATATATTATTGGATTTATATTAATTGATTGAGGAAGAGGAAGTAATATAATAAAATGCTCAATTATGGATGTTACCTCTTCCTTTGAAAACATCATTTAGTTTTAAAAAGAGTGATTAATAGTTATGATTTATAAATAAAACAAGGATTATAGGATGAGATGTGGTAATTAAGTACATGATATGGGTATGTATTTGTATAATAAAAAGGGTTTGGATGTGAGAATTTGATAAGAGAGTGTGTGTCATTTTAATATTTATGGTAGTGGAACACTTGTAGATTAGTCAGAAAAATAACATATACCCACGTTTTTCTAAAGAAAAATTATATAAAAACATATATTATAAATATAATCTTAGGAATGTTATAAATATTTCCAAAAAATTATTTTGGGTATGTTTGGTGTAGTTTTTAAACATTATCTTTTTAGTTTAACCCCTTGAATACCCCTTATTACATTGACCAGTGTTAATAAATTTTATAACATTTACCATTTATTATGTTGAAAACTATATCAAAATTTGTTAAATAATATAAATTATGTTGAATCTAAATAAAACATCCATTCATATAAGTGGATAATTTTAATTTAAAACTAAATATGAAAACATGACAACTATGTTGTTTTCCAAAAGTGAAAAAGTCAAAATTAAAAGAAGTTATATCATATTTAATATTTAAATTGATGAAATGATGTAAATATTATTAATTGATAAATAATATCTATAAAATAAATTTTAAACAACCATTAAAAACATGATCCTTAAAAAAAATTTAAATTAAAAGGATTTTTTAAATCAAATTAGTATTTTTCACTATTAATTAAAAAATATTTTTTTACATATGAATAAAATATAATAATTATGAAAAGATTGTTTGAATAATAATAATTATTTTATCAATTCAAAAAATTTTGTATTCCTAAAATAAAATTATTATTATTCACAAAAATAAATTTTATTTTCGAAACATATAATGACATTTTTGAAAATTAAGTACTTTTTTATCAATTTGTTTTTTCCTATAAAATAATTATAATTAATATATATAATGTTTAAATTCATACTAATTATTAAATTTTCATTATAACGAATTTTGTTTTAATTTTTAAACAATAATATGATTTTTTCCTATTTGTTGGTAAAATTCTGTAATGCGTGTAACATAAAAAATTGATGAAACATATATTTTTTTAAATAAGATTGATTCAAAAAAATTAGGAGGTTACATTCAAATTGACCCCACCACCAATTTAAATAAACCCCCCCCCCCCATATTTATCAATCTGATATAGAAAAATAGTTGTACTTATACCTCATCATTACATCAGTTTCGTACAAAATTTCTTCAAACTGGTTGGTTCAACAAAGAACATTAACCGTGTGAGTAATATTTTTCTGGACACATTATTGATACGATATTGATTTTATAACTTATATTCTTTATAGGAATGATCCTAATCCAACATTATAACCATGGAGTTCAATGCAATTGAAATATCATGAATGTCCCCACCTTGGAGAGATACATAGAAAACATATCAAGAATTATATAGGATGGGTGGATGATATAACCAATATGATACCTTCTCGCTGAAATAATGGATTTGAAATGGATATATATATTATATAATTTTTTCCCATTAATCCATATATCATTAAAATTTTAATTGATAATTTTGTTGAATAACCTAGTCACCTACTTCAAATTCTATATCACACTAGTGATAATCTAAATAATATTTATACCATCTTTAACCTACCATGTTGTGTTGCTAAATTGGTTATTCCTTCTCTTTTATTTCATTAACTATCCCCATCCACAATAGGTTACTTCCTCCATTGTCATTCCATCATATTAAATATCTACCATTTTTTTTATTAAAGGTCCTCATAAGTATACATATAAAGAATCGAATGAAATCTATTTTTGTATGAAAACTAAACTAGGAGAAGTTGTTGATTCCAAAAAATTTTGAAATAAATTTAACAAAATATCAAAATATCATCCAGTTTTATAGTTGTTATATCATACTGACCATATATATGTGGATTATATAGAATGTTTAAACATAACACCATAACCAAATCATTTTTATGAATTTTCCAAATCGTCAATTTAATCCTCATATCCTAAAATACAATAGAATGTGGTACTTCAAGAAACCTTACCACTTCCATAATGTATATCATGACAATATGATCCATTGAGGAATATGTTTTTTACCATGATGTAGTCTGATTACACATTAAGGAGAACAAATTCAACAAATATAGAATTATTCCATTTTGGTATTTTGTGGTTTCTATCACCAAAAAGCATGGTGATGTTTTCCAATTACCATTATGTTATTGGGGATGTATGTGAAATCCCATTATAATTTGGTCTTACATTCTACACTTGATGACATTAAATAAAACAGGATAAAAAACATTTTATATCTATCTTTATTCTGTACCACCATAAATACTCTTTCGTGTATATATATACATATTTTTACTTACGAGATGAATTTGGAATGAAGAAATACGATCTTCCTATAAAAACCCCTTAGAATCTGTTATAGATGAAACACATGTAGTGTTCACGGACCACCTCATTCAATCTTCACCAAGGTTATTGGTATGATCATTTCTTACATTATATTTCATCTTACATCTTCAACGTACTCTTCATTAATTTTTAATTAGATAAACGATTAAACAATAAGTAGAGAGATATATGACCTTCCCCTTCTGTCAAGATTTTTATATCCATAATTCCAATATCTAGAAATATTTAATCAATTGGGATGATCATATGTTCATTTCTAGCATGATCCTTTTGACTGAAGGATTCTCCCACCTTATTTTTTTCCTCATGTTGTAATATATTGATTACCAATAATCAATAATTGGATCTAACCATCTACTATGGTTTATATTAATCTTAAAATGTGTGAATATAAAAATTAATTTTTTCATAATTTTATACGTAAAAACATTTATACATAGATAATGTTCCTTCATAAAATTACCACAAAAATTACTAAACTAAATGAAAATTATTAGGTGGATAATTCTTTTCATTAACACTCAGTTATCATGAGCCATAATCATTAACCATTTTATTATTAATAAGAAAACATATAAATCATCAATTGGATGAATCAATATAGATTTCAAACCCTTATCTAATAATGGGTAATGGATGAACTGGTACTCTATGTAATCTTTTCCATAGTTCCATGAATGTTTCCTCACACACATCTATTGTGGGGAAAATGGAAAAGTTCCTACATAAAGTGGTTAGTGGATTATACAGTATTGAAAAAATCTCCACAAATAAATTATATATTTAGCTCGACCATGAGAACTATCAATGATAGGCCTTGTTTCTAGTCATCTCCAACACTCAATATCCTAATTATTTGATGGATCTACTAATATTAAATTTCATGATAATATATGAATGAAAAATTAATCCTTTTTCACCCAACATTCAATTTTTACTTTATTTCATATAGTGTCACCTTGTTTAGTATAATGACCTTGTATTTTTATAAAATGATATTATAACACCCTGACCCCAGTTACCCAGAGTCGGTGCATTATTGCGTAACATTGGCATGATCACAAAAGATCAAGTCTCCAAAGACTGATTAGTTTAGTATCCTTGGAAACACAAGATACATTCACAAGTCTTACATTACATCATGAAGTAAAACAAAACTACAAAAACATCTTGTCTTCATATCCCCTCATACTATCCATGTAGGTCATTCATAATATACTTCTTCACATGCTGGAAATATTAAAACATTGGAAGGGGTGAGCTCAGATGCTTAGTAAGGATAAAAATATAGCGGAAGATTTCATAAATAAACATTAACATTTGAGGCAATGGATAACTAAAACAAAAGAATTTAAACTTTAACTTCAGCATACTATGGCAAAAATAAAATTAAATAATTCCATTTACTTATTCACATAGATATTCTACTATTCGAATAATCACATGCAATGTCAATAACCGCTTTCATAATGATGGAATGCATAATTCCAGACTATCATAACCATGTAACCATGGCCTCGGGCTAAGACTACAAATAAGATTTTGTCAATGCCTCATGCCAAGACACTAGTTTTTCTCATGAGACCTACCGATGCATTGAGGAGCTATATCAGGCTCCACCCGTCACTTATTATGTCCAATACATTCCTCATATGAACAGGTTTAAACATATCATAAACCATAACATAATCGTATCACATAAAACATGCATAAAGGAAACATAAAATTTCCAAATTGTAATCAAAAGATATCAATAAAACACATTGATATAATAAAAACATTATCAAAACCATTTTCAATACCTAAATAAAAGAAAATTAAAACATGGTATTTATTTTTCATTTAAAAAATTTTATGGCTTCTAGAGGAAGCCGAAACCCAAATGATGGTCACAGCGGCAGAGATGTCGTTGTCGCTGCATACGTACGACAAGAAAAAAAATTCTTTTTTGTTGTTTAGTAAAACTCTTCATATAAAAAGATTCCTTTGGAATAAACATAAAATTCAAATGGTTTTATACACCTTATAAAAGAAATATGTGTATAAAACAAAATATTCTTCAATGAATGGAGATTGAGACGAAGTCTCTTACCTCGTGTCCGAATTGACTCGACTGTTCTTTAACCTCCTGAATAATAAACTAGAGTTAATTTATAATTGATTAAGATCCTTTTTCAAGTTTATTATTCCTTTTATATCACTTATTACCATGTTATGAACATTATGTAATTATTTATGTTAATAACGGTCGTTTTGTTGATCTTTGGTACTTCAGTCAAAAATAAACTTCTTATTATTACATGTTGTTTATGTGGTAAAATATCAATTATATCCAGAATTTTATTCATGATGTAGATATAATATATATCATATATATCCATTATATACATTCATTCATAATATTACATAACAATTAGAGGTTAGAAATGAAATGCACCGTTCATGGAGATGGTAAGTCGTACGTACGCATGAATGCTACATTCATTTCTATTTCGTATTTAATGGAATGAAATCATAATAATATAAGGGTGTATTATAATTACAGTATAATATCATATATAATATCATTTACACCATCCTTTATGTGTCTCATATATGGCATTAACGATTCAAATCACTCTGAGGGGGCGGTAGTCTGCACTTCCTAAAATGAAATTATGGCATTTACCCATAATGGAAATCATAAATGTATTCCATAAATGAGAAATACAGAAGAATAAGGAAAAAATAAACATAATATATATATCATATATGAAAATATTTTCATCATAATGGCTACCATGAGAGGTGTTAAAAGAATATTGAACAATCATCATTTCATGAGGCAGTAATTCACCACCCACAGAAACAGTAAGTTCCTTAACCATTAGATGAAGTTGTGTGTATATTTTAATAAAATACTTCTCATAAAAACACCCTAGTATATTTATGATACTGGTTTTGCTACAAAATAAAGGAATAAAAAGAGTTTAAGGGGTTGGAGAAGCAAGATAAAACATAAGAACATAAGAGAGGACCTTACCTTAAAATCAGGTAACTCTTTTTGATTTGAGCCAAAGGCTTCCTTGGGAAGAAATATGCCCAATGTGAGGCTTCTAGGAGTAAGAGATGGATGTTGAGAGAGTATTTGGGAAGAGGTTGGCCGAGCCAAATTGCTTTGATGGTGTGAATAAGGTTGTAGAGGCGGGGGACATTTATTAGAGGATAGTAGGGGAACTCTTGGAATGTCAAGAAATGATACTTTATTATGAAATGATTTTCAGATTTTAAAGGTCCCACAATTATATATTTAGAGGATAAGGTGATAAGGGTTAGAAATATACACATTCAATATGTTTTTGTCTAGTGTATGTCCTATATTTTACATTATCTTTTCATTTTATTTAAATCGTTAATTAACGAGGTAATCACTACATCATCATGGTGTCATAAACAATTTAATTTATTTAATGTTTAAAAATTATAAATCAAATATCATGATGTAATAAATCTTTTTATCTTTCTAATTAATATTTATAGTTGAAATGTTAACTTATATAACAACATGTAATAATTGTTTTAGTAAAACAACACATGTTTGTGAAAATTTTATTTTTACTTTAAATAAAAAGTTATTAATGTCATTTTCTTACCCAAGAGGCTCCATGGGGTCCCCAATTTAACCTGCGGATTTTCTAGGTCGTCCATGACTCATCCAATAATGGTATGAAAATATTAAAGGTAATTCCATATTATTATAACATTTTATTTACCATAAATCGCACTAATTACATTTAATCGCGATTAATAAAACTTAAAAGTTACTATTCACAAAAAAATTATTTTAATCCCATTAAACCACATTTTATATCCTAATGACAACCATTTATGTCGGATTTTCAAAAATCAAATCACAGAAGTGGTAAAGTTTCATTTAAACGAAAAATCATTTTTTTAACTACAACTTAGTGATTTCACTATTCATCTAAAATTGGCGTTTTTCAGAAAAATACCAAATAATAAATCTAAGCTATATTTGATATTCCAAATTCAAAAATGATGCCTATTTTACAAAATTCCAAAAATATATGTTTCATTAATTAATTTTATAATTTATTCCCGTTTTCAAAACAAATAGCATGTTTTTATGAAGCAATATCAATCAAACGATTGACAATTGTTTATGTCCAATTTCAAAGTAAAATTAATTATAATAACTGCCATTGGATAAAATGGTAAAAATATATTCTAATTATACTTTAAAACCTCTAAATGGTATAATTTATCACTATAAGTTATTTTTATTAAAAATGTTGTTTTTAAGTATTTTTCTACTTTTCAACAAAAAGTGGATGTTTTTAGAAAAAAACCAAAATTTCAACATAGGATAATTTTGATATGCTGAATACAAAAATGAAGTCCAATTTGAAATATAAAATTTATATAATTTCAATAAGTGGGTATTACTATTCATAATATCTACTTTGATTGGTCACGTTGTATTAGAATCTCGAACATGCGTACAATACAAGCTATTGCATTATTGAAAGAGAATAGTATCATGGAAGCTTGGGGTGTCACATTCTCCCATCCTTCAATAAATTGCATTCTCACAATTTTGAAATTGCTATTTGAAAATAAAAGGTTGAAAATAGAAAATTCCTTTGTGGAAAACCCTTATCGTAAATATGGTTAATAAAATTTAGTTTTAATAAGAGGGAAGGGGAATTGAGAAACTCACCACCAAATTTGGGTTTCAAATAGGAGAAAATTGGTGGCAATTATAGCCATGTAATTAGAGGAAAAATGTAAATATTTATAGGGAGTGATTGTGTTTATCAATCACAAACAAGTGTAAAATTGAGGGCCTCAAAGCCATCTATCTATGATGATTTAAAATATCATCAGTTAAACAAAAAAATAAGGTATTAGGATAACACATTTTTGTTTTAATATCCATTCCCTAAAGTTTAAGAATTAATTTCTTCATAGAATCAGATATATATATATATATACTTGACAAGTAGAATTTCATCCTTCATCTAATTTATACCAAAAACTCATCTTTCACTCAAAAATATTATATTTATCCTAATCGTATAAGGTTCCAAATATTAACCAATACCATAAAGAAAAATACTTTGTAATAACCAGGGACTTCATGTAGGCTAGTGGTAGGTAATAAAGGCCTGTGACACTATCGTTGTGGGTTCGATTCCTACGACATTGTCCGACGTGATGGGTTATCCCCCGACCAGCAGGTTGTCCTTTTCATAAAACTATAGTATTATAATATTCCAAAAATATTCTTCAGAATTGTTTTATCCTTAAACAATACTATCCAAAGTTAAAATAATCCATTCCAAACATTATAGTTATCCAAAATACCTCTGTCCAGATAATATATAAAAGGTCTCTAAATTCTAAAATCAATTATAACATCAGATTCCCCAAATAAAGTAATGTTTATCTTATTGTCATATACTAAAAATATGATTACCTTCATCATATTAAAACCATAATGAAAAAAAAATACTGTAGTGAAATCCTTATATATATCACATTATTCTTATAACCATAATATGGTTCTTGAGTCCAAAAAAACAAATACAATAATTATTCACCTTCAACTATAGTAACAACATAATATTGTCCTTGATCCCTTGGCCTTTTCTAAGGTATGTTTCCCTGATGCATAGGACATTCATTTACATAATGCCCCATTTCCCTACAATTATAGCATTCAACATTGAAAATATCTTTCTTTCCCTTGCAATCACGAGCCTCATGAACTTTTTCTCCACATTTATAACAAAGTACCATTCTTTTCAGGGAAGTACTGGGGTGATTCTTCCCACAAGTATCATATAATGGAAAATCCTTATTTCCCATTTTCCATTTATCTGTCTCTTACTCTATCGTTCACTTCTTCTCTTGCTTTACTTTGTTGTCATAAGCATAGAGAATTCAATTTCTGTCTTGATAGAACACTAGACTATATCTTCATATGTTGAGAATGATTTTGACTCTAATGCTTGACAGAGAAATGGTTTTAACCCATCAAATAAACGATCAATCTTGCTTCTTGGGTTACGTATATAATTTGCAGCATAACTCGCTAACCTTGTAAAGTTAGCCTCATACTTTGCGACAATATCATCCTCCTTCTGCCTTAGACTAAGAAATTAACTCTCCTTATCTGCTCGATGGTCATGTGGAAAGTAGTTTTCTAAGAACATTTCCTTAAACTCTCTCCATTACATACTTCATACTTCTTCATCTTCCTTTGTGTTTTGAATCAGCGACCACCATTGATCGACATATCCCGTGAGGCGGTAAACTGCCATGACAACCTTCTCCCTTTCTCTACTCCCCAAGGCGTGGAATATTTTCTCTAAATAGTTTATCTATAGCTCAACTACTAATGGATTTGTACCCCCGTTAAATGTTGGCAGTTTTTGCCTCATGAAGCTGTCTAACATTGATCCTCCACGTTGCGGATCAGGGTACTCCATACGAGTAAGGTTATTATTCAAAACCTGAGTGAGTTGTCCCAGTATGGTGATAAGTTAATCAGCACCAGTTGTATCTCCAGCTCCACTATAATTATCTTGAGCAGGAAGGCAATCCCTACATGGAGTGCGTTCATTGATACAGTTTCCATTCCCCCCACTAGGCTCTATTTCTAAACAATGGCATATACTAGATTAGTTTATGAATTAAAATACATAATTCCATACTTGTAAAACACTTAACCTAAATTGAACTATAATCATAAAAATGTTTTCTTTGAGGAATTATATACTCATAAACCCTTCATAATGGTTTGTAAAAAAAATGAGAATTATCCTAATCATATCTCCCGGGAGTGTCGTAACCAAGAGTGCAGTAAGGCCCGTTGTCATGCACCGGTTCCTATACGAGTCTTGCTCAAAGCGGTGTTTTCAGGTTTTACCCCTAGGTTCATCTGTGCCAGAGCCACCTCTACCTGCTCGTATCCACACAGGTATGTATTGCTCAGAAAACTCACAAAATCTCTATAATACAAAAATTCTAGGAAGTTCTTATATACTAATCCTCTTAGTCTATCTTTGGAATATGGGCTATAATAAGAGTTTATGTAGATCTATATTCCATGGTTAGTACTAAACTGCCTCTGATACCAACTGTAACGCCCCAACCCAAGTTACCCAGAGTCGGTGCATTATTGCGTAACAATGGCATGATCACAAAATATCATGTCTCGAAAGACCGATTAGTTTTGTAGCCTTGGAAAAACAAGATACATTCATAAGTTTTACATTAAATCATAATGTAAAACAAAACTACAACAACATCTCGTCTTCATATCCCCTCATACTATCCCTGTAGGTCATTCATAATATACTTCTTCACATCCTGGAAAAATTAAAACATTGGAAGGGGTGAGATCAGATGCTCAGTAAGGATAACAATATACCGGAAGCTTTCATAAATAAACAATAACAATTAAGGCAATGTATAACTAAAAAAAGCCTTTTAAACTTGAACTTAAGCATAATATGGAAATAATAAAATGAAATAATTCCATTTACTTATTCACATGGATATTCTACTAGTCGAATAACCACATGAAATATCAATAACAACTTTCATAATGATGTAATTCATAATGCCAGACTATCATAACCACGTAGCCAAGGCCTCATGCCAAGAATACAAATATGATTTTGTCAAGGCCTCATGCCAAGACACTAGTCTGTCTCATGAGACCTACCGATGCATCGATGAGATATTTCGGGCTCCACCCGTCACTTATTATATCTAATGCGTTCCTCATATGAACAGGGTTAAACATATCATAAACCATAACATAATAATATCCCATAAAACATACATGAAGGAAGCATAACATTTCCACAATTCAATCACAAGATATCAACACAAAACATTGATATAATAAAATCATTATCAAAACCATTTTAAATACAAAAATAAATGAAAATTAAAACTTGGTATTTATTTTTCATTTAATAAAAGTTATGGCTTGTAGAGGAAGCCGAAACTCAAATAATGGTCACATCGGCGGAGAAGTCGTTGTCGTTGCATACGTACGACAAGAAAAACATTCCTTTTTGTCATTTAGTATAATGCACTGTATAAAAATATTTATTTTTAATAAGAATAAATTTCAAAGGGTTTTATACACCGTATAAAAGAAATTTGTGTATAAAACAAAATTTGCCTCAATGAATGGAGATTGAGATGAAGTCCCATACCTCATGTCTGACTTGACTCGACCATTATTTAACCTCCTGAATAATAAAGTAGAGTTAATTTATAATTTCCTAAGATCCTTTTTGATTTTTATTATTCCTTTTATATCACTTATTACCATTTTATGAACATTATGTAATTATTTATGTTAATAACGGTCGTTTTGTCGATCTTTGGTACTTGAGTCAGAAATAAACTTCTTATAATTGCATGTTGTTCATGTGGTAAAATATCAATTATATCCAAAATTATATTAATGATGTAGATATCATATATATCATATATATTCAGTATATAAATTCATTTATAATATTACATAACATTTTGAGGTTTGAAATGAAATGCACCATTCATGGATACGGTAAGCCGTACGTACGCATGAACGCTACTTTAATTTCTATTTCATATTTAATGTAATGAAGTCATAATGATATAACGTTGTATTATAATTCCAGTATAATATGATATATTATATCATTTACTCCATCCTTTATACGTCCCATATATGGCATTAATGATTCAAATAAATTTGAGGGGGCAGTAGTCCGCACTTCCTAAAATGAAATTATCGTGTTTACCCATAATGGAAATCATAAAGGAATGCCATAAGTGATAAATAAAGAATCATAAGGAAACAATAAACATAATATATATATCATATAAGAAAATAATTTCATCATAATGGCAACCATGAGAGGTGTTAAAGGAATACTGAACAATCATCATTTCGTGAGGCAGTAAATTGCCACCCACCGAAACAGTATGTTCTTTAACCATTAGACGAAGGTGTGTGTAAGTGTAAATCAAATCATTCTCATAAAAACATCCTAGTATACTAAAGATACTGGTGTTGTTACATAATAATGTAATAAAAAGAGTTTAAGGGGTTGGAGAAGCAAAATAAATCAAAAGAACATAAGAGAATACATTACCATAAAATTGGGTATCTCTTTTTGATTCGAGCCAAAGGCTTCCGTGGGAAGACTTCTTCCCAAAGTGAGGCTTCTAGGAGTAAGAGAGGGAAGTTGCGAGAGTATTTGGGCAGAGATTGGCTGAGCCAAATGGTTTTGATGGTATGAATATGGTGGTAGAGGTGGGGGCCTTTTATAAGAGGAGAGGTGGGGCACTCTTGGAATGTCAAGAAATGTTACTTTATTATGAAAAGCTTTTCAGATTTTAAAAGTACCAAAATTATATATTTCAAGGATAAGGTGATATGGTTTTGTAATCTACTCATCCAATAGGTTTTTGACAAGTTTAATTCCTTGATTTTACATTAGCTTTTCATTTTATTTAAATCGTTAATTAATTAGGTAACCACTGCATCATCATGGTGTCATAAAAAATTTAATTTATTTAATGTCTATAAATTATAAAAAAATAAAATTATGTAAGAAATATTTTTATCTTTCCAATGAATATTTATAGTCTATATTTTAACTTATTTAACCCCATGTAATAGTTTTAGTAAAACAACACATGTTTGTGACAATTTTATTTTTACTTTAAATAAAACGTTATTAATGTTATTTTCTTACCCATGTGGCTCAATGGGGTCCCAAAGTTGACTGATGGATTTTCTTGGTCGGACATGACTCATCCAATAAGGGTAGAACAAGTTTAATGAAAATTTCATATTATTAAAACATTATATTTACCTTAAATCACATTAATTACCTTTAATCGCGATTAATAAATATTAAAAGTTACTATTCACCCAAAAATTATTTTAATCCCATTGAACCACATTTTACTTACTAATGACAAACATGTATGTTAGATTTTTAAAAATCAAATCACAGAAGTGGTAAAGTTTCATTAAAACAAAAATTCAGTTTTTTAACTACCACATAGTGGTTTCACTATTCATAAAAAATTGTAGTTTTTCAGAAAAATACCAAAAATTAACTCTAAGAGATATTTGATATTACAAATTCAAAAATGATGTCTATTTTAAATAATTCCGAACATATAAGATTCATTAATTAATTTTATAATTAATTCCCGTTGTCAAAATAAATAGCGCGTTTTTAAGAAATAATATCATTAATATATTGACAATTGTTTATGTCCAATTTCAAAGTGAAATGAATTTTAATGACCACAAATAGATAAAATGGTAAAAATATATTCTAATTATACATTACAACCTCTAAAAGGTATAATTTATCTCTATAATTTATTTTGTTTAAAAAAGTTGTTTTTAACTATTTTTCCATTATTTATCGAAAATTGGATGTTTTTAGAAAATATGAATATTTCAACATAGGCTAATTTCGATATTCTGAATAAAAAAATGTAGTCCAATTTGAAATATAAAATTTATATAATTTCAAAGAGTGGGTATTACTATTCATAACGGCTACTTTGATTGGACGTGGTGTATTAGAATATCCAAGTTGCATATAATACAAGCTATTGCATTATTGAATGAGAAGTGTATCGTGGAAGCTTGGGGTGTCATAGATATAACATCATTTTTACTGAATACAAAAACACATGCCCAAATATTGCATTAGTTTAAATCATTTTTAAACATACAACAGAACCTTATATTCTAGTGAATGTTCTTCAATGATGTCCACAATGATATTTCCATTTAGTAACCTAGCTTAAAACATTTCATTATAACCCATAGAAAAGAAAACATAAGAAAGTGGATATATCATATGATCAGTAAATAAAAAAGGGATATATGTAAGAATATATATGTGAATAATGTTGAAAAGAACGTTATCCTAACATTATATGTTCATACCCTAATTATCAATGGTCATAAACATGAATCAAGGAATATATATCGGTAATTCATAACATATGAATCATAAGGTAATCAAGGAACATAATATATCAGACCATTACATTAAAATAAGTCATAAAATCATGTCATATACATAATATTGTATATGTTTTTATCAATTATAAATAGTATCATGATCAATCATTAAATTCTAGACATGAAATCAGGCCATTTCATCAATATATGAATACAAAAACCATGTCCACAAATAAAATTATTTAAATAAAAACCAGTTCAATGAAAATAATAATGTACATGAAAGCATGATCACAACTAACATATATACCTCATATGTTATCAATATTTAACCAAATAAGTTGAGGGAGATATCACCTCCACCTATCACATAATGAATAATATCAATATTTGTTCCATAAGAACATAATAAATTCATTATTTCAGGAATCACATAGTGAAATTGATTTTAGAAAAATCATTTTATCATAACATAACCCATGAAAAACGATAGTATTAACAAATATCATTACATCATAATAACAAATAAAACATATTATGGATAGTTATGATATTATTTAAAATTATACCAATTAATCATTATGAAACATAAATTATTGTTATCATATATTTCAATGTAATGCTTGAGGAAAATATAATTTATTCTTCAAAAACATTTTTTATTTTTAAAATGTAAGGAACTTTTAACATAAATTGTTTTATTTGATAATATATGTGTAATATTGTAAGGAAAATTCTAGTAAATAAGGCATCAAGAATGAATAAAAATAATTTAATTCAAATTAAGTTAAAAAAATACATTTGTACTTTTTTATAAATATTACCAACGTACCATGTTCGAAAAACTACAAAAGGATTCCTTTTGTACCATTTGGAAAATGATTAAAATGTGGGTAAATAAAATGACATTAAATATTTATATGAGAATATTAAAAATATATAGAACACTTTTATAAAACATGGAGAGGGAAGAGAAATATTTCACAATGGATATTTAAAACGAAATAATCTTAATTTTTGATGAGATTATGAAACAATCACTTATCACATTATAATAAGTATACTCATATGACCCTGAAATAATTCAAAATTATATTAATATGAACATAAAATAATATTCTATATAATAATAAAAAATTAAATTCAATTGAATTATATACACTAGAAATGAGAACCAAGTACTGTAAAAGGCATGTTTCTAATATAAACAAAGGTGAGACAAAAATCCCTTATCTCATATCTTTAATCATCTCTTACTCAGACAAAAATATTTTATAATAAATATAAATTTATTATAAATAAATTATTTATCTTTATTATCATATCAAATAACGTATGTGAGTTTATTATAACATTATATCACCCATTTATTAATAATTACATGTTAATTATCTTCATCCGGTAATATATTCTTTTTTCATGTGATTTTATTTACTTATAATTTTTTCCATGTCAAATATATAATGAAGTAATTATATATATAGTTATAATGAGTATATAAATATAATATATATATATATAGTATGTATTTAATTATAATAAACTCAAACAAATTGAATTAAAAATTTAGATACACTGTTTATTGAGACGGTCAGACGTACATACAAATGAATGTTTTTTTCATTTTATTATCATATTAAAAAATGTTGATGTAAATATAGTATATGTAATATAATTATAGTATAATTATAATGAAATATATATAATATAATTTTCATTAATCTATATTTATTACATTCAATGTAGTGTGTGGATGAATAACATCATTTTGATGAGAGGTAGTCAACATATCCACAAACAAATTTATCATGTTATCAAAAAATGTGAAGTATGATTCTATGAGATATATAACAATTAATTATGCATATATACATAATATAAATCATATAAATCATATAAAAACATAAATTAAGTCTTTATTCCCATTTTTGAAAGGTGGTATTTATTAAAATATAAAATATTTTATCAAGGGGAAGACTTCCGTACACAGAAATGATGATAAAAAAACACATTTGGTTGGAGTATGTGTGAGTGAAGGTAAAAAAATTAATATAAAAACATATTAGAATATTTAGTATACTACATATATTATATAAAAAGAATTAAGAAAATTAAGGGTTTTAATGTGTAATGAAAAAAACATTTATTGATGAACGTACCTTTTATTTGGGTATCTCCTTTTGATGTGTTTAAAAGAGATTATTTGTATGGAATTATGACTAAATTAAGGCTTATAGAATAAAATGGGGAATTTTTTAAGATATATTTAAAGATATTTACTGATACAAATTGGTTTTTAATTGTAAAAAATGGGTAGAAAGAGGTTCCTATTTATAAGAGAGGGAAGGGGCCCTTTGGTAATTTATGAAAAAATTATGTAATTACAAATTCAATAATAATTTAAATACAAAAAAATTAATTTAATTCCAATATAATATTATATATCATGATTATACCATTAAAAATTTATTTTTGATAGGTGTGGTTAAAATTATAAACCTTATCTTTTTTATTAACAATTAGATAACCCTTTTTAATTTTAAGTATGCAGATAACATTTTAAATATTAAAAGTTGGTGATTTTACATATAAGATGTTAATTTAACCATAAATATCCAATAAATGATTGTTTATAAAATATCAAATACCATTTTTCATTAATTTGTTTTATGAATTTATACTAATTTTATAAATATAGTATTTTCATAAAATATCATTACTATCAATTTTAACTGTACTAATAACATTGACTATAAGAAAAACAATCCATCACACTAATAATTTATTTAGAAAATCCAATAATATATCAATTTTTTCTATAAAATGATTGTACATACATAAATAATTCAAATTCTATTTATTTTAATATTTTTAATATCATTTAATTGATTATTTTATTAATTGACGAATTATTACATCATCATTGAGAAATTATTTATAAAAATAATTTCTTCATTAAAATTTACAAATAAAATATGATAAATTAATAAAGGATTTACATTTGATATGAATATATTTTTTTATCATATATTATATTTAACTATATATTAAATTAATATAATTATTAAAAGTAACAATATGAAAATTATTTACTCATTTTTTTTAAAAATATCTAAGACATTTCTATTCTAAAGTGATCACTAAATTATTAAGTTTGAAATATTATGTATTAAGGGTCAAATATACTTCATTCAATAACACGTGGTAATGTTTTAAAGTTGTTTTGAAATATTTTTAATATTATTTTTACCCATAATTACCGGATTTACCATTTCCATTGTTAATAAAAATTACTAAAATCACTATCGATATTTTCCCAAAATAAATGGGATGTAATTTATAAATATGTAAATTATTATTAAAAATATTTAATTCATTTTTAAAATTTAAATTTATATAATTTTAATATAAAATAAGTAAAAATTAATCCCACATATGAGATAATACAATGCGTCCTTAATGTGAAAACATCAAAAATATTGATATCTTTTTATGTCCAAAATCATTTTAAAACTTGATATAATGACAAAAATATGATTAAATGATAAAATGTTGGTATAATTATATAGTAAAACCAATCAAATGAATTATTTAAAAGAAGAAATTATTTTAATGAAAATTTTGTTTTGAATTAAAATTTTGTATTTTCACTTTTCAGCAGAACATGAAACTTATATGATTAATACCAAAAAATACCCCAATATAAATTTTTATATACCAATTTCTAGGATGATGTTTATATTTAAAAATATATTTTCTAAAATCATAAATAATATATTTTAAATAATATCACCATCAAAAGGTGACACAACAACTATCTTAGTGAAATACATATTTAAGAAAAACTATTTTTTTGTTATATCATGTATACAAAACACATAATATATATATGTAAAAAATTAAATTGAATATATTATTAATATTATTAATTAATAAAATCAGATATGTTTTATTTTTTATTTAGTTCATGTAGCACAATTTTTCTCATTTAAGTAGACAATAGGACAAACATTTCCTTATATTTTAAAAATGGGTTTACATCAAATTATAATTAATTGTTTAAGGAATTATATATAAATTTTTATATAATTCATAATAATTAATATAATAATCTTCATAAACTCTTATTTAACTTCTAGGTTATAATTTTCTTTTTTCAATAATTATAATAATAAAATGTGGTTTCTTCGAAACATAGTTTTGTGTGTAACAAAATATAGGTCGTTGTTGAATATAGTGAAATATTAACATGGAATAGTGTATAGTGGAAACAATAAAACAACTACAATTTAGTGATGTGGGTAATGAAAAATATATAAATTATTAAATTAAATAAGAAATAATATTTGAAAAAAATATCATGGTGTTATAATTTGGTTATTTTGAAAAATTCTAATGTTCCCTTAATGGTATAACATAATCCTTGAATATACAATAGCATTATCTATAAATATTACCAAAAAATGTTCTAGATAATATCTTATAAGTCAATTAATTAAATCAAGTAATATAATCATGGAATTAGTATGACTAAATGACATCACTATATATTCATAATTTTCATACCTTTTATGGAATGATGTCCCCTCAATATCATCATTTTAGAAACTTAATTGATGATATTAAAAATGAATATAAATCTTTTAAAAGTATAAAAACCCATTATGTTTATCAAATACTTTATCAATTTAGGGTACATGATACTGGTTTTTTGTCATTATTTTATTCATCTACTGATAGTAAATATGGAGTCATATATATCCATCAATATAATAAAAAAATGAATAGATGAAACCCATGGTGACATAGATGTTAACAAATGAGTCCCTTATGAATTTTCTCATTGACTTCCATTATCAATTCCTATATCTAAATTCGGTCTTTTTTATAGTAAATTTTTATAATAGTTTTCAAACCCGAGATGTTTTTTATTGAGAACTTAAAATCAAATTTTTGTGGGTGGATTGGATTGTTTTTCAGAAGGAAATAAACAAACTCCTATGCAATAGGAATATAATTTATTTCATGTTTCTGAAAATTTATCGTTTAAAAACTCTCCTATTCATTAAGAATAAATCCTATATAATGGATACAATATTCATAGGAAATTTAAATTTAATATTTGATTGATAAATGATAATTTGTTGGATTGGAATATCAAACTTTACTTCCCATATTCTGAAATAAATGTGATATTTATGTTTATAAATTACGTTCATTCCCCTGATAACATTAAATTCAACCATAGGTTGAATGAAAACATTTACAAGTTGCACATTCCCGCCAACTTTATCCAGCAAGTTATCATATACAATATACGGGATCAATGTATCATTATAGGGTTTCACCACAAAATGAACATCTAATAATTATGTAGGAATAATAAATCCCATAGAAAACACTTTATATATGAACTAATTTTGTAATTTCAGATTCAACTAACACATTAGTAGTTGTAGAGTTGATTTTAAGTGTACATTTCACACATAATTATAGAACCCCTCATCATAAATATTGATCGCATGATATTTCCATCTTAATAACTTCATAAGTGTTTAATGAAATTGAAAATCATCATTATCATTTATATTTAGAAATTAGTTATAATATTTCTCATACACCTTTTTTATGAATAACTAGAGTATGGGTGGTGCACTCTATGTAGATTTCTCTATATTGAAATTATTTTATAACTTATTTCCATTACATCAACATTCAATTATATGATTATCATCTCACATATGCATAAAAAATTTACTAGTACCCTTATTACTTTTACTATTGGTTTACTCACAAATATTTAGTATAATATAAAGAAGATATTATTCTCTCTATGTTTTTTATATTTTTCATTGACTTCAATTTTTATATTGTCCTAAAAATACGAGATTTAAATGTAACTCCAAAATTCATTTCAACTATGATAGATCATTGAACAATTTATTAATATCTATTGTTTTATCTTATTAACCACACACACAAGTGTATTGGAATTAATAAACTAATGAATTTATCAATCATTATTTAAGGTTAGATGATAATACCAAAAACATTGTTCATAATTATTGAATTTTTTTTGCATTAGACCATTGAGATTCATCATCATTTTTTATTAGAATAAAGAACACTTTATCTATAATTTTATGATAAATTTGAGGAATTTATTTAATGAAAATATGTTTTTGAAATTATTCTAACCCATCAATTCAAATTCATAATCCACACTTGTATTCTTATTCATAGTCCTCCATTAATCCACTTCACTATCCCAATGATAGAAAACCAAAATGACTTTTCCATATTCCAAAACCTATACTATGGAAAAAATAATTTTATGTGGTATGGATCCATTTCTGAAAAACAAGTGCACCTAAAAATTCACTAATGGATGGTAGATATTAAATTAATAATTATATTAAATAATTTTGTTCCCAGTTATTCCATTTTGGATGTTCGTGATGATCTATATAATTAGAATGTTATATGATCATAAAAATATAAATTTTCATTCCAACTCTGAAAACCATTTTCTTTCCATGAGGGAATTCATTGTAATGTTTTTCACACTCATCATTAACACATATTCTTCATATTCAATCTATTTAATTCAATTAAAAATCAATGTATAATAAACACCTATCACAGTGGGGAACCAAATAATAATGAAAAATCACTTATATAATGAATAAATCATGATAAAATATTTTTAATATTTTATTTATTAGGCTTATACATGGTCATTCATGGTCATAGTTAAATTAAATCTCTCAGGAAGGATCAAAATGATATTGTAAATTTCCAATGTATACACCCCAAGAGTGTTATACCAGGTGTATAAAAAGTCCAATTCTTAGACACCATGTGATGATCAAGTCCAACTATTGAATAATTTTTCCATTTTATTACCTCAAAGAACTTTTGTTCCAGATCCTCATCCAATTAATGTGTCAAAATAGGGATATAATTTTTTTGAAACCAATCTATATATCCTTTACCAAAATCTGGGACATTTACTTATAAATTTTCCCAACCTTATACTTTTAGTTAGACGTGTAATTATGGTTCACCCAAATGTTTTCCCATTCTAGATTAAAAAAGGATAAAAATATATATAATATTATAGTAATTATAATTATTAAATACATTCACCAAAAGATATTACATATTTCTAGATGTACATTATTTTTATTATACGAAAATAAATTGACCATCATAAATTTGTAGTAAATTTAAAATCATGGATACATATAAAACCTGTTAAAATATAAATTATATCATCTCCCCCATGGTAATTATAACCATATCCCTTCATATATATATATCATACATAATTAATTTCTTCAAAATCTATGGAATAGAATCATAATAAAGGGTGAGCTCAAATTTTTAATAAGGATAATCAAGGGAGATATATAATCATAGCAAAAAGAATAATGTTATGGTAAAATGAAAATGACTTTTAAAAACCATACCCCATATATAAATTTCAAAATATTAATTCATTGAATAAATATCTGTAGCTCTTAAGACATTAATAATAAAAAAAATCAACGAACATGATCCATGATAGCATAATATTTTCTTAAGGTGTAGAATATTGGTATTAAGATATATATGTAAAATTGATTACATTTTATTCTAGTCTCACCATTAAGGATATCAACGTGTTATGAGTTCACTCAGAAAGTCATCATAGTAGTCAAGGTTCATTCCTAATAATATCATAGTGGGAAATTACATTACTAAATTAGGTTCACTCCAAATTAGAGTACTATTTTTCTGATGTTATATAAATCATTATAGAATGAATTAGAGTTAAATATAGGTCCCAACAATCATAGAATAAAAATCATACATATGTCTACCACAATATCATAAAAGTATAATCATATTAGAACCCATGAAGTGAAAAAAGATTTCATAATAATTCAATATAAAATAACTATTGGACAATAAATTGGTTTCATTGTCATTTAATCATTTCATAGAATCATATTTTGAGGGAAAATAAGAGGGTTCAATAATTATTTTATAATTTAATAACCCATGTAAAACGAAATTATTTTATAAAAATCATGGAATAATAAAACTTAAGAATACAGATAAATAATAAATATGTAATAATAATATAATATCCCCATTAATATTTACAAATCATCAAATGGTGTCAACATTGATGTAAAATTATTTTTAGAGAAAAATCACATGTAATATTTCTAGAGGAAATATCCCTTATTTGAGAAAAAAAGTTTAAAATTCAAAATTTAAAAAAATATTGGAGAAATAAATTTCATTTCAAATAACCTTCAAAACATTTAGATGAATCATTAATGATAATAATTTTCATGATATGTTTATATTTTTTTCATGATATACATGTTAAAATAATTATTTATTATTAATTTTATGTAAACACATATGTACATTGTTTGGAAAGAAAAATAAAGATCCATTTTAAAAAAATTAGGAAAATTTTAAACATGGGTAAAAATTTATTTAATTTATCATTTTTAAAATATTAATGTAATTTTACACTGATCTTTTATAAATAATTTATAATAAAAAATAAAATTTTAATATAACAGATAATTAATGTTTCTTTCATGAAAAATTTATATTTATCAATTGAGTACATAAAGAGTGAAACTTGGATGGAAAAAATTATTTTATTTTTATAACCAGAAGAAAAGAAAATTGATTATTTTATTGGGATATATATTATAATACTTATTCATCAGAATCATATTCATAACATATCATGATAATCTATGAGATTATAGCATAAAATATTTACCAAATTAAAATATTTTTAATCAACAGTGACATTAAAGATTAAGAATGAATGAAAAATTAGATATCAATAAATGAAGAATATTCATGATATAAAATTTCAATGGTGATGTATATACACCTAATAAAATGTGATACATACATAATAGATAATATAGATCAACGAATTAGTGGTTGAGTCTAAAATCTGAAACCATAAGTCTCGAATTCAGTAATACAAGATTAATACTATTATATAATATATATATGTGTGTGTTAATTATAAATATAATATAGGAAAATACATCTATATCATAACATATAATATTTTATTTTGATATCCTATTGCATTTATGTTAATTATTCCATTTTATATAAATATTTTGAGAAATAATTGCTTTTTTTCATGTATGTTTTAGGTTGTCATTTTTTTCACTTAAATTTATCATTGCTCCATCATCTCTGAAATGATAAAAATGAAATCTATATATATTTCATCTATAATAAGTATATATTTATTTTGGTGGATTTCATATGATTTAGAGATTGAAAATGAAATTCCCTATTCAAAGAGACCACATGTTGTGTGTACGCATGTACAATGTTTAAATTTCTTAGATAGATTGAAAGAAAGAAATGTCAATAATATATTAAAATAAAATAATCATTTTTATGACATATTTATATCATATTATCAATATAATCCTAGATATTATATTCATTTTAAATTGTTAATTAATCTCATCGCTTCGTGAGGTGGTAGTCCAAAATACACGCGGGTGGTGTTATCATATTGCTACAAAATAGAATTAATGATGGTAAATGTATTATAAATTTTCCATAAGTATAATTAAATAATAAATAACATATATAAATTCTTAATATATTATTATAACCATCCATGTTAAGTGGTTATGGAAAATTAATAACTTCAATTTTCAAGCCATTAGTCCATCATACACATGAATGATTATTTCATATACTATTTAATGTAAGAGGATATTTTTTTTTATGAAATTACCTTAACATAAAAAATATTAGTTTATTTTAGATAATAATGTAATTTTTTTCATTTGTTTTAATTAATAATTTAAGGATTTAGAGGTATAAATATAAAAAAAGGCTTGGATTGGGGTGTTTCCTCTTATTGTGACAACTTCTTCTATTTGGAACAAAAGAATTCATAAGTTTGAATTATTATAAAAATAAGAATTATATAGTGGGGGTGGGAATAAAGGAAATTATTTTTTTAGGGAATGGATAAACACATTTTTTGATGTGTTAATAAGATATGAGAGGGTGACACCTTGTTACCATGTGGTGAGTGGCACTGTTGTAATTTTATGAAATAAATAGGGGTTAAGCATGTTTTTATCATGGAAAAGGCTCTAAAATGGGATAAGATCATTAAATTAACTGTAAAGATGTAAATCTATCAATAAAATGGGATTTGGACATATTTTAGGTCATTTTTGTCTATTATATTTTTATGTTAAACACTAGTAATCCCAATTTACTTTAACTATAGATTTTCTTTTATAATTTTCAGTAGTGATTATAAATAAAAATTATGTTTACCGTATTAGAAAATATAAACCATGAATATTTGAAATATTATATCCATTAATATAAATATGTTTTAAATAATTGGAAATGTATTATTTAAATTTGATCACCAATATGATATGAGAAAGTGGTTCTTCAAAGATTAAATAGTCAAAAGTTTTAAAAAAATTATTTCAATGATTTGTATAATAATTATTCCCATGACATTAATGATATTATTTCATAAATAATTCTACTAATTTTACATTTAAAAACAATTTTAAAAAATTAACTACATAAATTCATTAAATTGAAATGATTTTTTCAATTAAAACTGATATTTTCACTATTTATCAAAAGAATAGAATTTTGTAAAAATTAGAAAATTCCACTATAAGATTATTTTTTCATGATTTTTTAAAAACTGAAATATATTTAATAAAAATTTTCAACATGTTAGAAATCATTTTCACATATTTACAGAATAAAATATTAATTTCCAAACATATAAATAATTTACTAAAAATTAATTACGTTTTATCTATATGATTTATTTATACAAATCAATTATGCCTAATATTTAAAATGTGGTTATTACTATTGATTTAATCTTGTTTAATTTCTAGGTAATATGTTCCTATTTGAATAAAAATATTCATATTTTTTGGTTACTTATAAATTGTTAACACGTGAAATGAAAGATAAATTTTATTTTTTAAAATGAATATAATAATTTATAAAAACATTTATTATTTCACTAAAAATTATTTCCAACTATTATAATTGATTCATCAAAATAAATGGTTGAAATGTAATTTCATACTACACAAACCCAAATGAACTCACACGCTACACCAAAACCACCAGATAGTGGGTGATTGGGAGTAGATCACACTATATAACAAGAAATGATCAACTAAACATTACTATAGTGTTTAAGACTCTTATAACACAATGAAACGTCATTAATATGACCATTTATGATCATGAAATAGAATTATTAAAGACTATGGAGAAGAGATGAAACCACTATGGAGATCATCCATTGATCAATGCGATGTGGTAGAGTAGGAGAGAATAAATATAACATGAAAAATACCTAGAATTCATGGAAATATTAGGAAACTAAATTAGATTTTTTATAGTTTAGGAAATCAAAAAACACATCAGAAAAAAGGGTATTATAAAGAAAATGGAAATTAATAGCATAAACATTCTATATGTATTGTACACTAAATAACCATTAACACATCTCTAATTTATTCTAAATAATTTTATTATGGTATAAATGTTGTTAACAAAATCTAAAATTAATTTATGACATAATAGTGAACTTATAGAAATCATGATTATTATTATTATGCAAACAAATTTTTTTCCAATATATATTAATGAACATATTTATTCATCTTGACCATATGACACAAAATCATCTTGAAAATAGTATGCCTGGAAAGTCCTATAGTAGTTTTCAAAAAATATATTCTGCCTCCCTAATAATGAGAGACAAGACTTAATAAAATAATATTACATCAAAAGAATATATTTTATAATAACCCACCACCTTAAAACATTCCACCTTTAGGAATTTATGTGAATGATGGGTACTATGAAAAATGATGAGGCAACATCTCCCTCTTGATTACATGTGCCCACATTTATTTTTAGAATTGGGTATATTCTTCGATAAAAAATTAACAAAAGGATATAATTACCATTCATTATTATCATATAATAATCCATCATATCCAATTTTTATTTACAATTGAAAAATTTTCTTTCCCTCTCAATTTCGTCACAAATGAAAACATTAGAGGGGTAAAGATGGAATTTCCTTAGATGAGACTTAATGAATACATCATGTATGAATATCAACTAATTCAGATAATCTTACTGATAATACATAGGACCAAGCCACTTAATTAACTCAAATGGTCCAATGTATCTCAAATACAAATTTCCTGGTTCCACAATATGATAGTAACCAAATTGAGTTGCACATTTTGAAAAGTGTTGTCACTAATGGATGAATCTAATGTATTTTTTGACGACCGGTATATGACATATGTTGGCCTTGGATTATTACTGGATAACAACATATATCCCACAACATTGATGATGTCTTCTAAATAGGGTATAGTCCATCAAGGGATCCACCTCCAAACTCTTCCCAACAAATAATGGATATTCATGGGAGATGATTTAATGCCTTCAAGGATTCCATTATAATCAATGACTAGAGATGTAATTATAATCAAATGAAAACTATCCACAATGGTTATCCCATGATCTCCAAAATCCAAGTATTCAAGCTTGGACCATGTCCTATAAAATCTGAATAACTCACTACATATTATCTTCTATCTTTGGATGGTATGCTATGATTACTGGGACCTAATCCTCAATTACCTCTTGGCGACTCTTCCAGAACTATGAGGTATACCTGAAATCTCAATTTGATAAATTAACAATAGGAAACTATCATTATCTCAAAAACTCATTAACATATAATATACATAAATATTTTACCATAGTTTCATCAACGATTATAATGAAATTAGTGGAATTATTCATCAAACTAATAAAAAAGCAGATAAAATTAATTTATCTCGGAGAACAATGAGGTCAAAAAAATATCAACAGACACCTCACTCCATTTCTAAACTGGAACATGAAGATGATGGGTAAAATAATAGTATTTAAAATGATATTTCATTAGATAAATTTTTGGTAACCCGAAGACTTTAAATATACTATTTCTAGAATCATACTTTAAAACCATAAATTATTCTTAATTTTATAAAAATTTATTGTGATTACTATATGAACAAAAAAAATTAACAATGAATGTAAAATAATGATCAACTCACAAATACTGGAAAAAAATGATTCCCTAAGCATTTAATACCATCAAGAGAGATAAAGTATCTAGAAACATTCATCCCACCAAAAAATATCCTCTAATTCGTGTAATCTAATCATATTACTATTGAAATTTTAGCATAGTCACTAGAAGATATGGACGCACTTGAATTATAGAAACACACATAAACCCCCTCTAGAGTCTCCAGATGCAACTGAAAAATGATCCCTATAAGGATCCAATTTTCCAATGATTTTATGAAATCATGGGATACAACATCCATAATGTAAACATTCATAAGAAAATTCCTCTTCTCTTGGGTGTATGTGACGTTATACTCAAATGTCTTGAAAAATTATGGCCATATTCTTTATAAGATATTTTTGTGTTTATGTGACAATATATTGATTAAAATCAAACTTTGGTAATAGTCTATGACCCTCTACCCAAAAATATAGTTTCATTGATACTTATGTTCATTTATAACCACAAAAATATCCAAAATAATGAGTGGGGTAATTATTTTCATTTCTCCAAATTTGACAGGAGCCATATGCCACAAAATAATATTACAATGTCGAAAAAAATCCAATAAATGAACCAGAAGCCTCAATATACAACACATATCACATATTGGGCTTAGGTAAGATTAAAATAGGTGATAGTGGTAGAATTAATTTTTACTCATAAAATAAATTATGAAACATTTTGAACCATATAAATTTCAACCATCCATGTAAGAGATGTCAAATGGAATGATAAATTTTAAAAAAACCTTATTGAACTATATATAATATCCAAGAATTCAAAGAACACTCCATATCTAAAATATGTTATGTGGATAATCCCATGAGAATACACTATACTTCTTCTCAAGAACAATAGATAAACTATATTTAGAAAATAGAGGAACCAATTTATTCTCTTACTAGATTAATAATTTAAATTTAGAAGGATATATATAATGTTAGTGACTCTTTATAATTTCCAAAATTATATTTATATAGAGATGAACCTCATGCTCAGATAAAACAAATATCCTACATGAATCTCATTAAAAAATATTTTGTTATACTGTAAAAATATCTAGTTTATTATTGTTATAAAAATTTATGATATTGTACTAGACTAAATGATATCACGTGATATTTGTAATGGAAAAACCATGTCAAGAAATATATCATAAATGAATTAGTTTCCTAAACCCAATGCTGGTGATAACCTAACTAAATTTCAATCTTCTAAAATCATATTTCCCATAGTAACTAATAAAATAAGTCATCCATGTGGGGAAATGAAACTTATTTTTAATTTATACACAGTTAAATGTATGATACACCACAAATAATTAACGTGAACCATCATAATTCTTAGAAAATGGACCAAGGACTACCAATGGTGAAACTATATAGATAATAAAACCATTCTCTATCATAACATATAACTGTATCTTGAGATATTTTATCTCCAAATAAGCTCAATGATAAGTGGGTATCAAATTCATATATATTCCCAACACCAAATAAATTTTAATTATTAACATTATGTTAGGATGAAGATTGGATATGTTTTATGGATTTTCATAAGGAATTTTCATATCAAACACGGTAAGATTATTAACATGATAAATTTCAGTGAACATAAATGAAACCTAAAAAACGTGATACTATTCTATTAGATATAATTTTTTAATAACCAAGACACATATCCCAATATTTCTAAATAAATTACTTCTTTGATTATATGAATAGAACAACACATGCCCTTGTTAAAAAATAATTCAAACCATGCTAATCCAAAATCCAATCAATCGAGATGTAAAAATTAAAATGGTCGTACATAAGAACAAAGAGATCTAAGAAAATATCTGAATTAAATATAGAAAAAATATGATGGACACAAAAAAACATGATTCTACCACATTCCAAGAGGATTCGATAACGTCATGAAAAAGTAATATATATATATACATTATATTTTTTTAATAGATAAACAATAAATGAAAATATAAATGATTGGGTGTAACCTCTATAAAATTGAGTGGATTCTGTAATTGATGAAACAATGATGGCACATCCCATTTTCACTGGAACTACATCAACGTCAACTAGAATTTCATCTATTATGTGTATGTGCTTCACTCCAATAGAATATATATTGATCTCAATAGACCTTCAAGCTTTATAATGATCCACCGTGTTTTTTAAAACCAATATACCATCACCATAATTAAGGATAAAGAAAGGATTATAGAGTTTTTATAGATAGATGAAGCATCAAAAAGAAAACCATCACTTCAAGATGGCATTGATGTATTGTTGGGTTTGTTTTGCCTTTTCACCCAAATAGATGGTTATAGGGACACTATTGGGTGAAACCGATAGAGAAGAGGTGGTCTACAGGTGAGAAGTACCTCTACCACACATGTGATTATCATGTAACAACTTCATATTTCCCATATTTCCACTGTTGGGAACACTAGGTGGAAATAAGGGGAAGAATATCCCTTCAATATTATTGTGTTTATTAATTTTATCACATCTCATTATCCTATATTCGCATATGTATAATGATTTAGTATTAATAATTTGGATCTAATATCCATTCAAGAATTATATTGGTACAAATGATCTTTAATATAGTGTTTCCTTATATCCAATGGAGTATAATGAACCTTTTATGCAAACTATTCGTGTATTATGACAACCAACACTCTCCTAACTATACTTATAAAAACTCTATAGAAATTGTCTTTATTACAAAAAATAAGGAAGGAAATTAAAAATAACTATGTCTCAAAAACCATAAAATCCAATCCCATGTTCTTACATAACTATACCATGTATTCCCACCATCTCCTAATAATAAAAGACCTGATTGTTTCATAGTTCACCTAGATACTCTCTTGTGTCTCAACGAAGAAAATTATTAGACAGATCCTTTCCATCTAGTCATGCTACTCTTGTCTCTCATTAGTACCTCAAAAAGAAGGGGAATAATTGGTATGAATTATTGAGATGGATACATATCTTTATAGATCCTAGATATGTATCAACAATCAGGAAAATCACTTTGTAAATTATGTTCTATAAAATGAACTACCTGATTGATAGCCTTAGTATGATTCTGATGCAAAGGCAGTTTCCTTTGAGTACCATTTTCTTTATCCCCTGTGTAACTCAAGGAATTCATCATTGAGTAAAATTATAACACAATGATAAAAATGAAATGAAAAACATGAAAAATATTTTATGAATCATAATATAAAAGAATAAACAGATTTCAAAGTCAATCTCAATAATGAACACACACACATCCCAACATACCATGGCATCATGAGTCACATTATGACACGATCGTGAATGGAACTCACCAAAAACTTCTTCTGAAGATCTAAAAAGGAAAATATAATTCGAACAAACATCCCATGATAATGATTCTTAAAGACAATTATCCTTTGATAAAAATTTCTAATGAACTGTCTCAGGATGAAATCACCGAATATGATGAGACCCAATCGTCTATATAATGGATATTCCATCATGATATCCATAGGCTTGTGACTAGCTCATATATGTTATAAATAACTATAGAGGATGATTATACCATCTTGATAAATAATAAACCACCTATATCTAAATGTATATATGATAATAATATCAGAATACTAGATGAAAAATATTCCCTTAATGAAAGAATATTGAAGAAGTGAAACAACTTAAAGTAGTAAGAACAAACCAAAAGTACATGTTCAACAAAATGGATGAGTGATAATATGAATGACTAATCCATGTTATAATTTGGGAAACATCCAATCATATGACAACCATATACCCCTATCTAACTGATAATAACCTTTCCACCTCATTGTGGCACCATTCATTTACCTTTATCAAAAAGAATAAGAAGGTATACACACTTCTAAACCGGTGTATATAGTGTGAGATAAATAGTGTTATTGGGATCTCACCCATGTATTCCATAATAATTTTTATAAAAATAATAAATATGTGAACATTTTAAAAAAACATGGCATGATAAATCATAATAAAATTCACAAGTAAATCATGTAAAATATTTCCATTTTCCCATGGTTCTAAATAATGCAAAGAAAAAATTATTCAATAAAGATTTTTCATTAAAATTTGTAAAATTAAAATATATTAAATGAATTATGAAATTATAAAATGATAAATAATAATTGTAAATGTTCCAAGGATCTATACAATTCAAGATAGACGACTACTCCTACAATATCAATGAGTATTTCACAATCATGTACCAAGAACATCAAAAGAATAAGTTTAGGAATACCCCAGGAGTGAACCAAAATACAATATCAGTATCATATCACGATAACAATAACAATAGAGAGAAAATGAACGCAATAAATAATGAATACACCACTAATAAAATCTATGATTGTCAAAAGATACACATTACATCTCTGTAATACATCTTATGTGCTGCATTCCACTGATAAATATTAATTGGTCTTTAAAAATAAAATCTCTAAAAATGATTTTCAATCATAAAACCTTATTTGAAAACCTATATTCTTAATTCTTTGAAAATACCCATTTTCTATAAAGAATGACCAAGGGAAACCCCATATTTTATCATAAATAAATTTACCAAAACAACATAGTCCTGAAAATGTATTTATAAATAAATTATTTTAAAAAATATATTCCAAAAAAATCATCTTGAAAATGCTAGATATGGAACCCCCAACCACAAAATTGGTCTCACATTCCCACAAATAGATCTGCCAACACATGAAGGAATAAACCTACAATAATGTATTCCCATGAATCAATTATATCATCTTCTAACAAATTCAACTATAAAAGAAGTTTTCATAGAAGATAAAACAATGCATAACAAAAATACTAAAAACACTACACCACATCCAAAAATATGGTGTGAATCTAGAAGTATATCACATAGTAGATTTGAAAAGGATAAAAAATGTCCCTATGAGGTCATAAAATATTTTATTACGACATAATACTGTCATAACTAATATTAGAAATGATGAATCTAAACAGATACATATGAAGGAGAAGCGATACAACAATCCTGGATTTCACACTAAAAACAATGTTATCCAAAAATTGGGCAATTTTACAAAAGATTCCTGCAATTTCCCAAGTGTTTTAGGTATGTGGTAGCAACTTTATTAAATAAGTTATGAGTTTAAAGCACAATTTTTTTTGGAATGAACAGTTTATGGTGTAAACCGGTCTCGGTGTAATCAAAACTTATTTCAATTATTTATAAATCATTTCCCATCATGATATATATTTTTTAAAAGATATTTTTTTACAGTATAAAATTGGTTCATATAGTGTAAAAGGAATTTAAAACATTCAATTGGATTTATGTCTTTAATTATTCTTATACAGTAAAAAATTTTATTATCAGCTCTCAACAAATGTCTTATAAAATATTATATAACATAAAATATAACTGTTATTAGAAAATATTCTACACCCTATGTTAAATAGTTACTCCAAAAAATAACTCTTATACATCCTCAAACCTATGTGACAATACCACATACAAAAAAATTAAAAACATAAAATCTATTTGATTATATAAAAATATCAATTATCACTTTCAATTTATGTTTTCAAATTACCTATATTATCCATTTTTAAAATAGATCCCAATTAATTAATTTGGATTTTATATGTTCATTAGATATGACTTTTAGGATTGATCAGTTAATACGATATGTAAAATGATATTTTTATTTAAAATTTTTAATGATTTGTTCATTAATATGAATAATGAGTTAAATTATAATATTACCCTTGAAGTGAAGAAAATTTATTTAAATATCAATATTTATCTATTAATAAACTATTCTTCCATAACCATTTATGATAAAGTTTTTTATCATTATATATTTGACTTGTTAAACCAACAAAAGACAGCTTATTACATAATAGATTTATTAGTATAATTATTGTGTGATTTTATACAATTTTATTATAATTAATGAATTATGTATATATATTAATTTAATCATTAATATATTTTATTACCAAAATATATTTTTTCATTATCACTGATCTTATAATCATTATAAAATGAATTGTTTAGTTAGTAAAATGATCCCCAAAAATGGAACGAGATGATCATTGGAAGAAAAAGAACATGATATTTCATAAAAATAATATTACAAATAGATTATCTTAATGAATTTATAAAAATTTTGTTATAGAAATGCACCTTATTTTGGAAGTGTTATAAGGGGAAGATAAAGATGATTCAATGAATTGAAAAAAATGCATATGTATTAGTAATCAATATCCATTTAGAAAATATATTTAGAAACGATTGATTGTTAATCAATCTCGAGATTTTGGGGATCAAAAATGTGGGAGAGGAATGTGGGGGATGGAATTTAGGAATATATATAATAGTATTTTGAATACATATTTTTGAGGTGAGGATAGATGGGATATTAAAAAAGTTGAATAGAGAAATATTTTTTTAAAATATTTTGATTATAAAATAAAAGGTGACTTCAAAAAGAAATAACTAAGCTCCTAATTTTAAAATTAGTCAGTAATTTTATGAAAATGAAGAAAAATTAATCATCAAAAAATAACTGATATGATAATTTTAAATTTCAATGCTCTACCACTTGATTTAGTACTTTTATCTTACTTCATCCATTACCAAGGTAACAACCTTTTACGTTGGTTAAATATTTTTATAAATAATGAAATAGGATTTACTAAATAATTATAATATTTTTAAAATAAATTAAATATACCCCTTTATCAAATGATTTTTTGGGTCGGTAAATTATGTAAAATATTAGAGAACAAAACCTATAAAACCCATTTTTTGAAAAAATGTATTTTTTATAAGAATAAATTAATTATTATTTTCAATTAATCTAATAATAATTAGATTACTGTTTATATATAATACTATAAATATTAAAAATTTATTTCATTTATATCATTCTACTGTAGAATTCAATTACATTTTTTATGATATAAATTAAAAAAATAAATATAAAATATTTTATAAAATTGGTATTTTTAAAATAAAATTATTTTAATCATAATTCCAATAAATTTTATTACATATTTACATGGATTTAACAAATAATTTTTTATTAAATAACCCATTTATAATAATATTTAATCAATAAATGTAAATTTTATTAATTTTCCAAATGCATAAAAATCCCCCAAATTATTAAATGAAATAAAATATATCACGAAATTAATTCCTTCTTTATATAATGTTAATTTTTATTTAAAAAAACAGTAAATTTTTTCATATATATTGTATGGGTGATATATGAAATAGTGATAACTTTGGCTGGGTTTTGGGCTCACCTGAATCCGAAACTGATTTTCATGAGGATCAACTTTTCAAGGAGATCATTTTTTTTGAAGTCAAACATGTTAATGTTCAACAAGGGATTGTTCTAAGGAAAACCCAAGTGATTCCATCTCACTTCCAATATTAATAATATGAGAGTTCAAATTATGAGTGTTTTTTATTAATCCCAAAGCTATATATTTCAAAATTTCATTTAAACTATTTAAACCTTCTAATTTGATGGCTATATTATAATAATAAAATTTAGTTTATATAATATTATCTCATTAAAATGTGTCACATTTCTTTTAGTTTGGTGCTTCATGTAATACAATATATTTAGTAAAATATTTTTAAGGAGATATAAATTTTAAAATTATGGGTTTTAAAAAGTATTTCTTGATAATTTTCATGATTATAATTTAATAAAAAAATTATAGGTATCTTTTTGTAAGATAAAATGCATGTTTTTGTTAGAATAACATCCTTATCCTATGAGGGGGATGAAACTCCACTCAATGTGTGAAGTATAAATGAACAAAATATTACTTCACATTTCAAAAAGGTACATCATTATTTTTATGAGCCCTCATGATTATTAATTAACTATTATGAAATCACGGGATTGAGTAGCATCAGGATGGAAGACCTATGAAGGGGTTTTCCAAGGATTTTTGACTGAGGACAAAACACCTATAAATAATGGGTATTATGATATGGGTGTAGTCATTAGTCTAATAAGAGACAATATTGTGTAATATAACATGGATGAAATTGAATGTAATATAAGTTATTATTGGATATTGGTAGGGTTAGATGACAATATTTTTTATGGAGAGATCAACATGTGACCAATGGTATCATGACCAATATCCAGCAAGAAGTGTAGAGGAACTGACTGGGTTTGTACTTTAAGGTACACTAGAAGGTTGTTGTGCTTTAATAGGATAGAGGTTAACACCCTTGGAAATGTGAGGCTTAAAACTTTGATTGTTACTACTACTGTAAATGAGGTACACCATTATTTGAAAGAAAATTCATGATATGATATCCACAATTATGGATTGCTAGACAAGAGTATTGTTCAGAGATGTGGGCTCTTGGGATGTATCCCAAAGTGTGTGTGAATGTGGAAAAAGAAAACTGAAATAAAATGCATCAAAAATTGGGTAAAATTATTAGTCTAATATGTGACCCCTATGGGTAATATATTATAGATCATTTCAAATGTATACATTTTATTATATGAGAGCCATGTGGATATATAACAAAGTTAGTGGCTTTTGGATATTGGGTTGTAAAAGTTGATAATAGAAAATATCTCTTGTGAGAACCCACGTGGTCAGAACATAAAAATTTCATTGTAATATTCATAACCTGGAAAAGTAATAAAATAATTATACTACCCTATTCTTGATCCTAATCCCATGAAAAAATAATTATGCACTATATGTTTATTATACAAGATAATATTATAGTCCAACATTATCCAAGGGACCAAATCACAAAATTCCACCATTTGAAAATTTATTCATACTTTAATTTGAACTAAATCCTCAATCAATTGTATAATGAATTTCAAAAATTCTATTTTTTATAATACAAATGGAAAGGCCAGTCAATAACTAACCTATCATGGTCTACTATTTCCATGGAAATCTTATCAATACAGCACTAAGACTACATGTAATTGGAATGAGGCTATAAATGTATACTAAGAAGGAATAATCTAAATTTGGATTTCATTCCATATATAAACAATATCTATAATCACAACCATCTCTATGTAACTTTTCAAAGTAATAAAAAAATAATGAAACAACTAGTGTAAAACCATTCATGTAATAACATAAAAAAATTAAATTAAATTAAAAAACAATAAATAAAAGAATAATGAATAAAATAAACACCCAATTATATATGAGATCCCCAACTGAAAACAACATATTGAAATAAAATAAGGTGACGATGGATTTTTATCTCTTTGTCAGACCATATAAAACTTATAATACACCCAATTCTTCCTATGATTTACTGATTTCACCCTTGATCTACCTATCATATTCACAATACATGACACCTATTCACAAATCTCATTCATTTGTTTATATATACAAACCAAATAATATTACATCAAATATAGAAATAGGGAATCAGAAATATAAGAATGAATTCATCTCAAATAACATAAAGTGGGAGATAAAACCCACTATATATTCTCAAAATGATTCATAAACAAGGGAGAAAAAAATATACATATCCATATCATAGCCATGGAAGGTGAAACATAATGTTTCACCAAAGGATCATCTTTTATTCCCACCGTATTGTGTTTCTATACAATGAAATATATAGATGACCCGCCACACTCAATTTTATTTCATATATGAGGGTATCCATGTAAAATAGAGGACCTGTTCTATAATGTGTCTGGGGGTCGCAATCAGTGGGTAGAGGATCAATTTCATGCTGAAATATGGTTGAAACTCGGTAGATAAAGAAACCTCACCTAGGTGCATCTTGGGGTCCCACATAGTGTATATATAATATTGAACCTACTAATATAACATGGTCCCCCTCATCATTTGTAAATTGTATAGCAGACCGAATCCATAGTTCATTTGGGGTGTTCCCAATCCCCTAATCACAGTAATGATTCTTATTTATTAACAAAATAAGTCCAATATATCCTGAATAATATTCAAAAATAAACACCTCATGTCATACCAGTAAATAAATTATGTAAGATACCATAATTTTGTATATGTAAAACAACATAGGTTAGGCTATTTAAAGGGAAAATGAGTCTTGAAGAAGGATATATATAAGTTAGAAGATCTATAGGGAGGTACATGGTGTGCACATGGGGTTACAAGGCATGACACATTTCATCAGATCATGTTATACTTTCCTCCATGAAACAAAATGGGATGACATGTAATACTACATGTCATGTACATGGTGTGTTATGCTAATAATCTCCTAAAACATTAGCTATTATAGTTATGATAGTTCAAGTCATTTTTTCCTCTAGGATACATAATGTGCATTTGAATTTTTTTCAATAACCTTGGGAATACATCATGAAACCCTCTACACCATCATTTCCTCTATATTCTCCTAGAATTTATCTCAGGAGTGAGTTACTAAATATTACATTTTGATCCATCAGCAGTATCCAAATACCGAGCTATAGATGTTGATTAATCCAAATCCATCTAATCACATCTCTCTCATTGCAACTATGAATCCCAAATCATTGATGACATCACCCTTTCCCCTTATCCAACCTTCATTGACCCATAATTTATGAAACCAAGTGTCCTTTGAAAACCAACCAAGAGTCCTATGGTTTCATAACATTTGAACCATCCCAAAAATGTCCAACCATGACCTCATGGTTTAATAATAAAGAATACAACAAATGACATGGGAAACCGTGCCAACATAGTGAATCCCTCACTATATGGTGTGGAAAAAAAATATATCCAAATATGAGTAATAAATTAGTGATATCAGGGTATAAAAAGATAATATGGTTATCATCATTAAATTTTAATTCCTCTCATCCAATGAATGAATAATTATTTATTTAAAAAAACTGATAAAAATTTCATTTTTTCCTTGTCAAATATAGAAGAAACCATATATAATGAGCCATAAATTCATTAAGGATTGGTATTTAGTAAAGAAAGTATTCTATTTTGATACATAAGGTAAATTTTATTCACTTACATATTCTCAATTATGAATAATTTGATCATTGATCTGCATCCAATGTTTTTCCAACATCAAAAACTTGTTCCCAGCCACTCAAATACTCACAAGGTTGTGCAGACAACTAGAAAAATAATACATAATAAATTAAATATAAATGGAGAATTATGATAGAATTTTTTAAATATAATAAAAATAATTTTCTTATTTGTTTTAATGGAGAGAACCTACTAGTCTCCTCATCCCTCAAATCTTATGAAAATGAAAAATTATAATTTGTACATTGGTTAAAAACCATGTTCTAGAGTCATCTCTAGTATCACATTTCCCATAAATTTACCCGAATAAAAAGAAACCTATTTAACATTAAATGATATAGATGCTTGTATATAAATATAAATATATTTTATTTTAGTGGTCCTACGAAACCAGAACATTGCGCTGAATCGGGTAATAATTCTAGGTACATATATAAAAATATTCAAAATTATATTCCGAATGAACCATTATCCCTTCCTTATCCACTACGTTTGGGATATCGACATAGAAAAAAAACATTTTAACTAAAAAGGTTTTCGAACTAACAGAGATATGACTATACTCCTCTTTGGATCTCTCTTACATGGCCACATACTTCTAATGCAGATTAACCAATGGCTCGACCATCCACATATAATGATCTCTTGTAGATATATGATCATAGCTATATACTCTTGAAAGGTGTCTACATCCTCAATTTGTAGTTCTACTCCAATAAAATTCACTAGGTGTTTCATTTTTCACCTCATTTATGACAAATGAAATACATCATTTAGAAGGTAAAAATATCGAGGTAAGGCCATATGGTGTGAAAAATCACTAACCCTTCATGGGTCCTAAGATGAACTGATGATCCTTAGGAATAACTCTATTCCCCAAACAAACATCTAAAATCCAAATAGTGGGTGGAATATTAAGAAAAAACGGCATACCTACCCAAACTCCATCAGGTTATGATGATAATATATGAAATATTTCTACTAACTCTATATCATGTATCATGATGGTATTCTCACACGGTTTAAAATGCATATACAAATATAAAATCACTCTTTGACTCTACATTAACACACAACTTCGAATAACACATGAGTAGTCACAAAACACCATGTACATAATTATATCCTCTTGTAATGTTAGTATAACACAATTAGTTAACCTCAAAATCAACTCATCGAAGTCCCTCTGATATAGATCAATCGATGTAAATATATTCCAATTCAATGTTAAGGATTTCATTGGGGTTGAAATGTTGGATAAGTATTCCATAAAACCTAATATGATAACTTTTATATATAAGGTTACTCATCACCTATGGAACACACCTGAGTGTGTCAATGAAATTATCAACATAAATATTATATAGGTTAATAGTTAAACCATACTCTGAGATCACATGCCATAGAAACTAAAACTCTTAGATCCAAAACTACAATGGAAATAATCCACCATAATGTTGGCCCTCCTTGAGATTTTCATAGACTCTCCTACCATTTTTTGAATGTTCCACATCATACCCAGAGTAAATTAGTATATATTCAATGAATACAATCACATATCAATAAAAAACCCTATATATCACATTCATTAAATCCATATACAATGCAGGGGAATTAATCACATAAAAATGAATCCCCATTAACTCACTATGTTTATAAAGACATCATTATGAAATTTTATGATTATAAATTTTACAAACCCTCAAATAGTGGTAGTTGGACATGATATCGATATTAGAAAAAAAATCATTCCATTTGATTAATCATTTTGTTCATATATTCCCATGAATTTTTAATTTTTCATTATCATATCATGATTTAAAAAATAATAATCATTGAAATTACTCGATTCCATATATGAATATTTCAAAAAAACATGATTTTCCTAGGGGGACACACTTGGTCTAAAAATCCCTTCTCTAAACAGTCATCTAACATTAGCGTTATCTCATAGAGTATGGACCATGACATAAAATATTCCTAAATATCTATATTAGTTATGTCCTCAGGAGAACATCGATGAAGAATTTGATCAACTATAGTGTAAAGACCCAGTTGCAGTAATGAACCACTAAGAGGGGGGGGGGGTGAATCAGTGGTACCCCTTTTTCTTCTTTTAGGTTCCCTTAATATGAGAACAAAATTTGTCTTCTGTTAAAGATATACTTCCCTGGTGAGAAACCAACAAGCACACATCCAAATAAACACAACAATTTACAATGTTCACTATTCAATATGAATAGCTACGTCCTTGGTATGGTTGGAAAAAATCCAACACCATACAATCCACTAAGAAAACAATCCCTAGATTACAATGAGTAGGATATACCCTTAAACTCATGAAGCACAGTGAAACAATCACTCCAGTGTGTGTGAACTCTCTTAGCACAATATGGAAAATTATATTTTCTGGTATCAACTTATGTTACCTATACTTCCTCTCAAATACACAAGTGTAAGAAAGTTCAGCACAAATCTTCACTTCCTTACACAGAAGAAAGGAATGGACTCATTGGACTTGAGATAGATCAATTATAGTCTGAACTTCCCATTCCGAATCTCCATTCCGAATTTTCCCAATACGATTCTTCAATTTGAATATGCTTCAGTCAGAGAAACTCAAAACAGTGACAACCAGTACTGATTCTCCATTCCAAATATCCACTCTGAATTCTTCACTCTAAATTCTTCACTCCAAACTTTATTCTTCACTCTGATTCATTAATACATGTCTTCCTCAATCTGAGAACCTCAATATGGTGACAGCCAGTACTGATTCCCCATTCCGAATCTCCACTCCGAATTCTCTTCTTCACTCCGAATATTCTCAATCCGATAAACACAATACGGTGTCAACCAGTATCAAATTCTCGTTTCAATTGAGACTGCAATGAAACTCTATCGGCCAGAAACTTCTTTTTATATCTATATTATCCAAGCTTCTCTCTATACTTTTTCATCACACACTTACTTAGCACCCTGATCTCCTTTTATAGGTGCTCCAAAGTGTGCTTAGGCGGGAAAACAAAATATTTTCCCACTCACTTAAATTCACCCAAATATTAATTTCACCAGAAATCATAGATTAATTAAGACTTTGTTGATGATTATAAAAACTTCTCAAATCTTTTTTCCCTTCACATGATTTAGATCTTTGGCCTTTTTTGGATTTGACCTTGTTACAAAAGTTTCTCGGTATCACATTCTCAGATCTACTCTTCTTGAGTCTTTAGAATGAAAACATTTCATTTATTGGTATGACTCATCATCACTTCTCGTCACGTCTTCTCCATTCTCGGTGTGACTTCAGGTTACAACATCACCAATTCTCAACATGACCCTGCACTTCTGGCTACAAACTTCAGGTTTGGGAAGTTACTCCAAACTTCTCCATGATGATCTTCTGACTCAGCATGTTGACTCCAAACATCCTGCTAGGAACACTGACTCTGGAAGTCATCTTTCAACTTCTCACTATGAACATCTTCTTTAGCAAGTCAACTCTGAACTTTCCTCTACGAACTTCTGACTCAGAAAGTCGACTCAAAACTTCTCTCTATGAACTTTTTCTTCATCAAGTCGACATTGAACTTTCAAATATGAACTTCTGACTCAGGAAGTAGACTCCGAACATCTCGCTACCAACATTAGGTTCTCAGAACGGCTCTTCCAAATTCTTGGAATGGCTCTTGGTACTCGATACGACTTCTTCAATCATCGATACTAGGGATTTTGAATTCTTGGAATGAATCCTCTAGAACTCGGAATGACTTCACCACCCAAATTTTTCTTTCATTATGAGTACTGGCATATACTCACAAATTAGAGTTACAAAATAGCAAAGCACCATCACAATCATGGCCATCACATCTCCTGTCACCCAAATTTCAAGAATTTTCAATTTCCCGGTTCCAAACATCTCAATTTCCAGACTCTGAATTCCAGAATCCAAATTCATCGAACACCGAGTTCCGAATGTTCAATATTCTTGGCTCCAAATCTTCAAACTTCCAGCTTCCGAGTGCTTAGAAAATCAAGGTGTCATTCCTTTATCAAAACTTCCTCAATATCAACAAAAGACAATCAATGAAAACCATCTCTTCCTTCAGCTTTGTCCTAAGAATCTCCCCCTTTGGATTTTGTTGTCAACCATGTTTTCATAAATTACCAAACCTTGTAACTTCATGAAAAGGATTACATATAAATAATTCTAAGCCTACACGAGCTAACTCAGTGTAGGAAACAAAAATCATTGATAGCAAAACCATGTTGCCCATAGGTAGTGAAAATGACATCTTCAACTACATACATCATTAGCTTCATATATCCTATAAAAAACATCACGTTCTTTCCTTCAACCACTCCAAAAAATAGTTAGAATAGTTCACATACACACACAATGATGAGTTCACAACTTACCCACAACTCTCTATTTGAACAATATATTTATGATACAAACAACTTCTCCCCCTTAGCAAAGCAGTCCAAAGGTAAGAATAGAGAGGGGAAAGAACAACATACCTTAACCATGAAGAGAAAGAGGTTGGACACCCATGTTCAACCTCAATCTTGAGAATGATTCATTTGGAAAGGGTTTTGTGAAAATATCAGCAACTTGTTCAGTAGATGAAACATATTCATGTTTAAGTTCATTCTTTTCCACATGCTCTTTGATGAAATGATATTTGATGTCAATATGCTTTGAACGAGAATGTTGGAGTGGAATATTTGGTATGATTAATTCTGCTTTGATTATCACAGCCCAAGAGCAAGGGAAACTTCACATCAACTAACAAATCTTCCAACCATGTCTTCATCCAAATAAGTTGAGTAGCGGTCTGAGTAGCGGCAATATATTCAGCTTCAGCCATACTAAGTGTCACAAAATTTTTCTTCTTTGAGTGCCAGCCAACACAAATTTTTCACATAAAGAACACTCCACCAGATGTGGATCTTCTACCATAAAAATTTCCTTCCCAATATGAATTAGAATAGCCAAACCAATCAATGTTATTTGAATCACTCTACATGATTCCAAATTCTATTGTGCCTTTTATGTATCTGAGAATTATTTTTCCAGCAACAAGATGTGATTCTTTAGGAGCACTCTAGAATCTTGCACATAAGGTAAAATAAAAAACAATATATGGTCTTGATGGAGTCAGATACGACAAACTTCCAATCAGATTTTGATATTCTTTCTGATCCACTTCTTTTCCTTCATAATATTTTCTTAGATTCACTTCGACCGAGATAGGATTTGATACAGGTTTTGAGTTTTCCATGCCAAACTTCTTGAGAAGTTCCTTATCATACTTTTCTTGGGAGATAAAAATGAATTCTTTATATTGCTAGATTTGTAACCCATGAAGGTATCTCATTTCACCCAACATGGACATCTCCAAGACACTCTTCATTTCTTCAGTAAACCATTCACAGATTCTTTCAATATTCCCAGCAAACATAATGTCATCAACATAGAAAATAACAATGAGAGAAAGATCATGTCTTTCCTTGATGTATAAATTTCTATCAACTCTCCCTTTCTTGAATTTCATCTCCTTTATGCAAGTATCCATATTGGAATAAAATGCACTTGAAGCTTACTTTTTCCCATACAAGTCTTTCTTCAACCTGAACACATAACTTTCATTCTTCCCAACAACAATGCCACATGGATGCTCAATATAAACTTCTTCCTTGAGATCACCATTATGAAATGTGGATTTAACATCCATTTTAAATATTTTGTAGCCTCTTTGTGCAGCAATATCAAGAAAGATTCGGATAGTATCTAATCTGGATACCCGATAAAAAGTTTCTTCAATGTCAATTCCTTCAATCTGAGAGTAGCCTTGGCAAACCAATATTGCTTTATTTCTTATAACTTCACCTTCTTCATTCAACTTGTTCTGGAAGACCCATTTGGTGCCGATAATGTTCTTATTTTTAGGCATGGGTACGAGTTCCCATGTTCTATTCTTTTCAATCTGATATAATTCTTCATTCTTGGCTTGAACCCATTCCGGATGCTCAAAAGATTCTTTAACATCATTTGGTTCCACTTTGTGATACATGGCAGTATGTGATATAGAATTACATGTTCTTCTTGTTTGAACCACATGAAATTGATCACTAATTATGTTTTGAGCTTTCTCCTATTTCATCAGCCTTGGATATGTTTTTCATGTGCCTTCCACATCACTTGATATGGCTGAATCTGATTCTTCATCTTGATTAGGATTAAAATTAATTGCATCCTTATCATAATCGTCTGCTTCAACCTCCTCATCTTCCTTATATTTATGGACATGATTATCTTTCCTCATATTTTAAATGACTTTTTCATCCAATTTATCCACCATTCTTCCTATTTCTTTGTTAAATCATCTATAACCTCTTCCTTCTAGAGCATAACCAAAAACATTTTCGGCTTCTCCTTTCTGCTCAAATTTTCCACTACTTCCACCTTTCTTCTTTAAGATGAATGGGCTCCCAAAAACATTAGCATGCTTCATACTTAGATTAATTCCATATAAATGTTCATATGGAGTCTTGTTTGATTGGGTCCTATAGAAACATCGATTTTGAATATAAACAGTTGTGCATGCAGCTTTCCTCCAAATGTAACGAGTAAGGCCATGTTCAAGTATCATGGTTCTTCCCATTTCCACCCATATTTTGTTCTTCTTTCAACAAACCAATTTTGTTGAGGTCTATATGGAGCATTATATTCATGCTTAATGCCATGCATCTCAAGATAGTCTTCAAATTATTCACTTCTATACTCACCACCATTATCTATTCTCAACATCTTCACAGTGTACTCAGATTCATTCTTAGCTTTGTTTCTTAAGCTTTTAAACATTTTCAGGGCATGTGACTTGTGCTTCATAAACATAACACACGTAATATGAGTAAAATAATCAATGAAGTTGATGAAGTACTTGACTCCATTTTTTATTGTTTTCTAATTGGAACACATATATCAGAATGTATTAGTTCAAGGGGTTGTCTTGAACAAATATCAACCTTATTAGGCACAACACTTGTATTCTTTCCTTTCTGACAGGTAGTGCAACACCAATCTCTTCTTGGAAAATCTGGAATATCTCTAACACTGTCCCTCTGAGATAAATTGCTCATATTTCTTTGACGAATGTGTCCAAGTCTTATGTTCCACAACTGATTTTCCTCCACTAAGCTCATGTAACAATAGCATTGTGAATTTCAAACCTGAAATAGATTCCCTTTGGTTCGTTGGCGTCTGGAAACAATCTTCCCATATTCTTCACTTTTAACAATAAACCCATCTTTCTTGATGATAACTTTGTTATCCTCATAACAAAATTGTGATACACTCAGCAAGTTGTGCTTCAGCCCATCAACATATAGAATTTTCTTGGACTTCAACTTTTCCATTTGAATGATGGATGATCTAACACCTTTGATTTTTAAAGATTCATCATTGAAAAATTTCACTATGCCTTCTTTAATCCTCTTCATGTTCTTTAGAAACCTCAAGTCTCCTGTCATGTGTGAAGAACACCCACTATCAATTATCCAAGGTCATTCTTCTTTTGTAACTTTTATTGCAGTTTCCACAACAAAAGCTTTTTCTACTTTCACATATTTCTTCACCTTCGGCTTCTGAGAATTCGGAATTTTTTGTTGATCCGGTAATAGCACAAGAGATCCTTTTTCAAGGTTTCTGGGTTGTTCACACATTTCACAAATATTCTCCCGAGGCTGGAAATATTTTCTATCTTGACTTCATTCTTCTCAACTTTCTTCAACAAAACCTCCTAACACTTCTTCCATTGAGGAGATTAACTCCCCCTCAATATTTTCCTTTCATAACTTGTGGGTAGTGGTAATAATGTTGATTGAACCAACAAATATTCGTTGTATGCCCGAATCCACCACAATACCAACAGTACCAATAGAAGGTGTACCTTATTCTGAAGCTTTTGTTCTGATACTTCTTTGTTTCTCTTTCTTCAGCCCCACCAACCATTCATTTGATAGCATTATTTCTATACTGGAATTCTGACTTCTATGATTTTTCTTGATTTTCACGAGTGTTAGACTTATGTTTCCTTGAAACATTAGAGATCCTAGTAACGTTGGTTTTGACAACATAAGCAACTTTCTCAGCATTCTTCTTCAAAAGAACCACTTTATTCTACTGTTGAATTTTCTCAGAATATGCTTGTTGAGAGCTTTCATCGACATTAGTAGTTGAGTTTTGAAAACAAATGTTTTTTTATTCAACTTTTGAGAGATTCTTTTTAACGAGCTATAATTATTCCTCTTTTTCCTTCACTTAACTCTCATGTTCTCATTTTGATTTTTCTCATCTTCAATAGATTTATTCAAATATTCAAGCTCTTTCTCAAGTTCTTCTTTATCATTGGCTTGATTGGATGCTGAGAAACATTCATCTTCCAATTTTTTGTTATGCTTTTCTAGCCTTTTGATCTTCCTTAAACATTACTTCAACTGTTCTTTCAGATGCATCTCAAGCTGAGTTTCTTCTTCTTCCGAGCTACTGGTTCTGAAATCTTCATCATTCACTATTGCAATGAAAGTATTTTCCACACCAACCTCAACTGCCCTATCAGATTCAGCATCACTTTCGTCATATTATTCATTTATTGATAGAAAACTATTTCTCTGGGATTTTACAAACTTCTTTTCTTTCCCTGACTTTCCTTTACCACCCTGCTTCTTCGATAACATTCTTGGATTTGTTTCTTCTTCATCACTTCATCTTCATTCTCCCTTCAAGGGAAGTTAGCCGCAAAGTGACCAATGCATCCACATTGAAAACACTTCAAAGAAAGTTTTCCCTTGTATTTACCTATTCCTCTTTTAACGTTATTTGAAAACAAGGATAAAATATAGTTATGATTTTTACCTACCTCACATTCAGAGTCAGAGTCACCATCATATTCTTTAATCAAGATCTTCTTAGACTTCTCCTTCGTCATGGCATTAAAAGATAATTCTCTGTCAACCTTTTTCTTGGTCATCATATCCTTTTCCCTTCTCATCTCACAATTAATGAGTGTTCTATGAAAATCATCAAGAGATAGAGTATCTGAGTCTATGTCTTCTAATGAAGATACCTTCGCATCAAATTTATCAATAAGAATACTCAAGATTTTCTACCACAGTAGAGTCTTTCATCTCTTCACCAAGAAATATGATAGTACTAACAATATTGTTTACCCTGGTGAAGAAATCCCCAACAAATTCATGATCTCACATCTTTAAGTCTTCATACATCAATCTCCAGATTTGAAATTTTTCCTTCTTGACTTTTGTATTTCCTTTGTATATGTTTTTCAGTTTGTCCCATATACCTTTGGCTGTGGCCACTCCTTTTAATCTTAAGAATTCACTTTCAGAAAATGAAGACAATATTGCATTCTTGTCTCTTCCATAATTCTCATGAAACTTCTTGTCAACAAGTGTAAGTGGAACATTTTCTTCAATGGGGGAAACCCAACTGTTGCAGCTTCAAGAACTTCATAACTAATAGACATGAGATACGGTAGAATTCTATCCTTCAAGATGTGAATGTTCTTCCCATCAAATACTGCAATGAATTTACTATTCACACAATGTAGATTATCCATCAGCAACGAAAACAAAAGAAACCTCCCTCTGATACCACTTGTAAGGAAACCGTTGGAGTAATGAACTACTGAGGGGGGGGGGTGTGAATCAGTGGTACCCCATTTTCTTCTTCTAAGTTCCCTTAAAATGAGAACAACCTTTGTATCCTGTTAAAGATATACTTCCCTACTGAGAAACAAACCAATATACATCCCAAAGAACACATCAATTTAAAAGTTTCAATATTCAATAAGAATAGCTACGTCCTTGGTATGGTTGGAGTCAATCCAACACCATAAAATCCACTACGGAAACAATACACAAAATACAATGAGTAGGATATACACTTACACTCGTGAAGAACTATGAAGCATTCACTCCAGTGTGTGTGCACCCTCTTAGCACAATGGGACAAATTATCTTTTCATGTTACAACTTATGTTACCTGCACTTGCTTTCAAATACACAATTGTATGCAAGTTCATCAAAAATATTCACTTCCTTACCTTGAAGAAAGCCAAGGACTCCTTGGACTTGAGATAGATCAATTACAGTCCGAACATCCCATTCGAATATCCATTTCGAATTTTCTCAATCCGATTCTACAATCTGAATCTTCTTCAGTTTGATAAACCCAATACGTGGACAGCCAGTACTTATTCTCTATTCCGAATATCCACTCTGAATTCATCACTCTGAATTATTCACTCTGAACTTTCTTCATCACTCTGATTCTTTAACCCGAGTCTTCCTCAGTCTGAGAAACTCCATATGGTGACAACCAGTACTGATTACCCATTCCAAATATCCACTTTGAAATCTCTTCGTCACTCTAAATTTTATAAATCCATGAAACTCAATATGGTGTCAACCAGTATGAAATTCGCGTTTCAATTGAGACTGCAAATAAACTCTATCAGCCAAACACTTCTTCTTCTCTCTAGATTATCATTGCTTCTCTCTCTACTTTTTCATCAAACACTTACTTATCAACATGATCTCCTTTTATAGGTGCTCCAAAGTGTTCTTAGGTGGGAAACCAAAATATTTTCCCACTCACTTAAATTCAACCAAATATTAATTTCTCCTGAAATCTCAGAGTAATTAAGACTTTCTCAATGCTTCTAGAAACTTCTCGAATCATCTTACCCTTCACTTGATTTAGAGCTTTGGACTTTTCCAGATCCGACCTCATTACACATGTTTCTCAGTATCACATTCTCAGATCCACTCTTCATGATTATTTGGAATGACTCCATTTCAATTCTCGGAATGACTCTTCATCACTTCTCGTCACGACTTCTCCAATCACATTGCGACTTCAGGTTACAACTTCACCAATTCTCAACATGACTTGGCACACCTGGCTATGAACTTCAGGTTCAGGAAGTCAAATCTGATCTTCTCCACTCCGAACATATGACTTAGAAAGTCGACTCCGAACTTCCCGCTACGATCTTCTGACTCAGGAAGTCGACTTCGAACTTCTCTCTAAGAACTTCTTCTTGAGAAAGTCGACTACGAACTTTTTTCTACTAACTTCTGACTCAGGATGTCGACTCCAAACTTCTCTCTATGAACATTTTCTTCAGTAAGTTGACTCCAAACACTCTGCTACGAACTTCTGACTCAAGAAGTCGACTCCGAACATATCTCAATGAACTTCAGGTTCTCAGAACGACTCTTCCAAATTCTCAAAACGACTCTTGTTTCTTGATACAACTTTTTCAATCATCGATACCAGAGATTTTGAATTCTCAGAATAACTCCTCCAGATATCGGTATAACTTCACCACCCAAATTTTGCTTGCATTATGAGTACTTTCATATACTCACAAATTAGAGTTACAAAATAGCAAAGCATCATCACAATCAGGGCCTTCAAATCTCCTATCAGCCAGATTTCAAGAATTTGCAATTTCCCGGTTCCGAACATCTCAATTTTCAGATTCCGAATTCCCAACTCTGAATTCATCGAACACCAGGTTCCGAATGTTCAATATTCTCAGTTCCGAATAGTCAAATTTCCAGCTTCCAAATTCTTATAAATTAAAGGTGTCTTTCATTTGTTAAAACATACTCAAGATAAACAAAATAAAATCCATGCAAACCATCTCTACCTTCAGCTTGGTCCTAACAACCACTTAAAATCATTGACAATAGGACACCGGTCATGCACTGTGCGAATTCGAGAATTTTTGGTCAATTAATTAAGCTGATCTAGGATAGGGAGTAGAGGGTGGATTAACATAGGTCCGACCTTGTTCTCACTAACTTTTGTCTTCTGTGTTTTGGTGTCCTTTTCTTGGTTTTGTGTTTTTTCCTGTCTTGTTTTGTGTTTTTCTATCATCTTTTCTTGTTCCATGTAGATTTGTCTGGTGTCTAGGTTATTTTCACTTGGCCATCATTATCTCTCTCTCCATGTTCTCTTCAGCACTGATTAGTGTTTCCGTAGGAGTGTTTTTTTATGTTTTTAAATTATTTAAAAATACAAAATGATTATTGGAATGACCACTACATCTCTCGACACAGCTTCCTTGAGAGAGACCCTGAGGTTAGCCACTATGCTATATTTGGGGTCTTTATAAATGTAAACGTGACCTATCAATTCACATATGATGTCCTAACAACCACATAGCTCTCGTATGATTATAATTAGTTATTTCCTAGGGAGAAATTTGATGTAGAAGTTGATCAACTATAGTAAAGGTAGTCTAATAAAATCCATTGGGAAGATGACTATATAATCATACACCTCAAAAGGAAGAATAATTATGGAGGATCTAACTCCTCAAATATATAATATTTCCAACTATGGGTGATGGGTTACAAATTCCTGCTCATATGAACCACTCACATGGTGATGAGATATCTCTCTTCCATAATAGTGAAAATCAAACCATCTATCCAAAGTCATCTAAAAAATCATTAATGATTTTAAATATCATATTTTAACTTGGAATAGTAGTCAATAACCTTGAAGAAATTATAAGGAATCTTTGTGATGACCATGAAATCGCATGAGAAATTTTGTCCACCTTGATGTAACTCACACAAAATATAGAAATTCTATATTGAGTAATCACACATTGTCCAATAAAATGAGTATTTATACCTAGGAAAAATCACAATGGGGAGCTATTTGCACAAAAAATTTATATGGAGATAATGGAGTAGTTAATGAATGTTTCAAATAACACTAAAAAGTAGTATATAAGACATTTTGTATCCCTCGTATCACCTAATTATCAAACATTTAATAAGCCCATATAGTAAGTAACATCCTACATGTCACGACCCATTCTCGGGACCCGCGCTGTGACTACCCCAAGACTGCCTCCCATAGGCCAGGGGCTGGAGACTAGCACCTAGGCGTAAAACCTTACAAAAGGGGGATGACATTGCCTTTATAAGAAAAAAAAACACCACAGAGTAATCCAGCAAAAGTAAACACTAAGTAAACTGAGTACAAGTAAGTACAGAAAGTAAATGGGCCAGAATAAAACCCAAACAGAAAGTAAAGTACAACTGAAAAAGAAGTACATCAACTGTAAGTAAAGCAGCAACATCGAGCCATCCACTGGTAGTCACACCTAATGGGTGGATACAGATAGACACCCCAACCCCTCTGGTCCAGCCGTCCGCTCCGTGTACATTCTGCCCAGTGGTCCACCTCTAGTTACCTACTTGCTCCACAAGCCTCCACCACAATCAGTGATGCCCGTCATCTGCAACCAACACAATGAAGTGCGGGCATAGCCCATGCAGGGGTGAGTATACGCTACTCAGTAGGGACCCCGAGACCCCCTACGGTCTCCCAGAATCCACAAAGGATAATCTACAAAATAAGGATATAATCACGAAGTAACAATCAACACTTCTTAGGTATATGAACATACATATACATAAGACATCAATTTCAGTTTGGCTCCAGCATCCGAGCCCATGTTCAATCACGTCCACACAGGATAGCACAACACAATCCACATAGGAAAGAAAGTCAGTCATATCGAAGATAATGATTGTAAGTCAAGAATCATCTCACTCAGGTATACTTCTTCGTAATAAAATAGTGATGATCAGATGTAGCCACTGATTCATCTAAGCTGTTGGACCCACACAAGATCGATAGGTACTAACCCCCGCAATGACCCACAGATGATCGACATGTACTAACCCCTACAATGACCCACACAGGATCAATAGGTACTTACCCCCGTAATGACCCACACAGGATTGGACCCACACAGGATCAGTATGTGATGGCCCACACAGGACCGCTGAGTGCTGACCGACACATGATCGATAGGCACTGATCCACACATGATCTCTGAGTGTTGTAGTTGTCGCTAGCGAACCCACAGAGGGTTTATGTACAGTCGTCATCATCGTCATAGTCGCAGCCATCTCTAGGGTTCCCGCACAAAGGAAGCTCGTTTAGGGAGGGTCCGCTCCACAAGCTGAGGGTTGATTCATCAAGTGACACAAACTCCGTTGTTGATGTATCCAATAGTTCTGTATCTTCAACAGGAACTCAACATCATAGACGGCGCGTCAATCAGATGTCTGGTCTGAGAGTTATTGGCTTTTTCGTCCTAGGGCCCTGGTTGGTTTTTAAGTCAAAACCAACCCGACCATACTCCAAGTACATCCAATCCTCAAGAAGAGTAAGCCAAAAGGTACTTCTCACTATAGTAAATCCATCAAAGTCTACGTCATGTCAATTGGATGTCCGAAGCTCAAGTTATAAGCGTTTTCGCTCCAAGGGCCCAGTTGGTTTCGTGTTCGAACCAACCCGGACAAAACCAAAGTTCCCCGAAACCTTGAGTGTAGTATACCAAAACGACCGGCTCGATCCTAGAATCTCATTGCAGCTGATGGTGCGATGATCGGAGGTCTGTAGCCCAAGTTATGGGCAAAATGCCGAAAGAGGTCCTTAAATAGGGGGTTCGGGCCTAGTCTGACCCGGACCGATACCCACTGGGTCGGCCCGAACCGGGTCGACCCGACCCGGGTATGGGTTCGGCCCATTAGGGTGCGGCCCGGCCCGGTGGGCGTGGCCCGACCCAGCATGGCGGCCCGGCTTGGCACGCTCGGCCTGGCCAGCGTGGCCAGGCGGCTCGGCCGAAACGGCCGAGCGGAAAAGGGGGGGCTCGCTGCCCCCCTGTTTGTGAAACTGTGGCCCTGATGTGGGCGGCCAATCCTTTGGCCTACCAGGGGTTACGACCCCTGGCTTCTTGGAAGTCTCCTGGCCTGGTCTGGACGACCTGTTGCAGCTACCGCTGGACCACCAGGGTCCCGCCCTCCGGCTCCAGCACTGGCGGCCGAATGTCGGCCGCCGCTCCCTGCTCTGCCGCGGCCTTGGTTCAACCGGCGTGGTGTGTTGGTGCCGAGCCCCTCCTCCGCGGCCCTACTCCATCTGCGGCCTCTTCAAGGTTCTCTGGCACGACACGATGGAGCTGCGGCTTTGTTCGTCTTAAACGGCGTCGCGCGAAGGCATCACGCTTCTCGACCCATTCTTGATTATTTCCATTCGGTGAAACGGCATTGCGCTGTCTTGATCGTGCTGCAAACAATTCAATTAATCAAGGGGGGAGGAGGGTCGGTTGTGTTCATGTCGTCCAACCTCCTCCCGTTATTACAGTAACATGCAGCTCAATTAGAGACGATGATCGGCGATGGAATTATTCACGATTAGAAACAAAAAAAATAATCCCCTACCTCAAGCGTTGTTGTCGAGTGAGGTTTTTCACAGAAAGGGACGTCGCAGAAGGAGACTCTATAAGTGTCGCGGAAAAGAGAATCATCGACGTCGCGTCATCGATATCCGAGGATGGCATCTCACACCGACATTAGAGAGGGAAGAAGATGGTATGACGAACTCCCCCTTTTGGTGATAGAGTTCTTCATCGAAAGATCAGTTTTCTTCGAGTTCTTCGATGAGGAAGAAGATGTTCTTCAAGAGTTAGAGAAAATTCTCTCCCAAAATCCTTTCGCACAACCCAACAACAACGTAATGAAATAAGACCATGTCTTATTTTATTAACACACAATCCAACTTAAAATTTGAAATTCGAATTGAAATCAAGAATTAAATACTTTGAATAAGTTAATCAATTAAAGAGTTTATTTTTCAATTAATGGGGGTGCGGGTACGTTACCTAATTAAAAGAGGGGGTTTGAGGAAGTTGAATAGGTGGGGCTCGTGTGGGCCCCACCCCACAAATATCATACCCAGTGGAGTAGGATATAGTGGGTCCCACTCCAACCTCTTAGCTTAGGTTAAACTACTTTAAATAAAATAAAATTGGTTTCACAATTTTATTTTATTCTTTTACTTAACCCAAAATTTTAATTCCCACACCTGAGCAAACGCAGCTCCGGAAAAGGTGTTCCTAAGCAATTTCTGGCATTGCGATTCCATCGACATCCTCAGATTTTAATTCGGAGCACCATTTCAAAATATTGAAAAAACCCGCTTGTTCGTTCGCTAAACGTACCCGAACTAAACTTCAGAAAATTATTTCGGGCTCACCGGGCATCAGAATCAGGTGCTTTCATAAACTGAATTCATGTAAAATCCCAAAGAAAATTAAAAAAAAATTCCCTTGAATTTTACAAGTCTTTACATTACTCCCACCTCAGGGCTTTACATCCCCATAAAGCTACATCATAAACTAGGGAAACAAATGTGGGTACTAAGCACACATCTGAGCCTTCATCTCCTAAGTGCTCTCCTGGAGGTTCCCATGCTTCCATCTGATGCGCACTAGAGGAATCGACCGTCCACGTAGGACCCGCTCCTGTCGATCATCGATCTCCACAGGGACCTCCGCAAAAGTTACCCCATAATCAATGTCCAGCTCCCCATGGTCAAAGATATGTATCGGGTCGTGCATGTATCTCCTCATCTGAGATATGTGGAAGACGTCATGCACCTGGTGCAACTGTGGTGGTAGAGCCAGGCAATAAGCCACCTCTCCAATCCTGTTGAGGACCTGGAATGGACTGATGAAGTGCGGAGACAACTTGCTGCCTCGTCCAAATCTCTCTAATCCTAGTCGAGGTGAGACCTGTAAGAAGATGTGGTCACCATCCTTAAAATCTAGTGGCCTACGCATCCTTTCAGCATAAGACTTTTTCCGGCTCTCAGCTGTCCTCATCTGCTCCTGGATGACCTAGACCTTCTCTGTCATGGCCTGGACCATCTCCGGTCCCACATGTGCTAACTCCCCAGGGTCTGTCGAGCACAGTAGTGATCTGCAAGGTCATTCATACAATGCCTCGTTTGGTACCATCCTGATGGTGGAGTGGTAGCTGTTGTTGTACGCGAACTCCGCCAAGGGTAGGTGATCCTCACAGCTGTGACCAAAGTCGAGGACACATGCACGGAGCATGTCATCGAGACTCTAAATGGTCCTCTCCATCTGACCATCTGTCTAAGGGTGAAAGGCGATGCTCAGATGTAGCTACGTCCCGAATTCCTCCTGCAACACCTTCCAAAGACAAGAAGTAAAGCGATCATCTCAATCGGAGATTATAGATGATGGAACACCATGAAGCCGTACAATTTCTCAAATGTAGAGGCGTCCCAACCTCTCCACTGAGCCCTGCTCTCTGATGGATAATAAGTGGGCCGACTTGGTGAGTCGGTCAACAATCACCCAAATGGAGTCGTAACCTCTGGAAGAGCGTGGAAGTCCAGTCACAAAGTCAATAGATATCCCGTCCCACATCCACTCCGGGACCTCCAAAAGTTGTACCAAGCCTGCTGGTACCTGGTGCTTTTCCTTCACCTTTTGGAAGGTGAGGCATCGAGAAATGCACTCAGCCATAGCCTTATTCGTACCGGGCCACCAGTGCTGTCGTCTGAGGTCCTAGTACATCTTCGTCACTCCTGGACATACAGCTAAAGGGGAAGTGCTAAACTCCCTCAGCACCTCCTCTTATAAAGCAGCTGGTACAATGGTACGTCCTCTGAAAAGGATGACGTGCTCTCCTCCCACAGAGAATCCATCAGGTGCCTGTCCTGAGGATATCTGTGCACGTTGCATCTTATATCCAATGTCCCCACACTGTGCCTCTCTGATCCACTAATGAAGTGGAGGAGTGACTGTGAGTGACTCTAGAGAGGCTGATCCATCACTATCCATGAAGGATATCTTGAAAATCAGCTAGCTGCTCTGTCCCTCCCCAAGTAGATGAATGCCCGTCCTCCTGCTGAGAGCATCGGCTACTACGTTCCCCTTTCCAGGAGTATAGACTATCTCAAAGTCATAGTCCTGGAGGAACTTGATCCATCGCCGTTATCTCAGGTCCAGGTCCTTCTGCGAGAGGATTTACCTGAGACTCTGGTGGTTAGAAAATACTGTAAAGCCCTCTCCCATCAGATAGTGTCGCCACATCTTCAGAGCAAAGACCGCTGCTGCTAACTCTAGATCATGGTTAGCGTAGTTCTGCTCATGCTTCCTCAACTGATATGACCCATAGGAGATCACTGCCCTTTCCTTCATCATAACCCATCTGAGACTGGTCCCTGATGCATCCCAGTAGACTACATACCCTAATCCCTCCTCCAGTTTCCTCAAGATGGGTGCGCTGGTCAATCTCTATCTCAGATCCTGGAAACTCTGCTAACATCTGTCTGACCCCACGAAGGGTTTCCCCTTCTTCATCAAAGTTCAGAGTGTTTCCACAACTCTGGAGAAGTCATGCACAAATCTCTGGTAGTACCCAGCTATACCCAAGAAACATCGCACCTCTGTCACCATCCTTAGTGGCTCCCAAGCTAGCACTGCCTCGATCTTCGCAGGATCCCCCGCAACTCCCGCTTCAGAGATGACGTGTCCCAATAAGTGAACCTCACGTATCCAGAGTTGACACTTTGAGATCTTACCATAATGCTGGTGCTCTTAGAGTGTTTCCAGTACAACCCGTAAGTGGTTGGCGTGCTCCTCCTCAGTCGTTGAGTATATCAAAATGTCGTCGATGAAGACCACAAAAAATAGATCGAGGTAAGGCTGAAAGATCCTGTTCATGAGGCCCATGAACACTGCTGGAGCATTGGTTACGCTGAATGGCATAAACAAGAACTCATAGTGGCCATACTGACACCTGAAGGTTGTCTTCTTCACGTCCTCATCACGAACTCTGAGCTGATGATAGTCTGACCTGAGTTCTATCTTTAAGAACCACTGTGCTCCCTCGAACTAATCGAATAGGTCGTCAATCCTCGGTAGCAGATATTTGTTCCTCAAGGTCACCTAGTTTAGGCGACGGTAATTGACACAAAGTCGGAAGCTGCCGTCCGCCTTCTTGGCAAACAAAATCAGGGAAGACCAGGGTGAAACACTGGGTTGGATGAATCCCTTTCCCTGTAAGTCCTCCAGCTATACCCGTAGCTCTTGAAGCCCAGTGGGAGCCATCTGATATGCTGGGGTGGATATCGGGGCTGTCTCGGGGTACAAGTAAATATAAAAGTCTCCTTCTCTTCGAGGAGGTAGTCCTGGAACGTCGTCAGAAAAAACGTCCGCATACTAATCCACCACTACAGGTAAGCTTGGACTCTGCATGTCAACTGGTCCTAGGATGAGGCTAGCCATTTGATGAGTGATGGGTTGTCCCCTGCTCTACGTTAGTCTATCCTGCGCTGCAAAGGCTCCCTTCTCACCAGTGAAGGTGAAACTGCTCCCATCGATGCGAACAGAACACACCTTGCGCCTAATGTAGTCGATCTGAGGATGGACTGTAGATAACCAATCCATGCCCAAGATGATGTCGTAAGGACTTGACGCTGCTACAAGAAGATCCTAGCCGAAGCTCTCTCCTCCTAGAGTAAGATCACACTGCTGGCACCAGTGTGTAATCATCGAGTCTTCTCCCGTAGGAGTCTCTAGCCGTAAGGATTAAGCCAACAGCTCCATAGGAATCTCTGAGGTCCAAACAAAGGTAGCAGCAATGAAAGAATGACTCGCTTCTGTGTCTATAAGAACTACAACAAAGGTGGAATAGACACAGGTAGTACCTAGAATCATCTCGGGTGCGCAGTGGTCATCGGCCTCCACTGCCTGGAGCTGTGCCTGTCTCTACCCGCCAGCTCCCTGTGGTCGGGGTGGACGTCCTGGTGGTGGTGGGGTAGAGCCTCAAAGCGTCCCCCACCACCTGCTGCTCAGCCAGCTCCTTTTCCTCGTCCACCTTCTCCCTGTGGACTGCCACAGTTGACCCTTTTACTCTGCCTGGGTGTTCCCTCAACTGTTTTCTGCTCCTCGGCACAGTGGGTCGGGCAGTCACGAGCCATGTGGCCATACCCGCTGCATGCGTAGCACTGTCTGCCTCCCGATATACTGGCTATGCGTTGTGTTCCCCCGCACCTCTGAGCTAGTGTTCTGAGGTCGTCCGTCTGAGGGTCTAGTCCGCCTGGACCCATGTGTCATTCGTCGACTGCCTTATACTGAAGGCTCTTCTACGTGCCACCCTGCGGTAGGTCTCGCTGCTAGTGTAGGCTCAGCAAGAAAGCTCTCAATGAGAAGGGCTCCCTCCAGTACCCCATCTTGTGTCGGAATGCCGAGGTTGATCAGCGATGCCCTGATCTCATGCCTCAATCCCTCCTCGAAGGTCCAAGCCTGGAAGAATGGGTCATGTACCATGTCCATCGAATAGAATGAGAGATCGGTAAATATCGTTGAGTACTGGGCGACCGTCAAGCTGTCTTACCGCAGTTGTAGAAGCTCTTGGATGCGCACTGCATAGAGGGTGTCTGGGACGAAATCCGAGTGGAAGAGGCTCTCAAAGTCTGTCCCGAGGAGTGATGCCTCGTCGTGCACCTGGAGCATCAAGCTCTACCATCTTCCTGCTGCCGCGTGCAGGAGACTCGCTGCAATGATCACCATGAGGTATGCTGGTGTCCCTACCAATCGGGAAACTCGTACAACTGCATTCAGAAAATCCTTGGGTACCTGAGGGTCCATATCCCCGCAGAACCTGGGCAGTATCTGATGCTGAAACTTGTGCGGTGCACCAAGGTGACGTCCACTCTCAGCGGTTAGGGTTGGTAGCATCGGTGGCTTGGCGGGTAGTGGTACCGGCTGTGCCTCCGTAGTAATAGGGCCCTGCACTATGGCCTCATCGCTCGGTGGGCTGTCATCATGTACAAAACTCGAAACCCTAGCTGGATTTCATCATGAGGCCATCCTGAAAAGAGACAGGTGTGCCACGGTCAAAACAGTATACCTGGTGAGCTAACAGAAAGTAATCCAAAAGAAAACTTTTAAAACACACATGCAATGAATGTTTTCCTGCGTTGAGTCGGAAATCAGAAGTCAGGGTCCTGGTGTACAGATACGTCGACCGCTGCACCAAAACTGGACTCCCTGGATTGATAACCACACTCAATACTCTTAACACTATTTATTCACATAGAAAAATATCAGAGTGCATATTTCTATGGTAGAACCGAACTCCTCTGATTCCAATTTGTCACGACCCATTCTCGGGACCCGTACTGTGACTACCCCAAGCCTGCCTCCTAAAGGACAGGGGCTGGCGACTAGCACCAAGGCGTAAAACACGAAAAAGGGGGAAGGCATTTTCTTTATAAGTAAACAAACACCACAGAGTAAGCCATAAAAAGTAAACACTATGTAAACTGAGTACATGTAAGTGTGGAAAGTAAATGGGCCAGAATACAAACCCAAACTAAAAGTAAAGTACAACTGGAAAGGAAGTATAACAACTGTAAGTAAAGCAGCAACCTCGAGCCATCCGCTGGTAGTCCCACATGAAGGGTGGGTACAGATAGCCACCTCAACTCCTTGGGTCAAGTCGTCCGCTCCGTGTACGTTCCGCCCAGTGGTCTACATCCAGTTACCGACATGCTCCACATGCCTCCTCCACGATCACCATTGTTTGTCATCTGCAACCAACACAAAAAAGTGTTGGCATAGCCCGTGCAGGGGTGAGTATACACTACATAGTAGGGACCCCGAGACCCCCAAAGGTCTCCTAGAATCCACAAAGGATAATCCACAAAAGAAGGATATAATAATGAAGTAACAACCAACACTTCTTAGGTATATGCCCATACATATACCTAAGTCACCAATTCCAGTTCGGCTCTAGCATCCGAGCCCAAGTTCGATCATCTCCACATAGGATAGCACAACACAATCCACATAGGAAATCAAGTCAGTCATATCGAAGATAATGATTGTAATTCAAGACTCAGATCACACAGGTATACTTATTCGTAAGACAATAGTGATGATCAGAAGTAGCCACTGATTCATCTAAGCTGTCAGACCCACATAGGATCGATAGGTACTAACCCCCACAATGACCCACACAGGATCAGACCCACACGGGATCGGTATGCACTGGCCCACATAGGACCACTGAGCGCTGACCCACATAATATAGGTAGGCACTGATCCACACAGGATCGCTAAGTGTTGTAGTCATCATTGGTGAACCCACGGAGGGTTTCTGTATAGTCATCATCGTCGTCGTAGTCGCAGCTAGCTCTATGGTTCCCGCACAAAGAAAGATCATTCGGGGAGCGTCCGCTCCACGAGCTGAGGGCTGATATATAAACTGACACGAAGTCCGGAGTTGATGTATCCAAAAGATCTGTATTGTCAACCAGAACTCAACGTCATAGACGGCGCGTCAATCGGATGTCCGGTCTGAGAGTTATTGGATTTTTCGTCCAAGAGGCCCTGTTGGTTTTTAAGTCAAAACCAACCCGACCATAATACAAATGCATCCAAACCTCGAACAGAGTAATCCAAAAGGTCCGTCTCACTATGAGAAATCTGTCAAAATCGACGAAACGTCAATCAGACATCCGGAGCTCATGTTACAAGCGTTTCCGCTCCCAGGGCCCGGTTGCTTTCGTGTTCGAACCAACCCGGTCGAACCAAAAGTTCTTTGAAACATTGAGTGCAGTATACCGAAATGACCATCTCGATCCAAGGATTTCATCACAGCTGATGGTGCATCGATCGGAGTTCCTCAGCCAATGTTATGGGAAAAAGACTGAAAGAGGTTCGGAAATAGGGGGTTCGGGCCCAGTCCGACCCTGCCTGATACCCCCTGGGTCAGCCCGACCGGGGAGGCCCGGCCTAGCGCGCTCAGCATAGCCTACGTGGCCAAGCGGCTCGGCGGAAACGGTTTAGCGGAGGGGGGGGGCTTGCTTCCCCCTGTTTGTGAAACTGTACCCCCATGTGGGGGACCACTCCTTCGGCCAGCCGGGGGTTACAACCCCCGGCTTCTTGGAAGCCAGCCGGCCCGGTCCGGCCAGCCGGTTGACGCTGCCGCAGAACCACCGAGGTCCCACCCTCCTGCTATGGTGTCGGCGGCCGAAATTCGGCTGCTGCTCCCTACTCCGCCGCGGCCTTGGATCGAACTGCGTGGCGCGACGACACCGCGCCCCTCCGCCGCGGCCCCGCTCCGTCCACGGCCTCTTCGAGGTTCTCCTGCGCGACGTGGCGAGGCTGCGGTTTTGTTCATCTTAAACAGCGTGGCACGACGATGCCATGTTCTTCCGCCCATTCCTTATTATTTCCGCGTGGTGCAACGACACCGCGCTGCCTTGCTCGTGTCGCAAACAATTCAAACAATCAAGGGGGGTGGAGGGTCAGCCGTGTTCGTGCGGTCCGACCTCCTCCCGTTATTGCGATAATAGGTGGCTCAATTAGAGATGATGATCATCGATGAATGTATTCACGAGTAGAAAAAAAAAATCCCCTACCTCAAGCGTTGTCGTCGAGCGAGGTTTGTCGTGGAAAGAGACGTGGCGGAAGGAGACTCCGTAAGTGTCACGGAAAAGAGAATCGTCGGCGTCACATCGTCGATCTCCGAGGATGGTGTCTCACACCAACTGTGGAGAGGGAAGAAGATGGTACGACGAACTCCCCTTTGCGGTGACATAGTTCTTCGTCGAAGGATCAGTGTTCTTCGTGTTCTTCGACGAGGAAGAAGATGTTCTTCAATAGTTAGAGCAAATCCTCTCCCAAATCCTCTCTCACAACCCAACAAAAACTTAATGAAATAAGACCTTGCCTTATTTAATTAACACACAATCCAACATAAAATTTGAAATTTGAATTGAATTCAAGAATTAAATACTTTGAATAAGTTAATCAATTAAAGATTTGACTTTTCAATTAATGGGGGTGCGGGTGTGTTACCTAATAAAAAGAGGGGGTTTGAGGAAGTTGAATAGGTGGGGCTCATGTGTGCCCCACCCCACAAATATCCTTCCTAGTGGAGTAGGATATAGTGGGTCCCAGTCTACCCTCTTAGCTTAGGACAAACTACTTTAAATAAAATAAAATTGGTTGCACCATTTTATTTTATTCTTTTACTTAACACAAAATTTTAATTACCACACCTGAGCAAACACAACTCCGGAAAAGGTGTTCCTAAGCAGTTACCAGTGCTGAAATTCCATCGGTGTCCTCATATTTGGATTCCGAGCACCGCTTAAAAATTTAAGAAAAATTCGCTCGTTCGTTCAGTGAACGTACCCGAGCTAAGCTTCGAGAAATTATTCCGAGCTCACCAGGCCTCAGAATTAGGTGCCGTCAGAAACTGCGTTCTTGTAAAATCCCAAAGAAAATTATGAAAAAAAATTTCCCTTGAATTTTACGGGTCATTACACTACATCCTAGACCACCGTCTCTCTATGTCTGGAATATCCAATTATTGAATGTGGTGGTTGTACATGGTAGTTTTATTTCCTCCAACAATAACAATTCTCTCTATATATCCACATATTCCTATACCTACACCACCTAATTATGGGGTTCCCTAAATATTCCATGAAGACCCCAAATTAAGGTTGTATCTTTATCATTGTATTCCATCCATTTTATAATTTCCGTTCTCATCATGTCAGGTTAGAAAATCATGATTCATGTGACATTGTCCACTAGATGAATATAATCACACCTAAAATGGCTGACACAATCCTCAGCATAAAACCAATGTTGTTGATCCACATGGTTGTGTGTAGCCAAGGAAATTTATCCTATGTTGAGACAATTATTACTAACTCTTTTTATCTATTGTAATCGAATATCCCCATAAGACCAATATAGGATCTATCCACCACAATTCTCTCCACGATGAAGATCTATATCCCTAGATCCTTCTCCTTCAAGACAAGATATGTGACAATGAAGAAGGTGACAACACTAGAATGGGAATATCTAATGAGACCTTACTCGATCTTGTATGATCTAACGAAACAATTCAACCACACATTAAAGTAGTAACATGTGAGGATAGAGAACTTTTGAACATACTAAAAAAACATATCACTCTAACAAATACCATGAAAATATAGAATCAATAAAAATTTCATGAATTAAGGGTATAAATAATCTCAGAATAGATCTAGGAATTGGTTCCATTAGAGGATAATATCATCATGGTTCTTTGTTATTTGACTCCAACTACTTCCCAGATGGTCAGTGGAAGAGACTGTTTTCCCATGTAGTCTTCTGATTAATTTTGGAATAGATAATCCTAAATACATAGATCATCTAATCAATAAAATTATGTGACTCATTTGGATATAAATCAATATAATGGCTCAGTAGTTTATGACATAGGAAAACACATAGTATATTAGGTTTCATGTATCATCAACCACCCCTTCTAGTACTATCAACTTCTCGACATGTTTTTTCATTTCTCCCTTGACTCATTGTGGAAAAAAATATTAAATTAACCCTGAACTAATCCATCATCACTAAATTGATTATCCCCATGATCATGTATATTTAAGAAAGAAGGTTGTCTTCATGGAGGAATACTGAAAATTATCAAGACATACCATTTTTAGATGAGCATAAATATTGGTAGATTACTCAAAAAGGAATGTCAAAGGACAAATTCCTAAATAATGAATTCCCCACTCATAAAATGAATCTAATTTATCGATATGCTGTGTTTGAAGCAAGATAATAATTTGTTTAGAGAAATAATATATTGGTGAAAACACCAGTACTATGCTCTAGGGCCTAAAATGTACACTCAAGACACTATGAAACTTTTTACATATGTGTTGAACTCCTTTTTTTAATTCTCTCAAAATCAATATTATTATCATAGTAATTAGTTTTATTTTTTTATTTATCTTATAATATGAGATATGAGTTGAATGTTTCTTATTTTTGAGTCACCATTGAGCCTGAGACACTACCAAGGATGACTCACCTCCAACCATATCACACCCCTAATGATAAGTCATCATTGACACAATACACCACCAAAGAAGAAAATTGGAAATGTATTGAAATAACTCATCACCAGGATTTCATATAGTTAGATGTTTCATACCATTGTTTTAGAAAATTTTTAATGTAAGCTACACTATCAGCCTAATGTATTGTTAGAATAGTCACTTCCAAAAGGAAGAATAATCGTGAAATAAGTCACCGCCGGTGTATAATTTGGGGTAAGTATAAAATGTTATACCACCACTTTAACACTGGTAGTAACATCCACATACAGTCATGGACACCTATACTATGTGATAATTCTAGAATTACATACCATAATAATAAGACACCAAAATCATGAGATTCTCCCAGACATTGATTATCCATTCTTGGACTCACCATTACTGTTTCTCAGACTTATCTTTTTGAGTTGTTCTCTGAAAACACATTTTTTGAATTTGATGACATTATATTTTCTAATGATTGTTCTTTATTTTTCTATGAGATGAATTTAAAATGTGTGTTAGATTTATTGTATGAAGAAGAAGACGATCATGAAATTCCTACATGTTGCATCTATTGAGAAGAATAAGACTTCCACAAGTGGATATACATGTAAAATAAGGGATAGATCACATAATAAAGATATGATTAGTTGATCATAATTTAAAGGACATTAATAAATATATTTTTTTCACCATTATCATTTGAATGATGAATCCAATGAACTTTGAACATCCATTTCCTTCCAGATGTTAAAAAAATGTTTTTACCAAACTATTTTCTAGTAACATTTTTATAAGAACCCCACTACAGCAATACTTCAAATCAAAGTCATGGTTACCGAGATACAATCAATAAAAAAAGAATCTCTATCACTTAATAATATTAGATTTCTCAATTTGTTTATATAATTTTACATTTTATTAGTCTATGATATATTGGTTATTTCAAAAACATTGTCTTCATTTGTTACTATATGAAACATAGATATATTCACAACTCTTTATAAATATGTACTGCAATAGAAATTATTGAAGAAGAATTGTGTGACCTTTATTAATTTTTCCATCCACATATAATAGTGGAAGAGGCTCTAGGTGTACTAGAACATTTTATACTTTTGAAAAACCTGATCTAGTTTATGAGTCAAACTATGTATTTATATAAAACTATTGGTTAAAGATGATCTCTAAGTAGATAGGACTAAGTCTCATCTTTAGACTGACTCACTTGTATTCAAATTTCTACTTTTTTATTATGAGTATATTTTTAAAAATTGATATTGTTTTAAACTTTTAAAAAAATAAAAAGTTGTTTAGTTAAATGTAAATATTATTTTAAAAATATTTTGATTAATAAATTGATTTTAATTGAAGAAATTATATTTTATATTATTTTTTTCAAGACCTAATCAATCTTATAGAAATCATTCAAAATATTTATTTTTATAATGAAATGTTATTTTTTTAACTATGCTGATATTAAATTAATTTGGGTAATATATTTTAATCCATTTTTAAGTGAAATGTTTATTGAATAGTCAATTCACCCACTTTTGGGGAAATCACTCAAACCAAAACCGTGTTCCCAAAGAATTCCCGTAACAGTTCTAATATTAATCTAAACAATAGGAGAACCACCATCAATGTCCTTTTTTGATGACCTATAATTATAAGTCCCACTTAGATGTTGTTAAGGTTGGAGATGAAACACCAATACCGCCTCTAATAGTATAGTACATGATGACAAGCATTATGAATGGAAAAAAGGTTAAAACATGAAAACAAAATGATAAAATAAACTAAATAGATCCCATATTATGATAACTATTTCAAACCACCAAACATAGTAAATGAACCCAATGAACACTATGATCCTACAATATCACCACCATTCCACCTTTTATTTTAAAAACACATCATAATTATAAGAAAATTTAATGAATTTGTAATTATATACAAAACTAGTAGGACACACCAAAACCACAAACAAATAAATAAATAGTAAAAATAGAATTATGTTCTATCCATATTCCTAGGGAATCAAAAATAAATCCATATATACTCATAATTAATCCTATTGTGAGGGAAATGTATTCTCCATCTCTATAACCCATCCATGGATTTTGAGTCTTCCTAAAACTACAATGAAATATTTATGAATCTGTGTACCTTGACTATCTATATGAAAATCCCATATATATTAAATTAACATTTCCATTACAATGAATAATACAAGGGGAATAATCATAAATAAAGGAATCACACCCTAGTTTGATAGGGGAAATCAATGAATATATTACCTTCACCATGGGGTGAAATGGGGGTTCCACTCCATATATGGAGGACCCAAACCCTAGTGTGACATGGGGGTTACACTACATAGATGGAGGGCCCATTCTCTAGAGTTTAATAAAGGATACACTCAGTAGATTGTGAAACCACTCCAAATTATTAAATATTGTTCCACATAGATAGGGTAATGATAATGGGGGACCCATAACTTGGTGCATCTAATGGTTTCCATCCCAAACATCATTATTATGATCCTACTTAATTAATGCAACCAGCTAATATTTACATGAAGATGTATCACACTTTCCTCATATCACATAGTAACATAAATATGGTATAAAATTCTTCCATTTTGTCATCATTGGTAAAAAATTTAGGATTGGCTAGTCATGGTAAAAAATTCACATCCTAACGAAGGTGATATAAATGTTATGAAATCATTGATGATTTACAAGGAGTACATATGGGGTCACATGGAATATTACTTAAATATGTCCCACATATATATTTTCTCCAAAAAATATAATGGGAATCCATTTCCTAATGCACAACATGTACATATAATACAAGACATGTCTCAGTTTTTCAAGGCATTCCATTTTTCTGTTAGTATGTTTCTATTAACATTGGGTTGTGCATGTGTAATTATTGTCATGAATGTGTACAATGGTTATGTTCGACTCTTATATTGTGTAATTATACTTTGTCTATTTCCATTTTTGTGCCAATTACTATGTCAATGTACTCCCAAAGTACACATAATGACTTTTAATCTTTATCTTCCCTTAAATATATAGCTACTTTTCCAAGGGAACTACCCATCACGTTATCCTTCTCGATACACATTGTGTATTTTTGGGTTTTCCATAAATCAATTTATGTATATAGAAATCTATCCACAGAAAAACTATCATTGTTTTACCATTGATTCACTCTTAATAGTGTAGAGCTAGGAACAATATTCCCAGGTCATTAATTCTGGCCAAATACTAGCCACATAATTTATGTACATATATTCCTATCACAACCCTATTGTACTGTTTCCACTCAATATTCGAAATGTCCAAATACATAAAATGAATCTTATATTCGGACAACCTAAAAAATAGTTATATATATTAAATTTAAAAATCATCATGAATATGGGTAGTTGATCATGGTCAAACAATTATTGAAAAACATGATCGACGAACCTATCAGTAAATGGTGGGGAAAAGTGGAAAAGATGAATAATAATGATGTAAATCCATTATTGGTTGATTTGATCATGTAAAATAATAATAATAATATGATGAAGTCATGGGTGATATGATGACATAAAAATATAAACATGTTTAATCATTTTAATTTTCAATTGGATCATGGGATGAATGGATAAGAAAAAAGCATGATAAATAAATTAAAAAATACAAAATTATAAAAAAAAGTTATAAACCATAAATAATGAGTCCTACCATGATTAAAGAATTATTTTTCATGAAATTTATTTTTCTCCAGTCATAATGATGATCCTCTATATTAATATCTTACATCTCAAATCACCTTATTCCAATCGTTGATTTGCACCCTCCTGTTTTATTGACACAAATAAATAATACTCCAATAAAACCCCCCAAGATTATGAATATAAACATTGATGAATAACACAATCATGTATTTATAAATAGAGATATGATTTTTTTGTTAAAATAAAATGAAATTAATAATTTTTAATTTTATCAAATTTCCCTCACTAATGGTTAGATTTCTAAGACCATATGACATTGACTAGTACTTGGTTGCCACTAGGATAAACCCCATTTTATGAAATCTACATTGGTATCGAATTTCCCATAAATTGTATATAACAACATAAAAACCTCTCTAATATAAGTTATTCGAGGACATGTTTAGAAATATATTAAAATTTTAATGAATTACTTTTTTGGTATAGAGAAACACTAACCCAACAGCAACTATAATGGTAAATTGTGATACATGCATAGAAATATTCAAATGAATAATAAATCAATACTTGTTTTCTTATAATAATATTGGCTGATAATCCAATAAATAACATTGTATATTCATATTAAGCTAAATGGTCTTTTCACAAATGGTTATAATATAAGAATAACATACCTTACCCCAACAATAATTGCAGTATATGAAGATCATGTTAGATTCATCTTCATCCCACTACATTCCCATGAATTTAACAATTTAAAAAAATCAATGTTTTATAAGAGTATTATCCACCAATGTAATCAATAATACATCCAAAAGAGAAAAATATGATCTTATCATGTTAATTAAATCTTATATATCTCATATTGTACGAAAGTAGTATTTCCCTTTACACTTTTTGATCACCCTTACAGTTTTTAATCATGATATATATTTTACAAAGGTATCAATGGAATAATAATTCATTGTTTATAAAGATTATATATATCACTATTTTATCAAAATTTTCTTATTTGTTTATATATTCATTATATGATTCTATTCTTTCACTAGAATATCTCTATTAACTTTTTTAGGAACATATCTTAGTTTTTTAGGGGGAATAAAACAATTATGTGTTATTGATTTTTTAAAATATATTTATTATCCTAATATATTATTTAACGGATTTATAGTAGAGTGTAGTGAAATATGTAAAACAGTGTGATGTTTTTCCTTGCACTGCCATATTTTTTTTATACAATTATGTTATTTTAACTATTCAATTCAATATATGATACACTATATGTTGTAATTATCTTTTTTAAATGGGGATTGGTTATCCAATTTCAATATATGGAGAACTAGATTCTTATTACCTAACTATTACATTATATTTAAGATAAACGACGTACTATTGATACATTCTAAAATTGAAATGGTTAGTCTTGTGGGTGAATTAAGACAATATGTCACTTGTACATAATGAGATATTAAATTTATTTAAATAATTCATTATTTTACAACCAAAATCAATCATTATATCGGTAATTTATTTATCAACCTTTGTTTATACTTCAATTAATGGTGTGGTCAAAATGACTTCTAATTAGTTGAATAAAAATTAATGAGTATGTTATAAGAATAAATAGTAAATGGGTGTTCATAATAATAATTATCATATAACAAAAATAGTGTCATCTTCCTATGAATTAGTTAAACAATTTAAAAAGAAATAGAATATGAATTTTTTTAACAATGAAACATCATAGCATAGTGTTCAACTACCACAATAATTGTCGAATAAGGATACCATCATGTTCAAACATGACATATGTTCCAAAATCATAACATCATATTTTTCAAAAATGATAGAATAAATTTCATGTATAATAAAAATAATTTCATGAGATATATATCATTACACAATAAATTGTAGGTCTATAAAATTCTGGTCAAACCTTTAGTATCATCAAATTCTCACATTCAAAAATTCCACTTGGATTGAGAATATATTCCATTCGAATTCATGAAATAAAGCCACAGAAACAAAAGCGTTTTAATATTAATTATATAAATAAATTGATTGATTATTTACTTCTGTTCCCAAATAAATATTTGGAATTGTCTTTCCGAAAAAAAGATCATAATTTTTTAGTGATGAAGATATAGCTTAAGGGTATTCAATATGATGTTTTGAAAGATAAATATTCCCTGAGAATCCATTTTTAGTGGCATCGAAATATTTTTATGGTGGTAATATCATGTATATAAATAATTAAATTATGGAAATAAAAATGACAGTAAAATATTTGGACATTAAAAAATAATCAATACCATGAATAAGATAATGGTGATATAAAAATTAATGGGATGGATGAATATTTTCCTTACTTTATATCCAATTAATTTTCATCACATTGTTTCTTCCTATTTAATAAATAGAAATTTATTATATCATTAAACTAACTTCGTATATTTTTCATTTTTTTAACAATATATAAGGTATTATAATTGAATTTTACTCTTCTATATTATTTTTTAAGGTTCTAATGGTTTGATATTATATTTTAGAAAAAATTATATCATCATTCCTCAAATATGAATTTTTGATTATTAAATTTTTTTTACTAAAAAACATATTCTAGAAGATTATATATACAAAATTTTTTTAATTATTTATAATAGTTATATTCATATTAATCCATAATGGTGGTGGTAAGAAAGGAGTTATAATTTTCTATGTGGATCTAGAATTTACCATTAATAGGAAATTTTCAGAAGATAATGTCAGAGATATATAACATATTATTATGTTCTAAGATAAATTTATATAACATATTAATATTCTAAAGTTATCATTATCAATATATTAAATTATTTACGAATGATTTTTGTTATAAAAAAAGATAATTATTTGGTACTGGGAAACAAAAATGAAAAAATAAGATGAAAATGCATTACCACTTTCTGGATATTTTTACTATACTACAAAAATGAAATCATGAAAACATGGAATTTCATTATTATGGAAAGTCCATAAGGATTATAAAGTCATTAAGATATTTTAGTTGGCTAGATATTTTTATTTGATATATGGAGGTGATGTAGATTCCCATTAGATGGTTAGTGCGCATTTATCCTTAAGAAGAGGGTTGTTTTATGATAATTTTTAATCAAATATAACAAAAAAGGAAAACTATATTACATGGATATTTATTAAATAATGATTTATATTTAATTAAAAAAAATTTAAACAATTTAAAACACATAATAATATAAAAAAAATTCAATAAAAAGGAAATTAGAAAATTGTAAAAAAAATAGTGTAATACTATAGACATTCAAAATTGAAAGTACTTTTTAGGTATATAATTTGACCACCACAGAATTATTAACATATTAATATTTTCTTAATTTTGATAGTAAAATTTAATAAGTTGTTATGTGATTATATTATACAAAATAAAATAATTTAAAATATATAGTTTATATAGAAACATTATTCTTAATACTGAACATGAAAATGATGTTTTTCTGAAAATTAATAATAAATAACCCTTATGAAATAACTACATGTTGATTATAGAAATGAAATTAATATTATCAATAAAATTATATCGTAGATAAATTTAATTATTGGTATTAAAATTATGATTTTCATAAAATTCATTAATGTACAATTTTTATGAAATGTTCTTATATTTTCATTTAGGTTTTAATTGTTATATTTTTATGTGGAATTAAAATATTATATTTTCAATAAACTATAAAATTTAATTTAATTTTTATATAAATTTAAAAATTGTTTTTGTAATTACTAATTAAATGATTATGTTATAATTCTTTATAGTGAGGATTCAAATTCTAATGTTATGTTTACAATGATAAAACACCAATTACTATTCCTATAGTCATATTTCATTTTATAAATTCCAATTAGCCTCATCATTATTAATTAACCAAGATTACTCCTAGTGATCCACAATATAAATTTCTCAAATTTTTATTGGATGTATAATACTATTAGTATATTTTAAATATCTATTCATTAATACATTAAGTCTAAAAGATCAAAACGATCCACGTTTTCTAATTATACCTGTTTTTAATTTTTTATCATACAATTTAAATATCTTCCATTTTTATTTATATAATTATACTATTAAATTAATGTTAAAATTTATTAGAATAAATCAATATGTATTTTAGTTTCTTTAAAATATATTATTTTTCTATGAATTAAAATCAAAATTTTTTAAGAAGGAAATTATAAGAAATTTAAAAATTTGGGATGTTAAATTCTGCCTTACATAAAAAAATTTCTATCATGAAACTACAATTCTTAAACATTATTTATAAATGGTGAGGGTACTTTTGTATCATTTCGTTCCCTAGTACCAATGTTTCTTCTCCATACTTATGATTCTTTTAATCAGATTAACTAAGGGAATATGGCTTTTCTTCCATAAAAATATAACTATGGTCCATGATATTCCAAAGATTATTCTCATAATAAAAGATATTATAATGTATAACCACAATCATATTCTATTGAATTTTAGGTATCATTTATTTACTACTATAGAAGTGATACATGCAAGGCATCTTGGGCAAAAGACATGATTTTTGTAAATGCTTAATAATAGTGAACAACTCAATCATGGATCTAAAAGGGTAAAATATAGATTAGGATAATATTTCCAATATTTCTATAGTGAATGGATTTGTAAGAATTTTGTATTCAAATAAAAAAATTCCCTCAATGGAAAACTCCATGTCCTTCTTATCATTTATGGCATAGCTAGTTTTTCAATACATAGAATATATACTATTATACTGAAGAAGAAGATCATTATATACCGTTTTTTATAAAATATTAGGTGTATGCGTATTTCTTTTACCAAATTCATCTAAAAATGTTTGATTTCTATATCTACTTTCATGTGTAAAATCATATGGGAAAATTTGAAAACTCAAGTTGAAGTTGTAGTTTTATGAGACCTCCTTCATTAGGAGATATTTATTCCATCCTCTCTTAAATTACGTTGACAGATATATTATTTTTTCTTAATGTGTCGTAGTGGTCCATTCTGATTGGCCATTTTTATTTGGGTGATATTATTTACTAATTGTTAATTAATTATTTTAATACAATTGGATACTTCAACAATATTTCGATGAAAAATGTAAATAATAATAAAATTATATAATTATGTTCCATATGACTCCTCATAGATTACCTATCATATATTAGTGAATATTGGTTAAGAGATATGTAATCTAAAATGGAAATTATGTGGGAACTCTTATTCACTGAATCAACCACATACAATATCACATATATTTATTCGAAAGTCATTGGGAGACTAATTTGAATGTCTATAGTTATATTATTTCATTTTTATATTTTTTATGGTTAATTATTTCATCTCCCCATTGTAGTTTTATGTTTCTTCTTATCATGTTGTCATAAAAAGTTCATTTATTTGTAAAAATCAATCTCTTTATTAATGTTGTCCCACTATAATTCCTTTCAGTGAACATTGTAAATATTTTAGCTTTCTTGAAGAATTGTAAAATATTTCAGATAATCATTATAAAATATATATTTCAATACCTCATTAAATTTATGAAATAAATTTCTTGTTCCAAAATTAATTATTACATATTAAACATGATGGAATCCCTAATATTTCCTTCTATTTATGAACATCTACTTATTTTGAAGAATTAAATCATTAATTATTATGTCCATGATCTTCTAAAGGATGGAATATTTAGAAATAATTTGGGAATGGTTGGATGTGTTTTTATCTACTATAACATCTATATAGAAATTTTTTATATCAATGAATATATGATCATTTTCCATCCACATAATAGATATATTAACATGTAATTATCAAATAAGAGAACCATCTACCTTATTCTCTTTTCTCATATGGATATGAAAAGGGAAATCATATTCATTTTATAACTCTAACTATATGTGTTGACAAATGTTTTATATTTATATGTGAATATATACATTAAAAAAATGGTTTGGGTATATATGTCACATTTATCATTATTAAAGTATTCCCACTATATATTAGAAGAAAATATTTACGATGTGAACTCCAGATCATGTGTTCGGTAGTTCTTCTCATGAATCATTAAACTCTTTTTTGGTTATACTATCCCATTTTAATTTTTCATTATTGTACACTTAAATCCATTGATTGAAGCATTATTGTATATCAAAAAACCTTCTCTACTTGAGGGTAGTGTGGGTTTAGTTCTAGAGAGAAACATTTTCTTTTTTATCCATTTAATTTCATCACATTAATAATTCTAGATATACATTAACCTTTCTTGGATGACATATTTAATGTGTTGGATAATCATTATATATTTATCACAAATGAACAATATAACCCATAAAAACACAGAAACTATTGATTTTTATGACAAGTAAGGTTATTTTCCATTCCTCAATTTCAATTTTAATTGGTTGAACAATGTATATTTCATCTCATATCATTTCATTCCATAAGAAAATTACTAATGATATCTAAATAAAAAACATTATGGACTTATCTGACCTTATCTACTCTATTAATATTAGAAAAAAAATTAGATGTTATTCATGTTCCTCCATGATTTTAATGTAGATGTGAATTTAAAAATTAAATTCAACTAAAAATTTATCATAGTTGAATATAAATATAATATTATTAATTTCTATGAATATTATACTATAAATCGAATATTTGAGTGGAATCACTATGAACTAATAGTGTCCAAATCTCATATTGAATTTTTATTTTTAATATATTCAATGCTAACCATTAGCTAATTATATTTTAAATGATATACACTATTAATAAAAACTGAGTTCCTATATATTGATCAGAAATTTGAAATATCCTTATAATGGGATATGTTTTGATAATGATGATCTTGTTGAGATCTATGTGAATGTATCATAGCTAAATTGATTCATACTACTTAAAAATCAGAACTAGTATATATCAAGGTAATTCATTATTGTATGTTAACACTTTTCACAAATTCGCTCTCAATACTAACTTACCTCTTATATAATAATCAGGGCCACACTATAGGTTTATTTTGATATTGTATTGGATATTATAGTATATCCTATTAATTACTCTACATCATTATTTTGGGGCTTCTTAGAAATCGCATTTAGAATTAAAATAGTTCATTCCCACACACTTGGAATAACCTCCATTTTTTCATTCCATTCACACAACCAGTTTGGAGAGGTATGTTTATTTAATATGAATAAATACCCACACATTGAAGTATTTTACAAATATGATTTAATATATTCCTTATACATAAAAATGGGTATTTTTGTATCATGAAATATATTTCAATTTCTTGAAATTTGATATGTACTCTATATTATGAGAGAGAATATGTACCTATTGTATAATTCAATTTCACCAGGGGATGTATTTTAAGATTTACTAGAAGAATATTACCACAAACACTAATAAGGGAAGAATCCAACATTTTAGTTTCAATAATCTTATGTCTTTTTAATTTCATGTATATAATTACATAAAGGTATAACGGTAATGATTCATGTTTTCCAAAAATAAAATAAAATAAATATCAGGATTAAAAGAAATAGAATAAAATAAAACATCATTTAGCGTTGAGTGAATAGAATGTGTACCCAATATTGGTTCGTTTCAATGATTCACCTTGGTAGTGGGGATGAAATATACATTACGTTGATCCCTCTACATCGTTGATTGTTATTGTTGATTACCGTCAAAGACCCTTGGTTTTGTGCACTAGAGAGCATAATACATTCATATTACATTTTATGAAATAATAAAGGTGTTCTATATATGTTGGTGCCTTCTATTTCTCACTAATGACGACCTACAAATTTATTTATGTTAATCATTCATGAGATTAGTGGTCTTCTCCCCCAAAAATAAATAATATCCTTAGCCATTTGAGGAAAGTTTAATTATTATTTCTTCTACGTATGAAAAATATTGATTAATGTATCATCTTTCATCATTTTCATTCTTTATTCCATCTTAAAACACCATTATTCTCTTATTATATCAATTTTTTAAGATCCATTCTCATAACAACATCTACAACATGAGATAACAATAACCGAATTCCTCAAAAATCAAAAGGTATTTTATAACTAGATCATTTCTGAGGTGTGGTTGTATAGAACTAATGACATATATTTTATTGGTATAATTTTATTTCAAAAACCCCAAGCAGTACATTGAATGTCATGTGAAATTTTCAATGCATGTTTATAAAAAAATCACTCTCCTACTTGTTTCTCCCTAGACATTCACTCTTCATCACTTTTTGATGCCTTTGAAAGAAATAAATATGAAGAAATATTTTAATAATGTATGTAAACTCTATTTTTTTATTTGTTAATTCATAATTATATTCTTGATCAAATCAAACAATTGATTAACATGTCCAATATAAACGATTGTTGACAAAACTATCCTTCTCTATCTTATTACAGTGTAGAATTTAAAAAATATTTTCTAATGATTAATCCCAATACTATGTATAGTTTATATTAGATGATTATTAAAATTTCAATGGTCATTATCATATATAGTACTTGATATCTAGTTTCTCAAACTAGGTTTAAGGTTGGTGATAATCATGGTTCAGGTTGTTGTCTATAACATGATATAACTTGGTAAGCAAAACCACGATGTTTTGAACTATACCTCCCATTTATTGGATAATTTCATAAGAATAATCATGTCATTATATCTAAAATAGGTTATTATGCTGTATTATCATGATTCCCACATATTTATAAAATGTAAATGGTTAAAATATTACATATGTAAATAAATCATGAATAAATAGTAAATAACTATGTGAAAATCAATTCAAATGTAATATTCTATTGGATTCTGATTTTTATCCAACATAAAAAATATAGTTTTTAGGGTCATATACATAAATAAATTAAAACATTCATAATAATAATTAAATAATATAATTATATCCTATATAATTATTTTTCAAGATAATGTCAAACCTCCAAATAATATCATCTTACTATGTCAAACTAGGTGTGTATTATGGCTCATCACTATTTTCCTATATGAAGATGAGGTTAATACCCAACAAACCAATTTTTATAAAGAACCAAAGTATATATTCCGTAATTAAATCTAATTATATTATCTATATCGGTTTTTAATTTCATGGAGAACACACACTAGAAACATTACAAGGATTTATAAATTCTTTATATAACAATAATTTCCATTATAAATTTTAGTAAAAAACCCCATAGTCTTAAAACTAAAAATTAACTAAACCATGTTCTCATACTAACAATAGGATCCCATCATTTACATGGATTAATATTACATCATATTTATGAACAATATTATAATAATACTTTGTAATATTATATATTTGTATTGTATCATGATAAAATTGGAATCATAAGTTAATTATACATAAAAAAATAAAAATATTATTTAAATACTTTTTCTGTATAATTGTAAAATATCTCATGTTATATTAAATATAAGTGCTGACTAGATGATATGTGTAAAAGAAAATGGGGAGTTAAAATTATATTAAGGTGATGAATAAAATGGAAGAAATAATAAACATGAATAAATGGTACATGGATTAGTATAATCTTTGTTATCATAATAGAAGAATCATATAATCATTATAATTTATATATAGTTATTTTAAAACGAATGGAAATTGTAATATGACTAATAATTAATCATCCTAACGTAGTTTTAAAATTAAATACATTGATGTAAACACATCCTTCATCATGTATATAAAAAACATTTTTGCAAAGATAATAGATCAAAATTTATTAAAATAATATTGCATTATTTTCATGCACAATATAAATAATCTCTTTATATATATCAAAATAACTAATGAATTTATGGGATGTATTATTATTGGAAAAATGGTGACATCGTAAAATCCTCATGATCATAGTACCACATGGATTGATAGCATATACCAACAATATTAATAAAATAAACCCATTGAAAAAATGGATGCATTATAATTTAATAATGAAATGTATATGGAATAATATTTGGAGTTCCCTAATTAATAAGTGATTTCATATTTTCAAAAAACAGAACATCAATATTTAAGAGATTAATTAATTACTCTATCGGATTCAATGATTTGTTTCAAAAATAGGGATTATTTTAAGAATAAATGTATTTTGAATAGAAATATTATTGAAAATATAAATACAAGTATATTCATAAATACCAAGAGGGATAATATTGAATGTGTTGGTTTTTGATAAATTAAAAATGAATAAATGCATATAATAAGATAAATATGTGATATCTCATAAAGAATGAGTTATGTTCGAGATTCGTCGTTCCTTAGATCTTGTGTTATTTTATTGCATTTTTCATTTTTCAACATAAATTTACATTTTTAAAACACAAAACACAGATTTTGTTTTATTTTTTTCATCCTATATTAGGGATATTCATTGGAAATTATTTATCTATTTTCAATTATAGTGGTCTACGAGTTGGATATAATGTTTTCATTAAAATTATCCAATCTTATATGAATTATTTGTCTTTAGTTATTTTAATTTATAATTTATCAAATTTAACGCCATATTTTTTGAAATACATATATTATTACATTTAAATTTTATAAATAATGTATTATTATCATATATAATGGTGGTGATATATAGAGAGGTGGTAATATCATTTTCCATCATTAAATGATGATCAATTAAACATTTTTAAAAGAAGATTTGTGAAATATATAAAACATGTCCTGGAATTTAAAATTAAAATCATATAGAAAACTAACAATATCCTGATCATGTTGACATAATATTTTATTTTTTATGATAGATTAGATAATAAAAGAATATAATAATTTATAATTATAAAATATAAATGAAATAGTATGATGAAAGGAAAATTATCCACTTTCAAAAAGTTCTCCAATTTCTACGACCATTAACATCATGAGATCACATATTCTTGTTACTATATAAAATAAATTATGAGATAAGAGGAATAATATGATTTAATTGGGTACATGTTTTTCTTTTTTCATATTATGTTATGTTATTACCTTGGGGAGGGGAAGAGTGTATTTATACATGGGGAGCGTATATATTTTATGATAAAATATTTAAAAATATATAAATTACATTGTTAACCATGTAATAGTTCATTTTTTGATTTATAAAATACAAATTATTAAAAATAAATTATTCAAAAATTTTATAACCCTTTGTAAAACTAAATAATTAGTTTATTAAAAAAGAATTATGAAAAATTAAAAATTGTTTTTAATGTGATACTTTAGATAATATATTTTTGAAAATACATATTTGGATTTTATTTTTAATATCAAGTATTTATTATATATTAATAGTGTTATTAGTATAGTCACATATTTTAGAAATAATTATGTCCTTATTTCCCCATAAATGTTAAAATTAAAACAATATCGGTATGAAATAACTATATTTTTACTATTCATTAAAAATTGACGTTTTTAGAAAACATTTAAAAGAAACATTGATATATAATTAACAACAATATTTTAAATATAAAAAAAATTTGAAAATAATGTTCTAACATAAAATATATAATTATTGACAAAAAATATTTCTTCATATATAATATATTAAAATATTATTTATTTAAATTTTTTTCTTGCGTTTTTTAAAAAAATATTTCTATTACAGATTAAAAAAATTATATTTTAATAAATTATCTCTCAAAAATGTCATTAATGAGATATTTTTTTGTAACATTAAAATTTCCATAGACATAGTTGTAATCTAAATAGTAATATTACTATTCATAATAGTTATATTATTATCCCAATAGTCATACTACCTCTAATAGTTTGACTTTAATTATATCATTGAACAATGAAGGAAAAATGTAAAGACCCATGAATTTCAAGGAAAATTAGTCCCCTGTGGCGGGAAGGGCCACGCCCTAGTGGGCCAGACCCAGACCTGGGTCGGGTCGACCCGATTCGGGCTGACCCAGGGGGTATTGGGCTGGGTCAAACAGGGCCCAATACACCCCGTTTTCAGACAGTTTCGTTCAAACGCGCGTATCGTGGGCTAAGTACCTCCGATTGAGGCACCATCAGTTGCGATGCGATCCTTGGATCGAGAAATTCAATTGGGAGTACTGCACTCAAGGTTTCAAAGAACGTTTTGTACAGCTGGGTTGGATCGAACACAAAACCAACAGGGCCTTCGGAGTGGAAACACTTATAACTTGAGCTCCGGATGTCCGATTGACGTGCCATCGACTTTTTTGGTTTCCTATTAGTGAGACGGACCTTTTGGATTACCCCTCTCAAGGTTTGGACACAATTGGAGTATGGTCGGGTAGGCTTTGACTTAAAAACCAACCAGGCCCCTAAGATGAAAAAGCCAATAACTCTCAGACCAGGCGTCTGATTAACGCGCTGTCGGTCAATTTGAGTTCCTATTGAAGATATGGAACTTTGGGATATATAAAATGTAACACCCGAGACTTTTATGTTATATAAATCATCAAAGGAATCTTTTTCTATACAACACTTTCTTGGCTTGCTTTACACGCAATCGCGACCTTCCTCGATAGCTTGCGTCGTACGCAATACCGAGTTTCACTAAACAACAATATGCTATTAAAACTAGCCGTTATGAATAGTAATAACCACTTTTTAAAATTTTATAAATGTTATTTTTCAAAATGGACTTCATTTTTGGACTCAGAATATCTAAATTAGCCTAAGGTGAAATTTTGGTATTTTTCTGAAAACTTTCAATTTTTGATGAATAGTGAAACCACTAAGTGGTAGGTTAAAAACTGAATTTTGCATAAAAATTAATTTTACCGCTTCTGTGAATGGAATTTTGAAAATCCGACAGACACGGTTGATATCAGTAAGTAAAATGTGGTTCAATGAGATAAAAATAATTTTTGGTGAATAGTAAGTTTTTACTTTTTTTTACCGCGGTTAATAGTAAATAGGGTAACTAAGGGTAAATATGATATTAATATTACCCTAACACATGTCCTAAATCTATTGGACAAGTGTAATTCGACCAAAAACAAACTTAGGAATAAAATATGACCATTTAGGCCCACTTGGATTAGATTAGGACATTTATTATTAATTTATTTAAAGAAGGGTTAAAATAGTTAAAATCAAAGGTTAATAAGTAAATCATTTTTAATATGGGGTTATACATAAGATAAATTCAATTTTAAATATTTATTAGAAATCTAAAAAGATTTCCTACATGATGATATTTTATTTGTAATTTTTGGACATCAAATAATTTAATTTATTTATGACACAAAGATGATGCAGTAATTATCTTATTAATGAAATATTGACATAATTGATAATATAAATACCAAAATAAATGTAATTTAAGACTTTTTATGAAATTCCACTAATTTTCTAGATTACTATGATATATTAGTGTTGATTTAATCAACTTTGTTCGAACATATAATTCTGTTATGACTTTCAAAAAAATCATATATCAAATAGTGTCAAAATTGACACAAAATAGTTTTTAAATCAAATATTATATTATTAATTGTTATTTTATTCCTAAAAATCTAAGGTTCGGCCAAATGACTTAGATAAGGATATATATATTAATAATAAACAATTTGGGGTTCGTTTGGCATGTTATAGTAAGTGTATTAACCATATAGTGAAAGAAAACAAAAAGACACGGTAAAAGTTAAATTAATTAACTTAGAGTTAAATCTAATTGATAAGGTTAAAATAATACCCTAAACTTGTTTAAATCCTATTGGTTGATAGGATTTAGACCCATCCCCACTTTATCTTCGAAATAAGACCCTTTGGAACCATTATAAATCGATTTTGACTTTAATATAAAATAATATTTTGAGATATTCCTAAGGTGCCCCTCTCCTCCCTTATAAAAGGGCACCTCCTCCCCCTCCTCCTCACCCCAATTTGAGCACTCAAGCTCGGCCAACCCCTGCCATTTTCTCCTCTCCACTTCCCTAGAATAATCCTAGAGGTCCTGGTCTTCTCCAAAGACCAATCTTAGTTCCTTAAGTGGAGGATTCAAAGAGGCGTTCCAAAGAAGAGGTAATATCCATTACCGATCTTTTCAATTTCTTTCTTCTTCAACTTCTTCTTCTTTAGTTGTTTCATGATAAAGTAATAACATCAGTATTAATTACATACTGATATGTTATTATAAATATGAAACAACCCTAATTCACCTTTTATCCATCCTACGGAAAAATGAAATCACCGCGCGTGCGTACGTACGGAATACCGTCTCCACGCCGTGGTGTAATCTATTTTCCACCATCACCTTACAAGGATGGGTATAATGGTGTAATGAGTAACTATATATGATTATTATGAATTAATATTGATACTGAAATAATATATATATACTCCAATACAATTCCACGATCATAGGAACGATATCATCACTCGTGCGTACGTACGGAATACCGTCTCCACGATGTGATGCGACTCGTTCTACATGATCTTCATTTCATAATGATTATATAAATGAATTGAATGAATGAATATGGTATATAATACACTAATACCATTCTGGAAATGAAGTATCTATAACCTAAAGATAAGAATAAGAATTTATTTGACAAAACACGCATAAGAACAAAAAGTTATAAAGACCCGAGTAACAAGTAACAATGAAATATTACTAACAAGAAGCTAATAATATGACCATATATGATATCATATCAATATGTATGATTCTGGAATAAGTCAATAACATTATTTAAACCATTATACAGGAGCTTCGGACACGTACAAAGCAAATCGGACCTAAGGTAAGGGAAATATCACAATCTCATTTTTATCCGAGATTGTTTATTCGTAAGTATTTACTGGGGTGTATTTTATCATCCACATCCATGTTTCCTCAATATGTAATATTATTTCCATACACTTACAATAGTTTAAATCCAATTTTACCCTTCGATGAGTATTTAGTAAAGAATAAGAAAGGAATCTTTTGTCATTTTTCATACGAGGTACTTTTTGACTTTTCCGACAAAAGTACGAAGAATGTTTTTTTAACTTATACGGCACGAACAGATTTCTACTATTTTATAAAGCCTTATTTTCATGAAGCTTACTCTAAAAGATTTCATGACTATTTTCAATAAAATCTCTTTCTTTTAAAATTGCATGATGTTTTGTGAAAAGAAATTGATTTTGAAGAAGAAAGGATATTTTCCTCAAGAATTCAATTCAAGTGTTTTATCAAAATTATTTTCCATATAAGATAATAAAGGGTTCTGTTTCTATCCATATTTTTACATTGATTTGACTATGTTGTGATTGAATTATGTTTATGAATTCCTTTATCTTATATGAATTGATTTATGATGTCATGATGTTTCAAGAATCCCATTTTTGTTACATGTGTTATGCGATGATGTATGTTTTATGATTATGTGGCACACATAAGAAAGGATTCATTATAAGATGGGTGGGACCTATATCTCCCTCCAATGCATTGGGTAAAGATTTTATATCTCATGAGATAGACATGGCTGGAACGGAAGGTTATTTCAGTTCAGTGATATAGGACTGAAACGAGGAGTGAACTCGGTTCAGAAAGGGGCTTTGTCCACTAAGATAGTCTTGGAAATGAGTCATGACTAACAAGAAATGATTTTCCATTATTATGTGTGCATTCCACAAAGTTTCAAGTTTTATGTTATGATTATGGGGATCTCATTTTCACTTCTATGATTTATTCCATGTTAAGATATTATGATCTCTTTTGCAGGTTTTGATTTTCAAAAAGATATGATATGATTTTTATCTCCTTTATTTGCCCTTGCTGAGCATTTGAGCTCACCATTTTATGTTTTCTTTTCCCCAGGGCAGGAAGATGGATATTAAGTAGAATATGCTAAAAGGGACCCTAGATATGATGAAATAAATGGGAGACACTGTAGAAGATTTATGAACCAGTTGTTTATGTTTCCCAGTTTCTAAAGACACTATACCTATACGGTCCTTTGTGGTTTTGTCATATGTTGTAATAAGTGTGCTTCAATTTCTAAGTATTAACAATGTATGTAAAGTATGGGTCGTTATAGTTGGTATCAGAGGAACGGTATAGTCAACCTTTGGAAACTAGGATGTGAAAGCCTTAGTAAGAACCCTAAGGATAAGTCTAAGCATAGAACACAATCTTAGTGTTTTAGAAATGGCCTTGAATAACCTAGGATAAGACCTTAAGCATGAAAATTTTATTCTTGAATTATGTGGTTTCCTATTATAATTAGTGTTGCTCACACTATTCTTCTTGGTTTTAGTCAATGGCTGGAACCCGAAGGAACCGTGTTAATGCGGAATGCGATGGGCAATGCAATGATTGTCCCCCTGAGCAACCAAACGATATGGGAGCTGGAATGCAAAATCTTGTAGCCATGATCACACAACTTTCTCAAGCTATGAATCATGCAGGATTTCCAAACTAGCAATGGAGGGAGAAACATTCTGTTGAATCCTTCATGAGGCAGCGTCCACCTTCTTTCAGCGGGTCTACTGATCCATTAGTTGCTGAACAATGGATTAGTACTACAGAAAAGATATTTTCAGTTCTTCAATGTTCTGAACATGATAAAGTCATCCTAGCAGTGTATCGTTTGGAAGGAGATGCTGATCAATGGTGGAATCTTGTTAAGAATACGAGGCAAAGGGATGAAATTGAGTCTATGGAATGGGACGAGTTCAAGAACTTATTTTTCAATAAGTACTTCCCTCGTATTCTCCGAACAATGATGGAGAAAGAGTTTCTTGAACTGAAGCAAAGGGATGATGAATCTGTTGGTACCTATGAAGCAAATTTTACAAGACTTGCAAGGTACGCTTCTGGTATTATTATCCAACCTGAGAGTAAGATCGATCGATTCTTTAGTGGCTTAAAACCAAGTCTTCGAAGGGCGTTAGCCATAAGGGACTTCAATAGCTACGAGGAAATCGTTTGATGTGCTCTCAAAGTCGAGATGGAGATTGGAGTAACCCATCAGTCACATGGGTTTGATAAGAAGAGGAAGATGGAATTCAAAGAAAAATCTAAAGAGCACACGGAAAAGAAGATGAACTTTCCCTTATGCTCAAAGTGTGGAAAGAAACATGGAGGGAGTTGTCTTAAAGGGACAAGTAAATGTTTTAAATGTGGAAAGGAAGGTCATCGGGCATTTGAATGTCGCGATAATGGGAAGAAGATGTCTAATGACGCAAACAAAGGAAGGGATACACAGAATGAACCTACTACACTTCAATGTTTCAAGTGCAAGGAGATGGGGCATTATGCCAATCAATGCCCAAATCCAAGGGTTAATGATGATGGTCGACGTCAACAAACTCTTAAGGCTAAAGAAAAAGGAAAGTCACATGCAATTTCTATCAGCGATGTGGAGTACAATAACGATGTGGTGAAAGGTACACTTACCATCCACTCTAAAGTAGCAAATGTTTTATTTGATTCTGGATCCACCCACTCTTTTATTTCTGAAGGCTTTTCTAAGGGTATCACCGTATTACCTCAACAATTAGATGTTGAGTTAGCTGTGACAACACCTAATGGCACATCAATCGCATCAAAAGTTTATAATTCATCTCTGATCGAAGTTTGTGGGAAAGTGCTTCCTGCAAATCTTGTGATCCTTCCTTTAGTGGAATTTGATGTGATTCTTGGCATGGATTGGCTTTCTCTACATGGAGCTCATATCAATTGCTAAAGAAGGGAAGTCACATTTCATATTCCAGATCAATCTACGATCGTCTATCAATGCAAGGATGAACATAACCTTCCAGTGGAAATTTCTTCCATCTTATGGGTATTGATTCCACTAAATGAAGGTTATTTATCTCAAATGGTTGGTGAGAAACTCACGATTAAGAATATGCCCATTGTACGGGAGTTTGATGATGTCTTTCCGGAGGAATTACCGGGTCTTCCACCAAATCGTGAAGTTGAGTTTTCAATAGAACTCGTACCGGGTGCTTTGCCTATTTCAAAGACACCTTATAGAATGGCCCCAATTGAGTTGCAGGAATTGAAGAAGCAACTCCAAGAGAATCTTGATAAGGGATTCATACGCCCTAGTGCGTCACCGTGGGGAGCACCTGTTCTATTTGTTAAGAAGAAAGATGGATCAATGAGACTCTGCATTGATTATCGAGAACTTAACAAGATCACTATCAAGAACAAATATCCTCTCCCACGCATTGATGACTTATTTGACCAACTACGTGGAGCTCAATACTTTTCCAAGATTGATCTTCATTCAGGGTATCATCAATTAAGGGTCAAAAGGGAGGATATACCAAAGACGGCTTTCCGTACAAGGTATGGACACTATGAATTTATAGTGATGCCATTTGGTCTTACTAATGCCCCTGCTATCTTCATGGATCTAATGAATATAGTCTTTAGAGACTATCTTGATCAATTTGTGGTAGTCTTTATAGATGATATTCTTGTCTATTCAAAGAGAAAGGAAGAGCATGAAGATCACTTGAGAATTATATTGAAGACCCTGAGAAAGGAGAAGCTTTATGCCAAATTTACCAAGTGTGAATTTTGGCTTCAAAAAGTTGCATTTTTGGGTCATATAATCTCAAAAGAGGGGATATCTATGGATCCATCAAAAACAGAGGTTATCGAAAGATGGTCGAGACCAACAACAGTAACTGAGATCCGAAGTTTTCTTGGTTTGGCTGGATATTATCGACGTTTTGTAAAAGATTTTTCACGATTATCTAATCCACTCACCAAGTTGACTCGGAAAGGAGTTAAGTTTGTCTGGACAGAGGAATGTGAAGAGAATTTCAAGGAGTTGAAAAGAAGGTTATCCAGTGCACCTGTGCTCACACTGCCTTGTAGTGGAGAATGGTTTGTGATCTATAGTGATGCATCCAAGAAGGGATTAGGGTGTGTTCTTATGCAAAATGATATGGTGATAGCTTATGCCTCACGACAGTTGAAAATCCATGAGAAAAATTACCCAACACATGATTTGGAGTTGGCTGCGGTAATCTTTGCATTAAAGATTTGGAGGCATTACCTTTATGGTGAAAGGTGTGATATTTATACTGATCATAAAAGTTTAAAGTATATTTTCAAACAAAAGGAGTTGAATATGCGTCAAAGAAGATGGTTGGAGCTGATTAAGGATTATGACTGCTCAATCCATTACCACCCTGGGAAAGCAAACAAGGTGGCAGATGCATTAAGTCGACAAGACCATGCTAGTTTATCCATGATGAGGATCACAAAAGATCCAATATTTATGGATTTACAAAGGATGGATCTTGGAATTATAATGGAAGGGGAAAAATCTTATCTTTCTTAAATGAATGTTCAACCATCTATACATGTGAAGATTAAAGAGGAACAGAAAGAAGATGTCGAGTTACAAAAGAAGGGGAGAAATGTTCCTGAATTAAACCTTGATTGTGATGGGATAATAAAGTTCAGGAATCGGGTTTGTGTTCCTCCCATCCTCGAATTAAAGAAGGAGCTGCTGGATGAGGCTCATAGTTCTTCATTCTCTATTCATCCTGGAAGCACGAAGATGTATAGGGACCTGAAAGAGTACTTCTGGTGGGATGGCATGAAAAGAGATGTTGCTGAATATGTCTCTCGATGCTTGGTTTGTCAAAAAGTTAAAGCTGAGAGACAGAAGTCTAAGGGGATGTTACAACCATTACCCATACCCGAATGGAAATGGGAAAACATCACTATGGACTTTGTCACAGGACTTCCTAAAACATCCAAAGGCAATAATGCTATCTGGGTCATAGTTGATCGTCTTACAAAGTCTGCACACTTCATTGCTATTAGAGAGGATTTCTCTCTAGATCAGCTTGCCAGGATATATATAAAGGAAGTGGTAAGATTGCATGGAGTACCACTTTCTATTATATCTGATCGAGATCCGAGATTTACCTCGAAGTTCTGGCGAAGTCTTCAGCATACTCTGGATACAGAGTTGAGTTTCAGCACTGCTTATCATCCCCAAACAGACGGTCAGTCTGAAAGAACAATTAAAACCCTAGAAGATATGTTGAGAGCTTGCTCTATGGATTTCAAAGGAGGTTGGGATCAACACCTACCTTTGGTGGAATTTTCTTATAATAATAGCTTTCACTCCAGTATTCAGATGGCTCCTTATGAAGCTCTCTACGGAAAGAAATGCAGGACTCCAACTTGCTGGGATGAAGTTGGGGAAAGAAAGCTATTAGGACCTGATCTCGTTGATGAAATGGCAGAAAAGGTCAGATATATTCAACAACACATAAGAGCAGCTCAGAGTCGACAGAAAAGTTATGCCGACAACCGTAGAAAAGACCTAGAGTATGAATTGGGCGATAAAGTGTTCTTACGAATATCTCCCTGGAAGAGGGTTATGAGATTTGGAAAGAAGGGGAAGTTGAGACCTAGATATATCGGTCCTTTTGAAATACTGGATCGTGTTGGGAAGGTAGCTTACCGATTGGCGCTTCCACCGAATCTCTCTCAAGTTCACGATGTGTTCCATGTATCTCTCCTGAGAAAGTACATACCAGATCCTTCACATGTACTCAGCTCAGAAGTTGTACCGCTGGAGCAAGATCTTTCTTATGAAGAACAGCCGATAGAGATTCTGGATCGTAGCGAAAAAGTCCTATGAAACAAGACCACTCGCTTGGTGAAAGTTTTATGGAGAAACCACCAACTTGAAGAAGCTACATGGGAGCTTGAGGATATGATGAAGGAGAAGTATCCTCATCTGTTTGTTACAAAGTGACGAATTTCGAGGGCGAAATTCTTTTTAAGGGGGGTAGAATGTAACACCCGAGACTTTTATGTTATATAAATCATCAAAGGAATCTTTTTCTATACAACACTTGCTTGGCTTGCTTTACACGCAATCACGACCTTCCTCGATTGCTTGCGTCGTACGCAATACCGAGTTTCACTAAACAACAATATGCTATTAAAACTAGCCGTTATGAATAGTAATAACCACTTTTTAAAATTTTATAAATGTTATTTTTCAAAATGGACTTCATTTTTGGACTCAGAATATCGAAATTAGCCTAAGGTGAAATTTTGGTATTTTTCTGAAAACTTTCAATTTTTGATGAATAGTGAAACCACTAAGTGGTAGGTCAAAAACTGAATTTTGCATAAAACTTAATTTTACCGCTTATGTGAATGGAATTTTGAAAATCCGACAGACACGGTTGATATCAGTAAGTAAAATGTGGTTCAATGAGATAAAAATAATTTTTGGTGAATAGTAACTTTTTACTTTTTTTTACCGCGGTTAATAGTAAATAGGGTAACTAAGGGTAAATATGATATTAATATTACCCTAACAAATGTCTTAAATCTATTGGACAAGTGTAATTCGACCAAAAACAAACTTAGGAATAACATATGACCATTTTGGCCCACTTGGATTAGATTAGGACATTTATTATTAATTTATTTAAAGAAGGGTTAAAATAGTTAAAATCAAAGGTTAATAAGTAAATAATTTTTAATATGGTGTTATACATAAGATAAATTCAATTTTAAATATTCATTAGAAATCTAAAAAGATTTCCTACATGATGATATTTTATTTGTAATTTTTAGACATCAAATAATTTAATTTATTTATGACACAAAGATGATCTAGTAATTATCTTATTAATGAAATATTGACATAATTGACAATATAAATACCAAAATAAATGTAATTTAAGACTTTTTATGAATTCCACTAATTTTATAGGTTACTATGATATATTAGTGTTGATTTAATCAACTTTTTTAGAACATATAATTCTGTTATGACTTTCAAAAAAATCATATATCAAATAGTGTCAAAATTGACACAAAATAGTTTTTAAATCAAATATTATATTGTTAATTGTTATTTTATTCCAAAAAATCTAAGGTTCGGCACAATGACTTATATAAGGATATATATATTAATAATAAACAATTTGGGGTTCGTTTGGCATGTTATAGTAAGTGTATTAACCATATAGTGAAAGAAAACAAAAAGACACGGTAAAAGTTAAATTAATTAACTTAGAGTTAAATCTAATTGATAAGGTTAAAATAATACCCTAAACTTGTTTAAATCCTATTGGTTGATAGGATTTCGACCCATCCCCACTTTATCTTCGAAATAAGACCCTTTGGAACCATTATAAACCGATTTTGACTTTAATATAAAATAATATTTTGAGATATTCCTAAGGTGCCCCTCTCCTCCCTTATAAAAGGGCACCTCCTCCCCCTCCTCCTCACCCCAATTTGAGCACTCAAGCTCGGCCGAACCCTGCCATTTTCTCCTCTCCACTTCCCTAGAATAATCCTAGAGGTCCTGGTCTTCTTCAAAGACCAATCTTAGTTCCTTAAGTGGAGTATTCAAAGAGGCGTTCCAAAGAAGAGGTAATATCCATTACCGATCTTTTCAATTTCTTTCTTCTTCAACTTCTTCTTCTTTAGTTGTTTCATGATAAAGTAATAACATCAGTATTACTTACATACTGATATGTTATTATAAATATGAAACAACCCTAATTCACCTTCTATCCATCCTACGGAAAAATGAAATCACCGCGCGTGCGTACGTACGAAATACCATCTCCACGCCGTGGTGTAATCTATTTTCCACCATCACCTTACAAGGATGGGTATAATGGTGTAATGAGTAACTATATATGATTATTATGAAGTAATATTGATACTGAAATAATATATATATACTCCAATACAATTCCACGATCATAGGAACGATATCATCACTTGTGCGTACGTACGGAATATTGTCTCCACGATGTGATGCGACTCGTTATACATGATATTCATTTCATAATGATTATATAAATGAATTGAATGAATGAATATGGTATATAATACACTAATACCATTCTGGAAATGAAGTATCTATAACCTAAAGATAAGAATAAGAATTTATTCGACAAAACACGCATAAGAACAAAAAGTTATAAAGACCCGAGTAACAAGTAACAATGAAATATTACTAACAAGAAGCTAATAATATGACCATATATGATATCATATAAATATGTATGATTCTGGAATAAGTCAATAACATTATTTAAACCATTATACAGGAGCTTCGGACACGTACAAAGCAGATCGGACCTAAGGTAAGGGAAATATCACAATCTCATTTTTATCCGAGATTGTTTATTCGTAAGTATTTACTGGGGTGTATTTTATCATCCACATCCATGTTTCCTCAATATGTAATATTATTTCCATCCACTTACAATAGTTTAAATCCAATTTTACCCTTCGATGAGTTTTTAGTAAAGAATAAGAAAGGAATCTTTTGTCGTTTTTCGTACGAGGTACTTTTTGACTTTTCCGACAAAAGTACGAAGAATGTTTTTTTAACTTATACGGCACGAACGGATTTCTACTATTTTATAAAGCCTTATTTTCATGAAGCTTCCTCTAAAAGATTTCATGACTATTTTCAATAAAATCTCTTTCTTTTAAAATTGAATGATGTTTTGTGAAAAGAAATTGATTTTGAAGAAGAAAGGATATTTTCCTCAAGAATTCAATTCAAGTGTTTTATCAAAATTATTTTCCATATAAGATAATAAAGGGTTCTGTTTCTATCCATATTTTTAAATTGATTTGACTATGTTGTGATGGAATTATGTTTATGAATTCCTTTATCTTATATGAATTGATTTATGATGTCATGATGTTTCAAGAATCCCATTTTTGTTACATGTGTTATGCGATGATGTATGTTTTATGATTATGTGGCACACATAAGAAAAGATTCATTATAAGATGGGTGGGACCTATATCTCCCTCCAATGCATTGGGTAATGATTTTATATCTCATGAGATAGACATGGCTGGAACGGAAGGTTATTTCGGTTCAGTGATACAGGACTGAAACGAGGAGTGAACTCGGTTCAGAAAGGGGCTTTGTCCACTAAGATAGTCTTGGCAATGAGTCATGACTAACAAGAAATGATTTTCCATGATTATGTGTGCATGCCACAAAGTTTCAAGTTTTATGTTATGATTATGGAGATCTCATTTTCAATTCTATGATTTATTCCATGTTAAGATATTATGATCTCTTTTGCAGGTTTTGATTTTCAAAAAGATATGATATGATTTTTATCTCCTTTATTTGCCCTTGCTGAGCATTTGAGCTCACCCTTTTATGTTTTCTTTTCCCCAGGTCAGGAAGATGGATATTAAGTAGAATATGCTAAAAGGGACCCTAGATATGATGAAATAAATTGGAGACACTGTAGAAGATTTATGAACCAGTTGTTTATGTTTCCTAGTTTCTAAAGACACTATACCTATACGGTCCTTTGTGGTTTTGTCATATGTTGTAATAAGTGTGCTTCAATTTCGAAGTATTAACAATGTATGTAAAGTATGGGTCGTTATATAAAATCTGGACTTTGTGTCAGTTGATGTATCGACTCCCCTTGGCTCGTGGAGCGGACCCTCCCGGAATCGAGAATGCTGTATGCAAGAACCCTAGAGCTGGCTGCGACTGCGATGACGATGACGACTGTACTGGGATCCTTCGTGGGTTCGGTAGCGACGATGACCGTACTGAAATCCTTCATGGGTTTAATGGCGTTGACTACTATTCATGTATCCTATGTAGGTCCCACATTACATGACTACTGTTCTTGTATGCTACGTTGGTCCAGTAGTATTTGACTGTATACTTGTATCCTACGTTGGTTCGGCAGAGTGGCTGCTCTTGTATCCTTAGTGGGTCAAGCAACTTAGCTGGTCTTATTTCATATGTGGGTCTAATAGCTTCGATGAATCTGTGGCTACATCTGATCATCTCTATCACTATATGAAGAAGTATACATATATGAGGTGAGTCTTGACTTTCAGTCATTATCATCGATATGATTGTTTTGCTATCCTGTGTGGATTGGGTTGTGTTATCCTGTATGGATTAGATTGTGCTTTCCTGTGTGGACTAGATCGTACTTGGGCTCAGATGTTGGAGCAGAACTAGAATTGATGACTTAGGTATATGTATAGGCATATACCTAAGTAGAGTCGGTTGTTACTTCATGATTGTATCTTTCCTTTGTGGTTTATCCTACTTGGATTCTAGGAGACCTTTTTGAGTCTCGGGGTCCGTACTGAGTAGCGTATACTCACCCCTGCAAGGGTTATTCCTGCACTATGTTGTGTTGGATGCAGACGATGGACAACGCTGATTGAGGTGGGAGCTCATGGTTCTTGACGGTACCTGGAGGTGAATCACTGGATGGGACGTGCTCGGAGCGGATGGCTGGAGCCGAGGAGCAGAGGTGACTATCTGTACCCACCCTTCAAGTGGGATTTCCAGAGGACGGCTCAGCGTAGCTATTTTACTTTTCAGTTGTTGTACTTTATTTTCAGTTGTACTTTACTTTCGGTTGGGTTTGTATTCTGGTCCATTTACATTCCAGCACTTACTTTTGTACTCATTTTACTTAGTGTTTACTCATCTTGCGTACTCTATTGTGTTTGTTTACTTTATAAATGCAATACCTTCCCCTATTATCAGAATTTACGCCTTAGGTGTTAGTCACCAGACCCTGTCTTATGGAAGGCAGGCTTGGGGTAGTCACGGCACGTGTCTCGAGGATGGGTCGTGACCAATTGGTATCAGAGGAGTTCAGTTCTACTGTAAAACTCAGTACTATGATCTTTCTTCTACGTGAAGAAATAGTGTTAAAGGTATAGAGGGTGGTTATCAATTTAGGGATTCCATTGTTGGTTTGGTGGCCGACGTATCCATACACCAGGACCCTGACTTCTGATTTCTGACCAAGTGCACGAAAACATTGATTACATGTGTGTTTCAAATGTTTTCATTGTGCTTACTTTGTGTCAGCTCGCCAGGTATATTGTATTGACCATAGCGCACCTATTTTATTTTTCAGGATGACCCCATGATGGCTGCCAGCTAGGGTTTCGAGATTTGTGTGATGCGACAACCCACTGAGCGACGAGGCCTCATTGCATGGACCTTTTATAGAGGAGGCACCGACAGTACCTCTACCCACCGAGACACCGATGCCACCAGCCCAACCGCTGAGAGTACACGTTGCCTTAGTGCACTGCACGAGTTTCAGTGTCACAGAACACCTAGGTTCCATGGAGAGATGGACCCTCAGACAACCAAGAATTGGTTGGAGGCTATTGTATGAGTTTTCAGGTTAGTAGGGATAGCAGCTAACCTCATTGTGATCCTTACAGCAAGTCTCCTGCACGCGGCATCATGCAAATGGGGGAGCCTGATGCTCTAGGTTCACGACGAGTCATCTCTCCTCTGGACGGACATTGAGAGCCTCTTCCGATCATAGTTCGTCCCAGCCACCCTACGTGCGGTGCACATTCAGGGGCTACTACAGCTGCGATAGGGCACTATGATGGTAGCCTAGTACTAGACAATATTTACCGATCTCGCACGCTATTCCACGGACATGGTACGAGACCCATTCTTCCAGGCCCGGACCTTCGAGAAGGTATTGAGGCATGAGATCACTGCAACGATGATATCCCTCAGCATTCCGACGCAGGCAAGAGTACTGGAGCGAGCCCTTCTCGTATAGAGCTTTCTGGCTGAGCCTACACCATCAGCGAGACCTACCGCTGGGCGGTACGTAGCAGAGTCTTCTGCAGTTGGCAGTCGATGGATGTCATAGGGGTCCAGGTGGACCAGACCATCAGGTGGACAACCTCAAGACACTGGCTCACAGGTGAGGGGAAGACAATGCAGAGCCAGTCTTACGAGGAGCAGACAGTTCTACACATGCAGCGGGCAGGGCCACAGGGCTCATGACAGCCCGACCTACCATGTAGAGGAGCAACAGATGGTTGAGTTACCACCCAGGAAGAGGCATAGGGTCAACCGTGGAGGTCCTTAAGGAGAAGGAGGATGAGGAAGATGAACTATATGAGTAGAAGGTGGTGGGAGACGCTTTGAGGCTTTTCCACCACAACCACCAGGAGGTCCACCCCGACCACAGGGAGCCGGCGGGCAGAGGTAGACTCAGCTTCAGGAAGCAGAGGCCTACGATCGCGGTGCAACAGATAAGATTCAAGGTATTATCTATGTCTACTCCACCCTTTTTTTAGTTTTAATAGACACAACAGAGAGTCATTCTTTCATTTCTTCTGCCCATGTTCGGAGCTCCGAGATTCTAACAGAGTCGTTGGCTCGATCCTTATGGATAGAGACTCCTACTAGAGCAAACTCGATGATTACGCACTAGTGCAAGTAGTGTGAGCTTACTCTAGGAGGTGATAGCTTCAACTGGGATCTTCTTATAGTGGAGTAGAGTCCGTACGATGACATCTTGGGCATAGATTGGTTATCTACAGTCCATGCTCAGATTGACTGTATTAGGCGCAAGGCACGATGTTTCCGCACCGATGGGAACAGGATAACCTTCACCGGTGAGAAGGGAGCCTTTGTAGCGCATGATAGACTCATGCAGTGGAGAGGACAGCTGATCACTAATCAGTTGGCTAGCCTCGTCCTAGGAGCAGTTGACGTGCAGAGTCTAAGTTTTCCTATAGCAGTGGATCAATATGCAGATGTTTTTCCTGACGACATTCCAGGAGTACTTCCTTGTAGAGAGGTAGACTTTTATATTGACCTGTACCCCGAGACAGCCTTGATATCCACACCAGCATATCGGATGGCTCTCGCTGAGCTTGGAGAGCAACAGGTAAAGCTGGAGGACTTACAGGGCAAGGGATTCATCCGACCCAGTTTTTCCCACTGGGCTTCACTGATTTTGTTCACCAAGAAGGCGTTCGTGAGATTGCGACTATGTATCGATTACCATCGCCTAAACCAGGTGATCGTGAAGAACAAGTATTCGCTTCTGAGGATTGATGACCTCTTCGATTAGCTCAATGGATCACAGTGGTTCTCGAAGATAGACCTCAGGTTAGGCTATCATCAGCTCAGAGGTCGAAATGAGGATGTGCAGAAGACGACCTTCAGATGTCGGTATGGCCACTATGAGTTCTTGTTTATACCTTTCGGTGTAACAAATGATCCAAAAGTGTTCATGAGTCTCCTAAACATGATCTTCCAGCCTTACCTCGATGGATTTTTCATGGTATTCATTGACGAAATATTGATATACTCGACCACTATGGAGGAGCATGCCTACCACTTGCAGGTTGTGATGGACACACATCGAGAGAACCAGCTTTATGGTAAGCTCTCGAAATGGCAGTTTTGGATACATGAGGACTACTTCTTGGGACACGTCTTCTATGAGGGTGGAGTTACGGTGGATCCTGCGAAGATCGAGGCAGTGCTAGCTTGTGAACAACCCAGGAGCATGACAGAGTTGTGGAGTTTCTTGGGTCTAGGTGGGTACTACTGGAGATTCATGCAAGACTTCCCTAGAGTTGTGGCACCGCAATAATATTTAATTAAGAAGGGTAAACCCTTCTTGTTTTCAGACAGATTTCAGTAGAGCTTCTAGGAGTACAGATTGAGATTGACCAGTGCACCCATCTTAAGGCTACTAGAGGAGGGAGTAGGGTAAGTAGTTTAGTATGATGCATCAGGGACCGGACTCGGGTGTGTACTGATGTAGGAGCGGGAAGTGATCGCCTATGGATCACGATAGTTGAGGTAGCATGAGTAGTACTACGCTACCCATGACCTAGAGTTAGCAGTAGTGGTCTTCGATCAGAACATGTGGCAGCACTATCTGATGGGAGAGCGCTTTACAGTCTATTCTGACCACCAGAGTCTCAGGTATATCTTCTCGCAGAAGGACCTGATCCTGAGACAGTGGTGATGGCTCAAGTTTCTCCCGAAATATTACTTTGAGATAGTCTATACTCCTGGAAAGAGGAACATAGTAGTCAATGCTCTCAGGAGGAGGACGGGTATTCAGCTACATGGGGAGGTGACAGAGCTGCTATCTGCTTTGCAGATATTCTTCATTGATAGAGATGGAGCATCATTTCTGTAGTCAATAACAGGCACCCCTCCACTACTACAGTGGGTCAGAGAGGCACAACGTGGGGACGTTAATTGTAAAACATGGCGTACACTGTTATCCTCAGGATAGGTACCATATGGATTCTCTGTAGGAGGAGAGTGTGACATCCTTTTCAGAGGACGTACCATGGTAGCAGCTGCTTTACAAGTGGAGGTGTTGATAGAGTTTCACACTTCCCCTTTAGCGGTACATCCAGGTGTAGTGAAGATGTACTAAGATCTCATACGATAGCACTCGTGTCCGAGTATGAAGAAGTTTGTAGCAGAGTTTGTTTCTCGATGCCTCACCTGCCAGTAGGTGAAGGCGGAGCACTAGGTACCAGCAGGCCTGGTACAACCCTTGGAGGTCCCAAAGTGGTAGTGGGACTAGATATATATAGATTTCATATCTAGGATTCCACATACTTCCATAGGTCATGACTCCATTTGGGTGATTGTTGACCGACTCACCAAGTCGGCCCACTTTTTCCCCATCAGAGAGCAAGGCTCATTAGAGAGCTTGGGACGCTTCTACATTCAAGAGATCATACGGATTCATGATGTTCCATCATCTATCATCTCCGATTGATATTCTCGCTTTACTTCCCGGCTTTAGAAGGGGTTGTAGGAGGAATTCGCGACGTAGCTACGTCTGAGCACCGCCTTTCACCCTCAGACGGATGGTCAGACAGAGAGGACCATTCAGACCCTCGAGGACAGGCTCCGTGCGTGTGTCCTGGACTTTGGTCATAGCTGGGAGGATCACCTACCATTGCTGGAGTTTGCATACAACAACATCTACCACTCCACCATCGGGATGGCACCATACGAGGAATTGTATGGCCGACCTTGTAGGTCACCTCTGTACTGGACAGACCCTAGGGAGTCAGCACTTGTGGGACCAGAGATGGTCTAGGCTACGACATAGATGGTCTAGGTCATCCAAGAGCAGATGTAGATAACTCAGAGCCAACAGAAGTCTTATTCTGATAGGAGGCGGAGACCATTGGAGTTTGAGGATGGCGATCACGATATCTTGCGGGTCTCACCTCGACGTGGATTACGGAGATTTGTACAGGGTGGAAATTTATCTCAACACTTCATCGGACCATTCCAGGTTCTCAGCAGGATAGGCAAGGTGGATTAATGCATGGATCTTCCACCTCAATTTCACCAGGTGCATGACGTCTTCAACGTATCTCATCTGAGGAGACACGTGTACAACCTGACGCATATCATTGACCATGGGGAGCTGGACATTGATGATGGGGCGACTTTTGCGGAGGTCCCGATGGAGATTGAGGATCAATAGGAGTAGGTCCTACGTGGGTGGTCGATTCCTCTAGTGCGCATTAGGTGGAAGTACGGGAACCTCTAGGAGAGAACGTGGGAGCGAGAGGCTCAGATGTGTGCTCAGTACCCTCATTTGTTCCCCTAGTTTGTGATCTATCTCTACGGGGACGTAAAGACCTAAGGTGGGAGTAATGTAAAGACCCATAAATTTCAAGGAATTTTTTTTTCTTAATTTCATTGGGATTTTACCAGTACGCAGTTTCCAACAACACCTAATTCTAAGGCCCAGGGTTCCCGGAATCAATTTAAGAAGTTTAGCTCGGGTACCTTCAGTGAACGAACGAGTGGGTTTTCCTAACATTTGAATCGGTCCTCAGAATAGAAATCTGAGGGCACTGGTGAAATCGAAATAACAATAATTACTTAAGAAGACCCTTCCTGGAGTTCTATTTGCTCGGGAGGTGTTGTTAAATAATTGGGTTAACTAAAGAGTGAAATAAAAATTTTCTCTACAATTTTTATTTTTATTCCAATAGTTAACCTATGCATGAGAGTTGAGTGGGACCCACTAAAGTCCCAACACTCGGTAGGATATTAGTGACGTGGGGACCACACGATCCCCACCCCTTCAAATCCATTAAACCTGCCTCATACATTTAATTTGAAACTCACCAACTCCCACAATTTAATGGCATGTAAAGCGTCACATTAATTTGATTGATTAAAGCTAAACAATTTAATTAATTAGAGTTTGAATTTTGAATCTTGACATGAGTTAAGAATAAATAAGGACCTACCATATTTTATTTTGGGGTTTTTGTTGTGTGGATATTTTGGGATAGTTTACGCTATGTCTTGAATAACGCAAGGAACGTCAATACCTCGACGAAGAACGTCGTCACCGAAAAGAGAGATCGTTGTGCCTTTCTTCTCCTCTCTGCAACTGGAATGAGTCACCGCTCCACCTCGGACATTCTCCATCAAGAAAATACATTGAATTAACTCACTACACCATTTACAGTGACAATCTTCTTTCGAAAACTACTTCAAGATAGGGGTTTAAATTCAAATTTATTGTATTATATTTGTGCTTTGCTTTGTCGAAGTTTTGTTTTTGTTATTTTGGCCACCTGTTATCAATTTAACGAGAGGATGTCGGACCGCACAAACATGGATGATACTCCTCCCCTTTGTTGTTAATCATCAACGTGGTTTGAAATGAAGGTGACACAGTGCAACGACACATCTCGTGACTGAGGAAAAGCACGGAGAAAGTGTGTGGCGTCGTCGCGTCGTGCCGGTGAAGCCTTGGAAGCCACAGTCGGGGCGGGCCGTGGCGGTGCAGGGAGGGACGGCCGGAACCGAAGTCCGCTAGAACATGGAAGGCAGGACCCGTGGGTGTCCCGCAGTGGCACACCGGCCGGCAAATTCGGCTGGCCAATTTGGCCATCCGTTTTCGGAAGATCTGGGGGGTGTAACCCCCAACTAGAAAAAAGGTTGGCCCCCATGCGGGGGGTCGTTTCCTCAATCACGGGGGGTGGGGGGGGGGGGGTAGCACCCCCCTTCGCATCCCGCTCATCTAAATGGCTTAGCCGCTGGCCATGCGGTCTGTACCCGCACCAGGCCCACGACCGCGTGGGGCCGGACCGACCGGACCGGGCCGGGCCACCCGCGCTGGGCCAGACCCCTATGTCGGGCCGGGCCGCGTCGCCTAGGCAGGGCCGTGCCAACCGGGCCGGGCTGTGCCCTAGTGGGATGGACCCAGTCCCGGGTCAGTTCAACCCTGTTCGGGCTGACCTAGGGGGGTATTTTGCCGCGTCGGACCAGGCCCAAACCCCCTGTTTTTAGACAGTTTTGTTCAAACGCCCATATCTTGGACTACAAACCTCCGATTGATGCACTGTAGGTTGCGGTGAGATCATTGGATCAGGCGATCATTTCGTTATATTGCACTCAAGGTTTAAAAGAACTTTGGGTATGGATGGATTGGTTCGAACACGAAACCAACCGGGCCTTCGGAGTGGAAACACTTGTAACATGAGCTCCATACGTCCGATTGACGTGCCGTCAACATTGTTGGTTTCCTCATAGTGAGATGGACCTTTTGGATTACTCCGCTCGAGGTTTGGACATAGTTGGAGTATGACCGGGTTTGTTTTGAATTAAAAACCAACCGGTCCCCTAGGACGAAAAAGCCAATAACTCTCAGACCGGGCGTCCGATTGACCCGTCGTCGGTCACGTTGAGTTCCTATTGACGAGGCAGAACATTGGGATAAATAAACTCTGGACATTAATACATTTGATGTATCGACTCCCCTTGGCTCGTGGAGTGAACCCTCCTAGAATCGAGCATGCTGTGTGTGGGAACCCTAGAGCTGGCTACGACTGCGACGGCGATGACGACTGTACTGGGATCCTCCGTGGGTTCGGCAGAGACGACGACCGTACTGAAATCCTCTATGGGTTTGACGACGATGACTACTTTTCTTGAATCCTATCTGGTTCCAGCAGTATGTGGCTACTGTTCTTGTATCCTACGTGGGTCCGACAGTATTTGACTCGGTACTTGCATCCTATGTGGGTCTGGCAGAGTGGCTGGTCTTGTATCATTTGTGTGTCTGACAGCTTAGCTGGTCTTATTTCCTATGCGGGTCCGACAGATTAGATGAATCAGTGGCTACATATGATCATCTCTGTCACCTTATGAATATGTATACCCGTGTGAGTTGTGTCTTGACTTTCAATCATTATCTTCGATATGATTGTTTTGCTATCCTGTGTGGATTGGGTTGTGTTATCCTGAGTGGATTGGATTGTGCTTTCTAGTGCAGACTAGATCGAACATGGGCTCAGATGTTGGATCTGAACTGAAATTGATGACTTAGGTATATGTGTGGGAATATACGTAAGTAGAGTTGGTTTTTACTTCATGATTGTATATTTACTTTTTGGTTTATAATACGTGGATTCTGGGAGACCTTCGGGGGTCTCGGGGTCCCTACTGATTAGCGTATACTCACACATGCATGGGCTATGCCAGCACTACATTGTGTTTGATGCAGACGACGGACAATGCTGATTGAGGTGGGAGCTCGTGGTGCTGGATGGTACCTGGAGGTGAATCACTGGACGAGACGTGCTTGGAGTGGACGGCTGGAGCCGAGGAGCAGAGGAGACTATCTGTACCCACCTTTCATGTGGGATTTCCAGAGGACGGCTTGACGTTGTTGTTTTACATTTCAGTTGTTGTACTTTCTTTTCAGTTGTACATTACTTTCAGATGGGTTTGTATTTAGGCCCATTTACATTCCAGCACTTACTTTTGTACTCAGTTTACTTAGTGTTGACTCAGCCTGCGTACTCTATCATGTTTGTTTACATTATAAAGGCAATTCATTCCCATATTATTGGGATTTATGCCTTAGGTTCTAGTCACCAGCCCCTGGCCTATTGAAGGTGGGGTTGGGGTAGTCATGACACGGGTCTCGAGGACAGGTCGTGACAAAAAAACTCCATATTCGTTATTTAAAATAACTAAATTGTTTATTGGATAACTAATTAATTTCTACTTTCATACAGTTTTATTCACAAGAATAATAATTGTTACAGGTCAATGTGTTTTAAATTTTAGGGTTATAATTATTTTCTTGTTTATATTTATTATCAAAATTTTAATTTTTCATTTTTATGGCTCAATATATTTTTTAAATATATAATTATTAAGTAAATAAATAACGATTTATGTGTTAAATTTAATTAAAATATATTATATTCCTAAATATATAAAATATTGTTTATTCAAAAGGTGACTTCTACTATTATAATTATCTGGGAGGCTGAAAAATCTATGTTATGTCAAAATCTATCCAATGTTGGGAATAAATTTGGGGATATTCAATCTATTAATAAACGTTAATGGGGTGTGGGGAATACCCAAAAAATATAAATAAACCTGAAACATATTTTGAGGTTCGAATGTGTTCATGATCAAAAATAAAAAGCATTTAGATTTGAGTGCTGAATGATATTAAGAAAAAAATTATGTATTATTATCTTGAAAATTAAATATTTTAGTAGAACAATTATAACAAATATATTACGATATTCAAAGAATTATCCATCATTATTTAAAACTTTTCATTTATCATTTTATTTTACATTTCACATAATAAAACCAAACATCACTATTTGAATATTTTCATTCATTGAAAAAAATAATTACCTAACAAATAATTGAAAGTAAAATTATTTGATTTAAGAATCGATCATTGTTGGTATATGTCCATGATGATAGATAATTTTTTTAACATTATGTAGAATATAAATGTATTCTGGTTAGTCCTACGAGGATAACATGGTTAGGTAAACAATGTTCATGATCTATAAGCCTTTAGATATCCCTTAATGTGAATGTTATCTTTTTTAACATAGTTATAACAATGGAATAATAGACATTAAATTAGATGATGTGTAGTTTAACATGGATATTTATAGATGGTAATATTTAGTGTTGAGATTCATAGGTTATGTCACCTTATATGAGGTGACTTAGGATATTAGAATGTAATAATTATATATGATACATACAACCTATTATAATTTTGTGCAATAAAATTCATTTTCCATGGCATTACTGTGATAAAAAATTATTTTGTATAATTTTTTCAATAGTGATATAAAAATATAGTGTTACTTGTATAAGTGAAATATCACATGTGACGTGATTTCAAACAATTAGACTCCAAGAATATACTGGTTGAGATCCTTGTTATGTATAGTGAGATTCATAAAATCTACATTATGATCAATGGTTATATCTAAATTTTCTATAATTACGACATCTTGAAATGATTTAAAATATACCAATGAATTATTATTCAATGTCTAGAATTAGGCATATTGTCTTGCATGCTCTTGATTATTATGATAGGTTTTATGTAATGTGTTTATTCGATAAATGTCTATATCGATGGATAGACGATAATTTTTATCATTATAAAGAAATTAAAATATGTCAATAATTAAATGTGTGATAAAAGAAATATAAAAAAACATTATTTGTTTGGTATTTTTATCTACATGACAATCAACCAAATATTGTTCTAGTTTTCTCTCTTGAAAAACATGAGAACTAATTTTTATTTTCAATTATCTCACTGTAGTGTTCATATAGTTATATAATATATGATTATATTTATAGATTCTCAAGATATTTACATTGAAATTAAAATTTTTTTTGGGATGAATATGATGTATTATTTTTTTATTCTATGTTTGTTTTTTGTTGGAAAACCAATCATTCTGATATCCCAATGCGAGTTTTCTATTATGCTTACCTAGTTATCTACCATTATTGATATTTTTGGGAATGATTCTAACATTTATTTTGAAATTAATGATCATGTATTGTGATTATTCTTAATTTTAAACCTTGTTTATTGAAAATTTGGTTAGTTGTTTGTTTGTTAATTATGTCATCGTAATGTCAGAATACTACATGGATTGACCAATTGGGTTAAAAAAAATCCAGGAAATCTAATCTGGTTACAATTAGGTGGTATATAGTGGTCATTATACCAATATTTAATGACTTTATACTTTCAGAAATTATATATCATACATCAATTTATATAATGTAGATATAAATATACTATTAAGCTTTATTCTTGTCTTCTAGATAATATTATTGGTGTTATGGATGTGAAAATTTAATTTTTAATCACAAAATATAAATTGATATACCCATATATTATAGTATTTATTATTAATATTATTTTTTTTGGTATAATAAGTTTTATTTTATCATAATGAATAAGTATCTTGATAGATTTACATACCTAATTATAGGTGTACTGGTTAGTGAAAGAGTCCTGGTGTCACTTTTTCAGATGGTTCACTATGATAAAGATGAAGAGATTGATTTGGGTAAAGATAATGTATTAATATTTTGGATACAATTTTTTTATTTATATAGTTATTATAATTTTTCAAATAACCATCGATATATCTTGAATTAATGAAAATGTAGGTTATTTATAGAGATTCATAAAATAAATAGACCTTATTTAATGAAATGTTTAAATAATAAAAAAACCCAATGATATAGTGGTCTATTCTCATTGATTGATTTTAATCATAAATAAATAATGATAAATGTATAAAAAACTTTTTTTAAGGAACCACATAGCTCTCATAACCCCTATATATATTATAAAAAATATTATGATACCCTAAGGAAAATACAAAATGGAAATTGTGATATTAAAATTTTAGTTAGGGAAAAATCCAGGAAATTAATCATAATATAAGATTTATGAGGAATAATGTGATATCATAAAAAGATATATCAAAATACTAGATGTATGTAATATGGTAATGAAATAAAAAAATCTTAAAATAAAAGTGTGTAAAATCATAAAGCATGACATCATAATAATATTATGCACGGATATGAATGAAAAAATAACATAGGGTAACCATCTTCATAATAATCATACACATAGTCTAACCACGTACTTACCATATAGTTGATTTGATAACCACTCATGATCTATACTTAGTGAGGCTTCGAAAAAAAATCATGCGCCTTTCATATAATTTAATGAGACAATAACTTTATAGAATTTATTTGAAGGGTATTACAGACCCAAACATAATAAAATAGAATAAATTTCATCCTAAATTGTATAGTAATATGTTTTCTAGAAAATGGAAATGATACTATAAAAAATCATAAGCAAGATAAAACCCCTGAGAAGAATGACATCATTACAATATGTTCCCTAGGAATTATCGATGCTATAACATATGTATTCCATAGATGTTATGTAATTAAAACATTATGAAATTTTATTGTTTCAAAAGGCACATATGGAATTAACATTGATTCCCAATATTAAAAATTCATTATAAGGACTATGATAAGAATTGATAAATATATACCACATAGAAAATGATTTAAAATTTTTTAAAATTTTTTTTAACAGGGAATGTGATTATTATTTTATATATAAGTTAATTTTAACTGAGTGGGTTCTCCATAAAATTAAAATTGTTTTATAATATAAATTGGTTATAAATATATGATTTTGGTGATTCCTGAAATGATCCAATAAAAATAAATTCTATCCTTAAATGCGTTTATATAAAATTAGTAATTTTGTTGGGAGATATACACATGTACAACAAAAACATTGAAAAAAATAGTCAATTTTGGTCATATATGAAAGTTATATATATTAAAAAATAGAAGAGGTAAATGATAATAATATTAAATTATATGGTATAAAATAAATTGAACATATGACATGGATTTTATAATGATGGTATGATAAAATCATTTTTATGTCAAAAAAACCATTGTTTAGATCCCAAAAAATAAAATAAAATAATAAAAAAAATTTAGAAAAATTATGAAGGAAAATATGATGTTAATATAACATTACACTTTATGTGGATTATAAATAAAAAGTATAACATTAGTGGGAGGGGAACATGTTATCAATTATGGGAACCCATCATTTTGATGGATGTGATTTATTTATCCCCATGCTAAATTTTAAAAAAGGATTATAAACCACCAGTATGGATGAAATGAATCAAATGTTATATAAAAATATATAAATATGGAATACTATATCAAATGAATGATGAAATTAAATGAATAAGATTTTAATTCATGAAATCATATTGTGTTATAAAAGACCATTATAATTTACAGATTACATCAATAATTTGAAATAAATATGGAATGGGATGAAGTCAAAGTAATTATTCATGTTAATAAATTATTTTTAATATTATATGACCTTGGTGTATGGGATACACCATTATAATTTTGTTTTGGTGGGTAATATAAATACATGCCTCAATGAAAGTTGATTAATACACAAACCATACAATGATATATAAATTTTAATAAACTCTATATAAAAAGATAAAAATTTTTATTATGTTCAAATACCATCAATGATGATAATTATTGTCATTATATAACAATATGGCAGTATTTAAAAAATTTAAATTATATTAGGTGAAAAACGAATATGTGTCTCAATGAAGTATATTTTGATATTAAACCATTTCTATGTTTATAAAATAATATTTTAATTGAAATTAACATCATGAATAATTAAATATTATAATAATATAATTACCCAATAAAATTAACAATCTATATATTGTTTTAAAATGTTCATATATTTTATTTTGGTACTTATTTTCTATATTTTTTTCACTTACATCAATTACTCAGAGTTGTTTTGTAAATTTCATCACAACACATTAGGTATGTTGATAATAATCAAAGGTATTTGAAAATAACATCATGATACTCATATTTTTATTGTATTTTGTCTTTGATTATTCTCTTATAACAATGATTTTGTAGTTTCCATTATTATCCCGTAATAGAACAAAATGTAGATGTTTTCCTCTATAAGTCTATGAATGTTTGTTATTATTTATACGATAGTTTATTAATGATACTATTTATAAAATTTACAATATTATTATTAATTAATGTTATTGGTATACCAAGTATGTTTTATTTAATTAAATTATAATTTTCAACCTACCATTTATTTTTGTCATGGAATGTTGAGCCTCTAAATCATAGAGTCATTTGTATGCACACTTTCATTAGTGTGTATTCCTTTTTATTAATTATTTTTAGCCATATAAATAATATTTTTAAAATTATATAACATTTTAAATTTATATGATAATCTATGGGGTCATCATAATTCCTGATAAAAATTCCATTTGACAGCTGTATAAGGGGAAATTAGCAAGATAATTAATGTTCACAGTACTACCAATACCTTGGATTTCTCTTTTTCAAAACTCTTTCAGGATCGTAATCATTTAATTTTGTTCATAAAAAGAATAATAGTATTGGTTAGGGTTTTTGGCAAAACATACTTAGAGTTTCTTTGGATAGAATGATTTTTTAATTACTGTATATATAGGTAATATGTGGTCTCCTCTTATAAGTGAATAAAATTAAAATTTTTTAAAAACCTCAATATGTATAAATAATTTCATTTAATTATTAAAGGGAAGAAGAAAAAAATGATACCAATACATTTTTTATAGTTTTAATATTTAGATTTTCTCCACTATAAATTATTATGAATTTCTAAAATATGTTATACACAATTGAACAAAGTCTATACCATTTTACCAAAATTTATCTATATCAATATTAAACCACACTAACCATCAGAAACTAATTTAAATGGAAATAAACTAAAAGAAAATTATATAACAAATTTAAAATATTTACAGAAAATATTTTTATCATTTTATAAAATATATTTTATAGTATTTATTTAAATTAAATTTATTATTATGGTACATAACAAGTAAGAAACTTTCATTGAAAATGTACAATTTTAGCTTATAATTTAAGTGTGGGATGTGATTATGAATGTTTTTTATTTCAGAGACATAATTTTATTTATTTTAATGTATCTATATGTCTTGCTGCTATAAAATTGATTCATTAAATGTTTTTTTTAAATATTATTTAATTAAATTATAAATCCAAAATATCATTTTTTTAATTAAAAGGTTATTTTCATTTTATATTTTAAATATATATTTTATCAATATATTTTATATGAATAATATATTTACATAAATAAATATATGAGGAATTAAATGTTTTCTATAAAACTTATTTCTTTTATATATTCTATTTAAATAATAAAAGTCACTATGTTACAAAAAACTATATTTTCCATTATTTATCTAAAAATAAATTATTTCTAAGAAAATCCCCAAAATTGATTCTAATTTCAATATCACATGATGGGGCCCTGTATGGAAATAATATTACAATGTTAAACATATATATTCCATAGAAACAACATTGATATATAAGATATTAATGTGTAAAAAAAATCAATTTTTTGATATAATATATTCTATTTAACATGAATTATAAGATCAAAATATATTTTTTTAATATTATTTTTTATAAGTATTAGATATTTGGTATTATAAATTTTTTTTCATGAATATGATATTCATATTTATATATTTATAATTTCATTAAATATATTTTAATTTATATAAATATTATATTTAAAAATTCAATTTAAAATAATTAATTTTAGAAAACACCCATGAATTCAACATAGACTAATATTGACATTAAAAATCCAAAAATTATATACATTTCCTAAAAATAAATTTTTCAATTATTTTAAACAATCAATTAAAATTTAAAAATAAATTTATTTTTTTCAATTGATAATTAATTGTTTAAATGATATTTTTAATAATATCTTTTTTCAATAAAAATAGAAAAAAAGAATTAATAACCCAATAAATAATATTTTTTTTTGAGACATTTAATTAATAATAATATTATAAGTTTATTCAATTTTTCCAATCAATATCCTCAGGATAATTTATTATAGTGTCTAGTGAATGAAAAATCCAATTCTTTTGGATTCTATTAAGAATTATTCCAGTGAAAACTATAATCAGAAAACTAATTTATATTGGTTGATCAATATATCTTGACATTGAGCATAATTTTTAGAAAAAATATCTTCAATAACATTTTATGGGAAAAAATAATTATTCTCTCAATCTTTGCTTTGATAGATGGATTAGTGTTTCGTTGTGGAATATGTTGCACTCCACTAAATCAATTTAGAAATTTATCATTACAATTAGTGAGAAATTTAATGATATAGACTCTCTTCTATATTGAACTAGATAAATGGAAAATAAATATCAATTTTTATCAGGGTCACATTCTTATTAGGGAGCTTGTATGGAATGAAATCCTTAATTCCATGAACTTGTAATTAAATGATATTTTGGGATTCCCCATATAGATCATTGAGATCCAAAAAAACCGGATATCACGATATATATAAAATATTCTGTTGAATTGGATTTCTATAAAATTATAGTGGATTCCAACCAACATGCCATATGTATCACATTATATACAAGATGCAAAGACTGTTTTTAAAACAGAGAATAAATAATTCAACAATTCTTGAGTTTCGGTACAGATTCAACATTATGAAATGTTATTTACTACATCTTCATGGTCTACTGCACAATCATAGACTATATTCATGTTCTCATCAAGAAATGTTTTAATCTCCCACAATCTAATATATTCAGGACACTCTTTTAAATTTTCTATATATTAAAATATTCACGTTATTTATAATTATGGGAACATGATTATTTTTTACTATTCTTTCTTTAATTTTAAATATTCAATTGATTAAATTATTAATGTGGTTTGTTATTCTGAACCCCTCTACCTTTTTTACTAGGACAACATTATCCATTATTTTTCTCTTATAAAATTTCTTCTTATTACAAGTAATTTTTTCCACCATGAATACATTTTATGTCATTTGGAACAACATATTCATTGGATTTTTAAATGAAACTCAGATGGATCATGTATATGAATTTATATACCCGTGGGGTTTGGGGATATTTAATATTATCATAATGGTGATTTTATTAAATCCTTGTATAACCTTTATGGAGATTCATCTACTTTGGAGGATGTAAATTTTTGTCAAATCAATTTTTTGGATATACCTTATCATCATTAATGTATTGATATATGGATGGAATGATACTTTTCTATGATTAATCAAGATATCAAACTTGGGAATATTTATATATTGTGGAAGATGAAATTTAGATAGAATAAAAGAATTTACATTGTTTCCCCTCTTGAAATTATTATTATGTATGTATATCAAGTATCCAATTCTCTCATTGATGGTCATGTAAACAATTGTGTGTGAAGTGATGGATCCATTATTTCATGAAATCTTCGTGATGATTTGACAACCCATCTTTAAATTGATAAAGGTAAAATTGATCTATTCAGACTAATGTGATCTTATTTTATCTATTTGTAATAGTATTGTCCTATGGTAATGTACTAATTATATAAAAATTATATAGATATAAACTAATATAATTTTTAGTTTAGTTACTAATTTTCATAGTTATTAATTCAATGGAATTGATTTAGATGTCAAAATATAATTTTATATTATTTTATTTCAATTCTTATTATGACTCAAGACTTTTAATATAATATTAATATATTTGATCCAAAATATCATGTGATTATAATTAACCCCATAAAATAAATTATACATTCATAATGTTATTTTTCCACTAATAGAGAAATTAGATGTGGTTATTCATAACATATTTATTTAATATAAATTCAAATGTGTAATCAACAATTCTATATTAATATATACCATTATACCGATATTTCTCAAAAAAACATTAATTTTATATATCTTACTAGTATATTCATTTGTCAATATAATTTGAAAAATAAAAAAATAACCAAATCAAAAAACCACAGAGAAATGTCTCATTCAAAAAAGAATATAAATCCAATATTTAACTCTCAACATGGAGTAACAGTTAGATATTATGTTCACTAACTTGTATGTTTATATCAATATCCAGAAAAGGAATAGTATTTGAAAAAATATATGATAGATCACTTTTTCAAATAATCAATTCCACAGCTAGAAATAGTATCTAACTCATGTTTATAAAAAAATCATCCATTTATTTCTTAATCTATTTTCTTATATTAATTAAAATATTTTTTATACCTCATTCGCGCTTTCTTCTAAATTAAACTTAAAAAATATAACCTTGTCAAAAAATTTCTTATACATGTCTATGATCTATTTAATATATACATAAAAACATTTAAATAAAAACTAATGATGAACAATAATAAAATTTATCACAATACCCTCATATATTTTTTATACTATATAAAATAAACATGATTATGTATCACATAAAAATATAGTCTAATTTAACTTTTAAAAAATATACTCTAGTTTCAAAATGAAATCATAATTCATTATTAATATTTAAATCATTTTTTATGAAAACAATTTAAGATTAAAAAATTCATAAAACGTCATGATCCTTGTATATTTGGTTAATTATGTACATTACAAAACCATATTCAACAACATTAAAAATAAATTAATGAAAAAGTCCTTCACAAGATACAAAAAATTTATCTTTTTTTAACACTAAATGGGATAAATTTGGAACATACATTAGTATGGGGTGAATAATAAATCATAATTGGGAAGTAAATAAACAATATCTGGAAGAAAAAAATACATTCTTGTAAGGAATAATATATTGGGGACATAATATTTTTATTATGAATAAATATTACCATTGTATTATGAAATAAGATTACTATATTATTGGAACATGAGTATGTGGCGAAAACATAAATCATGGAATCATAATCATATTCCAAGGATAAACACCTTGAAATCATAACCCATTGTTCATTAGAGATAATCTCATACACCATAAATGAAATCTCATGATATAAAAAAAATACCAAATTCGTTGGACAAATTTATAATTCTAGACCCACCAATAACTGTTTTATCATTTGCATTCAAAAGTGTTCCATATAGATTATAAAATATAAGGATATATATTAGAACTATTAATACCACTATTACGGAAATTTTATTACATAAATGGATTTATCCAAAAAATTATATATAGTTACATCTAGGTTAATACCATTTAGTTTAATTGGAGACAGGTATTCATTAAAACAATGTTTCTCATGAGAATTCACAAGACAATTTTGGGGGAATAACCAGTTATGTAAAGGCCATAGGAGGCCATAATGAGAGTATAATTATAATTTCATCAATTAATAATAATAATGGTACTTATTGTGATTTGTATAGAAAAATCCCCAAGTGAACAATTGGAATTCTAAAGGCATATTATAACAAAGGTAATTTAAAGAAGAGGAGAAAGAGAGGATCCCATACCATGAGAGGTTGTTTCTAAAATATAAGAATAGTTTTGTTAATAGTTATTGGGATATTTAGTGGGGATATAAGGAGGGATGAGAATATTAAAATCACGATCTATTAATTTTTATTGAAGTGTAATGCGAGAAAATATTTGTTTAAATTAAAAAATTGATATTAGTTTTTTATTATTATATAATCATATGTTTCACACACATTATAATAAATTATTAAGAACTATAAACAATTCCATTTTTTCTTTTAAATAATGATGGATTTAATTATATTATATGTGGATGAACAAAAATACTTAAATTAATACCGTTAGTGGTGTGTAAGTGAGTAATGATTAAAAATAATTTACTTGAAACATTAATATATATTATAGGTTTTTGAGGAATCATTATTGATATATAAAGTTACATTAATAGAAAAAAAGGAAAAAATAATATAAAAATATGTATTTTGGCATGGATACTTTTTATGTCATATATATCATCTCTTTTGAGTAATTATGATGTCTAAATACAAAATGTAAATTTTTTCCATTTTTAGTTTTTTTCATAAAATTTAAATATCTCTAATAATTAATCAATATTATTTATTGGATAATTTAGACAACTGATTTATGAAAATATATTTTAAAAAAAATACTTAAATATTCTAGTTTCTCATTGAAATGAAAAATATCCATTTATATATTAATGTTAATTTTTTACAATATTTGTATTTAGATCATTGTAAAAATTAAATTTTACTTATTAAAATTAAATTATTATTTACATTTAATAAATATTAAATAATAATATTATATTAAACGATAATGTATTTAAAAAATTCATGTACTAATTAATGAGAACTATGGGTAAAACTATGTATTTATTAAAAATATCATTTTCCATTCATCAAATTAAAATATAATTTTATTAAAAATCATTATATAATAAGAATATAATTTAATATTAAAAATTAAATTTAATAATTATTTTATTATAAAAATTAATAATATAAAAATAAATACAATTAGGTTCTAGTTACATATTCATTTAATACATTAGAAAATACATATGGATAAAGTGTATGGTTGTGATATTTTCTTAGTGTGGTTCATCAAACCTATTTTGGGATGCATTCTTCATAATCTTGAACATCCACAATAAATTTTTTCTCTCATGATATCGATTATTATTATCATATTGGCATTGGTCAAGAAAAAATCCTAATGACGCTATCTCCCTTGAATGCTTTTATAAAATGGGATTCGTATTGTATGATCCAACTGGTTGAGGGCCTCTCTTCATCCATAAGTGTCAATTAGATTTATTATAACTATATATATTTATAAGTAATATTGTCCCTATATAATGATAATAATATCATAATTTAGGATGCTAATGATATTTTAAATCTATAAGACAATATATCAGTAAAAAATAACCATAATTGTGCGTGTATTTTATATAACCCCATTTCATAACAATGAATTTATTCATTTAAAAGGTTAATTTCATTTAAAAATGTTTAGTTAATTATATTCACCACTACATCATTAATTAATTTATTACCTGAAATTTGTACTTAGTTCTATAAAAAATGAGGGTAATTCTATTTTATTTACTCTTCCAGTTACCATGTATTTTGGTCACACATGTATTTCCACTTGAACACATTGACCGGGCAAGTTATCTTATCTTGTAGAAAGTTATTATCTATAATATAAGATTCTCACTAGCATTTTCTTCTATTAAATCAATTTTTATAATGGTAAAACATCATAGTTCATTAAATTTGAGGGGTTTGGTATGTACTTCCCTATGAGGGATATATGAAACACATTATTTTCTCGAAATATGATTGGTGGGATTTCTAATAGATAGGAATCCAATCTGATGTGATCATGGATATGAAAGGGGAATTGTGTCTAGGAAAAAGATTTCCCTTATTCCAATAATACAAGTATATCTTTTATGAGTATATATGAGGGACCATCACATCTCATATATCAAATTCCAAAATTTTTCTATGATTTTAGGAAATATCTTTCTATCAACATTGAATAAAATTTATAAGATGTTGATTGGTTTGAAATTTTTTTTCATCTACAAAAAAATAACATGGGTAAAATATAATACTAAAAAAAATTCATCCCAACAAGTTAGTGTCTAATACCTCTTCCAATAAAAATATTTATAAACTAAAACTAGTATGATATGTTAGAAATTATAGTTATATGGTAAAACCACATGGAATTGGTGTAGGTCAAAACATCCTGGGAATTTCATATACATGATCTCAAAATATCCACTATAGTATGAATGGTTCACTGACATAGATCTTCTATCGAAGGTGGAAAAGAAGTTTTGAAGCTTAGTTATATATCAAACTCTTACTGAATTTACTTCGAATCACCCAAGGTAAACCTATAACTCTATTAAGTACAATAGAGAGTTGAAATCCCAGTAGTCATACTAGTTCCCATAAGTATATCATGGAAGGTCGATCAAGAGAAAAATCATCCTTGATAGAAATAAAATACACTTTCATGGTATGAAATTTTACTACCTCCTCGATAGTGTTTTCACCAATAGGATTCTAAGGGAGTACTATGAAGAAATACATTGTAATGGTTTTCATTTCAATATTAGTATAGGAAATAGTAGCATCATACAATTAGAATTCTCTCATCAAGTATTTATTGGTTTCCATACTATGCATCATTAAATAATTTGTACAATATCTCTCTTAGTGTTATCTAGCCAAATGTATTTCACCAATTCTCTATACGTAATATTTATTCATGGATGAATACATAAGTATGATATATGTGCATCATCCAGATGGTCCCTATTCAATTTTTTGTTCCCATGGGACACATATCCAAGAAAAAATCATATAACTCCATCATTAGAAAATACAATCTCTAAAAAAATAAGCACAATTTTCTATATCACCTTATCATTTTTCTAGGACACCTTAATCATCTCAATAATGGATGGATGAGAAATTATTTTATTAAGGAATCATGTATTTATTTTTATTATTCCCATTTCTATATGTTTCATGCCCATGAAACTCATATCCCTTCTAATCCAGCAAATGATTATGGTTTTTGGATTTTTTTCAACATAGATAATATTCCACATTTCTTCCTTCATAGGATGTAAGTATATTTGAAAATAATAATCCTTTATCAAACCTTACCCCCAAAAGTTGTATATTTTTTTCTACGTTTATCTGAATACATAATTCATAATTTTATAATCAATATATATATCTCTCTTTTATATATATGTATTCTGTTCTGAAATTATAAATGAAAATAGAACCATAGATAATAAAAATTCATGGTTTGAGTATTTATTTCTCTGTGATAATTAATTTTTAGGAAGCATTGTCTATAATTTTTTTATATATGATGAGTTAACAACGTAATTCTCTTTTTGGATGCATCACTCTATATATAAAAATCCATTACTATTGGTTATTATTTTGAGAAAAATCTATTGATTAACCTCTTTTTAAAAACATTAAATATTTTCATTCATTCATAATTCAAGATAAAAATCACCCCTTATGAGTCAGCATGTATACTTGGATTCAAAATCATGTGAAGTTTCTCAAAACATGATGATGGTAGCCAACTAATCCAACGAAACTATGGAAATCTATCACAGATGTTGGTATAAAGCATACTTCAAGTAGTGAGGTTTTTAAATATCCACTAATATACCTTTGAGGATGATACCATTACACAATAATTTTACTTTATATGGATATAATATTAGTTAAAAAATCATCCAATAGTTATAGAGGAAGACCAGAATGTTTATCTAGGATCATATTCCCTCAAAATGGGCATGTCATCAATGATGATATTTTCATTCAAATAATTAATTTGATAAAGATACTATTTATAATAAAGAACTAATATCCATTCTTGAAATCATTACACCAAAGGATAATCATTTTCCTCTTTTAAATTGTATAGAATCATAGGACGATTCAAAATTCAGAGGTTGATTTCCATCACATGAAAATCTATACACCTTTAGATAAGGAAATCTAATTAATATAATAACATTTGTAAAATTACCTTAAAGGGAGTTTCATGATTTATATTGTGACCTTGAACATATAAATATGTATAGATGGTGAGTTATATGATTAAGATGAAATAATTGATCCATTCATCATCTTCAATAAAAATATAACATCGAGGTTTGACGGTGGTGTTTGAATAGTTATACTAAACATGTGTGAAATGAATAAATCTGTAGAACTAGAATAAAAAAGTACATTGTCTAATCTTGAATGAATAACATGTATACCTTCTACCACTTCATTATCACAATCCACCATAATAGATTTGATGGAATAATCTCTCAATTATTCTTCATCCCTTGGAGGTTATTATAATTAGAGGTCTTCAATAACCCTTGAATGACTCTATTGATTCACAATGTTTCCGTGTTCCATGGTTTTAAACAATGGACAATAGGCTAGGGGTTAACTAGATCATTCCACTCATCGTATCATTGGTGGGTTTCTCCCAACGGTTATCATTAGTGGGGTTCTCTTCCTTTACATAAATAAATGATTTCCATTCCCACTTTTGGAAATGAATATGAATCTTTATCCAACACATTTCAAAATTGTGATTTTGGAGTTTATTTCCAATGTTATATTTATCTATATTACAACTGGAATTAAACTTCAATTTCAATAACCTATCCTTGGGGTGGGAAATAGATTCATTGATCTCCATTTTTAATTTGATGGAATATCATTAAATTTACCCATAACCATCAACGTCCTTGTTATCCATGTAATATTTTATACTAATCAATATCTAACCAAAATAATGGGTTTTATTTATATTTACTATTAATTCAAATATTTGAGGTGTATCGTGAAATTATAAATATGGATTTTTTATATGTTATGAGGGATTTATCATCCATTATCATAAGGATCAGAAAATCCCTCTAAATTTTAATATAAATACTGTCTGGAAAATATTTATCAAAACCCATTTTCAATAATTATTTCTACTCCATAACCTCAAAAAATTCCCCATCATTATTATTTTTTTCTACACACACCAATGTAAATAATATCCTCTATATGGTAAATATCTAGCACAACATTATCATTCATGGAAAATTCCATGATTTTATGGATCTATTCAACGGAGTGGATCAAATTTCTTACAATTATTTGATTGGAGGATTTGATGAATTTTAGGCACATTTGTCACATAATGTTATAAATTTAACCATTCAAATTTCTATAGGGATTTTGGGGTTCCTCCATATTAATTATATTTTCAAAACATGATTCAATTGAGGATTTATTGTCTAGAATTTCCAATTCACTACAATCATCAGGATGGATATCTCATTTGTATAGTATTCTACTTTCCCCATATATTAGTTTTGAGAAGGTTCCACCTATTTTAATCAATAAAAAATAATAAATGGATAATTAATTTTTACAATAAATGAAACATTAAATGCATATACCAGAAACAATGAAAATTAAAGGTAAGACTCATAAGTGAAATAAATTTGATAACTAATTAATTTTTAGGATTATTTATATGTAACTCATTATCTATTTACTAGTATGAAATCGTATTGGGAATTTTTGTTCCTTTTATAAAATCTTTTATAGATCATGTGAATTTATAGATGCATCTCCCCCATGATTCCAAAACATGGTGTGAATAATTCTATGTTTCCATGCATATGGTGTTGATAAAGTCCTCCTCAAAACATATTTTTCAAACATATTTCGCCTAGATGCTTATATTATATATCTACATAAACATTTAATATAGATACCCAAATCTATTTTAATTTAGTCCACATAATATATATTTAAAAAAATTATTATGATTTCCACTTTTTAATCTCATCCCTAAAAATTTCAATAGTTTTTTTATAAATTTATTCCTTTAAATAACAACCTATTAATCAGGTTCCAAAAATAAATTCACATATATTTTATTAACCAAAATTCATAATTTTATACAAAAAGGAATAATGAATAAAACCACAAGATATATTGATACAAAATGAATTTGGGTTATTAGGTAGACAGGAAAATAGTGTTGAGAATGGTTTTTTCAACAATACATAATAATGTTATTTAAAGGGGGAGATTATTGAAAATAATATTCTATCTCATTATGATAATTTTGATGCTCACAAATACCATAAATTATTTTCTAATGATTTATATATTATATTCCAAGAATTTATTAATTTATTTTACTCTTTAAATAATGAGAATTTATTATTTATTCGGGAACAACTTTAGTGTGTTCTAGAAACACTGTTCATACCTTACTTATTTGGGATCTTCTTTAGTGTGTCCTGGAGTCACTGTTCATACCCTACGTGGATAAACGTAGCGTAAGGATGAAAAGTGTGTATACTTTTTGGGATAAGAGAAAGTATGATTAATCAACCATACGTTATCAAAAAAGTATAGAAGAATAACCTTATGTTAGGAAGGAACCTTACGTTTGGGTTATCAAGAATATATTGAAGGAGAACCGTATGTAAGTACTAAATGTTTTGTTTGTTTCTCAAAAGTATGGTTCATCAACCTTAATTTTGTAAACAACCATACGTTCTTTGAATGGATATTTTATCTTTCATCTGAGAGTTGAAGAAAAAGTATGGATGATCAGACCTATGTTTATGATCAAACTTATGTTTGAAGAAGGTAACGTGAACCCTACGTTAATGTTCAACCTTACGTTGTCAATCCTACGTTTGGAGGTCATGCCATTAACCTTAGGTTTGGCGTCAGAAAGTTGGAAAGATGATATTTTTATGCAACAGTCAGCAAGCTTATTGTTAGGTGGATTTCAAGCCATATTTAAAGTCAATTTTAAAATACGACTTTGAACGATTCAAAGTTGTTTTATCAATGGACTAAAGATCGAATTAAAAGGAGCTTTTTATGCCGAGCCTTCAGGGATGTTACGACTACTCTGTAAATTCAAAATTCTGAATATCATGAATAAAAAGGAGAATTTTATGGATCTAAATGTGCAGAGGATATGATCGGTTATGTTATATATTTTTTCACTAAACCACCAGACACAAGAATATGGTGATCATTCTACTATTCAGAAAGGTGGAAAATAGAGACTTCAAAAAGCACTCAGTTCTGCTGATTCAAAATGAGCGCCAAAGATCTATTTATTTAATAAGAAGGAACTCGATAGAAGATTCAATTATTATACATCAAATAACTATTGTGGATCTACTACTGCTAATTTTGTGTATTATAACCCTATATCTACTCCAACCGGATCGACTCAGAACTACTTCAACATGAAAATTAATATTTCTAGAGACGATGATCCATCCATTGTCAATTGCATTTTGTTGAAATTTTGATGATCAACTGGAAAAGTTCTTTCTAAAATTCTTTTTATCTTGAGTAACCAGCATCTCGTACTAAGCTGACTAGGTTCTTGTTTGAACCAGAAGGCTTTGTTAGCTTGAAAATTTTAAACGCATCAACTGCCTGTATTTCAGTTGTTGGAAGGTCTGTGGACAAAAGGACCAAATAGTGAAAATCACCAATCTCGTGGAGTTGAGCATTGGTGGAGTGGACTAGGGTCATTATATTCCCTGAATCACTATACATCTATGTGTCCATGCTTTTACTTATTTAGCTGCATGATCAAATCTGATAAAGCCTAGAGGATAGAACTCTTTCGATCGAAGAGTTAATGAAAAATCTGAAAGACGCAATTCAATCCCCTCTTGTTTATAATATGTATATTCATGATCCAGCAATTGGTATCAGAGGAGGAACTTCTGGTAGAGCCTTATCAAGCTAGAAGCATTTAAAGATTATACAATAGAGAATCATGAATGATAAAATAGAAGGGATGTGAATGGTCATAGCACCATATTTTAATGGATACAACTATGGCTGCTGGAAATCACGCATGATAATATATCTGAAAAAACTCAGATATAAAATCTATTCAAAGAATCTGACTCCTTATAAATTTCCTGAAAATCCTGAGACATGAAGTGCTACTACAGAGTTAGAGTATGATATGAATTCGAATGCTATGAATTCAATCATCTGTGTTCTAGGACCAGATGAATTTAACAGAGTATCTCAGTTCCAGACATCATATGTGATGTGGAAAACAATAGATGTGATGTACAAAGGAACGGAAAATGTGAGACAAATTAGATATGCAACTTCCAAATTGAAATTTTATACTTTAATAATGTTTGAAGGTTAACGCATTAACAAAATGAATGGAAGATTTACAGAAATTTTCAACAATATAACAGCCCTAGGAGAACCTATCAAGTATGTTGATCAAGCATTAAAAGTACTGAGGGTACTTCCTACTCGATGGAATGGTATCTCTGCTACAATCAGACAATCATCACCTGTCAAAATCTAACCATGAGAGAGGTGATTGGTACACTAATGATGTATGAAGCAGAAATGAAAGATGAGACAAATGAAGATAAAGTCTACATCAAAAAGGATGATACTTCCTTGAAGGTAACTTCAAAAAAAATAATTGAAAGATGAAGTACCGAGAAGTCAAAGATGAATCATAGAGCTATGACTCATCAAACACAGTTGAAGAACTGGATTAGCTAGCCAAAAAATTTAGAAAATTCTACAGCAAGAAAAGAGACTTCAAAAAATCCTTTAAGAGAGACAATAAATAAGTAAGATGCTATGTATTCAAGAATATGGGGCATATCAGACCCGATTTCCCACAATTGAAAGATGATAATAAGAAGAAAATCTTCAAAAGAAATGACTATGAGTAGAAAGATAAGAAAGATTTGAAATCAATATGGAGTGTATTTGAAGACCCCAGTAGCTCTCCTGAATCAATCTTAGATTAAGAAGATGTTAATATAAAATCCAAAATGTGTTTCATGGAAGAAACTGATGAGGTACACACATATTACTCCTCTGACTCAAATAATATATCAAATTCGAAATCAAGCAACACAAATGAAAAACATTCAACCTACTACAATATGCATAAAGAATGATATGACTCGCTATTTAAGAAACATAATTCACTAAAGAACATACATAAATCTATTTAAGATGAATGATATACAATGATTAAACAATATAAGGAATTAATTGATAAATACAATTCTATTAACAGTAACTATATTAATATTGAATCAAGAATAAAAACACTGCAGGATGAAGTATAATCTTAAAAATAGGCTGCATTGGTTTTTACAAAAGGAGAGAATTCATTAACTGAAATTATTGGAAATACTGTCATTAAAAAGAAGAGATTTGAAATTGGCAGTAAAGGAGAAAAACCTAAGCTATATAAAAATTATTTTGTTCCTATCTATAAAAGGTTAATTGTAACGTTTGTGGGACAACGAGACATATAGCTAAAAACTATTTCTTAAGACAACCTCTAATTTGTGGTATTAAAAAAGCCTATGTTTCAAAAGACCTATATGATTTAGCTGATTTTAAAAGAACAAAGCAAATATGGATACCCAGATCATTGCTAGCTAACACCCCTGGACCAAACAGAATATGGGTACCAAAGCAATTTGATTGAATGTCTTTGCAGGTAGCAGGTCACGAGAGTAGAAAAGATATATGGTACATGGACAGTGGCTGCTCAAGAAATATGAGTGTAAAATCATTGAATTTTTCTTCACTCACTCAAAAGGAAGGAGGACTTGTCACATTTGGTGACAATGCCAAAAAAAATCATTGGCATTGGAACTGTTGGAGAACCAAAAATAGTCTCAATCAACAAAGTACTTTATGTACAAGGATTAAAACACAACTTGATAAGTATCTCTCAAATTTGTGATGATGGATATACTGTTTATTTTACTAACAATTGTTTTACTATTTCAAAAGATAAATTATTTAAATTTAAGGCACAAAGAACTGATAATGTCTATACATTGGATTTAAATTCCTTGTGTAAACAACAAGTAAACTACTTGACTGCTAAAGTAAGTGAATCTTGGATCTGTCATAGGAGACATGGACATTGTAATGTATATTTTTTACATAAATTATCTAAGAAACATTTTGTTTCTGAAATAACTATTCTCAAATTTGAATGTGACAGATTATGTGATTTATGCCAACTTGACAAGCAATACATATCATCATTCAAATCTGTTAATAAAATTGAAACAACTAAACCTCTAGAACATATCCATATGGATTGGTTTGGACCTTCCAGATTAGAAAGATTATCTAGTAAATTATATGTTTTTTATTAGTTGATGATTATTCTAGATTTACTTGGATTTTCTTTTTAAAATTTAAAAATGAAACTTTTACTTGATTTGAATGTTTATTGCAAATCCGTTCAAAATAAAAAAGGTTTTAATATAATCTCATTGAGAAGTGATCATGGTGGAGAATTTTAGAATTAATAATTTGATTCCTTTTTCTCAAACATGGGTTTTAATCCAACCTTCTCTGCCCAAAGAACTCCTCAAAAGAATGGGATTGTAGAAAGAAGAAATAGAACAATTTAATAAATGGCTAGAACTATGTTCAATGAATATAGACTACCTATATATTTTTGGGAAGAACCTGTAAATACTACTTTCTATATAATAAATAGAGCTTTAATTAGACCTATTTTGAAAAAGACACCCTATGAACTATGGAACAATAGAAAACCTAATGTAAATTACTTAAATGTTTTTGAATTCAAGGTCTACATCTTGAACACCAAAGATAATATTGTTATGTTCGATCCAAAATATGATGAAGATATTTTCATAGGATATTCTGCTACCTCCAAATCTTCTAGAGTCTATAATAAGAAGTCAAGGATTGTTGAAGAATCAATTCATGTGAAATTTGATGAAAATGATCCCTTTGAGAAAAGGACAGATCAAATGGATGAATCTGACTGTAATGATAACATGATGCCTAATTACGTGAAAAATGATTTTGAAAAAGATATAAAAGAAATTCAGTCCAGTTTGGAAGAACATGATACAAAAGAACCTATAAATTTTTTCCTAGAAGGACTATAACCCTAAAGAATCACCCTTTAGAAACTATAATAGGTGACATAGATACAGGAAAAAAACTAGAAGAAATAAAGGAAATCTTGTAGAAATCTCTGCCTTTATATCTCAATTAGAACCCAAGACTATAGAAGAAGCATTAGATGATAAAATATGGATGATAGCAATGAAAGAAGAAAAAAAAACAGTTCAAAAGAAACGATGTATGCAAATTAGATAAAAGACCAGAGAACTATCTAGTAATATGAACCAAATGGGTCATTAGAAATAAGAAAGATGATCAAGGAATAATAACTAGAAATAAAGTTAGACTTGTAGCTAAAGGATATAATAAAGATAACGGTATAGATTATAATGATTCCATTGCACCTATAGCTAGACTAAAAGCCATTAGAATACTCTTAGCCTATACATCTCATATGAACATTAAATTATTTTAGATGGATGTCAAGTCTTCCTATTTAAATGGTTATTTAATGGAGGTAGTTTATGTTGAGCAACCGGCTTGTTTTGAAAACTCTCAAAAACCTGATTCTATTTTTAAACATAATAAAGCTATTGATGGCCTAAAACAAGCACCTAGATCTTCGTATTAAATATTAATCTATTTTCTTTTGAAAAATGATCTTACTTTCAGAATTGAAGACCGAACACTATTTAAGAAAACTATGAATTCTAATATTTTATTGGTTCAAATTTATGTTGATTATGTAATTTTTGTATCAACTAATAAAACTCTTCGTCATATATTTTCAAAGTTAATGCAAAAAGAATTTTAAATGAGTATAATGGGAGAACTAAATTTCTTTTTAGGACATCAAATTTATCAAAATTATATTGGAAATGTTTTGAATCAATGAAAATACACAACTGATTTGTTGAAGAAATTTGGACTTGAAAACAACAAGAGATATACAACTCCTTTGTGTACTAATATAAAACATGATTTGGATGAAAGTAGAAAATTAGTTGACTACAAGTTATATAGAAGTATTATTGGTAGTTTATTATATATTACTACTAGAAGGCCAGCTATAATGTATTCAGTATGTATATGTGAAATATTTCAATCAAATCCTAATGAATCTCATCTAACTGCTGTTAAAAGAATTTTTATATATTTAAAAGGAACTGTTTTTCAATATCTTATTCATCCCAAAACATCTGATTTCAATTTGATTTCATATTCAGATGCAGACTTTGGGAGTTTAAGATTAGATAGATAAATCACATCAGGAACATGTCACTTTTTAGGAATGACTTTAGTGTCATGGTCTAGTAAGAAACCACATTCAGTTGCCCTGTCAACAACCAAGGTAGAATATGTTTCTGCTGGTAGTTGATATGCACAAGTGTTTTGGATGAAAAACACTCTTATGGACATTGGATTGAATTTTAATGATACACATATTTTATGTGATAATACAAGTGCAATTAATATTTCAAAAAATCATATTAGTCATTCTAGAACTAAGCACATTGATATAAGGAATCACTTTTTAAGAGATCACGTTATTAAATTTGATATATTTTTAGAATTTATAAATACATAAATTCAATTAGTAGATAATTTTAATAAACCACTTCCCACTACAAGGTTTCATTTTATTATGGGGGAGCTAGGTTTTTATAATTTTAAATAATTTTTTTAAATATTATTTGTTTATTTTTATTTATTTTTTGAAAATTTTATTTTGTTTTTGAACAATGTTTAAGATCATTTTTGTGAATAAATTTTCCATATGAAAATTTTATTTATTATTAAAATAAATCTAATGATTAGTGATTACATGAGAATCAAGGATGTCAGAGCCCTTTTTAATTCCAAACCTTTTCTTTTCCCCAACAAAACCCTTTCGAACCCGAAAACTGCATACTATTGCACACCCCTAATCTTCGAATCATCAAACCCTAAAATCATCGATCCTTCAGAAATATAATCTCAAATGGAAAAGACCAAGAGAAAAGATGAACCTGAGATCAGTGAAACGAAGATGAAAAAGACAACTTGACAAAAAAAATCAAGGTAATGTTATAGATCTGGAATGGCTGATCGAGAGGAATCTAATGTTGAAACAGGGTTTATCATTTTAAAACCTTGAGAAGACATTGAATAGTGAAAGGTATGAGTTATTGTATAAGGTTGAAATGCGTCATTTCTTTAGATCAGTTCAGTTTAGCCTAGGTGAGGATGAAGACACTATGATTGCAAAGGTAGAGGACATAGATTTCTCAATCACTTCTATTGAAATAATACAAATCCTAAATTTCCCGCATGAAGGAGTATACCATTTTGATTTGAAAAACATAGGATATGCTATGCATAAATCCGAGGACATTATGTCCTTTTTGTTAGGAACATAAACTATTATGAAAATGATGGTGAATGATTTAGAACCGGATCAGAAGATCCTTGTTAAATTTGTTTGGACTGGAATAGCTCCCAGAATGGCAGAAATGGAAAATATTTTGTACCCTGTTATGTACATAATGTATCTTCTGTTATGTGATATCAAATTAAACTTCCCAAGGTACATGGTAAAGTACCTCAATTACTGTTTTCACAGTGATGCTCTGATGAACTTTTACCCTTTCAGTCGATTTATTTCAAAACTGTTGTTCAAGAAGGATATTGTGAGACTGGTGGATGATAGATCTTATTGTCATCACAACAATGTATTCAATGCTGGAACTCTAAGAACAATTGGCTATTTCTAGAGCACCATTAAAGGAAAACGTTTTCCAGTAGGAGCTCAGGATGACACAGAGAGTGCTCAGGCTCAACTCGCAAAGTCCAAGGTGGGACAAGCTGAATCAAGGGTCAGAAATGTAGCAGGAATGATCCGATTTGAAGTGGAAGATGCTAAGGAAGAATGAAGTAAAGAGGGACTTCAATCTCGATGAACAAGACCTGTTAATGAAGAAATTACTTCCCCTGCATTGGAAACAACAGAAGATTTATTTTCTTATGATTCAGTAAAAGAAGCTTCTATTGATAAGACCATGGAAGGTGTTATTGAAAGGAAAACACCAGTAGAGGGATAAGGAGTTCAAGAACAAGCTCAACGGGAGAATCAGGAACAGATTGTAGCTGATGTTGATGTTACACTTGAACAGGAACAAGATAAGGGGATAGAGCCTGGTGAATAAGTGGTCAGACCTCAGGAAACTCTAAAAACTATTGTTCTCTAAATTCCAGTGGTAGGTAGAGATGCTGATGTTTGTGATGAACAACTCCCTAATGCTCCAACAGAGGTACTTCAAGAGGATTTTTTGGTGGAGGAGACTGAGGACTCTAAGGAAAAATCTATGGACCAACCCACTCAGAATAAAGAGAAAGAACAATCTGATGCTAACTCATTACCTTTGGTACTGCTGCATCATCCAGAGCATGAGAATGTGAATCATGCCTAGGGTGCTTCTGATTTAAAGAAGAAAGAAGTTGAAGAACAGTAAAAAAAAGGTGTCTTAGTTGGAATCTGAGAATGTCACTCTGATAAATGCCTTAGACATAGAACAATTGAGATTTCAAAAGCTAAAGGAGAGTACAGTATCGAGGCAAGAAGTTTTAATGTTTAAATAGGATATACTGAATGCAGTTGTCAAGTTGAAATCTAAAATGGTTATGAAGACAGATTTATCCGATCTAAATTTTTTTATGGAGAACCAATTTGCATTAGTTGTAAATAGTGATGTTAGTGGATCAGGTACTTCACCAGATTTAATCAGAAGATTTCAAGCTATCATAGCCGCGATGAGCAACATGAATGACATGTTCCAAGATTTTTAATGTAACAATGCTCCATTATCTATGTTTCTAGAGGATCCGAACTTTTTAGTGTATTAATTGAAATCTAGTGAGCCACCAATCAGAACACTATTAAATCAAATGTCAGAGAAGCTGTCTGTGTTTACAGAAAAAGAGGAAAGGATGCATGAGTTTTTCAGGGTCAAATTAATCGATTATATTTATATCACTTAGGAGAACATAGAGCTCATTATCAAACATGGATATGGGATGATGAAGAGACCAGGGAACAGTTTACAGAAATCAAGTATGCAATCCAGAGGAGATAGAACCTATTGACTACCTTACACAAACCATGATTCATGTGTGTATCATTTTCATGTACATACTGTTGTTTTTTAATGATAATCTCCTCCATCGTTTATTTATTTCTTTCTCTATTTGTTTATTACTATTTTACGTTAACATATGCCAGTATATCAGATTACCTTAATATTAAATAGTTAATTATAGTATTTACTAATGTTCAATATAACATAAATCTGTGTTCTATTCCATATTTTATCAATCTTTTTGATATCACAATAACGGTGAGAACATTGGATAAACACTACATTTTTTTATGTATCTTTTGGGTAGAAATATGGTTTTACATTTATCCTATTGGGGGAGAAATTAAAAATGGATAAATTTAAGGAAAATTAATTTTCTATTTATCTTTTCAAAATTTCAAAACTATATGTAATTAATTTTGTAAGTTGATTTCATTAATTATTTTATGGGTTTTTTGATCATAAAAAGGAGTAGAATGTTGAGAAATGTATTGTTTTCAAAAATACAAAATAATTTTATTTCAAGTGGGAGATTATTGAAAATAATACTCTGACTCTTGATGATAATTTTGATGTTAACAAATACCCTTAATTATTTTCTAATGATTTTATTTAGTATGATGTAGGAAGTTATTAATTTATTTTACTCTTGAAATAATGAGAATTTATTACTTATTTGGGAACTGTTTTAGCGCGTTCTGGAAACACCATTCATACCTTACTTATTCGGGATCTGCATTAGCATGTCCTGGAATCACTGTTCATACCCTATGTGGATAAACGTAGCATAAGGATGAAAAGAGTGTATAATTTTTGAGATAAGAGAAAATTATGGTTAATCAACCATAATTTATCTGCAAAGTATGGAAGAAGAACCGTAAGTTAGGAAGGAACCTTATGTTTGGGTTATCAACAATGTATTGAAGGAGAACCATATGTATGTAGTAAATGTTATGATTGTTTATCAAAAGTATGGTTCATCAACCTTACTTTTGTAAACAACCATACGTTATTTTAATGGATCATTTATCATTCGTCTGAGAGTTGAAGAAAAAGTATGGATGATCAACCCTATGTTTATAATCAACATTACGTTTGAAGAAAGTAACATGAACCCTACGTTTATGTTCAACCTTACGTTTTCAACCCTACGTTTGGCATCAGAATGTTGGAAAGATGATATTTTTATACAATGGTCAGCAAGCTGATTGTTGGAATGATTTCAAGACGGATTTAAAGTAGATTTTAAAATAATTTTTCGACCGATTCAAAGCCATTTTTATCAATGGATTAAAGATCAAACAAAAATGAGATTTTTAGGCCGAATGTTCAGGGAAGTTACGACTACTCTCTAAATTCAAAAATTTTAATATCGCGAATCAAAATGCGACATTTATGGATCTAAATGTACATGGGATATGCTCGGATTTATTATATATGTTTTATCTGAAACACCAGGAACATGAGTGTGATGATCAATATATTATTCAAAAATGTGGAAAATAGAGACTGTAAAAAGCACTCAGTTCTGCTGATTCAAAAGGAGTGTCAAACCTCCGTTAATTTAAGAAAAGGGGACTTGATAAAAGATTCACTTGTTATACATAAAATATCTACTGTGGATCAACTAATGATGAAGTTTAGAATTATATCTCTATATCTACTACAACTAGATCGACTCAGAACTGTTTCGACTTGAAAGTAAATATTTCTAGAGACGACGATCCATCTGCTGTCAATTGCATTCTGTTGCAATTGTAAAGATCAGCTGGAATGGATTTTTCTAATATTCTTTTTATCTTGAGTAACTAGATTCTCGTACTAAGTTGAGTAGGTTCATGTTTGAACCAGGAGGCTTTTATAGCGTGATAATTGTAATGGTGTCAACTGTCTATTTTTCAGTTGTTGGATGGTCTATTGAATGGAGGAACATATAGTGAAAATCACCAAGCTCATGGAGTTGAGAGTTGGTGGAGTCGACTAGGGGAATTTTGTTCCCCGAACCACTATACATCTATGTGTCTCTGCTCTTACTTATTCCACTGCATGATCAAATCTCATAAAGCATAGAGGACAAAACTCATTCAATCGAAGAGTTAACGAAAAATCTAAAAGACACAATTCACCCCCTCACTTGTGTATAATCAGTATATTCAAGATCCAAAAAACAGAAGTCAATAATAGTATGATTACTTATTGAAAACATGCATAGCATGCTCTTAAAATTCCATCGATCTCATAGAACTACATGGGACAAATTGGGGATATACATAATATGTGAGTGTGATATTAAGATCGGCAATGGGAAAATAGAATAATGGAAGAAATAAATTCTTGGAAATAAGAGTATAATAATTCCACAAATGATTTAAGAGTTGAAAAAATATCATCATTTTGTGAAAAAAAGGATAATAATTTAATAGAAAAATGGGCATGTGGAAAAAAACATAATATATGGAATAATATAAATAACTCAAGGATAAACACCAAGATATCATAACATAAACACATTATGATAACTTATATGGAACCATATAATAAATATCATGAGATTAAAACAATTACTAATGCATTGGAGTGCTATATTATTCTGATCCCTCTTATAACATTCATATCCTGGGAATGTGTCATAGAAATTTATTTGTTAAATTTGGAAGCATAATAGGGGTACATATATGTTCATGGGATAGATTAATGAGAGATAAGTTCAATTATAATCACATTGAAAACATATATGTAGTAATTAGTATGTTTTAAACAAACCACATCATGTTAAATTTAAATAAAGTCATAATAAAATGGATGTCATCAAAAGTAGAGAAGAATGCAAGGAGCCATTTCCTTGAGATGGTGTTTCAAAAAGTAGAGGTTGTGCTTTTGGAGGGATATAGAGTGGGGATGGATGACTAAAGTCATTCTCTATGAGTTTTAGGGATGTGAAATGGGGGAATGGATGAGTTTATATAGAAAAATATATGGGAGTTACTTATTAATTTATCAACATATGTTTTAAACACTATAAAAAATTATAACAAATCACAAACCATCCAATGGTTTTTGTAATTGGTTACTTCCAAATAGGTGTGTATTTTATTATTTTATGTGTCTACGATAAAAAATAATCAAAAAATACTATTGGGGATGTGGAAGTGTCTCAATATTAAAAGGAGTTGTATTTTAAAACATAAATTATAATATAGCGTTTTAATTTTTCATTATTGGTTTATAAATTTAATCAAATAATCACCAAAATTTTTTTAGGTTAACATATATTTTTACTCTTTAATACCGTTTTATGGAAAACATTATATCAATTAAGAGTCATCATGATGTCATTATAAATAATGTAGTTTTATATCATATTAAATTTATAGAAAAAAAGTATATTTTTTCAAAAATAGTGAAAATTCACTAATTTATAAATTTGACATGTTGTTATCTGGTATAATATTTATTTTTTCATCAAAACATTCAATTTGTTTGAATTTATAATTTATAATAAAAATTCACCACTTATTTAAAATGTTTGTTTTTTAACAATAACAGTTGTTTACCCTTATAAGAATTAAATTTCTCAAAGAAAAAATATATTGAAATTTGTATTTAATATATATAAATAAATAATATTATTATTAAAGAGAATTTATTTCATATATTTTTGAATTAATTAATACGTATTTCTGGATTCGAATGATGTATTTCCCAAAAACACAATTTGTGTTTCCTCTCATCGTGATATAATTTTTATCAAATAATTATTTAATCACAATAATGTAATAATAAAAGATAAATTTCATCCTTATTTTATTACAAAACTAAAAAAATTTAAAGATTCATGCTTTTATGGTTTATATACATAGCCTCTTAGTGCATAAACAAATTTATTAAGGGTATAGATTACATTGGTGAGATTTTATAAGGGCTGTTTAGATGACATGGTTTGTGGAATGATCATAATGATAATTAACTTCGTAATTAAATGGTTTATCTTATTATTTTGTTTTTTAATGCCATATTAGGATCATTTATAGGAAAATTCATATTACTATATCTTTCATAGAATCAGCTATAATTTTTTTTCATACGGTATGAAACTATTAGTTGAGGTCATCGCTTATGTTGTCTCTATAAATAGGATTTTTCATGAATTTATATATATATATTAATAATATGATCACTTTATAATAGAAATATAGTCAAAAATTATTATTCCCAAATTTAGTTAAAATATGAAATATTATATATCGATACAAAATAACCAATGACATGGATGATTTTTATAAAACATCATTACATACTAACAATGTTTATCTGAAAATAGAATTGCATCTTTAAATATTGGTTTTCTTAAAATCTAAATCACTACCTTAGTTAAGGTAAGGAAATCAATATTACCAATCATTACAATATTATAAAATGATTCTAAACAAATTTTATATTTCTTAAATTCTATTGTGAGAAATAGTGATTTTTTGAAATCATATCTTTTCTTCATTATCCTCATGATTATATTTTAAAAAAACTATAATAAAAACGATTATGATATATGAATAAGAATCATTGTATATATTTATAAAATCCATATAATTATTTTTATTCATCAGTGACACTATCGTTTCATCCTACGAAAATGTCATCTAAAATATTTTGTACATAGTTAATCACATAGATATTTTTGTTCTACCAACGATAAATTAAGGTATATTCTATTAGACATATTAAAATATTATATTATAGTAATTAATAAATAAATAATTTATAAAAATTCATAAATATAATGTTATTGACAAATCATTTCTATCATGATTGTTTAGCCTAGTATATATTATGGCCTCTTTCTCATTCTGTCGGTCATGTTTTTGTTAATACTCAACATTTTTCTGTTGTGCTACTACCCCTAGGTAAAATTGTGCTACAAGAAACATCCACTACTAGTATTGAGATATATATTATTATTTTTTGGAAAACCACACAACCCTTATTTTACAAAAAACATTTATTATGTTCCTATATTCCCAGGGTTATCCCTTAATCATCCCCATAGGGTTATCATGAAGGGGTTTTCATTAAAATTATCCATAAAAACATGAAATGACATGGTATTAATTAAAAAAACCATGTACTTAAACAAAAATTATTTAATTAATTAATATATACTTTCCATAAAATAAAATAAACTTATCAATGGGCCTAATGTATTTTGATTATTTGATAAAAAATACATCATAAAAACATAAGAATAATTATTTATTTTAAACTCCACTAATTTATCCAAACTTCCATTGATATTATAAACCTATAATTAATACACTGGGGAAATTATATAAAGAATAGAGTGATCTATAAATCATATTAATCGATTAATCCTGAAACTAAATCATAAAAAATATTCAATAGGTAGGACATGATATCTTAATAAGAATGATCAAAATCGTAGAAATATTTATTGCTGAATTAAAATCATAATGTCACTATATCATAATTATGTGACATAATAATAATGAATTACATCATTATTATATGTAAATACTATCATAATATGCATATAAATATATAATAAAATTCACCATAATCATCATATAATTAGGTTATGTGCTATGATAACATTGTGTTGATAGGCTATTCACCTGTTAACAAGTGATTTGGAAATAACTTGTGCACCATACATGAAATCCCATGAGACATTAAAAACACCCAATGAATTGGACGGAATATAAAAGTCCCAATAATTAGATCATTGGATAAACTAAATAATAATATGTTTTATCATATGTGTTTCGAAAAACAAAAAAGTTACCATAGATAAATCATAGGCATTATAAATCCCATGAAAAATTGATTTTTTGAAATATTTTCATGATGAATAATTTATTTCTATATTATCTTGATTCTAAGGAGTTCATATGATAAAATAAGTCTAAAAATAAATACTTGTAAAATGAACATCGGTCCAAAACATTGATATCTAGTGTATAAAATGATTCACATGGTTCATAGAGAATAAATAAAAAAACCACACAGGTGTGGCATTGTGAAATATATAAAAGATCTATTTTAAGTATGAAAGAGAATATTATTATATATAAAATCATAATTCATTAAAGAGGGGTTTCCATTAAATAAGGATACATTTTTGAAAATATATATATGGTCTAAAAATATTATATAGAGTTTATTATTGACATGACACAGGAAATATGGATGCCAACTAAAAATGGGTTAACAAAAAATTGGGAATTTTGATGGGAACTAGGAACAAATAGAACACCATAAAATGGGAGATATATTAAAAATGATATATATATATATAATATAAAATAAATATAATATGTTCATTAGTAGAATACATAATAAATTTTGATAATAAAAAAAGAGTGTATATTTAGAAAACCATGAAGGTGGTACGAAATATCGACCATTTATATTAAAAAACACCTATATTAAAATCCTAAATTATAAAATAACTTATTATAACATTATTTTTAAAGAATTATATATTAAATATCATCTTATCATGAGAGAAAGATTTATTATGATGTCAATTAAAAATCAAGATATCAACTGAAAAGATAATTATGGACAGAAAGTATAAATCATTGTATAGATGGGTGAGAAATATTTATAACATTGTTAATTTTTTCAAAATTATTGAAACTCACATTTATGGATGATTTGAATCATATTTGACATCCCATGAAGGAAATTTGGTATGTCATATGAACTTACGGATGAAATTGATAGAAAAAAATAACTCAAGAAATAATTTTTAGTTATGAATTAACCTTAAATTTTAGTAATGTCATTAATATTTGACCATAAAAATATAGAGAAAAAATGGAAGTCAGGTAATAATGTTTTTCGATATTTTATGACATCAAATTTAATGTGGATAATGGGTAAAACATGAGAATGATGTTTTGTGTATAATGTAAAATAATTTCTCAATGAAGGGTGATTAATATAGAACCCATATAGCATAATATACATTTAAATTAAAACCTCTTGAGAGATATAAATAATGGATATTATTTTCAAATTACATGAATTAAGATAACTAATTATAAAAAATTTCCAATTTTTATTATACAGACCATGTAAAATAAATTTGGTATATATGAGACCGTATATGTCAAATATATTTATATTGAGATGAAACTGTTTACCTGTTTTTAAATAATTCATCACATCCACATAACATCCTAGAAATATAATTTATGTTCATTATATATATTCCCATGATACTTATTTATCTATATTTTATTTTCTGATGTTCATATATTTTTTTGGAATAATTTTTAATATTTTTTTTTCTTCATCTACTACTCAAGGTTATTTTGTTTATTTCTTCCTAAAAAATTAATTTTATTAATGCTGTGAAAGGATTTTTAAAAATACTCATGATATCTAAAAATGTGTATGTTTATTCTTAATATTTTTTTCCACAAAAATTTTTATTAATATAAAAACATATCCCTTTTTAATTGAGTTCTCCTGTAATCATGGTAAGAATAATTGGCCTAGCGACACATAGGCCTAATACAACAAGGAAAGGTGAACCAACAGATCAACAACAAATACATAGCAATATGTCCTTGATTTATACATCTAAATACTTAATGTTTACCATTATTTTCATTCTTATTCTAATAAAATGATACTTATATAATTTCAGGCATTATACCAAAATCCTCCCATATGAAGAATAGTTTCATGATATGTCCATTTATTATTAATAATGTTTATATTACTATTTCTCATCAAGATAATATATATAATATTGAACTTTATTATTTCATAATATAAATGGTGTTCCCATTATAATATTTTAAAATTACATAACAATTTTTATAGATCTATTTAAGTTGGTGTAGTATAATTGAACACATAAGTCGTCGTGGTGGTAGTGTGCAAAAAGACATGATGTCATTTTTAAATTATTAATTAATATATTGAAAAGTATAAATTGTTTATTCAATTGTTATATTAAGACATCATCATGGTAAAAATTTCAGTGTTTCAATACGATCATGGATATAGGGTATTTTATGGATGTTGATGATGTGAAGAGCTAAAGAAGTGGGGTTGAGTGTATTGCCCCTCCCTTGGAAGGTATCCATTAGATATCACCATAAGGACCCTTATCTTGGTATTTTGGTTATAATAATGATTAAAATGAGTGGGTAAGGTTTTAAGGGGAGGCTTTGGTTGTGTTTTGGTATAGAAATGTTGTGACTATATTTTTTGTGTTCTATTTTTTCAAGATGTCATCATGATATCAGCCACTTGATTTCAATATGTTTTGGAAAAGAAAAATATCATGGAACTATAATGGATACTAGAAACATTATATTAATTTGAGATACTTAACTGAGAATATCAATGGATACCTGATCATATTTTAATGAAGTGTAATTTAGTATGATGATGGTTGAATTTTTCTTAATGTTCAATGACATATACTGACTTTACTAGGATGATGTACATTGTCTATAAGATTAAGAAAAGGAAAAGGCCCTATAAAATATAGTTTTAATGAATATATTTTTATATTATGTAATAAAATTTCAATATAATATGGAGAAGTGGGTGTAGAAATGTAATGAAAAAATATTATTTATTTTCTCCTATGATTATTTTGAAGAATGATTTTATTATTCTAACATTTTATTCGTACATGGTAATTACCCAGTATATTGATATTCCATCCATCGGCCAACTAATGGAAACATTAAAAATTACCTATATTCGATAATAGTTCAACCTCATTCATCCTTTATGTCAAAGTTATGATGTATATTGGCAACAAAAAAATCATGAAAATTAGAGATTGTATTATGCCCATAAGGTGTTGATGGGTGTGTGAAATGTTTAGTTTTGGGGGACCACCTTGGTATGTTGTGACATTATAATGGAGAGTTTTTGGTAGTTTTTTGGATTCTAACCCCATTACTAATTTTGAAAAGCAGTGAAAAAACTTTTAAAAAAATGGAGTGGAGGAGAATAATGTAGCCCGATATGGTGTATACCCCCCATGGTAACAGTTACCATGTTAAAAATATATGAACATAATAAATGATTTTATATCAATATTTGCATATCTATATGATCATGTCCCCCTACAATAATAAATATATTTTCACTTAAAAATTAAATGGATCATCTTATATAGCTAGGAAAGAACCTTATAAAATATTACCCCTTTTCAACCGACCCTACACACAACCTTCCGTTACAAAAGTAGGGTCTTTTGTTATGAGTCAAACATCATAAAATTAGTTTTATTCATCATTATATTAACACTTCATAGGTAAAACCCACACATATCTTAAATAAACCATTACTAAAGTGATTATTTGACATATGAAATCCTCTTCAATAGATCTATTAATGAATATCACACAAATAATCTATTATGATTTATATGAGAGGTAAATAAAAAGATAATTGATCTGAGGCTATATGTGCATTTAATTGTTCATGGAATATGACATGGAAAAGGGTAAATGATGAGATAAAATGAAGAAATCACATATCTGAATTCTTGATATAAGATATCTACATGATAATTCCATTATTTTTAGTATCCCACGATGCCAATAAATAAAATAAACTCATGTTTCATACGACTAAAATAAAAAATCCTTAGTGAGATGAAAATGAAACCTTGGATTAAAACCATTATTCGAAGAAACATGAATCTATAGAATCAATTGAGTGAATAAATGGGGAAGAGTTGGTAAACCTTACTTATGAAATGATATCTCTATAACGTGAGATTGATGATTATTCGTTAAGATATCTCATTTCACTTTAAACATTTATTCCATGGGAATTGATCAAGAAGTGAAAATATCAATGATCCTTCTATAATTCATGAAGGATTTCTCTATGAAAAAATATTTCTAAATGAATAATCTTGAGATTAATGGTCCAAAATGTTTTTTTCTAAGAAAATCAGTTAACTGGGTGATGTACAATTTCTTGTAAACTCATGTATTCTATGAAAACAATAAGGATCCCTAAAAAAGAAAATTCATACCCATTATATTTACAATGTTAGAAAAATATGTTATTATATATAAATCCCATGAAGAATCTATTTCATTTTTTTAAAATTAAAATGTAGTTTCACACATGGAGAGCATCAAGTAATATATCATTTGTGTTTTTTCATAATAAAAATGAATAATAAATTGTATAAAATATATAAAATTATAGTTTGGTATTTTGGAATGAAGATTTTGAATCTATGCATGATAAAAAAATAAATCATGGTTTGAATATTTTAAAAGAACATAAAATAATAAATAAAAAATTTTGTTTTATCTTATATATTTTAAATATATTATAATCCCAAGATACTTGGGAATGAATTAAAATTTTGATATTTTAATTAAGAAGAAAACACTAAAATTTAAAATATAATATTGATTATTGAATTCCAATATTAAAATAACATTTTTTGAATAGGTTGATATATTCCTACTATCAGTTAGGTTGATAAGGAAATTGATATTTATATTCTGAAACACATTCATATGATTATCAATTAAGAGGAATGAGTGGTATTTTAATGATTGTTTCAAACCATGACATCCCAATGAATTATGAATTCAAGGTGGCCCATCAGAAATCTTGTATTCTAGGAGGATGATCATAATCTATTATATTCAATTGAAGGATATTTTTTTCATTGTTTTCCTCATTATATGAAGACTTATGATAAACTATAATTTTTTATTGAAATATAAATCGTGGATTGTACCTAGTTAGTTCTCAGATAACATGTTAATTGTCATGCCAACACCTTATATTTAATAGATAATTAAAAAAGTATCTTACATTTGTATAATAACAACTATATACTTGTTCCATAATAATCCAAACTAGATTCAAACAATATCAACATACTATAGTGTCCATTATTATTTACTAGTTTATATTCATGTTTTATAATCTCATTTGAAGACAATAAGAGATCTATTTAGGAATATATATCATAGTTAAAGAGAAGGATAATAGATTAATGTGATAAAAAATTTCCTATACTAATTCACCCCTCCACAAGGTGTAGTTATCTGAATATTATCATAAAAATTGGTAATTGGGATATTAGTCACAGAAATTTTTAGATTATCTAATTTGAAACACAATAATGATTTAATTCAACATTATAATTATTTATGGTTGGAAAACATTGTATTGTTTTTTCATATCATAATAATAATTATATATCATATAAAAATGTTAAGCAAAAAAATGAAAAAATCATTTAGAATTTTTACGAATACTTTCATTAAATGAGAATTATACAATGAATATGTTTAAAAAAGAATTAATTGTTACACAGAAAAGTGAAACATAGAAGTCGATGATATTTTGGTACTATATAGTAAATATTGGAATAAAAATTGTTCTACCTAAATTTTTTATTTATCCCTACATTAAAAGGATGCAATAAAAGTATGTGGAGAAAATATTCATCAAGAGGATCAGTCAATTAAATGATGTAATAATTTTTATATTTAATTGTATTTCGAAAAAATTGTTAAATTCAGTGATATATATCAAAATATTCCTAATGGAATAGTCAATTTAATATGTTCCTTGATAAATTGATTGCATTAAGATATCACTAAGCATGAAGAACATAATGTGGTGAAGGGAAATATTTTGAACAAATAACACATTACAAAATTAATCTCTCTCATCAAATTTGATACAATGAAATAGATAATCTTGCACATAAATAAATGTTATCTATTTTTGAATATGAATGGATATCTATAATTTATTAAAAATATTATTCCGTAATGGAATAAAAATATAATATCCATGAATTTAATTTAAATAGACGAATATAATTAGTCTCATGATTTGAATTATATAAATCAATTAATTTTTGATCAATGAGTATTAATTTTTTATAAAGGAGAAGAAAAATATCCCAGATGATGAAGTTATAAATACTATGTTTGAATTTTATGATATATATGTTAGTTGAGGTTGATCAAATATATAGAATATTAAATAACTTTATCATTATATTAAATTGGAAAATTTTAAAAATATGCTAGGTATATTATCATAAGAAAATGGTAAAAGAGATATTACATATTGAGATATAAAAAATTACAGATAAGAATATTATCCTAAAATCTAATATCTAGTTGAATAAATAGATTAAAAACAATCATTTTTTATTAACATTTATTAGTGAAGAAATAGTTACCATCCACCACTGATAATAATATCTATGATAAATTTAGAATGAAAAAAATGGATGTCCAAAATATAAACATTAAAAATAGTTGATAAATAATGGAAATGAAGTTTATAACACAACCTATTTTGTGTATGAAGGTATGCATATTTGAATTTTTCCTTAATGAAACCAAAAAAATGAACGAAGGTATGAAAAATAAGAAAGAGTTCCAATATATCTGTACAGCTACTAAAAAAATATGAATACGTATGGGCCAGTGTTATAATTATGAATTCATTAAATATGAAACATATGATTGTTGTTATAATTTGATAGTATCATAAAAAAAGATATTCTTATATCATCATAGAGAAAATATGTGAAGAATAAATGGTAAAAATATGAGTGTAATAGTATTACAAATACAAATAGATTTAAATGTTTGAAGATCCCCAATGTTATTTTTAATTTAATTTTTCACAGTCGAGAGTTTCAAAAAATAAATCATTAAATAATTCCATAATACAATTGATATAAAAATATCATGATCTGGATGATAGAGGGATGTCAGCCCTCGTATATAACGTGTATAAAAATATTACCCGGATGGAAAAAAATAGTTTGATATGTCATATTTTGGTGAATGTAAGAAGAATCATTATTTTTAAAGAAATAATAGAGAATCCAGAGGAGGGATATAACAAATTAAATAATATTCTTATTTTAGAAGGCCATTAAATATCAAATTATGGGAAAATTCTTACGGAATAAAATGTGAAAACAATTCCTATAAAAAATGGGTTTTTTTTCTAATTTGATCACCTGAAATTTCTTGTAGATCTGATCACTAATGAAAAAATATCTTGGTAGGTTGTTAAAAATTGTTATCCAAAAAATCTCATAAAAATGACTGGGAGGTAGAATAATCATGGATATATTTTTTATGATTTTTTCAAAAATATTTCGAAATAATAAATTAAATAAATGAATCATGAAAAACCTAGTAATGAAAAATTCATGATAGAAAATGTTAAAATTAATATTCAATAATTTTTTTTGAATATAACATGATGATACATTGCTACAGAAAACAGAGTTGAAATTTCAAAAATAAAGAAAGAAAGCCTATGTAACATCCCAATCGAGCTCACCACTAAACTGGTGGTTTGACTGATCAACACATGACATCATGTGTGTCACCCCGTATTCTGGAGGACACTGAATAGCAATGAGGGTCTATGGGTAGTTAGTGGGGATACTATACCCACTTATCAGAGTTGCAAAATAGTATATCATAGTAAATAACAGACAAAAGCGGATGCAGTAATACATAATTAACAAACCATTGGATGAAAAATTATTTCTATTTTATAAAAGTGGGCTACGCCAATTATAAAGTAGATAAATTTATGGAATGTTATGGATACATAATTTCAAGCTATAACTAATAAAAACACCATTTACACATCATATACAGTACAAATAAAAGACATGCATTCCCTATGATCTTTCATATAAAGCATCTCCAGCTCTTGCTCAGTCCTATGCTCTAATATTCCATGTATTTGTAAACATCACAATCCTATAAACAAATAAAAACTACAAATGTAACCCTTTGCAATGGAGGAACGATTAGGGTGTGATATATAAATCATATTATGATAGGACCATCAGTTTCTACCCCAAATCTATACATTTAATAAATAATTTAAATAGTGTGAAAGCAAGCATAATTAATGTAAGCAGTACAATGTAATTATATACCCAAGTACCTACTTCATCTCTAAAATAGTGCCTGAACCAACATTATATATTTTTCATGTATAAACAACAGTCAGCCAACATTCATTTTCATTTATGATTTATTCAAACCTCAATAAATTACATAATTCTCATGATCCGACCTAGTCCTGGCATCCCCCGTATATTTCACTCACTATAGATGTCTCTAAAGACCATCTATGTAAAAAATGTAAAGACTGAATCCAATCATGTTTTTTGGATTGGATAACACATTATAAGATATTTGATTTAATCATTCATCTACTATGTCCCATCACATCCAATATATAGTGATTCGATCTTGTGTTTTTCTACTAATAGTGATTCACAGAAATCTTTAATAGGTATGAGCCCTTCCTCATATTTAGTTCACAAACCATTATGTCACAAAAGTTATCACCATCAATTATTTCATTTCATGTATGAAAAATTGTACCCACTTTCCGTTGTAATTTAATGGGAGTATATTGTCATGACTAGCACCGTCATGAGTTTTTGGAGAGTCGGTCTTTTTCTCACAACCAATGGATAATTAGACCATCAGTCCCTATCCCATAAAAGAGTATTTTCATGAAAGTTTGGTGTAGAACGCCATATCTAGCACTATGTGAGTACTTGGAGCATCATTACCTGTCTCAAAACAAATTTATCAATCATACATATATAGATATCATTGGGGTATAATGTCATGTCTAAAACCCCAAAACCACCAATTATTTAATACATTAATTAATTAATCCAATACATTAATTAATTCAAAAACTAATTCACAACATAAATCACCCATCAAATAAGTAAACAATTAGTTAACCATTAAACATATCAATAGTTAATAATTAATTAAAAATTAAATATTATTAGAAATCCAGCTAAATAATTAAATCATATTTAAATTATACAAATTCATCTAGAAGTCTAAATTTGTCCACTCAAACAGTGATTCATCTATAAAATTAATAATTTACATGCACCTCATAATAATATCAAGTCAAACATGTTGAAAAGGTCCCATATATATATAAACCATCTCACATAGCATATCATATTTTCAAATCACTCCATCATAATAAACAGAATGAATTGAAGAATCACGCAACCAAATGTATTATTGGCCAACAATCATAACAATAAGATCAATCCACAATAATAAATTAATGTATGAATATTACTTAATTAATCAATTAATTAATTCATTCATATCTCTTAAAATAGTTAATTAATTAATTAACCATTGATCATTTATTATATCATAATTAATCCATCAATTAATTATTAACAATTTCATATTTATATTCTGATCATGTCAAAATAGTCAATATTATCAATATTTAGGGAAATCCATAATTTTCCTCACTCATGACTGGATAATTAATTCATCAATTAATTAACCTATTACTCATCCTCTCCATTCAAGTCATTTAACTATTTAATCATATCACTTTACCCAGATTAGAAATACATGATTAAGACCAACACATGATCAAGTCATTATTTATCTCACGTAGAGGATTCTTTTAATAACATCAAATGTGCCATGCTTAAATATATCATATAATAGGAACAACAAGAATACATATGAAAAACCAAACCATAGAAAGCATGTTATTACATTACTATTAACCAACAGTTTATCATTAACCATCATTTAAATAAAATTTTGTAGTTCCAAAATCAAGGAAACTCATAATCTTAAATTTTACAAAGAAGAAAATAATTCTTAAACAAAATGATGATGTTTTAGGACCCTACCTCAGGGTGGCACCAAACTAATATTTAGAGGCTTGACATATGACGATAACCAATATGCAGTTGGTCTGAAACCTTGTGAACAAACCATTATATATATAAATAGATATATATATATATATATATATATATATGTGTGTGTGTGTGTGTGTGTGTGTGTGTGTTTGTGTGTGTGAGATCCCTCTACATTGATAAAAAAACACCAAAATAATGGAGATATTGAAAAATGAGTCTATCCTCGTCACCCTTGTTGGTGGATGATGGATAATAGACAAATGAGTCCCGAGTCATCATTCGCACAACCCAAACCTTAGTGTTTTCACCGAGAAAACAAGGTGAGAGAGAGGAGTCAAATGGATGATGTGAATCATGAGTTATATGTAGGAAGAATAACCTTAATGAGGTAGACATCATTCATGAAGAGTCCGAGAATAATCTTTGTGTGTAAAATATAGTCTGGGAGAGGGGGTGGTGCTACTGGTTCTACCTAGGAGTGTCGTGTGCTACTGCAAGGGGGTCCGACCAAGGGCTATAAGGTAGGGATAAGGGGCCATTCACTACTATAGGGTGCACCGCTGGGAAAATGTTGGAGCAGTTGGAGCATGAGGGCACTATGCACTTGGGGTGTCTCTTAAGGAGGAAGAAAACATGGGGGGTCGTTCCCCTCACCTATAAGTCATGCCTCCCCTTTTTATTATCATTTCCCCTAAAATTAATATAATTAATTTGATATAATAATTAAAACAATAAAACCCATTTGATTATTATTATTATCATTATCATTATTCAAATTAATCACTTATCTAATAATTGAAAAGCTCCCCATTTAAATAAAAACGCTTCTCCATTTACTATTCTCTTAATAAACATTTCAATATTAAATATGAAACTCCCTATTAATAATTTAATTAAATTATTTTAACATTTATTTAACTAAATAACAAAAAATATTATAATAACATCATCATCATTATTATTCCAACATTCATTTATATAAAACCCAAAACCCCAATTTATTACAATATCATTAATATGATAAAAACTCTATCCCTGAGCCCCTAATTTTATTTCCATAATAATAATCATAATAATAATTAACTTCGTTAAACAAAAATAATTATAATCTCATTATTATAATTTTTCAAACATTTGAAAAACCCAACCACTATATTTAATAACCAAGATTCATTAAATCTAAAATCCCTCATTTAATTAAACATTTTTTGAGAAGCAAAAAAGGTACAATAATATCTGATAATGGTTACACTCCTTTAACATGAATTTAAATCTGGAAGAATCAAAAACATTTATGACACCATAATAATAGTAACATTATTATTATTATCACATTTTTTTATTTAATTACAAAAATTCCATTTAATATTATTTAATTAAAATAAATAAAATATTAAATTGGGTAATCTGCATGGGTTGGACCGCAACATTGTGCATCCCGTGTAGATCAATTAAAATAAAATATTCATAATTCGGTGCTCCTGATACTCATTAGGACTCCCCAATAAAATCATTAGGTAATTGGGGAAGACTGACAATGACACCATTAGGCGTTCCAACTCTCGAAATAATGTTTCGAAGCCTCTTTTAAAAACTGACCAGTCGATAAAATGATGTTTTTTTTTGAAAACCTTCTTATTTTACCCCAGATAAAAAACACGAGACATTACAATAAACACACCTTAAAAATATCTCATCCTTGGTATGCCCTTAAGAAATACTAAAAACCCACCCAGACCATTTAATCATGATAAAACTATCATGTGATGTTCCCGACACCAAACACACTTTTAACAATTCACAATCCTGATGGCCAGGCCTTTAAAACTAGAGCCGAAGATCACTTAATAGCTAAAGCATAGAAACATAGAATATATATGAGGGCATTATATATAACGTTTCAAAGAAAATGTCTGAATATTGATTAACCAAGAGAACATGTTGCGCATGCTTCCCTCAAATTAATTCACAGACCCAAAACCCACATTCTCCCATTAACAAATGATGTTCCTTTAAAACTATTACAAAACCATATACATTTATAATGATGTCATTACCTGATATCTGGAGATATTTCCAATCAAGGAATTTCAAGGATATTTTATAAACCCATATGCCCCATCCCAAATAACAGAATTGCAAAATGAAACCACACATCCCGTGTACTACCCAGATAATAACAACTCATCAAGACAAAAAACCTTTAAATTGTATTTTGACATTAGACTGATGCTGTCATAGTGTCTCTATGATAAAGTCAATATAGGGAACATTCTTGTCGTATTTATAAGAGTGCACTAAGATAAAAATAAGGTAATTAATAATATCAGTCGAACTACTACCGGAAATCTCTGTTCTAAAACTCAACATCTCCTGTCGACACGTTTACCGAGAACTATACAGCACTACCAACCTTATGGTTGTCTATGAAGTTAAAAGAAAATATCATCCAATCCCCAAAACACTATTTTATAACCCATTAATGCATTAATGTGACATCCTCGAACCACAATCACCACATCAAACATTTTATATAAACTCTGTAACATAATACGATCTGTGTGCCATAATAGTTGAGTCCCAATAATTCCTCCTAGGAAGTGGGACAAACATACATTAACGGCCTATGACATTATAAGCATACTATATACCATGGGTTATCCCCTTACAAATCGTAAATGCTAACCCTCTATCATGGTCATACAAATCTGAAATCACGAGGCTCAAAATGATCAATTTAATTTTAACCATTTTAATTTAATTTTTTTTATCCTTTAAATATTTGAATGAATTCTAACAAACCCCCAACTAAATCTTCACAAAAGTCACTTAGCTTTCAATCGACACCCCACAAAAATAATAACACATGCTATTGCAAATGTCATCTGTAAGCATTTCACATATAGTATTATCTAAATATTATAAGGAAATTTAGTTTCTCAATTCCTTTGACCAAAAGGGCGACCTCTAAGGGTCCTATTTATTCAATTAGGGTTATTCAAAAAAACCATGAAATAGTTCATTACAACCATAACTCATCAATTATACATTCATATCCATTTTCTAACATATTATGATTATGTAGTTCAGTAACATAGATGTTGATCTACCCGTCGATAGGGTGACCATACACCATACCGCAAGAATTTGGATCCCATTTAAGATAACCAATTTTCACCTAACATTTTAAATTTAGAATAAAATTTAATTTGTTAGAAAAGACAAGTTACCCTTTTTTCAGTAATAGTGGTTCCATACACCTTACAGTTAAAAACTAGTTCTATCCTAATTGCAACAAATTAAATTTATACAAAAAACAACCATTTATTAGTATGAAACATGTCACCGCAGGTATCTAGCACAGATTAACATGATGAAATCACCAAAAAATTCTATAACATAGAACCATGGAAGAAAATAAAGGCATAAATCATTAAATATCATCACCCAAGAATGTTAATTATATCATTGAAACTATCTATAAAAAGGCATGGTAAATAAGTACAAGACCTGGAATATATTCAAGTCACTCAGTCCATATTAGCTGGAATCCTACTAATGAAACTACATAACATGGCATATATGCATGAAATGTTAATCTCTAAGTGCCTAATATGATGAGTATAATAAAACTTCTCTTCCATAGTAGGCAATGTTTAATATTTTAAAATTTCAATAACCAACAATCATTGGGTATACACCTGTCACTCAAGAAAAAATCATATCAACTGTAACAGTGAATAACATGAACAACATTCCAATCCCTGGCCACTTTGTCATTTCCAGTACACGGGGTGATCAGTCCCAAGAATGTATGTTAACCAAAATACGAACACATCACTTGAATCCTTCTACCGAACCCAAAGAAGTATGATGAAGGAAAAGAAACCCTCTCATATAAATTTGTAATGTCCCAAACCGGATCACCACTAAACCGGTGGCCAGACCGATAACCACATGACATCATGCGGGTCTCCTCATATACCAGAGGCTAGTAATTAGAATAGAGGGTATATGGATAGTCAGTTGGATGATTATACCCTCTTGATAGAGTCGTACAACAGTATATCAGAGTAAATAACAAGCAATAGCAGAAGAAGTAATACATAATTGAAAAAACAGCCGAAGAAAAATAAAACTCATTTTATAAAAGTGGCCAAATACAATTATACAAAAGATGAAGGCATGAAATGTCATGGATACATTATTGAAATAAATATACAATACATCATTCCTTAAACATCATGTACATTACAAATAAAATACATCCATGTTCTACAAGCTTTCAACTCAAGCATCCCAAGCTTTTACTCGGTCCTTTACTCCAGTCTCCCAATTATTTGCTTGCATCACAATCCTACAACCAAATATAATCTACTCAGGTACCCCAGTGAAATAGTGTCCCTAGTATGTTGTGTCATATAAATCACTATAGGTCAGGAACATCATTTTCTACCCCAAATCCAAATATTCAATAAATAATTCAAACAGTGTGAAAGAACACATTATTAAAGTAGGAAGTATAATGTAACTATATACCCAAGTACCAACATCATCTCCTGGCTAGTGTGTGAACCTACATTATAAATTTGTAATGTATACCCAATATTCACGAAAAATTCATTTTCGTTTATGATTTTTTCAAACATCGATAAATTACATAATCCTCGTGATCTGGATTATGCTCGACATCACCTGCATAAGTCACTCACCAAAGAAGTTTCAAAAGACCATATAAGAAAACAATGAAAAGACTGGATCCATTCTTGTGCTTTGGATTGGATAACACATCACAAGATATTCAATTTAATCTTTGATATACTATGTCTGAGCCTGTACACAAATAGTGATTCGATCCTGGGTCTGCTTACTAATAGCAATTCACCCAAATCATCAATAAGTTTGAACCCTTCATTATATTCAGTTCACAATTCATTATGTCACAACAGTTTTCATTAAACATTAATTATTTCAATGTACGAATAATTGGAACCACATTTCTATGTGAATTAATGGGTGTAGATCGTCATGTTTGGCACTATCGTTAGTATTTAGAGAATCAGTCCTTATCTCACAACCCATGGATATTTGGAGTATCAGTCCATATCACATAAAAGAATATTTTCATGCAATTAGGGTGTAGGCAGCTATGCCTAGCACTCCATGAGTATTTGTATCATCAATTCCTGACTCAAAACCCATTTATCAATCATACATATATGATTATCATTGGTGTAGGACATCATTTCTAACACCCTAAAACCACCGATTAATTAATTCATAAATTACATAATCCAATACATTAATTAATTCATCAACTATTAACAACACAAATAAGACCTCAAATAAGTCAATCATTCATTAACCATTCAACATCTCAATAGTTACTAATTAATTAACAATTAATTATTCTTAGCAAGCCATCTATATAATTAACATGTCTTCTAATTATCCCAATTAATTAATAAGTCTAAACATTTCCATTCAAACTGTGATTTGCCTGTGGCTTTAATAATTTACATGCATGTCATAATCATCTCAAGTAAAAAATTCTGAATAATTATCACATATATAGCAACCATATCACATAGAATATCATATTTTCAATACACTCCATCATAAAGAACTTATGTCATGGAAAAAACATAAAGCCATAGGTATTATAGGACAACATTCATAACAATCAAGTCAATCCACATTCATGAACAAACTAATGAAAATTAATTAAATCAACAATTAATTAATTAATTCATATCTCTTAAACTAGTTCATTAATTAAATAGCCATTGACCATTTATCATATAATTATTAATCAATCCATTAAATATTTTCAATTTCCCATTTATATTCTGAACATTTTAAAATACTCTATATTCTCAATATTTAGTAAAATCCCTTATTTTTAGGACTCGTGACTAGATATTTAATTCTTCAATTAATTACCCTATTACTCAACCATCTCAATTCAAATCATTTAACTATTAATTCATAACACCATAACCAAATTATAAATACATTCTTAAACCCAACACATGATCGTGTCCTCATTTATGTTATGTGGAGAAATAATTTAATAACATCAAAAGTGTCATGATTCGTTATATCATATATCAGCACCAACAAGAAGACATATGAAAATCCAAACCATCGTATGCAGGATATGACATTACTACTAACCAGATGTAGATCAGTAATCATCATTTAAAAGATAATTTAGTAGTTCCAAAATCAAGGAAACTTATCCTCTCAAATTATTTAAATAAGAATATAATTCTAAAATAAAACGATGGAGATTTGGGACCCTACCTTGGGGTGGAACCAAAAAAATATTCAGTGGATTGAAATATTATGGAAACCAATCTATGGCTGGACTATAAACACATGAACACACCTATATATAAATAAATATATACTTATTTCTATATATACATGTGTGTGCCCTCTACATTGATCAAAACAAGACAAAGTAATGGAGATAAAGAAAAAAAAGTTCATCCACCTCATCCTTGCCAGAAGATGTTGAATTATGGACCAATAGGTCCTTTGTCAACATTGGAACATCCTAAAAATAAAGGAACACAACAATCAGATTAAACCCAACCCTTAGGTTTTTAGCTGAGAAAAAAAGGTGAGAGAGAGGAGTCAAATGGTGTATTTGAATCATGAGTTATACATAGACAGACACACATTGATAAGGAGGACAAAATTCATGAAGATTCCAAGAAGAATTGTCATGCACATTGTAGAGTTTGGGAGAGGGGGAAAAACGCTACATGTTCTACTTAGGTGTGTCATGTGATGCTGCGAGGTGGTCTCTCCGAGGGCTACACGCAAGGGAGAAGGGGTCATGCACTACTAGAGGATACACTTTAGGGAAGGATTTGGAGTAGCTAGAGTGTGAGGGCACTGTTCACCTGGTGCGTCGCCTAAGGTGGAAGAAAAAAGGGGGTCATGCACCTCACCTTCTGGTCGTACCTCCCCTTTTTATTTTCCTTTTTACCTTAAATTTATCTAATTAATTGGATGTAATAATTAAAATAATAATACTCCTTTTATTTTTATTATAATACCCATTAAACGCTTATCTAATAAATGTAAAACTCCCCATTTGATAAAAAATTCTTCTTCATTTACTATTTTCTTAATAAAAAATTCATAATTAATTATGAAACACCCTAACAATCATTTATTTACATTATTTTAACATTTATTTTACTAAATAACCACAATATTATGAATAACATCATTATTATTATTATTCCAACCTTCAATTATATAAAACCCAAACCCCAAATTTATTACAATATCATTGTTATGATAAAAACTCCAACCAATAACCCCTATTTTAATTTACATATTAATAATAATTACTACCTTCATAAAATTAAAATTAAACTAAACTCATTATTATTATTTTTAATTCTTTGAAAACCCCAGTACCCTTATTTAATAACAATGCTTCATTAAATCTTAAAACCCCTCATTTAATTTAATGTTTCATGAAATGCTCAAAAATCACATAAAGTTATAATAAATATTACAATCCATTAACATGAAAATAAAATTATAAAGAATCAAAATAAAAAATGAGACAATAATTATAATAAAATTATTATTATTAGCACATTCCTCTATTTAGACACAAATAACACCATTTAATATTATTTAATTCAAATAAATTAAATATTAAATTGTGTAATCTGCACTGGTTGGACCGCGACCGTGCACATCACATGAAGATCCATTAATGTGAAATTTTCTAAATTCGGTGCTCTTGAGACTCATTGGGACACCTACTAAAATAATAGTGTAATTATGCAAGTCCCACAATTACACCTTTAGGTTTTACAACACTAGGAATAATGTTACGGAGCTCAGTTTAAAAATTGTCCCATCGATAAACCGAATTTTATTTCTCATACCTTCATATATTATCCTGGTTAAAAATCACAAGACATTACAACCCTACTCTTACATAGAGAAGAAACGAATAGTGTCTCATGGTTGAGAAAAAAATACCAAACTATGAAGAAACTGAAAATAAAAGGATGATACAATCAAGAATTGATCTATTCAATGATATCATAAATATTATTTATTGAAATAAATTAACGATCTATATTGAGAAAGTTGATAACTCTATCATATTTGATGAAAAAAATATAAACCACCATCAACAATGTGATCATAATAATTTTTCTTCTCATTAACTATTATTATAGAGAATCATTGATAAATGGATTTATGATGATGATTTAAATTAATATATCATTTCTTGAGGGGTCTATCTAAAAGAGTAATACATTTTTTATATTTTATCAAAAAATAACGTCGCTATAAATTTATTTTTTATGAAGAAATTGATAAGGTATATTGGCCCATGCTATTATCCTTATTGAAAAAAATTGTAATTATGTATAATCGTAAGTGGGATATGTAAATTTTTTTTATAAAATGATTAAAATAATATTATTGATTATGTTCTAAGACTGATTTTATATACATTTACTACTTACTAAAATTGAATGTTAACATATTTGTGTTAATATTATTGATGGAATTTTCCTGTGAATTTAACTTTAGAGTTTTACATAATTTTGGTATCAAATAATTTCATCTTGAATTGAATAAATATGTATCTCTAAATAACTATCATCTTGGAAATAAGATAAAATTATATAACAAAATTAAATAATTTTATATGCTTTATGGAATCATATTCTAAATTCAAAATAAATAAAATTGATATATATATATATATATATTAGAACATAATTTTGTCTATATTAGTTTATCCTAATTTGACTTAGAGTGTAATATGTTTCCAAAAATATCATAAAAATGAAATAAAATCATCATATATTAAGAAAACTACATTTTATATAAATAATGAGGAGATAATAAAATCAAATGAAAGAATAAATGTAGAAGACATATTGAAAACCTATTATCTATGATGGAATTTACAATAAATAAAAATGTCATAATTAAAGATACCACATTATTTGTTTTGGTTTTCATTACTAATAATCCATTAAGAGATGAACCGTTTTTTTAATTATTTATTAGAAAATAAAAATATAGTTTTAGTGTATTAAATATCTCTAGCATGTTTGTTAAGATGATGTCTATTAAAGATAAATTAGCAGGTCACATGATTATATATTGTGTGAAGGGGATTTTTGTTTAATGAATTCTAACTATTCATAAACTTTATCTACATGTTATGACTAAACTAGAAGAGTGCATATTATCATTAACATTTAATGAATCCTATGATAATGTAAAAATTAATTTAAATAATTACATCTTTAGATGATGAAATTATGTATTATTATTCATAATTGGATAATTTTTTTAAAAAAATAAAATTTCCATTGAAAATATATGTATAGTTTTAATAAGGAAAATATTGATGAATGAATTTATTATCCGGGAATTATTACTTACATTTTAATAACTAGATACATTTTGGGGATTATGTATAAATAATACCACCAATGGAAAAAAATAAAACCCATGAAACAACATTATAGGTGTGGATGTTGGTAAAACATAGTAATACATGTTTTTTTAGAATGTATTCATAGTTCTCACATAGAATGAATGAACATTTTTGGGTTTATATATCTTGTATGGTTTGTATCGGTGTTACTGTAGGGGTTCTAGATATTCTATGAATAAATGGAACGAATCGTTGATGAGAGTGTGTTTATAGTCCTTTGGGTACCGAGCAACATCTCGGCACATATGCTCAATGTATATAAATTTCATAAAGTAGAGTAAAGGACATTTATAATGTATAATTGGGACACTATCCACACTTTTTTAAATCCCATGTAAAAAATATTATGACCTAGTGAGGACCATTTGATTTGTTTTTTCACAAACACATGATCAATAATTCGCTAATCTTTATAATTTTTACCCTTATGAAGGTAATGGATACCCTTAAAAAATCAAGATAATCATCGACACATTATTACACCTACACAACTAACCCAAATGCACTGTATACCCTTACAAAATTTGGGTTTGAATATTACATGAGATAACTCATGACAGACTACTTATTCAACATTTTGTTTTCCTTATGTTTGGAATAATTTTTGGCAATTTCAATCCGAAGTTACATAAGTGATCTTATGAAAAATAACTTTTACATCCCTCTATATTATGATTAACACAATTCTTGTTAACTCCTTTTATAATTATAACTTATCTATACATGATTAATCCATTTAAGTCCATGTATCAGTGATATTTATTGAAGAATATGATATAAATTAGAATAAATATTTAGATATATTTAGGCTTTCAATAATCATATTACATAGAATATGTTAGTTATAAAGTGATTACATGATTTTCAGCATCCTAGGAATAGAAATAAGAATATTGGAACCCGCATTAGAATTGTATTAAATACATAAATATTATTTTACTTTATATTAATCAATGAGACACCACTAAAATAAAATGGGGAATTACGAACGACATAAAACAGAGTTAATATATGGGACCAAGGTAGGGAGACTCACCTATAGAATGAGATCTCCCAAGATTTAGAGAGATTATGATTATTTTATAAATCACATTTAACATGTAAAGTAAAATCATTTTGCATTATTCATAAAAAGAAAAGAATCATTGATCATTATCTAAATCTCAATGGTCTGTTCCATGAAAAACTCATTCATGATAAATAACCATTATCAATTTGTAACAATGTTGGAATATTTAGAAGAACACTGTTACGTTTACAAATAATAGGTATGGATATTCTCATATGTTCATAGAACACTTACGGGTAATGTGACAAAGAAAAAATAATAATTTCTTATTATATTGACACTATTATTGAATTATATTAATAAATAGAGAACATTTGAATCATATTTTTATTTTCTAAGATGAAAATGTAGTTTCTCCCATGGGTTTCTAGAAGGATTATATCCCACGTGATTTTTTAGAATGAAGTAAAATAAAATTAATGTTCACAATTAACAACACATGCTTATTCTGTTTCTCATGAGGATGGTTATTCATTAATACATGGTTTATATAACTAAATAATGGTTTGATAATTTTATAGGTAGATAACTTAAAAATGGTATACATTTTATTTATGTGTTTTGGTTATCTAATTTTAGAAGCACATGAAAGAAATGAATGAAAGAAAATTTGTATTTTTTAATTCACAATCCGAAAAAAACTAATTTATCATATATTTTACACCACACGAAAATGATTTTGAAATAATAAAAAACTCAAAAAAATACTTCTAATATAACATGAATAATTATGTAATATATTTTTTTCAATAATATTCTACTTAGATCAATTATGATTATTATATGGAGTATTTGACCAAATTTTTTTATTAATGGTGTCATAGAATACGTTGAACGTTACTAATAAACTTAAAATGTGATTTAGTTGTAAGGTGATGTATTATAGGAAAAATTCTTGATGTAAAGATAACCCTTCATGTGTTCCTGATGTTCAGATAATAATATTTATTTGAAACCAAGTGACTATTGATATTAATAATGTACATGGGATTTTATTTGTCACCACAAAGCATATTAGTGACTTTATGTCAAATAATATTACATTATATTCGATGATGTTTTTCTATTTTATTTATTTATGGAATATATTTTATAAAATATTATTTTATTTAAGAAATAAAGGAACTGTCAAATTATTGATTCATGTAAGATTTTATTGTCATTTTATGTTTAATTATATAATTATAAAGTTGTAGTAAAATATATAATCAATGTATTTACATGTCTTGTTTATGATAAAATATGTTATTCTATTTAGTTCGGTGTATAAAATATAATAAAATAATGAAATTTTGAGGAATAGTTTCAAAAAATATGTAATTTGAATTTTTTCAAATATATTGTGGATAAATCATCAAATTAACTATTTCTATAATGGATTTTGTTTAATATTAACTGTTATGTATCCAAATTGGAAAACGTGTGTTTAATATTTAGATAATAGTAGAAAATTTAGAAATAATGAATAAAAACCATTAATTTAGTGATATTATGATCATGTATAAGATAAATATAGAGATTTAAGAATGAATACATCATCCAAAATATTCATTTTCAGATAGTTATAAGAATTGAAAATTCTTTAAATCACAAACATATAAAATTTAAATTATGAAATAGAAATAAATAATATATGTTAAAATAAATATGTCCTATATATTTATTGTAGAATGAAATGTCAATAACAAGAAAATGTATTTGATATAAAGAATTATTCATTTACATTTATTTTCATGGGATTAATGGTCGTTTCCCCCTCATTGATTGTTGGTTTTGTGTACATTAAATTTTACATAACCACGATTTCAATAAAATAATACATATACATGGAAATTATTTTTCTCCTCAATTCATATATCTTAACATTAACCATCTTTTTCATTATCTATGAAACCTAGGTTGTGTTATTTTAGGCGAACTATTGGTTTCCTAATTTCTCTTTTTATAGTACATTTTATTAACCCTCTGTATGACGTGTATATTAAATTATTATATATAAACATATTGAGAATTTGATGATTGATATAAAATTAAAATGAAATGAATTATTTATGGTTGGATAATGTGAAAAACTTAAATTTTTTATGCGGTTAACAATCTTGATATCATTTATAGCCTGTGATGTTGAGGGTTAAGTGAATTAAATTTTTTTTATTTTTATTGTATAATGATATCATTATAAGAAATCTGTTTAATAATATGAAATAAATATAACTGACCCCAATATGAAATATATTTATAAATCAATTATTCATTTGAAATTTATTATTAATTATATTTAAATAGGAACTCAATTTTTTGTGACGTTCTTGTGAAAATCAAAAATGCTTTTTCTTCAAAAATAATTTTTATTAAATTGTTTGTTAGAAAATTAAAACATACTTATAAAACTGGTAGAAATCTTATTTTTTAAAAATAAAAACAGTTTTTAATTCTTAATATATAAATTAACATATAATTATATTTTTAAGTTTTTTGAAATGATTAATACATAATAAATAGTGAAAATTGCCTATTTTCATATACTCCCATTTTTTCATTAAATCAATCAATTTAAATTTCCCATTAAATTATAGAATAACATTTAATCTATAATGTGATTGTTTTTATTTACAGTAACCTAATTAATTCTATTTTAATAATCCATGTTCTTGATTTTGATACAAGTTAATTTTTATGTTTAATAAAATACTTTTTCTGAAAACTATTTTTCTTTTCAATCAATTATTTTATATTAAAAATATTTTTATTCAATTTTAGACTATATATTTTTTCATGTTAAATTATTTTTCTAAATAATATTTTCATAATTTTATTACTCTGAATTTTTTATATTGTTTTGGATTTTTTCTCATTTATTACTGATAAATAATATTTTTTAAAATTCTCATTTCATTTAAAGAAACTAAAATGATATATTTAATTAAAATATTTTCAAAAAGATTATTTTGTTCAATTATATTATTAGTAAAAAAATATTCAATTTAAATATATTTTATATTTAATTTTAATATTATGACATTTTATACATAGGAATGCTTTTTAAAAAAATAGTTTGTCGTTGTGTTTTGGAGGATTAATTTAAAATAAAACTTTTTAACATTTGTGAATTTTATATTATAAAATGTAAAAAAATATTTCAAATAAAAAAAAATTATTATTATTTTAATAAAACTTATTTTTTATTCATAATTAATAAGAAAAAAATGAATACTTGTCACTATAGTTATGATTAAAATTGGTTTATAGGTTGGTTAAACCAATAGATAATGGTATGTTCTCAAATGAAACATGTTTACATCCTATATTCATGGAATATTTAGACCTTATAAAATTCCACCTTACATGATCTATCCATTTTGGATCAATTTTCAGTGGAATGAATTTATTATATATTAATCTTTAAATAAATTTTAATTATGTCTTCTCCATCCCTTATAAATGGGAACCCCTATGTAATAATATTTAGAGCACATTGAGAAACTACTATAAAAAACCATGTAAAACCACCTTGTAAATTTATATTTTAATTAATTAGAGGTTTTAAACTTCTTATAAAAGAATACCAAGGGTCCATAATAACAATTCTATAGGGGGACTACCGAAGATTTTGTAATCATCTTACCCAAATACGTTCAATTAATTCCCAATTACACCTCCAATAAATCTATGTAATTTATAATAAAATAATAATATTATCATTATAAATATACTTAAGTCTTATTCTGAATATGAACCTGTCAATATCGACCATATATTCCATCAAATGGTATGTGAATGTGTTGCTCGTAGACACATCAATAATACCTCATTTCGATAGTGATGCAATTAATTTCTCATCAACATATTTCATGAATGGTTTTTAAGATTCTTTTAAGTATTTTATGTTATGGTTATGAAGTAATTATTTTTATATAATTATAATATCATATCAACCTTCTTAAACATTACTCTATTGTAAAATGATAACTTCATCTATCTTTATGTACTGCCTACCAACTTCATGATGTGATGTGATTCATTTTTTTCATTTTATTTTTACATTGATTGATACAATGATTGTTTTAATGAATTTATATTACAAATAAGATAAATTAGTTATTCTATAATGTTAAAATATTATTTATCACTCTTTTATTCCATCCTTTAAAAATGTAAATAAAGGTTCTTTTGTATGTACTATTTACTATCTCCAATAAATATGTAATTCATTTTCCCTTCTATAACTTTTATGGATGAATATAAAAATAAATTAGGGGAATATGTATTATATTTATATCATTATTGTAATTATGGATATTATGTTACCCTAATCATTTTTAATGGACAAGAACTATCGAACCAAAACTTATTCTGAATACTAAAATAGTTAACTAACGGAAAATGATTTTAATAATGTATTATGAATAAATTGGTATTAAAGTATTATATATAATTATATAATTTTAAATTATAAATACGTAAATGAATATTGTTTAGAATTTCAATAAATTTAAATTTATTATATAAGATATTATAATTTTGTGATGCATATCAATATTGAGGAAATATATTTTAATCTATCTTTTATTTCTTTGAGATACACTAAATATTTAATATAAAATTGTTACATATATTAACTGGGATAAAATGTATAACTCTTCAAAATAAAATTTTAGGGTTATAAATTTCCAGATGCAGTTTAATATTTTGTTATATTTTGACTCATAGGCTACCAATATTCAATTGTATTTATTTTAATATCCTATTATTAATCAATATTGTTTTCTATTAAGTATTTAATGATGATATTTTATAATTTACATATCAAAACACAATTTAATTTTCATATAATATGGTTACTTATAAATATTACATTACTTTTTATAATTTTACTCTCTTTCTAATCCAATGATACAAAAATAATGTTTTTGGGATAACTGATTTTATTTTACTCTTAAATCATGAAATAATTTTCTTCTAAGTTATTATTTTAAAAATGATATAAATAATTATTTAACTATTATATAATTATTTTTAATGTAACATATTCAATTATTTATTTTATAAAGAAATGTTGTAATTATAATTCTTCTCTTTTCCGAATGATTTATGTTATACCTTTTCCAAAAAAAATTAATAGATTTTTTGTTCTAACATACACATAATGATCAAAATTTCTCCCCACACTGACTGCTTAGTGATTTAAATTTTTATTAGATGAGTCCATGGTTAAATTAATTTAACTATTTTCTAAATTATTTTGGTATTTTTTATATTCTTTAGTAATAAATTAAAAAATGAAATGGTTTTCTCTAAATAAAATACTGGAAGATATCTTTTAAATTAATTAGTATTAATAAAAAAATTGATTGTTGTTAGTTATGATTAAATGGAGATATAATCAAAGTATGTCATCAATATTCCTTATATAGTTGATCATCTATTATAATGATGAGATTATTATGCCACTAATTTATTTTCTATTTCGTACAAAATGTGGCTAAGAATAATTGGATAAGAAACAAATATCCATTTCATGAGTTATTCTATGATGAATGATTTATGATCTTTTAGAACTCATATTAATGGATTTTTATTATTGTAATGGTTGGAGGAGAATAATATACCACTACATTCTATTCGGTAAATTATGATATATAATGGGAGAATAATTTAATTATTTAGGTTTTATACCCATTTATTAATGGACACAACCCTTTATGATTGTCTTGGGAGTGAACCTTGAGCAGTGATATAATGGAATGGGGAGTGAACCTAATTCACTATAATAGTCTTGTAAGTGATCCTTGACAAAATAAATGATTTTATATGATTAATTTTATTACAATAATTTATGACTTATTCCAATGTTATTCTAGCATTGATCATTTTCTGATTTTTTTAGAATTCATGTCTTGTTGAAGAAAATGATTTTCTTAATGACTCATGATTAATATATTTGGTATATGGGGTATCGTTTTTAGTTTTTATGATCATATTATTATACCATTATTATCATGATATTTTTAATTTTTTTCTCCCATGTTTACATATTAATGAGTACCTGATCTCACAATGTCTCATTTTTCTTTTCCCTCGATTATAAATAATGTTTTTTAGTATAATATTTATATAACATGTTCTATTTATGAATAACTTTTTTGAAGATAATGTATAATTCTTATAAAAATGTGTTTTATTTATCTGTGCTTCTGATTCCAGTAAACAAATATGATTATATATTTGATCATAATTTTATAATTATAATATCTCTTTAATAATATTTCAATTTTATATTTAAAATTTATGGGACACTATAATATTGAATTTTGAATATCAAATATTGAAGTCGAATATGCGATCATGTTGATATATTCCCATTATCATATGGTTTGAAGAATAACATTAAAATTTTTAGTGTACTGAACATTTATAATATTGTATCTAATTAATAATAATTGGTATCTTCGAAAAATATTTATACCCATTTCATTCATGTAATTGTGGAAATAATGGTATCCCATTAGATTGATTCTATCAGTGGATGTTTATTAGAAAATATTAGTGTTAATTAAAGAAGCTTGTAATTTCACTAATGATCAATTTTAAAGGGTTAGGATGATATCATGTATTATTGATCTCAAATGGTATATCTTTTATTGTACATTTTTGGTAACTATAAAATAGTTTCATGGTCATTCACATTATCATACTTTTATTCAAAACAAAAATAATATTATTTGTGAATGGGATAAAACCTCATAACACATGGGATATAGTCACACTCCTCATAGGTGATCATTTCTAACAAACTCCTTTCTCAATTTTTCATTAAAATTATATTTTCATTATTTCTAATTAAAGGTGAATAAAATAATTGATCCATTTCCTGAAATTTGTTACAATGGTACAGATGAAGAAATTTTTTAAAAAGATAAATTTTTTCTTTCATCGATTCTCTCTGCCTCTGGAGTGTGTCCATACCAAACATATCTTATAATTAAATAATTATAATTTCGTGATTATTAAAGACGAGTCGAGAACCTTTTAAGGGTGAAGAAAGGGGAACCTTTTTGAAATCAAATTATTTCTCAATAATATCACTCCATTAATAAATTTGAAATTCCTAAACAAAAAAAATTAATTGTTTTTGGAAAGAGATAACCATAATACCCCCACACTATTTAATATCATACTTTTTCATATCTTATTTCCAAATTAACTCTATTTAATCAATTTTTACTCTCATTTACCAATACTATTTTAACTCCACATTCACCCTTGGAATCTAATTTGAATAGAAAAAATATAATATTAATTATTTACTAATTTTAAAATTAAAATATTATATATGTAAATTATTTTATAATGTTATAATTTTATGATATTGAATAATTAATATTAGTATTGGGTTGAAAAAAGTATAAATGTTGCTCACTTGTTCATATTAGGATTAACATTTTTGTGATGGAAAATTTTATAAATGTATTTTATTTTTAAATTATATATTAGTTTATTATAAAAAAATTAAATGTTATGTGGCATCAAAATTAGGTTAACTTGTTTTAATAAAATATTGTAAAATTTAATTAAAAGGCATTAAAATATTTCATTATAATTAAAATATTTTGATTACATTATAAGTATAAACATCAGATTCAAAATTATCATTAATTGGATTTTGAAATATTACATAAATATATATTTGATCTCTTAATTGGTTTAATAACACTCTATGTTTTTAAAATATTTAAATAATTATATAAAAGCCACCATTTTGAGGAAAAACTTATTTTTTATAAATCACTAAAAATTGGTTATTTTAGAAAAAATCCAATAAAATAATTATATTTTAATTTTCCTATAATGAATAAAAAAATTAATATATTTATATTATATATAAATAAGTGATTAAAATATTTTTTTAAATATTAATTATTAAAATGAACAAATAATTTTTCAAAAATTAATTATGACAGGAAAATTCAAATATTGTTTGGCATAATTTAAAAATTGAAAAGAAATTTATCCATATATAAAATAAATATTTGATCATTGAAAAATGATTCATCAATCCTTAAAATCATAAATATATATAAATAATTTCAAAAAAGACATGTTATTTTTAATAATGATATATAATAGTTTTCAATTAAAAATAATTTTTTTGGGTAACCCAAAAATAATTAATCTTAATCTAATGTTGAAATTAATAAAGAAAACATTAATTATACTTTATCAAAAAATAACTTTAATTATTTTCTTAGTTTATATTTTCTAAAAATTATAAAATACATAGATAATGTATTTTTATAAATATGACTTTATAAAATACTGGTTGATCATATTTTTATTTTCTATAAAATACTCATAATTCAATCATTAAAATTTATTTTATTAAAATAAAAATATTATGATAATATAAATATACCCAGTAGTAAAAACTACTCCATGAAAAATTATATATTTTATACAAACAATAGATTGTGTTAATATAAATCATTATATATTTGACACCTAAGTTACACATGATTATATACATTAAATTAACAAAAATGTTTTATTATTCTAAAAGGATCATAGTTTTATTTTAGTATTGGGTTGCATATGATAGATTCTATTGAGGTTATTATTATTAAAATAGATCCAATATTTCAAAGACATATATGGTGGAATTATTTTGAATTTATTTTTTTGTTTTATAATATTGATAATGGTTACCTTATTATGAAAATTTGATCTAATTTACTCTTATAATATTTATAAAGTTATTTTTATATGTTTCATCTTTTATTATATACTATAGTAAATATGGTACAATATCTAAACATATTTTACTAGTTATGGTGAATATGTGGTTATCCTAACACTCAATGATTTTTGTTCTTGGAAGGGTGCATACATTTATGATTATGATGTCCTGTTTTATGTTATTTCAAAATATTTATAATTAAATGATCATATGATACAATTTTTTATTCTAATTTTTTATAATTATGATAATTATTTTTATGGTATCATGTTATGGATCTTGATTTATATTTTTTTTCAGACTAATACGCTTTATATTTATTATTCACTAATTGACCATCTTAGATAACCACATTTAAAATTTTTTATTCCCCTAGTTGTTATGGATAATTATATGTATAATGTTTATATATTACAATCGTATTTTGAATTTTTTATAATTTTTAATTAATTATTATAGATTTATTATTTCTTAGTATAGTGGGAATGTTTTAAATTATGATTGAAATTCATGTTAGTACTTTTTAACTTATTTATTATAATTTTCTTAAACTATTAACCTAAATTTTTAATTATAATGTTATCATATATGATAAATATCTTGTAGTTTAGGTTATAAAATTTACCTATTTCTTCAATTTGTAGGAAAACCAATGTGAAAAGTACGTGTTTTGAGTATTGACCAAATGGATTGTGTGGTCTCTTATCAATATAATCTCTATCCATATACAAGTTGGTGAATATATAGTTTTTCATATATTTACCTAGGTGAAATTATCATAAGATATGACAATTGGTTAGCAACTTCATCTTCACGATTTGAAAGTTAAGTGTTCCTACCATCACAACAAGAATTCACACTCGTAATAGATATTATTTGAGATATTATGATATATTTTAAAAATCATTATAAAGTATATAAATATATTGGTTATGTAATATTATAGCAATAAAACATTTTATAACATTTATTAAAAAACAATGATTCATATGTTAGGGATTACATAGTATTTAAAAGTTATCTATTTTTATTTTAATTCTAATTAATTTTCTAATTTCCGAATTCACATCCCGGAATAATCCTAAATCCCAAAAAAATATTACTTTTTTAAGAAACATGGTTAATAATGGTTCAAAGATAATTTTTTTCAATTTTCATAATATGAATCAAAATTATATTTTAGATGGGGAAAATATTAGTGTGATTATACATATACATCGATCATGGATTTGGATTAGAAAAATAAACTATATCATCAACTACAGTCATAAAATAAAAGAATAGTGGGGATTAACGAATTATTATGTTATAAATAAAAAAATCGAATAGATTTTAATTTGAAATTTTTTAAAAATATGTGAATAAGTATGTAAGGGAATTAATCATATGAACATAAATATGGTATATGTGTATAAAAGAAAATCATAGAGAGGCTTGTAGTTAAAAAGAAAGATGACTATCTTGACTAATATTGTGGAGAAAAATGTGTTTCTCATAGCCTTACTTATTATATTAATGTATACATTTAATTTTAAAACACACCATTATACAATCATATCATTTAAATATACATAAATATTTTTTATTATTAAGTGATGTTGAAAATTTTCTATAATTAAATTCATATATAATGGAAGAAACTAATATACTAATACTTTAGTATACATATATTTATCACTGGATAAATTAATTTATCACATGTAACACCAAACTAAAATAAAAAATGATCACACATAAGTAAAATAAAATTAATAAATATGAATTTTATAATATGGTATTTAATTTAGCAGTAATAAATAATTTCAACCACATTATGAAAACTCTTTTGAACGATACCTATTGTCATTGAGTAGTTCGAGTCTCTTATATGAGGATCATATTTGATATCATGGAATAGGTGAGAAACTAGTAGAATATTAACTAAACTAATCTAATGATGAAAATCAATGAGTATTCCCCCAATGAAATAATTTTTGGGAAAATTTTATGTCTATGTATACAACTGGCAGGTCTATGATAGATGAATCACCAACTATGGAATCATATAAATTATTTGATTCCCAAAACTCATATATATATTTCAAGATAGTTTTTTATTTATAATACTTCATTAAGATAACATGTATTTATTAATAAATTAATAAAAAGAAATAATGAATATATAACTATATATAAGATTCATTTTATGATTAAAATACATTTCTCTGAAGAAACATATTTCATTATAATGAATTTATAAATTAAATTAAATTTGAATTTATTTTATAAATTTAATTTTATTAAATGAAGATTTTATATGAAAAAATATGCCCAAATTTCCAAAGGATGAATTTTTATTTGTATTTATAAAAAAAATTATATATAGAGGAATATGCAAATTATATTGAAAATATTGTCTCTATTTTAAAATTATCAATATAAAGTATTTACCTAAATGTTTCTGATAAAATAAAATATTTTTATTATTATATATTTATTATATAATTTTTGTAATTTATAAATAAAATATACAATTTTTAAAACCAATGATTGCAATTTTTAAACATAAGTAATATTAAATACTATTTAAAATTGTTTATTAATATTCCCATTGATTTATTTATTCAAAAGATTCTATTTTTTCAGGTATTGTTGCATAGAAATAAAAATATAGTATGGTTCATAAATAACAAACTAATATCATCTACATCAACAACATTTATTATATTATCTTAAACAAATGTTTCAAGCATAAAAATATAATTATTTAAAAAAAATTATGTAATGCATTCTAATATTAAAAATAATTTATCCCACCATTAGTAATATTATTTTTAAAAATTAATTAATATTGATAATTGGTAGGTATTACATATATAATATATCCCATTGTTTTCTTTGGAATTAGAATTATATTAAATTTGAAAAAATTAATTATCTTGTTGAAACCGAAAAATAATAAAAGGGAAAATGATAAGAATAAAAGAATAGAAAAAATGTATTCACATGAATAGTAGTGGAATGATTGACATTAACCTACCATATGTAACGACCCAAAGTTTTTCAATGGAAATTCTCATATTATAATAATGTCATAAAATCACATGAAAACACAACATAATGATTTACTAAGTGCTAAGTGACCTCTAAACATAAGTTTGTCACTTATATGTTTTCAATTTTCGAAATCCAACATGCATGGTTGTGTTCTAGATGATTTTTGGCTTCTAATAATAAAAAAATAATTTTTTGTGAATAGTAACCTACACTAATTAATAGTAACCTACAATTATGAATTGTATTATGACCCGTATGATTAGTAAATAATCCAACATAAGAGTAACCATACCCATGAATAATTAAATAAAATTTAGACATCTTAGAAAGTGACAATTGGACCATAGTAAACATTTTGGTATTTTGTAAGTCATAAATAAATAATTATAATTAAATAATTAATTTAAAAGAAAATAATTCTATTAAAATGTGTTTATTAATAATCAATTAAATGTCATAATGTTTTTATATGAACCTATAAGACCGTATGTAATTTTTGAAAGCACTATAAATTCAGTTTTAATTTTAATAACTGTTTTGTAAGTAAATTATGATTTTAATTAATTATTAAATAAATAATATTTAGGAAATTATTTTTGAAAAAAGGAAATCATTTTTTTACTCTACACGTCGTAAAATGGTTGGGGTAATTTTTTTTGATTTTTCTAAAATAATTGAATTTTTGGTGAATAGTAAAATACATTAATTTACCGTATAAATACATTGTAATTAAAATACAGTATTCCTGACATCACATGTGATGTAAGCACCCATATCTCTAAATCACATGACTTATTTACTATTTATGGTCATAGATGACTCACTATTCCTTTTCATATGGGAAATTAATAAACTAATGAATTTTATATTAAGGAAAGCCCTCTCCCGTCCACTATAAAAACCTCCTTTCACACCCTCATTTCCTCACACCTATGAAGCTACAAGCCTTCACTAAACTCTGCCCAAACCTCTTATCTAGCCCCTATCCCACGTTATAGATCTTCTGGTCTCATCAAACGACTAATCCTAACTTCTTCAAGGAGGATCTCAAGAGGAAGATTTAAGAGGTAATTTCTCTCCCTCTTATCCTTTAATTTTCGTTCAAGTTGAAGTTCATTTCTTGATCTCTCCCCACCTATCATCATCTAAATTTTATTGTTACTCCATTATTATAAATATAATATAATTATATGATTCTAATGGGATATTATATCATCCAACCCCCTTTACCTCTTCCTTTTTTTTATTAAAGAGAACATTGATCGTGAGTTGTTAATTTTTCACCTTCATGAACGACATACATTCTTCTTCCATTTCTACCTTAATATCTGCTCATGGAACCATTTTTATGGTTGAAACAGAACATTTTATATGTCCTATCTCATATTTAATGTTCTGTAAATAACTTATGACCATATTACTTGTGATAAAATAAAACAAGTTCATTATGATCTAAAAATCACTCAAATTAACGCAAACAATCATCATTTAATTATTATATAATGATTCATCCACATGGATATAATTTTATTCATTAAAAGTTCATTAAAACACCTGTAATATCATTAAGAACATGTAAAATATGTTCTGTATGTTTACACATGTTCTACCCAAACATCAATTTAAGAATACAAGTGAACCACTCAAGAAAACCATAAAAACAAACAATCCCAAATAGTGTTTTTAAACTCTATAACTCATACAAAGGCACAAAAAATCACTTTATACGAACCTAAAGAACCATATTAATGTGAAAAATGTTTTTTATTTCTAATTAATTAATATAATGTCATTATACAGGACATTAAAGAGAAGGAAGTATGTAGATACAAGGTAAGGATAAATTCTCGAACCCAACTTTCATCCTTCGGATTCTCCCTCCTTCACTCCATTTTTTGATATGGTTAATACTTAAAGATAATTTTTTCATCATTTCCATTCAATTTATAGGATATACATGTTTACCACTACTGTTTATTTCAAACAAAATGTTATCCAAAAAGAACTCTTCTATTAAGAACTCGCCATTTACTTCTCATTCAAGGTTGATGGTTCTTGTATCAAGTATGTTATTCCCTCTTTGTTTTGGGAACACAATGTTTATGAATGTGTTATTATGAGATGTAAGCCATTTCTGTAAATTTTTTATTTATGTTCACTTTTGATATATGTTCCATGTGGAAAGAATTATAATGATATTTTTATGATGTGATGGGTGCGCTCAGAATTATATAGCGCAATATGAATGTTTCAAAGTGAAGGGTGAGCCTAGAATTTATAAAGTTCTCCAATGAATTGGGTAATGTGATGAATCTGAAGATTATATGTGAAATGATGTGTGAACAAGATTCTAGATTGGTTCACATGAATGTGTCGTAGTTAACCACTAAGACACGATCTTTCATTTTTATGCATTGCCACGTTTCAAGTCTTATATTTATGCTTCCTCTCATGTTCATTGTCTTTTTCACATGTTATGATTATTCTCAACCCATGCTATGTTGTTATCATCTATCCTCTTACTGGGATTATATCTCACCCCTTTTGATATATATCCCCTGGTGCCGACATGTATTTAGGAGAGGATAAGTGCCAATAAAAATCTAGAGAAGAAGAAATTAAATAAATGTTTATGATCGATGTGGTTATTTTTATGTATGGTCCTAGTTTGCCCAAGACACTAAAAATTAGGATACTCTATGTGTAATACTATTATTTTGTTTATCTTTCATATGATTTAATAGTAATGTATGAAAATGCAGGGACTCTATAGTTGGTATTAGAGGAAAGGTTTAGTTAATTTGGGAACTAGTATTAGTGAACCCTAAAGAAAACCTCTAGCACGAGACTAAGTACAAAATTGCTCACAAGAATATTTAAATAGGGATCCCATATGTTAAGCTTTTAGTATAAATTGATCAAATGAATATGTTATGTACTCATGAATTTTTTAATTATGTTTTGTTCTAACCTTTTCTATTTTATAAAATGGCGAGAACCAGGAGAAATAAGGCCAACAACTAATGCGAGGTCCAATGCAACGATTGCATGATTGACATCACCAATGATTTGGGAGGTGGAGTTAAAAACTTCATGGAGAATCTTACCCAATTATCTCAGGTTATGACGAATAACCAAAATGATGGGTAACATCCTCCATCACCAAAGAGGGAGAAAATGGATATTGAATTTTTTATTCGGCAACAACCACCGACGTTTTATGGATTATCCAATCCACCAATTGTGGAATAGTGGGTCAACTACATGGAGAAGATCTTTTTTGTCCTTCACTATTCTGAGACGGAGAAGGTGACCCTAACAGTTTATCTTCTAGAAAGAGAAGCAGATCAATGGTGGTATTTTATAAAGAACACTAATCCAAGGGATGAAATTGAAGAGGTGGAATGAAAAGACATTAAGATTATGATTCTTAACAAGTATTTCCCATGAACTCTTTGCACGAATATTGATAGAGAATTCATAGATCTCAAGAAAAAAGAATGAGAATCTGTCCAACCTATGAAGAATATTTCACAAGGCATTTAATGTACGCTTTCGGTTTTGTTATCAACCATGATAGAAAAATTGATATATTCTTTAGTGGATTAAAACCACACCTTATAAAGTATCTTACAAATCGAGACTTTGGTAGTTATGAAGAAGTTGTTCAGTGTTCTCTCAAATTGAACATGGAGTTTGCATAATGGTCTCATATCTATGGGGATATGGAAAAAAAGATGGAGGATCTAATGACAAAAGAGGGATGAAAACTCAACAACCCACATGCCAAAAATGTGGGAAGTGGCACCATGTGATCTACCTCAATGGGACGGGGAAATGCTTCAAGTGTGGGAAAGAAGGACACCATGATCAAGAATGTCGAGAAGACGCAAAAAAAGAAGAATGTAGCCGATGAATAGAGAGAACCACTCATGGGTCAATTCTATAACTGTAGGGAGCTAGGGCACTAAGAATACTAGTGAACTAAACCTAGATCTCTCAAGGTTAATCAGCATCAGAAACCACTGAATCCAAAGAAACAAGGGAAGGATTATGCCATAACTTCTTGATAAGTGGAGAAAGATAATGAAGTCATACAAGGTACACTTCCTATTCCCTCAATAATGGAAAAAAGCATTATTTTATTCTGGTTCTATGCATTCCTTTATATCTTGCAGGTTTTCTATAACTATAGAATCAAAGCCCCAAATCCTTGAAGCAGAGATATCTATAAAAACACCAAGAGGTGAAATCATTGCAACCCAAATGTTTGACTCTTCTCCAATTGGCGTATGTGGGAAGATTCTTCTGGAAAATCTCGTAATAAATCCCTTGGTGGAATTTGATGCTATAATTTGAATGGATTGGATCATTTTATATAGATCACATATCACCTATCAGGAAAAGAAAATATATTTTCATATTCAAAACCATCTTGTGCTCCTCTACAAATGCAAGTAAGACCATGAATGTCCTTTGAAAAATACTTCAATGGTGTGGGTGTTGATTCCATATAAAGAATCATATCTCTCCCAAATGGTTGAGTTGAAGGAATGTTCCAGCCATGAGGAAATGACCATCATGAGGGAATACAACAATGTATTTTCTGAATTGTTACCTGGAATTCCCTTAGATCGTGAGGTTGATTTCTCAATTGAACTCATACCCGGAGCTACTCCTATATCGAAGTGTCCCTATAGGATGGATCTTATCGAACTAGAGGAGTTAAAGAAGCATCTGCAAGAGAATCATGACAAATGGTTTATACGCCCTATTTCATCACCTTGGGGGTTCACTAGTGCTCTTTGTGAAGAAGAAGGATAGAACAATGTAGCTGTGTATCGATTATTGGGAACTCAAAAAGATCACTATAATGAACAAGTATCCTATTCCAAGGATTGAAGAGTTTTTTGATCAGTTAAGTGGATCTCAATACTTCTCAAAGGTGATCATCATTTTTTGTATCATCAAGAAAAGGTGAAGAAGGAAGATATTCAGAATATTGCCTTCCGTACAAGGTATGGGCACCGTGTGTTTTTTGTGATGCCCATCAGACTTACTAATTCCCCTGCAATCTTCATAGATTTGATGAATACAATATTTAGACATTACCTTGACAATTTTTTGGTAATGTTTATCGATCATATTCTCATGTACTCCAAGATCAAGGAGGAACATAAAGAACATCTATGACTTCTGTTGGAAACATATGGAACGAAGAAGTTTTACACCATGTTCAGAAAGTCTGACTTTTGGTTGAACCAAGTCACGTTCTTGAGACATGTGGTCACAAGTGATTGAATATCTATGGATCTTTTAATGAGAAAGGTGATTGAGAAATGACCCAGGACCTCTATTGTCCTAGAAATCCGTAGTGTTCATGGATTAGCTGGATACTAGAGACATTTGTTGAGAAACATCTCACAATTTTCATGCCCACTGACTATGTTTACAAGGAAAGGGGCAAAGTTTGTCTGGACGAATGAATGTGAGGGAAGTTTCATGCAGCTAAAGAGAAGGCTGATCACTACACCTGTACTCACACTAAAAAAAAGTGAAGAAATTTTTGTGATATAATGTGATGAATCAAAGAAAGGATTTGGTTGTGTACTAATGAAAAATGACAATGTGATAGCCTACGCCTCACGGCAGTTGGAGATATAAGAGAATAACTACCTGACGCATGATCTAGAGCTGCCAACCATGATTTTTGCCTTGAAAATCTAGAGGCACTACCTTTATGGTGAGAAGTGTTAAATATACACCGACCACAAGAGCCTAATGTATATATTCACACAAAAGGATCTCAACATGAATCAAAGGAGATGGTTAGAGCTTATCAAGGATTAAAATTTCCATATTCACTATCATCCTAGAAAGGTGAACAAGGTAGCTGATGCTCTAAGAAGAAAAGAACACGATACTCTATCTATGCTACGGATTGAGAATGACCCTATCTTCTTCAATATGCAATGAATGAATTTGTAAATCATAAGGACATGGGATACATCCTACCATTCCCAAATGACTATACAACCATCCATACAAGAGAAAATTAAGGAAGCACAATGTGATGATTTAGAGATACAAAAGAGGGTGAATGCAATAAAAGAAGGGAAGATGCAGGAGTTCCATATCCATGATGATGGTGTGATTCAGTTTGGAACACAACTTTTTGTGCCTTCATCACTCGAGATATAGAAGGATCTATTGGAAAATACACACAACTCAACATTCTCTATCCATCCTGGGAGTACCAAGATGTACTGTGATCTCTGAGAACACTTCTTGTGGGATAACATGAAGAAGGAGATTGTAGAATATATATCATGGTTCTTGGTATGTTAGCAAGATAAAGCTGAGTGACAAAAGTCCAAAGGTATGATGCAACCATTGCCTATACCCATGTGGGAATGGGAAAATGTAACAATGGACTTTGTCAAGGGTCTCCCAATGATGTTAATGGGAAATAATGTGATATGTTTTGTGGTTTAATGACTCACCAAGACTTCCCATTTTATCGCAATTCGGGAATACCTACCTCTTGAACATCTTGCAAAGATATATGTGAAGGAAGTGGTGAGACCGCATGGTGTTCCACTCTCAATTGTCTCTGACCATGACCCAAGGTTCACATCTCAATTATGGAGGATCCTTCAACATGTTTTCAGTACTGAATTAAATTTTAGCACAACCTATCACCCCCAAACTGATGTCCAGTCTGAAAAAACTATTCAGACCCTTGAAGATATGCTAAGATCCTACATGATAGTATTTAATGGTGGATGGGATTAGAATCTCCCATTGGTTTATTTCTCATACAACAATAGATTCCACTCGAGTATTCAGATTAGTCCATATGAAGCTCTGTATGGAAAGTGATGTAGAACTTCAACCTGTTTGGATGACGTTGGAGAAAGAAAGATAATTAGACCATATTTTGTTCAAGATATGATAGAGAAGGTTCAAGTCATCCAGAAACACATCAAAGCTGGTCCAATTTAGCAAAAGAGCTATGCTGACAACTGTCTAAGGGACTTGGAGTTCGATGTTGGTGATAAAGTCTTCCATTGAATATCTCCATGGAAGAGAGTCATGCAATTCGGGAAGAAATGGAAGCTAAGCCAAAAGTATATTGGCCCCTTCGAGATCCTTGACCGCATGCGATCTGTGGCCTATCATCTTGCACTTCCACCGAATATGACTCAAGTTCATTATATGTTTCATGTATCACTACTGAGGAAGTATATACTAGACCCCTGACATGTGCTAAACTCAGAAGTGGTGCAGTTGGAAGTTGATCTCTCCTATAAGGAGTAGCCAGTAAAGATTGTAGACCGGAGAGATAAGGTTCTACGCAATAAGAAAACCCATCTTGTCAAAGTGTTGTGGAGGAAACATAAGTTTGAGGAAGCAACTTGGGAACCAGAAGAGGCAATTAAGGAGAAGTACCCACACCTGTTTGTGTAAAGTTAAATTTTGGGGGCAAAATTTCTTAAGGGGGGAAGAATGTAATGACCCAATGTTTTTCAATGGAAATTACCTTCTTATAATCATGTCATAAAATTACATGAAAACACAACATAATGTGCTACTAATTTCTAAGTGACCTCAAAACATAATTTTTCCACTTATATGTTTTTAATTTCAAAAATCCGACATACATGGATGTGTTCAAGATGATTTTTGGAGTCTAATAAAACAAAAATAATTTTTTGTGAATATTAACCTACCCTCATGAATAGTAATATACCCTTATGGATAGTAATATGACCCTTATGAATAGTAAATCATCCAATATAATAGTAACCATACCGATGAATAATTAAATAAAATTTAGACATCTTAGAAAGTGACAATTTGACCTTAGTAAACATTTTGGTATTTTGAAAGTCATAATAAAGTAATTAAAATTAATTAATTGATTTAAAAGATAAATTATTTGCTTAAAATGCGTTCATTAATTATCAAATAAATTTCTTATTGATTTTAGATAATTCTATAAGCCCCTACGTAATTTTTGAAAGCACTATGAAATCAGTTTAAATTTTAAAAACTGTTTTTTAAGTAAATTATGATTTTAATAAAATATTAAATTAATAATATATAGAAAATTATTTTGAAAAAATGGACATAATTTTTGGACTCTAAACTTTGAAAAACATTTGGGGTAAATTTTTGGTATTTTCCTAAAATACTTGAATTTTTGGTGAATAGTAAAATACATTAATTTACTGTATAAATACATTGTAACTAAAACCCACTATTCATGACATAACAAGTGATGTAAGAGCCCAAATCTCTAACTCACATTCTTTATTTAATATTCTTGGTCATGGATGAATCATTATTCCTTGTATAAGGGGAAATTAATAATCTAATGAATTTTATATTAAGGAAACCCCTCTCCCCTCCACTATAAAATCCACCCTTCACACACTCATTTTCTCACACCTCTCAAGCTCCAAGCCTTCTATAAACTCGGCCCAAAAATCTTCTCTATACCATCTCCCACATTAATTATTAGATGGTCTCATCAATAGACCAAGCCTTTCTTTTTTAAGGAGGATCTCAAGAGGAAGATTTAAGAGGTAATTTCGATCCCTCTTCTCCTTCAATTTCCTTTCAAGTTCAAGTTCATTTCTTGTTCTCTCCCCACCTATCATCATCCAAATTTTAATTTAAATTCATTATTATACATCTAATATAATTTTATGATGCTAATGGGATATTATATCATCCAACCCCTTTCCTTATTCGAGTTATTTTATTAAAGAGAACGTTGTTCGTGAGTTGTTAATTTTTCACCTTCAAGAACGACATGCTTTCTTCATACATTTATACCTTCATATCTGGTCATGAAACCATTTTTATGTTTGAACTATAATATTTTATATTTATTATCTCCTATTTAAAGTTCTAGAACTAACTTATGACCATATTAATTGTGATAAAATAAAACAAGTTCATTATGATCGAAAAATCACTCAAATTAACCCAAATAATCATCATTTAATTCTTATATAATGATTCATCCACATGGATCTAATTTGATTAATTAAAATATCATTAAAACTACTGTAATATTATTATTAACTATTAAAATATGTTCTGGATGTTTACCCATGTTTTATCCAAACATCAATTTATGAATACAAGTGAACCACTAAAGAAAACCTTAAAAACAAACATTCCCAAATAATGTTTCTAAACTATATAACTCAAAAAAAGGCACACAAAATAATATAATAAGACCATAATGAACCATATTAATATAAAAAAGGTTATTTATTTCTAATTAATTAATATAATGTCATTATATAGGACATTCAAGAGAATGAAGCATCTGGATACAAGGTAAGGGGAAATTCTCAAACCCAATTTTCATCCTCCGGGTTCTCCTTCTTTCACTCCATTGTCGGTATGGTTACACCTTAAAGATCATTTTTTCATAATTTCCATTAGATTTATAGGATATACATGTTTAATACTTCTATTTATTTCAAACAAAATTTTTTCTAAAAAGAACTCTTCTTTTAAGAACTCACCTTTTACTTCTCATTCAAGGTTGATGGTTCTTGTATCAAGTATGTTAATCCATCTTTGTTATGGGATCCCAAAGATTATGAATGTGTTATTATGAGATTTAACCCATTACTTTACATGTTTTAGTTATGTTTACTTTTGATATATGTTCCATGTGGAAAGCATGATATTGATAATGTTATGATGTGACCATTGCACCCGGAATTATATAGCGCAATATGAATGTTTCAAAGTGACAGGTGTGCCTGAAATTTATGCACCACTCCAATGAATTGTGAAAAGTGAGGAATCTCATAAGTAAATGTGAAATTATGTGTGAAAAATATTCTAGCATAGTTCACAAGTATGTGTGGTAGTTAACCACTAAAACATGATGTTTCTTCTTTATGTATTTCAACATTTCAAGTCTTATATTTATGCTTCCTCTCATGTTCATGATATTTTTCCCATGATATGATTATGCTCACCCCATGAAATATTTTTCTCATATATCCTCTTACTGGGCTTCTAGATTACCCCTTTTGATGTATATCCTCAGCTGGATACATGTATTGAGGAGAGTAAAAGTGCCAATAATAATCTAAGGAATATGAAATTAAATAAATTTTTATGCGTGATGTTGTAATTGTTATGTATTGTCCTAGTTTTCCAAAGACACTGAACCTTTGTATCCTCTATGTGTAATACTATTATGATTTTTATCTTTAAAATGATTTAATAATAATGTATGAAAAGGTTGTGTCGCTATATTGTATATCCATTATTTTCAATTAATTGATCCCTTTTACATGAAAAGTAGGTTTTCCTATTATATTATTCCAAACATTTCACTATTTTAAATTATAAATTTTGTTCCTTTGAAGACCCATTTATATACTGATTATAAATAATTACCATAAAAAATCATTAATTGTCTCTTTTAAATATCTATCCACATCCTAGAAGCATTTTTAAAATATTTTGGACATATTTTATAGTAATATAGTGTTTTCCAAGGGAGAACACCCAATGTTAGAGTAATGTTCTCAGACATGATCTCTTAATTATTTTCATCTTATTCACCTAAAATGTATTTCACCAATAAAAGTAAGATAAAATTATTGTTGTTAATAGACTTAAATATTATCGTAATAATGGAATATCCATTTTATTATTTCTTCCAAGACATTTTTTAAATTAAAAAATCATATGTATGTGCTGATGACCACGTTCATGAACAATGTGTTTTATTTTTCATCACTATCGCAACATGGAAAACCACAGAATGATCGGTGGGTGGAAAGTCGAGTATGGAACCCCAAGATAACCTCCAGTAATCTTGTTTAGATATAATATATCTGAATAGTAATATAACTCACATGGGATTCCAATTCCAAGCACACCTATACATACCCAATGATCTCTATAACACTACATAATGTGGAAAAGATAAAAATAAATTTTTTAAATGAATGCATAAATAATTATCCCACTTCAGTGTAGGAAAAAATTCATTTAAAACAATAGGGTAAATTAAAATCCAATTAAAACTAAAAAATTCTATCTTTATAAAAAAGTAAACTCATATGAAGATTCAAACTCATAGTGTTGTATGTAGTCTGACAAGAAAAATTAATATCAACCAAATCCTTGATCTCTTAAATTGCTAATAAAAGCATAGTAAACTGTATAAAAGACTAAATTTTTGGGAATATACCATGTTAGGGTGATTATAAACCATCCCATTAAGAATCCAAGAAATAAAAATGAAAAATGTACCAAATAGGGTGTCACCTTTAATAAATAATTCTAAATAAATAAAAAAGGTCACCCAGATGGTCTTAATGGAAGAATCCTGATATCATTCTGAGATCACTTTCACAGTAGTATTCTGGGATTCTACTTGAGGATCATATGTTAAATTCTTCATAGATATATTACACTTTATGTATCTATATTCTGATGACACCCATCCCATATATCATACTCTCTAGGTAATTCCATATAGGAGATTGATGAAACATAGAGGACACATATGAGGTATAGACTCAACTCGTAGAAAAAAGTAGTTGATACATATATGGGGGACTATTCCAAGGTGTTATGGGGGATACCTAGCCCTAACTAGATTGATCCATACAAATATAATCACATTGACTGTATTTCATAAATTTGATACATATCACAACATAGGGAATAATGATAGAGAATCACAAATAGTTACACCCATAGGGATATTGGAATCAATGCATAACTATAATGTAGTTGATATTTTTCATCATATTCTCATGAATAGATACCTTACTATAAACTCATATAAATTTTCTGAGGGAACTTACCCACACCAATGTGCTTTGGGGGTACTCATCCATGATTATACCAAATTCGTTTTGAGGATAATAATGGAACTAACATTCCATATAACAACTACTAGGCATTTCCTATGTGGTATAAAATGTGTATCCCTGAGATTGATACTACCAATGTAGTTTCATATTACATTGAATTTCATCCACCATAAATGAAATATTTTTTTAATTCATAACATTTATAGTTAGGGTTGACATTTGTTATATGTGTCCTGCATAATCAACTGCACTTACTAAAGCGCATGGGGTGCATCCCATCACACTAGGTTGGTGGGGCCACATGGCCACCTAGTATTATGTTCCCATGTGCATGTTAGTCTATCCATCAATATGTCTCAGGATATATGTCTTATATACCTAGTTTTTGGTATTTCACACAATTTCTAAATACTATATTCCACTCATTGGGTGACACACATCATCTACTCTTCATAATTGTCATCATTATAGTTCAAAAGTTCATAGAATCTCGATGTTATTTACAATACATCACCAATTTCATTGAAACCATCTCTCTAAAAGTAAACCACATCCTTAATATCATATATCTATGTTTACCAATCACTCATTCTCACTGGTGGAAGGATTTGTTCTATCTATATATCAAAAAATAATTTTCACCACCACAAGGATGAATTGACACTATCCAAATAATGTTAGATCTATTTTTCACACACATCATGGTTCATCATAATCAATGGTGGAAGTACTCTGGGCACAATTTTCCAGGAAAACCCTATTAAAAAAATCCGATGATATCCACCCAATCTAGATCATGGATCCAAATTCTCTCAAACCCCCATCAAGTTCTAATGATAAAATCTATGCCACAATGATGTCTAAAAATAACAAATCTAAATCCCTTAATCATGATAAATTTATTAAAATAAATATTTCATAATGACCAGTGCCCTGGTTATTATCAAATTGTCATCTATAAGAAACACTAATGACCAACAACAATTAAGTTAGGGTGAAATAAATTATATCCAAAATTTATAATCAACGGAATGTTTAGTTAATTTTTTAACTCTTTATCAAAAAACAAATAATTTTCTGTATTAATAATTAATAATTTATGGGATAATAATTATCATGCACCTAGATCTTGTAATAAAAAAAATTATAATAAACCTATAAATAGTGATCCATTAATTAATTTGGAGTGAATATATTCACGTTTGTAAAAAAATAATGAATTTGGAATAAAATAAGAAACATAAATCATACCATATATTATAATTATTTATTAATAACAGTGATTCTATTTCATTATCGTGGGTTATATTCTAGAGCTCTATCAATATTTTTAATAAAATTAATAATCTAATAATCGATATAATATTTCATGATCACAAAAAATTATACTCACAATTAGGTTTCTCTCTCCCCTTCCTCTCAATCCTCATGGGCTCATTTACATACCCAAGGGAATTCACTATATAGAGGATTAAATATTGAGTCTATTTTTCTTTGGTAGGTAAATTACAATTAAATTAAAATTTTAATTTATTTCATTTTACTGGCCCATGATGACACTATATCGAAGAGTTTGAGGTCGACATTATTTATGAGATGCCTAGTTTAAAACACACTCTCTATATTTAATGGTGGTTCCAATTAAATTATCTAATGCACCATTATTGAGTGATTATGTTATATATTAATGAATTCACATGTTTGGTATAATATATATAATAATTATAATACATCAAAATGAAGGATCTATGGACCCCATAACTTCACACTAATATTATGGCTAACTACCAAATTAATAATTAAAAAATTGAAAATAAATATTGGAGTCTAAAAATTCACCACAACAATAATGTTATTTTATCAAAAATAAAATTCTATATATACGATATAGAAGAAACATTTGTATTTGTACATCCCACTCCCACAAGCTCCTCTAGAGGTTTGGAAGACTCCAAAAACATGAAACAAAGGAAAACCCATTATGATAATTGGTATCCTATTACTTGGTACTCTGGGATTTTTGATCGATACTCAATATTTATCTCACCATAATCAATATTTTGTAATTGTTCATTCACACATCTCTATATATAAGAAAGATGAAAAAATATCTAACCACTAAAAATATGATAGTGGGGCCAAGAAACATAACCATGGACTATCCCTTGGAAATATTTTCAAAAGGGAATAATAATCACATTGATATCCTCACACAATGGAAAACTTTCTGTAATCCTCGATAGGGTGAGATCTATATTGAATGTCCTAAAATGAATTTTATCAACCCACATTGGAAACTATAAATATTTGGATATTATTCATCTACCCCAATATGAGATTGAATTTCAATATCATTTCTATGACAACCCTTCTATTTGTTATATATTATTTTTTTTATTTTTTACAAAGGGGAACACATAATAAAACTAGGATGATCGATAATTCTAGTGCCTTTGGGAATTGGGTACATCAGATATCAACATAAAATGGGGAATACATAATCTTTAATGAAAACATACATCACATGAACAATTATTCCTTCTTGCATAAAATACCATGGGATATCCTGGGGACATACCTAATAAAGGGGCGATATATGTAGCATAATAAAAGAATAAACAAGTGATAACATGAATACAGTAATACAAGTTAGTAAATAGGTAAATAAATGTGATTTAATATGGGTGAGATTCATAAACATGTACAATAATTCATGATAAAACATCATAATTATAAAGGAAACTTGTTAAACATGGAAATAACATAAAACACTACATCAATACATAGGCTAATGATAAATTCCAAAAAAATCACAACATACAAAATGAAATGGTATAGTTTATTTCACTCCCTAACACCTTTCATGAACTCTCATGAGACTAAAACATTAACCAAACAATGGATTGGTATATTATTTGGGGTTCTCCCATCACATTCATTCATGCTCATGATTAAGTGTTCCACATAGATAACATGATATGATTTTATTCAACATCATATTTTATTCCATGATTAGGGTTTGTGGAATAAATACATGTTAGTCCATAAATGTGATGTAAAATCTAAAAAATATGAACACCCATGATAGTAAATAGGTAGTGGTATTCAATACACAATTTTTTGTCATGGAAAATCATATTGATAATATGGAAGCATGACAAGGTACACTGAAATATAGTGGGATGAATTAATGTGAGTTTAATAGTTATCACAACATTTACCAATAAAATTTACATTATGGGGTATATGGAATAATAAATCCCTATATTTGGAAATTATGTCAAAAGATATAAATATATAAAGATACTTAAATAAATAAGAGAAGTAGAGGACCCCTTAGCTTAATAGTGTGACTCTAAATTCGTGAGGGATTCTTATTAACATCATGTATATACATTAGAAGCAATCTAGATATTGGAGGTTAGAGTAAGCACATGATAAATTGATTTTTAATGATAAGAACTGGGATTTTGGGTGGGTTTATATAGTAACTTAGAGGGGAGTTCTTAATTATTTCCCAAACATGGGTTTTAGAATATATATAATAAAATAACAAAAACCACAAATCCTTAAATGGTTTTAGGCCATGGTTTGGGAAAATGATGGGCTGTTTTCATTATTTTTTATTTACAAGGGTCAAACATATCCTCATAATACCGTTTTTATTTGAACATGAGATATACTTTTTCATAAATAATTTTTAAACATTTAAATATATTTTAGGTTTTGAAGGATTCAAATTGGATATATAAAGTTTTTTTAAATATTCATATAATCAAATTATTTTAATGGAAAGCATATATTTTCTAATGTAAACTCTTTATATTATTCATTAATTTACATTTGGTTCGTTATAATGTGATAATACACATAGTATATTTATAGAGTAATAATTTTTTTTCTTGAATGATTGAAGATATGATAAAATTATAGAAAATATAGTATTGGATAATTTAGATTTTCTAATTCAAAAACTACATTATTTTTATCAAAATAATTATAATCATATGTTTATTTTCTCTTTTAAAATACTAATCGATATTTATTGATAAATATTGGTTATTTACAACAAAAGCTTTCTAACCCATCTAAAAATTCAACATGCCATCTTAACAATTATATGATCATTTATATTTAATAATAATAATATCGTAATAACATTTTAATAAAATATTTTTTATTTTAAAAATCTATTAAATAATCAAAATAAGAATCTTAATTGTAAATTAATAATAATTAAAAATAAAAATTTATTTTTACTAATATTCATATCAAAATTACTTATAAAGTAATGATTAAAATTTTATATAAATGCAATATACATTTTCATATTATTATGGACTTGATACATAACTCTCTTATAAACAAGTAATCACCTAAGTTAAAGTGAATATGTTAATATGTTCATAAGTTGGTTCAACATATATTGTTTAAGGTGTGATAACGATGAGATTGAACTTATACTGAAACTTATTTTGCTCGTGAATTAGTTGTTAAATCATAGATATTTCATGGTCAAAAGGAATTATTAGTGACAAAAACTAAATTTGAAGCTCATATAAATGGGTTTCATAGGTTAATAACCTAATGTTTGAGGACATTACATACCTTTTTTGTTTTGAAATTTATTTATATAATGATTATATTTACACTTATCATAAGATCATTATTCATCAGATATATTATCTATGGTTATTATGATTAATCATCATCAAAATATGATACTATAACATAATAAAATAAAATCATTGGGTTTCCTTAAAAATAATAAATAATATAACATTTAATTAAAAAATAATTTTAATTTTTTTAAAAAAAATGTAGTTATAGTTTTACCCATTCTGAAATGTCTCTCTTAAAATATTCATTTCACACACAAGAAAATATTAATGCAATTAAATTACATCACATCTTCTAGTTCCCATGTATCTTATTTATAATTGTGGGTTTTCCACCACACTTTTACTAGGTTCATAGCCCTATTTAAAATAAATTTGTCTCTGCGATCTATGATTTTCACCAGATTCCCCTAATAGGTATATCATTCTTCGATGGTACCAACTATCATTGAGTACAAAAGTGATCTGGTATGTATATAATCATGTGTGATGCATGGATCACATCATTTTATTATGATATGTCATGATGGATTAATAGTCTATAACACATCACTCTAATTTGATAAAGGATATAAAAGGAATTGATGTATCATGGACTAAGATTTCCCTTATTCCAAAATCTCATGAATTTATTCCCTGGATATAATTTGATCAATTCATGGTCTACACCCTCAATCTATTGGTCTCTTCAATTGTTTTCCCCAAATATCTTTTGTCAAATATGAACATCCTTGATGAATTTATGAATTTTAATTCCATTTTCTATCATTTATTTAACTATTTCACGACCTATTAGTTTGTGTTGCCATTTATAGTCCCATAAAATACGTTTTCTACCCCTCTTCTCATAATGTGAATCATAGGTATTTGTTTGGATGCTCTAGTGTAAACAGTTATTTTATAAGAACTTTTCTAGATGGATTTGTTTGTCTCATTATCATTTTATTTAAATTTATCATGCTCTCAACATGTCCTCATGTGTCTGGATAGTCCACTCAGTATATCCATCAGTTTGGTGGTGATACTTAATGATATATTTCAACTTAGTATTTATAAAATGATGGTGACTCTTTTAAAACCTATATGTAAATCATATGTCATGATCATATTCAATAAATTATTATGTTATATTTACCAAAACAAATTATATAATATTTAATCTTACAAGATGATTTAGTGATGAGTCCTCTAAAAATTAAATGAAGTGAATTTTATTTTTATTTTGATACACCACAACCCTAATATCATTATTTTTTATTAATGTATTTGGAAGACTAGTGACAAAATCAATGGGGATTTTTTCCCTTTTTCATATAGGTACTGGAAATGGTTTTATAATCCACTTTATGATTTTCCATTAATCCTTCAATTATGGATATAAAATATATTTTGATGTATATTCTATGATATCCTTATTCATATTGTCCATCCAATAGGTTTTTGGAGATATTATAAATTATTTGTGCCTACTAGATGGATGGAGAATTTCATAATAAGTGCATCGACCAATATATCTTTCATTAACATAAGACATTATGGTACACATACTAATAAAACATGTCTTAAACTCTTTCTTTATTAATATTTAACTCTAAGGATTCCAATTTTGTATATCTTCCAATTTCTTATTCATTACAATATCATTTATTTGGGAATCCTTTATCATGTCATGATGGGAAGGTTGAACAATAATTTTTGTAATGATGGATGGTTATCTATCCTTTAATAATCTCATGTCCATCCATTAAATCTAAAAAAAATAGGATCCTTCAAAATTATTATCAATTATAAAATTCACAGTTCTATTATACACAATTATTATTACACTTTGGTAACTCTAACATGATGGTAGTGGATTTAGAATTAGTACTGCCTAATCATCTATAAGAATCATCATTAGTGTATATACATATCTTATTGTGTTAATATATATTCAAGAATAGTTTTTTATCTATATATATTTAACACATATACCCAATGTGATAATGCTTCAAAAAAATAAACGTGAAGATCACTAACGAAAACACCAGATGACGTGTTGGTTATTTTTATTCATGAACAGTGAATTTTCTTGAGTTATAGGCTATATACTTTCCATTATTTATTTTATAGACTTCCAATTCTCTTCATCTAAGAATCACTAAATACCATAAAATGTTCTCCACGTGTGGGTAGTGAGAGTATTGGTGTAGTGATAGAACTATATTTTAACTATCTGATTCTCCCTTCAGATTCATCAATCTAAGATAACATGACATCCTTTCATGTTAACAGGGTTAGATGATTCTACAGTCATGATAAATGTCTCAAAAATCAAGTATAGTACCCAACTAAAAGATGGAAACTATATATATTTATCATAGATGATGGCCCAAATCAGCATTAAATTTATTATTTCATTTAAGGGTCCACATACATCACATTTCATGTGATAAAATTCCACAAAAATGAGGTTTCCTTGATCCAGAACTCAAATTTTCATTAAATAGGAAAATCAGTTCCTTTCATATTTTCATTAGTACAATGCTAGGATTCTCTTCTGGAACCTCCACTATATTTTAGTATATAAAAATATAAATTATAAACCCAAACACATATTATTATTTTTAATTTTTAATCACTCTATTCATCATGTTCATGAAAAATTGTGGATCATTTGTGAGTTAGAATGAAAATACTCTCAAATCTTAATGCATGTAGCTTGTACGAAATGCAATCATGGGATTATCCTCCATCTATAGTCTACCATGGTAATTACAAACTTATGATCCACCTTACAAGTGTATTATTCTCCCAAAATATTATCATAAAATTAATATATCAATGAATGAGGAAAATGTTTCTTCGTTTCAATATTGTTGATCTCACAATAATCAATGTAAAGGCTCATTGACCTATCTTTCTACATGGTGATGAGGAATGGTGAAGACCATGGTGTGGAAAGTGGGTGTATAAATAGGTAATATATATTATTATAGAGTCGTTTGTTAATCTCCTAATGTTTTCAAACATCAATTATATATATCTACTTGGATAATGGTAATTCTACCAGTATAATATTGATTTAAAATTCAACCTTCCTTGTTAGAGGAAGACTAGGAAATTATTTGAGAAAATGTTCACTATGTTCCATCACAATGGCCATGTATTTAAGGAATTTTCTTTCCATATACTCAATAATTTGATCCATATATTCTTGATCATAAGAAAAAATTATCCATTCTTGAGATTTTGGTGATAAAAATGATTCATCCATATCTAGGCATTTGTATAGAATTGGAGGCCAAATTATGACAGGATGAGTGTTTTCCTTATCATGGTATTCTTTTTACTCTATACAGGGGAATTAAATCCATACCCTGAGTTATATAATTCTCCACCACATGGATTATCAAAATATTTTTTGGTAAGTACATCCAACAAATTTTGATAGGAGAAAACTTATATAATTGGGAGGTAATAATTACACCATTTGTTGTTTCCATAGATTTTTATAATTCCATTATTTGTGGTGGTGTTTTAAAATTTCTAATAAATATATGTGATATGAATAAATGTTTAGGAAAATAATCTAAATATATGTTTTCAATTAATGAATGAATAAATATAATACCTTTCAACACTTCATTTTCAAGATCCACATGACATGTTATGGGAGAATGATATCGCCCTCACAGCCATGGAGGTTGTTGGTTGTCCCTAAAGACCCATGTAATAGTGAAATTGTTTTAAAAAATCTCTGGTTGTAGTTATTTTTACCAATGAAAATAGGGATAATTGTTTAACAGAGAATTCATTTCCACTATCACATTAGTAGTATTGTCCGGTCATAATTTTCTAGTAAGGTTTCCTTCCCACCCACACAAAAATCATTTCATCATCCCCCTTGAGAAATTTCTATGGTGCTTCATTCTACACCATTAACAAGTAAGATATTAAATTTCTTATAACTATTTAATTAATCATTTTGATAGTCATTATTATACTCCACCATTATAATCGTACTCCTATCATAAAAATGTGATTCCTCAATCTCCATTTTGAATTTAACAGAACATAATAAAATTTCCTCATATAAATCATAGTCTCAGATCACTTATGATATTAATAGATTAGGTTTTATTCAACTAAATAATAACCCTACCTTAAATTCAGGGGTAATAACCAATATGACAGTGCATTGTTTATGTATTGTGATGTTTTTATAACAATCATTGTTATATTCATCATCTTATTTCTTTATGGCATGTAAATCCCATTACATTGATTATTTGAATGTATAAGAGAAATAATTATCGAAAAAATATTTTCTGGAATACCTTACACTAAATATCCTTAATATCCTCCCCATGAGTCATATTATTAATCCATTTACACCACTGATAATCATCACCCTCTAAATGATAAATATCGAGGAAAAACATTTATAGATCCAAACATTGATGGATGTATAATATATTTTCAATGGAGTTGACCTGTTGTTCCACTATTAAGGGGTCAGAGAATCCATTGAAAGTCATATGTTGTTGGCACATAAAGGTCTAAATTGCAACATGCTATTTCTTACGTGAATTTGGTATCTCTTTATATTGTAGATTTCTAATGACAAATTTATTCAGTTGATATAGTGTCCCATAGTGTTTTTAATTCCTACTCACATCGGTTGGGTATCTCATCTGGGTAGTCATTACATTTCCCTTCACATTAGTTGTTTAACTAATTCCTTTTATTTCTGGAAATTTTATAAAATAATGTGAGAAATAGGTTTGAAAATTTTTAAAATATTAAATAAATAATCATGAATCCATTAACATTAAATAGATAACATAAAAATACAATTTATTTCTTAACATATGAATATCTATTATTAAAACTATGTTATCCATTATCTATTTGCTAATATATAATCTTATGGGATTTTTTCCATTAATAATTTTTCATAATGAGATTTTGAATTTAGCCAAATCATAACCCAAGGGAGGGACAATATTTGGGGTGCAACAATGCCTATTTTCATGCACATTTTCCAATATCGATTCATGCAAAACATATTTTTTTCATGTTTGAACACTTTTTACATATGTTCCTATGCCCCATTCACTTGTTTTATCTAGAAAACAATTAATTTTCCTTATAATACACATATTTTATAAATTAACTAATTTTTTTAATTTTTTATACTAAATAAATTTATCCTAATGATTTCTCTAGAGTTTCCTAACCTTAAACCCAAAATAACTAAACATTCCTTTGAACCCAACTATGACAACCCTTCTACATATTACATAATAAGTCATGATTTATTACATATGATCATACAAAAAAAATATATTTCTTGAATTATAATGTTTTTGGAAATTCGTTACATAACATAACATCTTCAAGTGGAGAATATAACATCATTGTTAAAATCATCTTTAACATGATCATATTATTCCTTTATACGTAAAAATTCATGGGATATCCAGGGGAAAGACATAAGAGAGGGGTGAGCAATAAATCGCAAAAAGGTAATAAACATAAAAAATCAAAAATAAGGGAATACATATTCGAAAATATTCCTATCAATGTGACTTAAATGGGATGACATTAATAAACATGTACAATGTTGAATGATATTACACAATATTGATAATGGAAACATGGGACATAGTGAAGTTACATAAAACACTATATAATGAATATAGGTTAAGTACAACATCTAATACATCATGACAGAAAATGAATCCTGGTGGATTAGATTTAGTCCTTAATCAGTTGAATGATGTCTCATGAGATTAAAACACTAACAAATTCATTAGAAAATTTTATATATATAATTATTTTTATCCTCCCCATAGGGTATATTCTCACCACAATAACATATCTATAACATATCCACTTCTCTAAAATCATTATCATATTAGGAGAATGCCTATGGAAAAATGCCCCACTGGCACAGATAAAAAATAAGTGAAAATTTGGATAGAGAACTACAAATTGTATCATATATGTTTATTTTCATTTTTTGTCTTACTATTTGTTAGATAGTATATTGGATACTAGGATATATTCAAAAGAATGAAATAAATTTTCTATGGATGCATGTTCCCCTTTTCACATGGGACCCACCATGTTTTTAAGTGTGGGAAATTTATGTTAATCATTGCGCTTTTATAGATTATCGATTTCCTCCGCGAGTTGAACACTTGGGTGTGATGTTATTAGATTATTTGATTTAAACCCTTGGATTCCTATTTCATTCTAAGAGTATATATTCATAATGGTAGGAACATAGGTTCATATGATATGTTATTATTCCATGATTTTTATTTAGAATTTGGAATTATCAAATAGGTGTTTGGTTGATTAAAGTGTAAATATGAATCTAAAAATTGGTTTCCTACTTATCCTTTTAGTAATATTTTAATCAGCCATCATAGGTATTTGGTTCTATATGGGATCATTAACTTATTCCTTTTGTATACAGTATGTATGGGACTTAATATATTATAGGTATTCATGGATAATGATATGGGGTTATAAATTTAAGATTTCAACATAATGATAAACAACATTTTCCTATCTATATATTTTGTGGACTTCTACTCTAGAACCACATATTTTTGTTATCTTTATATACATGATATGGGATTTCTTACACATTTGTTGTTAAGAAGGTGGAAATGTTGCCAGATTATATGTGAATAATGTGTCTTATATGGTTATGTAAGGGCCTACAAGGCCATATGTCATGTGACGTGGGTGTGGTAGGGGAGTGTATGGGTGGTGAGATGTTCTTACTATTTAATCATTCCATTTCAAGGATATATATATATAAATCACTATAATAGATTTTTGAATAAGGTATTTGGTCTTCATCATGATTTCACTTAAAATTATTATAGAAAACTGTTGACGCTCCTTTCCGTCACAGAGTCTAACGACTAAAAAAAGGAAATACCATAGTCCAAAGTGATTCATCATTTGAAGAAACATCATAAATCGACAAAGGGATGAACAAGGAGAACATTGCCCATAGGTCGCGCAAGTTCCCTCATGGTCGCGCAAGTACACTTGCGCGCCGCCTAGTGGTCATGCAAGTCTACTTGCGCGACGCCATATGGTCGTGCAAGTGACTTGCGCGACCTAAATTGATAACTGCCCGGTAACCGCCCGGGGTCTTCTCCTGCCTTTAAATAGACCCTGTGGGCCCCCCATTCGAGAGGATCTTTTTTCAGAAACTCGGATTGAAGCTCCCGACGCCCAAGTCTCTTCTCAAAGCTTCCGGAACACTTCTAAGGTAATTTCTTACCTAGAACGGAAGATCTAAAGAGAAGAAGGAAGGCCTAAGTGTTGAAACTTATCAACACTTGCACACCGACTTATTTCCTTCAATATAACTTGCGCATCCCTTTTTTGGAAGAACCTCAAGAGGATTCTAAAGTGATTAAAAGGAGTCGCTCAAGTATTCTAATACTGGTTTAAAATCGCGCAAGTACCCCACATGTCGCGCAGGTATACTTGCGTGACCAATACTTGCGCGCCGCCGCAATACTTGCGCGCCTTTCAAGACTTGTGCGCCCCTACCTTTTTGGGTGCCTATATTCCCCTTTTTACCCCTCTTAAGCCATTACACCATTCCTTTTCAAGATTCAGTCTTCAAGACACTCTTCAAAGCCATTTATGGCATGATTTCTTGATTTGACTTCCTTATCTGAAAGGAATTCTGTGGAATATCTCTCAAAACCTAGTGATTTAAATATCCTTATGTCACTAAATATGGAGAGTTCAGTCATTCAACCTCATCCTTTAAGATGAGAGAATCCTTAACCTGGGTCTCCTTTTTTAGGAATAATCCCCAGTTATAAATCCTTTAATATGGGCATCTTCCTCAGGAGTAAGCCCCAAATTCTTAAAGTTCCCAAACTTGGGCATCCTCTTCAGGAGTAAGCCCCAATCTCATGTAATGGGCATCCTCTTCAGGAGTAATCCCCAATCTCAAGTACTGGGCATCCTCCTCAGGAGTAAGCCCCAAACCTTAATTCCTTAAACATGGGCATCCTCCTCAGGAGTAAGCCCCAATCATAATCCTTTAACTTGGCAATCCTCCTTAGGAGTAAGCCCCAATCATAATTATGGGCGTCCTTCTTAGGAGTAAGCCCCAACCTAAAATTTGGGCATCCTCCTCAGGAGTAAGCCCCAAACCTTAATCCCTAACCTGGGTCTCCTTTTCAGGAATAAGACTCAGTCATAATCTTGGGCTTCCTTTTCAGGAGTAAGCCCCAAGTCCCCTAACCTGGGCCTCCTTTTTAGGAGTAAGTCCCAGTCATAATCTTGGGTTTCCTTTTTCAGGAGTAAACCCCAAGCCCCCTTAAATTTCTCTTAACCAGTCCTAATTTACTCTTTATTTGGGTTTCCTTTTCAGGAGTAAAACCCAATCATAAGTCCCCTCCTAACTTGGGCATCCTCCTTAGGAGCAAGCCCCAAGATTAGAGTATTCAAATCTCTATAAAGCACATATACCTTTATGGACCCTGTTCCTGGATTTTCTCCTTAAAAGTAAATCCTAAACCTTCATCTATCTGGGCATTCATACATACATAAGCCCCAAACAAATTCTTATGATTGCATCTTTCAAGGAACAATTGTCTAATTTTTACCAATACCTCTTGTTTCTCACACCGAGCATGACTCACGTGAGCTTAGAGTGTAAAAGTAATTATGACATTCTTTTTTGAGCCATCAATCATAAACATCATACTCCATTACTCGAACTACGTGGGTTATGATTCCTTTTCCAAAACAAAGGATACGTAGGTAGCCCATTTTTTGGGTTCGATCCCAACTTTGAAATAATCCCTGTCCTTCTGAATGACGATAAACTTCAAGTGCCCCACTGAGTGGCTTTAAAACTAGCCTGGTCATCATAATGACCAAGAGACTATTATATAAATGTTTTGAAGGATACCATTGACCAAGAATCTCTAAACAGATATAGATGATTCTCTATTGATGAAGAACCTCGAATACATATAAAAGATTCTCTAAATTTCTTTCATATTTAATCATTGATTGTTAAAACTAAAGGAAAGCACATTTTATACTTGGTAATGTAATAAGGATTCACGAACATAACATAAATCTATAAAGAGAGTCCCGGAGTAGACAATAATTCCCCTCAAAAAGGAGTGATGAGTCCGACCTCCCATCCTCTCGACCAATGCAAATTCCTAAGCCTTATCAGTTCACAAGCTAATGAGCGCCTACCTTTGGAAAGTAGGTCCAAATGGATGTGGAATCATTGGATGTTTCCGGTTCTATGAACAAACCCGCTAGAAACCAATCGGAACGTTTGAATCTCAAATCAACAAGGTCATCCCCGAAATCCGTGAGGAAACAAAAATGGTGAACCCGACGTGAATCCATAACCAAGTTAAAGTGATATTCTTCTTATTTGTTAGGCCCCTTGGGCCAACAAAGCAATCATTGACATGTGCTCATCCAAAAGATGCAGTGGCCGGATTCATCTTGATTATGTCTGTTATATGGAAATGGAACTCTTTTCTCAAGATCTTCTACAAAATGGCTTTCCTTAAATTCACCCCTGTGAATACTGCTGCTGTGAACACCTCTACTGTGAGGTCTGATACTGTGAAAACCAATGCTACTACTCCTGCTGGAACGTCGTCCGCTCTGAGGATGACATCACCAACTTAGCGTCTTCAACGCTGGGTTTCTAATGCGCTGGTTAAGGAGTACCGTCGCAACGGTACTGTCCCAACTCTGGAGGCCACTCGTCAAGCCCTCCAATTTAACAACTCTACCTGGTCGCCCGGACAATGGCGGCCAACGATCAAGAAGCAGGCGGTGCTGACTACCGTCTCCAACCGTTTCGGGTTGTTATCCCTGGAACGCAATTTCCATTCACTCCCTTACTCTGAGGAAGTGAATGAGCAGGTCCCGCAGGACCTTAATTCAAAAAGACAGGAGTCCTTCTCAAGGACTCCCATCAACAATCGCCGCCAGACTCGTGCGGTAGTGCGCTCTCAACATGATGAGGGTACCGACTCCAGGAATTCAGCTCAGGTTCCTCGAACCCGAGCAGGCAAGATGAACCGCCAGAGACGAAATCCGGTTAAAAATAGGCAGGTTGTCATCCCTGCCATCTCCGGAGAAGTCCACCAACCTAACTTGGTGGCAAATAACGAGCAGTCATACACACGTGCCCGTTTTAATTCCGCTGTCCAGCAGACTCGTCTGGCAGCATCAAGCCAATCCCGCCAGGCAATCCCGGCGGAGTACTATAGGCAGGAACATACACCTGCTTATACATCACCAGTTAGTCAGCAGGCTCGTCTGACTACATATGATGGATCTCGTCAACCGCGTTTGGCGAAGTGTAATCAACAGGCACATACACCTGCTAATACTAATCAAGCCTACCAACAGTCTCGCTTGGTAGTGCACGGAGAAGTCAGTCGGAAAGCCCCGATGACAAACAGGAGGAAGACTCAACTCTCTGCCTCCACACTTGAGTACTGTTAGGATTCACTAACTGGAAAAGGAGGATAGGAGCAGGAATATACACCTACTCCAATCCCGGAATGGACGTATATCCCCGTTCCGGTGGATGAAGTCACCAAACATATTTTGTCAATGGTGAAAGAGCAGAAGCAAATTCCTTCTCATATTCTGGATGCTTTCCCGGATATCATAACAGCTTCAGCATCATCTCAGGGACAGACACATAAATCTATCCCTAGCATTGGAGTGACACATCAACGATTCACTCTGGAACAGACACACACATTTGTTCCAGTCCAAGAGGGTTTTGGGGCATACTCCCCCATATCAAACGGACAACCAAGTCAGGCACATACACCTGATTTGAGTGGAGATCGTCAGCCTAATCTGACCATCTTTCCTGATCAGGCACATACACCTGCTCAGAGTAACCACTTTCGTCAACAAGTGGTTTCTAAAGTGAGTAATAAGGCATCTAAGAAAAAGATCTGCCCAGCACAGTCAGGAGATCAAAGGCCAATCTGTAACCAAGCCTTGCTCGATGCTGGAGTTCTTGAAGCCCTCAAACATTTATCTATCAGAATTCATGATTCTACTCCCTCAGTTCCCAATAACGGGAACATTAATTTTGAAGGTCTTCAACAGACACTTCCTCATGAAGGCTTGCTTCATGAAAGTTCGGTCAATCTTGCAGTTTCTTCTTTAGATGAGAGCCACATGAACCCTCTGTGTGGTCAGAAGACCAAGGAGCAAGAGATTTCATCTTTTGCTGTAACCCATCATGATGGTCCTCCCCATGGTGATGAACTTCGCTGCGAAAGTCCTCTCCGCAGTAGTGATTCACGTTGTCTCGAAAAATCTTCAGAAGGCAATGTAGTGACGAGAAATCCCTCCTATCTCGAGGCACTTGCAAACGTAAAACCAGTCATGTCTGATTCTTTACCATCGGTAGGTGAAACTCATTCTCCATCAGAAGATAGCCTGGGGTTTAGGTTATTCTCCGAACCATCCCTGGGTCATTCATCTTCCAGCATTAATAGTGATATCTCTACCAATCTTGTTGAATCTGATGAAGCAACAAGGAAACACCAACTCTGTTCCAAACAGGTAGAAGAATCTTCATTTAATGATAAAGAGGAAATGCTGAACATGAGGAAAAAACTGGCAAAAGGTGAAGTACCAGTCATGTTTTGGCCTTTGGTTGACTCCCAGTACGATATTCCAAAGATGTTAACGGATGATGGAATCCATGATATTCGTCTCAACATATGGAAGACTCTTTGTCAATTGAAGAAGAAAGTATTATCTTATGGTGATTATGAAAATCATATTAAGATAATAGAAGGGTTACAATGCCAGATTGATTTGGCATCTCTATCAGTCTCTCGGTATCTGAAGGCTGAAAAGCAACAAAGAACCCTTCAACGTTCATGCCTTCGTGCACTAAGAAAATTGCGTCAGTTAATTTCCAATGCTCCATCTGATGTTCATATCAGAGGATGGGGTGTTCACGGAGCACTACAGTTCACTGTGCTTTCCAGTCAGCAAAGCCCACCGAAAATGGTCTCATGTAATGTTATTGCCCATGGCCGGCCACAGACAATGGGCTTTGTTCATAACCAAAAGCTTGCTCAAGAACAGGCTTCAACTAGTTCCTCTCAAAATAAAGTATATAGAGAACAAGTTGTTGAATTGCTTCTACATCAAGCAGGCGAGAATATTGCACAAGCCTCTCGTCTGGAGAAATCACGTCATCAAATGACAGAAGTTTCGGAAATCATCCAACGGTCTATTGAACCAGGTGATAAAAGCGGATACAGGTTAATGCATCCAGCTAATTTCTGAACTATGATTCGTAAGATCAAGAGAGATTTTAAGAAGATCTTAGACATAGCATGTCAAGAGACACCCCAGCTTGTCAGACTGGGGACTTCTCTAAACCAACCCTTAGAGTCAACAAATGGGATTCGTGGAGTTGAGCGGAAGCAGCAGGAACATCCCCAGTCCACCGGACTGGGGACTTTTTCAAATCCTCAATCCCTCCCTCAGAGAAAGTCAGTATTCTCTCGATTAGGGAATAAGCCTTAAGAGGAACGAAGAGCCAAGCTATCAGGAGATTCTCTCCAAGTGACGGTTCTCCAAGAAATTCTTGAGGGATCAAGTCAACGGAATTCCATGTCTCATCATGGACATGGAAGAAGAAAATATCACCGAAATGCTGATAGAAAGGATTCCATGAAATATGCATCCATTAATGTCATCAATGTCGTTGCTGCTGATTCACCAGATGAGGCTCAATCAAAGGGATCAGACGAAGAGGTTCCTGCTCAAGAAGATGCGCACACAGACCTAAATGAAGAAGGTGTGCGCACACGTAATCAAAGGCTTACCCAAAATTTGGTTATTACTTCAAGTAACCCACTTCCCCCTCTCTGAAAATGATCCAATAAGGGGAAAGGAAAGAATCAGGTTACTTCTCACCCTTCCTCTGAAGGAGGTAAATCGCTCTCATTATAGCAAAGGTTTGCACAACAGGAGGAAGAAATGAAAGAATTAAGAAGGTTGAATGCAGAACTACTTCAGAGTAGTCTTATTCTTAAGAATGCTGATGTCCGATAGCCGAAGGAATTTGTTGTAACTACTGAGATGGATCAGGAATATCCTCCTTTATCAGTACACCCTCAGAGGTCTAATCCTACGGGTCAAACGCAACAATGGTTGGCAGCACTACCATCAGTTGCAGCACCAACCACCACGTCTGTCCAAGATCCATTCATTGCACCTACCCAAAACCAAGTTCAACCTGATGTTTCTCAAAAGTTTATAACTACTATTGAGTCATTAACAGCTCGGTTAGAAACTATGGAAGGGAAATGGGCGCAAGTTCAACCTGAAAATAAAGTTTACCCTGAATCGGTAGATTCAATTTCTCCTCCATCCAGTTTTGGAAACCCTGTTTTCCCTAATTTCAATGGATCAGGAGACCCTGAACAACATTTGATGCATTACGTGTCTTGTTGTGATCCTATGATGGGAACTCCAGAGCAGCAAGAAGCAGTGAAACTCAGATGCTTCGTGCGAACCTTACAAGGACCAGATTTTGACTGGTATACAAGCTTGCAATCCCGGTCAGTCATCGGATGGGAGGATCTTCGTCAAAAATTCCTTCTTCAGTTTAGCTCAACTTTGCCAAAAACGACAGTTTTCGATCTTACAAACTGCAAACAAAGGGAGAATGAAAGAGTCTCTGATTTCATTGCTCCTTGGAAGGGATTAACGTATTCCCTGAGTTTAGCACTCCCTCGGGAGGAATTGTTGCCAATCTATGTGGCAAATTTGCGTGACAAATTACGCACACCATTGGTCCCTGTGAAATACACAGGAGGGTTTCGAGACCTTACTTCAATCGCTCAACAGATTGAAGATTCCCTTATATAGACTAAGGTTAAATCTCGTATAATTCCATCAGCTCCAGGAAGGAGAATGGGTAAAGTGGAAACTGCTACAGTTATGCTTAAACAAGCACCTGTACCTATTTCTACTTCAAAACCTTCATCTTCTCGAAGGGCTCCACCTCCTAAATGCCAACAACAAAGGCTGTTTCGTCCAAATGATCAAAAAGATCAACGACGAAAACAATTTGAGGATATGAAGAGTAAAACATACTCTTTCCGAAGTGAGCAAGTTCTTGGTTACTTCATTTCTGCACTGGAAAATAATTTGGTTCAATTACCAGTGCCCAAGAGGCCAAACAAGGAAGGAGATGAAGACCGTCCCAATTATTGTCCCTTTCATCAAATGTTGGGGCATCCCATCCAGGAGTGTTTTGTCTTTAAAGACCTCCTGCAAAAGATGGTCGACTTGGGACAAGTCAAATTGAAGGGTTCTTCAGCTCATGTAGCGTGTATTACTGCTACAGATCCAGAGGAAGGAGGCGAGTGGCAGGAAGTCAAAAGCAAAACTGTGAAAAAATATGATGATTGGATGGTCAGAAATACAATCAATCAGACCCATTCCATTTTGTGAACACAATTGAAGAAGCCAATTGTGTCTCCTACAAAAGCTGTAGTAAAGCCTCCACCAAAAGATAAATCCTCAAAAGGGCAGCGCAATTCAAAGAAGAAAGAGGAATCAGAAGAAGATGAGTATGTATCAAAGCCTAAATTGTCTTTGACTCTGGCAGATTTCATGCCATCTACTTCAAATCCACGGGCACCGTCCCACCAAACGGCAAAGCCTAAACAGGCTAACCAGGCAGAGTCTTTATCAGACCAAGAGTTAATCTTTGGTTCTGTTAATATGATTCAATTAACATATCCATATTCCAGTCTTGATGAGCCTGAATTCCCTGTATCAAATAAGGGAATCCGAGGAGGTTCTAGAGGTTCAGGATATAGGGGAATACATGGATCTTTCCGAAGCCACTACTCTAATTTTACCCCTGCTAGCACTGTATATGCAGCAGAAACTCGTGGTAGAGCCCTTCAGCGAGCTCAAAAAGAACAAGCAAGTTCTTCTGCCAATGGCCAACTTAGTTTTGGAACAGTTATTTTGGAAGACCGATTAAAGGTTCCATCTTCTTTATATCAGCAATTAAATGGATCTAATCAGTCTAATCTTCCAAAACCAAGGATGTTTCCAACTTCAATACAAGATGCATCATCTTCCAAAGCATCTGCTTCCAACGTACCTACTAAACCACATATTCCTATTGGGAAACGCAGACCTCTAGATCAAAAGTATGATATATTGAAACACTTGGCCCATGTACCAGCCATGTTATCAATTTTGGATGCTTTGAATCTGTCAAAAGATCTTCGGGAAGCACTCATCGAAGCTTTGTCAAGTCCTCAGGAGTTTGAAGCTGAAATTGCTACAGCTGAAATCTATCACATAGAGAATAATCCTGCAGAATGCCATGCAGTGATATCTTTTACTAATAAAGATGAAGATGATGTTGTGCATGGGCACATAAAACCTTTGTACTTATCTGGCAAAGTCAATGGTGTAGATGTTCGAAGAGCTTTCATTGACAATGGTTCAGGAGTCAACCTCATGCCCATTCGTACACTTCGTCGATTGGGCCTCACGGAATCTGATTTATCTCCTTCTACCATGATGTTACAAGGATATGATAAAAATGAACAAGAACCACTGGGAGAAGTTACACTCAGAACTCAGTTTGGAGATCTTGTATCCAATTCGGATTTCATGATTGTTGATCAAGACTCAGCTTTCAATATCTTGCTTGGAAGACCCTGGCTACATCAGCATGCAACTATTCTTTCATCATACCATCAATGTATCAAATACTGTTTCGATGGTCAAGTTGGAACATTGTATAGTTATAAGGCCCCATTCAAGACATTTGAGTCTCAATACATTGAGGCAAAATTTTATCACATGAAAGGAATAGAAAAATCTACAATGAAGGAAATTACCAAAGTTAATGCTCCATATGGTTTGGAGAAAATTCCAATAAATCCATTTTCACATGTGAGTACAGATTATGTGTTACCTATCAGTCAATTTGACAAAATAGGACCAAATCAAAATACTCTTATAGAAAGATCCATAATGTCAATTACGGCGATCGAGCCAGACAACATGGGAGAAATTGGTAACCTACCAAGCAGTGATGAAAGCATAAGTGGTGATGAAGTCCAACAAGTCTATACTTCGCTAATCAGGCCAGAAGAAGATATAGCAACACCAGAGGTGAATAATGATGTCGATTCTCAATCCATCATCTCCTCTTTATTTCCCAAAGAAGACCCTTTATCATTAATAGGGTCGGAAATGGAAGCTTCTTCTTCAAAATGTGAAAATTTTGACATCTCTTATGATCATGAGAATTTCGTTTTTTCATCTACTTTGCAAGTAGAAATGGAAGAAATAACACATGATGAAGAGGAAGAGGAAGATATTAGAGATGCTCCTCCAGCATTTGAAGAGGGTATCTCTACCACTGTGGATGAACTCAGAGAAGTAAATCTGGGTACAGAGAAAGATCCACGCCCCACTTTAATTAGTGCCGCCATGACCCTTGAAGAGCAAGAGATGTATATTTCTTTTCTAAAGCAAAATAAAGATATTTTTGCTTGGAATTATACAGAAATGCCTGGGCTTGATCCTGATGTTGCTACTCATCATTTGGTATTACCAAAAGAGCATCGAGGTTTTAAGCAAGCCGCGAGAAGAACACACCCAACCTATGCTTCCAAAATTGAAGCTGAAGTGGATAAGCTGATCAAAGCCAACTTCGTCAGAGAAGTTCAACATCCCATGTGGTATGCTAATATTGTCCCTGTAAAGAAGAAGAATGGAGAAATTAGGGTTTGCATCGATTTCAGAGATCTTAATTGGTATTGTCCTAAAGATGATTTCCCGGTTCCGATTACAGAACTCTTAATTGATGCGACGGCTGGATATGAAGTACTTTATTTCATGGATGGATATTCCGGATATAATCAGATCTGAATGGCCCCAGATGATGAGGAATATACAGCCTTCAGAGCTCCTCAAGGTGTGTTTTTTTACCGGGTGATGCCCTTTGGTTTAAAGAATGCAGGTGCAACATATCAACGCGCCATGCATCGTATCTTCAAACCTCTTTTAGGGAAGTTTGTTGAATGCTATGTAGATGATTTGGTGGTTAAATCCAAACAATGTTCTAATCACTTGGATGATTTGGAAGTCATATTCCACAAGCTTCGACAACATAATTTGAAGATGAAACCCTTAAAATGTGCTTTTGGGGTAACCTCAGGAAAATTCCTCGGCTTTGTTGTACGCCATCGTGGTATTGAAGTCGATCCTGAGATGACCAAATCAATCCTTGGTATGTCACCTCCTCAGAATTTGAAAGAATTAAGAGGACTTCAAGGACACTTAGCCTATATTCGGCGTTTCATCGCTAATTTGGCAGGAAAAAGTTTACCCTTTACCAAATTATTGAAGAAAGGAGTCACTTACAAGTGGACTGAAGAATGTCAAGAAGCATTTGATGTTCTCAAGAAATACCTCTTGAGTCCACCAGTACTCATGCCACCTGTTGAGGGTAGACCGCTTATCCTCTATGTGACAGCTTTAGAGCGATCATTGGGTGCCTTTCTCGCTCAAAAGAATGATGCTGGGAATGAAAATAGTCTCTACTATCTCAGTAGAACTATGCTTGAAGCAGAAACCCGGTATTCAAGTATTGAAAAGTGCTGCCTAGCATTAATATTTGCAGTTCAGAAACTGAGACACTACCTGCAACATCATGAGGTCCAATTGGTATCTCGTAATAATCCGCTCAAATTCATCCTTAGTCTTCCAATGCTTACAGGACGTCTGGAAAGGTGGGCGGTTATTCTACAGCAGTTCGACATTCAGTATGTGTCTCAAAAGGCAATTAAGGGCCAAGCTCTGGCTGATTTCCTGGCTGAACATCCTTCAGTAGAAGACACATATTCAGATATTGAACTCCCTGATGAGGAAGATTTCTCTATTCAAGAGAGTCCTCAAACATGGGAAATGTATTTTGATGGTGCTTCTAGAAGTCCAACAGGGAAGAAAATGGAAAATCCTAAATTCAACAAAGTTGGTTTAGGAATTGTGCTCATTTCTCCAGATAAGGAAGTGTTACCTTATTCCTTTTTGATGTGGGAAGGTGGTACCAATAATGAAGCTGAATACCAAGCTCTCATTACAGGCTTGGAATTAGCGCTTCAAGCACAAGTGAATCACTTAAAGGTGAAAGGTGATTCAGACCTGGTAATCAAACAAGTCAATGGGGATTATGCCATCAGAAAAGAAGAATTAATCCCTTTGTATGATTACGTCAGAGAGTTAATGTCGGAATTCCCTTCAGAACTGACATTTTCTTATGTCCCAAGATCACAAAATGCTCAAGCTGATGCACTGGCTAATATAGCTATAGCTTTAGGAGATCCAAATCGGGACGATACAACCATCTGTATTGCCCACTGTCGTGCAATTTCACCTTATGTTCAAGTCAGAACAGAGGAAATTAATGAAATTAGTCCCATTCCTGAACTGTATGGTCATACTACAGGATGGATGTCACCTATCAGGTAATACCTTAAAAATGGAACACTTCCACCTGATAGAGCCGAGAAAGAACAAATTCGGAGACGTGTGGTCAATTTTACTCTTTATGATAGCCCAAACCACCTCGACAAAATTCTCTACAAACGTGGTTTTGATGGAGTTCTCTTCAGATGTATTGATGGTGAAGAGACAATGGCTGTCATAAAAGAAGTGCATGCAGGAGTCTGTGGTGCCCACCAGTCTGGACATAGACTGTCTGATCAAATTCGACGGCTTGGATACTTTTCGCCTTCAATGATACAAGATTGTGTTAATTTTACAAAGAAGTTTCATTCATGCCAAGTATATGCCAACTTCATTCATAAACCTCCAGAGTTGCTTCATACAGCTAAATACTCATGGCCATTATCCACATGGGGAATGGATGTGGTGGGACCTTACCCTTCAGCTACGGCCAAGAAGTTTAAGTACATTCTTACTGCTACTAATTTCTTTTCCAAATGGGTAGAGGCAGTACCTCTCAAAGAAGTCAGTTCAAAATGCATTTTTAGCTTCATCAAGTCTAACATCATTACTAGATTTGGTGTCCCTCATACCATATTGATGGACAACGGCACCAACTTCTGTTCTTCTGAGGAAAAGAAATTGTATCAAGAATACAACATTAAGTCCAACCATTCATCTTGATATCATGCAGCGGCTAATGGCTAGATAGAAGCCTTCAACAAGACTGTTTCAAATATACTACAAAAGATGGTGGATAACGATAAGAGTTCATGGCCTGATAAACTCTTTCATGCTTTATGGGCTTATCGGACTACCACTCGCAATGCAACGCGGTCAACTCCATATTCATTGGTATATGGAACAGAAGCAGTCTTGCCAATTGAAGTTCAATTGCCCTCACTCAGAATAGCCATTTGGGATCAGTTATCTATAGATGAGAAATCCCAAAAGCGGTTGAATGAATTGGAACAGTTAGATGAGAAAATATTGTGCACTTTGCACCACTTGGAAATCTATCATAATCGAATAGCACGAGCTTTTAACAAAAAAGTTTGTCTTCGTTCATTCATTCAGGGAGAATTGGTATTGGTTCTCAGAGAACCAATGATACCAGGAAAGAAGCCTCCCAAGATTGAACCAAAATGGGAAGGACCTTATTCAATACATAAGGTCTACTCCAATGGAGCGTATTCTCTAATCTCAATGGATGGAGAACACATCACGACTCCAACTAATGCCAGATTTCTAAAGAAGTATTTTTTATAAACACAAAATATTGTTCCCAGATCCAAAAAAATCACATTGGTTCATGATATTTGTCCTACATGACACTAAACTATATAATGTCCTATCTACATGACATTAAACTGTACAGAAGTTCCTTATTTGCCCGAGATGACATTAAAATATATTTTGTCCTAGCAACATGACATTAAACTGTGTGGCACTTTCATCGTCCAGCATGACGATAAACTGTAAAAAGTCCCCAGAACTGATATCCTCGTATTGGTTCACCTTAGTCCTAGCTACATGACTTTAAACTGTACAGCACCAGTTTGTCCTTGCTATATGACGTCAAACTATACAGCAGTGGTCCAGTATGACTTTAAACTGCAACTTCGTCCCACATGACATTAAACTGTGAAAAAGTTCCCTAAACCGTCCAGCATGACCTTAAACTGCATCATTCCTGTTCCATGTATATGACCATAAACTATTTGCAAATCCCTTATGTCCAGCAAGACGTTAAACTGTGACGTCCTAACTACATGACGATAAACTGTATAAATGTCCCTTACATCCGGAAAGATGTTAAACTATATAATCTCAAAGGTCCAGTATGACATTAAACTGCACCATTCACGGTCCATGCATATGACCTTAAACTATTCGCACTTTTGTCCGACATGACGTTAAAATGGTACACTCTTTTGTCCTTACTGCATGACAATATACTGCACAATCCCTCTTTTTTCCTACATGACACTAAACTGTATTACGTCCTATCTACATGACATTAAACTGTACAGAAGTTCCTTATTTGTCCAAGATGACATTAAACTATATTGTGTCCTAGAAACATGACATTAAACTGTGTGGCACTTTCATCGTCCAGCATGACGATAAACTGTAAAAAGTCCCCAGAACTGATATCCTCGTATTGGTTCACCTTAGTCCTAGGTACATGACTTTAAACTGTACAGCACCAGTTCTTCCTTGCTATATGACGTTAAACTATACGGCCATGGTCCAGTATGACTTTAAACTGCAACTTCATCCCACACGAAATTATACTGTGAAAAAGTTCCCTAAACCGTCCAGCATGACCTTAAACTGCATCATCCCTGGTCCATGTATTTGACCATAAACTATTTGCAAATCCCTTATGTCCAGCAAGATGTTAAACTGTGACATCCTAACTACATGACGATAAACTGTATAAAAGTCCCTTACGTCCGGAAAGACGTTAAACTATATAATCTCAAAGGTCCAGTATGACATTAAACTTCACCATTCACGGTCCATGCATATGACCTTAAACTATTCGCACTTTCGTCCGACATGACGTTAAAATGGTACACTCTTTTGTCCTTACTGCATGACAATAAACTGCACAATCCCCCTTTCGTCCAATATGACGTTAAACTGTATTGTCCCCATCGTCCTAACTACATGACGCTAAACTGTACAGAAAGTCCTTGATATGTCCTACATGACATTAAACTATATTTTGTCCCTGCTACATGACACTAAAAATGTGCAGCACCAATAGTCCTAACTGCAAGACTTTAAACTGCATAGTCCCTTTATATGTCCCACATGACATTAAACTGTGCATCGTTAAGGTTATTGTTACCTCTTGTTTCTCACACCGAGTATGACTCACGTGAGCTTAGAGAGAACATCAACCATAATACTCCCTTTGGGCCACTAACCATGTGTTAGTCCCAACAACATTTTTTATTAGATCATTTTCCCCAAGAACAACTTGATCATTAATTCATTCTTTAATTGAACTACACGGACTTTGATCCTTGCCCTCCAGGCTGGGTATGTAGGCAACCTCCCAGGGTTCAAGCCCAAAAACAATCTCTTCACATCGGTTCACCACAATATCATATGATTTGTGAAACCGCCCCTAGAATCAATATCTTTACATTGATTCACTTTCGTCCTTGTTATATGACGTTAAACTATACAACACTTTTGTCCGGTACGACAATAAACTACAATATTCTTTGATCATGTTTCATTCCAAAAGACTACATGCATACATGGTAATGCCTAAACTTTTTATCTTATGTTAAACCATCATTGCACTAAAGTCCCCTTTCACCCTTCACATGTACGAACCAAATTTGTACAAAGGGTAGTTCTAGAACTACGTGGACTTGATTCCCATCCTTATGGGATACGTAGGAACATTCGAGTGTCCCTCGAATCCAGTCCCAAGTCTTTTGGGCCTAACCCCAAATTTCACTTTCAGTCCCTTAGATGAAAAGTCCTCATGAAAACACACACTGTGTATTCATTATTATGGTCCGAATTCTATGACCCTAAACTAAGATTTCTCATAATTTCGTCCTGCACGACGTTAAACTGCATTTCAAGAACTACGTATGGATTGATTCTCATTCTTATGAGATACGTAGTGAAGTACAAGTTTCAATTCAGGACCCGGCCACAACATGATTATGGTTGTCATTGACCTATGTATCTCTATATACATTGGACAATACCCATCTTTATGTGTTATAATCCTAACCTTAAATATTTTCAGATCTTTATAACCCTTTTCATGACTTCTAATCACAAAAATGTCAAACTTCTGAGAATTCTTTTGCTTGACTATGCAGCACGTGCCTATAGGTGGCCTTGCATAAACAGTCCACATAACAGACTTGTCAGCCAAAAGATGATATTTATTTAACCATGCAGCCAATGCCCTTAGGTGGCCCTGCAAATTTCAACCCCCTAATGGGTTTTTGTCAAATAATAGTAACTTCATTCTTGGGAAGAATGCCTCTTTTGTCCTTATTTGTCTTAAACGATAGTATGTAGGGATCCGCAAAAAAAATAGCCATCCTTAAAATATTTTTCCCATATCCTTTTTCATGATCTGAAAATATTCAAGTCTATGGTTTATTCTTCTTCCCTACGTTTGGTTCAGACCTTCGTAGGAGTGATATTCATCCAGTTCTTCGATATTCTTGTTCGGAAATATCTTCTCCATATTCAAGTACCTCTTTCCATTTAAAAAACTCTATGCTTTGGAAAATTTGGATCTCCATAAACATTCATTGGCTTTTAGCACTAGGAAAGTAAATTTCTGGGAGTTCTTTTCGCCTAACTATGCAGCACGTGCCCATAGGTGGCCTTGCATAAACAGTCTACATAACAGACTTGTCAGCCGAAAGATACTATTTATTTGACCATGCAGCCAATGCCCATAGGTGGCCCTGCATATTTCAACCCCTAACGGGTTTTGTTAAATAATAGTAACTTAATTCTTGGAAACTACTTCTTCTAATGCCTTTTAGCTCTTTTTCATATCATTCCTCAGATTCAAATATTCTTAAGCCATAGTTTACATATTTTCTCTCATACTTGAGTATGGTAATTTGTTTTCAGATAAATTGTCAAGGAATTGAATCAATTTTAATCCATTTCGGTCAAAGCTATTTCGACCTTAAACATTAGCCCCTTTATGTCCGACATGCATGACTTTAAACTGCCAGATTTCTTGTTTTTTCTTTTCACCTCAGATTCAAATCCTCTTTTCTCTCCGGATCCAACTCTGAGGGGGGACTTTTGTTGACGCTGCTTTCCGTCACAGAGTCTAACGACTAAAAAAAGGAAATACTTTAGTCCAAAGTGATTCATCATTCGAAAAAAAACATCAAAAATCGACAAAGGGATGAACAAGGAGAACATTGACCTTAGGTCGCGCAAGTTCCCTCATGGTCGCGCAAGTACACTTGCGCGCCGCCTAGTGGTCATGCAAGTCTACTTGCGCGACGCCTTATGGTCGTGCAAGTGACTTGCGCGACCTAAATTGATAACTGCCTGGTAACCGCCCTGGGTCTTCTCCTGCCTATAAATAGACCCTGTGGGCCCCCCATTCGAGAGGATCTTTTTTCAGAAACTCGGGTTGAAGCTCCCGACGCCCAAGTCTCTTCTCAAAGCTTCCAGAACACTTCTAAGGTAATTTCTTACCTAGAACGAAAGATATAAAGAGAATAAGGAAGGCCTAAGTGTTGAATCTTATCAACACTTGCACGCCGACTTATTTCCTTCAATATAACTTGCGCGTCCCTTTTCTGGAAGAACCTCAAGAGGATTCTAAAGTGATTAAAAGGAGTCGCTCAAGTGTTCTAATACTGGTTGAAAATCTCTCAAGTACCCCACATGTCGTGCAGGTATACTTGCGCGACCAATACTTGCGCGCCTTTCACGACTTGCGTGCCCCTACCTTTTTGGGTGCCTATCTTCCCCTTTTTAACCCTCTTAATCCATTACACCTTTCCTTTTCAAGATTCAGTCTTCAAGACACTCTTCAAATCCATTTATGGCATGATTTCTTGATTTGACTTCCTTATCTGAAAGGAATTCTGTGGAATATCTCTCAAAACCTAGTGATTTAAATATCCTTATGTCATTAAATATGGAGAGTTCATTCATTCAACCTCATCCTTTAGGATGAGAGAATCCTTAACGTGGGTCTCCTTTTTTAGGAATAATCCCCAGTTATAAATCCTTTAATATGGGCATCTTCCTCAGGAGTAAGCCCCAAATTCTTAAAGTTCCCAAACTTGGGCATCCTCTTCAGGAGTAAGCCCCAATCTCAAGTAATGGGCATCCTCTTCACGAGTAAGCCCCAATCTCAAGTACTGGGCATCCTCATCAGGAGTAAGCCCCAAACCTTAATTCCTTAAACTTGGGCATCCTCCTCAGGAGTAAGCCCCAATCATAATACTTTAACTTGGGCATCCTCCTCAGGAGTAAGCCCCAATCATAATTATGGGCATCCTTCTTAGGAGTAGGCCCCAACCTCAAATTTGGGCATCCTCCTCAGGAGTAAGCCCCAAACCTTAATCCCTAACCTGGGTCTCCTTTTCAGGAATAAGACTCAGTCATAATCTTGGGCTTCCTTTTCAAGAGTAAGCCCCAAGTCCCCTAACATGGGCCTCCTTTTTAGGAGTAAGTCCCAGTCATAATCTTGGGTTTCCTTTTTCAGGAGTAAACCCCAAGCCCCCTTAAATTTATCTTAACCAGTCCTAATTTACTCTTGATTTGGGTTTCCTTTTCAGGAGTAAAACCCAATCATAAGTCCCCTCCTAACTTGGGCATCCTCCTTAGGAGCAAGCCCCAAGATTAGAGTATTCAAATCTCCATAAAGCACATATACCTTTATGGACCTTGTTCCCTGATTTTCTCCCTAAAAGTAAATCCTAAACCTTCATCTATCTAGGCAGTCATACAAACATAAGCCCCAAAAAAATTCTTATGATTGCATCTTTCATGGCACAATTGTCTAATTTTTACCAATACCTCTTGTTTCTCACACCGAGCATGACTCACGTGATCTTAGAGTGTAAAAGTAATTATGACATTCTTCTTTGAGACACCAATCATAAACATCATACTCCATTACTCGAACTACGTGGGTTCTGATTCCTTTTCCAAAACAAAGGATACGTAGGTAGCCCATTTTTTGGGTTCGATCCCAACTTTGAAATAATCTATGTCCTTCTGAATGACGATAAACTTCAAGTGCCCCACTGAGTGGCTTTAAAACCAGCCTGGTAATCATAATGACCAAGAGACTTTTATATAAATGTTTTGAAGGATACCATTGACCAAGAATCTCTAAACAGATATAGATGATTCTCTATTGATGAAGAACCTCGAATACATATAAAAGATTCTCTAAATTTCTTGCATATTTAATCATTGATTGTTAAAACTAAAGGAAAGCACATTTTATACTTGGTAATGTAATAAGGATTCATGAACATAACTTAAATCTATAAAGAGAGTCCCGGAGTAGACAATAATTCCCCTCAAAAAGGTGTGATGAGTCCGACCTCCCATCCTCTTGACCAATGCAAATTCCTAAGCCTCATCAGTCCACAAGCTAATGAGCGCCTACCTTTGGAATGTAGGTCCAAACGGATGTGGAATCATTGGATGTTTCCTATTCCACGAACAAACCCGCTAGAAACCGATCGGAACGTTTGAATCTCAAATCAACGAGGTCATCCCCGAAATCCGTGAGGAAACAAAAACATTAATAAAGAAGTATATATGGTACTACTTGATCATGAATGAAATGAGGCACCTCAGGGTGAGGAAAATAATGAGCCAAATGTGTAGGATCTGGTTCTGGGGAGGAATTAATAGAATATGGTTTATTTCGGGGCATTCATGGGGATAATATCATTTTGATATTATTGTAATTCATACTGGGTATTGATATTTGAGTTGAGGTAGCAAAGCCGTCATTTTATTATTTGACCCATGCGCTCCAATTTTAGAACCCATTAACATTTCATGGGGATAGTGGATGACAAGAAATAGAAAACTTGATCAAGTCAATATCGGTGAATACTCCTTAGATCAATAAACCCTTCATTGGATAATTATATCTACCTTCTTGCTCAAAGTTCCATCAAAGAAATGATGAAATATACAAGTATATGCTAGTAGACTTGAGGGTCGGGCTTCAATGGATTTTGAGGTAAGGTCATCGAGCACTTTTTTTCAAAGACATCGTGGGTGGATAAACAATATTTTTTCATGAATATAAAATAGAGGGAAACATCTAATATGAATTATATGGAAACTTTCATAGACCAATGTTGATTTATTATTTCTCTAACAGGCATTGACATCACTAGGGTGAGATGGTTCGATGATGGCTTATGGCATGCCATGAGGAATCATGAGAATAACATAAAGATGAAATTTATACCATATTCCATTGATAATTAACTGATAGATGAGAGAATCATGATGGATAGATCATATTCAATATGGGTTATGGTATTGTGTGAGTTTAGTGGTGATACATTAGGTATCCCCGACGAATATAAAGAGGAGTCTTAGTAGGAATGTTAGGACAATGACTAGAGTATTCAAATAATTAGTGGTTATTCAATGATCTTATTATACTATAGGTTTCAAAGATATGCTCATACTCAATTTTAATGTGATCTAAATTATTTTGAAGAATGTGGTTAGATGAGACTTCTGGAGAGGTTCTACAGGAACTGTTGTTGAACAGCTAAAGGACAGGGACTAAGACATACTAAAGGATCTAAGGTATTACATGGAGTGTTACCAAGAGTTGGTACCATGTAGTATTTTTCACATATAGGTCATGTATTAATGAAGGGTAGGTAGATTCCAAGTTGTATGTTCAGTGGCTTGTATGTGGTGAATCTCTACATATATGTCAATCCTTAGTTACTCAGGATATAGTCTTACTATATTCTTTTGAGTTTGAAGGGTCATATTAGGTTGTGGAGCTGAATAATATTAGATAAACTCTATGATCAAGGGTGTTATCTATATTTTTTCATGGATGGTTTTTCTTCCTGAGGTGCACATCTAAAAACAAAAATAACTAGACAGCGGTTTCTATAATGGAAAAAAATTATTTTTATTTTGTATGAGGTGTGTATGAAACAGTATTATGATGGGAATGAATTTATGTAATATGAGTTCAGTATTAAGCATTATATGTGATGCATGGTCATTGATCATATGATGAGATATTGTACTCATTGGTGTCTTGGGTATAACAAGTACGGAATGAGCATCTGATGAGATGTTTGACATGAAGGGAATTAGGTATGACATTAGCATAAATGATACCCTAAGGTGGTTTACAAATAATGAAATTTCATGTGTTGACCTATATATCTGGGGTTGTATACTGGAACCATTATAATTTGTTTGGTTGAGAATCAATTAAATATTTAATTATTATCATAGAGTGTCCCACAAGATGAATTGAACCTGATTAATTACCATGGTAGACCGAGTGATTTAACTATAATTGGTATTTATGCTACCATCATGGTATGAGACATTATATCTTGGTGAGGAGGTATCATAAGTTGGGGATGTTTTAAAATCTAAGGTTTTCGAAAGGTTCAAATTTAGTAAAAAAATTAAATTATAAGCATCGTGGATGAACCCGCATGGATTCATGGATTTTGATATTAAATCATATTTTTCAAGAACTTCAGGGTGTTTTTAAATTGATTTTAATTATTGGTGAGTACCATAATTGTATGAATGGGGTTTTGAGGCATGGGGCTTTGAAATCCTAGTTTTAGGAAATATTGACATAGCTTCTTTGATGGAAAATGAGATTTAAAACCTTTTGGCCAATAACTTGAAACCAATTTTACAACGTGGCATGTTTTTTTAACAATGTGGGGACTTTTAGAAAATATTGAATTGAGTCTACTTAAATCATGCTCGGTTCTTCCAGTATCATCCCTTCCGGATGGATTGGCAGAGTCTCTGATGGTCAGTGCACCTCATGACTTTTAATGGATCTTCCTCAGTGTTTCTTAGTTTGTAATTCTCAAAATTCATCTGGGGAAAATTCAATGCACCTCATGTTTGTAATGTTACTTTTTTTTAATAAATTTCCTTGGGGAATGAATTGGGTGACCAATTCATGACACCACTATTATAAAAAAAGATTGAATTGAGTGTGGGTTTTCAACGTCACTTGATCAGTTAGGGCATGGTGTATAAAACTCTGTGTTGGTCGGAGTGGATAATCATGAGGGGGGTGAATTGAGTTCCAATTAAAAATTTCAGTTAAAAAGATTCTTATTATAATCCCCCAAATTAAATAACAAGCTAAACTGTAGTGAATTTCTAATACATTAAAGGGTCACTTGCATTCTCAAGAGATTGATTAGTTCTCAGTTAAAAAAATCTAAAGATTGATTAACTTTTGAAGCTAAACTCATTCTTTATAATTAATATAAACCATTTATAGTTTAAATATCAGTGTTACTTTAAAATATATTTACGATTCAAAGTAATTAGCAGTGGAATATTCAATATAGTTTAAAACAAAATAAATAAACATAGAAGATATAAACAAGAGGTTCAGTATCAAGTTGAGACTAAGTCCTCTCAGATAATTTATATAAACTTTAATAAAAAATATTGATCGTGGTTAAACAATAGTACAAAACTATCCATTTCATGTGGCATCTACCTCAGTTCTATGTGGTAATCAAAACAATAGAACACGGTCTATTCAGGTCACACTTGACCTCTACCACTATCCACACTAGTAAACTATAGAGTATGGGAATGATTGAGTGAGGATTTATAAATCCACCAGTTCAACACTGAAGACCGTGTGTGTATGAATATATAGAGTACACACACTACTTAAAAGTAAATCAAATAATAACTAAGAGATAGTAGATATGAGTTTAGAAAACTCTAGTGATTTGAAGTGCAGCCCTGGACTCCTTTTGATTATTCAAGAATGATTCTGAGTCCTTCTAGGGTTTTTATCTAAAAAACTAAGTGTCGTTTTCTCCTTGTCTTTTAGGATCAGTTTGGTCATCTTGAGTGCTTTAAAAGATCGTTGTAGTTCTTCACTCATTGAATAAGGTTCAACTTTTTTTATTATCTTTATTGAATGGCCTCCTGTATGTCTAGTGTTATTCAAGTATACAGGTGTATGGATGTCACCTTTCTTTATTGGGTATCTTCACCAACATCTTCTCTGCAGCTCAATTTTCCTTTTATATCTTAAGCATCGGCAATACGAATGATTACCTTTATCTATGTACGAGGTACGGTTTCTTGAAAGTCCAACAACTATCATTAATTAATAACAGGGCATTAAAAACATCAAATATAATCGTTTCTAAATAAACAAATAAAAATATTTTTTAGAGAATAGTGACTGGTTTCCATCAGTAGCTATTACTCCTTATAACAGTAGCTCATTGTATCGGTCGGTGACTTATTGTATCAGTGAACATATGTTGGTAGCTATAACTCTTTATAACAGTAGCTCTACTTATCGATAGCTCCTCCATCATTAACTCTTTGTATCGGTTTCTTTATGTAGTGGTAGGTCTCTATAGTGGTGAGCTCCTATCGGTAGCTCTTTGTTATTTTTCCGGTAACTCCTTGTATCTATAGACATGAGTTGCAGTGACTTCCTTATACCGGTGGACTTCATAATGGTAGACTTAAATACCGGTAGACTTACTCTAACGGTAACTTGTATCAGTAGACTTTTTCATTTTATATCGGTGGACATTGTATCGATAGACTTACACATATTGGTAGCTCTGGTGTAATGGTGATATTCTGTACCAAGCTCAACAATTGATTCTTGCAAAACGTGACTTCATGAACCATCTCTGCCACAGTGGTTGACACACTACAACCAAGAGATAGTTCAAAATATTTTTCCATGTTGCTCTGTTCCTCAAGTAAACAATTATTTAAATCAGAAATAGATTAATTCAATGCCACTTTCATCTCAGCCTTTAAAGACTCAAAGTCAGCCCTTGTTACCATACTTGTTGGCACTACAACATGTGATCTTTCTGACACAATATTGGCCACTAAGTCATTCATAATAGAATGAATGGATGAAATCAGTGATGTTTCCATTCTCTTTACTTCTTAAAAAAATATAGCCTTTAGCTCAGACTTTAACTGATCCATATCAGGCTTTCTGACTACATCCTCAGGTAAAACCTCAAAACATGTATTATATTTAACTTGTGGTCTATTCATGGGTTTCTAATCATCAGAATAAGGGTATTCTATCCCACAAACCACAAAACCTGGGTCTTTATCCCAGTATTCAATTCCATTAGCTATTGACACATTTCAAAATCTAGTTTGATGCTCCCCCTCAACTTGAGCATTCTCCTATATAGCAATAACACCTTAATCATCTTGGTCTTGCTCGAAAGAATCTTCCACAACCATCTCCATTTATCAAATAGAAGGAGGCACCTTAGGAATAGGTAAATTTCTATCTACTTCAACAAGAACAACCTCTAAATTCAAAGCAGAACATCCATCAATGGACACAAACTCAAGGTGGCAGAAGCAGATGCTTCAATTTCAGAATATCTTTCTTTTTCCTCATTCTATGGGGTGGCCTCCTCCCGATTTGAAATATGATGGTCTTCTTCATCCACAGGATCCTCTTCACTTCTTACTCCCAACATACTTTCTATACTAGGTAGGTTCAAAGAGGCATTTTCCTTTTCATGTGATACAATTTTAGGTGTTGGGCTAGGAGGAAAGTACATATCTCATCCATCTGCTACAGAGGAATCCTCCACATATGAATCATCACTATATTGTGGCTCATCCTCATTGGGTCCTAGTCCTGGATCTCTCTTATCATTTGGTATATTTGGATGGTCAACTGGATTTAACTTGTCATATATCTTTTCATCATCAGTAACTCATTGCCTTCTCCATGGGTTCCAGCTAATCTTCATGTACTTACATACTGTGCTTGTGATACAAAAATTGTTTCTTACCACCATTTGTCTCATCCTAAGGCTCAGCAACCCCCTTTACTTTATTCATAACCAAAATCAATTTGGAAAAGAATAATGCAATTTGTTTTTGATTTGGGTCTGGTCATATCCTCTATTTGAATCATTAACAGCCTTCACAGATTCACTTTCACACGATGCCTTAAGAGATGCAACAAATAAATATCATAATGCTTTAGATTTTCAAAGTCCCCTATTCTTTGACTTATCACATGTTGAATGAACTTGAACAATAATCTATTTTCTACATCCATCTCCGCAGCCACCACCTTTCTCTACTTTTCACTACCAGTGAGCTCTTCTAAGGCAGTATCATAGTCAAATATGTCATTGGTAGGAGGTATTTTCTTCGATGAATACCAAAATAATCCTTCATGTGGTACCTTTATGCATTCATCCCATTCAATGGATGAAAAAGCTATTTCCTAGACATTTACCAATGAAACCATTATATTTTCCATATCAGATTTCACAAAGCGCACAAAACCATAGAACTCTTTTATTAGCTTCAGATAATAAGGACCATTGTTGTTTGTGAAACATTCTAGCCAGCTCTGCTCCTCCAATATTCTTAGGGTCAGTGATTTTCTTGGAAAAATACATTCTACACACAGCTCCTTATCGATTGCAATTTTTCATTTTTGTATGAGCGGATTCACCAGAGGCCTCCCTGACCTTGTTAGATTGATACTACTACTTGATTCAGGTCCAGTCTTCTACTTATTCGCATTTGGCTCATCAAAGTCATCTCTGATAGTTGTAAGGTTTTTTTTCCATCTCTGGATTGGAGAACATAAGGTTTTCATGAGATTCGGAGATGAAAGGAGTTGGGTTTGAGAGAGGAGAGTTCAGTGGATTGAGAAGTAACCAAGACTTAGTTTTTAACATTTGGGAATCATAAAATAAATAAATAAAACCTAATAACTATAGTAAACAATTCATATTCTGACGGATGAGGACACGATGTTTAAAACAACGCATACTAACAGTAATTATATACCGGTGAGAATTCCTAACGGTGATGTTCACTAACAGTGAGGTTCACTAAAAGTGAGGTATATCATTATGGTTCACTAACAGTGAGTTTTCTAAGGGTGAGTTTTCTAATGGTGAGGTTTCTAATGGTGAGTTTTCTAAAGCTAAGGTTTCTAAAGGTTAAGATTCTAATGGTGAGGTTTCTAACGGTGAGGTTTATAACCGTGAGGTTTCTAAGCGTTATGTTTCTAAAGGTGAGGGTTTTAATATTGAGGTTTCTAACCGTGAGGTTTCTAATGGTGTTGTTTATAACGGTGAGGTTTCTAACGGTGAGGTTTCTAAAGGTTAGTTTTCTAAAGGTGAGGTTTCTAACGGTGAGGATTCTAATGGTGATGTTTTTAATAGTGAGGTTTCTAACAGTGAGGTTTCTAATGGTCAGAGTCTATCATTCCTAATTCATGTCTAATGTAACATAACCTATCCGAACTAAAATGCTTGGGGAAAATTTCAGCTAATTGGTGTTCAGTACCTATAAATTCAAGAGTAATATCAACCTTATGGTAATGATCTCTCAAGAAATGGTGCATTACATCAATATGTTTGGTCCTAGAGTGAGACACAGGATTCTTAGATATGTTAATTTCACTAGTGTTTTTAATATTTATTGAGAAATCATTAAAATCATTTCCATAGTCCAAAAAAGTATGTTTCATCCACAGAATTTGTGCACAACAACTACCAGTAGCTATATACTATGCTTCTGTAGTAGACAGGGCAATAGAATTCTGCTTTTTACTACACCACTATACTACGGACTTACCTAGAATATTACATGTTCCCGAAGTGCTTTTTCTATCTAACTTGCAATGAATAAAGTCAGAATATGAATAACTTATTAAATCAAAAGATTTTCCTTTTAGATAAATCAATCCTAAACTTGAATTATGTATAAGATATTTACAAATTCATTTAACAGCAAGCAATGGTGTAATTTAGGAATTGCTTGAAATCTTGCACACATACACACAATAAACATAATATCTAGTTGACTAGCAGTTTGGTAATGTAGACTTCCAATCATACCTCAGTAATTTGTTTGATCAACTGGTTTCCCAGATTCATCACTGTCTAACTTACAGGTGGTACGCATGGGTGTATCAGTTTCCTTAATAATATCAAAAACAAAAAGTTTTAAAAGATCCTTTGTATATTTACTTTGATTTAAAGTTATACCATTTTCATTTTGAAAAACGTGAAATGCAAGAAAATATTTGAGTTCTCCCATTAAACTCATTTCAAATTCATTTTGAAAACTCCATGAAAAATCAATACACAAAGTAATTTTAGAAGATCCAAAAATAATATCATCAACATAGATTTTTAATATCAAAACATCATTATAAATTCTTTTAATAAATAGTGTTGGATCAACAATCCCTTTTGTAAAACATTTTTAAATAAGAATATTACTAAGTTTATCATACCATGCTCTTGCGGATTGTTTTAAACCATATAATTCTTTAGAATGTTTAAAAACTTGTTTTTGAAAATGAGGATTAGTAAATCTAGGTGGTTATTTAATATAAACAACTTTATCTATTAAACCATTTAGAAAAGCACTTTTAACATCCATTTGAAATAACTTAAAATTCAGATGAGCTGCATAGGCAAGTAGAATCCTAATAGCCTCTAATATAGCTACAAGAGAAAAGGATTCCTCATAGTCTATTCCATCCTCTTTACTATACCCTTGGGCAACTACCCATGCTTTTTCCATAACATTATTTCCAGATTCATCAACTTTATTTCTAAAAACCCATTTAGTGCCTATGGTCAAAGTGTCCTTGGTTCTTTAAACTAATTCGAAGACTTTATTTCCATAAACATGATTTTATTCATCTTGCATGGTTATTACCCAAAATTCATCATTAATTGAATCATTGATGTTTTTAGGTTCTAACTGTGAAAGAAAAACTTGATGTTCAACCTGGTTTCTTAGAGAAGATCTAGTCTATGTCCCTCTATCAAGATTACCAACAACATCATGTAATGGATGAATCATTAGAATATTATTGATCTAGTAAAGGGGGAACTAGAAATTTCATGTTATTCTCCAGATTTAGGTTCTATAGAAATAGGTTCTGGAATGTTCCCAAAACTTGATGTCTTTACAACAGGTTCATTGATATTTTCATTATGGTTCAAAATAGAAAAATCTACTTCATGATTTTCAATGGATTATTTGGGTTCATGTGGATTAGTTTCATCAAACATGATTTGAACAGATTCTTCCACACATTTGGTTTTTTTATTAAAAACACTGTCTGCTTTACTAAAGATTGTAAATCCTTGGAAAATTCCTTCATCACTCCTGGATGAAAACTTGTCATGTTTATCTTTTGGATTGAGAATAAAGACTTCGCAACCAAAAACATAAAAGTAATTACCCCTATATTTCCTATGGTTCCACAAATATTAAGGGGTATTTTTGAGAATAGGTCTAATTAGGACTCTATTAATAATATAAAAAACTGTATTTACAGCTTCAGCCTAATAGTAAATTGGAAGGTCATACTCATTAAGAATAGTTCATGCAATTTCTTGAAGAGTTTTGTTTCTTCTTTCTACTCCACCATTCTGCTGAGGTGTCCTGGGAGCAGAGAAATTGTGACTATAGCCATTGTGTGAGAAATAAGATTTAAATAAATGATATTCAAACTCATGACCATGATCACTTCTCAGGGTCTTAATCTTATGTCCACTACGGTTTTCTACAGACTTGGAGTTTTTAATAAAGTAAGCACATGCTTCACTTATTTGAGTTATGAAGTATACCCAAGTGTACCTAGAATAGTCATCTATTAAGTCATATACATAATGCTTCCAATTTAAACTAGAAAATATAGAAGTTCCAAAAATGTCCATGTGAACAAACTCAAGCGGTTTTGAAGTTAAAACATGTTTCTTTGATTTAAATGGAAATTTATGTTGTTTTCCCTTTTGACAGGGATTAGAAACTTTATCAGCAGGGAGTTCAAGTTTAGGTAGGTCTCTATCTAAGTTTTTCCTGGTCTGTTTTCTATGTGAATGAATGTTTCAATGTCCTAATCTCTTGTGCCATAACAGAAACTCTTTATGAAAATCATTCATGTATGTAATGTTCTGGTTAGGAAAATAATTCAAATAAATAGCATAACCATTTTAATTTCTCAAAGAAGAAAATAATAAAATATTTTTAGAATTAAACACATTATAAGAATAATTATCAAATTTAACATTGAAACCATCATCAAAAAATTGAGAAATAATTAACAGGTTATATTTAAGTCCATCAACAAATAAAACATTGGAAATTAAAACTGAATCAGTGTTACCAATCCAGCCTAAGCTAATGATTTTTCCTTTTGAATTATCACCAAAGGTGACATGAACTCCATAAAATTTGATTAAACTCTACAGGCATGAGTAGTCTCTAGTCATATGGCTTGAACATACACTTTCCAAGTACCATACCTACTTATGGGAACTCTTCATGTAAGTTTCCTACAAAACATGTTTAAACAGAAAATGATTTTGGTACCCGGATTATCTTGGGTCTAGACAAGTTAGCGAGAAACACATTTGGTACCCAAATTTATCATATGGGTCTCATATAATCAATATATTCAAAAGATTTTGAATGATAAAATTTATTTGATATATATCCATGTGAATAACTTTTTGAAGCATATGAATTTCCAGAACTAGAACTAGCAGCATTCTGTCCAGATTTAAGAATAAATCTATTTTTATTAATCAGTCTATGTCCTGTCTGATAGCCTATTTTAGTGGTATATTTTGGTTTCACTTGTTTACCTAACATTTGTGTGAGTGTATATTTCCCTTTTGTAGATTTTTCTAAGTCCATCCTTAATTTCTCATTGGACAATTTCAATTTAGTATTTTCCTTGAGTAACTGTGAATTCTTTTCTTTTCTATATCAAGTACAAATTTTACAGAGCTAATCAAAGAATGTTGTTTCTTCAAGGTCTTATACTATTCCTTCAATTCATTATAGGTTTCTTCTAGCATATTAAAGTATTCAAAAACTCTTCACTAGTCATGTTTTCATATTCGGAATCAGAATCAACTACAAAATAATATGAATTTAAAGCAGGAGTATCCAATGTTACCTCAGATGTGTTTGTCATGAAACACATATTAAATTTTTGATATTTTTCATCATGAAAAAAATCAGAATAACTTGAACTATCTTCTGAAGCAATCCAAGTTTCTTTCATAGATTTCTTATTTTTATTTTCCTTTTAATCATATTTCTTCTTCAACATTCACTTCGGGCATTCTGCTTTCACATGTCCTTTCCTATTCCATTCATAACAAAAACTTTCATCACTCTTATCAGACTTTTTCCAATACATCTTCCAATGAAAATTATTGTCATATTTTCCTTTATAATTTGGTTTTATGGAGAATTTATTCTTCCTGTATAACTTCATTAACCATCTGGATATTTGATTCATCTCATCATCACTATCAGAATCAGAACCTTCACTTTTTGATATTTCAATAGGCATGTGAACTTTCTCCTTGTCCTTTCTCTTTGAGGCACTATATTTAAGTGCTACTAACTTATATTTTGGTTCTTCATCTTCTTCCTTGTCGAATTTCGGTAATTCTTCATTCATCATCAACTTACCAACTAATTCTTTAACAGACAGTCAACTTATGTCACACAATTCCATTATTGAGACTGATGTAACTCTCCATCTTTCTAGCAGACATCTTAGTATTCTCGTAATCTTCTCTTTTGTAGGAACAACTTTTCCACATGAGCTCAAAGTGTTGACAATCTCATTGAACCAGAGATACATATCAGAAATAGGTTCATCAGACATAATTTTAAATTTTTTTTACTTAATAGTGTAGGTATTCAATCTCATTTCTTTATCATTGGTTGTTCCCTCATGGGAAATAGCCAAAGTGTCCCAGATTTCATAATCAGTTCTACAAGCAGATATTTGATTGAATTCTTCATCTCTTAAAGCACAATACAGGGCATTCATTGCTTTAAAATTATTATTGTAAGCTGTTTTAATAGGTTCATCCCAAGTAGTTCCTTCAGTTTCTTGAATCTTATATAGAGTCTCTATAGTAGTCCAGATATCAAATCCCATACTTTTAAAATTAATTTTCATTTTAAGATGCCATTAGGCATAATTTGTACCATTAATGAAATGTGGCCTATTGGTAGCAGAACCTTCAAGTCTATTATCCATAATGAGATTTTATCAAATATATTTGAAGAGATAAAATTTTCAACTAATATAAATTTAGGATCATTAAGATACAACTAAAATCATAGTTGAAAAACAGAGTATTTGGGAATCCTTTATAAATAACAACAACAAAAACACCTCTGATACCAAATGTTTGTCGGAGTGGATACTAATCAGGGGGGTGAATTGAGTTCCAATTAAAAATTTCTATTAAAAAATATTATTATTAAAATCCTCCAAATTAAATAACAAGCTAAACTGTAGTGAATTTGTAATACAATAAATGGTCAGTTATGTTTTCCAGAGATTGATTAGTTCTCAGTTAATCTAATTTGAATATTGACTAACTTTTTAAGCTAAACTAATGATTTACGATAAATACAAACACTTTCTAGTTTAACTACCATATTTACTTAGAAATAGATTTATGTGTCAAAGTAATTAGCTAATGAATATTCAATATAGGTTGAAACAAAATAAGTAAACACAGCAAATATAACCAACAGGTTCAGTCTCAAGCCGAGACATAGTCCTCTCAAATAATTTATATAAACATTGATCCACACCCTAGATTGGGGTTAAAAAATAGTACAAAGACTATCCAGGTCCTGTGACCTCTACCACATTTCTACATGGGAAACAAAACAATTGCACATAGGATATTCAGGTCACACTTGACCACTACCACTATCCATAGTGGGAAACTATAGAGTATGTGTAACACCCCACCACTACCTCGTTGGATTGAGGAAGTGGTGATGGCTACATGGCCATAAAAGACATTCCCAAGATGCCAAAGGCTGGTGATAAATGTCGAGGGCTTCAAGATAACGTTGGGGACCGATTTTCCCTTAAGACAAAACCAACCAAACCAACAACTAATGATGCATGCACTTTAAAACCCAAACATGTATTCCCAAAAGACAACCAAGTTGGTAAACAATACAAACCAAAACCAAAAAAACAAACCATATCAGAGTACAAGCGGAAACTCAACAAAAAACACTAAGATTCGTGACACCATCACAGCTCCACACCTAGTTCCAAGCTCCAAGCTCCACTGATACATCAAAATGCACCACTAAAGGAGGGAGATGCCATAACTTTGCCCACGTCATGATATAAAACATCTGCAAAGCCACCAACATGTCAAATATAGGGCTGATTACTAAAACATAGTAGGATTTCCCTAAATTACTTCCCTACACACGCCACTAGGATAAAACCGTTAGCACATTAATATAAAATAGTTTATATAAAATAAATCACAAGTGTAACCATTTTCATAAGCCCAACAGTGCCCTTACCAAACCATCACACCCATGCCAATCAAGCAAGGGAAATCAACCCAAAAAATCCATAGGTCATTTCATCATTTCACATTAACACCATAATTTCCATATTGCAAAGCAATGCACAACAAAAAAACCAAAACAACCAAACAATAGAGCTTCCATCCAACACGTTCACACATTCACAACTAGTGGCTCTTCCCATCCACTTATCCTTTGATGGTGACCCTTCCCTCCACTATCCATCCCCTTTTTATAGTGGTACTTCTATCCAATTCCACACAACAGTCCAATAAAACCAATCCAATAATAAACCCACCAAGGCCACAACAACATTCAATCAACCAATTCCATTGCATATCAATCCACTTCAATAAATCACCCATTTATTGAAAACAATTTTCCATGACAAAATAAATTCAATAAAACAACCAATTTATTGAAAACCATTCCATAAATCATTTTCACAAATCATCCATAGCATCCCATTTTAAAATCTTCATTTTAAAATCCACAACAATTCAATTTCCCCACAAAACATTATTTTTCCCAAAAATCCCCCAAACATCACCCAATGGATTTTTAATCAATTTCGCACATCAAAACGCAATTAATTTAAATCAAAACAAATTAATTGTAACCCAAACCATTATTTCTATCCAAGTGGAGTTGAGAGAGAAACCGCCTGCCTTTAGGGTTCCAGAGAAATCGACACACGAACATCCGCACTTCAAAACCAGCGAACACACCACCGAAACCTCTCTAGATCCATTTCCTTAACATCCAAAATCCTTAATATTAACATCCAAGGAAACTAAAACCCTATATCTACACACAAAAATTTTAGATCTAGAAACCCACGTAAGATAGAGATGTAGATCTAGAGGAAAACACAAGAGAAAAAAGAGGAGAGACTTACCCAGGAGAAACCACCATTAAACCGCCATGAATCCCCTTTGAAATGCATCCAAATTGAGTGGGAGAGCACCCTTAACCCCTGAGAACACAAAATCCTAAGTGAGGCTCGAGTGGGAGGAAGGTTGGAGTGAAATGATGCAAACCCGAGTAAGCCTGAGTTTTAAAACCCTATTTTTAAGTGGTTGCACAATTAGTCTGCACTGTTTGGAAAACAGTGCACAAACCGTGCGCCCGCTACTACCTTCAGAGCTAGGGTCTACATGGTATCCTCGCACGGTTTGGAAAACCATGCATAGGCTGTGCGAAGCCTAATGTCTCCCTTTCATGGTTTCCTAGAGAATATGCACAGTTTCCACTAACCATGCTCAAACCGTGCACCCATTTAAAAGCCTCCAAACACATCCAACACCATTCAGAACTCTCCCAACCTCTTCCCAACTCATCCCATGTACATTAAACACACAAAAATGCATAAAAAAGTCTAAATACATTAAAACAGGGGTGCTACATTCTCCCCACCATTGGACTTTCCGTCTTTGGAATGTAGTGAACCCGACCTTTGTCGAAAGAGCTCGGGACACTTCTCAACCATCTCTTTATCCCTCTCATAAGTCTCCTATTGAATCTATCCATGTTGCCACAAAACACGAACTAAACCAATGATTTTTTCATACAATACATTCTCTTGCTTATCCACAACCCACACTGGCACGTGCACTAATGTAGAATCTGGTTCTACCCCACATGATCTCATCGAATAACATGATCATGATCGAGCTGATACATTTTCAACTGTGACACATGAAACACATTGTGCACCGCACTGAACCATGGTGGAAAAGCCAAATGATAAGCCACCTCACCAACTAGCTCATAAATCTCAAAAGGTACAATATACCTTGGAGATTACATTCCTTTCATTCCAAACTGACGATGTCCCAACCTAGGAGAGATCCTCAAGAACACATGATCACTCACCTCGAATGAAAATGGACACTGATGATGATCTGCATACGATTTATGACGACTCTGAGCCATCTCCATTCTCTTCCTGATCAAAATTATCTTCTCCATAGACTCCTAGACAAGACTCGGTCCGACCATCAAGGACTCACCTGTTTCCACCCAATATAGTAGAGAAAAACATGGACGCCTGTACAATGGTTCCAATAGATCCATATGTATGGATTCCTAATAACTGTTATTGATTGATAACTCATCCAAAAACAAGCACTCCTCCCACGATCCACCAAAATCCATGACACAAGCCCACAACATATCCTCCAGAGTTTGTATCATCCTCTCGGATTGACCATCCATCTGATGGTGATACGCCGTACTCATGGTCAACATAGTTCCAAGGGATTGCTGTAAAGTTTTCCAGAAATGAGATGTAAAACTCGGATCTCTATAGGATACAATCGAAACTGGAACACCATTCCTCTTTACCACCTATCGAGTATAGAATTTGGACAGATCCTCCACCGTATGAGATTCCCGAATCGGGATGAAATGGGCTAACTTCGTTAGTCGATGCACTATCACCCAAATGACATCGTGATTTTTGACTGTTATTGGGAGACCTGTAACAAAATCCATCACTATCTACTCCCACTTCCAAACAGGGATTGGTAAAGACTGCAACATTCCTACTGGTGTTTGATGCTCTACCTTGACCTACTAACAAGTTAAGTATCTCGAAACAAACAAATCCACACATCATTTCATACCATCCCAAAAGAACTGTGCCTTCAATGCTTTATAAATTTTCTGAATTCCAGGATGAATAGCCCACCTGGAATGATGATACGCCCTGAGAAGATCCTCCTGACAAGCAATTAGTAAAACCATCTGATTCCAAAAACACACAACTAAATATTCATTTAGTTTCCAACTCTCAATGGTCACCCCACCATTGAGTCTTGACCCAATGGTCACATAGTCAGAATTAGATATATGTGCCTCTTTAACTAGGACAACCAAGTCAGGAATCAACAAAACTAGAAAGAAGACCACTCTATCGCCCTCTTCCCCAAATTCCTACCACATATCGGTTATAACCAACATCAACTACCACTTTCCTGATGCCTGTTTCACCACCTGAGCTTATGATTTTATACTTAATGCATCTACCAAAAACTTTCCCTTACTTTTTGTGAACATTAACTCAAAATCAAACATCTAGAGATATTCCATCCATCTCCTTTTCCTCAAGATCAAATCCCATTGTGAGAAAATGTGTTTCAAGCTCTTATTATCTATATATACCTTGAATTTCTCACCGAATAGATAATGACACCACACTTTTAAAGAATGAACCACTATTTCCAACTACATATCATGAGTTGGGTAGTTCTTCTCATGCACTCTCAACTATCGTGAGCCATATGCAACCACATGATTCCCTTCCATGATAATGCAACCCGACCCTGATCCTGATGCATCGCTATACACCACATAACCTTTTCTTGGTTCTGGAAAAACTATGATTGGTGCTAATGAAAGATGACCCTTTAGCTCTTCGAAACATTGCTGACACTGTTCATTACAATAGAATGGAACATTATTTCTTGTAAAAGCTATCATTGGTGAAGCCAAACATGAAAAATCACAAACAAAACACCGATAATACCCAGCTAGACCAAGATTACTCTATATCTCAAACATGTTCTTTGGGGGTTTCCACGAGAAACGACCTCTATTTTTCTGGATCCACAGAAACACCCCTTTCAGAAATCACATGGCCAAGAAAACTAACTTCCTATATCCAAAAGTCACACTTTGACAATTTGGAATATAACCGATGATCCCTCAAGATCCCATACACTGTCTCCAAGTGATGCTCATGCTCCACCCTTGTCTTTGAATACCCCAGAATATTGTCTACAAACCGCACCACAAATGAATCCGTATATCTCTGAAATATCTAATTCATAAATTCTATAAACTCCACTGGTGAATTAGTTAGACCAAAGGGCATAACCACATATTTATAATGGTCATATCTACTTATGAAAGCTGTTTTAGGAATATAATCCTTCCTCACCCACAATTGATGATATCCAGACCTCAGGTCGATCTTGGAGAACCACTGGGCTCCCCTCAACTAGTTGAACAAGTCATCAATTCATGGGAGTGGATATCTATTCTTTATAGTAATTTGGTAATGTTTACGATAATCAAAACACAACCTCAAAGTTCCATCCAACTTTTTCACAAACATCACCGGCGCTACCCACAGAGACATGTTAGACCGGATAATCCCTTTGTTTTATAACTCTTCTAACTCGATTTTGAATTCCCACAATTCAGCTAGTTCCATCCGATAAGATTGAAGTGATATAGGACTAGTCCCAAGAAGGAGATCAATCGTAAACTCCTTTCTCGTATGAAAGGTAACCAAGAGAATTCTTCAAGAAAAACATACATGAACGTATCTACCACTACCAGAGGAAGACTATGCTTAGCACCCTCTACTGATTCAAACAAAAACACCACCAACTGATATGATAATGTACCCACTGCCGGTGCCAACAAAATCATTGCACTTTTCCTTTCATGCCTCTATCTTCTAAAGAGATGTCTAACAAAATCGTATGTCGTAAAAGCAACTGTTCATGCATCACAATCAATGTGGGACTTAAATGCAACTATCCAATCCATTCCCAGGATTACGTCATACCCATCTGTCTCAAGCACTGAGAAATTCCATGTTATCTCAACCTCACCCAAAATTACACAACATGATCTACACATAAAGGCTTGATACTCTCTTAGACCCAGAGGATTTTGATGTTTCAAAACTAAGGGAATCATTTCTTCCCTTAAACCTAGCAAGTAAACCACATGTGTAGCAAAAAAACACAGTGAAACACCCGTATCAAACAACAGTTGCATCAAGGTAGAATTTAAAAGAATAGTACCTCACAAAGTGGATGGTCCCGACTAATCATCCACCACAACCTTCTCAGTTCCAGAGACATGTTTCCTTGCCACATTCTGCTCTCTATTTCCCTTCTGAGGCATCGTGGTTTTCCAAGAATCACCAGGACCCACATTACTCTACTGACGATGGGTGTGATACTGTCCATATCCCATCGATGCATATGACGTCTGCAATCCCTGAGGATTGTCACATGCACCTGACCTTGGAGCATTCCGAAAATAATGATGCAGATTACCCATATTTTTACAATTGTGACAAGCTTGAGGTTGTGTCGTACAATCCCACTTGATGTGGCTCGTAGAACCACACTGAAAACATCCCGGCTTACTCTGGGGATTTAGAAGAAGATTCACCGATCCTGCTGTCAGATTATATGATATCCTCCCACCCTGGGAATAAGTGTCCCTCCTCTTCCTGAACCCAATGTTAGTGTTCCCACTATTCCCCATTGGTACCACCATGATTCCTCTTCCCGGAGAACCTAACAAATCCCGCTCATCCATCAAGGCTCCGTTCACCGTCTCTGTGTATTCATATATACACGACACCGCTATCTTTGAACGAATTTCATACCTTAACCCCACTTCAAATATCCTTTCCATCAATGACATGCTACCCGCCACCTCCGGTGAAAACCTCAGTATGTTCATAAACTTAGCTGCATACTCTGTCACGAACATAAACTCTTGATTCAAACTAATGAAATCAACCATACACAGAATTATGAATGTATGTCTGTAGAATAGTTTATTAAACAATTCCTCAAAGCCATCCCACATCATACACTGGTCCGTCCCAGCTTGGACTACACACTCCCACCACTGAAGGGCAAGATCATCTAACATATACATGGCCAACATCACTTTTAACTCTACCGGAGTTCCCAAGAACTCGAAGATATTGTTCATTCTATTAAAACATTCTTCTACCCTCTCTAGCTCTGAATCACCCCTGAAGATAGCTAGATTCCACTTTCGAAACCGAACTACATGATCCACATGCCTTGGTTCATCCAGTTTGTTCCCACTTTCCACAGCTTGGAAAGCTTGCACTATGCTTTGCACTAGTTTCTGGTTCACCTGAGGCTCAGGTGCTACCACATTCTCAGCAGCGTCCGCCGGTTGGTTTCTATGATGCCTACCCAGTTCCATTTCATTATACAGAAAACAAACTACCATGAGTATCACATCCGTAGACATCATGAAATCCAATTTCAAATCATATTACACAACACTATCACAACAGGGCTTTCCACCCTTTTCCACATGTGCCATGTTTCACCATTTTGAAAACCAAACCATTTTCAAAATAACAAATTTATTCACCTTACAATTTCACACATTCGTATCGCATCATAAATCATTATACCTCAATGAAATATCCATCCTAGTGAAAAGTCAGTTCTATCATGCATGTCACACTCGTCTCATTGGATGCACCCATGACAAAGAGATATCCAATGCCTATAAGTGTCTCCAAAACACTTATGTACCCAACTCCCTGGTAACATGAATTTCAGCATAAAAGCATTAGCTACGCCCTTTTATGCTATACCTTCCAGGTTATGACATTCCTACACCTTCCTACCATCTCGACTCAAGGAATGTACCATAACGAATGTCAACACCAAATCTGAGAATCAACTCCAAAGGATCGAACAAACTGATACCACTTGTAACACCCAACCCCTACCTCATTGGCTTGAGGAGGTGGTGAGGGTTACATGGCCTTATGTGACATTCCCATGATGCCAAATGATGGCAATAAATGTCGAGGGCTTCAAGATAAAGTTGGGTAATGATTTTTCCTTATTAATAAACCAACCAAACCAACAACTAATGATGCATGCACATTCAAACCCAAACATGTATTCCCAAAAGACAACCAAGTTGGTCAATAATACACCCCAAAACCAATATAACCAACCATATTAGAGTACAAGAGGAAACTCAATAACAAACACTACGAGCCATGACATTATCACAACTCCATGCCAATCTCCAAGTTCCAAGCTCCACCGAGACATCACAATGAACCACTAAAGGATGAAGATGCCTTACCTTTTCCCACATCACGATATACAACATCTGCAAAGACACCAACGTGCCAAATTAGGTGGTGAGTACTAAAACTTAGTAGGATTCTCCCAAATGACTTCCCGACACATGCCACTATGAGAAAACCATTATCACAATTATATAAAATAGTTTATATAAAATAAATCACAAGTGCAACCATTTTCATAAGCCCAACATTCCCTTACCCATCCATCAAACCCAAGCCAAGAAATCAAGGGAAAGCCAACCGAACATGCCACAATTCATTTCATCATTTAAAATTAACACCAAAATTTCCACCTTGTAATGAAATTCCCAACAAAACAACCAAAACAACCAAACCGTGGAGCTTCCGTCCAACCCGTTCACCCATTCACAACTACTGACTCCTCCCATCCACTTATCATTTGATGGTGGCCCTTCCATTCACTATAAATTCCCTTTTTATAGTGGTACTTCTCGCAACTTCCACACACCATTCCAATCAACCCAAAACAAACATAAACCCACCAAGGTCACAACAACATGCAATCAACCAATTCCATTGGTTATCAATCCACTCCAATAAATCACCCATTTATTGAAAACCATTTTCCATGCCAAACAACATTTCAATAAAACAACGCTTTTATTAAAATCCATTCCAACAATAATTTTCACAAGTCAACCATAGCATCCCATTATAAAATCTCCATTCTAAATTCTACAATAATTGCATTTCACCACAAAATCCTCTTTTCCCCAAAAATCCACAAAACATCACCCAAGGAGTTTTCAACCAATTCTGCACATCAAAACACAATTAATTTCAAGAAAAAAAATTAATTATAACCAAAACTATTATTTATAACCATGTGGAGTCGAGAGAGAAGCCACCTACCTTTAGGGTTCCCATGAAATTGACCCACAAACAACTGCACCTCAAAACCAGTGAACGCACCACCAAAACCTCTATAGATACATTTCCTTACCAGATGCAATCCTTAATATTAAAATCCAAGGAAAAAAAACCCTATATCTATACAAAAAATGTTTAGATATAAAAAACCACGAAATAAATTGATGTAGATCTAGAGGAAAACACAAGAGAAACAAGAGGAGGGACTTACCCGGGAGAAACCACCTTCAAATCGCCTTGAAACCCCTTTGAAACGCTTCCAAATTGAGTGGGAGAGCACCCTTATCCCATAAGAACCTAAAATACAGACTGAGGCTCGAGTGGGAGGAAGGATAGAGTGGAATGAGGCCAGCCCGAGTGAGCTCGGGTTTTAAAAACCTATTTTTAAGTGGCATCACGATTAGTTCGCACAGTTTGGAAAACTGTGAGGTAAACGTACGCCTGCTACTACCTCAAGAGCTAGGGTCCGTACAGTTTCCTCGAATGGTTTGGAAAACTGTGCATAGGTCGTGCGAAGCCTACTGTCTCCCTTGCACGATATCTTGTAGAATCGGCATGGTTTCCACTAACCGTGCTCAAATTGTGCACCCCATTAAAAGCCTCTAAACTCATCCAAAACCATTCCAAACACTCCCAACCTCTTCCCAACTCATCACATTAACATTAAACACATATAAATTAATAAACAAAGTCCCCATATCTCAAACTATGGGTGCCATAGTATGGGAAATATTGAGTGAGGATTTATAAATCCTCCAGTTCACCACAGGAGACAGTGTGTGTATGGAATATACAGAGTACACACACTGCTCAATAAGTAAATAAAAGAATCAATAAGAGAGAGTAGATATTAATTTATATATATCTAATGAATTTAAGTGCAGCTCTGTAATCCTTTTGATTATTAAGGAATGCTTTTAAGTCCTTCTCTGGTTTTTTTATGAAAAACAGAGTGTTGTTTTCTCCTTGTATTTCAGGTTGAGTTTGATCAGCTTGAGTGCATGAAAAGATCAGTGTAGTTCATCACTCCATAACTGAGGTTCATATTTTGTTATCTTATTGTTCCAATGGCCTCATGTATATCTACTATTCATCAATTATACAGGTGTATGGATGTCGCCAATCTTTATTGTGTATCTGCACCACCGACTTCTCTGCATCTCAATCATCCTTTTATATCTTAATCTTCAACAATATGAATGATTAACATTTTCTAGGTACAAGGTCCAGTTTTTTGAAATTCTAAACAATGTCATTAATTAATATCAGGTGCATTAAAAACATCGAATATTACCATTACTAAATAAAAAATATATAAATAGAGTGTAGAGAATAGTGACTGGTTTCAATCGGTAGTTGTTACTCCTTCTAACGGTACCTCCTTGAATCAGTCTGCTACCTATTGTATCATTGAACTTCTCTCGGTATCTATAACACTTTATAACAGTACCTCTATTTATCGATAACTCTTCCATTAGTATCTCCATGTATCTGTTTCTTTATGTAGCATTAGGTTTCGGTAGTGGGGAGCTCCTATCGGTAGATCTTTGTTCTTGTACCAGAATCTCCTTCTATTAGTGGACTTGAGTAGCGGTGACTTACTTATACCAGGGGACTCCATAACGGTATACTGGAATACCATTAGAGTTACTCTAATGGTAGCTTGTATATGTAGAATTTTTCTTTTTTATATCGGTGGACATTATATCGGTAGACTTACATATATCGGTAGCTCTGGTGTAACGGTGACTGTCTATACTGGTGTACTTAGCTATATCTGTGGCAGTGTAAATATGTGACCTTTGTGTCAGTATCTATGTATTTGTTTGTCTGTATCAGTAGCTATGTGAATATTGGTGGATTTAACAATAATATTCTCTATTCAAAACTTATCCAAATTGAGTTAGAATTATTTCAAAATATGTATAAACATTGATAATCATTAAGGAACATATTCCAATGATAACATTGATATTGCTGTCAGAATAATTTATCATATATATATATATTATTATAAGAACATATTAAGATTATAAAAACATATTAAAGCATGATTGGGATTATCAAAAAAAATTATAGCATGATTGGGATTATCAAAACAGGTGAGTTTAACACTTTGTTCATAGAATATGCATGGTGTCTTCCATCATAAACATTGAGTAACTCATGGTTTTTGTACATTATTTTAAAATGTCTTGTAATACTTTGACATATTAATGAGTAAAAATGAATATTCCCATCAATTTTATTATGTGTCTTTAGACACTATATTTCTCCCTTACACGTGAATATACTAAAGTACTGATGGGGCCCCTTCTATCTAACTATTTTTTATCCTTCATTCATTATTTGCAGTCTAAATCAATTTCTATTGATGGATATATATTTATATATGTATGGATTTAAAAAATCATTACTCTATGTCTGGATTTATTATACTTATAGAATTTTAATACCGTGAATGGTATTTTCCCTTATTTTCCAAGAGATTTTATAAAATACCATTTTCTACTAATATTTTTGAAATTAGTCGGTGATATTCATTGATAAAACACCTATGAATATAAGGTAGGAGGTTTGTAGGGTTATAGAAAATTATATTGGTGTTATGGGGTTAGTTTTTAGATTAAAACATGTTTGGTGAATGAGGGAGACCCTCGATAAAATAACTATCATCATTAAATGGATGGATAAATGTTATTTTATGTCTCATTAATGAAATAAACATATTAAATTATGTTATGTTGGGTATAGGGATTGTGGATAGCTATGTAGGTTATGACCATTATCCAAAAATTTTAATTAATAAATTGTGGTAGGATTGAATGAGTTTCATGGGAAGATGATAGAAATGCTCTAAAAAAATTATGTGTTGTTTATTAATGAGATAGATATGACATGGTTCTTCATGCTGACAGAATGTCCTGAGATAAATGGGAAGATGTTGATCACCATATTGAAGTGACATGGTTCATCGAGACTATGGTAATATGGTAACTAGGGTGAGGGCATGGCCTGTAGGAATTTGGAAAGAGATGACCATAATGACATGGTTGACATGGCCATATGTGGAAATGAGATTCCATATGGTGTGGATTAATAATTTTTGGTGATTTTCTACTCAACTATGTTGTCAACAATTGATTTTGGAGTCATATGAAAGTAGATAGGACTCTGTTGAAGTCATATCAACCAATTATTGTGCATTAATGACTTTGTAGATACATTGGTTTAGCGGATGGTGTCGACCATAATTTATGTATGAGGTATTAACCATAGAATTAAAATTATATTTTGTTTAGATCATTAGGTGTGGGATGAGTATATCCATTAAAATTGTGGTAGATGGGACAACCTTATCAAAGGAATGATATCAATTTTACTCCATATGTTGGATTGTTGAGTTGACGATGATTTTTGCTAAGGTTTACGATATATTTTTTATTACATAGGATTTTGGGCTATCAAGTTGATGATGAATATTTAATGGAGGTCTGAAGGACCTGGGTTGAATTGGTGGGAACTTTAATGAATTTACAGTTAATAATTCCATGGATCATGAGGTATCATATGGAATGAGGTGTTATTTGAACATTTTTGGATTATATTCCTTGGTTAATCTGGTACAATTTATAATGGTTGCATCATTGCACTACAATATAGTCCTGTGTAAGTTAAATTCATATTTCATGTTGATCAGAATAAGTGGAGAGTGTTATTTTTTATTATGTGTTTGTTGTTTCTAATCATTTTAATAGGAATACACTGTATAATAATTGATATAAGATAGTCCCTTGTTGGTTTTTTCCTACTAATTTCATACATCGATCCCTACACAGTAACACCAAGATGCACATAGACTTAACATGTTAGGGTTAAGGTTAGGCATTAGCCTCATATGTGGGACCTTAGTGATCATGAATATATTATTTCCATTATATGTATTCATATAGAAAAGGTGATTCTTATGTATCATGATATAACATTTTTATAGTTTTTTCACATTTTATCAAATATGGATGACCAAGAGTGAACTTGCATGTATATTTTTTGGAATGTTTTTACATGTTCATTTTTTATAAAATAGTATGATTCCATTTGGTTAATTATTTTATGTGTTATTATATATTCTCTCGTTGGGTTTATTTTTTTTCTACTATTTTTTATCATCCTTCATCTACTATGTTGTATACATAGATGAAAAATTACTATTGTAATCACTACATGGTGTAATATCCATTCTATTACCAAATCAAACTCTCACATATATTTGGAATCCATTGGAATATTGGATTGAATTTTTATGCCTAAGGTCGAACGAAGATAATGAATAGATAAGTGGAATCACAGGCCAAGGCACTACTATATTCGAGGTTTTATGGGAGGTAATCGAGCTCTAATTTTTTTTATTTTTTTATTAAATGAGGAATCTTAGTCCCAGTTGTTCTATGGTACTCAATATTCATTTTATGAAATTCACCATAAAAATTACATTATTCATTACAAAAATATTTAGTAAAATATTATTTAAATTCAAAATTAATGATTATTTAAAATGTTATCTAAATAAAATTCATCATGGTAAAGTAAAAAATATCCTAAAAATCATATTTTAGTTCATCCAATTTATTTTGGTACATTTCTTTGATTTTTTAGGTATAGATAGTCCATTATTATTTTTATCAACTATTATGATGAATTTACCCTCTTCTGAATCATCACATTCTTATAACTATAAAAACCTTCTCTTAAAAAGATTTTATTTTGTGAATTTTCATTGGTTCTTTTAATAACATTAATCTCCTCATTTTGGATTGATAATTTCAATATAAATTCACCACAGGACAAATCTATTATAGTGGATCATTACAAAATTAATTATCTAATGTTCTAATAAATACAAGGTCTCAGAATTTTTTATTTTTGGTCATTTAAAATTTCATTTTATATTTATTTTGTTGAAAAAAATAACAAATGTAAATTTTATTGTTATTTATATATAATGATAATTATTATTATGATCATTTTACATAATTAAATATTTTGAATAAATATTATTATTGTTTTATTTAGTCAAGAGTTGAATTGAGGGTTATTTTTAGCCATTACAGAAGACTTTTAATTTTTTTTTTGTTAGCATTATGGGAGAATTATAATCATTTTATCATCTTTAAATAAGATATATTACATATGAGTGACCCATACTTGAGTTCCTATCAAACATTACAAAGTATATAGAATTTAAACATAACATTAAACAAAGGATGTTAATTTGATTTTACCCATATGAAACAAAATTTTACTATTTTATTGTATTATATAATACCTTTATTTAGCATATATAACATTTCATTTCCATTTATATAGAATAAATAAAACACATTTACATTTGAAAATTATACTAAATATTTGTTTTCAATTTAAATCCTTCTAAGATGCCATTATTCTCTACATATATAATAATAGTACCCTATAATAACATAAGAAAAATTACACTTACCTTAACTTATTGATTATAATTTAAAATTTCGTATTTATTCATTAATTAAATATAGACATTTCATAGATTTATGAATAATTAATTTCTAGAATATATTACCTTCATGATTTTATCTATATTACAATTTGATTCATGTTTATAATATTTTTTATATTGATTTAGTGAATTTAAAAATTTGTATTAATGATATTTAATCAATTAGTAGGTTTTTAAATTTTATTAATTATACTTTAAAAAAGATCTAATGTTTTCGTTATTAATGCATGAGCAGACTAAAAGTGATTTTGAAATTTAGATTTTTTTTTGTTTTTTAAAGTCATGTTCTTTTCAAATGAAGTTATTCAAACTTGTTTTAGAGTTTACCATTTAATATAAATAAGTTATTATTTTATCACATGTTTAAATATAGTATGATTTTTTAAATTAAAATTTTTTGTATTCTATATTGAATCTTGGTGAGATTTATAAGATGAAATTGATCAGTCATAATGGAGTAGTTTTCCAATAACTATATTGTTAATTTAATTAGATCTATATGATTCAAATGATTTTCAAAATAAAATGATAATATTTATATCCCCCAATATTTCATGATAATTTATATTATTATACTGAATTTAAATTTGAAAATTAGTTATATTATTTTTTTCTTTTTATTTTATGGGATTGAGGAATGATTTAATGAATAGATAGTGGATGATAAGAGTTCTAATAAAAACATAGATAGAAATGAAGGAAAACATTGAATACATGAGGAGTACATTATATTGAAACATTGTGAGAAAAATAAAAAATCGTAAATGAAAAAAATATTTATAATTATTTACTAATATACTTTGGAAGAACACTTGATCATCATCACTCAAAACAATTTTTAAGGGAAATGAAGTGTTTTCATATACTAAAATATCATTCTTCAAATCCTTTGTCATTTTATAATTATATTATTTATTTATTTTTTGATGGGATAACTTTTTTTCACATAATATTTTCATATAACTTGTAATAACATCTATAAAAATTATCCCTTTATTATTCTCACCTGACCAAAAAGAAGAATCCATATGATAGAGATGATCATTTTAGAAAAGTACTAGGTTTTATGTATCCCAAATATGTTTATATAGATTGTTGGGATTATCTAGTATAAAAAAATTGGAATTTTATTTTACACACCATAAAAGCCACCCTATATTTAGTCTTTTCAATTCATCATCAGTTGAGGAGTGAACATTACATTATCATCATATAAATATGAATTACTAAAAAATTCCTTTTTTCATATCTTTAATTTAATATATGTACTCTACACTGATCCTATAGTGACATCAATATTTTTAAAAAGGAATATATCATATTATTATATAAATAATCATTATATATCATTACAATCCAAGCTATAGTAGTGCAGTTTTATTATATTGGGAATCATGTATACATAAATCACCATTACATAAAATATCTACAACATAACCCGCGTAGATCAATATAAAGATCACCATTCTATGACATATCAATCTTGAAACCTTTATTAATATCAAATGTAAAATGAAAATAAAAAGGGTTATCATAGACACTCAGGATGTGTAAACAATGGAGATATCTAGTAGTTATCATACGTGAGAATAAGACATGTATAATGTGGTGATAATACAATATTGACAATATAAAATCATATACATCAATTCATAGATCATTAAAATTAATTAATTAATAACGTGTTTTGAATCAAAATAATTAATTTGTAAATTCTTGGAATCATAAATAAATAGTCATGATCCTTGAGAATATAGAATATACATTGGAAATAATTCTGTAGAATTCATAGGATCACATAAAAGAACTTATTTTCTCAAGGTTCACTCCCAAGAACATTATTATGGACATGGAACCATAATGTAAATCTATATAAGGTCAATTATAGCATTCATAGAGGAGTAATATATATCTAGTAAAATCTGTTATCTCTTTTATGTTTCATAAGTTAATCACACCTATGGAGTTTATAAACAATATAATAATTACAGAATATATTATAGTATAGTGTCCCATGATTATCATAAATAGTTATTTCATCTATTAATATGAATATTACTTATAGTATGAAAACACATGACTATGGACTATAATAGTTTAGAATTATTAGAAACATGGAACACACTATTCATAATTCATGAATTATCTTCACTGTCACCCATAAAGACCCTCTCTATTATAACAACTATATAATATCATTATTAATAACTTTGGGATTGGAAAAATAAGAAAGTGTAATATCATAATTATATTATATGTAAAACAATGATATACATAAGAATAATTTTAATTCAAGGGTATGAGAACATGTGTATATGTTTTGAAAACCATACCTTGAATATCCAAGATCATAATCTCATGTATTTGAATAAATATTGGAAGTTCATATGAAATTAATCATAATATTATATAATAAAATGGTCCATTATTACATAATATTATTAAAATATATATAATTATCAAATGAACATAAGAATGGAAAACTATTTCATTAGTTGTCATGTATCACTACTAAAACATATGAGCGAAATATTGGGATTTAAAAACTCATAGGAATGACACACCACCATTTATAGGGGAGACCATTCCCCATAGTTTAATGGGTTCACTCCCAAAACCAATATAGTAGTTTAGGTTCACTCCTAGGAACAACATAGAAGAAAAATTACCTTACTAAATAGAGTTATTCCTCTATCATTGTACTATCTATCTCATGATATTTTAATCTATACCCAATGCCTTGGAAACATGTATTGGTCCCTCCCATCTTTGATTATAACTTAATCAATTTCCTTGAATATAATGTAACCTCCATACTTTTTAACCACATAACAAATTACACATAATGAAAATAATTTATATTTGTGACACAATATCATAAAAAAATCATCTTGTCACAACCTATGAAATAAATAGTTTTTCCAAAAAATTTCATCATATCATAACCTTGAGATATGATACGGGCTTCATAATCATTTAATCATTTTTTCATATCAAAACATATATAAAAATTGGGTTTCATAATATTAATATCATGGTATAACCCATGAAAGATAAATGAGTTTCATAATTTCCCTCTAAATTTAAACATAAACAAATTAGAGAATGTATAATAATAATATAATTTCTTTATATCTCATTTAAAGACTAAATTTTATCAAAGGATGTCATCTTATACAGAGAAGTATTTGAAAAAATAACATTGAAAATTTCTCAAGTAAAATAACATTTCTATGAAAATCACTTCACATAACATATTAATTTTTCAAAAAAAAATATAAATATTATTGGAATCATATAGAGTAATATTTAGAAAAATTGAAAATATATCATGAGTATAAATATTCATATACTCTAATTACCATTTAAAAAACATATTATTCAGAACATATTATTATTTAATAATTTTTAAAACATATAAAGGATGAATAAAAAATTTATTTATGATTACATGATGTTCCTATTATGCTATAAACATTGCAAAAAAACCTTTTATATTTTTGGTAAAATCAAAATGGGGATTCTATGGAAAATGAAAAGAAGACCCATTTAAAATGATTTATAAATGAGTGAATTATTTTCCATTTTTTTAATATCATAGTCAAATATTTATTATTCTTTAATTTTTTATAATATAATATTTTGGATTAAAATGGATTCCTCAAGGAAGAGATAATAAATATATCATTTCATAAAAACATTTTACCAATTATTTTATGTAGTAAAGAATAAAAAATTAATTTTATTAATTTTAAATTTCAATAGTGGAAAGAGGGGAAGATAATTAATGTGTTTCATGGTAGATGAATCAAACTATTTTTTTTTTTCGAAAACATAATCATATGAAATCCCATGAAATGTTGAGATTGTAACATAAAATAATTAGTAGTTTGGAAACATTGAATCTAAATTCTCTTGAAGCAATAAAAAAATGGAACATAAAATATCATTATGATAACTAAATTCAAGATATTTCCTGTAATGGGGATGTATATACACCTCGTTAAAAGATATTGTTTCGTAATGTAATTCATTTATTAAAGAGGGAAATTGATACAGAATCCATTATCGATTTGATAACATTTTAAATATATTCCCCACAAAAGTGAAATCCTAAAATGGATACCTATAATGAGGTATAATTTATTAGAATCGTATTAATATTCATTCAAGGGTAGAATATACCTAAAATAAATTAAATATGTGGTGAATATGGAATGTGTTTGATTAAAGAAAAATGTGAGACAAAATCCCTTAATGATTTGTTGCCTTTCAGAACATATAACCCATGACAATTAAATTCTCAAATGGATATGTAAACCCTAATTGGATTCATGAGAATAATAATTATTAAAGTTAATTTTTATTATAAACTCGAAAAAATGTAAAATTTGGTGAATATGGCATGATTCTCATTGAAATAAAAAGTGAGACAAATTTTGTAATCCTATGTCTCAACATCAATTCCTCGAATTCAATACACATGTATAATTATTATTAATTAATTATAAGTATATTAATGAACTATAAATGTATATATCATAAAAGATATTATTTATTTATGTTCTTTTATTACCCAGTTATTAGAAATCTAATGTTGAAACCATGTTTCACTAAAAAAGTATTTTTTCATAACCATTTCATTTATTACGTTCTTTAATCATACTGTGATCATGGTTTTGTAACATAAAGTATAATTTTCATATCATAATTTTCATATTTAAAATCAAATTAAATTTTTTTGACAAATCATGAATTATGTTTTTTTAAATAGCATATGTTACAATCATGGAGGTTATGGGCCATACATACACATTAATAATTATTATATTTTTCAATTGTCATTATATAAAGGTGGTAATATATACATTTTAAGACCATAATGATCATAATATAAGAAATAAAATATTATTTAATTAATCATACTTAATAATAAAATGAATGTGGAGTGGTGATTAATGTAATTAGTTACATCACTTAGTGATGGTGGTAGTGCACACATACACGAACGATGTTATCTTCTCTCCGTGAGATAAAAGGTAAGAAAGAAAGAGAACATATTTTCATTTCAGTATTATAAAAATGTTACTAAAATAATTAAATATTAATGTGTGTGACAAATATTTATCATTATTATCATCCATGTAAATATTTACTAAAATGAAATATATCTTATTTTTTGGCATTATACCCTTGTACACACGAGGGACGTTATCATTGACCCAATGGAACAGGAATTAAAATTTTATATATTATATAATTGATTCAGAGATGTAATTAGCTTTTAAATATAATATATACATGTTTTATATACATCATCATACCAATATTTTAGATGTTATAATGGTAAAATAATAAAATCAGTTATGGGTGCGGTAGTCCACCGTATAGAGTAACAATGATTTCGTATACCATTTGATGGACGTAGATATATTTGTTGGTAATTATAATATCCTAAATAAATATCAGTATATGAAATATAAATATTTTTATATTATAATATAATAATATTAAATAAGGAGTTTGATTAGGATGTTAATAAAATACACCTGTTGATGAAGGTTGCAACTTCTTTGGATACCATCCATAGGATGGAACCGAAATCCATAATTGGAAGGGTTTTTTGGCCAATGAAAGGTTTCTATGATGAAAGTGGGAAATTTGGGATGTTATTTATTCAGGTATTATACGATCCAAATGCTCTTTTTGGATAATTAAAGGAGAAGAATTGGGATGCATTTTATTAGTAATGTAAATGACACAATTATAATTTTTTAAAAAGATTCAATCATGCCCACACACGTACTAAGGAAAATTCCACCAAAATGAGAAAATATTGAACCTAGAAGGGATATTTTATAGAAATATCTATATAATTGGAGGATTTGAGTGATTAGGTCAATTATATCGCTTAACGTTTTAGTTTGACCCATAGTCAATACATTTTTACCTTAACCATGGTAATTAACATTTATTATATTCAGTATTCATATTAGTAGAAAATTATAATGAACTTATTAGAAATTAAAAATAATACATATTCAAAATATGTAATCCATTTTTCAAAATTAATAATATATAATTCAAAAATATAAATTTAAAATTAATCCCACATCATTTATGAGAAATCATGTTTTTAAAGAGATAATCTTCATATTTTGAAAATGGTTATTTATCAATATTTAATGTAAATATTATTACAATCAAGTAAATTTGTCTAAATGATATATAATTTAGCTAATTTGACATTAAATACTATAAAAAAGAGTCAAACTTATAAATTATATATATGAAAATATAGTTTCCTATTAAAATTATTTATTTTTGAATATTCATCCAAAATTTAGTCATTTTATAAAATTACAAAAAAAAATAAACCTTCCACAACATTCAAATGATGTTATAAAAAAGTATTTTTATTTTATCAAAATAACTTTTTAAAATTTTTAAAAAATAATTTTATTATATTTTTTCTAAAGGAAATGATATATTATTTTCAAAAGGTTCAATTTTAATAATAAAATTTGATTTATTCTTATATTTTATCTAGAAAACACATTAAATTAATGTAAAAAAATATGATTTAATATTTAATATAGAAATTTAATTAATTTAATTTAATAAAAGTGATTTATTTTATTTATTAACGAAAAAAATATTTTTGCACATTAAAATAGTTTTTCATAAAATGATTCCCATTATTTTCAAATGGGATTTTATTTTTTTTCTTATTAAATTTTCACCCAAAAATTATTCATATATACATCTTGAAAATGTATATTTTTATAATTTAATTAAAAATATTCATTCCCCCATTCCAATGACAGGTAGACAACTATCATATTAAATATATGTATTTTAGTAGTATTCTATGTATTGATTAAACTCAGTTCTGTGTGTGACACAAGATAAAAACAATGACGCAAGTAATGAGAAATATTAAATATATTAAAATCCTTAATGAAATTACAACATTATGTGATGTAACATTCTACCCACTTAAAATGAATTTTCATTACATTTTATTCGTGGCCATAAATGGTGTAACATCTGAAAATTACTTCATAGAAACTTAAATCATTAAAAAGATACAAAACTCATCCTTATGAAAAATATAATGGGATGTACTATATTAATCTCAAATGACACATACTAGTTTTCCATATGGGATAAAATAGGTGGGAATTGAAAACATAGAAATAAATGAGAAAAATAATACTAAAATAATCATATTGAGTTATGAAAAAAATTTATAAAAAGAAGTATGGTGATACATAGAATGATAATACAAAAATACCTAAAAAAGGTGTGATAAAAGAACTTGATATCAAAAAAATGATGACAATAGTATATTTTTTAATTTCAGGATCATTTATCTATGATTACAGATTTTTTACGAGATGATATAGTTACATTATTTAATTCATTATCATTAGAAAATACTCACAATTAGTTGTTCCTTGATAATTTTATATATAATATTATACTCCATGAAATATTGGTGATATTTTATTCCTATGTCACTACTCGATCATAAGATGCATAAATATTGATAATTCATTCCTTCTATATCTAGGGGTAAAAAAATATAATAAAATATAAGAAAATATTAATTAATCTTTATATGGTGTACCAATACATTCATCCCGAAAATGTATTTCAATATTCGGGATAATCCATTTCATAAATGGCTAACATTGTGACCATTATAAATGATTAAAATTCAAAAAATTAGAAATAAGATCAGTAAATATCTAAAATGAACATATCAATTATACCCCAAAACATGAAATTTAACTTAAATTTCACAAACCAATCATTGGAATACCTCCACGGTGAATTCTCATGAAACCAAAATTATCATAAAACATTATGAAAAACATATATTATTCTTCATTTCTTGACATAAAATATTATGTATTAAATATATTCCTTGATTCCTTACATGTTTAAAACTACATCAATGATAGAATAAATAACTATATAATCAAATAATTAGCATGTTCTACATAAATTAGTACTATTAAATATAAATTATCCAAATAAACCATATATTTAACCCATTATCATTTTCTCAATGTTCTAAACACATTAAGGTTAATCTTAAAAATACAAAAATTCCTTTAAAACAGTTTTCATTCAATTGTGATCACTCAACATATTTTTTCAAATCCTTCGAAACAGACATATATTTTCCAATACATATATACTTCATGAATAATATAACATTGTCATTGAACTAAAATTTAATTATACTTCATTCATCCCATATCCTTCTCAACCCATTAACAATGACTCATTATCTAATTCCTCGACACCTTTTTCATTTTTATATGTCATTTGTTATCACTTATTTCTCCGTAATATAACCATTAAGTGTAAAAAATTCCTAATTTTCCTATTTATATTTCCCTTTAGGACATTTATTTTTATAATTTATAAATATTATATATTTTAATAATTTAATATTAAACCAAATATTAGGGACACCATTATTATCAAAATGTTTGTCAACTGGTCTTTTCATTTACCATAAATAGTAACTTTATTTCTTCTATTGTATTCAAAATTCAGAACATCATCCAATTGTTATATGGAATCCACATTGGATTTTCTTCGAAAATTCATGACATAGAAGTAACTAATTCTTTTTTTCCACATGGTATCTATCACTATAATTTGAATGATATATTTCCATGTATTCTTCAGTGAGTTTGAGAGTTGTTCAAGGTAATCGTTTTTAAGCATGTTCCATGTAAATTGATTAGGAATATTCATAAAATTATTTACTCATGTCATCATAAAATTTGGATTATAATTCGTAAATTACCCACAATATTTAACATTCAAAAATATTCTTTCAGTTTCATAATTCACACAATGTAGAATGTAATGTGTGAGCATCCCTATTTATAGTGTAAAATCACATAGTATTAAAAAATCATTAATGAGGTCGAAAAAAAGAAACTATATTTTTAATCAATGTAAAAATAGTGTTATTCATGAAAATTTATAGTCATGATATATATAAATCCTTCCAGATTTATTATGATGAGTTTTTTTATTTTAAACAATTTATATCCTATAGGATTGGAAAACTAGTTGTGCAGTAATACTTGCATCCATGACCTTGAAAATGATCAAGTGCATCACATTGAAATAACTATAAATTTATTAACCCAAAGTACCCATATTCTATATCCACATTGACATATAGCATCCAACTAGGGATGTAATTTCATCGACACAACTCGTTATATCCTTTAACAAAATTCTAATAAATTTCTTTTTCTTTTACCCATCCTTAGACATATACTTATAGATATTCATAGATATATCATTATAAATATACTTAAATATCTCACTAAATTTATATCAACATAATTTTTGATGGATAAATATTCCTTTCCTTTTATATAATATATAAAAAGTTAATATTTTCATACATGTATAGTTCAACTATTTAAATGAATATTCATTACATTATTAAAACAAATGTTTGGGGACCATAATAGTTTATTTCCATTAACATATTATAAAAACATCTTAATTCATGAAATAAATTCAGTTTCTCCCCAAAATATATTCCCCATTAGTAATCCTATATATAAAAATTCTTAATAACCTATATAAATAATGATTATGAAAAGCTTTTTTGTTCCTTGAATATATATTAACCACCATCACATAATTAAAACAATACATATTTGTGCCAAAAGATCTTAATACATTCATAATATTATAACCCATGAAATGATAAGGGATTCATGAGTATTTCATTTTATTATAAACTACAATAAAATAGATTGGTTTCTTAAGAATTTCATTATTTTATTATTGAATAATTCAAAAAATCAATTGGTTTTTATAAGAGTTCTCTCACGGTATAACATATTGAGAAGAAAAATAGTCTTTGAATAATATTTTCAACATGAACATAAAACATTTTGTGAATAAAAAAATTTGTATCCCTATATCATATTTCAAGTAAAGAATAAATTATGATAAATTATTTCATATAATCTGGAGATGAATTTTCCATGATCCCTACGAACATTTCATAAAAAACATATTTTCATTAAAAATCACTTTTTAATACGTTAATTATTTCAAGAATCACATTTCAAAAATACATTGAATACATGTAATGGAAGCTTTATATATAATTATAAACATATTTTGGGGAAAATATCATTTCCACATTGAAAAAATAAATTTTATATCATAACATTTATTAAACATATTTTTCTAAAATAATATAACTAAAATAATTATAATGGAATATTTATTATAATAATTATCACTTCAATGTGATTATTCTTTCATTACATATACATGAAAAAATGATATTCATTTCACATTATTAGTAAAATAAAAATGCGAATAATTTCAAAAAATACAAAGATATACCATCAAAAAAAATTTAAAAAAATTAATGAATGTTAGAAAATACTTTTAAAAAATCATTGAATTGTAATAAAAAAATTATATTTTTTTAAAAAATTGTTTTTGGATGAAAATAAAAATTTGACCTAAGGGAGAAATAAATTTATATTTTCTAAAACATTATTTCCTCAATTATTGTAATCACCAAGTAGTTTATAAATTTTTCTCTTATTGTAAAATTTATTGAATAACCATAGGAGAATAAAATTCCTTAGTTTCATGAAGGAAGGACCTATCAAAGTTATCATTTGAAAAATAATCAAAATGATTTACAAATAAATGATGTTATTGTAAAATAAATTCATTACAAATTTATTCACATTTATTCATAAGTTCCATGTTGAATAGCATAAAATGAAATATAATATATCATGAGAATAAATAAATCAATTAAATAAAATGTCAAAGGGGATGTATATATACAGTGTGAAAGGATATATGTGTACAACCTGACGTATGGATCAATGATAGAAATTTGATAAAAAAAATTCACTTAATGGGTTGTTATCTTTCATTTTTAAGACCTATTTATGAAGGATCCAAAAATCGATATGTAAAAACAAACAGTTTTCATGCGGATTATCATAATATAATTTCATTGGTAGTGTATACCACACATAAAATTAATATATGATGAATATGTAATGTGTATTATGGATATAACTATTGGATAAAAACCCTTACTCATTTGTTAACATTCAAATCACAAACACAAGGAATGATAAATTATAAAATGGATATGTAAAACCAAATAACATTCAGGATAAGGATTATAATATACATTCATCGATATTATATAACCGATATAAAATAAAAAGTTTGCAGATATGGAAAGTGTATCAAAAAAGTTAAATGTGATACGAGAATACCTTCTCGCAAGTATTTACATCTATCAAACTCATTAATACTATCTATAAAATAATTATATTCATGTTATATTCTTTTATATTATTATTATTATTTATAAAATACAAAATATTATTTTAGTATTTTATTTTTTACACTTTTATTTACAATTCCTTACCAAAATCATGTTTAAGGTAATAAGTGTTTGTTTTTTATACATTATTTTGATCTCTTAAATCAGGTCCTCTTACATCGGACATGGATCCATAATACCTATAACAATAATAATGAAATAATTAAAATATTTATAAATCAATGATACATTTAAGACCAATCATTTCTGGCAGTTTCAGTAAATGAAGTATGTTATGATCATGGTGATTGTATGACCTTTGTACACATTTATAACATTTTCATTTTTAAATGATAATTATTGAAAGGATTTAAGAAATAACAGATCATTAAATAGTTATTATAATATAATAAATATAATATATTATTAGATATACTCATTCATAAAATCTACATTGTGTGGTGATGGAATGACATAGTTGCAACACTTCACGAAGAAGGCAGTCTGCACCTAAATGAACAATGTAATCATTTTTTAGTGAGTGAAAATTTTAGAAATAAAATGATATATTATATTTTAAGAATTATAAATATATCAATAATAACATTTTTTTTCATGTATATCACATATATTTATAGTTATTGTATTCAATGTAATGCTTTAGTTAGAAATAAATCAATTTTCTCTGTGAGGTAGTAGTCCTCCATATCCATGAGCGATGTTAGTGTATTAGATATAGGATGGAATGTAATATTTATATAGGATATAATGAAAAAAAGTTTTAATATGGTATTAATTATCATATATATACTTAAGATTAATTATTATATTAAACCATCGAAGGTGGTAATAGAAACCATGAATTACATCATTTTGTATGGTGGTAGTCCATCGTACACACAATAGAGGATTTCATAACCCATTCGATGGAATAAGAAATATTTTCAATACATTACATTATAATAATAAAATATAATTAAATTTAAGTTAGATATGGTATTATATCATAATGGTATAATATGAATTTGTGGAGGTGCATATTGAAATAAAAAACCACTCAATTACAAACATTATATAATTTTACATAATTTCATAAATGAAAATTTCCTTCTAATAATTATGTTATAAAGTAAATAACATATATAATATATATATCCTAATAAAAACATTATTCTCAGAACTAAAGAATGGAATATGTGTTATTCATAGAAAATAAGGAACCAATACCAATCTAACAATAAACTCATCATGGGAATAGTAATATAACCATTATGAATATTAATATATCTAATAGAATTGTAACCTTACCTATGAATTTATAAACAAAAAATATTTATCTTATAAATGGAATTATTATATATTTTTATCATGGTATATGTAAATAAAACATTTTTATATGATAAATTAATTTTTTATATTTTTCAAATGTAAAAATGCTCATTTATAATATTACAATTAGAAAAAATATTTAAAAGAAATTTTATTTTTAAGGAATAGATTAATAAATTAATACTTTTTTCATATGATTATAAAAAAATTTAATGAGAAATTAACAAATTTTTCAATGTTTCATAAAAACTGTTATGATATAAAAAGTATTATTTATTAATAAATAATAAATTTCATTAACATTTAATTTAACCTATATAGAATATTATTTTCATAAAATGGTGTCCATTATTGAAATTTACACATTAGAAAAATAGTTTAGATAATTTATTTCTAAAATAGTTGATTTTTTAATGAATAGGTAAATACAATAATTTACAGTATTTAAAATTTAAATTAATATAGATGAATAATTGAAAAATGGATAATTTTTTAACACATTAGTTCAAAATCATAGGCCCCAAATATGTTAATTACTAGTAGGGATCAACACTATTGATAACATTAATCAATGATAATAACAAAATTAAAATAATCAAAAACACCACTCGCCTCCCCCAATAAATACCAAAACACACCAACCATTATCCACACACCTAAACCACCATGAAGTATAACTAAAACTCTCCTAATTACTATACCATGTATCTTCCCCATGATTGAGTCCTTGTGCTGTCACTAATAGAACATTTCTATATTCATTAATAATTTTCTCAAGGAGAAAATATTCTTGAGTTAAAACCCTTATAAATTTAATTTAATTTTCTTTTCTTATCCTCCCCTCACCTCCCATATCAATTATATAATTATAACACAAGTATCATATACATATACTAGAATAATTATCATATATATATACTATATTTCTATTTTTTTAGTGGAATATCCATCATCAAACCACGTATAGTCATCTTTTATCTTAAAAAAGAAAAACATCGTATGTGGGTTGTCGATTAATCACTTTTAAGGATGATGAATTTCCATTTTGTACTACTGCCTTCTAGGATCATCATAAAACCATATTTATTGATAAAAGGATTATAATATGTAAATTAAAACTTAATATAATGTTCTATATCTAGTATATAAAATTAATAACTAATAAAATGATATTTCTTCATGTTTGTTGATAGAAAAGTGCCAAAATAAAAGCATCCCACTTCATTAATTTTTTATCTGATGAATCATTATCACTTAAAAATACAAAATAATAAATAGGACCATATAAATTTACATACATGCATTAAAAAATATAATTTATCATATGTATAATTATTCAAATATTACAATATCTTCAAAAATTATATAGATGTGAATCCACCATGAAACCATGAATCAAACGCTCTAAGAACAAAAAAAATATACTGTATTACTCATGGAAATTTCGATAAAATGAAAATTAAAAATTGTAATAATTGAAATATATGTTCAATATTTTATGAAACAAATTTTTGAGAAATATAACTTGTTTATCAGAGATATTATGTACATGTAATGAACACATTCATAAATAAGGTAAGTGATTCTCTCAAAACATCCATTTTTCATTCAGGATACAATTTAACACTCTTTACCCCAATGTAATTCTTAATTATTTTTATGAAATCATCATAGATTCTTTTTATATGCACCAAATATATGCAACTAGATCAATTATTTATTCATTAATGGGTAAATAAATGTTTTAGTAGTATCTCTTCTCAATTACTCTTGATAAGAAATCCTGATTAATAGAAATATCCCAATATCATACCCATTTTAAAGAATAATCTTTAATATATTTTAATCTGTGATTTTTTTCTAAAATAACCCTTTTATCATGAATGAAAATCTTTTTTAATTTCAATTTTTTTGAAACAATTACACCTTTTCCCGCATCAAAGGAACATTTATATTTTCCATTAAACAACTCTAAAGTGTCTCATTTATGAAGTATATTAAAAACTATTTTATTAAGTATTCACATAACAATAACATTATTTATCATTATGCATTCCTATTTTATATAATAAATCACAATATATCATTTATGTCTATTCTTTTAAGGACACCATAATGATATGGCCATTTGTTATACCTTATGACATGATTTTGATACACATTTAATTCTAGGGTTTACCCTTATAATTATTCTTTATGATTTATTCATCAATTGGAACATATATGCCTGAAAATTCTACGATAGGTGTTCCCAGATAGTGTTTTAATGCATTTCAATATGTTTAGTCTCATGAGACATCCTATTTTGATAGGTAGTAAACCTAACTACTTTATAAAATGTTGTCAACCATGTGAAATAGTCTTTGAAGATTCTTTGATTCCAATTTATATCTTATATTATGTTTATACCACATTCCTATGCAGACATAATTACATGATACCAGGTTCTATATGTTGTTATTCCACATATTTGTCCATGTTTCATTCCTTTTTATGTTATCATGTTATGCCTTCAATCTCATTTTTATGTCTTATTATCATTGTTAATCCCTTACATGAATTTTAAGATCATCTTTTTGTTTATGTATTCTATATATTATCCTATATATATGTAAGAGATCAATAAAATATATATTATTGTTATGCATCTTAAATGAAAGATTATTTTTTTATTCATGAAATTTATTTTAATACCTAATCTTCCAAAATAATTAAACATTATGATCCATGGATTGAATTTGATGTTTAATTATACATAAAATCATGTAATACGATGTGTAAAATTAGGGGATTTTATTTGGAATCAAAGTATGGTGTATTCCTTATTTGATATTTGGACTATAAAACCTGATTAAAAACCCTATGGATAATTCTATCACCATGGATATTCTATATTGAAACATGATGAATTATATGTTACGATATACATTTCATTGACATATTTTTCCATATATTTCTATATTTTATATATATTATGATTATTATCTATGTATCAATACACCCCTAACTGTGTTTTCCATTTATTAGTTATTGGTGGGAAATAGGGGAACCCATTCCAATAATCAATATGGTAGGAAATTGGATGACTCCCCTAATGAATTTTCAAACATGATGGGAACATGAGATCAAACCATCATGATAGTACTTGATCATTTGGATAATCTTATGAATAATAACAATAATCACAATGAAGACCCCTATTCACATAAAAATGATCATGTTTATATCGAATCCATTATTTCAAAAGGCTTCAAATATATAAAGGATCATATGATATACTCATTAGGTAGTAGTAGATTAATTCAATTGAGAAGGTTATCTCTGTATTCATGTTCCCAGAATAAAATAATGTTGTTCGGGTGGTCAATTATTTTTATGTGGAAGACGATCAGTGTATGAAACAAATGATAGACACAAATTTTTAAGAGGAATTTTTTTCATGGAATGGTATGAATTCAAGAAAATATTTTTCCAATAATATTGTCCCTGAACAAACCATATTATGGTTGAAAGGGAGTCCCTCCGAATGATGATAAAAGAAGACTATTCTATTAGGAGGTTTGATAAAAACAACACCATTCATGCATGTTACACATCAAGATTTTTCATAGACATTAAAATCAAGGTGGATTTCATTTTTTGAGGACTAAATAGGTGTATAATAAATACATTTCTAATCGGAGACATTGATAGATATGAAAATATTGTATTTTATTCCCTTATTATTTAAATGAAGATCATAAACACTCATTTGTATCCTGGGATGGATGTGAATAATTAGAAACTGAATTTTAATATTAGAGGATCATATGATAAAACCCATAATGGAAATAAAACCCCACATCTGATGTGTCAATGGTGTGGGAAGAATCACCATGGAAGCTCTCTAAGGGAAAGAAGGGGCTGATTCAAATATATACTAGAAGGTCTTCTGGATAGTTTTTCTAGAATGGATTTATATATCCCCACTAATGTGGATGAATAATTTCAGGTTTCGACAGACACTCACTATGTCGTTCAGGGATTCAACTAAAATTACCCAGGGAATTATTCAAGCTAATTCCCTAATCTAAGGTTTATTGGAAGAAATAAATAATAACATCCAATTATGCAAGGATTTTAATATCATATCACAACTATAAAGGTGGTTACCATAAAATATGGGGAGACAAGTACTCTAAATATTCAATCACGAAAAGAAAATATAATATTTTTTACTGTTTCTATGAAATATTTAATATATTGATTGTTTGGTTGAACTATTATAACATCACATAAAAATATTGCAGTTTAGTTTTTTGTGGAAAAAACGAAACAATAATTACATAAAAAGTATATAACTCATCCATATAAATGATCTTGTAATGAACCTCCCATCTTATATTATCATACTTCCATCTATTGTGTTTGATTACATATTGGGAATGGACAATCTGTCTTCACACAAATCAATCATCAATTGTTGTGAAAGTGGGATCACACTTCACATCCCAATGAATCGTCAAATTCTATAAATTGTAGGGGGGATGAATCTCATATAGAATAATATTCTAAATTTTGGATATTATTTTCTTATTTTAAAGCATAACTAGATGAAATGTTTGATACAAATAAGTGAATAATTCATAATTATAGGCTTAATGTGAGGTACTACACAGATGTTTTCCAAAAAAAGAGCCTAGTCATCCTCCTAACTGGGAGGTTGAGTTCTCAATTGAACCTATTCCATGTTCTCCGCCTATATAAAATAAAATATATATAATGGCTATAATGGAGTCAGATAAATATAAGATAACGTTATCAGATATTTAGAAAAAGTTTTTATATTCTCAAGTACTTTATTATACGAAGTCCTAGTCTATTCAGACACCATGAATGATGTTTCAATGTGTCTATTCATTGATTATTGTGATCTAAACAAAACCAAGATAAAAAAATATTATCCTTTTCCATGGATAGATAACATGTTAATTCAGCTATGTGGGTCTTTATATTTTTTGAATGTGGAATATAGTTCAGGATATCAAAAATTAACATTGAATTAAGAATATTTTCCAAAAACATCCTTCTGAATGAGGTATTGACACTATGAGTTCATAGTAATGACCATTAGACTCACCAATACTCATGAAAGTTTAATATAGATAACTAATTGATTCAATATTTATTACTATCAAAAATATTTGGTAAACTTTATAGTTGATATTAAGATATACAAAAATATATTTTAGTAACATGAGGAGAATATTAATTCTATATTAATGACTTTATGAAGGGAGAATCTATATGAATTATACTGTAAATGTGAGTTATAGATTAATTAACTATTCTATGGAATCGTATAAAACATTAATGGATATATGCAGATTCATATAAAACATATTCAATTGTGGAGGTGCCCAAGACAACATCTATATCAGAGATCTATAGTTTTCACTAATTAGCTAAGTACTGAAATTTTTTTTGAGGAATTTATCACAATGAAATAACTAGAGAACTATAATAATATGGAATGTGGTAAAATATGTCTAGATAAAATAATTTGAGGAATTCATAGTGGATTTTAATAAGATTCCATTAACATTATGTTTTCTCACAATACCAACAATAAGAGAACATTTTATGATATAAAATGATACATTGAAAAAAATTGGTTTGTCTACTCAAGAAAAATGAAAAAATGATATCCTACACCACCCTATTGTTTATAATTTTATATAATAACTACCAAGGTGTGCTCTAGATCAGAAAGGTGTGGTTTTTCCTTGAAAATCTAATGGAACGACCTCTATGGTGAGTAGTGTGACATATATATTGAACAAATGATTCATATGTATATACCCACAAAAAAGGAGAACAACCTGAATAAAATTATATGGTTAGAAAAAATAAATAGTTATTATTCCTTTACTAACTATAATCATTGAATGGAAAATTTGGTATCTAGTTCTCTACGTAGAATAGAACAGTCTACACTATGTATGATGTGAACTGAAAATTACTATATATTAATTAAAATTAAAATGTTGGGTGTGTAAATAATTACATAACAATATATGTTCTACCATTCCTATAATATTTCCTACCTATTTATCCATGATAAGGTCAAGGAGGAACAATGGAAAGATCTAGATAGACAATAAAAGGTGAAAGAGATAATGGAATGGAAGCTATATGTGTTCTATATTGATGGTGATTGGTTGATTTAGTTTTCAAGTAGGGTTTGTGTGCCTCAGACACATTAGATAAAGAAGAATATAGTGTCTAATGATCCAAAATCGTATTTCTCCATCGATTCCGGATGTACTAATATTTCCCCCAATCATCGAGAACAGTTCTTGAGGGAAAATAAAAAAATGATTTTTTAGAATATATCCCAAGGTGTTCGAAATGTCAAAAACATAAAGCAGATCAACGGATGTTAAAATTTATGATGTAACCGTTTCCTTTTCCTATATAGAAATGGGATCATTTCGTAACAAAATTTTTCACTAATATCCTAAAAAGAACCAAAGTAAAAAAAATTGAGATATGGGTTATATTGAATAGACTCTCCTAGACAACCAACATAATTTCTATCCAGGAAGAATTCTCAGTTGAACAATATGGAATGTTATATGTAATGTATGTAGTGAGGATATATGGGGTACCAAATTTATTCAAAATTGGTCATGATCCATAGTTCACATTGTAATTCTAGAAAAATCATTAACTTTTGTGGAGTATTGAATATAATTTCAGCACAGCTTGTCACCCTCAAAGTGAAGTCCAGTCTGAAAGGACTATTCAAATGATTGAAAACATGTTTAGAGCTAACTCAATGGAATTTTAAGGGTAATGGGATCATAATATCCCATCGGTTGAGTTCTCATAAAAAACAGTTCTCACTCAAGTATACATATATCCTCGTATAAATATCTATATGAGGAATGATATATAACTCTAACCTGTTGGGATGAAGTTGTTGAATGAGTGTCTGATGGACCTGATCTTGTGCAATAGATGAAAAATAATGTTAAAACAATCAAAAACATATTGATGATTCCATGTGTCGAAAGATTTCTATGTTTACATCCTTTTATGGGATTTTATTGTTCAATGCCGGAGGCAAAAGCTTCCTTAAAAAATCTCCATAGAAGAGAGTCTTGTGTTTTAGGAGGAAATAGAATAGTTGGCTAAGTGAAATTTCCCAATTTGTGATCCTTTATTTCATAATAGTAGTGTCTTATATTCTTTAAATACCACCCAATGCGGCTCAATTTCATGATTTGTTCCGTGTATATATTCGGAGTATGTACATACCAGACCCCTCACATGTATTAAATCCAGTGTAGTTTCATCTTGAGAATGAACTCCCATATAAAGTGTATTCGATGATGATCTTTAACCACGAATTCAAAGTCAAAAACACAAAAAACAACCCATCATGTTAATTTTTTGTGGAGAAATACTAATTTTGATGGGGGAGAAATGGGAACTAGGGGAAGAAATAAAAGAGTGTTACCCTCACACATTTTCAATATAGAATGAAAAACAAAATTTTGAAGGAAAATATTCATAAGGGGAGAAGAATATAACTTCTGAGAATATTATCAATGAGATATAACTTTTCATAATTTTTCAATATAATATAATACACATAAATAACATATATAACCTTATAAAAATAATATATAAATACATTACTAAATAGATAAGTGGTATTTATATAAATCAATTAACATGTACTGATGGAATGGTAACCAAACAATTGGAATAGTATTATTACTATTAGGAATGACAATCCAGGCAATAAAATTATATCCTCATCTATGAATGTATAAATAAAATTAATGTAACTAATAAAGAAAAATTTGATCTATTTATATCATTGTAAAAGTAAATAAATGTTTTATAAGTGATAAATTAAAGGTTGGTATTTTTGTAAAATGATACGATTTATATTCAATTTTATAACACTATATATATTTCTAAAAATAATATTAATTATCATAAAATATATTAATAATTCAATATTTTTTCATATTTTGATTATAATATAATTTTATGAAACATTCGTTAATTTTTGAAAGGGTCATAAAATGAGTTATAATATTAAAATTAGTATTTTTTTTATTATACATGATTTTAAATAAAAAATAAAATTTTCCATTTTTAAGAAATTATTTTCATAAAATGGAGTCCATTTTGAAATTTAAATTTCAAAAAATGGTTTTTTTTTAATTTGTGGGATATTTTTAAATTAACTAAATTTATTACCAATAGTCAAATAGAGCAATTTACAGTATTTAACATTTTGATCCAAATAAAAGATTTTTTCGTAGTTAATGATGTAAGAACCTATTAGTGAGAAATCACTTGCTCTATTTACTATAAATTTATATAAATCAAAACTATGTATATTCATTAGTAAAACGAATAATAAAATGAATAATATAATCTAAACCACCCCTCTAAAACACATATAAATACCATCCCTCACTACGCCCTCTCTTCCCACCTCCAAAGACTTTATTATTTTCAAAATTCCACCCAATTTACCTTCCATGAATTTTCACCATGTCTTAGATTATTTGGACTCACTAATAGGCCATTTCCACATTCCTTAAAGAGGTTCCAAAAGATTCTGCAGTTAAGAATTGAAATTATCATTCATTCCCTTTTATTTTAATTTTCTTAATCCTCACCTCACCTCCCCTGTCGAAGATAAAATGAGATATCCATTATTGTATTTATTTTTAAATTTTATTATGTTAATGAAATATTTATCATCAAAGCACTTTTATTCCAATTTTATCTTAGAAACAAATACATCATAAATGGGGTGTCGATTAATAGCCATCGTAGACATTGAGTTTTAATTTTTCTATACCTTTTTCATGGATAGTCATAAAACCAATTTTATAGTAAAAATTGTGTATATATTTTCTATTAAAACATATTTAATTTTAAGTATCCTGTATAAAAAAACAACATTATACAAAATCATAATATTTCTTGACGGTCATAAACAAACAACAAAATAAACTATTGATTTTTAATTTATGTTTTTTCTACAGAATAATCAATATGTAGAAAATAAAATGATATATCAGACCATTTAAATTTATTAAACTAAATTAATACAATAAAATTTAAATTCTATATATTTTTCTCATTTTTAGAGTAACATCCTTAATTAAACACAAGTGAACCAACCACGAAACCCTGAAATGTACATTAATGGAATGATGAAAATAAACTCTATAACACAGTGATATTTCCATAATTGATGTAAATAAAATTTTAAAATATAAAATATATGTTAAATTTCTTGTAAATTAATTTACTAACTAATATAATATTATTATTAAATACATTATTTACAAGTGTAAACCACTTTCGGACACTTGGTAACGGATTCTCCCCAAGCCATCATTTTTCTTTACGGTTACGTTTTAACACTCTATTTACCCATATATAATTCTTAATTATTTTAATATAATTCTCTAAAATTATATTTGTTATGATAAAATATTATTTACCCAAATCAATTCGTCATTCTTAGATGGGGAAATATATTTTTTATGAGGATCTATTATCAATTCCTCCAAATAAGCAAGCCCAGTTATGTGAAACATCCCAATATCATTACAATTTTCACGTATAATCTGAATAATATATCAAGAAAAACAAATTTCCCAAAAACAATTATTATGAAAAAATATATTAGATCATTTTTAGTCTTATGAAAACAAAAAATTATTTTTTCATATTAACGACTCATATATTTTACCTTAAACTAGAGTAAATTTCCATGATACTAGTGTGTATTAAAAACTCATTTTATTTATTTTCACTTTAGTTTGATAATATTAAACATCATTTATTTATATATTCCTTTATTAATTTTCATGTGTTAATCAAATTCATTCATTCATGGACACCTATACGAAACTCCCATTTATTATAACTTATGACATGTTGATGATACCAAATTATTTCTAGGAATTACCCTTTTTTTATTCTATATGCATGATTAATTATATGGAACACATATGAATGAACAATTTGTGATGTGTGATCCCATATATGGCTCCATTTAATTTATAAATATTTAGTCTCATGAGATGTCATGTTGGGATAGGGGTAAGCGTAATTCTTTTATGGGAGTTTCTCAACATCATGAAATAGTATTAAAGGATAGATTTGACTCAATTTTATTTGATTTCTTATAATTCTGACATATTTTTATGTATCCACGATTACATGTTACCATATTATAAATATTATGCTTCTATATGTTTATCATGATCTATGACTTTTTTATTTCTGCATGGTATGCCTTTTAACTCATGTGTTATGATTCTTTTCAATGTTTATTTCCTTACTGGTCTTTTTACCACATCATATTATTCATCTATTACCCATAATATCGTATAGAGATATACAATCTCATAGGATTTTAAGGGACTATTATTTAATTTAAATAAAATATAATTTAATTTTGGATTCAAGCCCACAAATTATTTATCTAATCATCCAAATAAACAATAATTTATGGTCCTTTTTTGGTATTTGATTGTTATTTTTTCATAAAACCATTATATATTTTTTATAAAAGGATTGGTGGCTATATGATTTTCACAAATCATCCTTGTGGGGCTTATGTCGAGACTCCCCCAGCCTACCACCAACAGGCCAGGGGCTGTTGACTAGTACGAAGTAGGCCTATCACAAACATGAGAGGAATTTCTTATATACCTATGCACACACACACATCCCCAAGCCAAAAATGCTGAAAATTAATAAAACCAAATAAACCAATTTCATACATACCACTAAACCCAATCATGGGAGTATGACAGGAATATCAAATGCAGTAATGTAAAATGGGCCATAACACAATCCCACCCAAATAAAGAATTTGAAAACTACAAGTGCATCCTATAAACAAAATGGTACTAGGACTACTGCTAAAATCTATAACAACAAATCAGCCTGCCTGAACTCATAATTCTCTATCTAGTCATTGTACCCCCTAGACTCCATCAAAATGTCTCTCATTTTCACAAGACATGACTTGTGGAGGCAAAGCCCGTGCATGAGTGAGTACAACAGTACTCATTAAGACACCCCAAAACACAAAGAAATACACAATGTAAATGTAAAATAATTACTATATAGTTTTTTATATATTATATAACATGAACAAATCCACATATACTAAAACCATGACTAGTATTCTTGAGGTATGTAAAAAATGCAGTATAACAACACCAGATATTTAGTCCAATGATTCCACAAAGCAACTCATACTAAAGGGCACACTCATGAGTCTGATAGCATTTCTAACCTCCTCCCAATAACTAATGATCATCATGAATATTTAAGAGTGAGATACACTAATCTATCTAAATAGAGGAATGATAAAATCCGTCCAAGAGAACTCACACCATGAGTAGGGAAGATCATGATACACATATGAGGATCTCTAATTGGGCCATGGGGTGGTTCCACGACTCATCTAGATTCACACGCAACATAGAGTATCGAATTCTGATAGGATTAGTTGCATTGGTACCAACACTATACTTAGGGTACAATAATGCATATAGGATCCTGCTCCGGGCCTCTCAATGGGGATTCTATATTATATCCAATAAATTAATATTGAAGGTACCATATTCCTATGAATAGGAAATTATACTAAAAAACCTTTATATGAATAATCAAGGGAACCAAACATATTGAAACTTCTCTACAATATGGTGCAAAATAGATTCAATCAATGTAAGAATGGGTACATGACTTTTATTGTGGTCACAAGCCACGTCCCTTTGCCCTAGGTATTTCTTGTGTTCAATGGCATGTTTCATCAGAACATGTCATGTAATAGAGGTATACACAGTGTGTTTAACGGCACCCATGACATGTCTTACTATCTGGGTTCCACCTATGTACTCTTTTCATGCACCAGTACATGATGTCAACCCTTATTTACCTACACTAGTACAATTACCTAGGGAAACCCATGTATTCGATCAATGTATAGCCATATGGTATGGTATACACCATGTCGAAAATACATGTTATCCACCCCATGTCCATCTACCTCCTTAGATACGTGATGATCCTCGAGAAAGGGTCAACATGGTGTCTGATAGAGTTCACATGTCCTGGAATTGGAGAAACGAAGAGACAGATGAGTTCAATGAACACGTCTCACACGCCACCCCTGATTTCAAATATCTCGACTATTATAACTGGTCCCTCCTGGCCTACCCTCCTCTCCCGATGGAGTTTGACCCTGTTCCATCCTCCATTCCTACTGCCCCTAGTGTTCCCACCTTCTCTGAGCTTGGCCTGCTCCAATGGTGTTGGGCCTTCCTTAAGGGATTCCCTCAATGGATCATTGTGGCCTGTGCTTCCTTGTTTTCTGGCGATCTCTGTGTCTCCTGTGCAATCGTCACATAAGGGTAATAGGGTTCATTTGAATGCCTCTGCCTTTATATTTGAAGAGGCTAAATCTTTCCTTAAATGTACATTGATAGTCATTTTGGGGCATCCACTCTACCGCTCGTTGCTTTCCAATGCGGGGTTTCATCCTGGGGTATTCAGCAGATGGCATAGGTTTCAGTTCTTCCTAGGAACTCTTTCTGCATTTTTTTGGCTTCAAAGGCAAATTTTCTTCATGTATGGTGGAAGGTACCTCTATCCATTGGCCGTTGGGGCTTCAGCCTAGCCAGATGGTCCCTAAGGACACACCGTGGAATGGAGAGATCATTTGCCATAGATTGGCTTTTTTATCCAGGGTTACTATTTCCATTTTAGAATGCGGGCATCTTGAGGTTGATAGGTGACTCTATTGGGATCTTCATATGCTCCGATGATACAACGAGATGAGGTCTCTTGTCTGTGAAGGCCCACATCTGTGTTAAGATTGATCTTTCCCACCCCCTACCGGAGAAACATGACCTTAAAGTGGAGGATTCTTTCAACTATGATAAGGATATGATGTACCCAGTATTCCCTAGATATTTCTCGCATTGTCTCCTTCAAGGAAATTCTATCCAAGATATCCAGTTTTAGGCATTTTAATGGTCGCGGTATAGAATTCGGAGGTGAGGCTAGGCGGGAAGAGTGTGAGTGATTTCCCCCCTTAGTTCTTCTTGAGGTGACTCTAGATCTGGCCCTAGATCACATGCTTGATTTCTCTCTTGTTTGATCAGTGGCTACCTCAGTGGTCTCTCCCGTGGAGTTGGTTTCAGAAGCACTAGAGGGGAAATGGCCCTTGTTTCCTATGTCTCGAGGAGTATTTCCTCTTCCCAGACCTTCCCTTCTCTCTGTGATCTTGGAAACCCCTTGATTCTCTCTGTAACAGACTGTGTGTTGGAGGTCCCCAACTTTATTCTTATTCCTCCCCTCGCTATGAGTGCTTACGAGTCTGTTTCTGAGTTGCACCAGTGGGTTATGGTGGTGTTTTCCAATCCCAAAGGAGCCCCCTCTTAGGGCTTCTCCCTTACCATCTTAGACACCCCTCCAGAGCTACCTTTCATGGATCCCTTCCCTTCGGCTGATGAATCCAATGTTGGTGAATGGTCACCCGTGGTGGCCACCAAGAGGATATGGTCTTCATGCAGGGTTGGCAGCCCTACCACTCCAATGGTGTTCCTAGGTAAGGTATCATGTGAATGCACAAGATCAAAGTACATGTTACATCAAGGTAGCTCCTACTCTCACTATGAGAAGGTGAAGTGCTCTACTGCTAGTCCCAAGGCGCTCTCTTTCCAATGATACCTTTGCTCATCTAGAATGCTCAGGTTCTTGGAGCCCAAGTAATATCAGACTTTCATTCCATGAAAATATCTAGGCACAAAGCAGCGGTCGTAGTAGTCCATGAGCATAAATCATTACCCAATAGAATTTTGGAGTTCTCTAAAAGGATTCAGATATATGGAAGCACGTAGGATGAGCTAGTGAATAGCCATATTTGTATCTTTTGGAAAAAGAGATTCAATGTGGTCCTCATTCAATTGGTGGATTAGTTCCTCACTATTAAGGTAACCCTTGGACCCATTCCAGTTTATGTTTCCTTTGTGTATGTAAGTTTCAATAAGAACTCCTTGGAAGCCTTATGGAGAGATTTAATATTGTTTGATCCTGGCCACATGCCCTGGATTGTGGGGGGAGATATTAATGTTGTGGATTCTCTTGAGGAACGGTATGGTAGAGGACCCTTCCCAAGGAAATCTAGTCTTGATTTAGTTCGTTTCATGGCAGGGAAGGGCCTCTCAGACCTAGGATTTGTGGCTGACATGATTATGTAGAGTAATAATCAGTGGGGATCATGTCGGTTGTGGGGGCGTCTAGATTGTTTCCTGGAAAACATCCACGCTATCTCGGTCATCTCAACAACTATGGTGACTCATCTGGTTCGGGGAATCTCGTACCACTCACCTCTCATTGTGTTTCCTGACTCCTCACAATAGCCAGCAGAGCAGTTCAGATTCAGTCAGTATTGGGTGGAAAAACCAGGATCCGATGACCGGGTTGGTGCTATTTGGGCCACTCCTTTGCAAGGAAACAAATGGATCATTTTTTATAGTAAACTGAGGAGTCTTTAACTCAAGATTCAATCATGGGTGACCGACCTGTCTCCCTCTGAAGAGAATTTAATAGCTATTGTGAAGGAAGTGGAGAGCCTTGATCATGGACTCAAGGTGGAGTGAGACGATCAGTCCTATGCGGCACTCGCGGAGAAGAATAGAATTTTGGATGATTTACTTCTGAAATAGGAGTTCCTTGCTAGGGAGAGAGATCGAATCAAATAGATTAAATAGGTTGACAGGAACACAGAGTTTTTTCATGCATGCATCAAGGAGAGGGGGAAGCTGGTCAAACCGGACATCCAGATGGAGGATAGTTCCTTCATGGAGGACAAAGACACGATTGGAGGCATGGCCAATTCCTTATTCTAGGATCTTCTGGCAAGTCCTAAAGAATTATTTTCTACTGGTTATCCTTAGTAATCTTTATAAATCATTGATGTGATACTTACCTATGTGTCCTGCCAAGCCAATGAATGTTTGTGAGTTGTTCCTAGTGAGTCGGAGATCAACGAAGCTCTCATGCATTTGAACCCGGAGAGCATGGCAGGTCCTGATGGATTTCCTGCTTCTTTCTACAGGGCCTCATAGGTCTCAGTGAAAGAGGACATGATTGATTCAATACAAGATTTCTTTGGGGGAGGTAGCCTACCCAGAACTGCTTATGCCACCACTCTCGTTCTACTTCCCAAGTCCAAAAATCACCCCTCGATCTCACACTATCCTCTAGTGAGTATGTGTGACATGACATACAAGAACATTACTAGAATTGTCAACTTGGGAATGGCTATCCATATCCCTCAATGCATTTCCTTGTAAAAACATGGGTTCATAAATGGTAGCCTGATCCAAGAGGACATCAATCTAGATCAAGAGATCCTCATTGATATCAAATTCAATACTAGAGGGTCTAACATGGTCATTAAACTTGACATGATCAAGGCCTATAATCGGGAGGAACGAAGCTTCATTAATAGAGTTCTCTCATGTATGGGTCTCAACTCTTGGAATGTTAATATTATTTTCTGTTACTTCAGCACTTCATTTTTATATGTGTCCTTTATGGGAAAATCATATGGGTTCTTCTAGTGTACACAAGGCCCCAGGCAAGGGGATCCAATCTCTCCATCTCTGTTCATTCTCATTCAGGATCTCCTGGGTCACCTCATACAGAGGAGCATCATCAATGGAGGCATCCTTCTATATCGGCATCGTCTGAAGGCCCTGAAAATCTCTCACCTTATGTTTGTGGATGATACCATCTTATTTATGAATGGTAAGAGTAAGTCCATTTGTATAAATAACAGAGTGGTTGATGTATATTGTCGATTTAGTGGTCAGTTGATCAACAAGGGTAAGAGTGCCTTCAACATCTCCAATATGTGCTCTACAGAGAGAGTGGAGGATGTCAGAAACTTGATTGGAATTCAGAGTGGGGTATTTTATATGATTTACCTTGGTTCTCCCATATCATCGAGAAGTCATCAAATCTGTGACTTTGACAACTTACGTATCAGGATATAAGATAGTGTTCTGAACTGGGAAAAAAATTCATGTCTTTTAGTGGAAGGATCTCCCTGGTGAACAACGTGCTTCTGGCCTCTCCAATCCATGCTTTATCATCCAACAATGTACCCAAGGGGGTGATCAAATCCATTGACAATATCCTTGGAAATATTCTTTCAGGACCCATCTTTGGAGGGAAATAAACACTGGGTGGCGTGGGGTAAATTGGAAAGTCTAGTGAGGGAGGGAGGGATTAATGTGAACAACTTAGAGGCACACTCTATAGCATGTATTCAAGGCTCGCTTGGAGTGTTCTGGAGTGTTGTACTCTATGGGGGACTACCATTCATAAGTATTCCTTGGGCTCCAATGGTTTGGTGGAGCGTAATAAATTTTCCCTCTGGTCATTGATTGGACCGATTGATGATATCCTTTGGCCCTTCACTCAGTCGATTGTTGGAAATGACAATCTCTCCTTCTGGCACCAATATTGGAGTGGGGTAGTGCTGGGATTTCCAGGATGTCTGATCACAAATATTTTGTACAGGGATGCTAGCGTTTTCCCAGAGTTCATCAACTCGGTATTGGATGAAAATCATCTTGATTGTTTCAATATCATTGAGTGTAATATATATAAGGATAAATGCACTTTTACTACTTCCTCCACAGGTCCATTCCCCTCAAAGTACTTCTATCGCATTTATTTTGAGCCAGGTCAAGAAGGGAGCTGGGATGAGGTCATCTGGGTGAAAGACAATCCATCGAAGCTCAATTTCCTAATCTGGAGGATTCGAAACAGAGCAATTATGATGGATGAGAATATCAGGATGTGTGTCATCCATCTTGCGTCAAAATTTGTTTTTTGTAACGCGCATAGATAAGAGATCTCTTCACACCTTCTCTATGGAAGTGTTTTGGCGGGTGAGGTTTGGAAGGCTCTTGGAGAGTTATCTGAAACCCTTTCTTTGAACGCGACTTTATCCTCCTTTCTTGTTAAGTGGTATCATGGATCTGAGGGTGGTCGAACTGAGATCATTACCCATTCATTTTTTCCACATGTGGGGTGTTGGTGCCTTTGGAAGGCAAGGAACAGAGCAATGTATGAGGGTGTGGCAGTATCGACTCTAGTTATTATTGTCTAGGAAAATAATCGGTCACTTGACATGTATAACGTGATGTGGCATTGGAGGGTATCTCCTTCCTTTCAACGGTTTCATTCTAGTTCAAGTTAGGACTGTACCTCTAGTAATAGGAAGGGCTATTGGGTATGCTGGAGACCTCCCTTAGGTGGCTAGAAGAACAATACAGATGGCTATTATGTACAGGGGGAATTCGTGGATGAGGTGTTGTGAGGGATAGTAAATTCTATGTTCTCATAGAATTCTCAGCCATCCTGGGTCCTGGATCTTCCCTTCAAACGAAGGAAATGGCAATTCTTATGGGACTCAGACATTACAGGTAGAAGGGGTTGGAGGTATCCAAAATTGAAACATACTCTTTAATTATCTACATCTCCTTAGAGGAGAATGGTGACGTCCCTTGGTCGATTTTCTATTTCACAGGGCAATGTAATAGCATTATTAAGAACAAAATCCAAATTCATCACACCTGGAAAGAGGGGAACAAAGTTGTTGACTACATGGCCTCGGTTTTCCTTAATGGAACGAAGAAGGTGTTTCTATACTCTGTAGTAATTATTAATCCTAATGGGATTGACTTTATTAAAGGGGATTCTTTAGGGATGCATCTTTCTAGGACCCCACAGTTTCTTATTTTGGGTGGGGGTGGGTGAGGGGTTTTCTTCCGTGCTTCTAATTTTTATATTTTTCGTCCCCATATCTTTATAAAATCACATGATGATGATGAGTTTTCACATGTCGTGTGACATTTTATGATTTCTTGATACCGTAGCAACCACTTGGGTGGGGTCTATATGTTGTGTATTCTAGAGTATATGTTTTTTTTGTAGAATCATTTTAAAAAATGGTTCCTTTTTTAATGCCTCATTTCATCATGTGGTGTTTGATCTGATAATATTGTCACCTCTAAACTGATATTCTAGGGACATCTCACCCTAAAAACATCGAATCATTGGGTCTGGGCATCTGATCAGCTATCAAAACTGATTCAAATCACCTGAAAAAAAATTATCAAAGAAATTTATCTTTCAAAATACATTTATATTCCTTCCACCAACTTATTCACACCTCTTTAAGGTCGTCAAAAGATTTAATGGCAGATTTCAGATCCTTTCACTAAGAAAAAGATGTTCAATGATCATCATTTAATATTCCACGAATAACACAATGAAACTAAAGAACATAGGGGAAGAAGAATTATTGAACATCCCAAGGAAAAAAACCACTACTATTTTTCATTTCAATCCTCAATCCATCCGGTAATAATGATCAAGATTAAAAAACAATTAAATAATCATCCTCAAACAATAGCCAAAATCAAAACACTACCGAAAGAATGATTTATCTATGGGTCAACATATTCGTGGGTTGATCTGCATTCATCACTAAATTAAAAAATAGGGGAAACCTGGAACTAAAACAAAAAACTTTACAAGGGGTTTAGATAATTTGATTTCTTGTATTCATTTCTTATGGTAGTATGTTAATAGAAATAAATATTAGTCATCTCATCACCATCCATCAAGAGATATCTTCAAAAAATTTGACCAGAGCTTCCAAGGATTTTTCTATGGTTATGAATTATTACCCTAGGAAATTGGAAAGATGTTTATTAAAAATAAATTCATAATATCATCATCATAACATCAAAATAATATAAATAGATAATTTATTTTATTCTTTAATAATTCATAAACAAAATTTCACAGTTGACCCATACTAGGAAATGTTTTTAGTCTCTGAATGAAAAGTTGCCACACTGAATGCAATAGTGCCTTCAAATTTATAATCTAGCCAAATTTTTAGAAGTTTTTATAATTTTTCTAGAAAATCGCTCGTGTGGGGAATTTAATACTATTTTATATGTTTCAAACAATTACATTGGAAACACGAGCCTTGTAATCTAATATCATATCAGCTCTTGATCTCAAATTAATTCTATATAATATTTAAAAATAATACATGAAAAAATCCAAGACATTACATTATCCCGACCTTTTGTGTTTATGTCCTCGAAAATCTAAAAAACTATATAAAATAAGATATGGGCATTGCACATTATTTATAGGCCCTCGCTGCCATGTGCTCTCGTGGAGATTCCCTTGATTCCACTAGACACACACTAAAGGAATCTCTCACCCATAATTGATCCTCTCCTACTGATCCTCAATATCCCCAAGGTACATAGAAAAAGTCACTCCATCATCAATGTCTAGCTTTCCCCAGTCGACGACGTTCGATAGGACATACATATACCTCATTAGATATGATATGTGAATGGAATCCTATAAATGGTCCAAATATGTGGGTAAATCTAAGTGTGACATAACCTATCCATTCAATATTGTATATGAAATCATCTGATAAAACATTGAGATAACTACTCACCTTGAAACAAACTGTGGAACCCTCGTCAAGGTGAGACACAATGATATACATGGTCTCCTCCCTCAAACTCCAAAGGCCTTTTCCGTCTTCCATCATAACATTTATGATGGATTTTTTAAATTTTAATCTTCTACAGGATGATCTAGCCCTTCTTGGTAGTATCTCACACAAATTCTAGGCCCTTGAATGTTGACCCTCCTAATTTAGTCTAGTAGAGCGGTGACCTGAAGGGTCTCCAATGCATAATATCAAATGGTTCCATTCCAATGTTAGATTTTTAGCTTTTGTTTTATTAAACTCAACCAATAGTAGGTGGTCCTTCCAACTATGACTGATTTCTAAGATGCAAGGTCATTGAATTTCCTCTAAAACCGGAAAAGTATACACTGTCTTTCCATCCTTAATGGGATGAAATGTGATTTTCAAGCATAACTGAGTCCCAAATTCCTCAATTAATCTCTTCCTCAACCAAGATGTGAAATGATCAAATTATGAGAATATATATTCGATTGGACTCCTTGGAGTTGAACTATCTTCTAAACATATATTCATTACAAGATCACTACTAATCTCTACACCCAAATAGATAAGAAGTGGGCCGACATGGGGACTTGGTCAATCATCTCCCAGATGTTATCATGACTAACAGACATTAATTTTAAAAACATCACAAAGACCATTAATATCCCATCCCACTTCCAATCCAGAACATCAAGGGGTTATATAAAACCAGCGAGATCCTAGAGATTAGACATCACCGACATGCATTAAAGGCATTGAGAAACGAACTCTTCCACTCCTTCTTCATCCTTATCCAACAAAATTGACGTTGGATTTCTGGGTATATCATAACCACACTAGGGTGTACTGATAAAGGAGATGAAAGAAACACACTAAAAACCTCCTCATGTAACACTACATGTATAAATGTGCATCTTTTGAAAATGATGATGTTCTCCCCACCTTGTGAATATCCCGGCAGCACGTGACATATAGAATTCTTGTCCCATAGGGTCTTGCAGTCAGTATTTCCAAGTCATTTAACCTGACATTATGTAAGAGTATAAGGGTGACACCCTTCATATGGATGTTAGATTCTCCATCTCTATCAAGAGTGGATAATTAAATAAGGCCAAATTATCTAAATCCTTTTTGAGAAACTACAAACTATATCCCTTTATGAGGGAATCTACCACCATTTTCCCATTCCCTGTATTAAAGAAAATATAAAAGTCATAGTCCCGGTAGAGCTATAGACATATCATCAATATCATGATTAGATAATTATGAGAGAAAAAATAATTAGTCTCTTATGATCAATGAAGATGATAATCCTCTCACCCATAATGTTGTGTTTTAACAACTTCAATGTGAAGACTATCGCTGCTAACTCTAGATCATGGGTAATGTATTTTTGATATTGTGTTCTCAATTTTAAGGAACCATATGCAATCAATAATTTCCTCTTCATGAGGTCACAACCATTTCTGGTTACTTATGCGTCCTGAAATACTATGTACTCTAACCCTCCTCTAGAAATCACTAGATTGAAGTGCTCATCAAACTATGCCTCAACTGCTGAAAATCTTGCTGGGGTGTTCTTCATGTCAATGGGCATCACCATATACTCATAATGACCATGGAATCTTCTAAAAACCATTTTCGATATATTCTTCTCATGCACTCATAGCTGAGGATAACATGATTGAAGGTTAATCATTGATAACCATCGTGCCCCACTAAACTGTTCTAAGAGGTCATTGATCCTCGATAGTGGATAATTATTCTTCATGGTCACCTGGTTTAAAAATTGATAATCCACACAGAACCTCGTTCTCCTGTGTTCCTTCCTATTAAAAAATTGGGACCACATAGGTTGAAAAAAGAGGCCTCATGGCAAACATACCTTGCAAATTCTCAACCCACACCCTCAGCATTTGAAGCCCAAAGGAGCCATCTAATATGATACTACTGATATCACTATCGTACTAAGGCAAAATTAGATATAGATGTTGATATTTGGATAGGGAATTAACCATGAATCATATTATGGAACGACGACCTTGTACTTTGCCACAATTATTGGGAACAGAAATCTAAAAAATTCTACCATTCTAATGGTAGGGCTAGCATACCACTGAGTGATAATATGCACCCTTGTATTCTTGATCATATCCTATGCTTGAGGGGTTTCCCATTCACCAAAATAAAAAACCTCAACCCATCGCTATGGACACACCACACATTTATCATAATATAGTAAATCTGGGAATGGAATGTAGATATCCAATACAATCCAAGAGTGAAGTTGCAATTCATCGACGCTGCCACCAAGATGATCCAACCAAAACTATATCCTAAAATGGCCATATAACATTGTTGGCACATTTATGTAGTCATCATGTCTCCTACTATAGGTTCATTTAAGATTATGGGTCAATTCAATGGTTTTACTAGAATCTCAATGTCTCATACATGATAAGTGGATAAAAAATATAGAATAGAACATATTCATATAATTAGGACATCTATGTTATAAATGACATAGATCATACCTCATATCATCTCTAGTGTCCCTAGGTAATATTCCTTGACCGCATATAGATACCACCTCCCCATACTATATCTCCCTGAGCATAGTGTAGACACCCTTGGGCAGTGGTATTAGAATGTAAAAATGTCTACCATATCATAAATATCTCCCATAACCTCTGGCATGTCTGCAGCCTGGCAGATCTTCCTAATCCAATTATTTCCCCTTCCTCTGTTGTTCATCCATCATCCCCTAGTTAGCTTCTTAGCAAGTTGGTATATATTTAGTGATATGTTCCCTATCATTTCTTATGTCTCATCACCTTTCCCAAGGCTGACTAGATCCACCCTAAGAGTCAAGAATAGTAGATCCCCAATCAATGGACCACCTGTAACATGTCCCACATATGGGTTAATGGGTATAATGTTAACTCCCATATACTGAGGTCTTTGCATCTATCTTCCAGCCGATGACTGTTATAGGCTTCATCTATTGGTCCATGAAGCTCACAACCACTAAATATCACATAAGAACTATATCATAAGTTTCAATTCATAGAGTTATAATTATGGATTGGATGTCCTGACATAAACGTCACGTGATTTTTTTTCTTTGAAATAATGAATCATGACAATATCAATCTAGTACATTGATCAGATGATGAACCTTGAAAAATAGTCAGCCAGAATCAAGCTAACCTTTTAAAGCTGAAGAAGCTCCTGTGTAAACACTTCTCAAAACATAATGGTAGAAAACTCCTCTCTCTAGAGATTCTCCATCTTTATCCATGAAAATTTTTCCTCATATTCAATTTGTGTGTTCAAACTCTACCATCTCTCATCTGATCTAAGAAGAAGGGTAACCTATAAGATCACCATATAGTGTGTCGATGTCATCACTAGATGGAAAACACTTTTCACCACCATAGTCCAGTCATAAAATTCATGAGGGTTAGGATCATGTTAGAACCTAATCGGTATCTATCTCAAAAACACATGGAGCATGATCAGCCTATGAAACTAAACTACTGTTACTATAGGTACAACATGTTTCTCCACTGGTGGTTGTATATATGGTGCCCCACTTACAGGAACCTTCTAGTAAACTAGTCCATGTATAGAAGCCTGATCACATATGGGGTTATCCTCATGGTCATTCTACTAAATCCTTGTTGGTATGCATCTTAGAGACATCTTATAAGAATCCAAGATGTGCCATAGTTAATGAGTATATATGGAGAGCTGACTCAAGAAGGACATGGAAACATAACTTTTTCCTATATGATGCATGTAATGCTATTTTCCATGTAACTTGTGTTCTTGGGTAATGAGTCATAATGTTGGTTATTAGAGTCCTAGTGTATGGATACATTAGATTCCCACGGAAATATTGGGGTCCTTGGCCTAAAGACCGAACATGAAACACTTAACATTGTTCTCCTAGGGAATTCTCACAGAATCCTTGTCCTATGGTTGAACCAACAACCTCTTATACCACTATGCCACAACCCATCCATTTGGGGCCTAAGGAGAAACTCCCATTTCCCTCCAAAAATAGGGAAAGGGCTCATGACTAGCACCTAGTCGACATATAACTTACATGGGAGGAATTTCCTAATACCTTTTCACACTCACACATCTCCAATCAAAAAATTCTAAAAATTAAAAAAAAAATATGGAAAAAATGAATGCATACCACTAAACCAAACCAATAGAGTCTAATAGGAATGTAATGTGTAGTAAAGTAAACAAGGATAGAATACAACCCCACCAAAATATAGTGTCTGAAAACTACTAGTCCATCCTATAAAAAACATACTCAGACTACTGTTCAATGCTGTAGAAACAGATTGAGATGTCTATACTCACACTTCTCAATCTGGTTCTTTTCTTCCATGGAAAACATAAAAAAGGTCGCTTGTATACATAATAAATGAAATGTGTGGGTGAAGCATGTTCAAGGGTGACTATAACAATACTCAGTAAGACACACCAAAACCATAAGAAATTCATAAAGTAAAGTTATAGTCAACTTTATATAGTATATGCCTATAGTACATATATAAATTACATATCCAGACATACACAATCATTGACCCATAGTTTATAGGTAAGTCACAACTACCATATATTTTTACAAACGATTCAGTCTAAAGATTCCTTAAGAAACTCATCTTTGAGAACACATTCATGAGTCTAATATCATTGATGACATCCTCCCAAGATTTTCTATTCACCAAGAACCATAATGAAAGAGATACACTAATCGATTTTAAGAGAGATATGACTGACTCACAGCAGGAGTACTCACTCCATGATGGTGGAAGATCACCAAACACATTTGAGGATCACAGCCAGGGACATGTGATGATAACACGACTCATCAAATTTCAACATTTATGTATAAGATTTATGTATTGTATAATTGGGTGTGCTGATACCATTAATCTACCTAGGATACATAAATGGATATATGATCTTCCTCTAGGAATCTCGGAGGGGATTCTGAATAATATCCAGTAAAATTCCATTGAATGGACCGTGCTTATATGAATCAAAAGTTATACCAACTAAACATCATAGGAATAAGAAAGGGATACAAAGAAAATCAAAGTTGTGCAAGATATGACGAAAAAGATATTCATTCAAAGTTGGAATTGGTACAAAATGTGTACTATAGGCACATACTGTGTCCCTTGATAGTAGGAACTACTCATGTTCAATGACCCTTGTCATTATAACATTTAATGTAGATGATGTAAACATGTAATATAAAAAGGCTTCCATGTTGTGTCCTACTATCTAGGGTACACTCGTGTACTATGTCCATTTTACTGTACACAGTTTCAACCCATGGTTCTCATCCCATGAACCAATACATGCAGTAACCCATTTATACGGTCTAGGATTGGAAAAGTGGTGAGGTACACACCAAATAGGAAAGTCGTTTACTCTTTGTTGTGTTTGTGTACCACCTGATATACATGTTGAGCCTCGGAAAAGGGACCACATACCTTATGATAGGGGTCACAAATCATTTGACACTTTACTACCTCCCAAAACACTATCCACTACTGGTTTGGTGTCACACATCCTTTAGTACAGAATACAAGCCTTGTTTTGTGGAATTTATATAGAATTCTAGTTATTCCTCCACATGACATAGTTGATCCTTTGGTATTCTCTCCAATGTACTCTTCACCTTAGAACTAATTTTCAGAATATTTCTCACCATTGGAATATTGAATCAGTGGGTTTCAAGCATTCAATAGTATCTGAAAATTAACTAAAATAATCTGTACAAAAGTAACTTGATGAACACTATCTCACAAAATACATAAATCTATCTACCTTTGTCCCTATTGCACCTTTTCTAGGTCATGATGAGGTTTTATCACTTATTTAGGATCATTGTTTTATGAAATGGATGCGCAATAACATTTTATTAATATTAAGATAAGAACACTAAGGACATGAAGAATGTAGGGGATAAATTCAAAATTGAACAACCTAATGTGGGAACCATGGACCTTGTTCATTTCCAACCTCAATCAATTCAATTAAAAAGAACATGATAATAAAATAATCATCTCTAAACAATACCTTGAATCAAAACCCTCCTGCAATAATGATCTAACTATGGGTCAACTTTTTCATTATTTAATACATGATTTTCATTAAATCCAAGGACAAGGAACAACATGAATAGAATTAACAGGTTCTACTTATGGTTTGGAACACTCTCTATCGTGGATTCATTGTGGATTGCGATCTGTCATGAATGATCAAAATATTATGTATAATCCTCATATGTCAAGTGGTTTCTCAATAACTTTTCTCCAATGATTCTATGGATTTATCTAGGGTTATGAATTCATACCCAGGGCCTATTCCAAGATTATTATTAAAAATAAATGTATTTTTCAATCACTGTAATGTCAAAATTAAATAAATCATTTATTTTTTTACTCTTTAAACATCCAAATAACAAACTTTCATAGTCGACCTATATCATCTAATGTTAGGCCTCTCCTAAGGGAAAGTAGCTTCTCAAAACACATCAGTGACATCAAATTTCTTAACTAGGTACACATTTAGATTTTATTCTAGTTTTTACAAAAATCCTCTCACACATTCTACTGAAATAATTTTAATACACGTCAAACATTTATTACAGGCACACTGAGCCTCGGTATTGCACGTCATTTCAGCACTTTTTCTCAAACTAATTAAATATATTATGTATAAATAATATAAAATAAAAATCCAAGACATTAAAATGATAGATATTATTCGGGTATCATTCTTATGTTTTCATAAAAACATTCCTCGGTTGGATTTTTGTCCAATCTCGGGATTATATGATAAGTCAAGATATTTCTTCAAATGTATTTTTCTTGATTTTACCAATATAAAATGATATAATATGTAATGATGATGAGATATTTTTTCCCTTTTCTAATTGATGTTAGTGTTCACATTTCATTATTTTGAAAATATTCAATCATTCCTAATATTTTGTAATGAAACCACCAAAAAATGGTCCTTTTTTATCATATATGAGACAAGGTGGAAATATGGTCATCCAATTTGATTACAAAAAAATCGTATGTCATTTAAACCCATTATCTTATTATTCCACCCCCATTATAAATCCACTTCTTTTTTTCCTATAATTTTGAATTTTTAATGTTTTAACAATTCATTTTGTAAAACAATTATGTTTCCCTTATTTTAAATTATAAAAAAAAAATATTCCAAATATGGAATATAAATTTCCAAAATAAAATAACATTATTTTACAAATTAAAATTAATCCCATAGAAAAACAAAATACTGGGTTTTAATGATAAAACATTCAGAAGTACAATATTTTTTTATTTCAAAATTCGAAAAGAAAATTATTCTTGTGACCTAAATTGGTTGAATTGAAATAAAATTAATCGAATGATACATTAAAAAAATTCATAATATAATTAATATTTTGGAATTTTTTAAACAAAAATGATGTTTTAAATTAATATTTTTTATATTTTAATAATCATTAATAATTTTATTTTTTGGTAAAATCTCCAAAATTTACCGTAATCTTATTTTGAAATGATGAATTACAGAATTAAAAAATATATATATAATTTATTTTCAAAATATCGATTAAATTAATTTTGATATATGTTTTCCAAAGGTGAAATAAAGTTATTTCTATAAAATTATAGTTTTATGTGTAAAATTGGATTAATTCTTATCTCTTCCCTAAAAAAACAATAGATGAATATGTAAAAGTCGATGGAATTATATATATATATATATATACGTATTAAAATATTTTACTAAAATTTATTTATTTTATATAATAATTAAATCGTGTATCAATAAGTAAAATTTGTTTTTTGGAAGTTGATTTAATTTATTTTCTAATGGAAATTATTTAAATTTTTAATTAATTAGTAACCAAATAATTCATTATATTTAATTTTTTTTAAATATTTTCATAATTTTGTTAATAATATTGATATATTTTCTTTAAAAGTTTATGTGATAACTTTCATGTTAAATAATAATAATTTAATATTATTTCATGATTTATATATACACAGTAATGCATATAACACAATATAAACAAAATATTACTTGTAATGAAAAATAGTAAAAGGATTAAATTCATTTAGAAAAAATATTTCACAAAATCATGTGGTGTTACAATGAAGCATTTCACAGACCAACAAGGTATTTTTAAATAATATAAACATAAATCCATAGTTTATAAACTAACGAAACACCCATGTTTTGAAAAAATAACTTATTAAATAATCATTATACCATCACATGTGTGAATTAATATAATGAAAACATTTATCATAAAATCAAATTCCAAGCCATGGAAAATTAAAATTGTAGTAATAAATATATATTTATAAAATTCTTAACCCAAAAAGACAAGTAATAATTTTTTTTCCATTAGATAATATCCCCTTTAAACAATATGAAACATAAATGGTTCATATGTATTTGAAATCACCGTTAAAAAATCACCGAATCATTTATTATATTAAATGAAATATTCATTTTTAAATTAGTTATTTAAAATATAAAAACATATAAAATATAAAGGAATTAATCATTCTCTGAAAATAAAAATAGAGACTTCTTAAGGATGCTTTAATTAAGTGTGATTACATGAAAGATGTAAAATATGTTCATGTGGTGTATTTAATAAAAATAAATTCATTAAAATTTTTTGTAAAAATTAAATGTTTATCCTTCAAAAATATATAGTCAAAATTTGTTAAAACATTTTTATAAAATTTCAATGAAGTTTAATAATAAAATTATTATGTTTTTAGAGAATTATAATAAAATACTTCAATTCATCAAAAGGAATATTTCAACATGGAAAAAATGTTTCCTAACAGAAGGGGAAAGACATTATCAGTTTTCATAGAAGATTTCTTTTAATATATTTAGTTCATAGAGAGGTAAAAATGAATAGTGTATAGAAAATATCGAAAAAAATCTATATTATATTAAAATTCATATGATTTAGGATATACAGATCGTATAATTTCATTATCAGAAAATTCAAGCTTAAACAATCTCATAAAAAGTGTAGATGTAAAATATAATGCTTATCGATTTGGTAGCGCTTGATTCATTATCCCCATTTAGTAAATAAAATAAAATTGAATTATTAATTAATATTATTTTTATGTTATTCATGAGAAAAAATATAAATGACACATTAGATTCACCTTATAAAATAAGAAAGGTTCGTAACATATCATATATCTGAATGAAGAAAACTCCAAATAGCTTTCCCTCACATCTTTGGTAACATTATAATCAAATAACCATGGATGAAATAATTTTGATTTTAACTTCTAACATCTTTACATATGATGTTTCCATGTTGTTATAATTCAATTGAAATTTATTATCATAAAAAAAAGATAATTATTTTCATAACATGAATTATATCTCAATGATTAAAAATTAGGAAGATCAAACATTATATATTTATTAATTTTTTAAACATAATTATTTGGAATCATGGATATAATATCTTTCAATAATAAATTTCAATAATAAATTTTTATTATAAAAAAATTGATTCTTTAGTAGTATATACCCTAGAGAAATAATAAATTCTTAAGTACCAATAAGACATGGCTGAATGAAGAGAAATTGAAATAAAAAATATACAACATTGGTAATATATAACTAAAATAAAAATTAAAGATAAAATTATATATGTACTAGGTAATCCCGGAAAATTATATGAAAACTAACATATATTACATTAATGTAAATTTTATATACTATACAATGTATTGAAGCATTTAATTTGGAATATGTCTCATGAAAATTAATTTGATAAGAGAAATCTATACATTACATCTTACATTTACAGGCATGTCAATGCAGTAAGATATGATTTCACTCTTTCACATCTTTTATATTGATTTAATATTATTATTCTCAATCACTCATCAATGAAAACTATTAATGAAAATAAAGTTTTTTGATCACCATGAGGATGTTTAAGGGCTGAAACATTATTTTAATATATCCATTGTTGTGTTGGGTGAGGGGATTTTTATTATGAAAAAAAAACAAGATAAGTAGAAGGGTTGGTTTAAAAAAAGAATCTCTTAATTTTAATTACCATGTTGTTCACCTATTATAAGGAAAAGTGGGGAGTTAGTATTGGTAAATAACTTTTCAAGGACTATCTATGAATTGGCTAAAAAATTGAAATTTATGTCTCGGACAGGAAGTGTGTGCCTTGTCAATATGGTGATTACATTTATATTTATTATTTCCTTTTATATCTAAAGGTGGCCAATAATTCATACTCATGATTTATAGGATAAGATAAGGAACATCATCAGGACTGGGTCAGTGAATGATTTGAATTTGATTATTTTGGCATGGAAAGATTATATCTCTCCTCTTGATATGGTAGGGATTGGAATCAATGATATAAGGATATTTAATGATTCTATTATTGTGAAATTTATATGCAAACAATATAATCATAATGATTATTATTGTGGGTTCTTACGTATAAGGTTCACAATGAGACTAATTATAGGTTATTAGAATTACATATTCATCTGTTTAATAAAATCATGAAAAAACAAAACTTGTTTGGTGAGAAGGAAATCAAATATAAATTTTTGTACTATATTATGGTTGTAAAACCCACTAATGAATGTTACCAGTGTACCACTATATAGGGATTAGATATACATTATTGATCTCTTAATTTAGAAATGTATCCTTGATGGAATTTTCCCTCAAAAAAATGTAGGAAAATATAGAATTACAAATTCATGGGCATGGATTTTCTAATCCGGAGATCCAATATTAATGTAAGATTAAATACCAATTAATACTATAAAATCTATTCTTAACATTCCAACATAAAACCATTATTTTTATTGATGTTTATTTTACATTTTATCCATCCATTAAAGTTATGTATCATTTGGAAGATTTGAAAACAGAGACATCCTATGAATTACAAATTTAATTGGGATGGTTATTATATTACATGATCATATAACCTATGATAGTGGGATTAAGTGTATATGAAACACTAGATCAAAGGCTACAAATTTGAAAAGAACCTCTAGTCCTATATTGGTAATATGTTTGGCATTTATATTGATACTGATTTGCAGGTTTCTAAGCATATGGCGGTTCTATACACAACTAGGTAGGGTTATCAGATGTCCAATATGATTCTTGATATTATAGTGGTAGTCATTAATTTGATATGGAATGCTATGAATAAGATCATTTGTGCTACTCAGATACCACTTATATAGGATGCATTTCATGTTATCCATAAGGATATGCATGCTACATCTAAGGTACGCATGGGAGCTATATAAAAGATAATGGTGGATCTGAATATCTTTAGAATGGTTGGTGTCTCAGTTAAGCCTAGGAAAACCCATCTGCATAAATATTTTAAATAGATTCCCCCGATAAGACTATGGATTAAGGTCAATGTTGATGGAGCCAGCTCTGGTATGCTGGGTCCCTCGGGTTGTAGTGTTATTTTCCACACCTACCATTTCATCATCAAATGATGTTTCTATCATTATATTGGCATTTTAATTAATTATAAAGTTGAATTGTTGGCTATTATTTGTGTTATGGAACATTTTTTTGAGCATAACTATCGATACTTGTGGATTTAATCTGATTCTAAGGCTACTTTAGGGGCTCTAGGTGATGAAACCAAGGATGTTCCATTGACTATTTTGCCTCAATGGATTGAGTATATCAAACATCTCAAGACATTAAATATTAGTATTTTTCATACCAATATGGGAGGGAATCAAGTGTCAGATTCATTCTCCAAGAGGACGATCATTGATATGAGTTTGATGTGGTCCATTAAGATCCCATACAACAATGCCCCAATGTTGGATGTAGACATGGTGGGAGTGATCCACTCCATCTTCTGAAAATCTCCTTGTACTACATGACTTTTTATGAATTTTTTTAATAATTTTTGAGATTGTATTAGCATGTATCCCATACATTCTTGTAATATTATTTTCATAACAACTGGTGATAAATGCATCATTTTAAATGTATATTTTTTCAGTTATGGTCCTTGAAATTTGATCATGGTTAATCCAACTAAATAATTGTAATCATTATGTAAATATCATATATACTCATTATATACATAATTATAACAATTTATAATATCTTGTGGTGAGAAATTAATTACATCTATTTGTGGAGATTGTAATTTTAATGTACATATATGTATTGCCTAAACATTTTTATGGATGGAATAAATGAAATGTAAAAGATATTTCGGCATTCAAGATTCATTATTATATCAAAAATATGATATTTATTCATTATATATATCCTTATTACTATCCTATAAATTAATAAATGATAAAAAATAACATCTTTATGAGGGATGTGGCCGTCAACACATATACACATGTAAAATTATCATTTCACATTTGGTTAGACTATGATACGGTAGATAATATATTATAATTATCGAATAATAATATGTTTATAAGTATCATATGTAATCATTAAATACATCATTATAACCACAACTATGTCACATCCATTACCAGGATCCACTAAACTAGTGGATTCATTGGGTATGTGACATAACCTCAAGTGTACGTCCTCATTTGGCTAAGGCTGTAGACCAGTTGTGAGTGTTAAAAAAAGGAATAGTGATTATAATACACCCTAAAGATTTGATATACATGTAGAGAAATCATCATAATTAATTTATGTGTAATATAATAATTACTCACAGAGAATGATAAATGGGTAACCCAAAATAGCCTTATAAAATAAAACTGTGAATGAACATGATAATCTGTAGATAAAGTCTAAAAATGTATAACAATTAATGTAATAAATATGATCAATATATAAAATTTAAAAAAATAACAAATAATGTTACCCTATAAGGTATCACAATTAAATAATCATCCTCTACTCCTATACTCCCATGTACATTCGTTATTCAAAATGATTAACCACAAAGAGTAGGATCTAGATCCTAACATTGATTCCAATTGTATATATAGTTACCAAATGAAATTCTGAATATGGGTGAAATAAAATGTTTTGGCTAACACAAAAGGTGTATAATATAATCCAATCAGTTATTATAAAATAAATAAGTGATCATGAATAATAAAAAATTTGTATGTAATAAATATAGTCAACTTAGATGATGTTTCTCAAAAGAAACCTACCAAACAATGCATTAATTATCGTATGTACAAATGTATCCAAACATGTTAAATAAATTTTCTAAATGAAATATGTATATATATATATATATGAAAATATATACCTACACTATCTAGGACTATATAATTAATCCAAATATAGGTAAATAAACATAATATAATAAAGATCTCATATTTCAACAATGGGAATATTCCTAAGAATCAGAATAGGGGATATAGACTCCATGCCTGAAAATCACATGAAATGATTTAAAGGACCATGTGAAACATCCTGATCATGGTTCATTAAAATTAATTTATAACCACCCAAAATGATGTGAAATTATATAACAATCTCTATAGACCATGGGGGTTTGATGTATCATTTACAGTAATAGTATACAAGATCACTCCATAAAAATATAGTATATAGTAATCCCACAATGCCTAAGATCCCATAACTGTGTAATTTCACATATAATAACCACATATCACTCATAGTGCATTTAAATTTTATTTTTTATTTTAAACATAGTAGTTAATAACAATTCATTAAAAAATTGATTCTATTATATAATTTTGGGAGAAGTAATAAAATCCATGATATTATCAATTCTTATTAAGAATATGGAACATTACTTTTATAAAAAATAGGATTTCCATGGGAAGAAACCATTCAATAACACAACTCAAAATGGACTTATAATCATTTTATTTATTAAATATGACAGAAGTGGTAAATACCTTCATGTGTATCATACATACCATAATATAATATTACACATTTAATTCTCTTAGACCAGTTCATAATTACAATCATATATAAGGTATTGGGTGAATTAATAATTGGTTTTTTCAAAACATTTAATTAAATAAGGAATTTCAAATCTAGGGTTTACTCAAAAAACCACAATTGTTGTTTGAAAAAACTAGAAACAATGATCATTATAAAAAATTTAATAAAACTTACCTGTTTATACTTTTGGGACAAGGTCCTCATCCCCCAATTATGTAATATGTGTTTAAGGAATTAATTTTACATATTTTATATTTTATAAGCAATGTGGGGAGGATATAGAAATTGGTAGATTGAAACCTTTAATAAATGGTGCCTCCATGTAGGAAAGAATATATACCACCTCTAAATTCATAGGATGCTTCACTAATCCATTTTCTAATTATTTCTCAACAATAATGGATGAAATAAAATTAATAGGAAAATGGAATAAAAATAGGTCAACGATCTCTCAAGAAAAGATAATCTAATATTGTAATTAAAATAAATAGCATAAGGAATGCGAATGATATTCTAACTAATAGTATACTAACGTGGCAATTGATGTTTGATTCCTAGTCCAAAGGATGGTGTTTCCTATGGAAATGGGGATGACCTCGTTTTTGTAAGGTTCAAACATTCCAATCGGTTTCTAACTGGTTTGTTTGCAGAACCGTTATCATCCAATGTTTCAATATCCATTTATACCTACATTCCAAAGGTAGGTTCTCATTAGTTATAGATCGATGAGGCTTAAGAATTTTCATTAGTCAAGGGGATGGGTGGTCAGACTCATCAAACCTTTTTGGGTATAATTATTTTCTTCTCTGGGACTCTCTTTATATATTTAAGTTATGTTCGTGAATCCTTATTATATTACCAATTATGAAATTGAGCTTTCCATAAGATCTGACAATAAATGATTAATATTTATTAGATTTAGTGAATATTTTATATGTATTTTAGGTTCTTCATTGATAGAGAATCATTTGTATGTATTGGAGATTCATATTTAATGGTATCCTCTAATACATTATATAGAAATCTCCTTGTCATTATGATTACCATACTCATTTTAAAGCCACTTAGTGGGGCACTTGATGTTTATTGTCATTCATAACGACGTAGATTATTTTAGATTTTGGATCGTACCCACAGATGGGCTACCTACGTATCCTTGTTTAGAAAAGGAATCAGAACCCACATAGTTCGAGAATTATGATATAGTTAAACGTCATATGGGACAGATGAGAATTAATGAGTGACGGGATTGAACCTTTGAAAGGCTTCCCATGTACTCCACTTTTAAGGTAGAGATCAAAGTCCACATATTTTAGTATATAATTTTGGGGCTCACGTATGATTAACGACCCAAAGAGATGAGTTGTGGTTACTTTTACACTCTAAGATCACTTGAGTCATGCTTGGTGTGATAAATAAGAGGTATCGGTAAACCTGATGATTTCTTCCATGAAATATGTGGTCACAAGGAATGATATGGGGCTTATGTATGTGCGACTTCCCTAAAAGATTAATATCAGAGTTACTTCATGGAAGAAGCCTAGGAACAAGGTCTATAAAGGTATATGTGCTTTATGGAGATTTGGATACTTAACATTGTACTTAATCCTAAGATGGAAGCCCAATATTAAAGGGAATTATAACTTGGGACATACTCTTGAGAAGGAGGCCCAGAGTTAAAGGGGGCTTGTGGCTTACTCCCAAGGAGGATGCCCAGATTAAAGTGTAACTTTAACTTATGATTGGGGCTTACTCCTGAAAAGGATTCCCAAGTCAAAAAATTTAAGACTGGTTAAGAGAAATTATAACTGGTGCATACTCCTGTGGAGGAGGCCCAGGTTAAGGGGAATTATGAATGGGGCTTATTCCAAAGGATGATGCCCATGTTAAGAAGAATTATAACTCTATCTTATTCCTAAGGTGGATTCTTAGGTTGAGGGGAATTATAATTGGGGATTACTCTAAAGGGGGATGCTTAGGTTAAAGGAATTTGGAATTTGGGGCTTACTCCTGAGGAGGATGCCCATATTTATGAACATGGACTGGGGCATACTCTTGAAAAAGAGGCCCATGTTAGAGAAATTGTGGCTTACTCCTAAGGAGAATTTCCATATTAAAGATCATCTCATCTTAAAGGATGAGGTTGAATGGATGAAATCTATAACCTTAGTGACATAAAGACATGTATATCACTAGGTTTTAAGAGATGTTCCACATAATTTTTTCTTAGATAAGGAAGCTGACAATGGAACCATGTAAAAAATGACTTCGAAAATGGTTTTGAAAGCTAAATCATGAAGAGGAGAGGTGGATTTCAAGAAAATATCAGAATAGGCAAGAGGGGCTCTAAAAAAGAGGCAAGTGCACAAGTCTTTATGGGGCGTGCAAGTCATGGTCGCGCAAGTATACGTGTGTGACACTTGAGTACTTGTGCGCCGGTCAACCCATGGGGTAATACTTGGGTGAATCTTCGCTAAAGCCCTTAGTTTTATCCCTAAAGACTTTCAAATGAGAGGCGTGCAAGTTCTGTTTAAGGGATAAGGTGATGCTTAGGTGTGGCCATTTTCCCTTAAGGGTTAGACCCTTATGTGAGCAAGGGTTGATGAATTCCAACACATAGGCTTTCTTCCACCTCTTTAGTTCTTCCATTCTAGGTATAAAATTACCTTAGAAGTTTTCGTAATACTTCAAGAAGAGACTAGGGTGCCGAGAGCTCAAATATTACTTTTTGAATTTTTTGTCCTCGAAATGGGGGGCCTACCGGGGGTATTTATAGGCTGCTGAAGACCTTGGGTGAAAATAAAATAGGGCGTGTAAGTAACCTGTCCACCCAATATGGGGCACGCAAGTATACTTGTGCGACCATCTTCGAACTTGTGCAGCCCTTACTTAATAGAATCCTTGTCCATGCCGTTGTCGATTTTTGATGTTTCTTCAAAGGATGAACAAATTTGTGTTTATGGTATTACCCTATTCATTCGTTGGACTCTATGATGGAATGGAGTGTCAAAAAAAGTCCCCCCTCAGAGTTAGATCTAAAAGGATGGAGGATTTGACTCTGAGTTAAAGGAGAAAACCAAGGAAAAATATCACGCATGTTTTGAGCGCGCAGGTAGCAGCGCACAGGTGCAGCCATGCATGCTACGATGCGTTGGGTGTGGACTTTGCCTATATATATGTGATAATTCTCATGAAAAGCAACCAGATTTCAAACTCTCAAGCTCTCATTGCACATGTTGATGATTTCCAGTAGTTTCATTTCTTTTGTTAATGTCATGCTTCTGTAGAGGTATTTGGACTTGTGTAGTGATTCATGCGAGCCAAAACTTGCACGACACATTTACACTTGTGCTCCAACATTGGACTTGTGCTCATTAATGCCTTATCCATTTTTTCAATTTTCTTCACAAATTTTATGAAAAATCTACTTACTTAAGAGTTAATTATTTGACCTTTGTAGAGATTAAATGGCTTCTAGAAGAATTGGAACGGTTTATGAGCTGGTGAGCAGGAGGATTGATGACATGATAAGCATCATTTCCCATGATTATTATGATATCTGTGAAAACACTCCCCTAGATTTGGACATGTACTTGAAGAAATATCATCTCAATTTCCCACAGAGCATTTACCGACCTCTATTTGGCCATGGTCATATACATGGAGTCAACATTCCAGATTCAACGAAATATATGCCTGAGAGGCAGCTGCACTTTTACTCCTCTGTTTTGGTTATGTTGTGCATTAAGAGCAGCAACAATGGTGTGAACAGTCAAATTATTCCTCCATTCCATTTCCTTGTAGATATGAAAATGGAAAACCATGGGCTGATATGTATCCTGCTTCCGATTGATGGAGAAAAGACTACCATGACATTAGAAACAATATTTGAAATGAGTACTCCCTCTAAATGGCTATTTACTTCCAATGATCCATTCTAAAATCCATGTATCCATCATCCATGTCTCTTTTACAGAAACAATGTCACTTTTTTATCAGTAGAAAATTTTCTAAAACCACACTCATGAACATTCTATTACAACTATTCCAAAAGAGATGGTATCAATTCATCTCTTATTGTATCCAGTTGAATTAAAGAATTCCAGGTGATTGCTGATGAAGCTAAGAATGTTGTAAATCACATGAATAGTTATGTTGAAATCCTATTGTAATTCTTGGAAAAGATAAGAGATTATATTCTTTGGATATCCCTCTAACTTCTATGCATCAATGATAAATATTTTAATCGTCAATCATTTGTGCATGCCTTCTTTTAGTGCCTGTTTTAAATTTTTTCCTAATCCAATGGGACTAGTAAGCATAGTTTCATTTTTTCTAGGATTATAAAAATAACCCTACATACATTAAAGCTTTTAATTTCTCAATATTACCTAAATCATACAATTTATATGTTTAGTGAGTTAGGACATGACTTTTTTTCAGAGTTCCCTTGTCTTTTATCGGCAGTTTAATTTCATGCATGTCGGACATAAAAAGGCTAATGTTTAAGGTCGAAATAGCTTTGACCGAATGGATTAAATTTGACTCAATTCCATGATAATTTATCTGCAAAACATATTACCATATTCAGGTATGAGCGAAAATATGTAAAATATGACTTAAAAAATTTTAAATCTGAGGACTGATATGAAGAAAGGGCTAAAAGGCCTTAGAAGAAGTATTTCCCAAGAATGAAGTTACCAATATTTAACAAACCCGTTAGGGGGTTGAATCATGTAGGGCCACTTAAGGGAATTGGATTCATAGTCAAATAATAGTATCTTTTGGATGAAATGTCTGTTATGTAGATTACTTATTCAAGGTTGCCTAAGGGAACATACGACCTAGTCAAGAAAAAGAACTCTCAGAAATTATACATTAATATTTCTAAAAATCCAGTGAATGATTATGGAGATTAAGATTTTCTAAAGAATAGAGTTTTCTATATGGAAATAGGTACTTGAATATGGAGATGATATTTCCAATCAATATTTTCAATGAATTGGATGAATGTCACTCCTACGAAGGTCTGACACAAACTTATGGAAGCGAAATATAAACCATAGACATAAATACATTCATATAATGAAAAATAGTATGGGAAAAATATGTTAAGGATGGATATTTTTGCAGATCCCTAAATATTGTTATTAGGACATATAAGGACAAAAGAGGTTTTCCTCCCAAGAATGAAGTTACCACTATTTTACAAACCCATTAGGGGGTTGAATTATGAAGGGCCACCTAAGAGAATTGGATGCATAGTCAAATAATAGTATCTTTTGGCTGACAAGTCTATTTTGTAGACTGTTTATGCAAGGATCCCTAAGGGCACATACTGCATAATCAGGCAAAAGAACACCCTTGAATCATACATTTTGTGACTAGAAGTCAAGAAAAGGGTTATAATGATCTGGAATTATTTAAGGTTAAGAATATGACAAAAGAAAATGGGTAATGTTTAATGCATGAAGGAAATACACATTGTGTGTTTTATAAACCTGATGTGAATAATGACCATGGTTTTCATACCACATTCATGTTTTCACAGGGGACTTTTCAGCTAAGGGACTAAAAGTGGAATTTGGGGTTATGCCCAATGACAAGGGGATGGATTCGAGGGATGCCCAAATGTTCTTACATATCCCATAAGGATATGAATCAAGCCCCACATATTTCTTGAAATACCCTCTTTATAGATTTGGTTTGTACAAGTGAAGGGTGAAAAGGGGACTTTAGTGCAATGATGGTTTGACCGATGATTAAAGGTTCAGAAATTTCCATGTATTCCTCGATTATATGGAATACAACATGAATGGAAATCAATGTAAATAATGATTCCCTCTTAGGTGAAGGTGTCAAAGAATGTTGTAGTTTATTGTCGTAGAGGACAAAAAGTGCAAATAGTTTAACGTCAGATAAAAAGGACGATGGTGAACCAGTTTAAAAAATATTCGTTCTGGGGGCAGCTTCACAAATCAACATTGTATGAGATGGAGGTGAACCGATGTGAATATATAGGTTTTGGTCTTGAACCTCAAGAGGTTCCCTACGTACCCAACCTAGAAGGCAAGGTTCAAAGTCCACAGAATTCGATTAAAGAATAAATTGGTGATCAATTTGTTCTTGAGGACATCAACCTAAAAAATGGTGTCTGGACTTACACATGGTTAGTAGCCCAGAAGGGGTATTATGGTTGAAGTTTACTCTAAACTAACACAATTCATACTCGGTGTGAGAAACAAGAGGTAGCAACAACCTGAAAGATGCATTTTTTTAATTCCATTTCCGACGAAGAGGGGACTAATCAATTTAAAGTATTGTAGTGAGGACTATTGGTGCTGCACATTTTAGTGTCATGTAGTAGAGGAAAAATACATTTTATCATCATGTATGATGTATCAAGGGACTTTGTTTAGTTTTACGTCATGTAGGATGAATGGTTACACAGTTTAACGTCTTGATGGACATGGGAGGGACAATACATCATAACCTCATTTTGGAAAAATGAGTGTTGTATAGTTTAGCGTCATGTAGCTAGGACATCACAATTTAACATAATGTTGGACGTAAGGGGGACTATGCAATTTAATGTCATGCACTAAGGACAAAAGAGGGGTTGTATTGTTTAACTTTATATAGTAAGGACTACACAGTTTAACGTCATGTTGGATGTAAGTGCAAAAAGATTAAGGTCATATTCATGGAATGTTATTGTAGTTTAACGTCTTGCTGGATTTAAGGGACTTCATTACATTTTATTGTCATGTTGCTAGGACGTCATAGTTTAACGTCATGTTGGACGTAAAGTACTATGATATTTAATGTCTTCTAGTAAGGACAACACAATTTAATGTCATATTGGATGAATATGGGTATTTGAGTTACATAAAATACTTCTTCATAAATTTGGCATTGGTTGGAGTCATGATAAGTTCTCCATCCATTGATATTAATGAATAAACTCCATTGGATTAGGCATTATGTATTGAGTAAGGTCCATCCCACTTTGGCTCCAGTATGGGAGGTTTCTTTCCTGGTATCATTGGAGTTCTAAGAACCAATTCCAATTCTTCCCGAATGAATAAAGGAATAAAAACCTTTTTGTTGAATGATCATGCTATTCGATTTTGATAGACTTCTATGTGGTGCAGGGTGCACAATATTTTCTCATTGAATTGTTCCAATTCATCCAATCTCTTTTGAGATTTTTCATCTATTGATGACAGAATACAAATGAATACTCTGAGTGAGGGTAATTGAAACTCAATGGGAAAGACTGCTTCTATTCTATATACAGATGAATATGGAGTTGATTGTATTGCAGTGTAGGTTGTGGCCTGATAAGCCCCTAAAGCAGGAAAAAGTTTATCAGGCCATGACTTCTTATCTTTATCCACCATATTTTGCAATATGTTTGAATGAGTCTTGATTAAGGCTTCCATTTTGCCGTTGGCCACTACGTGATACCGATATGAATGATTGGATTTGATGTTATATTATTGATACAACTTCCTTACCTCAGATGAACATAAATTGGTTCCATTGTCCATCAATATGGTATGAGGGAAACCAAATATGGTAATGATTTAAGACTTGATAATGCTAACAATGATTTTAGAACTGTCTTCTTTGAGAGGTACTTCCTCTGCCCATTTAGAAAAGAAGTCAGTAGTAGTAAGAATATACATAAACTGCTTGGATGTAGATGAAGGGTAAGGTCCCACTACATCTATTCCCCATGTGGATAATGGACAAGAGTATTTAGTTGTATGATGAAACTCTGGGGGTTGATGAATGAATTTGGCACAAACATTGCAAGAATGAGACTTCTTTATGAAGTCATCACAATCATTTATCATTGAAGTCCAAAAGTATTCAAGGCTTCGAATTTGATCAGATTGTCTATGTCCAGACTGGTGGGCACCACAGAATCTTGCATGTACTTCTTTCATGATGGTCATTGTATCTTTACCATCAATGCATCTGAAAAGAACTCCATTATAACCTCTTTTGTAGAGAATTGTTTCTAGGTGATTTGGGCTGTCATAAAGAGTAAAATTGACCACACGTCTCATGATTTGTTCTTTCTCGACTCTATCATGTGGATGTGTTATATTTTGAAGGTATTCCCTGATAAGTGTCATCCATCCCATAGTATGACTATATGGTTAAGAAATGGGACTAATTTCATTGATTTGCTATGTTCTGGTTTGAACATAATGTGAAATTGTACGACGGTGGGAAATAATGATGACTTTTTCGTCCTGATTTGGATCTACTAGTGTTGTTGCTATATTCACCAGTGCATCAGCTTGAGCATTTTGAGATAACGGTATATAAGAAAATGTCGGTTCCGAAGGAAATTCCACCATTAACTCTCTGAAATAATCATACAAAGGGATTAACTCTTCTTTTATGATTTATTAATCTCAATTGACTAGTTTTCTTAGCAAGTCTGAATCGCCGTTAACATTTAAGTGATTTACTTGTGCTTGAAGTGACAACTCTAATCCTACAATGAGAGCTTGATATTTTTCTTCATTGTTTGTACTGCCTTCCTGCAATAAGAAAGAATAATGTTGCACTACCTTTTCCGGGGAAATAAGAACAATTCCCAACCCATCTATGTTGAATTTAAGATCTTCCATTTTCTTCCCTATTGGACTTTTGGAAGTACCATCAAAGTATATTTCCCATTTTTGAAGATTATATTGAATAAAGAAGACTTCATCATCAGGAAGTTCTATATCTAAAGAGGTATCTTCTACTAAAGGTAGTTCAGCAAGGAAATCAGCCAGAGCATGGCCCTTTATTGCCTTTTGAGACACATATTGGATATCAAACTGCTGCAAAATAACTTCCCACCTTTCCCAACATCCTGTAATCATTGTATGTCTAATGATGAATTTGAGAAGGTTATTGCGAGATACGAATTGGACCTCATGATGATGCAAGTAGTGTCTCAATTTCTGAACTGCAAAGATTAATGTTAGGCATCACTTTTCAATACTAGAATATCTGGTTTCTGCTTCATGCATAGTCCGACTGAGATAGTAAAGTTTTTTTTTCATCCCTAGTATCATTCTTTTGGGAAAGGAAGCCTCCCAATGATCACTCTAAGTCTATCACCTAAAGAATAATTGGTATTCCTTCAACAGGTGGCATTAATACTGGTGTACTAAAGAGATATTTCTTGAGACTATTGAATGCTTCTTGAAATTCTTCATTCTACTAGTATGTGAATCGCTTCTTCATCAATTTGGTGAAGGGTAAACGTTTGCCTTCCAAATTGGTGATGAAACGTCGAATATATACCAAGTGTCCTTGAATTCCTCTCAATTAATTCAAATTTTGAGGTGGTGACATACCAAGGGTTGACTTTGTTATCTCAGGATTGACTTAGATACCACGATGGAATACAAAAAAGCCGAGAAATTTTCCATAGGTTACCCCAAAAAAACATTTCAAGGGGTTCATCTTTAAATTGTATTGTCGAAGTTTGTGGAATATGACTTCCAAATCTATCAAGTGATTAGAAAGTTATCTGGATTTGACCACCAAATCGTCCACATACGATTCAACAAATTTCCCTAAAAAGGGTTTGAAGATAAGGTGCATGACATGTTGATATGTTGCGCCAGCATTCTTTAGGGCAAAGGGCATTGCTCGATTGTAAAACACACCCTGAAGGGCTGTGATGGCTGTAGATTCATCATCTTCTAGGGACAATCAGATTTGATTATATCAAGAATATCCATCCATGAAGTAAAGTTCTTCATAAACAGCTATTACATCAATTAAAAATACATTAATCAGAACTGTAAAATCATCCTTTGTGTAATGCCGATTAATATCTCTAAAATAAATGCAAACACTAATTTGTCCATTATTATTTTTCACTGGGACAATATTTTCTAACCATTTTGGATATTGAAATCCTCTAATAATGTTAGCTTTGATAAGAATATCCAATTCATATTCTCTTCTGGAAGCATAAGTTGGATGTGTTCTTCTTGCGGGTTGCTTAAATCCTCGATGTTCTTCTGGAAAACCCAAATCATGAGTATCAACATCAGGATCAAGACATGGAATTTCTGTATAGTTCCAGGAAAATATATCTCAATTTTTCTTTAGAATGGAAATATACATCTCTTGATCTTCAAGAGTCATGGTTGCACTAATTAATGTGGGGCATGGATATTATTTTTTATCCAGATTTATTTATCTGAGTTCATCCACAGTAGTGGAGATACCCTCAAATAATTCTTGAGGAGGATCCCTGCGATCTTCCTCTTCTTCTTCAATATTTGTTACTTATTCTGTTTCTATTTTTATAGTAGATAATGAAGTATAATTTCCATGATTTGGAGAGATTTTAAAACTTTAACATCTAGAAGAAGAGGATTCCATTTCTGACCCTATTGATGATGAAGGGTCATCCTTGTATAATAAAGAGGAGATGATGGATTGAGAATCGACATCATCATTCACTTCTGACATTTCTATAACTTCTTCTGGCCTAGTTGGCGAAGTATAGACTTGCTGGATTTAAGCGGATGAAATGAAGACATCTCAATTTGAGATTTCATCATTGCATGGTGAATCACCAATTTCTCCCTTGATGTCTGGCTTGATTTCCGTAATTGACATTATGGATGTTTCTATAAGAGTTTTCGGATTCAGGTATATCCTATCAATTTGACTAATAGGAAAAACATAATCTGTACTCACATGTGTTAATGGGTTTACTGAAATATTTTCAAACCATATGGAGCATTAATTTTAGTAACCTACCTTGTTGTGGATTTCTCCTTCACTTACATGTGATAGAATTATACCTCAATGTATTAATATTCACATGTTTTGAATGAGGATTTATCACCATACAATTTTCCAATTTGACCATTGAAACAATATTTGAGACATTGATGGTATGATGAAGGGATATAGGCCTGTTAATGCAGCCATAGTCTTCCAAGAAAAATATTGAAGGTTGTATCACAGCAAACAACCATGAAATCTGAATTGGATAAAAGATCTCCAAATTGGGTTCTGAGTGTGATCTCTCCTAGAAGTTATTGTTCATTTTTATCATATTCTTGCAACATCAAAGTATAAGGAGATAAATCTGATTCAGTGAGGCCCAATCGACGAAGTGTATGAATGGGGATGAGGTTAACTCCTGAACCATTATCAATGAAATCTCTTCGGATGTCTATATCATGGACCTTTCCAGATAAATACAAGGGTCTGATATGTCCATGCACAACATCATCTTCATCTTCATCTGTAAAAGATATCACTACATGGTATTCTGCAAGATCATTCTCTACATGGAAGACTTCAGCCGCATCAATTTCAGTTTTGAATTCATAAGGACTTGATAAAGCATCAATGAGTGCCTCCCGAAGATCCTGGGACAGATTCAAGGAATCAAATATTGATTACATGGCCGATACTTGGCCAAATGTCTCAAGACATCGTATTTTTGATCCAATGGTCTTCTTTTTCCAACAGGAACATGTGGTTTCACAAGTGCCTTAGAAGTTGATGCTTTGGATGTAGATGGATATTGTATCGGGGTAGGAGTTGGAAATACTTATGGCATTGGAAGATTAGACTGAATAGGTCTATTTATTTTCTTATATTATGAAAGTGGAACCTCTAACCGATCCTCCGGAAGAACTGTACCAGGACAGAATCTACGCTGCCTGGAAGAAAATTCTTGTTCATGTTGATCCCGATGAAGGGCTCTACCATGAGTTTATACTACCTACATAGTTCTAGAAGGGGTAGAATTAGAATAATGGCTTCTAGGATATCAATGTCTTCATCTGTATCCAAGACCTCTGGAACTCCCTCTAATTCCTCTGTTTGATACAGGGAATTCTGGCTCATCAAGATCAAAACTGTGATTGACAAATGGATCTGTTATGTGAATCATATTAATAGAACAAAAAATAAACTCTTTATCTGACGAAGATTCATTCTATTTAGCTAATTTAGGTTGTCCTATTTGGTGGGGCAGTGCCCGTGGCATTGAAGTAGGTGGCATAAAATCTGCCAGATTCAAAGACGACTTGGGCTTTGACATGATTTCTTCTTTTTCTGATTGTTCCTCTTTCTTCGAATTAAGTCACCCCTTTTGGGATTTTCCATCAGATGAAGAGGGTTTTGTTTTTGCATTCATGGTAGAAGACAAAATTAGTATCTTAAATTTCATTTTCAAAATGGCATGAGTTCGGTAGATCGTTTTCCTGACCATCCAATCATCATATTTTTGCGCATTTTTTGTTTTTTACTTCCTACCACTCCCCTTATTCTTCTGGATCTGTAGAAGTAACACATGCTACCTGAGTTGAAGAACCATTCAAATTGACTTTTTCTGAGTCCACCATTATTTTCAGGAGGTCTTTGAAGAAAAAACACTCTTAAATGGGATTCCCCAACATCTGATGAAATGGGAAATAGTTGGGATGGTCTTCATATCATTCCTTATTAGGCCTTTTGGGCCTTGGAAACTGAACCAATTTATTTTCCAGAGCCGAAATGAAGTAACCAGGAACTTGTTCATTTTTGAAAGTGTAATCATTTCTCTTCATATCCTCAAATTGTTTCTGTCTTTGATCTATTTGATCATCTTCATGAAATGACCTTTTTTGTTGTCACTTAGGAGGTGGAGCCCTTCGATAAGATGAATGTTTTGAGGTATAATCAGGTACAAGTTCTTATTTAAGCATAACTGTAGAAGTCTCTACTTTACCCATTCTCTTTCCTAGAGCTGATGGAATTACATAATTTTTATCCATACTCTTTGTAAGGGAGTCTTATGTCTGCTGAGAGATTGAAGTAAGGTCTTGAAACCCACCTTTGTATTTCACAAGGATCAACGGTGTGCATAATTCATCATGAAACTTTGCCACAAATATTGGCAACAACACTTCTTGAGGGAGTGCTAATCTTAGGGAATATGTTAATCCCTTCCAACGAGAAATGAAATCTGAAACTCTTTCATTCACCCTTTTTTTACAATTTGTATGATAAAAAATTGTTTTCTTTGGAAAAGTTTAGATGAATTGAAGAAGGAATAATTGATGGAGATCCTCCCACCTGGTAATTGACTGGGATTACAAGATTGTATACCATACAAAAGCTGGGCCTTGTAATGACTATAAAAAAAACCTGAGTTTAACAACATACTGTTGCTGAGGGGTTCCAATAATTGGATCCCAATGTGAAATAAAATGTGTTAGGTGTTTCTCTGTGTCTCCTGAACCATTAAATATTGGGAATGTGGTACTTGATAAAATTTATCGGGGAGGAAATTTATCAACCCATTCAAGGTAAGGTTTATTTTCAAGTTGAATTTCTGCACATATTCCCTCTATAGCTTCCAACCGATCTGTTAATGACTCAATGTTAGTTATTAACTTTTGAGAAACATCTGATTGATCTAAGACCTGATCAGGTGCAACAACTAGAGCTTGGATAGATGTGGTGTCTTGTACTGTAAATGAGGATAACACCACCAGTTTTTGTTATACTTGACCCATAGGATTAGACCTGTGAGGGTGTACTGATAATGGAGGATACATTTGATCCATCTTAGTAGCCGCAACAAGTTCCTTTGGCTGACTGACTTTATCACAATTAGGTGGAAGACTACCTTGAAGTAGTTCTACATTCAACCTCCTTAATTCCTTCATTTATTCAAATTTTTGGTAAAAATCTTTTCTCTAGTGAGAGTGATTTCCCTTCTCTGGAAGAAGGTTATGTAAACTGATCTTTTCATTTCCCCTTCATAGAAACCTTTCTGAGAGGGGGATGTTGGTTATTTTATTGAATGCCTAGATACTAAGTAATCCATTGATTTCATGTACGCACACCTTCTTCATTTGTGTCTATGTGTACAACCTCTTGAGCAGGAACATCCTCATCTGATCCCTTTGAGTGAACCTCATGTTCCGGAGGATTAACAACAATGACATTGATGAAATTGATTGATTCATAATGCATTTCATTGCTTCTATCAGCATTTCTGTGATATTTCCTTCTTCAATGTCCCTGATGAGACATTTCCTTTTGATGATTTGATCCACCAGGAACTTCTTGACAAACTATAATTTGGAGGTAATCTCATGATAATTTGGAACATTGTCCTTGTTAGGGCTTCTTCCTTAATTAGAGAAGACTGACATTCTCTGAGGGAGAGTTTGAGGATTTGAAAAAGTCCCCAGTTCGGTGGACTGGGGATGTTACTGTTATTTCTGCTCAACTCCTTGAATCATATTTGTTGATTCCGAGGGTTGGGCGAAAAATGTCCCCAGTCTGGAAAGCTAGGGTGGCTATTGAGATTCTACATCTGAGACTTTCTTAAAAGATCTTATGAACTTGTGGAATTTAGTCCGGAAATTGGCTGGATGTATTAACTTACATCCCCTCAAATCACCTGGTTCAAATGAACGTTGGATGATTTCTGAAACTTCTGTCACTTGGTGATGTGCACGATCTAAATGAGAAGCATGTTCGATATTCTCACTTTCCAGATGCAAAAGTAATTCAATAACATGTTCTCTGTATTCCTGATTCTGGGAAGAACTAGATGAGGGTTGTTCTTTTGCAGGCCTTTGATTACAAAAAAAAAGCAATTGGATGTGGCCGGCCATGGGAAATAATATTACATGAGACCATTTTTGGCGGGCTTTGTTGGATGGAGAGTACAGTGAAATATAGTTCTCCATGAACAACCCATCCCCTGATATAAATACCAGATGGGGCATTGGGAATTAACCGGTGTAAGATTTTTAGTGCACCAAGGCATGAACGTTGAAGGGCTCTCTACTGCGTTTTAGCCTTCAGATATTGAGAAACTGAGAGAGAGGCCAAATCAATTTGTCATTGTAACCCTTTTATTATCTTGAAATGATTTTAATATTCATCATAAGATAATATTTTCTTTTTCAATTCACAAATATTTTTCCACATGTTGAGACGAATATCCTGAATACAGTCTTCCGTCAACATTTCTGGAATTTCATACTGAGATTTAGGCAAAGGCCAAAACATGACTCATAATTCACCTTTTGCCAGTTGTTTTATCATATTCATCATTTCCTCTTTATCATTTGATAAAGATTATTCTACCTGATTAAACTAGAGCTGGTGCTTCTTTATTGCTTCATTGGATACAAAAAGATTTGTAGAGAATTCATTTACCAAATTAGAAGATTCATCACTCAGGGGTGGTTCGGAGAATGACCTACACCCCGGGGTATCATCTGGTTGAGAAAGTATTTCACCTTCTAGTGGTAAACCATTATACATGACTTGATTCACATTTGCAAGTTCCTCAGGAAAAGAGGGCTTTCTCTTCACTAAATTGTCTGTTAGATCATTTTCTAGGAAATGTGAATTACTACTGTGGAGAGGAATTTCATAGGTAAATTCATAATCATGGGGAGGAACAACATGGTGAGTTATGGAAAGAGGTGAAACCTTTTCCCCTTGATCTTCTGGTCATGTAGAAGGTTATCGTGACTCACATCTAAACATGATACTTCAAGATCGATAGAACTATCACAAAGAAAGCCTTCATGAGGAATTGTCTGATGCAAGCCTTCAGAATTAATGTTCCCACTATTGGTAAATGAGAGAGTATAATCTTGAGTTGAAATAGATAATTTTCTGAGTGCATCAAGAACTACAACATCGAGCAAGGCCTTATTACAGATTGGATCTTGATTTATTGAATGTGATGGACAAGTTTTTTCTTAGATGCCTTCCTACTCACATTGGGAACCACTTGTTGATGAAAGTGGATATTATGGGAAGGTTTATGTTCCTTCTTAGGAGAAATAGTCAGGTTTGGATGATTATCTCCATTAAAATCAGGTGTATGTGCCAGACTTGATTGTTTGTATGATATGGGTAATTATGCCCCACAACCCTCTTGGACTAAAATAGAGGTGTGTATCTGTTCCGGAGTGATCTTTTTATGTGTCACTCCACTGGTAGGGACATATTGGATTTTCTTTCCCCGTTATGCTGCTGAAGCTGTTATAATATTTTGGAATGCTTCCAGAATATGAGTAGGGATTTTCTTCTACTCTTTCAGCATCTTCAGAATGTTCTTGGTGACTTTTGCTAATGAAACGAGAATATACGTCCATACCATTCTTGTAGTAGGTGTGTGTTCCTACTCCTATCCTACTTTTCCTATCAGTGAGTTCTGACAGTACTTATGTGTGGGGGTAGAGAGTTGATTCTACTCCAATTTTGTTGTCATGGATTTCTGAATTTCTTCTCCGAGTCCTACCAAATGAGACTGTTGGAAGACTTGGTTAACATTGGCAGGTTTATGTGCCTTCTGTGTATTATTCATCAAGTATGGTTGATGATTTTCCTTCAATACTCATAGACGAGACTTCAGACAGAATTGTTGATTGTAAAAATGTGTATGTTCCTGTTTATCAGTTGTCACCATATCAGATTGGCCAACTTCTTTGGTAGTAGTCAGACGATACTGATGACTAACTAATGAGTTATTAAAAAGTGTATATTCCTGCCTATAATACTCCGCCGGAATTTCTGGGAGGGATTAGTGTGTTGCTTCCAGACTATTCTACAGGATATCGGGATTAGAACGGACGGGTGTGTGTGCCCGCTCATTGCTTTCCACAAAGTTAGGTTGGTGGACTTCTCAGGAAATGATAGAGATAAGAACCTACTCACTGTTGACCGGTATTCGCCTCTGGGGGTTGGACATTCTTGCTCGGTTTCAAAGAACCTAAGCCAAATGCCTATACCCGACACCCTCATCATGTTGAGGGTGCACTGTCGTATGAGTCTGGTGGGGATTTGTCTTGGGAGCCCTCGGGAAGGACTCTGGTCTCCTTGAATTAAGTCCTTGAGTGACCTTCTCATTCAGATCCTCATAATATTGGAGGGACTGGTGATTGGGTTCCAGGGATAATGACCTGAAACCGTTGGAAACGGTGGTTGGCACCACCTGCTTCATGATCGCTGGTCATCGCTATCCTGACAACCAGGGTGAATTATTGATTTGGACAGCTTGTGGAGCAGCCTCCAGAGTCAGAATGGTACCCTGTCAATGGTATTCCGTAACCAGGACATTTGATATCCAGCATTGAAGATACTGAGTAGGTTTTTTCATCCTCATAATGGACGATGATCAAGCAGGAGTAGCAGTAGAGTTATTCACAACAGAGGCATTCACATGTGTGAACTTTATAGAGGCCATTTTTGTAATGCAGAAGATCTTGGAATAGAGTTCCTTTTTGATATAAAAGACATAATCAAGATAAGTTCGACCACTACATATTTTGGATGAGCACAAATGTTATTGACTGTTTTGTTGGCCCTATCATTGAGTTTAAATAGGTCCCTAAAATATAAGTAAAACATTATTTTAACTTGGTTAAGTATTCATGTTAGGTTCACCATTTTTTGGTTTCCTCTGGAAATGGATGTGACCTCATTTATTTAAGGTTCAAATTTTCCGATCAGTTTCTAATGGGTTTATTCATAGACCAAAAAATATCCAATGATTTTATATCCATTTGGACATACATTCCAAATGTTGGTTCTCATTATTTGTGGATCGATGAGGCTTAATAATTTTCATTGGTCGAGAGGATGGGAGATCGAACTCATCACACCTTTTTAGGGTGAATTATTGTCTACTCCGGGACGGTATTTATAGATTTATGTTATGATCATGAATCCTTATTACATTACCAAGTATAAAATTGATATTTCCTTAAGATCTGACAATCAATGATTAATATGTATGAGATTTAGATAATATTTTATATGTATTTGACGTTCTTCATCTGTACAGAATCATCTGATTCTTATTCAATTGTATCCTTCAATATATTATTTAGAAATCTCCTGGTCATTATGATGACCATACTGGTTTTCAATCCACTCATTGGGGAACTTGATGTTTATTGTCATTCATAAGGACATGGATTATTGCAGAGTTGGGATTGTATCCGCAGATGGTCTACCTACATATCCTATTTTAGAAAGGAATCAGAACCCACATAGTTTGGGAATTAAGATATAGTTTAACATTATATGGGATAAATGATAATTAATGAGTGATGGGATTGAACCTTTGAAAGGCTTCGTATGTACACCTATTTTAAGGTAGAGATCAAAGTCCACGTAGTTAGGTTAAGAATTGTGGGGATAACATATGATTAACGGCCAAAAAAGATATGTCGTGGTTACTTTTACACTCTATTCTCACTGGAGTCCTGCTCGGTGTGAGAAACAAGAGGTATCAGTAAACCTAACGATATGTTCCATGAAATATGTGGTCCCAAGGAATGATATGGGGCTTATGTATGTGTGACTACCAAGATATATGAAGACCAGGACTTAATTAAGGGATGAAGCCCAGAAAAAAGTTCCATAAAGGTATATGTGCCTTATGGAGATTTGGATACTTAACATAGGACATAATCCTGAGAAGGAAGCCCAAAATAAATGGTACTTATAACTTGGGAATTACTCCTGAGAAGGAGGCCCATAGTTAAAGGGGGCTTAGGAATTACTATAAGGAGGAAGACCAGATTAAAGGGGAGCTTTAACTTATGATTGGGGCTTACTCCTGAGAAGGATGCCCAAGTCAAAAGAAATTAATACTGGTTAAGAGAAATTATAAGTGGGGCTTACTCCTAAAGAGGAGGCCCAGGTTAAGGGAAATTATGACTGGGGATTATTTCTAAAAAGGATGCCCAGGTTAAGGGGAATTATGACTGGGGCTTACCCCTATGGAGGATTCCCAGGTTAAGGGAATTTGAAATTTGGTGCCTACTCCTAAGGAGGATTCCCATATTTGGGAACATGGACTGGGGCATACTCCTAAAAAGGAGTCCCTAGTTAGGGAAATTGGGGATCACTACTATGGGTGATGCCCATATTAAAGATCTTCTCATCTTAAAGGATGAATATGAATGAATGAAATCTCTAACAGTAGTGACTTAAAGACATGTAAATCACTCGGTTTTAAGAGATGTTCCGCAGAATTCTCTTCATATAAGGAAGATAACAAAGGAACCATGTCATAAATGACTTTGAAAATGGTTTTGAAATATAAATCTTGAATAAGAGCGGTGTTTTTGAAGAAAATAGATGAATAGGCAAGAGGGGCACCCAAAAAGTGGCAGTCACACAAGTCCTGATAGGGCGCACATGTCATGGTCACGCAAATATACCTCAGTGAAACTTGAGTAATTGTGTGCCGTCCAACCCATAGGATAATCCTTGGGTGAGGCTTAGTTCAAGACCTTAGTTTTATCCCTAAAGACTTTCAAATGAGTGGCACACATGTTCTATTGAATGGATAAGGCGGCGTGCAAGTGTGGTCATTTCCTCTTAATAGTTAGACCCTTAGGCGAGCAATTGTAGGTGAATTCCAACACTTAGGCTTTGTTCCCCCTATTTAGATCATCCATTCTAGGTAATAAATTACCTTAGAAGTGTTCGGAAGACATCAAGAAGAGACGAGGATGCTGGGAGCTCAAATATGACTTTTAGAATTTTTCGTCCTCAAAATGGGGGGGCCACTAAGGGTATTTATAAGATACTGAAGACCTTGGGAGAAAATCAAATAGACATGCGTGCACAATATGTGGTGTGCAAGTATACTTGCGCGACCAGCATAGAACATGCGCATCCCTTACTTAATGGAAACCTTGTTCATGCCTTTGTTGATTTTCGGTGTTTCTTCAAAGGATGAAACACTTTCAGTTTATGGTATTTCACTTTTCATTTATTGGACTCTGTGACAAAAAATAGCATCAACAGATTGAAATACGTCAATCCCTCAAATGAAAAAACGTTTTAGTTTGAGCGTCTTCATGGAGTATGTGGAATGAGTGATAAATATAGAGGAATGAATATAATGCTTGAAGGGACAACAATCTAAAATAACCAATTTTAATGGGGTGAATGGTTAAAAAAAATTCATAGGCAAGTTGTATGCCAATATAGTGGTGCTACTACACAAGATTCTCCTTTGTCTCACTATTGTATTTCATTTTTAATAAAAAATTATTACAAAATTTTCTTTCACCCATTAAATCTTTAACCATCCACATAACATCATGTATACCCCCACATATTTTGAACGAACCATTATCCTCAATATAGAGGCTTCACGGTTTTGCACTCATTGTTATCCCTAACCATGTGCCCAGAGATGTTTGTCAATAAATTTTGATTTCGAAGCCAAATTAAATAAAATATCCTTAAGGAATCTTGGAAACCTCTCGAGATATAAAAAACAATAAAAACATACAACTTTTATATGTTGTAACTTTTTAAATTAGATTCAAAATCATTGTTAAAGATATGCCTAGTCCACAAATTATCAAACTAAAATTATTTTGAAACTATAGAACATCTAATCACAAGATATTAAAACCTATCAATTATAGAATTTATCATAACCAAGAATACTTGTTGGAAATTCAAAAACATCACCTTCCTTACCTAAGTCATGAATCTCTATTCAAATGGTTATATTGATTTTCTGAACACCCAATATACTTCAAAAATAAGTTTCACATATAAAACATAATCTACCATAGACTCACTCAAATGCATGAACCCTATAATAAAAAATATATACTGAATTTAAATGATCTTATATTACCCAAGGAATTATTATATGATCATTACCTAAATAAACTAGGATATGGTGGTCCCCACCACAGGTTCTTATTTTAAAATGGCAAATTCCAAAACTTGATACATCCACTATAAGAGGTTTCACTTCTACTTCCTATAACTACATTAGAAATCACAAGGTAGACCACCTATGGTAAATGCTTCTCTATGTACAAATTCAATAACAACTGATGTGCTATAAAAACCATACTCTTATGCCCATATCCCAAGGCACAAACAAATTATTTGGAACCACTCACCAAATCCTGTAACCAAATTCTAGGGTTGTTATTTAATCACATCAAATTCTTTTCCACAAAAAGTAAATCATTGAAAAGGTTTGATCGATCTTGATTTGATCATCATAGTGTAACCAGAATCAAATTTCTACTCTAAGACAACATCCATGTCCGTACCCAAACCATTAGATGGAATTCATCCAAGAAACTAGTAGTGATGGGTTTCATTTTTAAAATGAAATAATAAAACTACAATGATCATCCAATGATAGGTACAAACCTATCATGTAATCCTACAATCCCCATAGGATTTTCCTTATTGTTTTATCAATCAAATGAATTCCCAATCACCACATCATATACTCCATCGACCTCTGGATATAACAAAGTTAATTTATAGAATACCAATATTATTTTGCTAATTAGATCATTAACCATCATCGGTTCCTTCAACATAATAATAGTTCTCATGTAATATATCAATATTCCAAACACTATGAAGATTACCATCCTTATATGCCTAATGGTTTATTGTAAAGCATTTAACATACATTAAACATATCCTCCACCAAAAATCCCATGAATTTTCCTCCAAATATTCATATATTGTAAAATGGTATCTTAGCCTAGTGAAATGACCCAAATTTCTATTGAACATTACTTTTAGGAACTAAAATTATTATGGTGTTCTTTGGGGGTCATAGTGGTGTGTTTCAGGAGGATTCCAAAAATCCAGTTTCACTAAACAGTTTCAAAAAAAAATTGCACCGTGATGGTGGGATGTTGAGATGGTGGCACCATAATGGTGGCACACCGAAACTGTGGCCCTGTAATGGCATCACGTAGAAACAATTCTACTATAATGGTGGAATCGAGACAATGGAACAAAAAACAGTGGCTCGTCCTTTTTCAAATTTCATGTTTTTTCCATATTTTATACAGTTTCATCTGTTTCATGATTCCTTTGATATAAAATGTAGTAAAAATCATTCTTTAAGGGATTTATGTCTGATTAAATACTGATGAATTCTATTATAATTTTTTCATAATTATTGGAAATCCATTACTCAGTCAAAATATGAGATCTTTTCTAGATCAGATCTTAATGGATAATATAATGTATCTTCAACTGTTGGTCCATTATATCTTCTAACAGGAAGAGATATCTTCCTCCCTTTTGATTCATATTTTTCACTTGTACGATACACTCAAAACATTCCTTCCTTCACATTGGTGTCATGTATAGTGTTGTAGCCTTTGATCATACCTTCCCTTGTGCTTCTTCCTATTCCATATGCACCACCTATTTTGGGGAAAACAGGAATTGTCGATACATATTTGGTAAAAGTTATGTTATACTTCTATTCTTCTTCATTCATCTCCATCCATTACTACTTGAAATGTTATTGAAAGTGATCTCCAGGTTTTTAATAGTCTTTTATTGGGTTTTGGTTGGTGTTGTTGTGTTTCAGCATCCTCAGGTTGATGAAGTCTTCTAGGAGAGGTGATCATGATCTGTTGTGTTGGTTGGTCTCATTAAAATGAAATCTGAACCCTTTTTGTATATGGGATTGATGTATCATATTTTATTTTACATGAAACTATAGAGTTATCTTATTTTATCTGGATGGAACTCAATTAAATTGACATATTAAATATTTGAACTTGATAAATAAATTAGTATCTATCATATGTTGTTGCCTATTATTTTTTCTATATAGCGTGATATATAAGATTTCATTTGTTAGAATTTCATTTTTGAAGGAAATTAGTAAATAATTTAAAGCTGGCATTAATTGAAAAAAATTGGATAATGATAAAAAATTTATTTTTAATCAGGTTGTGGTTTTGGTAAACTATTGATAATCAAATGGATGTAGTTATGCATGTTTACATTAACCAACTAATTTAATATGGATTAAATAACTATTTTTTTGGTAAAAGACATTTACTGGTAGGGTTTTGAGTTACCCTCTTTTTAGTAATGTCCAAGAGTCTTATGCATGGAGTTGTAAGAGGTTGTTTTTTGTGAAGGCTATATGCCTTTCTTGGGTAAGAAAGCCCAATTACTTGATGATTGCTTTCTTACTGATTGTGTTGTGGTGTAATCCTATGATGGAAAATATCTAGAGGATTTTTTAGATGTTAGGGATGGGAGGTGCAGGGTTTGTGGAAGTTTTTGAGGCATAGAGAGGTGAGATGCATTGATTTATGCATGTATGTTTTGGGGAAGGACAATATAATTGACGAATCGAGTTAGATGTGAATGTTGTATTCCTGTTGAATATTATTTTTCTCCCTATTTACCTTCCCCATTGCTTGAGGAATATTTTATTTCTTACCCACCATCAAAAAAAGATAATGAAGCTTTTGGTATGCCACATGATTTTCATGATTTTCCTCTAAAGGATGGAACAGTCTATGCTCCTACTATAGGTGGTTATGACCCAGTGGTTAGTACATGTACAAATCGTGTCCAGACCTACATGTTTGGTAGTGTAGAATGTATTATTTTAATACAATGAATAATTGAATTTTTATTTTGATGTTAAATACGTGATTTAATAAATGATGTTAACCAATGGGGTTGGAGCTTGGTGGAATACAATGATGAGGTTAAAATTTAATGGAATAGTTGATCATGGTTGGAATCGTAATGAAATGTAATGTGGAATGATAATTGTTAATTAATGGTTATATAATTAATTAACATAAAGTAAAACTAATAAAAATGGATAAAGCACTATAATGGTGCCCATTAAATGGTTTTCTTCTCATAAAGTACCTAGTCTTATCATTGAAAGTAGGTAGTCCAAGAGAAGTTAGGTACAGTTGAGTCTAAGAATAGGTTATGCCCATATTGTGGTTGTGAGCTATAGTATATTCAGTTTTATTTCTATACCCTACTCCTCCCTGTAGGTTAGCGAAACTAACACCCAAGGATTTATGACCCCTTGAGGGTGTTTCCCCAATCATTCAGGTGGGAGGATGGATGGCTGAATACCCCCATTAGCCCCCCTCTCTTCTAATGGTAGTTTTCTTTTCTAGTAGGAACTTTAGTTAGTTTTCCCCATATATGTGTGTAGAGCAATGTAATGGATTGTGGTTTTTTACACACACATATATTCAAGATATATTTTTCCATTGTACTATTATAAGTGTAACATGTATAAGCTATGATGGCTGGATAAACCTTACTCCATGTATAGGCTATAATGGTTTAAGATATAATACATGATGTATGATAAATGTTATGCGAGTTGTGGTGGCTCTTGAAAACTAGATAGTTACATTGGTTATGAGTGTTTAGTGATTTTGTTTCATGAGTTTCATGTGGTGGTGCATTGCCCAGGTGTATGTGGCAAAGCCTTTTGGTGATAGATGTTTAGGATGTGTGATGCTGGGGTAAGGTAGCAAACCTTTAGGGATATTGTATTGGTGAAAGGTTGATATTCTTTATTATATTATATACTCTTGAATGTGATACATGGTGAGAGTATCCATAGTTAGGATGGGAATATAGTATACCTTTTTAGGTGGTGAATTAGTTTCACTTTTGTTCACTGTGCTTTAGGAAACATTCGTTACATTTTCATGAGAGTCTCTGAGATGGATCATATTGAGTATACTATAATAATCACCCTACATATATACAACTTTTTTAGGTCACATGAAGTATAATAGAGACCATTATGGTAACTACTAGCTTGGGGTAGTAGGAGTAGTACGTTATTTGTGGTCGCTTCTTTTTTGCATTCTTTTGGTAGTTGTAGATTTCCCTTTTTAGTTTTAGAAGTCTTTACATGAAATTTCATATGTGTACTTGGATTTCCTTTTATATTGAATTATTTGTTGGAGTTTATTGGTGTATGTAATATCTTACTATTTTGTATGTCTTCTCTTATATGGTAATGATATCAATCTTAGTGATTATTACACCCTCTGTTCTAGTCGCCAACCCAGGTCAAACTAGATGAGGGACTTGGGTGTCAGTATCTCCATTTTCATATTGTCGGGTGAGGAGACGTACACTTTTTGGGAAAAGGGTCATGATAGAGTGGTATATGATGATCTGGTTGAGGGATATGATAGAGTTTGTAGTTATTCATTATGTAGGTTTCATTGGTTGGTTGGGAAACAATGGCAGTAATGTTTACCATGATTGGTAAACACTAGATACTGGATAAGACACATGTATTTAGGCCCCCTATGGTTTGACATATGGACTTTTATGTTTACAATGGATAATAAATGATGTGATACTTTTATCAAGGTAGAGACCAATGAAAGGATCATTCATCATTATTTGTTTTTTCCTATGTTTTAATGGGTATACCATAGGATATGTTAAAATAAAATTACTAAAAGAAAAAAATTAATTAATGTTAAGGTCTTTGATATTCCTAGTTTAGGATATCTATTTTTTTTCTTTTATAGCTATGGTTCCAGGTCCACGTCTTTGTTAGGTTCATGAAGAAGATGTTCATTAATATATGCCAGCTGATCGCTAATGGGTAGAGGTTCACGACGACAAAACATGGAGGTGGAAACTCATAGAGTTTCATTTCCAGAGACTGCAGAAGTACGAGTGCTCTATTTTCGATGATTGCATATAATAATGGTAGGAGGAGGTTGATATGGGAGTTAGTTATATCCATTATCGAGAGGGGAAATGGGTGATATTGGTTGAGATTATGCATTATGGGGAAGCATGGTAATGGTTTTTCTTATTCTATAGAGATCATGAGGCATTGTTGATCTCGTTGGAGGAGTTCTGATATACCTTCATTGTCGAGTTACATTCTTCAACCATGAAGGCATCCAGTCACCATAAGCATCATACCCTTTAACATGGGAGCTCTAATGTGTTAGATTTTTGAATCCAATTTAGTATCCTTTTGCGACATTCATTGGACCCATTTCTAGATGAGGAGGTTGTGGAGAGGTATTTTTAGAGGCTTTGCATCATGAAATCTGGCACCAAGATACCCCATTTATATTGAATACATATCATTAAGTATTGATGTTTTTAGAGTTCAATGAGATGACATTATCTATAACTAGATCCCCACTAAAGGGATTTTTCGGGATTCCTCATGAAGAGGAAATGTGGTCCAGGGTTCGTGGTTTTCAGGGAAAAAGTGATTCTATTTAGTTGGGGAAGGTCCTAGCCCTCAGTATCTTTTTTCATTAGAGTTGGTGACTCTGAACCCTATGCTAAGTGATTAAAAGATTGTTTTTTCTTATGTAGGTTGAGCTAATCAGTATTATAAGTGACTAGCCATTACAATCGGTCAACGTGAGCTAGGTGTTCGGATCTAGGTTATTCCATTATAGTAGTTTTATCCAATGAAGAAGCATGAGGTTTTACTAGTTTTGGATCAGTGGAGAGAAGATGAGGAAGGAATAGGAAAACCCTGGGATGCTCCCAATCCACTAAGAGAAGAGTGCATCTATTGTGGTGTTCATCATCATGGTTAGAGAGGCTTTGGAGAAGGTGGTCGTCTGCTATAAGCTTTTACATTGCCATTTTTAGGGGAGCCAAAAGTTATATGTAGTATCCTTTCAATTCTTTCTCCTTTTCTATAAAAAAAGTTTGACATAAGATCCACACACTCAATTATATGACCATCCCTAATTCATGGATTTGGATTTTACGTAAAGAGATTTCATGTGCCCTTGGTGTTGATTATGCCAGTGGGAGGTCGAGCTGACTTTTTTGAAGTATGTAGAGAATGTCGGATAGTTCTATTACAACACCAATCTCGGGGATATTTCCTATGTTTAAGGATACAACCATATGATGTCATACTGAATCTGGATTGGTTGTATTTGGTGCAAGATATTTTGGATTTTTTCTAGAGGTATGTGATGTTCTTCAATGCTGATGGTGAAACAAATGTGTTTGTGGGTGAATGACACCCTCGATTGGATCAGAGGCGTGTTCCTTCGTTGGAATCATTGATGGGTAAACTAATGGTGAGTTCATCAGAGGTTCAATAGTTGATGTTTCCCAGTGTCATGGAGGAGTACCAGGATTAATTTTTAGAAAAGGTTATAGAATTACCCCCTCTATGGGAGATCGATTTTGAGATCAATCTATAGCTAGGCATGTCTTATATCTCTTTTTCTCTATATAGGATGCCACCCTTGGTTTTTCGAGAGCTGTGTATATATCATGGTGGTATGTCTTAGTGTGGTTTTTTTCATCCATGTGTAGCCCCATTGGGTTCATCAGTTTTATTTTGCGAAAAAGTTTGATGGATGTTTGAGTTTGTGAATCTATTATTATATCCAGAACAAAGTGATAATGATGAATCTATATACTCTTCCAAATATTTATGATTTATTCGATCATCTAATGGGTGCATTTTGTTTCAATAAGATTGACTTGTAGTCCGAGTATCATTAGATGTTGTTGAATGTTTAAGATATTCCATAAACTACATTCCAATGTCTTCATAGGCATTATGTGTTCTTGGTTATGTTGTTTAGTGTGAAAAATGTTATAGTTGTGTTTATTTGGCTGATGAGTGGTTTATTTAGTTATATCATGGATATGTTTGTTTTGGTTTCCATCAACGACATCCTTGTGAACCCCACCTTTGATGAGAATCATGTAGAGCATCTACATGTTGTTTTATGCATTCTTCATTGAAATTAGATGTTTAGGATGTTTTCGACGTATGAGTTTTTGGATCAAGAAGTCTATTTCATATAGAATTCTATATCCCAGGAAGGAGTAGTTGTGGACCCCTCAACGATAGATGTAGTTGTGTATTAGGTGTCCCCCAGGGTAGTAGCATGGGTGTGATTTTTCCTGGGTCATGGAGGCTATTACGGTAAGTTCATATCCAATTACACTTAGGTTTCAACTCCTCTAAAAGAATTGACCAAGAAGGAACATGTGTTCATGTGAAAAAATTTGTGTAAGGTAGCTTTCGAGTATCTGAATGAGATGTTGTCGAGTTCTTTGGTTTGTTGTTTTCCAGCAGAAAGAGTGTAGTTTGATGTTTTATATGATTCATCACATATGGTGTAAGGTTGTATTCAGATATAGTAGAGATTAGTCATTTCTTATGGGTATTTTAATATATTCTCCCATGAACATAACTATTCGACACAGAAACTCATGTTAAGAGGTGGTTTTTTCTCTGAATTTGTGGTTACATTACCTCATTGGTGAGCACTTTGTGTTTTTCACTAGAAATTTGTTTTATAGGTATGTTTTCTCCCATAATGAATTGAACATTTAGTAGTGTCTGTGTATGGACTTCATACAGGATTACGATTTTGGAATATTGTATACACCTAGAAAGTGGAATGTTGTATTCAATGCACTGAGCAGGAAGCCAGGTAGTGATGAAGTACATGAATCTGGTGATTCATGGAGGTTGATGGAAGAAAATTCATCATTACAACTTTATATTGGAGACGTTAGGGGTAGAGTATTTCTTTTCAAGATGATGGTGCATTCATCTATGATGTATCAGGTATAAGAGTAACAATTGAGGGATCTTAAGGTGGAGGTCTGGAGAGACATAGTTTTTTATGGTATGTCACATGAAGGTTAGCCTGGGGATGAAGAACACTGATTTTTGTATCATTTGGAGGAATTAAATTTTGTTGATTATGCAGGACATGGTTCTCAAGGTGTTCTGTATCTCGACCATAGCACTACATCCTGGTATGATGTACCATTCTACGAGGAGTCGGTTTTGGTGGCATTGGTTGAGGCATGCAGTTGTAGTGTTTTTGTCTCGATGATTGGTCTACCAGAAGTTGAAGGTCGATCACCATGTTCTTGGTAGTTTTTTCATGGCATTGGATGTTAGTAAGTATATGTGGGTGGAAATACTGATGGACATTATTATAGATTTACCTTGAGGCTAGGGAAGCTAAGCCACTGTATGGGTGGTAGTACATCACATGATGAAATAATCCCAATTCATATAGATCATTGAGTCTAGGATAATGGAGTTTTTGTCGATGCAGTATTTGTATGTGGTGGTGATACTCCATGTAGTACAAAGGAAGATAATATCTTATTGAGACCCCTTTTATACCTGATGTGTGTGGATAGGTCTTTAGCATGCTCCTGATTCTCAGTTATGCTTTGCATTTATTTTCATCCACAGACACACAGTATGTCAGAGAAACCCATCTGGAATCTTGAGGATATATTGTGATCTTGTTTCTTGGGTTTTAGAGGCTCTTGGAGGTGTCGGCTTTCCTTATTAGAGTTAACATATAGCAATAGTTTTCACTCCACCATTGGTTTGGATCTGTTTGAATCCATGAATTTCCCACCCGAGAATACTCCATTATGTTGGAATGGGGTCACATAGTTAGAAATTCTCTAGCTAGAGCTAGTACAAAATACGATGAATAAGGATCAGGTAATTCAAAAGTAGATATAGGTAGTGTAGGTCATCAGAAATAACATTCTTCTCAAAGGAGGAGATCTCAAGAGTTTTATGTTAGGGATTGTGTTTTTTAAATGGTGTCTCCCATCATGGGAAGTGATGTTTTGGTTGTGGGAGTAATAATTATTTCTATTTTGTTATGTCGTTCTATATGTTGATTTGAGTTGGAGAAACAGTTTATTAGGTAGAACATCCCTCAAATACGAGTCAGATAAATGATTATATTAATGCTTCGCAACTCCATCATTATATTCAAGATGACTCTCGCATCATCTATTTGGGAGAGATAGACCTTGGTGATGATGAAACCTTCTAGGAGTTTCCTTTAACAATATAGGAATTAAAATAGAAGGTGTTTCTAGAAAATAAAATCCTCTATATTTATGTCTTATGATGGCACATTGGTGTGGAGGAGAGTACCTAAGAATGAAAGTCGTAGATACGGGCTTAGTACCTTGAGTTGTTTGATGTTTATCTCTTTTCATCAAACTATGATTATTTTGTGATTTTAAAACTTTTCTTCTTATGTGAACGAATTCCTTTGTTTCTTATATTTTCTTGGTATCATTTTAGATATATTTCCCTGTGGAGTGTTTTTAGGAGATGATTTTGGCTTCTAATTGGTTTCACAATGTTCCATAGAGGATTTGGTTGAGCAATTATTAGTGGCAAGAGCCTTTAGAGGCATCTCAAAGGGTTGTGGTTCGGGCCCCATCTTTTTCTTCTTCTTCTCAGGGTTCATTATTAATCCTCGCGGATAGGAATAGTTTGATAGTTATATGATGTAATGACTGAGATTTCCATGGGCCATTACTTTGTGAAAATCTATAACATGTTGTGTTCTTGGGTGTCGTATTGGATTCTTTTGGGGGGATATAAAAAATTCAGTTTCACCAAACAATTTCATCAATATGATGGCACACCAAACAATGTCTCACCCTTTTTCAAATTTCCAATTGTTTCCATATTTCTAACAGATTTTACTGTTTGAAATTTACATTGATGTAACATGAATTAAATACTACATTTTAATGGAATTAATATAAATTCAAAGCCAATGACTCCTATCAAATTTTTTCATAGTTGATGGGAAGACTTTACTTGGTAAAAATGCATGATCATTAATAGATTTAATCATAATGGAAAATACCACATATCTTAAACTAATAATCCATTAAATATTCTAAAGGGCCGAGCTATCTTCCACCATTGTTCTTCCTCTTTTTTCAATAGTGAGAGACTCTCAAACTGTTCACTTAATCTAGTAGGATTTTTTTGTTGTTTTGTTCCCTAGATAATGTCTTCCCTAGAGTCTCCTCCTCTTACATGTGCGCCCCCTATTATTTTGAAATCATGATGTTCTGATCAAACATCGATATAAGGTTTGATCTACAACCATTATTCTGGGATAGTCTCCTTACATTCCTCCATTGTATGTTATTCCATGTTATCTCAATGTTTCTAATGGAGTTTTGTTTAGTGTTAGTTTGTGTGGTGGTGTATCTACATCCTCAAGTGCATGCGGAATTCTTGGAGAGGTGATCTTGATCGGTTTTTTGGGTTTTTATAGTGAAACAAACATCAAATTCCTTTTGAGATAAGGGATTCATGAATTATCTATTCATTTAGAAGCAGCTGTACAGTAATATTTTTTTATCCCAATAGATCGCAGAGGAAATCACATAATAAATATCTGAACCAGATAAATAAATTGGTCTTGGTCGTATTTTGATGCCTCATGATTTTGATAGATAGTGTGATATCTATTCTTTTCCTATGTAGATTTTCATTATTGATCGAAATCGGTAAAGATTATAATATTTGGATTTATTGTAAATTTATTGGATAAATATAAAGTGGCATGTTTTTTTAATCTGGTTGTTGCTATGGTAAACTATCAATAATCTAATGGATGTAGTTATGTATGTTAAAATCAACTGACTAATACAAGATAGAATAAATAATAAGTTATTTGTTAAAAGATAATGCATGGAATGGTTTTGAGATACCCTATTTTTCCCAAGTCTAATATTTTCATTCTTTGACGTGGGAGTGCTCATTATGTTTGAAGGATAGATGCCTTGCATGGGATCAAGAGACTAGTTTCTTGTTAATTTTTTCCCTACCGCTTTTATTGTGGTGTGAGCCCAGGATATCAAAGAATGGGAGGATTTTTTGAGATGTGAGGGAATGTATTCCCAATGGGTATGGATGTAATTGACCCCTAGTTTTCCAAGATGCATTAGTTTATGCATGTGGGTTTCAGGGGGGAACCAAAGATGATGTATCTAGTTGGATGTGAATTTTGGATTCTTGTTGAATATTGTTGTTGGTTTATCTGCATTACCCTCCCCACTACTTCTTGTAGATGGTCTTTCTTTTCATCTCTCCAAAAGAGTTAAATATATGTGGGGTATTCTACTTTTTTTCATGTGGAGATTCTTGAGGACTGATGGGTCTAAACTCCTACTATATGTGGTGAAGACTTGACGTTAGTTCGTATACAAATTATGTCGATCCCCTCGTGTTTGGATCCCAAAAATTATCTTAAAATACCTAAAAATATGGAAAAGTTATAATGTAGTTAAATAAATAATTGAGTAAATGATGTTATCCCATGGGGTTAGAGGTTGGTGTAATTAAAATATGATGTTAAAATTTAATATAACTATGGATCATTGATGGAATGATTATGAAATATAAGGTTGAATGATAATGGTTAAATAATGATAAAATAATTAATTAACATAATGTGAAATTAATAAAAAGGTATAATGTAATATAATGTTGTTCTTTACATGGTTGTGTTCTTATAAGATTTCTAGTCATAGCGGTGACAACTAGGTGTCCAAGAGATGATAGATTATGTTGATTTTAAGACCAATTAATTCCCATAGTGTGGTTGTGAGCTATAGTATAATCTGTACTATTTTGTGATTTTATACAATAATCAACCCTGATAGATGGTGAACCTGACACAATAGGGATTCTGAGATATGAGGGCGTGTTTTACCAAACATTCTGGTGGGAGGATGGATGGATGATGACCCCCTTTGGCCCTGTTATATTCTCATGGTAGTTACATCTGTTGGTGGTAACATCAATTAGTTGTCCCTATATATGTGTGTAGAGTGATGTAATGGATTGTGGTGATTCAAACACATAAATGTTGTATATAGTTTCAGGTGGAATACTATAGGTGTAACGTGTAAAGGCATTAATGGTTGAGGATCCTTACTCAGCTTATGGAATATAATGGATTAATGTATAATTCATGATGTATTATACATGTTATGTGAACTGTGGTGGCTCCCAGAAACAACCTGGTTAATTTAGTTTTTTGGCGGTAGTTGATGTTTGGTATGAGGTTAATGTTGTGGTGATACACCAATTTGTATGTGGGAAAGCCATTTTTGAGATAGATTCATAAGATATGTGATGTTGGGGCGAAGAGGAAAATTGGGTGGGAAGAGGTAGCCATTTAACCATGATATTCACAATTATATTATATTCCTTGTTATGTGATACTTGGTGAGAGTATCCATTGTGCGGTTGGGAACATACTATACCTATTTAGGTGGAGATTTAGTTTCAATTGTTGTTCAATTTTCTTTACCACAAATTTATTACCATGGAACCAGAGGCTATGGGGAGGATCATACTGAGAATACTATCATAATCACCCTACGTATATGCATCTTTTTTTTAGTCACATGGAGTAGGTTGTAGACTAAGCTGGTTTCAACTAGCTTTGGGTTTCCGGTGCTTTTTGGGCTTCGTGGTCACTGTTGTTTTACTTCCTTTTCATAGGTTCAGTTTTCCATTTTCAACTGTAGTAGTCATTGAATGAAATTATATATGTGTTATTAGGTTTATTTTCATATTGCAGTATGAGTTGGAGATGGATGGTTTCTATCATATCTCCCTATCAATTAATTGTTTTCTCTAAGAGGGTAATGCCACCCATTTGTGTGATTACTATTCCCTAAGTATTTATATCCAACCTGGGGCCTAACAGAGGAGGGAATCAAGTGTCACTATCTCCCTTTTCACATTACTGGCCTACTAGGGGTGCATATTTTGGGGTGTGGTCATGACACATAGAGCCAACACTCTCTCATTTTACTCTACATAATAACAAGTATTTCTAAATGATTATCTATTAACTGTGAGTAAACTATGATTCTATCAATAGTAATTTATCTATCTCTCACCCAATAAATGAATACATTACCTAGTCTAAAAATTACTTTTATTTATCCCTGACACAATATATCTCTATAATTAGATTCTAGAACCAACAATGGTAATCATTTTCACAACACCAGGTTTACATTTTCATACATCTTATAGTATGATAAGACACACACTCCCACATTTTTTCATTAAACATTTTCAAATGACCATAATACACAGAATATCAATTTTTAATATGAAGGGAGTTATCATGGAACTCATCTTCCAATTTTGGAATCTTCATAGGAATTGATTTACCGAACGACCTCCCACCTCAATCTCTCAATTTAGAAATTAATCCATTAACCCCAATACTACTTTTCAATATTTAATGTATCCAGAATATGCCTACCCATCCAAGCAATTATCATTATACCAGAAATATTGATCTTTACTCAAAAATCATAGGAACAATCGTGTATATATATCAAATACTTAAAAAAATTGGTGCATCAACATATTGATAGAATATAAACAATACTATACCCTTTAATTCACGTCACGATTTGGATGAAACGGGTTCAAGGAAATAGTAGGATTAGTAGTTAGTTAAGTGAAATAATGCATATATGCCATCTTCATAGTGTATGATGACTACAAATGAGAAAGATACATTTCTTTACATTTTGAAGATGATCAATGTGCCTTATGGTTACTCTTATAATATTTCAATGTGTGTGAATCTAAAGAGCATGACATTGTAAAGGTTGAAAAGTCACCACAATGACAAACAACTTCAGCAGTTGATTCCAATTAAATTTTTTTATTGTTTATCCCTCAATGTCGTTCAAACATTGATTGAGATGAGTAAATTTTTAGATAACTTCGATTAATAAATAAACGAATGAGAGATTTAAAATGATTGCAGGACCAAATTGTACATACAATTTTTCAAATTGATAAACTATTTCCCCCCTCATTTTGTGATGTTATGGTTCACTTGATAGTGCACTTAACTAATGAAGTAGTGGATACATGTCCATGGAAATTCAGGTGGATGTATCTTATTGATCGGTATCTAAATACATTGAAACGATTTCTACGCAACATAGCTCATTAGGAGGCATCAATAGACAATGGTTATTTGATGAATGAGTGTACAACAGTCTATAAAGAATATATTATGGATTTTGAAACAAGATTAGACAAGGCATATCAGATTCATGATGGTCCAGTATGAGAAGGAACCATAATTGACATGGACAACATCGAGTCGATACAAGCACAATGATATATCTTGATCAATACTCCGTCAGTTGCACTATTAATACAGTAAGAGTCTTATCACTTTTATATTTTAACTATTTAATGTTTTTTTCATAATTTGATCTTTTAAACATCTCATTGTCATTTGTAGGAACCACATTAATGAGATAATAGAAGAGATGGCTCGTGTGACTGAGTGTCAAATTCAACAATCTCATTATGCGTCATTTCATGATTGGTTAAATGATTTTGTTTTTATAAATTGATTTTAATTACGAGTGAAGTATTATAATAATTCCTTTATGAATAAATCATTATTTAATTTAGTTAATTATGTAGTTTCATAACCTGAGGGAGTTAGGTGACCCCACAATAACTGAAGAATTTAACTATCTAGCTGAGGGTCCATCTATAATGACTCATCATTATATATATATATATATATATATTATAATGGCATTCAAAATCGCGTTAATGATGCTAATGACAAATGATAAACACTAAATTGCGGAATCATTTGTCTATTCGTTTATTAAGGTTATTTCTATAGTCAATTGGGAGACATCATTGATGTTTTATATGCACACGAGTTGATGTACAAATTGTTAAAGTGGAATTGGGTTGATGCATTGTGTGGAAGTAAAGTTGATCAATATCAGTTTACAATGGTGAAAATTATGGATATGTTATACAGAAATGAAAAAGTTGATATTAAGAATTTCATTTTGACATCACAAGTGGAACAAATACTCTTCGTTACGTTCCCTTTGAATCCTAGTTGGCATGTTTTTGTGAAACTTCTCCGATGATGAGGGTTTTTATTTGAACAACATATACTCGGGACAGTTTACTTTTTTCCAAAAACATGATCAAAATACCTTATTTCAACATGGTGTAGATATTTATTGGGTTAGAGTATCCATTGAAGGAGAAATGGTTGATTTTCATGTTTAATGAAAGGCATAATTGTTTTACCTCCCTTAGTTTGAAGCCTTTTTTAAAATTGTTTAGAACAACCCAAAACTAATTTTTGTACATAATAATATTTATTTCTTATTAGTCAAAATCAACCCCTCCACCTGGACTGCCATCCCCATCCACTTGGAAAACCACCTCCCACCATCCCTAGAGGCCCCCACTCCAAACACCCATTAGACAACACCCCTCCTACTCCCTGACAATCCAACCACCAAACTCCCCCCCCCCAGACAGCCCTCCTCCCCACCCGTGCATTGAGTATGTGATCCTTTTGTATCTTCATTTCAATATATCATAATAGAACCTTTTTTTCTATTTTTTAATATCCAATGATCTTGTGTCTTTGTTCCTTGTAGATCCGATTGTTGATATTTATCTAGGAGATGATACTATAAATTGATATGGTGTTGCAGGTATGTTTCCATTCAGTTGTTTCAGGAGATACCCTTTCCTAAATTCATTTTCATTATGGAATGTGATTCTAATAAATGAGAATAATGAACAAGGACACTATTGTAAACATTGTTTTCAATCCTTTTGTTATGGATTCCCTTGTGGGCTTGTGGGAACTAAGATTATAGTGTTTGGTTTCATCTCTATCATTCATTGAATGAACTATATTTCATTGGTTTTATAAATTATTTACTAGATAAAATTGAAAATTTTGAATACTATGAGTAAAATAATTTTTAAAATAAAGATATTTCACCCTAGTTTGGGGTAAAATAAAAAAGATGGTATTTTCAAAGTATTGAAATGTTATTTTTACCTTCTGTATTTGATTTTAAGGTACACCTCACCCTTTATATATCCTTTCAATCCATGTTGTGATTTTAAATTATATTGATCATTTTATGTGGGATGATGATTCTACTTTGAGCTTGAAAGATCCATATTTGATAGACATTTCTGTTTATAGAGATATAAATTAACCCCATACAAACCACATGTGACTGATGGCCAACAATAAGGGTTTCTTGAAGTTGATCCTGTATGATTTCAAGATTATATATTCTGTATTTAATTTGTAGGGTCACTAGTTGAATTATTTTCATTGAGCCAAAGGGGTTGTTTTTTCATGTATTATCTAATTTTTTATGATCTGTATGATACCTACTTAGGTGAAGTTGATGGACAATGATATAGGGTTTTCTCTCTTGTTGTTCCTTCAACATAGGGGTCCCCTGGACAGCCCTGCCTGACTCCACCAAGATAGACCCACCCTCACCTGAACAACCCCTCCACCTGGACACCACACTCCCTGACAACTTACCCCCCAAAACACCCCCATGACAGCCACCCAGCCCCTAGATAGCCCCACACCACTCACCTAGAAAGCCCCTACACCCGGACAGCCCCACCACCTCCTGGACAACCCACTCCCCAAAACTCCTTCCAGACAGCCCCTAGATATCCCCACCCCACTCACCACAAATACCCCCAACCCATCCTACGTAGCTTGTCTACATGGAAATCCCCCCTTCCCCCCACCCTCCCCCACCCCCTGACAGCCCACCCCCCAAAACTCTCCCCCCGACAGCCCCCCCCCCCCCCCAAATCCCCTGTACAGCCCAACCCCACTCCCCCAAACAGCCCCACCCAAACCTTCATATCTCCTCCACCTTGTAAACCCCCCTCCCAGACAACCCACAATGCAAAACTCCTTCGAAAATAACCCCCCCCTCCAATCCCAATACATCCCCTAGATTGCACCACCCCCTCCACCTGAAAAGCCCCACCATCATGACCTGAACAGCCCCACCCCTCTACCAACCCCCTTGGGACACCCCCCTCCTAGATGGACCACTGCCCAACACTCCCCCAGACAGCACCACCACCCCCTGGATATCCCCACCCCACTCCCCCAGGACAACCCACCCCTACCTGCACAGTCCCTCCACCATGATAGCCCAGTGGACAACCCCCACTCCCTAACAGTACACTCCCCAAAACACCACCAAGATAGCCCCCCTCACCCCACCCCTAGCACCTGGATCGCCCCACCCCAGTCCCCTAGGATAGCACCCCCACCCCTAGCCCCTGGACACCCCCACCCCTCTTCCCCTAGATATCCCCACCCACACATGCACAACCCCTCCACCTGGACTACCTCCAACCCCCTCCCACTTCTAACCCCCCTAGACAACCCCCCTATCAGACAATCCACACACATAAACTACCCAGGGACATCCCGCCACCCCCCCCCCCCCACCCCTAGACAGCCCCGGGATAGCCCCATCCTACTCCCCCCGGATAGCCACCCACATCCCCTAAACAACACCAACCAACTCCCAACCCCCATTGTACATCCTGCAAACCCTGGATAGTGCCACTCCAATCCACCCGTATAACCCCACCCATAGATGCACATACCCTCCACTTAGACAGCCCCCAGCCACTAGACAACCCCACCCCACTCCCCCAGACATCCCCCCCACCCTTTCCGCAGGACAGCCCCACCCCCACCAGCGTAACCCCTCCACCGAGACATCCCCTCCCACACACCCAACCCCCACATTAGAAAACCCCCTTGTGGACACCCACCCCCCAAAACACCCATTGGACAACCACCCCCACCCCCAACCCCAAGATAGCCCCACCCCACTTCCTCTGAATACCTGCCCCACCCCCAGCCCATGGATATACCCACCCACTCCCAACAAACCCATGGACTGCACTCCCACCCACCCCTGTATGGCCCCACCACTACAATCATAGCACCTCCACTTGGACAATCCCCACCCAACCCCTTGGACACCCCCTCCCTAACATCTCACACCCCCAAAACTCCCCCTAGACACCCCTTCCCCTTGACATCCCCATTTGACTTCCCCACTCCCCCGGATAGGCCCCCCACACCCATACCCCAGAGAGCCCCACCACAATCCCCCGGACAGCCCCACCCCCACCTACACATCCCCCACCCCCAACTTTACAACCCCCACCTGCATATCTCCTCCACATAGACAACCCCAACTCCCAACCCCACTTAGACTACCCTCATCCTAGACTTCCCAGCCCCCAAAACTCCTCCCTGATATCCCCACATCCCCTAGATAGACACACCCCTCTCCCCCGGACAACCCCCTAACCCCTAGACAGCCCACCCCAATATAAACCCCCCTTGGACACCCCCCCCCCCTCTAACAGCCGACCCCCGAAAACTCCCTCGGATAGCCCCCCCCCCCCCCCCACAGACTGTTGGCCCCCCCAAAACTCCACCGGATAGTCACCACCCCTGGATATCCCCACCAACTCCCCCCATTGACAACCCCTCCATTGGGACAACCCCCCCCCCCCCCCCCCCACACACACACACACACAAAACCCCTTTATAGAGGCCCCCACTCTGACAACCCTCCCCCCCAAAATCGTCCCGGACAACCCCTGGATAGCACCACCCAACCCCTATCCCCTCCCACTTTCAACCCCCTTTGGACGCCCCCTAACACCCCCACTTGGACAGCCCGCCCCCCAAATAACTTCACGTTAAAAGATCCCACTAAATAAAATCCTTTTTGTACATAATTTTATTTTTATTATGTTATGTTTCCAATTTCATAAAATACATTTACAAATAATAATTCAATAACATTTAGTTTTATTAGCAATAGTTCAATTTTTTTAAGAACAATCCATTTTCTCTTTTTGACACTTTGGATATTCCCCTTAATAATGTTTTCTACAAATGAAGGCATGTTACGGGAACATGAAACACATCCACATCATCCATAAAAGCCATTCACGTCCTAGGGTCGAGGTATGTTTGAATATAATTGAATTAATTTTTTATCTAATTCCTATATATATATATACACACATCTATCAAATTATGTATAAAATGATTTTTAATAGGATCTAAATCAACCACTTCTTCCTCTTGCAAGAGAGGCCCTGGTCATGGTATTTCATCCTGGAATTCTGACACGACCGTTGATGTTTCATTTGATGAGAGATTTCATCTTATGGGACTGACTTCCCCTATATTTATTCATCAGCCGGGTCATATCATGCATGACCCACATCGATTTTTGTTGACCAAAGGTGATAGGACTTCCATCCCTCATGGATAAATTAGATCAGTTTTGGAGGGGAAATTTATGTAAGAAGACAGTTTTTAGTTTGTCTCCTATGTTTAAAAAATATTAACATGTGTGATTTTTTTTCTTAAATAGAATTATCTAGAAGTGTTCCCTGATGATTTTTGGTCTGTGTGTATAGTCAAATGGCGTATGATGTGGAAGGATTTTAATGAAAAAATCATGAGGAAGAACTGTGCACCAAACGTGGGTGCCTTGAAAATTATAAAATAAAGTCTCGAGAGGTGTTCTCTCGTCTCGGTCATAGTTGCATATTAGTCTACCAAGGACATTGTAGTTAGTATATATTTTTTGGTATATATATTTTCAATAATGTGTGATGTTATATTTGTTTTAAATTTTAATTCATTGAATGTATAAGGTGTCAACACTCCATTCCAATAATCGAGTGTTGTAAGGACCACCTCCCAGGCTTGGGACTCATCATGTTTCTCAGATCTATCATGATGTATTTATTATTAATTTCTTAAATTATGTTTCATTTGTTTTTTTTGTTATATTTTTATATATTTTATTGGTATATATTTTTATATATTTTATTGGTATAATATTAAGGGATAAAGGTCCAATGACTGATAAAATGTCGGTGTCGATGAGAACTTGTGATCGAAATGATCCTGATTCTATAGATCTTTTAGTAAGTGCTTGTACTGATTTTCAATACTTACATGCATCAGTACATAAACATATATATTTATATATATAAAATAAATTTTCCACAGCCTCAATTTGAAGAATATTTTGAAAATAGACCAGAGGACCAACGACAACTTCCCCATTGAAGGGATGAGATATTCCATCATATTATTGGTTGTGATGGGCATAGATAATGTTTGACCTATGGAATGTGGATTCATCAATAGGTAGTATAACATGATGAGGTTTTTTGTCCTGTTATAGCTCGGACAACAAAGCAACTGTCTGATTTCGAGGCACGGTTGTGCGCATACGAGGAGGTAAATGTGAAATTGATCTCTAAGGTTAGAATAATGTGGAAATATGTACATCCTAGTGATGGTGCAGGGGATCAAATGACATAGGATTATAATGAATTTATTTAGTTACTTTTTATTAATTTTATTATTATAATCTACATAATTTTTTTTGTCACAGGCCACTGGCACACTGGATGGAGGAACCAGGCATGACCCGGCATGACGTATCATATTCATGAGGTGTCTTTATTTTATATTTATAATTGAATTAATGTTATATATTGATTTGGACATTATATGTAGAATTGTTAGATATTAGAACAGTTAGATTTTTTTTAAAAACTACAAATTATTTTAAGATTAAGAGTATGATTAGTAATTGGATACTTTATTATGATTGATATGTTCCTAGAATCCCCATTGGAGGATAGGAATTTGGCTAGGTGGCCCAATGGCCCAAAGGGGTGGGCTGTCTGGGGTTAGTGTGTATGGGGGTGTCCGGGGAGGTTTTTTGAGGGGGGGGGGCTATATGGGGGAGTTTTCATTGGGGGGGACGTCCATGGATGGGGGGATGTCAAGGGTGAGTGTGTGTGTGTGTGTGTGTGTTGGGGGTATTCAGGGGGTGGAGGGGGCCGTTTAGGGTGGGGGCTGTCTGTGGGGGGCTACCTGGAATGTTTGGGGGGGGGGGCTGTCCAAGGGGAGTGTTGTGCAGCAAGGGGTTGGGAGGGGGATGTCTAAGGGGTGGGGTGGGGGGAGGAGTTTATGGGGCAATCCAATACTGATCGTTACTCTATATAGTTCAATATGAATCAAACACGACTGAATAGTTGTCCAATCCAATTTTTAAACCACCTCACCATGTTCAACCAACATAGTAGGTCCATAATAGAGTAGCGTACTAAGTCTAATGGCCTAATTTCAAAATTAACATAATTTCCAAATTGGAATAATTTCAAATTTGAACTAATGGGAAATTGGTTAAATGGTGACTTGTCCAATTATCCAAATGCCCAAATGTCCAAATGCCCTAATGGCTTAATGCCCCAATTCCCTAACAACCTAAGGACCAAATGGAATATTGGAAAAATGGACTATTTTCCTAATTACCTATGTTCTAATTTCCAAATGTTCTATTGGACTAATGGAATATTAGCCTATTGGCCTAATGAACAAATACCCTAATGAGATATTATATTATCATTCTAATGGCCAATTGGCTAAATGGAGACATGGCCAATTGACTATATTCACAAATTCCCAAATGGAAAAACGCCCTAACGTCCTGACGCCCTAATGACCAAAACAACCTAAGAACCTAACACCCTAATGCCCTAACTCTCCAATTCACTAACTCCCTAATGGCCAAATTGACTAATGGCCGAAGGCCTCAACAATGTCCCAATAATGGCTGAATGAATTACCAATGGGAAAACAATGGACCAATGACCCAACAACGGTCTAACATCACCCCAATGGCCTAACAATGGCCAAAAATTTTAATAATGTCCCAATGGCTGAACAAACCAATGGCCTAATGAAAAATTGTCCAAATAGACTTCTATCAAAATTACCTAATGTCTTATTAGCCTAATGACCTTTTAGGGTATTGTCCTAATGGAATATTATCCTATTGGCCTAATGACCAAATGATATACTATCATATTAACGTATTGTCCTAATGGCCAATTGGATAAATGGTTACAGGCCAATCGACCAAAGTCCCAAATTCCATAATGGACTAATTGTCCAATTTGATTAATATATATATGCTATCTCAATAAATATTTAAAATTTTCATTTTCTTTGCTTACTTGTTTCTTTTATAACTTCTTTTAGGTTTATCAGTGCATAAGATTGAAATGGATAGGAGCTGTTTGGATCAATGTATATTAAGATATAGCTCTGTCATTTATTTTTTTGAGGATCCTAATGTTTCTGCTATTTTGAACAGATTTTTTTATTGATTTTAGTTCTGTTTTTTCTATTTTCTATGGTTTAAGAACCATCATTATAATATTTTTTTTAAAAAAATTTCCAGGTTAGCAGCCACCACTGGTGACCATTGTAGGCTATTTTTTATCTATAGTGACCACCCATGGTGTTTGATATAGATCAACTGGATAGAACCCTTTATTCAGCTGAGAGTTAGGTCTCTTATAGAGAGCGCTAGTGGGTGTCTTTGTTTTCCTACACCGAGAGGCCTAATGCGACCTCCATTGGTGGTCTCAAAACCATCCCAAAAGTCAAATAATGACCACCAATGATGATATCTATTGGTCTCATTTGTAGTAGCGGTTCAAAATTGGAATGAAGAAAAGTGATACTTAATGGCGACACTCACATTACCTTTCAAATCATACAATTGGGTATAACTACTGATGAACCTGAAATGGGGGTTCATAAAAAACCCAAATATGTTTTTATTTTTGAAATTATATAACATATCCTATTATTAAACCATTTAAGTGGTTCAAATATATAAATTTCCAAGTACCAGTTATAATATATTAAAATTTAGAAATATACTTAAAAATTTATTTAATTGAATCAATTAATAATTATAAGAATATTATATCATATTTACATTTTTATCTAGTTATTTATCATCATGTTCTCACAATATGCTTAGTTAATGAAAATATCACTCATAATTCATTTTGGAAAACACTCATTTAGTTTTATGTGTAATTTTAGTATAATGAATCCTCACATCATCAATGATCATAACTAGATTAATGGCCTTTAACCATTTAATGTGGGTCAATACAGGATGATTCTATTATACATGTATACATAATTTTTTATTAGATCCTTTCAAAACATTAAATAAATATCTTATCAGCCAAAATAAACCCCCATGACGTGACTTTCCATATAATATAATAAATAAGGTGACATATTAGGGTCTTTTCAAGCTATCATCGGTTTTTATATGGGAATCCATTCCAATTTTATGGATTTGTAACTATAGAAATTATCATTTTCTTAAATTAAGATGAAGCTCAAATAATTTTATTCAATCAATAATTTAAATATATATGAAATGGGATTGTCTCATAAAAATAAAATGAGAGGGATCACCTACAATGGTGGAGTAAATCATATAATGACTTAGTTATTTAGGATGACATCCTAAATTTATAATGGTACATTCCATTATAAGATTAAATAAGAATTCCATGAAACTATATCCCAAAATATAATTTATATATGATCATAACACATAAAATTACATATATAATGGATAAATTGTATGGATCACCATTACAAATTTATGATGTTCTATTTATATATATTAATTTATATTGACATCTATTTAAATGAAACTTGTAATGTTTTAAACCATCCCACCAATAGTTCATGGATCAAATGTAGCACCCCCGGTTTGAAGTATGTGGCATTTGTTTATGCATTTTAATGTATTTATAGTGCATGGATTGAGTTGGTAAGAGGTTGGGAGAGTTTCGAATGGTTTTTGATGAGTTTGGAGGTTTTTAAAGGGGTGCACGGTTAGTGTAAACCATGTGTTTGCTCTAGGGAACCGTGCAGAGGAAGACAGTAGGCTTTGCACGGCCTGTGCACAGTTTTCCAAACCGTATGATGAAACCATGCAAACTCTGGCTCTCGAGGCAGTGGCGTTCGCACGGTTAGCTCATGGTTTTCCAAACCATGTGGGCTAACCGTGCGACCACTGAATGTTAGTGTTTTAAAACCCGAGCTCACTCGGGATTGCCTCATTTCACTCCGCTCTTCCTCCCTCTCTAGCCTCACTCAGGATTTTCAGTTCTCAAGGGTTGGAGGGTCTCTACCACACATTTTGGAAGTGATTAAGGTGTTTCAAGGTGGAGTCAAGGTGATTTCTCCAGGGTAAGTCTCTCATCTTGTTTCTCTTGTGTTTTCGTCTAGATATACATCCCTCTCTTTCTTGGTTTTCTAGATCTACACTTGTTTTGTGTAGATATAGGGTTGGGGTTTCCATAGATGTTAATTTTAAGGCTTATTAATGTTAGGTAAAGGGATCTAGAGAGGTTTCGGTGGTGCGTTCACCAGTTTTGAGGTGCGGTGGCTTGTGGGTCGTTTTCTAACGAACCCTAAAGGTAGATGGATTCTCTATCGACTCCAATTGGTTAGAACTTGTGTTTTTTTGTTACAATTAATTTTTGTGATGAAAATTAATTGTGTTTTGATGTGCGAATGTGGTTGGAAATCCCTTGGGTGATGTTTTTTGGATTTTTGAAAAAAGGGGTTTTGTGGTGAAATGATCTGGTTGTGGATTTTAAAATTGAGATTTTAAAATGGGTTGCTGAGTTTGATTTGTGAAAATAGTTGATGGAAATTGTTTTCAATAAAAAAGGGTTGTTTTATTGAAATGTTGTTTGGCATGGAAAATGGTTTTCAATAAATAGGTGATATATTGATGTGAATTGATTTGCAATGGAAATTGGTTGATGGAATGTGGTTGTGACCTTGGTGAATTATATTCTTGGCATTAGCATGATTGAAATTTTTATGAAACTAGGTGGGAAGTGTAACGCCCCGACCCCAGCTGCCCAGAGTCGGTGCATTACTTCGTAACATTGGCATGATCACAAAAGATCAAGTCTCGAAAGACCGATTAGTTTAGTAGCCTTGGAAACACTAGATACATTCATAAATGATACATTACATCATAAAGTGAAAAACTAAAATAACAAAGTCTCCATAGTCCACACTCATATCGTCTTCTGACTATCCATGCAGGTCATTCATACAATACTTCTTCACATCCTGGAAAATATTAAAACATTGAAAGGGGTGAGCTCAGATTCTCAATAAGGATAAAAATATTGCGGAAGCTTTCATAAATAAACATTAACATTTAAGGCAATGTATAACTAAAAAAATCCATTTAAACTTGAACTTAAACATAATATGGAAAAAGTAAAATGAGATAATTCTATTTACTTATTCACATGGATATTCTACTGGTTGAATAATCACATGCAATATCAATAACCACTTTCATAATGATGGAATGCATTATTACAGACTATCATAACCACGTAGTCAAGGCCTCGTGCCACGACCACAAATAAGATTTTGTCAAGGACTCCTGCCAAGACACTAGTTTGTCTCATGAGACCTACCGATGCATCGAGGAGCTATAGCGGGCTCCACCCGTCACTTATTAAGTCCAATGCATTCCTCATATGAATAGCTTTAAACATATCATAAACCATAACATAATAGTATCACATAAAACATGAATAAGGGAAACATAACATTTCCACATTTCAATCACAAGATATCAATACAACACATTGATGTAATAAAATCACTTTCAAAACCATTTTCAATACCAAAATTAAAGAAAATTAAAACATTGAATTTATTTTTCATTTAAAAAAGTTATGGCTTGTATATGAAGCTGAAACTCAAATAATGGTCATGGCGGTAGAGAAGTCATTATCGCCACATACCTATGACAAAAACATTCCCTTTTTTCGTTTAGTAAAATTCTTTGTATAAAAAAGATTCCTTTTGGATAAACGTAAAAGTCATAGGGGTTTATACACCGTATAAAAGAAGGTTTGGTATAAAACAAAATATGCCTCAATGAAAGGAGATTGAGGCGAAGTCCCATACAAATATCATTTTTAAAATAAAATAGATATAATATGTGTATTCACTATAAGTACACATAAATAATGTACAAATACAAGATATGACATAATAATATCATGACATAATTTGAAAGTAGGAGATTAACCCAAAAAATGGAAATTGGCTTAAGAAATTCTCTTACCTCATGTCCGACTTGACTCGATCATTCTTTAACCTCCTGAATAATAAACTAGAGTTAATTTCTATTTACATAAGAACCTTTTTCATGTTCATTATTCCTTTTATATCACTTATTACCATGTTATGAACGGTATGTAATTATTTAAGTTAATAACGATCATTTTGTCGATCTTTGGTACATGAGTCAAAAATAAACTTCTTATAATTACAAGTTGTTCATGTGGTGAAATATTCATTATAACTAGAAATATATTCCTGATGTAGATATCATATATATCATATATATCCCGTATATACATTCATTTGTAATATTACATAACATTTAGAGGTAAGAAATTAAATGCATCGTTCATGGAGACGGTAAGCCGTATGTACGCATGAACGCTACTTTCATTTCTATTTCGTATTTAATGGAATGAAATCATAATAGTATAAAGATGTATTATAATTCCAGTATAATATCATATATAATATCATTTAATCCATCCTTTATACATCCCACATATGGCATTAACGATTCAAATCACTTTGAGGGGGCTGTAGTCTGCACTTCCTAAAATGAAAATATCGCATTTACCCATAATGGAAACCATAAAGGTATTCCATAAATGAAAAATAATGAAGATTAATTAAAACATAAACATATTATATATCATATATAAATATAGTGACATATTAATGGCCAACTTTGAAGGTGTTATATGAGTGTTGAACAATCATCATTTCGTGAGGCAGAAATTCGCCATCCATAGAAACAGTTTGTTCTTTAACCATTAGATGTAGGTGTGTGTAAGTGTAGCTCGAATAATTCTTATGAAAACATCCTATTATATTTCGGATACTGGTGTTGTAACAAAATAAATGAATAAAAAGAGTTTAGGGGGTTGGATAAGCAAAATAACATAAGAGAAGACATTACCTTAAAATTGGGTAACTCTTTTGATTTGAGCCAAAGGCATCTGTGGGAAGAATTCTGACCAAAGTGAGGATTCTAATAGTAAGGTAGGGAATTTGGGAGAGTATTTGGGCAGAGTATGTCTGAGCCAAAAGGCTTTGAAAGTGTGAGTAAGGTGGTAGTGGTGGGGGCCTTTTATAAGTGGAGAGGAAGGGCACTCTAGGAAAGTAATGAAATGTTACTTTATTATATAATGAGTTTCAGATTTTAAAGGTCCCACACTTATATAATTAAAGGATAAGGTGATAAGGGTTGTAAATATACCCATCCAATAGGTTTTTGACATATTTAAGCCTTGGATTTTACATTATTTTTTCATTTTATTTGAATCGTTAATTAATGAGGTAATCACTGCATCATCATGCTGCCATAAGTAATTTAATTTATTTAATGTATAAAATTTATGGAATAAATATAATGATGTAGGAAATCTTATTATATTTCTAACTAATATTTATAGTCAAAAATATGACTTGTATAACCCCATTTATAAATTGTTTTAGTAAAACAACTTATGATTGTGACATTTTTATTTTAACTTTAAATAAAAGTTATTTATGTCATTTTCCTACCAAAGTGGCTCAATGGGGTCCCCAAGTTGACCCATGGATTCTATTGATCGTCCATGACACATAAAATAGGGGTAGGACATGTTTAATGGTATTTTCATATTTCTATAATATCATTTTTACCTTAAATATCACTAATTACCTTTAATCATGATTAATTAAACTTAAAAGTTACTATTCAACATAAAATTATTTTAATCCCATTGAACCACATTTTACTTCCTAATGACATCCATGAATGTCCTATTTTTTAAAATCAAATCACAAAAGAGGTAATGTTTCATTTAAACGAAAAATCAGTTTTTTAACTACCACTTTGTGGTTTCACTATTCATAAAAAATTGATGTTTTTCCGAACAATGCCAAAGTTTCACCTGAAGCTATAATTGATATTCTGAATTAAAAAATTATGTCTATTTTAAAAAATTCCAATCATATAAGTTTCATTAATTAATTTTATAATTAATTCCCACTGTCACAACAAATAGCGTGTTTTTAAGAAACAATATATATCAAAAGATTGACAATTGTTTATGTCTAATTTCAAAGTGAAATTAGTTATAATGAACTCAATTGGATAAAATGGTAAAAATATATTCTAATTATACTTTAAAACCACTCAATAGTATAATTTTGCACTATAAATTATTTTGATTAAAAAAGTTGTTTTTATGTATTTTTCACTATTCATAAAAAATTGGATGTTCTCAGAAAATTACAAAAATTTCAACTTAGGATAACTCTGATATTCTAAATACAAAAACGACGTCCATTTGGAGAGATAAAATTTATAAAATTTCAAAAATTAGGTATTACTATTCATAACGGCTACTTTGATTGGTTGTGGTGTGTGTTAGAACTCGAACTTACGTACAATGCAAGCTATTGCATTATTGAAAGAGAAGTGTATCGTGGAAGCTCTGGGTGCTACAGGAAGTTTCACTGTAAAAAGGGGATGGATAGTGGTTGGATGATCCACCATTTGAGTAGTTGTCCAGAAGTACTGCTAGTTGCGAATGGGTGAATGGGTTGGGCAGAAGTCCCACCATTTAGACTGTTTTAGTGTGAATTAGTGGATGAGTTGGGTAGAAGTCCCACCGTTTTGGTTGTTTGTTATGAATTTCCTTGCAAGATGGAGGTTGTTGTGTTAACATGTAAATTAAGAGATGGTTTGTAGAATGTCTGCTTTGGATTTCCCTTGGTTGATTGGGTTGGGTGTGAAGGCTTGGTAAAAGCATGGTTGGCTTATGGTAATGGTTGCACTAGTGATTATTTTATATAAAATATTTATATAAATTCTCTAACGTTTTTATCCTAGTGGAGTATGTAGGGAAGTCATTTGGGGAAATCATACCGTGATTTAGTACTCACCCCCTACTTTGTCACGTTGGTGTCTTTGCAGATGTTGTATATCGTGACGTGGGAAAAGGTAAGGCATCTCCCTCCATTAGTGGAGCATTGTGATGTCTCGATGGAGTATGGAGCATGGAGCTTGGTGTGGAGCTATGGTTATGTCATGTCATGTAGTGTTTGTTGTTCATTTTCCGCTTATACTTTGATATGGTTGGTTGTATTGGTTTTGAGATGTGTTGTGGAACAACATGGTTGTCTTTTCAGAATGTATGGTTGGGTAAATGAATTGACTTGCATCATATAGTGGATGTTAGTGGATGGTTTGGTTGGTTTTGTCTTAAGGATAAATCATTCTCCAAATTGATCTTGAAGCCCTCCGCATTTATTTCTAACCTTTGGCATCTTCGAAACGTCTCCTATGGCCAAGTAGCCCTCACCGCCACCTTAAGCCAATGAGGTAGGGGTGGGGTGTTACAAGTGGTATCAGTTTTTTGGTCCATTAGAGTTGATTCTCTGATTTGGTGTTGACATTCGTTGTCGTACATTCATTAAGTCAGGATGGTAGTAAGCTGTAGGAATGACGGAACATGGAATGTATAGTATAAAAGGATGTAGCTAACCCATTTATGCTGAAATTCAAGGTACCTGGGAATTGGGTACATAAGTGTTTGGAGACACTTATAGGCTTTGGATATCACATTGTCATGGGTGTAGCCAATGAGATGATGATGACATGCATGGTAGAAATGACTTCCCATTAGGACACATATTTCATTGGGTTATAATGATGTATGGGCTGAACTGAGAAATGGTTTTTGTGTGAAACTGTAATGTGAATAAATTTAATATTTTCAAAATGGTGAAACATGGGGAATGTGAACTTCTGGAAAAACATGTTGTGAATGTGTTGGGTAATGTGATTTGAAATGGGATTTCGTGATGTCTATGGAAGTGAAACTCATGGTTGTTTGTTTTCTGTTGGTAGAAATGGAACCAGGTAGGCATTGTAGAGACCAACCGGAGGAAGCTGCAGAGAATGTGGTAGCACATGAGCCTCAAGTGAACCAGTAGCTAGTGTAATGCATAGTGCAAGCTTTACATGTTGTGGAAAGTGGAAACAAAGTGCATGAACCATGGAATGTGGATCATGCGGTTCAGTTTCAAAAGTAGAATCCACCCATCTTCAGGGGGGATTCAGAGCCAGAGAGGGAAGATGCATTGTTGAATAGAATGAACAAGATCATTAAGTTCTTGGGAACACCGGTAGAGTTAAAGGTGATGTTTTCCACGTATATGTTGGAAGATCTTGACCATTAGTGGTGTGAGTTAGTAGTCCAAGCGTGGACATACCACGGTATGATGTTGGAAGGCTTTGAAGAATTGTCTAACAAACAATTCTACCCACATACATTCAGAATTCACCATACGACTGATTTCTTCAGTTTGAAGAAAGAGCTTATGTCTGTAACGTAGAATGTAACTATGTTCGTGAACATAGTGTGGTTTTCACCCGAGGTGGAGGGTAGCACGTCGTTGAAGGAAAGTATCTTTGAAGATGAGTTATGGAAAGAAATACGTTCAAAGATAGTTGTGCTATGTATATATGATTACACAGAGATGGTGAATAGATCCTCGGTGGATAAGCGAGATCTTTTGGGAACCCCAGATGGGGGAAGCATGGTGGTACCAATGGGGAATAGTGTAAACTCTAACTCTAGGTTCAAGAGGAAGAGGGAAACTTATTCCCGGGGTAGGAATATGGAATATAATCCAATGGAAGGATAGGTAATTCTTCCTTCGTAGCCCGAGAGAATGCCAGGATGCGTTTAGTGTGGTTCGATGAACCACATCAAGCAGGATTTTATGAAACAACATCAAGAATGTTATAATTGTACGTAGATGGGGAATCTGCAACGTTATTATCAGAATGATCCATGGTCGGGTGTACATGGCACTCCTCAGGGAGCTCAGACATCTTATGCTTCGATGGGATGAGGGCAATAGTATACCCCTAGGCAGCAGAGGAAAGTGGGTGATGGTGATTCTCGTAATGTTATGACGCCTCAGCAGAGTAATAAAGAGCAGAGTGTGGAAAGTAAGCATGTGTTTGGAGCTGAACATGATTTGGTTCAAGGTACCAAATCATCCTTGATGCAAGTGTTCTTTGATACAGGTGCTTCACACTAATTTATTTCTCCACATATGGTTGATTTTCTAGGTTTATGGGTAGAAATGATGCCCTCCGTTTTGAAACTTCAAACTCCACTGGGTTGAAAATATTGTCAAGCCTTCATCTGTAGATAATGTTTTACCGTTGTGGGTGAGGTTGGGATAGGGTGGAATTTCTCAATGCTTGAGATGGATGGGTATGATGTAATCCTAGAAATTGATTAATTGGTGGCTTTAAAGGCTCACATCGATTGTGATGTGCGAACAATGGCTTTTATGACACATGATGGTGTTAGACATATCTTTAGAGGAGAGAGGCATGAAAGGCAGGGTGCAACGAGTTTGTTGGCACCAGAAGTGGGTACGTTATTGTATCATTTAGCGGTGTTGTCATTGGAATTAGTAGAGGGTGTTGAGAAGATTATTCCTCCAGAAGTGGTGGATCAGTTCATGGATGTTTTTCCTCAAGAATTATCTGGGTTTCCTCCCATTAGAGAAGTATAGTTTACGATTGATCTCTTTTTGGGGACCAGTCCAATCTCACTTTCATCTTATCAGATGGCACCAGCTGAATTATGGGAATTGAAAATCTAGATGGAAGAGTTAGAAAACAATGGTTTTATCTAGCCTAGAACATCTCCATTCTAGTGGAATGAACAATTCCAGAAGTGTTTTGAAGAGATAGAGGGTCATCATACATCAGCACCAATCTTGGTTTTTCCAGAACTAGGAAAAGGGTTCGTGGTGTATTGCGATGCATCGGGATCAGGGTTGGGGTGTGTTCTCATGAAATGGAATCATGTGGTTCTGTATGGCTCATGGAAGTAGAGAGTTCATGAGAAGAACTACCCAACTCATGATTTGGAGTTGGCAGTAGTGGTCCTTGCTTTGAAGGTATGGTGTTAGAATCTCTTTAGTGAGAAATTCATGGTAAATACAGATCATACGATATTGAAAAACATTTTCTTACAAAGGGATTTGAAAATGAGGCAAAGAAGATGGATGGAATATCTCTAGATTATTGATTTTGACATTATGTACACACCAGGTAAGGGAAATTCGATTGCAGATGCATTAAGTAGAAAATCATATTCTCAGGTGGTGATACAGGAATCCAACCAGTGGAAATTGATGTCGGTTATAGATGATATGTGGTTGGAATGTGAAGAACAGGGCGATAGAGTGGTCTTGTTTCCAGTTTTGTTGATTCCTGACTTGGTTGGTCCGGTTAGAGAGGCACAGATATCCGATTCTAAGTGTGTGACTGTGGGGTCAAGACTCAATAGTGGGGAGACCATTGAGGGTTGGAAACTGAATGGAGATTCAGTTCTGTGTTTTTGGAATTGGATGGTTGTACCAGTTGCTTGTCAGGAAGATCTTCTAAGGGCGTATCATCATTCCAGGTGGGTTGTTCATCCTGGAATTCAGAAAATGTATAAAGCACTGAAGACGAAGTTCTAGTGGGCTATAATGAAAAGTAGTGTGGATAAGTTTGTTTCCAGATACTTGAATTGTTTGGAGGTCAAGACAGAGCATCAGAGCCCAGCATGAATGTTGCAGTCTTTACCAATCCCTATTTGGAAGTGTGAGTAGATAGCGATGTATTTTTTCACAGGTATCCCAATAACGGTCGAGAATCATAATACCATTTGGGTGATAGTGGATAAGCTAATGAAGTCAACCCATTTCATTCCAATACATGAATCTCCTACGGTGGAGGATATGTCCAAAATCTATATCCGGGAGGTGGTAAAGAGGCATGGTGTTCCAGTTTTGATCATATTAGATAGTGATCTGAGGGTCACATCTCGTTTCTCTATATCCTTACAACAAGCCCTTGGGACCCAATTGACCATGAGTATAGTGTATCACCCTTAGATGGATGGTAAATCTGAGAGGAAGATACAAAAATTGGAGGATATGTTGCGAGCTTGTGTCATGGATTTTGGTGGCTCGCAGGAGGAGCACTTGTCGTTGGTTGAGTTCTTGTACAATAACATTTTTCAGGCATCCATACATATGGCTCCGTTTGAAGCATTGTATGGGCAGCCATGTCGTTCTCCACTATGTTGTGTGGAAACGGGTCAGTATTCAATGGTTGGACCGAGCCCTATCCAGAAGACTACGAAGAAGATCAAGTTGATCAGAAAAAGAATGGAGACAGCTCAGAGTCATCAGAAATCGTATGCGGATCATTTACGATGACCGTTGTCGTTTGAGGTGAGTGATTATGTTTTCTTAAGAATATCTCCTAGGTTGGGACATAGTCAGTTTGGGGATCAGGGAAAGTTATCTCCGAGGTATATTAGGCCTTTTGAGATTCTTGAGTGAATTGGTGAGGTTGCTTATCATATGACTTTTCCACCATGGTTTAGTTAGGTGCACAATGTGTTTCATGTGTCGCTGTTCAAAAAGTATCAGCCAGATAGTGGCCTTGTGATTCATTGTGATCATGTTAAGCTAGAACCGGATGCTTCTTTGGTACACATGCCTGTTCGGGTTATAGATAGGAAATAGAAAGTCTTTTGTGGTAAAAACATCAGTTTAGTTCATGTTTTGTGGAAACATGTTAAGATTCAAGAGGAGACTTGGGAGCCGAGGAAGGAGAGGGTCGAGCAGTGGCATGAGCTCCTTCGGCAAAGGGCGGGTTCACTAATTTCCGAGGACAGAAATTCCAGTGGTGGGGAGAATGTAGCGCCCCCAGTTTGTGGTATGTGGCCATTGTTTATGAATTTTTATGTATTTTATGTGCATGGAATGAGTTGGGAAGAGGTTGGGAGAGTTTATAATGGTTTCAGATGACTTTCAAGGATTTTAAAGGGGTGCACAGTTTGAGCACGGTTAGTGTAAACTGTGTGTATGCACCAAGAAACCATGAGGGGGAGACAGTAGGTTCTACACGGCCTGTGCATGGTTCTCCAGCGAGGAAACCTTACAGAATATGGCTCTTGAGGCAGTGGTGTGCGCATAGTTAGCGCACGGTTTTCCAAACCGTGCAGGCTAACCGTGTGACCACATAATGTTAGGGTTCTAAAATCTTATCTCACTCGAGATTGCCTCATTTCACTCCTCTCTTCCTCCCACTCCATCCTCACATGGGATTTTAGGATCTCAATGTTTGGAGCAGCTCTCCCACATGTTTTGAAAGTTAATCTAAGGGGTTTCAAGGTGTATTCAAGGTGATTTCTCCCAGGTAATCCTCTCCTCATGTTTCTCTTGTGTTTTCCTCTAGATATACAGCCCTCTTTTTCATGGTTTTCTAGATCTTCACTTGTTGTCTATAGATCTAGGGTTGGGGTTTCCTTAAATGTTAATTTTAAGGCTTTTGCATGTTAGGGAATGGGATCTAGAGAGGTTTCAGTGGTGCATTCTCTAGTTTTGAGGTGCGGTGGCTTCTGGGTCATTTTCTCAAGAACCCTAATGGTAGGTGGCTTCACTCTTGACTCCACATGGTCAGAACATGTGGTTATTTGTTACAATTATTTGTTGTGATGAAAATTAATTGTGTTTTGACGTGATAATGTGGTTGGAAAGCCCTTTGGTGATGTTTTGGGAATTTTGGGAAAAGGGGGTTTTGTAGTGAAATGCTCTTGTTGTGAATTTTAGAAAAGAGATTTTAAAATGGGTTACTGAGTATGATTTGTGAAAATGTTTGATGGAAATGGTTTTCAATAAAAAGGGTTGTTTTATTGAAATTATGTTTGGCATGGAAAATGGTTTTCAATAAATAGGTGATTTATTGAAGTGAATTGATATGCAATAGAAATTGGTTGATTACATGTGGTTGTGACCTTGGTGAATTATATGCTTGGAATTGGATTGATTCAAATGTTGTGTGAAAGTGGATGGGAAGTCTCACTATAAAAAGGGGATGGATAGTGGTTGGAAGAACCACCATATGATCAGTGGTCGAGAAGTACCGCTAGCTGCGAATGGGTGAATGGGTTGGGTGGAAGTCCCACCGTTTTGATTGTTTTGGTGTGAATGGGTGAACGGGTTGGGCGAAAGTCCCACCGTTTTGGTTTTTTTTGTCCATTGCCTTGCAAGATGTATGTTGTTGTGTTAACGTGTAAATTATGAGATGGTTTGTAGAATGTTTTCTTTGGCTTTCCCTTGGTTGCTTGGGTTGGGTGTGAAGGCTTGGTAAGAGCATGGTTGGCATATGTTAATGGTTTCACTTTTGATTATTTTATATAAACTGTTAATATAAATGTGCTAATGGTTTTATCCTAGTGGAGTGTGTAGGGAAGTAATTTGGGGAAATCCTACTGAGTTTTATTACTGACCCCCTGATTTGGTACGTTGGTGTCTTTGTAGATGTTGTATATCGTGACATGGGAAAAGGTAAGGCATCTCCCTCCTTTAGTGCAGCATTGTGATGTCTCGTTGGAGCATGGAGCTTGGAGATTCGTGTGGAGCTATGGTGGTTTCATGGCTTGTAGTGTTTGTTGATTTGTTTCCGCTTGTACTCTAATATGGTTGGTTGTATTGGTTTTGAGTTGTGTTGTGGAAACACGTGGTTATCTTTTCGGAATGCATGGTTGGGTAATTGAATTGACATGCATCATATAGTGGCTGTTAGATGATGGTTTGGTTGGTTTATTCTTACGGAAAATTAATTCCCCAACATGATCTTGAATCCCTCAGCATTTATTTCCAGCCATTGGTGTCTTGGGAACATCACCTAAGGCCAAGTAGCCCTCACCACCTCCTCAAAGAAATGAGGTTGGGGCCGGGCGTTACATCAAAAATTTCATAATATGTTAGATAAGATTTCAATATCAGGCTCTATAGAAAGAAACCATTTAGTTTGATTGATACACTTTAATAATGAAATCTAAGTTACAACTATATAAAGGATGGATATCCCTAGAATTGAATAGAATAATTATAGAAAGCTATTACATAAGCCAAAATTGTTGATAACCAATGAATTCGTTCACAAAATAATGATGCACATGATACAATTCATAATGTTCACAGAAGAAAATAATATATAAGAGAATTTTAAATATCACCTATCATGGTATATATAAAATTCAGAAACTGAATCTCTCAATAATGGTATATATATATAAGCATGAAAATACAATATTAATAATTTGTGCTAGAAATGAAGCGTTAACACACCTTTTGGATTTCTATAGTATAACAAGGGTTAAATCCCACAAATTAGTAACTATATTAATTGACAACAATCACCCTATGTGAAATAATGATCAATTATAATTGTAAGAATCATGAAAAATACTAAGATACATAGTATCTTGACCTTCCCCTATTGCGTGGGTTGGAAATTACCTAAAATATTTTATTTACCAGTTAACAATGCATTCATATTCTTCTATACACCATCTCATTATAGTAATAAAATAGTAATAGTGTGATATGATACAACTTTTTTACATCACGTTCTATGACCCACTAAACTAGGGCCATGTTTGGTAATGGAAAATCATCAAGATATCCTACTCATATTCTAGTGGTTAAAAAAAATATTGGGGGACTAAATGTGGTTCAGTAGGGAGACTATAATCTAATGATTAGTAAAACATTCAACACAATCATTTTCATGACCCACCCCCCGAGTCCCGTGCAGTAACTACCCCATACCCGCCTTACATAAGCAAGGGGCTGACGACTAGAACCAAAAAGGAGTATCTCGATAATAGGAAGGGATTTCCTTTGATCATGTACAAACACACAATACCTGATCAAAACAAGAAAAAACCATGAAGTAAAATTCTTTAGTAAAAATTTTACTAAATGTAAATGGGACAGAATATTAGTCCAACTAAAATGTACAAGTACAACTGAAAGAGAAAATATGTCCTAGAACATCCAACGAGTATCCTAACTGAAGGGTTGGTACAGATCAGAATCAGTGGTCACGACACCATGTCACGTAAAATGGTCCAACTTTGAGCACCATCCTGCCTAGATCCCTCATCCTCGATCTATGATGTCTGTCATCAGCACAACACAGAGTAATCTGTTGGCATAGACCATGCAGGGGTGAGTATAACAATACTCAGTAAGTACCCGGGGACCCCTGAATGTCTTCTAGAGTTCCACAAAAGAAAAACCACAAAGGAACAACAATGTAAGACCTGAATTGCATCGTGAAAAGTAGTCATCAACTCTACATAGGTATATGACCATTCATATACCTAATGTATCAATATATACTTGTCTCATACATGAGGAATCATAAGGCTCCATATTTTTAGCTATTTTCACAACTGATCCAAGAGGAAAAAATGCCACAAAGGTAACACCACAAAGGTAAAAGTACCACAAAGGTAACACACGGTGGTAAAAGTCAAAAAAGGCAACACTATGAAGGTAAAGGTATCACAATGGTAAAACCACAAAGGTAAAGAGTCATCTCACACCTAGTATATAAGTTATGTACTGAAATGCAGCTGATTAGTCGTAAAACTATATAATCTTATTCTACCCAGAGGATCTACTACAAGCCCACATAGGATCGATAGATGCTGAACGACATAAGATCACTAGGAATTGACCCACACAGGATCGAAAGATACTAACCCACATAGGATCAATAAGCACTAACCCATAGAAAATCGCTATGCGCTGACCCACACAAGATCAATAGATGTTGACCCATATAGGATCGATGTTTTTTCATCATGTTAAAACCAGCCATGAGATTCTCACATTAATCGCACATGATTCCGGGAGGGTCCTCTCCTCAAGTCATATTTCATACCTCAACTAACACAATCTTCTACGAAGAAGTATCCTAATGGACCTCCATATCGTAAAGGATCCAACGTGACAGATGGTACATTAATTGGATGTCTGGTTTGTGGCATATAAGAATTTTAGTACCAAGGGCCACATTGGATTCAGGTTCTATCCTACCCGACCATACATCACCTTTCTACAAAACTCTACTATTGTATACCAAAAGGACCGTCTCACTTGAAGGATCCTAGCACAATAGAATTTTCGTCAAACTCCCACCAGGTTCACAAGATATGGAACTTTTAACAAAGTTGGACATTAAAGTGTCTATGTCTCATTAGACTCTACCCAACCCAGTTCCAGTCGACACGACCCAGTTCTGGTCAACCTGACCCAGTTCGGGTCTGACTCGGCCCGGTTGGGCTGGGCAATGGCGGGATCAGCCTGCTAGGTGCCAACTGGCATGGCCCGCCTGTGCAGTGTGGCCTGCTAGGATCGTGTGGCCCAGCTATTGGAGGGGTGAAGACATCTGGAGTGGGGCCCACCCTAGCAACAGAGGGGGGTTCCTCGTTTGGAGTAAGAGAAGTGCCTCCATGGGGTGTCACTCAGCCACCCACGGAGCATGCACGGAGTGGATCCCAGCCCTCTACCGCTGCTTCTTTGCCGCAGTCGGTGCTTTCCACTGCTATCTACCGCAACTATAGGTTGTGACCCTCTCTTCGGGGCGTGCGAGGTTGCACACCACTTATCCTTCCTCGTCAGGCTTGTGCCAACCAATGATTTCATCAGACACAACTATGGTGGCAAACAATCTTTGCCAGATGCGTGCGACAGCATGTCCCCATATCATCTGTGGCTGGCTGCTGCCGCCCACCACCATCACCTCCTCCGCTGGTGCCATTTTCCCATGGTCTTCTACATTTCTTTGTGTGTGCTCTAGTATCCCATTTTTTCCATACGAATGTTCCAACAGATTCTCCAAGATGCCCTCTTGGTTGGTAGACCCATCGTTCCATGTTTCACCCATCCCAAATAAATCTCTCCCAAATAACTCATTAAATTTTCATCAACAGACAGAGGTTCTAGGCATTGTTCATTTTCCCACACCCTTTTCATTAGCATGATTTCAATGGGGTTGTATAATTATTCAAAAAATCCTACAATTAAATAATAATATAAACCCTACCTAATGATTGTTGGAGAACAACTATGTTTGAGGAAGTGTAGGTTTTCATCAGTTCTTGATTCGTCGGAACTCGTCACCGCTCGCTGGAACCAGGTCTGTCCTCAAAGTGGTTAGTATTGCAGTACTATTCCAGATCTTCATCACATGGTGTGGTCATTCAAATAATCTAACCCGATCATCATATAAATAGAAGAGGGGTAGGGTGAGTAATTCCATTGGGAATTTATGAGGTTCATTTAAAAATGAACAATTTTAATTCCAATGGTACAGTTGTAAACATTGAGGAGCCATGCCAATTAATGGCTTGACATGTCATTGGTCCCACCACTACAGCTCGTCATTTGGATGAAATGAAAAGAGCGATATAAAATAACTTTGTAATTTTATTATTCTTTTAAAAGTTTAAAAATCTTTCTTTTTCTACCGACCTACTTCAGTTGAAATGAGGCCTCCCTTAAGAGAATCTTTGCATTGCAGATTCAACAGTGCTCATGGATTTTTAATCCGAACATCGGTTCAAATGATAGAAAATGATGCTCACACTTTTACTGAATATACCTCAAAAAAATGATCAGATATTCATTCTGGGAACACTTGGCCTTGGAATCACGCACCATTAATTTTCACAGACTCGTAATAATTCCTTATAATTAAAATATTTACATTGTATATATGGGTCTTTACAATCTCCCCACTTTAGGGATTTTCATCCACAAAAACGACAACGTGGACTAAGGAAACAAATGGGGGTACAAAGAATGAATTTGAGCCTCCCAATTTTATGTTCTCTCTTAGAGGTTCCCATGCTTCCAGCAAAAGCGCAGTAGAGGAATCGATAATCCAGGAAGGACCCACTCATTTTGATCCTCAATATTCAATGGAACATCAGTAAACATCACCCCATCATCAAAGTTCATTTCTCCATGGTCGATGATGATAGATGGGTCATGCACATATCTCTTTATCTAGGATATGCGTAAGATGTCCGGCACCCTCTCTTACTGTGGTGGCAGTTCCAAGTAGTATGGTGCCTCACCAATCCTCCGAAGTATCAGAAATTGTATGATATACCTTGTTGAGAGTTTTCCACATCAAAAAATCTATATAGTGCCCATTGAGGTAATACTAACAAGAATATTTAGTCCCCCTCCTAGAACTCCAAATATCTCTATATCCTAGAAAAAATGACTTTTTTATGCTTTGTGCAGTCATCATCTTCTCCCGGATGATATGCACATTTTCAGTGGTAGCTCATATCAACTCTTGACCTATAATTGCTAACTCCCCTGGGACTTTCCAACATAAAGGTGACCTGCACAGTCGACCGTACAATGCCCCAAATGGTACCATAATGATGGTGGAGTGATAACTATTATTGTATGTGAACTCCAACAAGGTAAAGTGATCCTCTCAACTACAGCCAAATTCAAGGATGTAAATACGAAGCATTCCATCCAGTGTCTGAATGGTCTGCTATGTCTAACAATCCATCTGTGGATGTAAGGAGGTGCTCAAACATATCTGAGTTCTACACTCCTCCTATAATCCCTTCCACATCAGTGATGTAAAACAAGTGTCACGGTTAGAGATGATCGTATATGGCACCCCATGAATTCTTAGAATCCTCGGTACATAGACGCGTCCTAATCCCTCTACAGATTCATGTTCCAGGATGGGCAGGAAGTTGTCCGACTAGGTGAGTGAGTCAATGATCACCCAGATTGAATCATTTCCCCTGGACATACGTGGAAGTCTTGTCACAAATTCCATGGAGACAGAATCCCACTTCCACTCTAGCTCCTCTAGTGGTTGTGCTAAGACAGGTGGAACATGATTCTTGGCCTTCACCTATATACAAGTGAGGCATCGTGAAACAAACTCTGCCACTGCTTTCTTCATCCCTAGCCACTAGTTCTTATGTCGGAGGTCCTGTTACATCATTGCCACACCCAGATGTACCTCCAAAGGGGACATAGGGAACTCCCTCAACGCCTCCTCTCATTATTCCAATGGTACCATGGTGCGTCCTATAATGTTGATAACATGATCCCCACCTTCAGAAAATCCATCAGGCGCATGTCCTGAGGTTATCTGACTACATCAATCCTCATAGTCAATGTACCCAATATGTGCCTCCCGAACAAGTTGATTAAGTGGGGGAGTGACAGTGATAGATTGGAGGTACGCATATCCATCTCTTTCCACAAAGGATATCTACGATGCATCCATTTTCTCTATTACCATAGTCAATAACTATAGACTAGACCTTTACTGGGTACTTCTGCAACTAATTTCAACTTCCCATGAGTGTAGACTATTTATAAGTGATAGTCTTTGAGGAACTCTAGATAACATCTCTGTCTCATGTTTAGGTCCTTCAAATATATACCTGATACTCTTGTGATCAGAGTAGACTGTAAAACATTCTCCCATCAAGTAGTGTTGAAACATTTTCAAGGTAAAGGCCAGTACTACTAACTCCAGCTCATGGGTGGCGTAGTTCTGCTCAGGATGTCTCAGATTCCACGAACCATATGAATTCACTGATCGGTCCTACATCAAGACACATCCAGGTCTGATCCTTGATTCATTGTAGCATACTACATACACAATGCCTTCTTCATGTAGCCTCCTGATGGTGACACTCATCAGTATTTTACCCATCTCTTGAAAACTATGCTCAAACTTCTCCATCCATACGAAGGGCTGTACATTCATTGTCAATGTTGAGAAGTTTTTCCCAACACTGGAAAAGTGGGGTAGGAATCACATGTAGTACCCAGCCAAGCCTAAGAATCTCCACACCTCGGTCACACTCCTAGGCGGCTCCAAAGAATGAACAACCTCTATCACCGCTAGATCCACTACAACCCTAGCCTTCGTGATAAAATTTTAAAAAAAAAGTGGACATATTTTATCTATAATTGGATCTTTAAGAGCATAAAATAAAGCTAGTGCTCTCAGAGTTTATTCAGAACTATCTGCAGACGATAGACATGCTCTTCCTCTATCGTTGAGTACACCAAGCTGTCTTCAATGAAGATCACCACAAAGTGATCGAGGTATGGATGGAATATCTTAGTCATGTGTCCCATGAACTGTGATGGGGCATTTTAAAGGCCAAATGGAGTAACCAAGAAAACATAATGTCCATACCGAAAAATGAAGTCTATCTTCTTCACATCCTCATGTTGAACCCCGTACTGATGATGGCCTGATCTGAGGTCTATTTACAAAAACCATCGATTTCCCTTTAGGTGATCAAAAATTATAATCAATCCTCAGATGTGGATACTTGTTCTTTATGGCACCTGGTACAAGTGTTGATAGTCTAGACAGAGTCTCAAACTCCCCTCTGGCTTCATGAAAACTAAATTGGGGCTGCCCATGGAGAAACACTGGGGATTATGATCCCCTTCCACTGCAAGCCATCTAGTTGTACCTGTTTCTCATGCACCTCTGTGGGAACCACCATATATGCGGATGTAGATATTAGTTTCATCTTGGGATATTGGTAAATTTTAAATTACACCTATCTATGATGAGGTATTCATAGAACATCATTAGGAAATACATCTGCATATTGGTCCACCACTATAGGATATCTCGCACTCACAACATCAACTCCTCGAAGGGTATGGAAAGATAACTTATGTGTGATGAACTTCACCCACCTCTAGGAAATTCCATCCTATGCTGGAAAGTTTCCCTTCTCACCATGGAAAGAAAACTTGGTCCCATCATAGCAGATACACCGCACATTGTTCCTAATAAAGTCAATCTGATCATGGCAGGTGGATAACCAATATATGACCAAGATGACATCGTATGGCCTTGAAACCACTAATAGAATATACCAACTGAACCTATCACCTCTTAGAGTAATCTAACACACCTAGAACTAGTGTTTAATCATCAAATCCCCTCCTGTAAGAGTTTCTATCCATACAAATCGAGCTAATGGCTCTATCAGAATCTACGAGATCCGAACGAGGGACGTGCTAATAAAAGAGTTACTGGAACATGTGTCTATAAGTACTTCATATATAGTGGATTAAACACATATCATGCCTTAATCATCTATGAAGAATCATGTTCATAGGCCTCCTCTTCCTAGAGATGAGCTCATCCATGTCCTCATGATCCCTATGGTCGGGGTGGACAACCTAGAGGAGGTGGTGGTAGATCCTTGAATCGCCTCCCACCGCAGGATGCACGACTTTATCCTCTACCATGTCTTCCACCCTTCATACCTCCTCATTCAAACCTCTTCCTCTTCATCAGTGGTCCCCTTATAGTATACTAGTCATCTGTATGGATGGTGGAGAAGCCGTGAGCCATGTGTCCTTTCCTGCCACATGCGTAGCACTGCCCGCTCCACATCTATCCTCCTCTATCCCGTGTGCCATTCATCCATGACACTGTATCCTTTGGTTTTCCACCAAAATATATGGCCCATTTGGTCCCCTGCATCATCCATCTACTGCATGTTGTAAAATAATCTACTACTTGACCTCTGGGGGTGGCTCTTGTTGTCGGTGCCTACTCAGGTAGGAAGATTTTGACCTAAAGTACTCACTGTAGAACCACAGCCTATGTCATAATGATGAGCGATATCATTGATCCTCTGATATCCCATCAGAGACCCTGATCAGTGGTCTGGGTCCTCATAAAAGGGTCGCATACCATGTCAATGGAGTAGCGGGGGAGATCAGTGAAACTTACTGAGTACTTGGCCAAGGTCAGGCTTCCCTACTGCAAGTGTAGATGATCTTCTATACACACTGAGAAAAGGGTCAATGGGACAAACTCTACCCTGAAAAGGCCCTCGAAGACCACCAAGGTGAGGGCACCTAGTCATGAATATGAAGTTTCAAACCACACCATCTCCCTGCTACTCCCTCGAAGAGACTGGCAGCTAGGATCAACATCATATTAGTTGCTGTCCCAACTAAGCGAAACAATATTACCACTACATTCGGCAAGTCCTCAGTCGTTTGCATAGTCTCGCCTCAGAACCTTGAAGGCCTCTGCTACTGAAACTTGTGCTACGTGCTCAGTCGATGTGCCCCATCTGCGGGTGGGGTTGGTAGAAACGAATTCCTAAAGTGTAGGGGGCCTGCTGGTACCCCACCCAAAGGTGTTAAACCATAAGAGGGACCTACACAGAGGCCTCCTTGCTTGGTGGGACATCATCAATTACTCTCTCTGAAATCCTGAATAAATCTCTATGTGGAGGCATCCTGAAAGAAAACATGTGTTCCATGGTCAATAAGTAATACCTGGTGATCTGACTCAATTAAATCATATGAAATTTTTTTCCAAACACACACAAGCAGTGTTTTCTTTGAGTGAGTCGGAAATCACAATTCATGGTCCTAGTGTATGGATACATCGGTTCCACACCATCAAAAAATTCCCAAAACTGAAAATCCCCCACATAAAACATAACACTATTGCCACATTGAAAATATCAGAGTCATAGTTCTTTGGAAGAACTAACCCCTGTAATACCACATTGTCATAACCCTTCCACTGGGGCTCGTGCCAGGACTACCCCATGCCCACCTTCCATATCCCATGGGCTATCGAATAAAACTAAAAAGGAGTATCCTTAAAAAAGGAAGGAAATGCCTTTAAATTTATACAAAAAATCATTCCAAGAACACAACAAGAAGAAAACTCAAAGTAAAATGATGTAGTTAAATGTGTACTTGATGTAAACGGGCTGGAATACAAGACCAACTAGAAAGTAAATGTACAGTTGAAAGAGATAACAGCTCCTAGAACATCCACCAAGAATCCTCCCAGATGGTTAGGTACAACACACGATCAGTAGTCACTCTGCCATGTCATGTCAAGTGGTCCACTTTTGAGCATCGTTCAGCCTGACTCCCTCATCCTTGATCAACACTGTCTGTCATCTACACATGATATAGAATGCTTCTTGAATATCCCATGCAGGGCTGGGTATAACAATACTTAGTAGGGGGCCCAAGACCCTTGAAGGTCTCCCACAGTTCCACAATGGAAAAACCACAATAAAAGACCTCAATCACAAAGCAAGAAGCAGTCATCAACTCTACTTAGTTATTTTCCCATACATATAACTATGCTATCAAAATATACTCATCTCATACAAGATGAATCACAAGGCTGAAAATTTTAAACCATTCTCACAAATGTCCCACAAGGGAAAATTACCACAAAGGTAACACCACAATGGCAACACCACAAAGTTAGACGTAACGAAAAGGTAACACATGATGTTGAAAGTACCACAAAGGTAACATAACGAAGGTAAATGTTCCACCTAAGTAACACCATGAAGGTAAAGACTCATCTCACAATAGGTTTATAACCTATGTACATAATCAAAGATGACTTGTCATAAAACAAGATCATCAAATTATGATGACTGGCTCCGCTGCTGACCTACAAAGAATCGATAGATTCTGACACAGAAAGGATCACTAGGCATTGACCCACACATGGTCAATATATACTAACCCATATAGTATCTCTAAATGCTGACCCAAACAGGATCAATAGATGATGACCTACATAGGATCGATGTTCTTTCTTCCCATTACAACTAGCCATGAGATTCTCAAACTAAACACACTTGATTCCGGGATGATTCAAACCTAAAGCCATCAGTTTTACCTCAAAAAACACAATGTTTCATGAATAATTATCCCAAAGAAAATCCATGTCATAAGGGTTCCAACGCATCATATAACGTGACAATCGGACGCCCTAATAGAGATATATAAGCATTTTAGTACCAAGGGACGGTTGGATTTGGGATCGATCAATCACAGGAATTCTCCAAATTTCTTCAAACCTCAATTTTTGTATACCAAAAGGATAGTCTCAGTTCAAGGATCACATCATTGTAGGCATTTCATCAAATGGATGATCGGTTCACAAGTTATGGTTTTTATGCGAAACTGGGCCTGATAGGGTTCGGGTCTTGTTTGACATGGTCGGACCGAACCGGTCTAACCCAGTCTTGTCATGCATGACCTAGTTTGGGTCGAGCTGACATAGCCCATCCCAAACCAACCTGGCCCGACCAGGTTAGGTGTTCCGCAGCGGGCTTGGGCCATTGGGAAGCGGACCGGCCTGGCCTTTTTGAGTGGTGTAGCCTGCTGGGCTGGCATAGCCTCTCCCATAAAGGGGCTCATCCCACGGGGCTCCTGTGGCCCGACCCGTAAAGGGAAAGACCCGCTGAGCTTCTGCGGTGAGGCCTGCTGGGCTACTGTGTCCCGGTCCACGGAGGGGTGCGGTCCGCAGAACGTGCGGCCCACAATAGTAGGGACCACCCTAGCTGGTACGAGGGGGGGGGGGGGGGTTCCCCATACGGATTCGAACCGGCGATGATGTGGGGCACCGCCATGTTTCCCACTTGACTAATAATGAGAGGGTATTGGCCCTCATTTGCGGCTTCTGAGCCCCGATTGTCTTTAGCGACCTATGACAGTGTGCCACTCGCCTCTTCGTATGCCCGACCAGTGCCGGCCACCGCTGTCTGCCATCTCAATATGTCTTGGCCCTCTTTTTTCGGTGTGCTGTTACGCGCCGATCCTCCTTCCGTGGTTGTCCTAAGATGACCTCCGTCTTCACCCGCTGTGTCTATGGCCACGACCTTCTTCTCTGGTGGCCTGTAATGGTGCACTTCCATCTCCTCCACAGCTGGCCAGTGCTGGCCACCGTTATCACCTCCTCCTCCAGTGTCAGTTCCTGGTGGTCTTTTGTGGGTCACTAGGTGAGCTCTCAGGGCCCGTTTCTCCAACCGAAGGTGCCAAAGAATTCCCTATGACACCTTATTCATCACTAAACCCACCGTTCCAGGTTCCGTCAAACCAGAATAAATCAATCACAATGACGATTTCAAATGTCAACAAAAGTTGGAGGGTCTGGGCTTTGTTCGTTTGGCCCATGCCTCCCGAGTTATATTGATTGAAATATGGTAGTATAATGATTCAAAAACTCTTTAAATTATCTAGGAAATTAAACTACACCTCAATTTCATTAGGGAACATCTAAATTTGAGGAAGAGTTGGTGTTCATCGGTTTGTGATTCGGGGGCCCTCATCACCATTCACTGGAACTGGTTCTGTCCTCCAATTGGTTGGTGTCCCTGTACATTGCCATAGCTTCGTCTCTTGATGAATTCATTCCAATAATGTACCCATATCTCAAAATAAATATTAGAGTTGGGGGGGGGGGGTAGTAACACTGTTAGGAATTTATGAGGTCCATTTAATAATGAAACTTTTCTAATTCCAATGGTATGGTTACAAACGCTGAGGATTCAAGCCGATTAATGGCTTGACATGTTGATGGTCCCACCACTACTGCTCGTTCATTGGAGGAAAAGAAAATAGATAAATAAAATAACTTTTTTATTTTTTTTATTTTTTTAATATCCAAAAATATATCTTTCACTTTCGACCTGCCGTGGTTGATGTGAAGCCTCCCTTAAGTGATTCCCGACACTGTGGATTCAACGGTGCGATTGGATTTTTAATCTGAGCACTAAATCAATTGTTAAAAAATGACACTCAGGGATTTACTGAACATACCATAAAAAAGGTCATAAATTCATTCTGGGCACAAAGGGCCTCAGAATCACCCTTCGTAAATTTTCACAAACTAAAAAAAATTCCATATAATTAAAAAAATTACATGGAAAATCTGTGTCTTTACAATCATAATAATGAAATTTAAATTAATAATATAATTACTAATAATTGATAATAAGCTGGTAAATTGACATCTTCATATTAAAATCCAACCATGAAAGGAAATGCTAAACAATAGATACAATAATTCAACATAAAAATGATAACAAAATAAAAACGTATTAAATAACATTTAAATATAAAATAAAAAACTCTAAATACTAATGCATGTCTATATGAATTCCTATCCATTACTAAAAATCTCTCATTTCTAGTCCGCAAACATAATTAAAAATTTCATTAAAAACTGTATAGTTCCTAACCTATAATATCTATGCCCTTCCAAGTATGAAATAATGGCATGAATGGGGTTTTATTTAAATATAGTTTTCCTCCACTAATAATTTTTAATGAAATAACATCTTTTTGTAATGTTTTCATCATGTAGTTTTAATAAAAATATAAATAAATAATAATAGAAATCAATTCGTGATCAACTTTCTCAATGAACACCAAGATAACCACAGATTTTTCAGCCTATGTAAGAATGTCTCTAAACATGTAACATTATATATATATATATGAATATATGTGAACAAATATATGAAAAAAATATACTTTAACTAGTGATGAAGTGGGGTATAAGATAGTGGAATCCTAATAATAATAACATTACATGGGTATCATATTTTTATAAGGGGAATAAGATAAATAATTTGAATAGCTGATATAGGGATCAATTCCAAAAAATCCCAATCAATGAAGTGAAGCACCAAGTCCAACATCATAATAAGTGGATGTAAAAATTCATTCACATAACCCAAAATGATGTCAAACCCCATGTTGAACATAATATAGCTATGGGTTGTAAAAAATCCTATCCTACAACCCAAACCAAAAATCTCATTAATAATTTAGTATAATGTAATCCAACATGACCTATGAGCCTATGACTAGTGAGTTTCATAAATAGGATCCCATGTATCACTCATGATGTAGTGTACCTTGATTTTTTATTTTAAATTAAAATATCTAATAATAGTTCGTAACAATATCCATTCCATAATATGACTCATGTGCAACGAATGCAATCCATTCCAATATCATTTTAGACAATTCAATTAGATGTATAAGGTATCATTTCTGGGTAGAATTGGTTGATATAAAACATTTAATTCATAAATTATTTTCACTACAAAGAGGAATGCTTAACCCAACCATATGAGTTGTTTAAAAGAACCTGAATCAATTATCACAATAAAAGTACATAGTAATAATTACTATTGTGATTGTATAGGTTATGTTAATCCCCATCCAATAATTTAAGATGTGTCAAAGGGTTTAATTTATCCTATTTAATATTCCAAAATGAATTCATTGAAGGTCTATCATATAGCTAAGTAGGGGGTTTTATAAATGATATGATATTGAGGAAAATCAAACAGTCTATCTAGAACTTGGCTATGATTCTTTAGTCATCTATTATTGATGTTTTTTAATCCATAATGATATAATACATACGAATCAACAAATTCATATAAAATTCGGAATATTATATTTTTTTGAAATAAAATACGATATGAAAAATAAAATCATGAATGAAAGTATGTTTAATTATTGATCACAAATAATATTCCAAAATAATGAACAAAATTTCATTCGAAGTTAGTATAAAGGATATCCATCAAATTAAAATGAGGATGAATAATTGGGAGATTAAGAGGCTTTCTACCAAAGGATAAATGAGAGATAAATAATGATGAATGAATATAAATTATTTAGTGAAAAAAATATTAAGTCAACCATAATAATAGTATATACAGTTAGGCACACTGTTAAAAACCCTTCTATAGACTTTGATTTGACATATTCCATGAACCCCCTACATCACATGGTCTTAGTGAATGATGGGTAAAAATATACACCATCATTGTTATCCACAACTCACTTGTTTTGTAAACATCATAGATTACAAGAGTTTCTATCATGATTTGAAAAAAACAATAATCCTCAATATTAAGTCCTAATAGTATGGGAAGTATGGTATCACTACAATGGAGGTGATAATGAACCATGTGTTGTCACTTTTAAAATTGAGCATTCAAATCCCAAAACTATCGAAGCTCATATAACCTTCAGAGACACCATTCAAAACTTAATCCCTATCTGAAAACTACAAATTTATGTCTAAAAACTCATATAATTGAGTTATGAATATTAGTTCAAAATCAATCCCATCCACTAAAAAAATAAAATTCATTTTTATCACTATTCTATTTAAACCATGGGTTTTTACACTGGTGAATTAATGATGGAAAATGTATCACATCTCAATGAGTATATGGTAGTCCACAGATAGACATTAGAAATTCATTTATCACATATTCGATGGATAAGTGATGGTAAATTAATATAATATTATCATATTAAAGTTAATTTATATCTATGATATTGGATTTATACTATTATGATGGATGAAACCTTATTATTTTAAGTATAATAAAAAAAATGATGTTTATAATTAATTTTTATATCTTTTCATTGAGATACCTCATTTGTATTACTCTAAAAGACTTGAATTATAGCTCATATATGAATATTCGTATAATTATAATGATGATATATATACTTGGAATGTTTTAGTAGGTCTTGGATGATCTGGATGGCTTAAATTGTGTGAATATAGTAGGAACATTGGAGGCCTTTTATAAGTGAGGGGATGCAAAATCATGGAATTTCTAAAAACATTTCAATGGAATATGGTTACTTTATTGGGAAATTGGATCCAAATGGTAAATTATTTATTTTTACTACACAATAACGTTGAACATTGTTTTTTAAATAATAATTGTGTATTTTTTAGTGGAAATACTACACCTATTTCTTTGTTTATCCCCTTGTAAGAACATTTTATCCTTTTCCATGAGAATAATATTTTATTATTTTTACTATACATTATGAAAAAATAAAAAGAACAATAAATTTATATAAAATATGATAATTCCAAATATAGAATCTATTTTGTCTTATTCAATTTCAAAATTTGTCAGAAATTAGTTCTAAATAATCTAGAAAAGAATATAAACAAACCATTTTTGAAAAATGAGTTTTAAGTATAGAAATAACATACTTTGATTATGTTCCATTTAAAAACTATAAAATGATTTTTATTATATTTTTTAATATATAATAAATAAATATCATTAAAAAGTTAATAAACTATTATTTACATAATTAATAAAATTAAAAATCATGTTTTCCTATTTACTGTTTGTAGAGAAACGTTTTTCTGATAACATAGAAACGTACTTAAACCAAAATAATGTATAATGATGATTCCATTTTAAATAATTATATCATATATAATTAATTTTGACATATGTTAATTGATATTTAATATGATAACCAAAATGAGACAATTAGATGATAAGAAAATAAATGTTTTTGAAAATCAGTATTTCCCTTTATTCACTAAAAAATATATCGTTTTAGAAAAAACAATTTAAACATATAATAAATTGTATTTTTGTTTAAATTTTTATTTAATTTCCTTGAATAGAATTTATAAAAATAAAAATAAAAGAATAAAAAAGATTTTTGAAGGAAAAATATATTTTAATGAAAAATTATTTTATAAAAATTTATTAGTAATATAATATAGTTTAATCAATACAACTTAATTATTTAATATCATTTAAATTATAATTTTAAAATATAGTAATTACTATTCAAACCTATATATTTGATAGTATGTTATAAAATATTATAATATCACAATTTATTAAGGCTCAGGGTAGGATGTAATGCAATTCACCGAACAATTAATATTTATTTTATAAAAAAATATATATTATAAAAAATATATGGTGTTACATTCTCACACAAAATTATATAAAATTTTCCCCCTCTTATATTACCTCATTAAAAAAGTGTTCTATATTTTTATATTCCTTTTTTGAAAACCCAAATCATATAAAGGGATATTAAAAAATCATTTGAAAATTGAAATGAAAAACATTGATTTAACTTTAAATGAAAAATTATGTGTTTCTCAAACAAGTGGAAATGTTGAGTGAAGTGGTAAGTATGGTCAAGGAGGATAATTATTTCATCTAATGAATTAATGATAATGATAGATATCATTTTCATAAAAAGTTTGATAACATAAAAACTCTACATTTCTATGGGGTGAAAATGTCCGTTAATTCCGATAAAATAAATGTAAAGGGGAAAATTTTATTTTCAAAATTTATTTTTCTCATAGTTGAGTAGTTATATTGAAATTTAATTTATGAAAATGTACATATTTTATTTCATTAATTTCATCGACAAAATTTCATTCTTTTTATGCTTAACTAAATTTAACATTTTATATCAGCTCAAATTCCACAAAATAGATATTCATGATGAGTTCTCCATGAATGAATCAATATCCTTTAAATGATATCTAAAATAGGAGGAAATATTTCCATTAAAAATGAGATCATAATGTCCTTTGATACCATTGATATGGACTTCCTCTAAATGGGTTTGAATTTTTTTAATTTTAGTGATCTATTTATTAGTAAAATTATAATTATATTTAACATTTCCCATGTATAAATTATTAATTATGGTTCTCCAAAAGGATATCTAAAATTCACCAAGGGTCACAGAGTGGTTGTTCACCTATATGATAATCTCTTCTCCATTACTAAGGATTATATATGTAGACTTCTCACTGGTTTACTTGAGTAATGTAAAATCATTATTACTAATTCTTTTAAGAATATACTCAATTATACTCATGTACTTTTTGAGGATCACATCATCTATTAATTAAAAGAGAGTTAATAGAATACGAAATGTAATAGGGATACTATATCTGATCCTGAAGAGATTTTTGTTTAATAAATTAGTTTTAGTAAATAATTCATATTTTTTGGAAAAAAGGATACTAGCCAACTGGAAATTCAATATCATTAGTGAATTTTTCCTAAAAAAAGCATCTTTCCCCCTTACCTAACTTGGTTTCTCCAATTTGTTTGGTAGACAAAATGTAGTTGTTTATTTAAAATATTGGTCCAAATTTAAAATAAACATTATTCTTGAAAAGAAAAATCTATATCTATGATTTGATGAATTCTCCCAGTAAAATTCACTGAAATTTTCTAAATGGCCACTCTATTTTGTTTATATTCCCTATTATTCTTCTTAAAAAAATCTCTTCATTGAAAACATTGATGGGAGTGGATACACTCTTGATTTAAAATTAGTGATTCTTACTTAGTCTAACTTTTACTAAACATTAGATCATTGGGGAATAGGAATAAAAAATCATAGACCGATTAATGATTCCACACATTCTAGAATCACATGGAATATTCTACATAATGACTACTTGTGCATTGAATTTCTTAAAGATACATTCCATAACAATATAATGCATGTAAACCTAAATTATATGGATTTCTAAATTTGGATTTCTATTAAATACAGTTTCTATAATTTTATGTCTCACTCCATGTGGATTGTCAATATTGTTATTTCTGTGAATTTTTGGTTGGTTAACTATTCTAAATCACCACTAATATATATAGTTAGTCCCAAAATTTTACCCATGCATTTCAATGTTTCTATTTTTTTTTTGACCACTATTGGTTTAGATCTTTTTGATGACCTTATCAAATTATTATTTACAGTAATTTGGCACCCATTGATGGTTTTTTAATTTTGGAACCATCCCATCATGTAATGGTTGAATAAAAATAATTCTATAAGAAATTTTTTCAAATATGAAAATAATGATTTCTCGTGGTAGAAAATGTTTTTTAGACCACGAATTAATCCTTCAATATTCACCCTAGTTTATATAATTTCTTATAACAAAGGGCCCAAATATGATTATCTTTAATATTATTGGGATTAATTCTACACTAAATGTATACTTTAGAATCAACATATATTTGAAAATAATAATATTATAAATTACTATAATACTACTACTTCACATTGGAAATACGTTTTTGATATTTTTTATCACATACTGTTTCTTTTAGAGAAAATCATGTCCCAAAAAGATAGTTGTTATGTCTTAGATTCATCTCATAACATTAAACACCACATTTGGAAAGTATATCATAACTTAGCCATGTGATTCGTTATGATAAAATATCTATAACACCTCAAAAAAGAATTCTTAATTTTTAAGCGGGTGTTGTGAAGAGTTATAAGACCATAAAACTATCCATGTTGATCTATTATAGACATTTATAATATTCTATAAGAGACTTCATAATTTTGTGATGCGTAGGGGTTGAAGGACACTATATTTTACCGTAGTGTAACATCAATGTTTTTTGGAAAACCCCCCTCCCATGTTGGATTAATTTTAATGTTGATGGTTCCTCTAGAGGTAACACAGGTCCATTAGGAAATGGTGATTAGTATGGGGTCCACCATGCGTAGTTTCTTGTTTGCTGATATAACACGTGTGGCCTTGTATCTTCTCTGGAGGCCGAATTGTAGAGATTCCTCAACAATCTTAATTTTATAAGGTAAAATTATTGAATAATATATTATTAGAATGTGATTTAACCATCATCATACATTCTCTATTGAATGGTGTGGTTCATCTTGCATGGTCTCATAAAACGAGATTGATAGATTTCATACACTCCATATTTAGAATCATCCACATCATCACACAGGAGTTATAGGAAGTGTACTTTGTTTCTTATAGGCTTCCCATCAATATAGTCATCCATGATATCACATAGTCTGAGGAACTTCATTTGGAATTGATTATCTTTTCTGATAATGATTTTAAAAAATTACACTCATTTAGAGGGTAATAAATTTTATTTATTTTCATAATGATTTCTTGGTTATTGACCAAGGTCCCACCTTCATAAAATATTTAAATTTTTTTTTACTAATGGTCATATTCATGAAATATTTACAAGACATTTAATCTCTAAAAATATTCCAAATACAAATTTGTTAGTGATATTTATCTAATATGGATAAATATTAATAAGATTAAATTAAAAATTTATCTCTTAAAAATCAAAAATAAAAATCCATGATTGGAATATACAATATATAAGTAGTTATCCTAAATACTACTCAAAAATAACAGTGATTAAATTTAGAATAATAATATTAAAAAAATGCCACTATACATGAATAAACATATCTTAATTTAATCCCCAAATAACAAAACGTAGTTATTAATTTCTCATATAAGACCTTAGAAAACAATGACCATATATCCTCAAAAATGATAATAATACTTTCCCAAAATAACTATAATCACCAGAAACCTCAATTAAAACATATATCTGTCACAAAAGATAAAGTTATCCTTATTCATTATTTAAAACTAAAAACTATTTAATTTATACCAAAAATCTGAAAATGAAATAAACATCATCAAGGATAAACAAAATCAAAATTTCCTCAATTAACTAATTATAACCCATTCTATACAATTTAAAATGTCAATATAAATCATTATTTTATCTCAATAAAACATTATTATATCAACATAAATAACATATCATGGTCTATATATCCAAAAACATCCTGTTTTAAAAAGATATAACATTACCACTAAAGGAAATTTCAATGTTATTAGAACTATTTATAAAATGATTTAAATTACTTAATTAAAAACTAGTGTAGAACAGTACCTAGGTGTTTTATGATATTTATAATAAGAATATTATGGGTAAAACACCGCAAAAATGTTATTCTAAAATCCCAATACATAAAACATCTATCATTACACATCAATTTTTTTTTCAGAAAAGGTCCTTCCATTGTCTATGTATTATCCATTGGATTAGGTAATTTTACTCAAATAGAAAAAAACCAAAATGGAAATTATACCAAACTATAATTTTTACATTAAAATGATCTTTATTTCCTACCACTGAAATCGTAAATTTTCTCTACAAATTAACATCACAATTTTCTTCTTTTATTAAAAAAATTCCTTTTTTGGAAAAAATTACAATTGTTTTTCCAGAATTATGGATATCAAGAAACGAATTCATTATTAAACTATAGTTTCCGTCAAATATGCTCCCATGAAACTCTATTTTTCTCTTATGGGTGTGTTGAAAAACATATCCATATTAAGGTTGTTAATAATAAACTATGATAGTGGGTGAGGAATGGTCACAATATATTCCACTCCAGATCACACATTTATTGGTTTCTAAGGGAGGAAATTATTATGTTTTCCATGTCATTCTATATCAACAGGGATGCATTTATTTTTATCCATTATCTACAACCAAAATTCATAAATGAATAAAATAATAATAGGGTAAAATTATATATTCATGAAACCAGTTTTATGTTTTCTAAATAATATCAATTAATTTTAAATATATGACTTGTTAGGTTCAATACATTCCATACAACATCATTATCAACCAAAATATATTATAATGGATCATAAATAAATATTAAAATAACCCATGAGTAACCCCTACAAGTTTCAAAAATTGTGAGTAGTGTGGCCCATTCCCCATGAACCATAATGAATACTCAGATATACCTGACCAAATATTATCATGGTTTTTACACATAGATGAATATGTTACAAAACCATATCCAATTTTAATATATCAACCTAAATTCAATTATTTGTGAATACCACACTCATTTATTTAATATAATATAGTATTTTCTCATATATACGGGAAACATTAAAAGGGATTCATAAATTTTTTCTCAATCTAGTTACAAAAAATTACTAATCCATTATCTACTAAAAAATATGGAAACCAAAAAAGTTATATATAAATATATTGCATTAAGGAATGAATTTTTATTAATTATCATTATAGTCCATACTATAACTGTAATGGTTTAGTATATATTGATAAATTGATAAATGAATAATTGGTCTTTAAATTATGTACACCGTCTCCCACATAGTTTTTCATCACAAATTACAATCTTACAAATAAAAAATAAAAACATATTAATCTTATCATGGGGAAAAATGAATCATAATGGATTTTCATTCATTCTCATTAAGATTAATCATGGGAGACATAAATAAATAACTATTAGTGATAATAATATAATTATGAATTTTTGAAAATATACATTTAACATAAAAAAATCATAACCCCAAATTCACAAAACATCTTCATGAATGTTGGAATAATAAACTTTCAATAAATATTTATAAGACATAATTTTTCATTATGGTAAACAATCATTAATGGGCCCCAAGAAGATACCATAATACTTAAACATATGTTTTTGTTACTAATATAATCATAGAAATTGAATTACTCGATAATGGTTCATACCAAATACTATTAATGTATAAAATTCCTCATTATGAAAATAACTAATTGGTCATTTCCAAAATTCTCATAATAGTTTATTCCATATAGTTAACTATATCATCTTTGACGACATTATTTATTCCATATTCTCATTGGAGATTCTAAACTCAATTATTTATTACCCAATTCACTAGTGGGAATTAATTTTCCCCCAAAATTATATTATAATTTAATTACACATACGTGGTTTAAAAATAAACCACTCATCAATGGTTATTAATGGAGAAATCATTACATAATCCTAATGTATTAATATGGAGAACCTGATATCATGAAAACAATTATCATTACATATAATCATAATCCACAGAAAATAAAATTACATTCACCAATATTTCACCATAAAAATCATAAACCTTTACAAGAAAGATAAAATATGGTATCTTTACATCATTTCCATTGTAAATAAAAAAAATATATTAATATGCGGTAATGGATGAAATTACCTCTAACAAAATAACTAAATCACTTCAATAGAAGATAAAATTTTAATATTTAAATAAAATGTTTAAAATATACATAAATTAAAAATATTTTTTATAACATTTCCCTTAAAAATAAACAATGATAATTGTTATGAATTCATAAAATCATTGAGAAGGAATGATTATGTGAAAATCCATTCATGTAGTGTACTTAAAAAATGATTCCATTAACATATTGAATAAAAATTATAAATTAAATAATTTGTAAAAATAAAAGGAGATTACAATAAAAAAATTATAGAAATTTAAAAAAAGTGTACAAATTGATTTAATATATCATTGAATATAAGTAAAATAATTAATGATTATATAATTGAATTTTCTATGGAAATTAAATAAAAAATCGACATTGAAGTTTTAAGTGAAGTTTTTTTGAGTTAAAAATTAATTTAGGACTCTTGTATAGATAGAGAAAAGGAAATTAATTTGAAAAATGTAATATATATTAATAACTATATGAGAAAACTATATGTAATACTTATGAGTGATATAAATCAAAAAATTACATCATCTAAAAATTTAATACAAAACAATATATGTTAATGTGAAATTATGACATAAAGTTATTAGATCTTTGGTAAACCATTATTCAGGAATACCATCGTACAATTTATTCAAATGAAACATTGAAAAAAATTAAAATAATTGTATTCATGAAAAATAATATCAAATATTTTTTAGATGCACCATAAAATGATGATAGGAGTATAATATAACTTATTCAACAATGAAAACAATTTGATATGGTAAAAACCTAAAAATTTGTTAATATTAAAATGAAACCACCTAGGATAAAATAAATAATATACTAACATTAAAAACATTGAAATATTATGCTATTATGTTTTAAAAATTCAATAGATCTTTACATATACCCCATAAATAAAAATACAATACTAACATAAAAAATGACTCAATGAAAAAAGAATGAGATGAGAAACCCTTAAATCTTTAGTATTTTTTTTAATTAAAATACTTGTAATTTTGAAAATCATAGGATTTAGTAAATCCAAGTCATCAAATCATGGTGTATAAAATGTTAATTCATGAACATTATATAAACCATACAAATAATAAATTTTTTTATAAAATTAAAACATGACTCAATGATGCTAAATTGAGACAAAGCCCATAATTGTTTGCAATATATATTTAAAACCTCAAGAAATAGAGAAATATATATGTTTTTTGAAATTCTTATAATATTAATGAAATAAATTATATATTATTTTCATGTGTATTATAAACACCTCAAAAAATGAATGATGTTGGGAATATTTCATTTGTCTCATTGAAACTAATGTAAGGCGAGAAACCCTTACTTATTTCTGATATTATTCATAAGAACTCTGAACTAATATATAATAAATATTGGATAATAATATTATATATAACATTAAAATTAATAAATATAATGTCATATATGATCAAATAATATATTTTTATTATTCCTTTATTATGATTTTTTTATTAATATCATCCTTTCTGGAGATAACCACTACACTTTTCATATATGTTTTTGTTTGAATGTTTTGTAACCTAATCCATTATCATGGTTACTTAATATCCATAATGTTAATAATTATATAAACACCATATATATATATATCATATATGAATTTGTTACAATTATTATTAAATTGTGATTAAGAATGAATTGCATCACATTATGGTGATATTAATCGATACTTTCATAAGAGTGATGATTCTTTTTATCAATGTAGAAAATTTGAAAAACATAACATTAAATTAATATTTATTAATTAATTATTATATCATAAATATAATATATTTTCATTATATATAACCTTATTATAATCAATGTATATCCTCTATCATGAAAAAATCGCATCACATTGTGAATGTCGCAATCCACAAATATGCATGACCAGAGTTATCATTTATCAATGGGTTCTATTGTAAGAAGGTAGATATGATATTATAATTACAGAATGATATATATTTTATAAACTACTATATAAATATTATATCAATTATTATAACCACTAGTGAATTAAGGTGATGGAAAATGAATCATATTGCAACATGGATCCAATAGACCATACATATGCATATATAATAATTTATATACCATTTGAGGGAGAGGAGTTAGAAAATGGGCGTTCAATAAACACAATAACATATTTGTATATTTATGATTTTTAGTCAATATTTTATCACGTATGTAATATGTTTATAAGAATTAGAATAAAAACTAAGACTGAAACAGCTTGATTTATAATTATACCTCTTCTTTGATAGACATCCTTTGGTTTTAACCTTAATCCTCAAAATATTAGTCTTATGATAAGAATATAATATCGTGAATGAAGGGACCAACTATTGTAATTTTTATCATGGTTTTGAAAATATAGAAGGAGAAAACTATGTGAATAATAGAGGATATGGTGTTTCATTTTATAATTTACGAGAGGGACACACATTGAAATTCATAAAAAAAATTCAATGATAAATGGTCACATTATTTGGAATGTTGAATGAAATGTCATGGTATTATATGGTGTGATTAAATATATATATATATATTAAAAAAATTATTTAATTTTTTATAGTGATCACACCCATATATCTTTGTTTAACTACTGGAAAACCTATTTTAAAATTATTTATGGTAATAAACTGGTAAAATTTTTATAATTCACTGTGAAAAAAATAAAATTGACCTTAGGGAAATATATAAATTTTTTATTTTAAATATTTAATATATTTTTATTTATACAATTACTATATGTTTTATAATTTATTTTTATATAAGCTTACAATCCGCATAAAAAACCTATTTTTGAAAAAAAATATGATATTTTAGAATTAAACATAGTTTAATTCCATTATAATACTTCTGAAAATACTAAAATAAATGTTAAAATAATAGATATAATATAAAATATATAAATTTAATTAAACTAATAAAATGGTGAGTAATTTATATTTCAATTAAAAAACATGTTTATCTTATAAAAAAAGTTTTGAGATTAATGTTTGGGTTTTCGCAAAGACAAACATAATCCAAAATTAATTATTAAAATGATTAGTATATAATTAATTGGATAATTTTAAACAATGGGAATATTATTTTACATTATTATTCAATTTAAAACAAAATGTTCTGATTACATGACCATATATTAGATTTTATACCAAATTCGTTATTTTTCACTATTCACAAACTAATAATTTTTTTAGAAATATGCTACAAATTCACTGCATGAAATTATTAAGATGATGATATAAAAATGAAATTAATTTCATAAAATAAAATTTCTATAAAATTATATAATTTAAAGATAAATTATATTCAAAATATGTAATAAAAATATTTTTGAAGATACGATATTATTAAATAAAATACCACTTTATTGACCAATTAGTAATTATTTTTAATGAATTAATATATACATTAAAATTATTTAAGTCTTAGATACATATAAATTAAGAATTGTTTTTAAATTCATACCAAGCTATTTAATAGTTTGGATAAATATTATTATTATATCATGGTTCATTTAGACTTTGGTTTGTGTATAATGTATTCTATTAATCACTTATGTTTTATTTAAATAAGAAATATATATTATTTAATATTAGGTAATTACACATCATCAACTATTATTTATTTTAAAAATAATTATTGAGCATTATAAAACCACTTAATTACATATTTTAATAAAAAAAATATGATAATTTTATGTAAAAGTCAATTGACACAACTATTATATACTTATGTCAACCATTTAGTCCTAGTAATTTGTTTCAATTATTGGAGATTCTTATAAAAAAAATTCTTATAATTCATCTTATTACTATCTTACACAATATACCACAACTCCTTATGAGGATAGTATTGTCTTGTGAAGAATTATATGAACTTCTGTGTCACACTCCCTGAATAATATGATAAAATAAAGAAAAAAAATATTATGTACCTACTCTAACTAAAAAATTATCATTCATACCAATTTGGTGATTAATTTATTAGTATAATAACTTATATAAAACTATTGTGGGTACTAGAAGACAAAATATTAGGTGTTGAATCAATGTAAACTGCAGTAAATTTATATTCTCAATTAGGATGCAAAAACATTAATAAATTATATTATCCCCAATAGTGCAATGGATGATAAGGATTCATGGTTCATAACATTTATGATCTACCCAGTTTTGTTAGAAAATTCCACACTGCTATAGAAAAATATATGATAAAAATAAAAATAACCCTTTATTTGTGAAAAGTTTCATAAAATATTGAAATTAAGAAGTTAAAATAAATAATGACTCAGTAAATTTAATTTTTAATTTTAGTTTCCAAAAATGGTCAATCAGTTTGTGTAGTTTAGGATCTTGATTTTTCTTTTTATATCATTTAGGAATGTGATTGTTTGGAGACAATATCTTGTTTATATATCGAATCCCATCACCTAGGTCTTCCATGATTTTTTCTTACATTTATTTGGTTTTATATTCATTTTTCAATTTCAATCCCAACTGAAATAATATTCTACCTTTTTTTTAGAATTTCTACTGATATTTATAGATTTTGGATTCTCCATATGTAGGTTTATAGTTTCATTTAATATTTCATAATTAGTAGTTTTACATTCCCTTAGATTTAATTTTTTAGTTCATGGTAGTTTAATATTATCTCGGATTTTATTTCATCTAGAAAATTGAATCATTTAAATTCTATATTTTTATTATAGGTTTGGATATATAATAATCAGAATAAAGTTTTGAATTATATTTTTAAAATTGATTTTGAATCATAATTCATAAAAATAAAAATTTATTATAATTTTCAACATTTTGGGAAAAATTATGTCATTCAGAATCATTATCATTATCTGAATGAACACCACTATATTGACTTGTGAAGGGTGACATAGGAAGTTTTCATAAACTAGTGGAAATCATGTTAGAACACCCACCCCCACCCCCTACATTATTCATGTATCATTTGGATGATTATTATGACCACAATTGTATGTATTTTAGGAAGGGTCTTCAAACAGTATCATCATACAAATAAAACCATAAAGATTGGAATTTTATTTTAGTTCTATAATGCATCTAAATGATAAAACAATCGACATATGTTTCATAGTTCTGTAAGTTTATTTTTATGATTATTATTACAGTTTTTGGTATTTGAGACATCCTATTGAGGTAAATAATTGGTCTCTTTCCTAATGATGGTTCTTCTCTATGAATATTTATGTTTTGAATTCTTTTAGGTTTATGGAAAATTTTATTAAAATACTAGGTATTTAATAAAAATAATCTTCATATTGGAAATTTTCATACCAATTGTTGTGATATGGGGTGGGGATATAGTAAAAAGTTACCATAAGTAAATATAATGTTCAGCTGTGATAATGAAACTATCTAATTATACTTATACACATGTACCATGTTTCATGGAACCACTCTCCCTCAGCCAGAATTCAACCATTTTCTTATAAAAAATAATAATTTTCATTATTATTGGGTGAAATTTCATTAAAAAAGAACTAATAAAATACATTGTTATAAAATATTTATTATCCAGTTGTGGAATACCAGCTGTAGAATTTCCCTTTTAACATAATCCAAAAACTGTATATTTCAATTCCTCCTAACGCAACATGATTAATATTAGTTTCTACAGCTAAAAATAAAAATATCACGTTAATTCAAATGCTTTTTAATTAGATAATGTAATCTATGATGGATTCATATAAAACCTTATTTATTAATCTCATAATGTTGTTCCCTATATGTTTTCTTAAATAAAAAGAGTTTAATAGACACTGTAGGAACATGAAATTTCCATATGAAAATTATTTTATCAATAAAATATCAAGATTATAAAAATTTTAAAAATAATCATACAATTTATATTTTCCTCTATTATATTGTAGAGATCATATGTGATTCTTAATAATTGGTAAATAAGATCTATATTTTCACACTACAACCTGGTAAACATGAACCAAATATTTTGTTTTCAAATTTTATAAAATTCAAAATATAATATTAAATACATACTTCTTTACATTGGATATTATTAAATATTTTTAGGATACATTTATATAGTCTTGGTGGAATATATACATCTTGAAATACAATGGAAAAATTTATACCAAAATATTGATAAATTTATGAAAAATAGTTTATTCAATTGTAATAAAATAACCATTTTTTTATAATGTAATAGTAATATCCTCAATGATTGAAAATATATATTTGTTTGAAAAAAGTGATGAAAAAAAACATTATAAAATATTAATTAATAATGTATTAAATTAGTATTATGAATGTATGTGTGATGTATGGCCACATTTGAAATATATAGATTATGATAAATAAGTAGGAGAAAGGAACAAAATAAACTATGATTCATGATATAGGGAAATATTTTATGTTGTATTGAAATATTTTTATTCATTTATTCATCAAAAAAATCAAAAGACTAGAATTAATTTGGCTACTCGAAATAGTAATATTGATACTCTATGTCTGATTCAATTCAATAGTTTATAAAAAATAACTTAATCAAAAACAAATGTATGAAATCAGTAATCACCATTACCATTTAATTATTAATCATAATGGGATTCAATAATATTTTGTTAGGGATTGAATATAACATTTTTATTTAACTACACCAACTGAGCTTTATTTATTAAGACATTACTAAATTATTGTAACTAATAATTAACGATTGAGAAAATATATTGTAACAAAATAATGAAGGAGGAAATATATTTTACCATCAAAACCAATTTACCTAATTAAATTTATCTGAGTATAATAAAAAAATTAAAAAAACATACATAGGATGTTTAAAAAATATAAATAAATAGAGTAAATAAATACTAATATTAATGAAAATATCATTTTAATCCAATTATTATTGACTGCTCTGTCACGACCCACCTTCACCAAAAGGAGGGAAGGGTCAGCAGATTGCCAGGCCCTTCCTTCCTTATGCTGAATGAGAGATAATGACCCCCGAAGCCTGCCTTCAATAGGTCTCGGAGTGGCGACTAGCACCAAGGGTGTGGAAATTTCACACAAATGGAAGGCATTACCATTTTTTTAATTTATGGGATCGAGAGATAAGAGGACGAAAACCCAAAAACACCAAGGTAGAAAGAAAAGTAAAGCCAAAAGTAAACCATTCCCACATGCATGTTTCAAATGTGAAAGCCATAAGGTGCAAAAGGTGACTACAAAGGTAAGTACCAAAGAAGAAAAGCAACAACTGCAACTTCCCCAAGGGTCCGAGCTAGTATGGTCCTGCGTGATCCCCGAAGTCCTCCTGGAAACCTGAAAGCCATTTTATATATGTATGGTGAGCATACAAGTACACTCAGTAGGGAGAACCAAGGACTCTCGTGCACAAGTGGGGGAACGTGCTAAAGTCCCGTGAGAAAGGAGTAAACCAAATGCCTATCAAGGTAAAATATCCACCCAATCCTTACAAAAGAACAATCCCAAAATAACGTAAGTCAAGTAATATATATAATAGGAGCACATCGATGTTTGGGTACCATGCGCCACTTTCCCACTGGTTATTGAGACATCCTACACATCAGACCAATCCCGTCATTCTCACCGCAGTCCCACTACTACACCCACCCGCACACACCTAGGCCACAACCACACGCAGTTCCACTGCCAAAATCCCGCCCGCACACACATGGGCCACAAATGTCACACGTAACCACGCCTACAAACACCTAGGCCAGAACAATCACCACCACGCCCGAAGACACCTAGGCTAGAAAATCCACTACCATGCCCGAAGACACCTGGGCCTCATCCCGAAGTCACTTGGGAAACCACATGCCGCACACACCTGGCTAACCACCACACTACCCCGCCCGAAGGTTCTTGGGCTAATAATGGACCTCAGTCCATCACATCCTAGCCAAAGTTACTTGGGATATTCGGGAAAGGGATCAGAAAAGGAGATAATAACCATCCACCAAGAATAGTGTTGGGAAAAACACCCTCCCCCATGAAATGGGGGTGTTCGGCACTAAGTGATCAACTTGGGTGGGGCGTGAATAAGAAACACAGAACTACAAGTATAGATATAGGTATCAAGAACTCACCCAAAGTCTAGGTTTTTCTAACCATCCTACAGAACACAACACCACTACATTCAAGTCACAAGTCACGACTCTCGCCAAAAAAACCCATTTGTCCCACTCTTATTTCAAGTTTGGTGTTAAATTTTAATTAATTTTAAGCACTACTGGGAAAATAGCAAGCATAGGCACACGTCCAGGAAAAGAAACCGTCATGCATCAACCATAATGCCCACACCTGGTTCTCAACAACAGAGGATCCCACCCAAATCCGTGATATAACAAGTACCCACTCGGTCTTAAAACTCACAACCACCGAATCCATACCAACAGGGGATCCCATCCCCAAACTCACACAACCACCAAGACTATAAGACAGTAAATCCCATCCCTTCCATCATTTCTATAAATCGGCCCAAAAAGAAAACAACCAACTACCACCATTAACACAAGTCAGGGTCGTGTCAGTATTTTTAGATTCATACAACTTAACACACTCCATGATTTCAATTTTTGTGTGTTTTAACCGGGGGTTATCACAAAATGATTGATCCCGGGGATTTAGATTCATTTGGCCGGATATACGTGATTAACCAATTACTTTTCACATCAGGAGTTTACAACCCCAAAAATCCATTTAAAACATCAGCAGGGGTTCATTAGTGCACAAACAATGACCACCAACAGACTCGATTTTTAGAATGTGTAAGCCAGCACAACTCAGAAAGATGATTTTAATATAACAACATCAACGATCGCACCCCCCCCCCTTAATTCTTTATATATTTGTTAATTATCTTTAATTAGGCCTGGTTTACCCAATTCTACAGAATCTATAGCACGCCCAGCCCGCATGATACACAAAAGACAGAGGAAAAGGAGAAATTCCTTACTTGTTGATAGATGATCGACGTTTAGGCCGGGCAAGAAACTTTACGGATAACGATGTGTCACTACCAATGCACCAGAAGCTGTTTGTGAAAATCCACAATCGAGGAAAGAGAAACTATGACTAACCCTTAGTTTATAAGAGCTGGGGACGGTTGAGGTGAAAACGAAAAAATGCATAAGGCGCGGGGGTCGTGAGTTGACCACGCGGCTCCACTCATCATTAAAGGGGGTCGGGTGGTTTAAACCGACTAATTAATTGATTAAGTATTTAATTAAAACTCTTATGCGCATTACGGGTCTTTAAAACATGCTTCAACAAGTCAAAATTGGGTTTAAAACCCTATTTGCGCAAGAAGGAGCACTACCAGAAACAACTCGACAAGGCCGGGTGACGCCGATCGGTCTCACCGAGATGCCACCCCTTTAGGACCCGGATTTTGGCAAAGGGACGGACCAAGAGAGTCTGGGTCATCACATCAGATACCTCTCAAACTATTCTCGCCCTCGAGAATTTAAACAACCCAGAAGAAAAGGGAAGGTCCGAACAACCACCCCGAAAGATTTCTCCCAAGAGTGAACCTCGTTGTTAGCTAAGAACACCTTATGTCACGAACCAAGAAACACACCATGCCAAACTGCCCGGGCATGTGGGTTGGGGAGTCTCCTCCCCCATGTCAAGATATTATCCGCTTTGGGAGGCACTGACTCGCCCACACGGGTTTAGTCTCATCCACCTTAATGTGTCTTGATTAGGGTATGGGTTCTCTCCTTCCCCATAGTCGGGGCTTTTCACACACAAACAGATGAATGAAAACCAGTACATTTCATAGCCAAAAGACGAAACATTCTACCACAATAGGTACAATAAGGAACAAAACTCAAAACAACCCTGGGTATTGGGCACGCATCTGTGCTTCCCTCTCCCATATACTATCCTCAAGCCCACCATGTCTCCCCAACACACGAACCAAGGGGATGGTTCTCCCGCGAAGCACCTTCTCCTAGCGATCCTCAATCATCACTGGTCTATCCACAATGGTCACGTCACCCTCGATGTCTAGCTCACCCCAATCAAGGACGTGTAAATCATCGTGCAGATACCAACGGAGTTGGGACACATGAAAGACATCATGTATCCTTAGTAGCGGCGGTGGTAACACTACCTAATAAGCCACTTTAACGACCCTCCGCAACACTTCAAAGGGTTCGATGAATCTGGGAGAAAGCATACTCCCCTTGTCGAACCTCTGCTGCCCATGCCGACGGGAGACCTTCCAGAACACATGCTCCCCAACCTAAAACTCCAAGGGCCTCCTCCTGGTATCAGCATACGACTTCTGTCGGTCCTGGACCGCCTTCATCCTTTCCCGTATGAGCTTAACCTTCTCTGACGTGTTCTGCACCACCTCTGGGCCAAGGATTCCTACCTCTCCTACTTCGGTCCAAAACACAGGTGAACGGCATGGCATCCCATACAAAGCTTCCAACGGGGCCATACCGATGGTAGAGTGGTATCTATTAATGTAGAAAAACTCCACCAGAGTCAAGTATCGCACCCATGATTCTCCTAAGTCGAGAACACATGCCCGTAGCATATCCTTCAAGGTCTGGATGGTGCGCTCTGTTTGTCCATCTGTCTGGGGATGGAAAGCAGTGCTAAGGCACAACTAGGTGCCAAACGCATGATGCAATCCTCTCTATACTTGCGAGGTAAACCGTGCATCCCTATCAAAGACTATATACCTCAGAACCCAATGCAACCGCACCACCTCATCCACGTACTTTCGTGCCAAATCATCCAAAGTACTCCACTCCATGATTGCAAGAAAGTGAGACGATTTCGTCAACCTGTCCACTACCACCCAGATGGCATCGTACCCTCCTTGGACCTTGGGTAGTCCCATGAAGAAATCCATTGAGATGTCATCCCACTTCCACTCGGGGACATCTAGAGGCCGCAGTAGGCCACCTGGAACTCGGGGTTCAGCCTTCACTTGCTGACACACTATGCACTTGACCACAAAATCTGCCACCGCTCGCTTAACTCCGGCCACCAAAATTTCCTCTTCAATCCCTGGTACAGCTTGGAAACTCCTACGTTTACCGCCAGGGGTGAGTTGTGGGACTCACTGAGAACCTTGTCGCGCATCGCCTCCGGGACAAACAACCTTTTCTGGAAAAGAATCTGATTCTGACCATCCTTTGTCCATCCTTCCGGAGCATTGCCCTGGTCAACTTGGTCATGCATCACTTCACACTCTAGGTCTCCCCATTGAGACTCCTCCACTTGCTGAAATAGGGATGACTGCACTGTCATCTGATATAGGAAGCCTCTGCCGCTATCCATCTTCGCATCCAGGTGTAAGGCGGCCTACTCCTCCATTGCCTTCCATGCATCCGCCGACTCTCGGACCGCATCCTTCTGCGTCCTCCTGCTCAAGGCATCGACGACCACGTTACCCATGCCCTCAGTACAAGAGATCTCATAGTCATAAACCGGGAGGAACTCCACCCATCTTCGCTGTCACAAGTTTATGTCCCACTGGGAGAAGATATACCTCAAGATTTTCTGATCCGTGAAGACCACAAAGCATTCCCCGATGAGGTAGTGCCGCTATAACTTTAGCGCAAAAACGACCGCCGCAAGATCCAAGTCGTGGGTGGTGTAATTATGCTCATGGGAATGCAGCTGCCTGGACCCATAAGAGATCACCCCTTGTAGCTGCATCAACACGCATACCAGGCCCTGTCCTGAAGCATCACAGAACACCTCATAAGCCTCCCCTTCATCTGGTAATCTCAGCACTGAGGCACTAACCATATTCTCTTTCAGATAGCTGAAGGCTGACTGGCACTGCTCACTCCATACGAAAGCCTGGTCCTTCTTGGTTAGAGCTGTCAAAGGGGATGCTACTCGGGAGAAGTTGGGTACGAATCTCCGGTAGTAACCCGCAAGCCGTAGGAAACTTCGGACTTCCGCCACATTATTGGGTGCTTCCCAAGAAACAACTATCTCAACCTTTGATGGGTCGACCGCTACCCCTGCTAAGACACTACGTGCCCTAGGAAGTGTACTTCTTGTGTCCAGAACATGAATTTTGACAACTTCCCATAGAGCTGGTGCTGTCGGAGGACCTCCAAAACTGTCCTTAGGTGCTCTGCATAGTCATCTTCTGACCTCTAATAGATCAGGATATCGTCGATGAACACAACCACGAACCGATCCAAGTACTCCTGGAATATGGAGGTCATAAGCCCCATGAACACATCCGGGGCGTTCGGAACACCGAAGGGCATGACTATGAACTCGAAGTGTCCATACCTGCACCTGAATGCTTTCTTCGGGATGTCGCTCTCTTTCACCCTCAGTTGGTGGTACCCAGACCGCAAGTCGATCTTCGAGAACCATCTGGCCCATTTTAGCTGGTCGAAAAGTTCATCTATTCTCGGAAGAGGGTAGCGATTCTTGATCTTTACCTGATTCAACCTCCTGTAGTCGATGCACAATCTGAGGCCACTATCTGCCTTCTTTGCGAACATGACTGGGGCTCCCCACGGTGACGTGCTCGGACGAACATAACCCCTCTTCATCAGATCGTCAATCTGTATCTGAAAATCCCGTAGCTCCGAAGGTGCCATCCGGTAAGGAGACATCGAGATTGGAAGAGCGCCGGGCTGCAGGTCTATCCCGAACTCGATATCACATCAAGGGGGTAGAGTCATCACCTCCTCAGGAAAGATGTCCATAAACTCATGGACAATATCTAGCACTTCTTCCATTTCAGCATCTACTGATTCCACTGTCAGCTCGGTCAACATGGAGAGGAGAGGTTCCTCTCTACTGTCTCCCTTCGGAATATTCTGCTCACCGTTGAAGGTAACACGCCAGCCATCCATGTCTGAGAACAACACCCTTCTTTGGAAATAGTCGATGACGGAACACACAGAAAATTTCCAGTCGATGCCTAGGATTACATCGTATGGCTGGATCTGTAGTAGATGAAGATCCCTAACCGACCGATGTGGCCCTATCATCAGTCTACATCCCCGCCAAATGAACAACAAGTCGGTCTGACCTCCGACTTGTGTGCTCAACACCAAGGAAATTGGAAGTTTCTCAGCATCTAGACCCAATACACGGGCTTGACTTGGTGCAAAAAGGAGTGCGAAGCTCCGGTATAGAACAATTCATAAGCAAGAGTGCTAAAAAGACTGATCGTACCTCGAACAACCTCTGGTCCTGCTAGAACTGCTGCCTCCGTGGCGTGTAACTGTCCACACCCAGTTTTCTACCCCTCAGCTGTCAGCCACATCCACGACCATGCCCTGGTCAAATTCCTTGTGGAGCGCCCTATGGTCGGCCTCCTCCTCCTATATCTTCCCTCGGAGGAGCGGGAGCTTGCTTTCCCTGCTGCTGCTGCTGGAAAGGTTTGGATGGAAGCTGCTGCTGGGGCGGGTGCTGGGGATGACTGCCACTATTGTACTGCACCCTGTCGAGGCACTGACTCTAGAGATGTCCAGGGCTCCCACAGATGAAGCACCATGGTCTCGGCCCCGAAGGAAAAGGGTGAGGGTCGGGGGATCGAAACTGAAACTGCTGCGGTCTGCTCCCTGCGGGTCGGAACCTAGAGGGTCCTGACGCTGGAGGCCTGGTGCTAACAACCTTCCCCTTCGATGGTCCCAGCTGGATCCCCTCTCATGACACTCCTCCTAGAGCATGCATCCACTCCACCACTTCATCCTTCTTCCGGACCTCCAAGTACATCAGAAGGGTAAAGGGGGTAACATCATACTGGAGGGATGGTCGGAGAGCCTCCTCCAAATGTCTTTCCCGAGACTCCTCGTCAGGAAAGAGGTCCGGGGAAAAACGTAGGAGGTACTTGAACATGATCCCTAGATCCCTCACGGACATACTCCCCTAATAGATGGAGAGTAGCTCCTGCCTCTTTTCTGCCTTCATCGTCGAGGAGAGGAATTCCGCCCGGAACTCCCTCTTGAAATCCACCCAAGCCACCTCAGACGCTCTCCTCTCCCCCAGGTAAAGAATCCACCACTAACATGCTGCTCCACGCATCTGGATAACAGCCAGAGGAACCCAGTACTCGGTCGGGGCCCGAAACAGGCCGAAGGCTATAACTAGCTCCTCTAGCTAGCCTTCCTTCTTCATATCGGAGGTGCTGCCCTCATACTTCTCGAGGGCCTGTCGCTGGAAGGCCCGTAGAGTCTTCTGGCACTGGTCTCCCTCTTCCTCTTGATCAGCTCTCTATCGATCGGCAAAAGTAGTCTTCAGGGCCTCGATCGCCTCTACCACACGATGTCACCTTCCAGGTGCCATAGCTACAAGGTAAACAAGGAATGCCTAAGCCCAAGTAGTGCAGAATATCATTTTTAAAACATCATAAAATATTAAATTTATTCTTAATTCCGAAGACATCCAAGAAACACAAGAACACAAGTCATTATGATGCATGTACCTTTCCTAGGGTCTCTACCCTGCAATCAGTGTGGTCTCACTTGGCCGTTAGGTCGGTCCCGAGTCCTTGCATCGGATCACGGGGCCCCCTAAAACCTCGTGTCCTAGCCAGTCTTCCCCAGCCTAATTCACGATCCAAGGTCACCCAACACAGTTTCCTTACCATCCCATGCAATCCTCGTTGTGCCTAACTCCAGACTCCATCCTATCTCTCAACCTTTCCTCTGATACCATTCTTTCATGACCCGCCATCACCAAAAGGAGGGAAGGGTCAGCAGATTTCCATGCCCTTCCTTCTTTAATTTTAAGGAGAGATAATGAACCCTGAAACCCGTATTCAATAGGTCTCGGAGTGGCAACTAGCACCAAGAGTATGAAAATTTCACACAAATGGAAGGCATTACCCTTTTTTTATTTTATTGGATCGAGATAAAAGAGGAAGAAAACCCAACAACACCAAGGTAGAAAGAAAAGTAATGACAAATGTAAACCATTCCCATATGAATGTTTCAAAAGTAAAAGCCACAAGGTGCAAAAGGTGACTACAAAGGTAAGTACCAAAGAACAAAAGAAACAACTGCAACTACCCCAAAGGTCCGAGCTAGTATGGTCTTGCGTGATCCTCAAAGTCCTCCTAGAAACCTGAAAGCAGTTTTATATATGTAGGGTGAGCATACAAGTACACTCAGCATGGATAACCAAAGACTCTCGTGCACAAGTGGGGGAATGTGCTAACGTCTCCTGAGAAAGGAGTAAACCAAATGCCTATCAAGGAAAAATATCCACCCAAGCCTCACCAGGGCAGACTCCCCAAATAATTCAAGTCAGGTAATATATATAATAGGATCACATCGATGTTTGGGTACCTCGCGCCACTTTCCCACTGTTTATTGAGACATCCTACGCATCGGACCAATCCCGCCATTCTCACCGCAGTCCCACTACCACACCCGACCGCACACACCTGGTCCACAACCACATGCAATCCCACTGCCGAAATGCCGCCCGCACACACCTGGGACACAACTGTCACATGTAACCATGCCTACAAACTCCAAGGCCATAAAAACCACCACCACGCTCGAAAACACTTGGGCTAGAAAATCCACTACCACGCACGAAGACACCTGGGCCTCATCGCAAAGCCACTTGGGAAACCACCAGCCGCACACACCTGGCCAACCGCCACACTACCCCGCCCGAAGGTTCTTGGGCTAATAATGGACCTCAAGCCATCACCGCCTGCCCGAAGATACTTGGGCTATCCGGGAAAGGGAGTAGAAAAGGAGCTAATAACCAGCCACCAAGAATAGTGTTGGGAAAAACACCCTCCCCCTTGAAATGGGGGTGTTCGGCACTAAGTTCTCAACTTGGGTGGGGCGTGAATAAGAAACAAAAAACTACAAGTATAGATATAGGTAACAAGCACTCACCCAATGTATAGGTTTTTCTAACCAGCCTACAGAACACAATGCCACTACATCCAAGTCACAAGTCACAACACTCACCAACAAAACCCATTTGTCCCATTCTTGTTTCAAGTTCGGTGTTAATGTTTAATTAAGTTTAAGCACTACTGGGCAACTAGCAAGCATAGACACAAGTCCAGGAAAGTAAACCGCCATGCATCAACCATAACGCCCAGACCCAGTTCTCAACAACAGAGGATCCCACCCCAATTCTTGATATAACAAGTACCCACCCAATCTTAAAACTCACAACCACTGAGTCCATACCAAAGGGGATCCCATCCCCAAACTCACACAACCAACAAGAGTATAAGACATAGAATCCCATCCCTTCCCACATTTCCAGCAATCATCCAGAAAAGAATGCAACCAACTACCACCATCAACACAAGTGAAGGTCGTGTCGGTATTTTCAGATTTAAACGACTTAACACACTCCATGATTTCAATTATTGTGTGTTTTAACCGGGGGTTATCATAGAAGGATTGATCCTGGGGATTTCAATTCATTTGGTCGGATATACTTGATTAACCAATTACTTTTCACAGCAGGAGTTTACAACCACAACAAGCCATTTAAAACATCAGCATGGGTTCATTAGTGCACAGACAAAGACCACCAACGGCCTCAATTTTCAGAATGCGTAAGCTAGTATAGCTCAGAAAGATTAGTTTAATGTAACAACATCAACGATCACATCCCCCCTTCATTCTTTACAGATTCGTTCATTATCTTTAATTACGTCTAGTTTACCCAATTCTATAGAATCAAAAGCATGCCCACCCCGCATGATACACAAAAGAGAGAGGCAAAGGAGAAATTCCCTACTTGTTGATAGATGATCGATGTTTAGGCCGGGCCTGGAACTTTACGGATAATGATGCGGTGTGCCTGATCCACCAGAAGCTGTTTGTGAAAAGCCACGATCGAGGAAAGAGAAACTACAGCTAACCCTTAGTTTATAAGAGTCGGGGATTGTTGAGGTGAAAATGCGAAACCGCGTAAGGCGCGAGGGTCATGAGTTGACCACGCGACTCCACTCGTCATTAAAGGGGGTCAGGTGGTTTAAACCGACTCATGAATTGATTATATATTTAATTAACACTATTATGCACATTAAGGGTCTTTAAAACATGCTTAAACAAGTCAGAATAGGGTTTAAACCCCTATTTGCACAAAAAAGAGCGCTACTGGAAACAACTCGACAAGGCCGGGTGACGCTGATCGGTCTCTCCGATCGGTCTCGTCGATCGGTCTCCCCGATCAGTCCCACCGATCAGTCTCACCGATCGGTCTCCCCAATCGGTCTCCCCGATCGGTCTCCCCGATCAGTCTCACCAAGACGCCACCCCTTTAGGACCCGGATTTTTACAAATGGAAGGACCAAGAGAGTCTGGGTCATCACAGCTCTATAATTTGATCTAAATATTCTCTCCCAATTCCTATAAATATTTTAATGGAATCCATACATCTTATTAATTTGATCACCAAAAACCTATAAATCCCATATACTAAATTATATGAAATCTTTTATTTTTCCTTCAAATCACCAACTTACTGTACAACACTGCATTGCAAAATTAATAATGATTTTATTCATATTGGTCATTCCCCACTCCAAACATATGTAACATCCCTTCTTAATTCAATATAAAACACAAAAAACTCTTCCACATTATCATTAGATTAAATATTCCAGTTTTAACCCATGGTAGAATAATTTTATCATATTAGAAAACACATAAGTCAATAACTCTTGGATGTTACTCACACTATATGCATAATCACAACATAACACCATTTCACTTGTTCCACATGCTGATTCTCATCAAACTCATACATAATTAATGAAGATAATTCAATATATGATAAAAATAATAGACCCTATAATAAACTCATGCACAACCATCAAATAAAAAAGAATTATCACGTAGATTTTATATAATGGTGAACCCAGAAAATGACCAGATTCAGGAATATATCTGGATTAAATCGATGTTTTAATGGGTACTCCATAAAAAGAGAAAATACATCACATATTTATTATCCCTTCATTTAATTCATATTAATTTAGAAGAATCATCAATCAAAGGTAATGCATTAACCTCATTAAAAAACATCTTTATTAATTTACTCATATTTAATCAGCATATATTGATAATGTTTGAATGATAATATACTACAACGACTCAAAAAAAACATTCACCTATTATTTTTCCAATCTGGTGTCCTTAAATGAATCATTATGTTTTTTAATTCATTGTCAAAAGTTTATTTTAGTCAATTTATAGAAGTATTCTTCAAAAAAATATTTTTTTAATACAACTTCACCATCTCAAATGAATTCCTTAACACTCCCCTGGTATTTATTTATTTTTGATGGGATTGGGGTAGGGGGAAATCATATTATCAATAGTGACATATATTATATAACTATTCACTTATGGGGAACATAAAATATATCTTATTTGGGAATTAGATTGTACATCTGGTCATTACATAAGAATATTTATTTGTGGGATGACATGTAATTCACCTTTACCTAAGAAATTTGATAAAAATTATGTTATGCTTTTTTTTACAAATTCCTATAAAGTGGATTAATTTCAAATTATAATACATTATTGGGCACAAAATATTATATTATTCTCATCTACTATATTCTTTTATGTAGGAAGCTTGAAAATATAATATGGGGGTTATGTTAATATTCTAAAAAGAAAAAAACATTAAATCAATTAAAAAACTGTCACCTATTAAAATATTTATAAAAAAATATGAATTTTTAGATTTTACATTCAAAAGTTATGATGAATATAATAATGAAAAACAATATTACAAGTCATGTAACATAATTTGATAAAAAAAACATAAACATCACATAACGAATATAATAATATTGTTTTTGGACTATATTTTTTCCCAATGTAACAAAATAATAATTATCCAAATTTAATGATATTATAGTAAGAGTCATTTATAGAATTTTTCAATAACAAACAACCCATATAAATAAAAATAATAAAAAAACTATAATATTATCATTGTTAAAAATATAACCATAGAAATAAACTATTAACAAAAAAATCACAAAAATTTAATTAATGAGATGTGAGAAAAAAATTTAAATAGAGCCACATAGTATAGAGACTAATATAATTAAAAATATGTATATATAATCATCTATGATTTCTATTATTAATGTAGTATAATTGTTTTAACCCCATCTGTATTATGATATTGTGAATGACAATGTAATAATCATAATTCACCATCTTCATATGGTTGTATAGGCACTATAGTTGTTGAGGATTGGTTTTATAATATCAAAATATAATTTTATTTCCATGAATATTTATTGAAATCTAAATTCATGAGTAAGGATTGATTGTGAGAGATTTAAATAATTTACTTGTTATTTGTGGATCTATTATAGAAGGATTAAATGAATATTTTTACCCCATAATATTCTCTTTAATCTATGATATTTTTTCTTTTTTAGGAGTTTCATTATAAAATTTTGGTAGTTAAATGGAATTGGAGTTTTCTATATGAATTATTAAGATGGTATACCACTAACTAGTGGATGCTATAAATGAAATTCACAAAAATAAGTGTTTTTAAATGAATCCCTTGTTTGATATAAATTGAATATTTTTTTTAAAATGTAATCATATATGTATCTAATCAATAAGTAATCAATAATATAGAATGATTTAGTTATAATTACTAGAATCATATTTTGTACTCTTAAATATAGAACTTGCGTATGGTTGAAATTTGTATGAAAAAATAGTGTAGTATTTAGGTAGTGATGTAATTAATTTTTCGGGTGGCCACATATTTACAAGTCAAATTAGTTTTTAATGAAGTTAAACAAATTATACTTCTATTATATATTTTAAAATAATCTTAAGCCCTCTATATAGGATTATCCTCAATCAGACTATAAATGTGATTTAATGCTTTATATTTATATAATTTTCAAAATGAACTCTCCATATCAAATTAGAATCGTAACTTTTATTATATATGGATTTCAGCTATAATATTATTCATCGAATCAAATAAGGGACATTTTTGGATTTAAATAATCATAATTAATTTTTTTATATTAATAGAATAATAACAATTAATAAATAATTGGCCTCTCTATGACACAATTAGAATATAGCTAACAATATGTGGCTTATAATAAACCTTATAAATATTAAACTAAACTGACTATTGTCCATGATGATATTATTTTTAAATTATATTTTTTTTACTATTTCATAAAACATATTCTCATTCATTTGTTTGTATGATTGTAATAGTTTAAAATGATTCCAAAGCCTCAGGTGTTAAATTTATAAAATCCATTAACACATATAAATCAAAATATTTTAAAATTCTCCTTAATTGTGGATATAATATTAGAAACTAAAATTCCATGAGATTTTAATATATAGTCATTTAAATCTATATCCTTGTAATTATTTTAGTTCTGGAATAGGTTATTGAATTTATATCATACAATAATTCATATCATTAAAAGGTTATTTTTTCATTAATTTGGATTGTCCTATATTTTAAGGTAAATATGATTATACATTAGGATTTGGTGGATATATCCCTTAAGATTGTGGGAAAATTTTTTATAAATTGGTGTCAAGTTTTATTGAAAATTTCAAAGTCAATTTTTATAATAAACTATAACTTTCAGTTATGAATTTTTTAGATATAAATATTAATTATTTTTATATTATCCCAATATTGAGAAAATATGACATCTTTATTGATATTATAATATTAATTAATGGAATATCCTTATCTATTAATTACCTAAAATTATTAAAAATAGAACTATTTTTCAATTAACAAGAAGATTATAAATGTAATGGATTTGATCATTCTTTTTTATCACTATGTATAGAAACTATGCTATTATTTATGTATGATAATTCGATTTACAACATTTTTGTTGGATATAAAAATATAAACCATGTCTTTTAGAAAATTAATCACCGTTAATTCCATTAGAACCATTTTTACTTATTTAATGATGTATGTAGTTTTTCAAAAAAAACCATAAATTGGGATACCATATGTTAAAAATAGTAACAAAATCTCTATTTGAAATTTCAATGATTTTGAGGGATGTTTAAAAACCCAATGTTTTCATTTTAATAAATGATCATTTCAATTTTATTCCTAATAATAATGAACTATATCTTGCATTGATATTATGTTAAAATATTCAAGGAGATTATTAAGATGTTAATATTTAATATATTTGAAAGGATAATCATGAGAATAATCTCTAATACATAGTATGACTTATTAAAGAATGTACCTTATATGAAATATACATGTATAGTAATTTATTTTTGGAATTTAATGGCTTATGGTATGTGAGTTAGAAACATGTAATATCAACTGAAAATGAATTTTTTTGAGATTTTTTGTCAGGGAAAAGTAAAAATAATACATTTTTAGATAAATATATTTATTTTATATCAATTATATAAAAATTTTTTTTAAAAATATATTTGTCTTTTTCATCAATTTTAACCACACATACCCATAAGGCAGTAAATTTATTTTAACCTAGTTTAATCATTACGATTTTTTAAATCAATTTAAATTATGTCTCATTATGATTGATTTATTTTCGAATTTGTTATTATGAATTTTCATGACATTGAGAATTATATTGAGATTAAAATCATTTTAAAGGAATTTGAATTAATTTAGCATGAAAATACAAAAATATAACAAGACTAGTTTTAACAATATTGTGTTTTTATTTGGATATTTTTAAGAGTTTAAATAATAGAAATTTATAAATAAATAAAACAAAATGTCATCATTCACAATTTTTAAATATAATTTTTGGAGAGAGGTTTCATTTATATTTTTAATATAATGGTATTCAACCCATAATGTGACCAATGAATTATAAATGAATTAATTGTTATTTTCAGTCAATCTACATTACTATAATGTGATAAGTGTTGAATTTACTTTTCAAAAAGAATGTTGTGTGTTTTTTAATTTCTATAATTTGATCATCACACATATAAAAGACAAATTATTTTAATAAATAAATTATTAAATAATTTTTTATCTTTATTCCATAAAGTATTTATAAATTTACTTTCCTAGAGATAATGATGCCTTATCTAATAAAGCACCGAATCAATTTTCCCATGATATTCAATGTTATACAGTGACAGAGTAACAATATCCTATAATAAAATCATTATATACATTATTTCATATATTCATATAAATTATTCAATGATTGATATTTACAAAATTTAATTACATTTGGAACATTATTTAAATTTATGACACATAATTATTAAATTGTTTTAGTAAATATTATGTGTGATATAATGTATAAAAGAACTGGGTATTTTTCATGGATGTTGAATGAGAAAAATAATTTTTATATATGGAGATAAATGGGATACAAATAAGAGTATAATAAAAACATGAGGTTTATAGTTATGTAAAACATGATAAAACATGGATGTTTGTGTACGAAATAGAAATAATATATGAAATAATATTATGAACCTAGGTTTTTATGAATATCATCATTAATTTATTAATATAATAATGAAGAAAAACACCCTACATTCGTATATTAAAAAAATTTTGTTTTAACATATTCATTTTAAGGGACATGAATATTGATATATTTTTTAATTTTCAATAAATGAATATAGGAAAACATGGAATGATTAAGCTTAACATTTAACAATAAATAAGACATGAACATTGTATAAATGATAGTTAGATATTTTCGTTGGCACATCAACACAAAACTGGTCAATTATCAATGGATTTATATCATAAATATTTGCAAATAAATATAATCATATTATTGAATTTCGGGATAATATTTTAATATTACATGGTTTAGATTAGTATTAAATATTTTAGTGGTTCATACCAACATGTTATCATGAAATATAAAATAAATGAAAAATTATCACCTCAATTCACCTCATAATTGGGTTATTTTTCAACATGTGGCTACATCAATTTTTACTTTATCCAGAATGCTTTCTTAGGGAGACACATTCATATGTGTATTTTTTATATTGCGAATATATTTATTATGAATTGATTCTGATATCATGAGATTTTTAATTTTTATATTTGGATGATTTAAATGTGTGCATACCTTCGATATCATAGAATGTAAAATTTCTCTAATGTATAACATATATTCAAGTAAATAATTAGAAACAATTTTTTTAAAATAATTTCAATAAGAAGATACCTAATAGAAATAAAAAAGAATAAATTTTCTTATCTATTGAATTAAATTTTCTGATAGATAATGATTATAGTGGCTTATATATCCATAATTTTTAATTGTGAAATGTCATCTAGTACAGATGAATGATAAATAATTTTTAAATAAGACACTGCATAGGTTTATCATAATAAGTATAATGATTTTAATATTTGTTCCAATGGTTAAGTTTTTGTATTCTTAAATAATTTCATAGCGGTTGTTGGCTGTATATGGGGAAATGTATATGAAGTATAATATTAAAAGATTTTGAAAAATAATGGCAATAATTCATCACTTTTAAAATATATCATTCAAGGATCCTGAAGACAAAAAGATGAAATAAATTTTTCTTTATGATTTAAAAATTATATTAGTGGTATATAAGAGATTAATAATTATTAACGCCCATATATTTTTCATCATTTCCATAATTTAATTATTAGATAATCTAAACCATCTAAAATCCTAAAAACCAATAGTTTTCTATATATTTTTATTAAATAGAAAAATATAATATTAAAAATTATTAGATCCATGTCTCCCTATATATTTATTAAAAATAATTCAATCCAATCCGAGTCCTTTATATAATTTTCTTATTAAATGGGAAATACATGAAGGGTATTATAAAATGCTCAATATAGGAAAATGTCAATGTTTAAAAAAATTTAATTTTATAATCTTCATAAAACCCATGATAATGAATGAAAAAACTAATTAAAAATAACATTGAATAATAAGAGTTTTCCATATTAAATGACTAAATTCCATATAATCTTTTTTAATTTAACAGAATTCATGGTGTAAGAGTAAAAAAATATGAGAGAATAATATTGATCCCTAGAGAAAAATACATTTATGTATCAAATATAGTTTGTATATACATAATAATAGGAAATAATATCATTATGAGAAAACCAAGTCATGACCATGAATAATGTTTTGAATAAACCCAATCATAACCATTAATAATATTAATTTAAATAATAATTATCAACACACATATTATTTAAAATAACATAACCAACTTTAAAAATTAAATCATTAGATAAAAATTATGACTTCAATTACAGTTGTGACAGATGAAAAACATGTATATAGCTATTTTTGTGAGAAACACTGACCAATCCTAACCATATTGTTGTGAGAAAACCTAATTATGTTGATACATAATGTTATAAAAAACCAAAATTTACATGCATAACATCATCATCACATTTGATATAAAATAATTCACATTTTGTTTTTCGGTTACATAAGAACTCAGTAATCACATAATAATAATTTATACATTTTGTGAGAAGTTTTTGAACCTAGTGGATATAATGAAGCCATCGATTATAGGTGGTGAATAAATGTTTCATTTAAAAAATAATTTATTTAAACATTTTTGTCTTTAGTTCATTACACCCTCAATTTAAAATCATATTCTTACTAGAATGATACAAATATTAAGGATTAACTCAGAATACAATTGTTTTTTAGATGTTTGGACTAAATGGGATATCCATAAACTTATAATAGTTTTTTATAATCCCAAGCTATATATTATCTATTGAAATTTTATTACCAATAAATTTAGTCAGCATATTTTTTAGCCTCCTACCATGATTTATAATACATAAAAAACAACATTTAGGTATTTTTATCTCTAAATTGTAACAATAGAGAATGAATAGAACCATATGATAATGATATTATGTTGAAAATTTATTTCTCTAGAATCAAATTTATAATCCTCCTCTTCAATCTAGAAATATGTTTTAATAAAACAAATTAATTAATAATATCCACATACAAATATTCAAATTGAATAATCATTATAAAACTCAGGATTGTTATTTAGATAAATAAAGAATGGTTTGAGGTTGCATATATACTTCATCTCTCAAATACATCATTGTAATCATAGGATGAAAACATTTTTTCTAATTAACACATCAACATATTCGAGATATAATTATTATACTCTACTTTATATTTTTTTTTGACCACACTATTTTTTACGTCAACATGAGATATTTTTTTCCTCCCACCTCTAGTTTTCATTATCCCCGATACCTTCCAAAATAGACCTATTCAACATAATTAATGTTCTCCTTAGTTTTATTGTATCTAAAAATGTATCGCTAAGATCTCACGTATTAATATTCTATTATTTTTTATTTTTATACTCATTTAAGAAAACATTATATTTTATAAGTCTCTCTAAGACTCTAAAAACTCTATATTCATTTGATAATTCATTGAAACAATGAATTTGTGAGTAAAAAAAAACTCACAAAAAAGAACTCATATTTTCTTAAATAGGTTCATAAAAAACTTTTTTTCTCTATATTTCTCATGACAAGGGAATAAATTTTCTTTCACAAAAACACATGATATTACAATATTTTTATAACTCATCTATTTTGAAAAAGTTATTAAATTATCAATTAATTGTAATGTTATTTTGAAAATGAATATTTTTAAATATTTCAAATAATAATATTTGGTATTATCATTCAAAAAAATAACACAACTATTTTATTGAGATATCCATATTTTAGATTTCGTAAAGATGATATTGTTTTAAATTATTTTTGGATAACCTATCTTTATAGTGGATCCAACAAAACATTAAATGGGAAATTTTTATCATTGAACATTACAACGTCAACAAACATATTGTAAATAATTAAATAAAATTCTTCTTGATATCTACACTTTTTATGTATTATATATGGCTACATCACTTTAGATGGATTAGTAATAAATAAATCCATTACATAAAAATTATTACATCATATTTTTTAAAGAATATTAATTCATGGTATATTACAAAAATGTGTATTTAATAAACACCATAATATCATTTGTTATACAATATTTGTGATCTTAGAAACATAATAGGATAACATGAAATAGTAGTACAAAAAATGGATTAAAACATATTTATCATGCTCTTATCATTACGTCATTCTTCTTACATTGCACGTGGTGACTTGGGAAAATACATATACATATGTGATCTATAAAGAACCATAATGGGAGAATAAAATATTGAAATTATGAAATCCATACATGTGAGTTAGTACATGTATAAATGTAAGGGAAAATGTATTATAATCAAAATAACGATCATCAAAGCCTGATATAATATTATAACATAAAATAAACCTGGGATTGTGGAAACAACACAAGACATTACATCATAAAAAAATTTAAAGTATAAAAATGAAAAACATCATAGATTATTGTTGATATGATAACCTCTCATATAATATACATGTTATATCATAAGATAAAAAAATAAAAAAAATGATATGGATGTCTATTTACATCCCCATCCATCATATTCAATTCATGCATATCAATACATGTGAAATCGATATAAAAACATAAATGGATTATTTCCTTAATTTAATACCAAAATTAATGAGTGTGTGTTACATAAAAGAATGTCCCAAATCAATGAATTTTAGGTACATTTAGGTGAATACCATTGTGTGTGAATGGTAATGGTTATTCAAAACACAAATCCATTGTATGAAAATTCCCATGATAATTCACACAGCTCAGTAGCGGTACATAATTGATCATGGGATTACATAATGATAGTTAATGTGGTATATCATTGAATTTAAATAATTTTTGAATAAATAATTATTTGTGAAAATACAATCTAACATGTACAATTGTAACAAAAAACGCATAATATATAGGAGGTTCATGAAAAAAGTGTTGATATAGATAATCCATAACCATAAGAGGAACATTAAAATGTTTTGAAGGACAATCATAATAGATTATAAGAATATTGAGATAATCTAGAGAAGTACTGGATATTTATTTTCATTCTCCAATGATTTTCTGTGATGTGGAAATAGAGGATTAATTGATTTATATATTAAAAAATATATGGATTCTTTGTTAATATCCAAAAATTGGTTTTGTAGTGTATATAATAAGTTAATTCATAACAAATTGCATCCCATGTTTCTCTTAAATTTATCATTCCAAATTGTGTCTCATTAAATTATTTTATAATTAAAAACAACAATAATATGAAAATAATACCATTCGTGATTTAGAGGTGAGTAATGTATATAATGATTTTTTAAAAAAATTAAAATATAAAATAGATTTTGGTGTTTTCATTATGAGAGTACAAAAATTAATTAAATCAATAAAAGACATATTAATTTTAATTGTAATAATTTTTTTCATTTAACTCTCTATAATAATTATTACATCTAATTTTGGAATTTATAATGTCATAATAAAAATAGAATATTTATACCAAATTTATTTTTTATGTAAAATTTATATTATGTTAGAAAAATATGAAAAATTCCCTAATAGATAATTTATAAAGGTTGATTTAAAAATTTAATATTTATTTTATTAATACTGTTATCATATTTAATATTTTTCACTATTAATTATAAATTCCTTATTTATTACAAAGTTTCAGTTTTTTCACAATAATAGTTTTCTAACGCTAATAAAAATAATGTTTTAATACATAATATTTTATTATCATTTATATTTAATAAATTTTATTCCCTAAAAAATTATATAAAACCATCATATTTATAAAATCAATGAATTCTAAAAAATAATTTATTGATTAAATGTATATATTTCCCGAAAATAAAACATTAGTTCCTTTGTAACAAATTCTATTTTTTACGAAAGTCAATATTTAATCATATATAAAGTAATATTAAAAAGGAATAAATCTATTTATTATTTTATAATGATGAAAATATAAAGGCTCATTTTTATGGTCTAGAATCATATCCCACTATTACACTGGTGAAATTACTATGTGTATGTTGGGAAAGGGTTATATTTTCATTGGGTGGTCATCAAACATGGTTTTGGCCTTGATCTCGATGATATTGAACTTGTCTCGTGAAGTGTTTCTGTAACTCACTGATATTTTCAATGAATAAAATTATATTTCATATTTTAAATGATTTTAAACACTATCTTATCTTATGTAACACACAATAATGAGTTATTTGTTCGCTTTCATTACAATTAAGACCTAGGTTAACTTAACTGAAACAACCCATGATATATTATATAGTTATACCATAGTTGATAAATTGGTATGTATGAATGGTATTAACTACATTATGATATATATAAATATATAATCATTACTTTCTCAGTTAATATTGTTATAAATATTTATAATATAATCAATCTCTTTTCCATAAGTTGATTTAATCCTAAAAAATATTTTCTCTTCAACATTTTATTATCTATATTAATGAAAAAATATTTTAATAATTTTTTTAGATATATAGAATATTTATTTGATTATATGATCATTATTATTTGTTTTATATTATTACAATTTAATCTAGGTTATATTTTTAATTTTTTTGAATGGGTTTTTTCAGTGAACAATGAAAAATAATGATTTGATTAATAAAAGAATTTTCTTTTCAAGAAATTAATTTATTAAAGGGACCTATTGTATTTTAAATATAAATTAATATAAAATATTTAATATATATTAATATTTAATCCACTTAATTACTTTTTAATCCATTTTATATTTATTTTTTGTATATGTTTTTTGTTTTAAAATGGGTTTCTGTAGAAACCTTTTTAAATACAAATGTTTTCTCTATTTAAATTAATTAGAATAATACCTATTGGGAAATTTTTTAAAATTGAATTTTTATTTTATATAACAATAAATATTAATTTTGTTTCATATAATTATATTTATTATTCATTGAGTTAATATATAATAACTTTTTCTAAAAAATACTCTTTTTTGAAACCCTTTGTATCATTGAGTCCCAATGATTTATTTTAAATTAAATTTTCAACTAAATTGATTTGAATTTGTAAAAATTTATTACCTAAATATAATAAAAATATTATATAATGTATAATTATTCAAATTATTTTGTTTACCAATGTTATTACTGAAAATAGTATGATTTAATTAACACAATATCTGTAAAAATTAGTTTACCAATAGAATATACATTAATCTAAACGTGAAAAGGGACATAACAACAACTCTAATATATTTATCCAAGAAATATATATACCCTTCTAACCTTAGGATATAATTTATATGTGTTTTAGGGACACAATTTTATGAATGTTACCTATATGATAATTTAATTGAAGGAAAAGAACAAAAAAGCATTTTTTTTTTCTTTTTTACTCTCATTAAAACATTGGGATAGTGAAAAACATAGTTTAGGTAATTGATATATTTTTAAAATTTTAACTATATATATATTTTATAATAATTTCCATTTTATTTTTATAAATGAAATAATTATATATAATTATTAAGAATTGAGAACAAAATATTTTTTGTTATAAATTATATTATATTAATAGTACAAAAAATATTAAATGTGAAGAAAATGGTGCGGATTATTATCTTCTATTACTATTTTATATGAAAATATCATCTCAGTACAATTATAAAATAATAGATTCATATTCCATTACATTTTATATTTTATTTATATTCATTTTAATATAATAATGTCAAAATTGATGTTAATGTTTTTTCTAAATAATATATTTTATAAAATTATTTAATTTTACTAAAACCATTCATTATTCCAACATATTTTTAAATGATAATAAATATAATATAATTTAAATTCATGTTTTTTAAAATCTTTACTATTGAATATAATCACCCCATATTAATAAAAATGGTAGTATCACAGTTATGGTTAAGATAGAGTTTATTCACATTACATGTGATTCTGTGAAAAATAATTTTCAGAAAACAATAATCATTTGTTTGATGAATTGGATTAAATTCATATAATTTTTTTATAAATTATATCATATTTATAAATATTATTTATACTTAATGCTAATGTTACATAGGTTAGAAAACTACTGACCTTTAAGAACAAAAAAAATAAAAAAAGAAATAAACATAAGTGTTAATGAACAAAATGATTAAATAAAAATTTTCATTTTGTTTATTTGTCGTGTATCGAGAACATCATCCATCCAAAACAGTAATATTCAATTTTTGTGAAACATTAGGGAATTATTTCCACCCAATAGTTAATTAATTTTAGTTTTAAAAAAATCAACTCTTCTACAAATATTAAAGGGAACTAACCCACCTCACATATTAACAACTCTCAAGATATTTGGATAATCCAAAAGCTGAAAAAATTACTTTAAAAATTCCTTAAATGTGTCTTATAAACCTTGGTTTTTTCATAAATCCTACATTTCAAGGATTTATATGATACCTGAGGATGATACCGGAAGAAAATTTTATATTCTTTAATGAGCATCTTAATTTTTAATATGTTATTCACCTTCCTCACATATTACTATACCATGTAGATTCAATAACATCATTATATTATATTTAATGATATATTTTATATGATGGATATAACATGAAACCAAACACACTTACATTAAATGTATTTAAAAATCATCTATCATGTGTATAGTGGAACCCCTCTTGAAATGATGTCATTATTTTTCCATTACCACCTATCATGGATCAGTATAAAGATATATATAAATTTTATATTTTATATTTACGATATAAATAAACATATAGAGTCATTAAATATTATAAACATTTTTTCTATTCTAGAAGGAATATGATAATGTTTCTCATATGTACAGAGGACCGCATCCTCAAGAAGCAGTATGAAGAGTTTTTAATTAATGTGTTCACTAAAATGTAAAAAGAATAAATTTAATAAGTATATATGACATAAATTTAATATTTAAGATATTAATTTAATAATTATATTTTTTGGAAATATAATATATCATTTTAATTATTATGTTTTCACGCACTGAAAAAGTTATAATGTTGTTGATGTATGTGTGGACAACAGAATCCTCACATTAAAGTGGTTAACTATACACAATAAGAACGGTATATATATAAGTATACATATTGATTTATCGTTATTTTTATTATATAATTATCATGTTCAAAATACATAATATTAATTACTTTTTTACATAACGATCTTTTGAAAATTGTAAAATTTCTTATGTAAACGTATGACCTACTGTATCTATGATAAGGACATTAATAAATCAATCATAACAAAGAATCATGATTTTTTTTAAGAGAATAAAATTTTTATGAATTTGATAATTATATCTGGATTATTATTCTAGAGATTTTTAGAGAATTTCTTTTTTATCACATTCAACCTACCAATTTCATTTTTGAAAAATATTATGAATATGGTCAAAACAAATGACTTAAACCTAAATGACAATGTAATTATATATAAATTATTTACAAGAGAAATAGAAAAAATAAAAAAAATTAAACTATTGTAATAAACATAAATAATTATCCTAAATTTATTATTTATTGGGATAAATTACATACGTCATTAATGAGACTAAAGGTGAACTTTTTTATAATATCACTTTTATTTCTATGATATACATTCCATATTTACCTTTATTTTTTGTTATATATTAAATATACATCCAATAAATATATTTTATTATTCATGAATTGAATTTAATGGGATATAAATATCCATTTTAGAATATTTATTTCATGGGATTTACATTTTGAAATTTGACAAAACGATTGTATATTTTTTTTCACAATTTTTCTTCATTGAGACTAATGTCAAGTTATTATTCTAAGTTATTTTATGAGGTGTATACACACCCTTATTTACATTTTATATCGTGAATACAATTATTTTTATTATGTCATATGTTTTCTATAGTGATATTTTTTTATTCGGACTGTTCTTCAATGTAAATAAATTTTTATGGTCATATAACACAATCTCTTCATTTATCAAGATAGTTTATGGCTATACTTCCAGTGATAAAGTCTTATGTTATATTGATCACGTCATCTTTGGGAATGGAAAAAAATTAATTATTTTTATAATATACTTTAAAAATAATATAGAGTATGAATATTGTATCCACATATATGACTTAATGAAATACGCGGCCATAATGAAAATGAAAATTAATTAGAAAAGAAAAATGGATATTATGATGATATTTTGAAATAGAAACAAGAGGAATGAGTCAGAGGGTGAGATTGAGAGATATTTACTTTAGATGGATTTAATGAAATTGGGATATTATTAGTTAATAAAAAAATGATTTTATTTATTTAATTTTGGAAAGCACAACCATTCCAGATACTATAAAGGTGTGTCGAGACACCTTTAATTATTCTAAATAATTCATTGAGGATTAAAAAAATATGATGTTAAATAAAATTTAATATAAACAACATCCATTACAAAAAATGATAGAACTAATACCTTTACAAATTTATATATATATAATGATGCTAAAAATCAACTAATTTTCTATCTTCTTCATGAAAGTAAATTTTCTGTCATAAAAAACACATCCGGAACGAAAATAAATTCACTGAATTAAAAAATACGAGAAAAGATTATTAAAATTAAATTAAAAATATTGGAAAATTACCGTTCCATTTAATTTTGAATCGCTACTTTTTTTCATTGATGATTATAGGTAAAAACATATAATATATTTCTAAACTTCACGACTACAGTAGAAGAATGATGAATGAATGAAATAAATGAAGAAATATTATCTTTCCATGTAAATTTCTCCTCTGTATACTTCTTTTTCATTATCTTGTAATCATTATTATTCTATTGATATACTTCCACTCTCACCTCCAATATGTCTCATATTATCCTGAATATGTTTTATTTTTCATTATGTATGAGATTGTACATATTTTAAATTCAGGAATCTATATTTAATTTTATTATATGGGTCAGAAGCTCCACTTCACGACCTTTCGTGGGGACCAATAAACAAAATTATTTCATTCTCACATAATTTCTTAGAACATTTGATTTTAATAATTTAATCATTAAAAAAATATTACAATTTTTAGTAGTAATTTCACCACTGATAGAACATGCACCTTTATTACATCTACATAATTTCACATAATCATTTAGATCTCAAAATATTATTCAACTTATTCTTATCACTTTTACCAATTAATATTAATTCAGTGAACCCCCTCCATGCATTATTAACATTCATCATTCCCCCAATGATGATATATGAACATGTAGAGCTCCCAATCAGTAGAAATAAAAAAAATAAAATCCTCAAAAATGGTGAGCATCTTCAATGAAGGATCCCATCACTTCAATAATGGATCTCGAATGACATTAATCTATTTTCAATCCTGGATTATCAAGATCAATACCAGTATTCTTTAAAATCGATAGTCTGTCACATGGAATTAAATGCATGGTAATCATCTGAAAAAATATTCTTATCTCAAATTATTCGAAATCTTATAGGTCACTAAAATAAACACTTCTGAGCTTCTATGAGAAGAAAATGTCATTTTCTTTTTCATTTGGGATTTTCCAATCTCCCTTACTAGTAATTCTCATGTGGTCTGATGACATCAATCCACCACTCTAATAAAAGATAATATAATTGAATTGAATAGTTCACAAAATGAAAATTAAAACCTCAAAACCACATATCTAAGTTCAATAGGATCCAACAAGAAACTTTTCATTATCCAGGTTCATTTAAAGAATGTTCAACAGCGGCCTTAATCTTCATTAAAAACATGTTCTCCTCTAATAAAATTATTATTTTTTCTCTATTAATCCTCTAATTCATCAATTAATATCAAAAAGTCCATATTTTATAGTAAATGTGTCAAAAATTTATTTATTAATGAACTATGTAAATGATTGTTAAAAATTAAGAAAAAGATGAATCTCAAAAAACAGTACAAATTATTATATAAATATTTTATTGAAATTAATTAAATTCTAAAAAATATGTTATATAATTAACATGTAAATTATATAAACATTAAATGACATAAATACATATACAACGAGAATAATATTATATAAAAATCGAGAATCAACTGAAAAATAAAAATGAAGCATACCAATAAATAAAATTTTGATTAACAAAAAATGAAAATAATAATGAATTGAATCATTTAAGTAATTAAAAATAATTATTATATAAAATTAATTAATTTACTGAAACCAATAAAATTTATATGTTATTATTAAATAAATTACATCATTTTTGTTATTACAATCATTAAATATGCAGAATACTACCAAGATGATGCGTCAAAATGTAATGAATAAAATCAACATCATCTGTCTCTCCTTAACATGAAAATGTTTATTCTCATATGGTTATGTCATTGTAGGGTCCTAAAAAATCCGCAAAGGATAATGATGATCCCCTTTAACTCAAGGGAGATTCTTCCAAATTTCCCCTCAAATGGGATGGGAAAATGTGGGCAATACTCAAGGATAGAGAAGGAGGAGTCGGTCCGCATACCGATCTAATGTTAGTGACGCATGATCGGTTCCACGAAGCATCCCCCCTTTGTGGACCGTTGTCATTCATGGAATGGAGGCGGAGATCCTCCGTGGGCACAAATAGGGCGGGCGGCAATCTGGTTCACTGACATGAACCACCCCAGCCGCGAGCCGTGCCAGTCGGCCCGAACCGCCTCTGCTGTCTTTGGCGAAATGGTGGTGGAACCCTCCGCGGCTACAAATAACTCCCCCCGTTCGGTTCATGGGGGGGGCAGCGCTCAATACACACCATGAATTACAGAATGACAAAGTCATCTGCAAACCGGGTATTCAATCATGGGGCCTCCGCTAAAGGTTCCGCATGACCAAAAATACATATCTTTCCCCACTCTATAAAAGGAAACCAAGGGGGAATGGGAAAGTGGATTCAGATTCAGAGGAAGAGGATTCAGTGGAGATCGATCAGATTCGGGTGGAAGGATTTTGAAAGAATGCTTAGGATTTTGAACGTTCCAGTTCGCGAACCAGAGTACGTATGAACCTGGGAACGAACTAATAAGGAACTGAAAATGCATAATAATTTGGTGAACCGTGGACTTAAACTAACATAAAAAGAGAAGACCGCGAACCATAGCCCCTCTGAGGATGCACTCCCCACAGAACATGGATTTTATGCCTCTTTTCCTATCAGTCGCACCACGTTGCACCCCACTACACGGGTGGTGCCTCAACCAAAGAACCACCAACTGACGCCAACTATGGCCACTGCTGCTCACGTGGAACCCTCTACATACCAACCTTGTACGCGGGTAGAACCCGAAGCCATGAACCCTCCCGCTTCACGGGATTCCAATCATTCCGCGTACCCTCCTGGTTCGCGGAAAGACTCTCAGTCTGCGGACCACCCTGGTTCACGGACGCCCTCTATGTCTGCGGACCACCCTAGTTTGTGGACGACTTCTCAATCCGTAGACCCTCATGGTTCCCAGAAGGCCTCTCCAGCTATGTAGCACTTCCCAACATGAAGGGCGCCACCACCCATACCCCTGGGTGGTTCGCCGAATCCTTCGAATTTTCCTATTCCCCGAGCCACATAAGATCCTCCCGATTTGGCCTAATCCTCCATGACTCCTTCACTAGCCTACTCATTGGCCCCGATCTGAGGCCACCACCAGAGCCACCGAATCCATGTGGTGTAACCCTCAGGCACATCAGCACACTGTTTTAAGTTCACATACCCACAATAAATAGATGTAAATGGGATTCCCTGACCCTTGAGCAGATTCCAGGAGCATTCTTGGGTTCACATTCACACGGTAATGTGGAGTCTGATCTCTGGAGTCCAATTTCTGCAACTCCACTTCTTATGGGCTCCTCGGGGATAGTAAAATACCCATCAGAATGAATCCCTCAAGAACTTCATTAGAGGAGAGGGTCACAGAAGCACCCCCTTTCCCACTCCCACTCCGCTTAGTCGACATGGGCCGCCCTCATGCGTAAGCCCCACTCTACGTCTCATAGACACACCCTTCGCGATGTGATCCTCTGGTCCCTACTGCCTCTTTTTTCTCACACCGAGCATGACTCACATGGTCTTTGAGTAAGCATCGACCATGAAATCTTCTTATGGGCCTCCTCAGAGTGTAATCCCCAATCCATCATCCTCTTATGGCCCTCCTTAGAGTGTAATCTCTAATCCATCGTCCTGGGCCTCCTCTCAGTGTAATCCCCAATCCATCGCCCTCGGCCTCCTCAGAGTGTAAGCCCCAAACCATCATTCTGGGGTGCCTCAGAGTGTAAGTCCCAAGCCATTTCGAACTACACGGACTTTGATCCCTGTACCCTAGGCATGGTTCGTAGGAATCCTCCATGAGGTTCAAGCCCAACATACTTTTATTGCGAACTACGAGGACTTTGATTCCATACCACAGGGATACATAGGAAGCCTACAGGAGGTTCAAGCCTGATCACCAGCAGACCCCCCAGTACACCTTCACGTCGGTTCTCCGATGCTCCCCTTTCAAACTACGTGGACTTTGATCCATGTCCCCTAGGTAGGGTATGTAGAAAGCCTCCATGAGGTTCATCCCCAGCAACCGGTCGATTATACTATCTTCACATAAGTTCACCACACCACTCCTAGTGTCTCCTCAATGAGTTCCGACTCTACATGGTCATTAATCCAATGAGGGATGGTAAACCTCAGGCAAAAATGATTTTGAACCCCCTGTAGCCAGTTGACCATTGCCTACCAGGGTTAAATTAATGGATACTATGTTTGGGTATAAACCAAAGATTCGTGAACATATGAATACGTCTTAAATATATAAGAGTGTCCCGGAATAAGAAATAATTCCCCCCAAATGAGTGAAATGAGCCCAAATTCCCATCCACTCAACCAATGGAGTTATTAAGAGTCACTGTTCAGACCATCCGGTGAACACCATAATTTGGAAAGCTGGTCCATGCGTCATCGGATACAGAACCGTTTGGAATTTCGAGACCAAAACGCGAAATAAAAATGGTGAACCTGATGTGAATCTTTAACCAAGCCAGATGGATTTAACTTAATCCTACCATGTTCCCTGATTTACTCTTAAGGAGAGACAACCAAGGTTATTAATTACGCATGGGATCAAAAGATTCTTCTATGATGAGTATGCTTCTTGTATTTTCTAAAATGTTTTGCAGTTACTACCTTCAGAACTCCCTTCGATCCATTGGAATCATGATGGAACTCACAAGTGTGTGCTTCCAACTACACAATGATAGGACATACTCACCTATGGAGGACCCCATCACCCACACAGCGTCTTCAATGATGGGTCTCAGACGTGCTGATCCGATATTACCACGTGAATGGTACTCTCTCAATGGTGGAGGTGGTCATGCACGTAGTCCAATCTGCCAGAACACGCGGGTCGCCTTCCCAGCAGCGGCCGCAAAGGAAGATCCAAACAACCCCTATTTTTGCCTCCAACCGTTTTGGGAGTCTATCCCAGAATGGAACAATGCGTACCTCCCTTATCTTAGGGAGTTAGATGTGGTCGACATTGAGGACTTCATCCCCATCGAACGGGGGTTCTTCTCCAAGGACCCCGCCAGAAGTTTCATCATTGTCACACCACGATTCAACATCCACACGCTGAGGAGGATGTATCCCCAAGGATTCAGGCCCACGCTCCCTGAGCTCTGGCCCCTTGGACCACCCGATGAGGGAGATATATGTACAATTAGGGATCGATCATCACCCTGGTCCCTGGGGAGGAGCACTGCTACCCAACCACTGAGATGTACCAAAAACAAGCGTATACACCTATTCTCTCCTCTAGAGCCTTCCATCTAGACATGGAGGCATCATACTAGCTAGAACTCATCCCCTCTGAGCTCTATTAAGCCCATCGCTCACAAAGGATGGAACTTACTAGGCATGCACCCCTCCCTGCCTAGGGTCGTGAAGCCCACCAACCTGACGTGGTAGCGACCCGGCGCCTGCAGGACTAGCTCCAATCAGTTGCTTCTGACACCCGCCATCCTAATATGGTGGTGATCAACAAATCCCGCCACCTAGATGTGGCAGCAAATCATAGGTGGGCACGTCTCCCCACTAACAAAGTCCACCAACTTGTTATGGTGGGAAACCAATATATGGAGGGCCAGCTCCCTATGGATGCAAGTAAATTCTGTAATCCCGATGTGGAGGAAAACAGAGAGAGAATCCGGCGTATCTCGGTATAGGGGAAGATTCGTTCACCTCCCCCGACAAAGGAGAATTGTCAGTACCCACTGACCAACGGAGGATCGGAGTAGGATATTTCTACTACGATATCGGAATGGGCATTCATACTCGTTCCAGCCAATGATGTCTCTCTATATATCCTGGCAATGATGGAGGAGCATGTATCGATCCCAGATCATATCTTGCAGGCTTTCGAGAATGTAATTACATAAAAGGAAACAACAAGGACATGGGACCGTGAGCCCATCTCCCCAACTGAGGTGACTCATATGAGAGATGAGATAGCTGCCTCGGAGCAGATCTGTATCCCTGCTTCTTCCCAGGAGGGTCGCCGACCATATTTCGCGACTCAAGGGAAACCGGATCAAGCAGATTCACTCATTCCAACTGGGGGGCACTCGTCCATCACAGTGGATGCTCCAGAGAAGACATATATCCTGGATAAAAGTCAAGTTGTTCGTTGGTGTATCCTGGAAATGTCATGGGACCCAATTAGAAAGGGACCCAAACGTTAAGGTCATTGTCAATAGCAGACAGTCCCCACTGCCCATAAAAGAGCGCCATGAATGAGCCGAAGGAAGCCAGAAAAAAAGAGGGAGTTCATGACTCCGCTCTACTAGAATTTGGGGTTCCCAACACCGCTAAGCATACATCAAAGGCTCAGAACCCTTCCCACCCATTACCATATTATGGGAGTGGAAGTAAAAGTTTCGAATGTCCTCCCTGCAATGTTTCTACTAGAAACTCTGAAGGCCCTCCCTAGAGCTGCCGTGGGGGCCTCCCCTGTGGGAATATAGCGATCGATCAAGAGAGATCCTCTTTTGATGCGAGTCACAGAAACCCTCTACGTGACCAGAATATCGAGCAGCAAGAAGGTCCTCCACTTGATGTGGTCCACACTGAAGGTCCTCCCTGGGGAATACACTATAATCACTCTCCTTGCAGTGGGACCATAGATTATGACAGTAGTCCTCGCTATCGTATTTGTAACTGTGGAGGCCGTCACTACAGTGACGTATCATCATGAAAAGAAGGTCCTCCTCTTGTCGTAGCATGCCCTAAGGGTCCTCCCCAAGGGTTACGCTACAATAGAACTCCACGCAACTAGGCATCATATCATGGTGGTAGTCCTCGTCACCCTGATAACAGAGGTCCTCCCCGTAGAGACGTCAACCAACGAGAAGGCCCTCCCTTATTGCGGAACATTCTAGAGGCCCTCCCCAGGATGTATCTCGTATATATTCTCCCTGCGGTAGCGGTATTGGTAGTCCTCGCCATTGCCGCAGCTGTGATGGTAGTCCTCGCCACCACGGCCGCCATTTCGAAGGTCCTCAATGCATTGGCCCCAGGCAACAAGAAGGTACTCCCCTTGTCACAGTGTGTCCTGAAAGTCCTCCCCATGATGTACATCAAACGTCGAGCCATGATGGTCATCCTCACCATAATGGAAGTTGTTGCGAAGATCCTCCCCGTAATGATGCTATGCAGCCAGAAGGTCCTCCCCTTGCTGTGACACACCTTGGAGGTCCTCCGCAGGGTGTGCACTGCAAATGTCTTCTGTGTGGTGAAGCATCAAGCAATAATTGTAGTCATCACCATTAAGGCTGCCATTGCAGAGGTCCTGCCCATGATGACATATCATATCGCCAGAAAGGTACTCCTTATACCGAATCAAGCACCGAAAAGCACTCGTATTCCAAGACACTCTGAAGGAAGGGATCAAGCATGTCACATTCTCAATTAGTCGCCGACGACATCCTTCTACACTCAAGAGACAGTCCAGGGCCACGTTCATCCTCTAAACAAACTCAGAATCACCCACATAATGATTCAGCACCTACCGGCCCCACTACCTCTGAGTACACTAACAGAGAGCATCTCAGTTGGGCTGACTAGGTAGAGGAGTCACTAGTTGGGCCGAAGTGGTGACACATCACCTGGGGCTTCCAGAAGACCACTGGGGCTATAAAAAGGCTTCTAGAAGGATGCATCCCTCTCATGCCGCCAAAATAGTGGTTGAAGTTGATAAGCTCATTAAATCAGGCTTCATTCAGGTGGTCCAGTACCCCATTTGGTTGGCCAAAATCATCCCTATCAAGAAAAATAATGGAAATATCTGCTTCTGTATTGACCTCAGAGATCTCAATTGGCATTGTCTAAAAGATGATTTACTTTTCACAATCACCAATTTATTAACCGATGTGACAGCTGGGTATGATGCTCTATCCCTCATGGATGACTATTCTGGATATAATCAAATCAGGATGGCCCGAGAAGAAGAGGAATCCACTGCGTTCTGGGCCCCTCAAATGGTATTCTCTTACAGGGTCATGCCCTTTGGTCTTAAGAATGCTGGAGCAACATATCAGCGTGCCATGCATCGAATCTTTAAACTGTTCGTGGAGAAATTAGTTGAATGTTACGTGGATGACCTGGTGGTCAAGTCCAGATAGTGCTCAGATCACCTGTCAGACCTTGAGACTTTTTTCAACAAAATCCGATAGCATAGCTTGATGATGAACCCCTTGAAATGCGCCTTTGGGGTTACCTCAGGAAAATTATTTAGCTTCATCGTACGCCATCGTGGCATGAAAGTCGATTCTGAGAAGACAAAGGCTATCCTTGGATTACCACCTCCCAGAAATCTCACCGTGTTGAGGGGATTCCAAGGACATCTAGCCTTTTTTAGGCAATTCATGGCCAACCTGGAAGGAAAATGTTTGCCCTTCACCAGGTTAATGAAGATGGGGGTCATGTACCAATAGACAGATGACTACCAAGAGGCATTCTCCAACTCGAAGAAGTACCTCTTAATCCCATCAGTGCTCATTCCCCTTATTGAAGGAAGACCTCTTATCTTGTACATGACAGCCATAGAGAGATCACTAGGAGCCTTTCTCGCACAAAAGAATGATGCGAGCAATGAAAAAAATCTCTATTACGTCAGTCGAACCATGATTGATAATGAGAGTCAATAATCAAATATCAAGAAGAATTTTTTGGCCTTAGTCTTTGCAGTTCATATGTTGTGACATTATCTCCAGCATCCTGAGGTCCATTTGATCTCACGGAGTAACCCGCTCAAGTACATCCCCAGCTGCACGATGCAAACAGGATGCCTATCTCGATGGGTAGTCATCCTTCAACTGTTTTACATCCAGTTTGTGCCTCAGAAAGCCATCAAGGGTCAGGCATTAGTAGACAATCTGGAAAAGCACCCTTCGATAGGGACCATAGCACCGGACGTCGAGCTACCTGATGAATACATATTCTCGGTTTAAGAGGAGTTCCCGCCATAGGAAATGTACTTTGACGGTGCGTCTTGAAGCCCAGCTTGGAAGAGGATGGAGGATCCCAGATTCAATAATTTGGGTTTGGGGATAATACTCATGTCCCCAAAAAAGGAAGCCTTTACATATTCCTTCCTCCTATCAGAAGGATGTACGAATAATGACGTGGAATATCAAGCTCTCATTGTAGGCCTGGAACTTGCACTCCAGGCACAAGTACGGAACCTTAAGGTAAATGGTGACTCGGAGTTGGTAATCAAGCAAGTCAATGGTTACTAGGCTATTATAAAGGAGGGGATTATACCCCTGTTTGACAATGTAAAAGGGTTAATAGCAGAATTATATATAGAACCAATATTGACCTATATTCCCCAGTCCCAAAATGCTCAGGCTGATGCATTATCCAACACGGCCACAGCCCTAGCTAACCCACGCCAGGATGAAAAGGTTATCAGTAATGCTCACCATCGAATAGTATTGCCATTTTTTCAGACCAAGATGGATGAAATCCACGAAGTCAGTCCATTCCCTGAGCCATATGCTCCTGCCAGCAGCTGGATGACCCCCATTGCAACCTACCTTCAATGAGGAGAACTTCTATTAGACATGGAAAAACGAGAGAAAATACGGAGAAGGGAAATCAACATTGTCCTATATAGAGGCGCGGGTTAACAAGAGGTACTTTACAAATGAGACCCCGATGGATTGCTCCTTATATGCATTGATAGAGAAGAAACCACTATCATAATGAATGATGTACACGCCGGAGTGTGTGGAGCACATCAGCCAGGCACCCAACTTTCCAATCAGGTTCGAAGGCTTGGTTACTACTGGCCCACAATGGCACAATATTTCGAGCACTTTACCATGAAATTTTACTCATGCCAGATTCATGCCAACTTCATACACCAACCCCCAGAGTTACTTCATCAAGCCATGTACTCTTGGACTTTTGCCGTCTGAGGAATGGATGTCGTGGGACCATATCCTCCCTCCACGGCCAAACAGCTGAAGTATATCCTCATGGAAACCGACTTCTTTTCCAAATGGGAAGAATCCATACCCCTCAATGAATTTGGGTCCATAAATATTGTCAGCTTTGTGAAGACCAATATCATCACCCGATTTGGTGTCCATCATACCATACTAACGGACAACGACACCAACTTCTGCTCTGCTGAATTGGAGAAACTATACCACGAGTATGGTATCATGGCTAACCACTCATCTCGCTACTATGCAGTGGAAAAAATACATATAGAGGCTTTAAATAAGACATTGTCCCACATTATCCATAAAATGGTCAATAAAGACAATAATTCATGGATGGATAATCTCCTCCATGCATTGTGGTATTATCGAACCACAATCGTCACTGCTACTCGGGCCACCCCGTACTCATTGGTGTATGGCACAAAGGCAGTCCGGCCCATTGAACTCCAAATTCCCTCACACCGTGTTGCCATCTGTGATCAATTTTCTGATGATGAGCTGCTAGAAAAGCAGCTAGGTGAATTGGAATAGCTAGATGGGAAGCGGTTGCACACTTTGCACCATATGGAGGTATACCAGAACCAGATCGCATGAACCTTCAACAAAAAGGTTCGTATTTGGTCTATCTTGGAAGGAGAATTAGTTTTGGTCCTCCAGACCCCAATGATACCTGGAAAGAAGCCTCTAAAGCTGGAGCATAAATGGGAGGGACCATAAGTTGTACACAAGGTATACTCCAACAGAGCATATACCCTGATCTCCATGGATGGAAAATTTACAACCGCTCCTACAAATGCGATATTCCTGAATAAGTATTTCACATAATAACTAAATGAATTTATCGTCTGAGCTACTTGAAATTAAACTACCAAGCACCCAATGGTCCAAACTCTATGACCTAAACCAAGAGTATCTCATCCTCACCGCATGATGTTAAAATTCACTGAGTTCGTCCTCCCCGCCTGATGTTAAACTGCACAAAATCGAATAATACTCCTCGTCCTTGCCGCAGGACGTTAAACTACATGGATTTCAGAGAACTACGTATGGATTGATTCCTGCCCTTGCAGGATATGTAGTGACACCATGATCCCCTATCCTAGCCCAACCACTCCCAAATAAATGTTAAAATGCCTTCTCCCCCCATGTACAGACCAGACCTGCATGAGGTGTAATTAATTCAGAAAACTATTTATGGCTTGAATCCTGCCCTCATAGGATATGTAGTGACGCCAGGGTTCCCCATCCTGGCCCAGCCACATCCAAATGAAATAAAATAGAAGTTATACAATGTCCCCTTCCCATGTGTAAGGACCAGCCCTGCATGGGGTGTACTTATTCCTGAGAACTACGTGCGGATTGATTCCTACCCTTGTAGGATACATAGTGACGCCAGGGTTCCCAGTCCTGGCCTAGCCCCCTGAATAAATGATAAAAAGGCCCTTTCCCCCAATGTACAGACCAGACCGGCATGGGGGTGTACTCCTCGTCCTTACCACATGATGTAATGCTGCATGGATAGCAAGATTAAAAATTCCCCCTTTTCACCATGTATGGGCTAGACCTGCATGGGGTTTATTTTTTCTTCCTTGTCGTATGATGTTAAACTGCACAGACAATAATGTTAAAAATTCCCCCATCCCCCATGTACGGACCAGACCTACACGGGGTGTATACTTCGTCCTTACCACATGACGATAAACAGCATGGATGTCATCCTCACCGCATGACGTTAAAATGCAAGGACTTCTTCGCAACCCACCCATGAAACATGGTGATATGAGATGGAGATACTCCTTACACATTTGGATGCATCCTCAATATACATCAGACTCCACGACCCGAATACTTGTGGATCTTCATAACCACTAATGGCCATCGGAAGTGGAAATTCATCGACCCATGGACATGTTTTCATGACTATGCATTCAATGCCCTCAGCAACACTACATATTGATAGAGCACTGCCCTTCTACCAAATGCAATACTTCCTCAGGAGACACTAACTACTGCGAAGCTGGGTTTTCCCAAAACATGTATGCCAACGGTTCAACAGAACTGTTGGTATTAGGGTATAAAAAAAGTATTTCCCAATGGTTTGAAGAAACCGTTGGGAAATATAAAATATTTTCTCCCTTTCCCAATGGTTTTTACATACCATTGGTAAAGGCCAAGTATTAGGAAGGCTTTCCAAACGGTTTCTGTAAACCGTTGGTAAATCTCACCATTCCCAATGATTTTATAAAACCGTTGGGAATGTTTTCCCTAAAATCCTAGACAACCCGATATCCCAATACATGCGATTGAACTGCTAAAGTTGATACCTAAAATCTCTCTCACTTGGAAAATCATTCCACCAGAACCATATTAAATCACGGAGTTGTTTTGTTCTACACTTCAAATTTGTAAGTAGTACGATATGTTTAATGTTTTTCATCTAATCTTTTCCTTTTCTATTTTCATTTGGCTTAAACCTTAGGTTCGTGCAGTATGGTATAACCAACAATTTCAATTTGATTTTTTATTTGATTTCTGTTTTCGTTCTGGTGTCATTTTTGAATAAATGTTTATTCTATTTTTGTTATCTGTTTTTGTTCTGGTGGGAGGTGTTGGGGGTGCAGGAGGTGGGGGGAGGGGGTGTGTTGGTGGGGTGTTTAGGTGGGGGGGAGGGGGTGTGTTGGTGGGGTGTTGAGGTGGGGGGTTGTACAAGTGGGGGTGGGAGAGGGGTGGGTTGTGCAGGTGGGGGTGGAAGTGGAGGGGGGGGGGGGGTTGTTGAGAAAGTTGGTGGGGGGGGGAGTGTGCATGTTGGGGGGTGGGCTGGGCAGGTCAGTGTTGGGGGGGGTGAGGTGGGGGTTGTACATGTGGGGGGTGGGGGTGGGTTGTGCAGGTGGGGGTGGGGGAGGGTGTTGTTCAAGTGGGGCTTGAAAGTGGAGGGGGTTGCTGTGCAAGTAGGTGGGGGAGGGGAGTGTGCAGGGTGGGGGTGGGCTGGGTAGTTGGGAGACTTTTGGGGGTAAGGTGGGGGTGGGGTGTACAGGTGGGTGGGGGGGGGCTGTGCAGGTGGGGGATGGGGGAGGGGGGGTTGTGCAAGTGGGGGGTGTAGGTGGGGGGTGGCTGTGCAAGTGGGTGGGGGTGGGGGAGTGTGTAGGTTGGGGGTGGGCTGGCAGGTGGGAGTATTTTGGGGGTGTATAGGTGGGGATGGGGGTGGGGTGGGGGGAGGGGGGGTTATGCAGGTGGGGGGGGGGGTACAGTGGGTGGATGGGAGGGGATGTGCAGGTGGGGAGGGGGAGGGGGTTGTGAAAGTGGGGGTGCAGGAGGCAGGGGGGTTGTGCAGTCAGTGGATGGGAGGGGGGTTGTGCAGGGGGAGTCTGTTGGGGGTGAGGTGGGAAGGGGGGTTGTGTAGGTGGGAAGTTATCATTTCCATAGTTCACCAATAAGCATAGAGAATTCATCACTTCTAGAGATTTGGATAGTTTTGAGGCCTGTTTCGTTTTGGTTCTTGTCTAGTCATCTTGATGATTAAGGCATCACATGATCTAAAAGTGACATCAACTATATAGGATGAATTATTTCTCCCACAACACATTTTTCTAGAAAGAATATATCCTTGGAAGGTTGTGGGAGCCTTTTAGAATCCAATTCCCCAACATTATTCCAATTGAAAACTTGATACCATCATGTTATCAAGTCACTAATCCTTCCAATTTGGATTTTCACTAAAAAATAATATTCTAATACTTAAAACCCATCTTTGGTTTTTAATAACATGGATGACAACCCAATTAAATCTCATAGCACTTTTTCAGACACATGTGGATAGCTCGCCCACCCACCTGGACACCCCCTACCCCCTGACAGCCCTTCCACCCTCGTGGACTGTCTGACCACCCCTGGAAAACCCCGCCACCCCCTTGGAAAGCCTTCCCACCTCCTGGACACTCCCCCCCCCGGACACACCCACCCCCTGGACACCTTATACCCCCTGGAAAGCCCCCCCCCCCCCGTGGATAGCCCGACCACCCCCTGAACACCCCCTCCCCCTAGAAAGCCCCGCCACCCTCGTGGATAGCCCACCCACCCCCTAGACACCCCATACCCCTTGGACAACCCCACCACCCCTGTGGACAGCCCGCCCCCGATTACACAAAAACAAATAACTCTGCATTTCCCCCAATTTCCAGAAGCCCCCGCGCAGGTGAACCCTAACCTGAGGTCTTCCATATTATCTGCTGCAACTCCCCTGTCCAGGTTAGAGTCCTTCAACCTCTTCCCAAATACAGACATAGAAGCCCTGATTGAGGTAATTGACATGGTTGGGGTAGTGGGGTAGTGGGGTAGGGGGTTTTCCGTTTTTAGTGGGGTGATATGGTACTTTCTGTGGGCTTTAGTTTGTGTGTTATGAAATGTACTAACATTTCACAATATTTCCATTTTTTAGAATCAATAACTTATTTAAAAAACTCTCTTTACACATTCTGCATATTTCATGAAAAGCTTTCACTTTGTAATATCTTGAAAAATGTTTTATCAGGTCTATGGTGTCTTCTTGGTATGTGATAAATGAAAAAATTACAAAACACATCTCACCTCAAATCTAAGCACACATAAATGAATTAATTATTATATCTATACATTGTTTTAATAGTTCACTACATCAATTAGAAACTCCTTCCTTTATCGTTTACTTAAATGTATTTTCTATTAAAGTTCAATCCTATTGAATTGTTTAGGACAAAATGACGTATATAAATTCTTTTTACAGAATGGACAGAAGTTGGTTGTATGAAACCGATCGGATCTCAAGCGATTTTCAAAACAATTTGGAGAGCATTACAGATTTTTCATTACACAATGCTTCAGATAGTGGTCGCATACACTGCCCATGTTCCAATTGTGTTGGTAGTCCTTGGTTGAACCGTGAAGAAGTCAGCTACCATATAACCAAAAATGGTTTTCAAGAAAACTAATTTATATGGTATCACAATGGGGAGAAAACTAAATCTCAAAATGGTGATGATTGAAATGAAAGGACTGGAATGGAGAATCTGTTAGATGATCGGTTTCCATTTATTTGTCATCAAGAAAAATAAAGGATTTCAACTCAAGAAGACTTTGATATGAGGACACCTGATGCATCTAGTGAAAATGATGGTATTGATAGGGTGAAAAAATTGAATGATGTTTCCACGACTCCAGTATATCTACCATGAGATAAAATTAAAAGGCTGGAATTTTTAATCCGATTTTTTTATGGGAAAACTATGTATGAGATTTCTAACACAACAATCGATTACATTATTACCCTCTTGAATTATTTACTTCCAGATGATGCAGATATTCCATCAAACCACTATATGGAATGTAAGTTAGTTGAGGAACTTGGATTTTCAAGAAACAAAATTCATGCTTGCCTGAAAGATTGCAGTTTATTCTGGGAGGAAACCGTTGAACGAAATGATTGTATTAAATGTGGCACATCCTGCTGGAAGTCAAAATCTAATGGAACACCATCCCGTGTTCCACAAAAAGTAATGTGGCACTTTCCATTGATCCCCAGACTCAAGAATCGTTTTATTTCTGATGACATATCAATAGAAATGAGATGGCATGATACTGAGAGAAAGAATACTAATGATGAGTTGGTTCATCCTGTAGATGAATTTGCATGGCAGTGATTTAATTCTTGATATACTGATTTTGTAGCTGACGTGCATAATGTGAGGCCGGTTCATTCATGCGATTGTTTTAATCCATTTGGGAAGATGCTTACTTCGCATAGCACATGGCCAGTTTTTATACACATTTATAATCTTCCCCCATGGTTGTGTATGAAAAAACCTTTCACTTTCATGAGTATACACATATCTGGTACTTCTGATCCTGAAATTGATTTTTATGTCTACATGCAACCATTAATAAAAGTGTTGAGACTTCTTTGGGATGTGGGTGTGTGCACATATGATGCATGTTCAAAAGACATATTTCAGATGAGTGTTGCGCTTATGTGGATGATCAATGATTATCCAGCTTATGCATTGATAGCTGGATAGAGCACAAAGTGAAAATTTTCATGTCTAGTTTGTATGAAGAATACACGATCTAGAAGACTGAAACATCTCTGTAGTTTCAGTTTTATGGGACATCAACAATTCTTGCCAAAGGATCATCCATATAGAATGAATTTTCAAAGATTTGATAATACCATAGAGACCGATGATCCACCTCAGCATATGTCTGGAACTGATGTGCTTAATGAATTGAAAGATTTCAGTTTTTCATTCGGAAGGGTCAAATGAAATCTAGAAAGATAAAGAATGTTTCCACTGAAACATATTACAATCGGAGGAAGAGGAGTATCTTTTTTTATTTTCCTTATTAGTCTACCAATTTGTTACATCATTGCTTAGATTTAATGCATATTGAAAATAATACATGTGAAATGTTGCTTTGGGTTCTTCTAAATGTCAAGGGGAAGACAAAAGATGATTTACAATCTCGGCGTGACTTAGTGGATTGGGGAATCATACCAGAATTACATCCTGTGCGTATTAATAAAAATAAATGGAAACATCCATGTGCATCTTATGTGATGACACCTACAGGAAAAAAACAATTTTTGGAAGTATTATAAAATATTAGAGTTCTTGATGGCTATTCAAGCAACATATCTAAATGGGTCAATAGAAGAGAGTTGAAGTTAAAATTTTTGAAGACTCATGATTATCACATTCTACTGCATGAGTTGCTTCGAATAGCAATCTGTCATCTTTTTTCCAATAATGTAAGGGTGGATATTTTTCGGTTGTTCCATTTGTTTAGAGATCATTATGCTAAGAAGTTTTCCAAGACTTTCTTGCCAAAAATGTTGACAGATGCCCCATTAATTTTGTGTGAGTTGAAGAAAATATTTCCTCCATCATTTTTCACATGAATGCTGCATCTGACTGTCCATATTGCCATTTAAATACTTCTCGGAGGATCTGTTTCTTTTCATTGGATGTATCCAACTGAATGAAATATGTTCACATTAAAGGCTTCTGTCCGAAACAGAAATCATCTCTAAGGTTCTATCGTGAACGGTTACTTGGCTCAAGAATGTATGGGTTTATGCTCGATGTATTTTTCTGATCATACTACAAGATTGAAAAGACCAATGAGAAATGAAGAAGAAAAATATGAGAAAATTGACCCCAATTTTCCATCACATATTCAAATAGATGGAATTCATGGATCATATACATTGAAGACATTAATCCATGAAGAGCGGGAGATGGCACATCGCACAGTTTTGTTCAACGGTGATTTGTTCGATGACTATATCAGGTAACTAAATTGATTGTGTATATCTTACATATATATATGTTAAACGATTCATATTTTTTATCTACATGGAACATAAAAAAATGATAAATAGGAAGCATCGTTCTTTATCTTTGAGAAGGAGAGAGACTTTGCATAGAAAAGAGTTTTCTGCTTGGTTAAAATTGAAGGTATAAAAAATTAATGTTTAAAATAATTATATCAATATTTAATTAAGTTTAATAGTCATTTATATTGCAGGTATTGAGTTTGTCTGCTGACTCTATCTCTGAGGAAATAAGAGCTTTGGATTTTGGTTCTAATACTGTGGTTCTTGACTGTAAATCAAATGTTATCAATTGGTACAAATATATTGTCACTGAACGAGCAAAGAACATGAGAACACAACATGATGGTGTTATGGTTACTGCCACAACAGATTGGTATGCTAGTGCACCAGATAGTAGACTGTGATTTCAAAATTTGGGTTATTATGGAGTTGTTGAGAAAATAATAATATTGGATTATTACTCTCATGGACGAAAATGCCATTGGTTTGAGTCGATGACGATACATGGAACATTTATTGATGGTTTTGGATTTCAAGTTATTAATATGACTCGCACTCTTGCTACTGAAGAACCATATGTGTTGGCATCATTGGCTAAAAAAGTTTTTATGTCAAAGACCAACTTCGACCTGAATTTGGTTCCATAGTTGAAGTAATTCCAAGACATATTTTTGATGATGGTGATGTTGGAATTGACACTGTCCCTAGTTCCATTGAAACTAATCCATTTATCTATTTTGATGACTCAAATAGCTCAATTTTTAGAGTTGATTGTGAACCTGAAGTTGTGGTTGAAAATATATAGAATCATTCATCCATGTTCTAAATTTTTTTGGTTTACCCTAAGTTGGGTTGTTAAGTTAGGTAATATTCAAATTGATTTAGTATTGATCACAAATATGTTTCAGCTAACTTGATCATTATGTGAATTTTCAAAGTTTATTGGTGGCAGTTTTTTTTTTGAATTGCATTTTCTAATTTGGATTTGAACTGTATTCAAACATAGCCAAACAGTATTTCTAACTTTGTGAACATTAAAACTTGTATGATTTATTAAATCCATGTATGCTCTTCTAAAACAATTGATAGTTGACTTGACCGTTATGTGAATTTTCAATGTTTATTGGTTGCAGTTTTATTTGAATTTCATTTTCTAATTTGGAATTTAACTGTATTCTAACATAGTCAAAAATTATTTCTAACTTGGTGAACATTACAACTTGTATGATTTTTTAAATTATTTCAAGATCTTCTAAAATAATTGATAGCCGACTTGACCATTATGTGAATTTTCAATGATTATTGGTTGCAGTTTTATTTGAATTGCATTTTATAATTTGGAATTGAACTGTATTCAAACAAAGTCAAACAATATTTCTAACTTGGTGAACATTACAAATTGTATGATTTATTAAATACATTCAAGCTCTTCTAAAACAATTGATAACTGACTTGACAATTATGTAAATTTTCAATGTTTATTAGTTGCAGTTTTATTTTAATTGCATTTTATAATTTGGAGTTGAACTGTATTCAAACATAGTCAAACAATATTTCTAACTTTGTGAACATTACAACTTGTATGATTTATTAAATCCATTCAAGCTCTTCTAAAACAAATGATAGCTAAATTTCCAATGAATCCCCCTATTCTCTCATATATTTTGTTTTTTGGGATACAGAGTAGTTTTCTTTTTCTAATTGATTACAATGTTTTTTCAAAAGCACGAAATGAAGCGAATTGAAGAGAGATGGAGGAATAAAATGATGGAGAACAATCGTCAAATGAAGGAGTTGAGAATTCCATCATTAGTGCCTGTAGTGGGTACATTATTTCAAATTGATATATTTAATGAATATATAATGTCATGTGGTTAATTGTTTTGTAAACATTTTTGTAGGATCCACCAATACATCGACATTTATTCAACGAGGAGCCTAGTACTAGTCCTAGTACTCTGTCCGGTGGTACGAGGAGGGTTCGTACCAGAGGAGGACGAGCAGCTGCGCATACCAGACTAGACCCTGCCCCTCCCACTGACATGTCATCCTTCCCACATTCTGATCCCGGTGTGTCGTTAGATACACACGGGATATTTAGGCCTCCCATGTTTTCACTACCTTTGCATATTCTGGCCCATCATTTTCACATCCCATGATGATTCCCACTCCCTAGTTAGCATCTGGTCAGACAGCTGTCCCATCATCTTTTCCTTCTACATCTGTCTTTCCGAGCTTCTATATTCCATCATCTTCGACTCTTGTTCCGCCACAGGGTGTTCCATCAGTTTCTGTGGATCCAGCGGTGCTCAGATATTAGACCGGCATAGTATATTTATAGAACCCTAACAAATTTTTATAGAAATATTTATTTTCATTATAACATGTTTTGATAAAATATTTGTTTTTATTTCATGACAGATACATCTACTGATAGGAATCGTGGGCGGGGGTGTACACGGATGCATTTAGTGTGGAACTGCCGCACACAGGTTATGGTGGATTATAATGAAGACAACCAAATGGTTGACAAAATAGGGCAGCAATGTCGGAGTTTTTGGGTGACGCTTGCCAAATACTTCGATATCATTCCCATCAGCCCGCTATCGTAGAGAAATTTTCCACATGAGGTCATGGATAGTGGGTCGGAAGTGATATGGGTAAAAAAATCTGTTCTATTTAATGCCATGAATTATTTTTGTATTTATATGAATTAATATTTTTATTTCAGCTTCGATTTAATTTTCCTGATGGTGAGGGTGCACGACTGGAACGTCTAAAGGATTTAGGAGAGCATTGGAGAGCCTACAAGAATGAGTTATATATTGGCCGGGTTTCTATAGTTGGCACTGAGTTAGAGGCAGTACCAGTGGTGGATGATTGTCCTATTGAGTAGTATTGTCAGATGATTACTCATTGGACGAGTACCTAGTTTAAGGTATTAATAACATTTGAGGTATTTAAATAATAACATTCATGTTTTTCATTAATACTATTTGTTGAATTTTCAAATTTTATTTAGGAATCATTTGGAAAAAATAAAAAAAACATTGATACAAAAAAATACCTCCACACACTGGGACGCACTACGATGTCTGATCATGAGATGAAGTAGGTATGACAATTGTTTATATGTTTTCATTACGACTTAAAATTTCTTTTGTTTCCTCAATTATTTAATAGTTTGCTGAATTTTTCATTAACTTTAGTTTTCAATGTCATTGTAGTGGAAAATACAAAATATTGAAGGACGTGTGCCTCGAGAAAAACTATTTTTCTCGAGTAGAGGGAAAAAGGATGGAAGTGCCGTCAACGAAGCGACTCAGCAGCAGATTGTAAGTTTTAATCTATTGAATTTATATTTAATATCTATCTTGTAAATTAATGATATATTTATATTTGTAATAGGCTACTTTAGAGGCCCTCGATGCCCAAGAACCAGACAATTTTGGGCCAACAGATCACTTACATCAGGTGTTGGGTGAAGAGAATTCTGGCAGAGTACGTTGCCGACCTAGGATTGCCCCAGTGAGGTATTGGCCCTCCTCAAGTACGAGATGTAGTTCCACTGAGCTGTAGTAAGTTAGGGAACATGAAGAGAAGTATGAGAAAAGGTCCACAGATATGGCATAATAGTGTTCTAGGGCAAACATTGTGTTTATGAAATTTATTGATGTTTTACATCCTACACTTCCAACAGAGGCCAGCCCAGCTTTTAATGAGTATATGTCATCGATACGTTCTATATACAGTGAACCAAGTGGCAGTTCTAGTGGTGGTCAGGATGACTTCTAGCTTGATGATGATGATGGTGAGGAGTCTGATGTGGAAGAGGAGGGAGAGGAGGAGGGAGAGGCAGATGGCGAGGGCGAGGACGAGGGCGAGGACGAGGAGGAGGGCAATGGAGAGGAGGGTGAGGACGATGACGGGGATGACTGTGAGGATGATGACTATGGTGACGATGGTGATGGTGATGTGGGACAAGTTGATCGATTTCATTTATGTCTTATATTTCTGAGATTTTATATTTAATCTATTCTAGTTGTTGGTTTTATCTATATTTGTAGTATAGTATTAGAGTTGAGTAATTTTTACATAATATCTGTTTTTGTGGATGTTGTTTTCTTTTAGTGGTCTTGTGTTTGGGAATCCCCCTCCTTCCTGTACCCTGGACAACCCCCCACCCTCCTCCCTGGACCTCGGCCAGCCCCACCGGACAGCCCCCCAGACAGCCTCCCGGACGGCCCCCACCCTCTTCCTAGGACCCCAAACAAACCCCCGAACACCCCCAGACAGCCCCCGGACAGCCCCCCAAACAGCCCCCCAGACTGCCCCCCCACCCTCCTCCCTGGACCCTGGACAACGCACCAGAAACCCCCCCCCCCCCCCCACACACCCTCTTCCTTGGACCCCTAGCAACCCCCCGTACAGCCCCCCGAACATCCCCCCGAACAGCCCCCCACCCTCCTCCCTGGACCCCAGACAACCCCCCGGACAGCCCCCCAGACAGCCCCCCGGACAACCCCCCACCCCCACCCTCTTCCTTGGACACTGGACAACCCCCTGAACACCCCCCGGAGTGCCCGTGGACAGCCCCCCGAACATCCCCCCACCCTCCTCCCTAGACCCCGGACAGCCCCCCTGGACAGCCCCCCAGACAGCACCCCCACCCTCCTCCTTGGACCCTGGGAAACCCCCTGAACACCCCCTGGACAGCCCCCCACCTCCTCCCTGGACCCCGGACAGCCCCCCGGAAAGCCCCCCAAACAGCCCCCCAGGCAGCCCCCCCCCCCCCACCCTCTTCCTTAGACCCCAGACAACCCCTGACAGAGCCCCCCCCACCCTCCTCCTTGGTCCTCGAACAACCCCCCCCCCCCCCCCCCCCGGACACCCACCAGACAGCCCCCCGAACATCCCCGCTGGGCATCCCCCCACCCTCCTTAATTTCATTTAATACTATAAAATATATAAAATATATATTATTTATTTTCATCATGATAATCAATGTAAATCACATTTACACATCTAATCAATATCATATATTCTTGGTATGTTAAAAAAGAGATGTATCCATTGGGCTTGACATTGTCAGCTCTGAAATGTTTCATAGCATTATAAACTAAAATCTAGTTCATACTAACAATGATATAAAAATATTTTATATAAATATCCAGAAGATTTTTAGTAAATACCATTCAACTAATAGGAACATGAGGATTCTCATAAAATGGACAAAATTTTATGTACATACGGAAAACTGACAAAACACATTTGGTTTCCATTGAAACATTAGGAGAACGATCCATGGGTCATATGTGACGTGTACGAATCAAACCTGCCTCAATCCAAGGCATGGTGTGGCCGCCACTACTCAAAGTTTCTTCCTTTTGATTCAAAAGGACATCATTTTAATTGAAAAACATCAACTGGCATACAGAAAACTGACCTATCACATTCAGATTGTGTCGATACATTAGCACAACAATCCTTGGGTCATATTTGATGTGTACGAGTCCACCCCGCCTTAATCGGAGGTGCGGTGTGGCCACCACCACTCAATGTGTCTGTCTTTTTTTCAAAAGGACATCATTTTAAGTGAAAAACATCAACTAACATACGGAAAACCGACCAAACTCATTTGGATTGTGTTGATACTTTAGAAAAACGATCCATGGGTCATATGTGACGTGTACGAGTCACCCTCGCCTCAATCAGAGGTGCGGTGTGGCCGCCACCAATCAAAGTGTTTGTCTTTTGTTTCAAAAGGACATCATTTGAAGTGAAAAACATCAACTGGCATACGGAAAACCGTCCAAACAGATTCTGATTGTGTCAATACATTAGAACAACGATTCATGGGTCATATGTGACGTGTACGAGTCAACCTCACCTTAATATGAGGTGTGGTGTGGTCGGAATCACTCTAAGTGGCTCTCTTTTGCTAAAAATGGACAACATTTTAAGTACATAATGAAAACCGACCAAACATATTAGGTTCCTATTATAAAATTAGGAGAATGATTCAAGGGTCATATGTGACTTTTACAAATCAACCCCGCCTCAATCTGAGACGCGGTGTGGCCAGCACCACTCAAAGTGTCTGCCTTTTGATTCAAAATGACATCATTTTAATTGAAAAACATCAACTGGCATACGGAAAACCGACTAAAAGCATTCGTATTGCGTAGATACTTTAGAAAAACGATCCATGGGTCATATGTGACACGTACTAGTCAACCCCGCCTCAATCTGAGGTGTGGTTTGGCCACCACCACTCAATGTGTCTACCTTTTGATTCAAAAGGACGTCATTTTAATTGAAAAAATCAAATGGCATATAGAAAACCGACCAAACTCATTCGGATTGGGTCAATACTTTAGCACAACGATCCATGGGTCATATGTGTCGTGTATGAGTAAACACCGCCTCAATCCGAGGTGTGGTGTGGCCAGAACCACTCAAAGTGTCTGTCTTCTATTTCAAAAGGACGTCATTTTAATTGAAATACATCAACTGGCATACGTAAAACCGACCAAATGCATTTGGATTGTGTCGAGACTTTAGCACAATGATCCATGGTTCATATGTGATGTGTACAAGTCAACTCCACCTCAATCCGAGGCGCAGTGTCACCTCCACCACTCAAAGTGTCTATCTTTTTGTTTCAAAAGGACTTCATTTTAAGTTAAAAATATCAACTGGCATATGGAAATGTGACCAAAAGCATTCGGATTATGTCGATACTTAATAACAACGATCCATGGGTCATATGTGTCGTGTACGAGTCAACACCACCATAATCTGAGGCACAGTGTGGCCGGAATCACTCTAGGTGGCTCTCTTTTGTTTAAAATGGACAACATTTTAAGTAATTTGGAAAACCAAACAAACACATTCAGTTTATTTTGAAACATTAGGAGAACGATCCATGGGTCATATGTGATGTGTACGAGTCAACCCCACCTCAATCCGAGGTGCGATGTGGACGACACCACTCAAAATGTCTATCTTCGGTTTCAAAAGGACGTCATTTTAATTGAAAAACATCAACTGACATACGGAAAATAGAACAAATGCATTAGGACTATGTCGATACATTATCACAATGATACATTTTTCATATGTGACGTGTATGAGTAAACCCCACCTCAATCCGAGGCACGGTGTGGCTACCACCACTCAAAGTGTCTTCCTTTTGTTTCAAAAGGACTTCATTTTAATTGAAAAACATCAACTGGCATATGGAAAACTGACCAAACTCATTCGGATTGTGTCAATACTTTATCACAGCGATCCATGGATCATATGTGATGTGTACAAGTCAACCCCTCCTCAATCCGAGGCATGCTGTGGCTGCCACCACTCAAAGTTTCTATCTTTTGTTTCAAAAGGACGTCATTTGAAGTGAAAAACATCAACTGGCATACAGAAAACTGACCAAATGAATTCGGATTGTGTCTATACTTTAGCACAACGATCCATGGGTCATATGTGATGTGTATGAGTCAACCCCGCCTCAATATGAGGCGCAGTGTGACCGCCACCACTCAAAGTGTCAATCTTTTGTTTCAAAAGGACGTCATTTTAAGTGAAAAATACCAACTGGCATACAAAAATGTGACCAAACGCATTCGTATTGTGTTGATACATTAGAAAATCAATCCATGGGTCATATGTGATGTGTATGAGTCAACCCCGCATTAATCTGAGTAACGGTGTTGCCATAATCATTCTTAGTGGCTCTCTTTTGTTTAAAATGGACAACATTTGAAGTACATATGGAAAACTGATCAAAGGCATTCTTTTTCCATAAAAACTTTAGGAGAACGATTCATCAGTCATATGTGACGTGTACGAATCAACCTAGCCTCAATATGAGATGTGGTGTGGCCGGCACTAGTCAAAGTGTCTGCCTTTTGTTTCAAAAGGACGTCATTTTAATTGAAAAACATCAACTGGCATATAGAAAACTGACCAAATGCATTAGGATTGTGTTGATACATTAGAACAACGATTCATGGGTCATATGTGATGTGTAAGAGTCAACCCCACCTCAATCTGAGGCGCGGTGTGGCCGCCACCACTCAAAGTGTGTATCTTTTGTTTCAAAAGGACGTTATTTTAAGTGAAAAACAACAACTGGCATATGGAAAACCAACCAAACTCATTAAGATAATATTGATACTTTAGCACAATGATCCATGGGTCATATGTGGCATGTACGAGTCAACTCCGCCACAATCCGAGGCACGGTCTGGCCGACACCACTCAAAGTGTCTGCCTTTTGTTTCAAAAGGACGTCATTTTAATTGAAAAACATCAACTGTCATCCGAAAAACCGACCAAACGCATTCGGATTGTATCGATAAATTATAACAACAATCCATGGGTCATATGTGATGTGTACGTGTCAACCCCGCCTCAATATGAGGCACGGTGTGGCCACCACCACTCAAAGTGTCTGTCTTTTGTTTTAAAAGGATGTTATTTGAAGTGAAAAACATCAAATGGCATACGGAAAATCGACCAAACGCATTCAGATTGTATGAAATACCTTATCACAATGATCCATGGATCATATGTGATGTGCATGAGTCAACCCCACCTCAATCCGAGGTGCGGTGTGGCCGCCACCACTCAAAGTATCTATCTTTTGTTTCAAAAGGACGTCATTTTAAGTGAAAAATATCAACTTGCATACGAAAAAGTGACCAAACGCATTCAGATTGTGTCAATACATTATCAAAATGATACATATATCATATGTGGCATATACGAGTCAACCCTGCCTTAATCTGAGGCATGGTGTGTTCGGAATCACTCTAAGTGGCTCTCTTTTATTTAAAATGGATAACATTTTATGTACATATAGAAAACCTACCAAACACATTCAGTTTTCATTGAAACTTTAGGAGAGAGATTCATGGGTCATATGTGATGTGTATGAATCAACCCCGACTCAATCTGAGATGCAGTGTGGCCGGCACCAGTTAAAGTTTCTGCCTTTTGTTTTAGAAGGATGTCATTTTAATTGAAAAACATCAAATGGCATACGGAAAAATGACCAAACGCATTTGGATTGTGTCGATATGTTAGAAAAATGATTCATGGGTCATATGTGACATGTACGAGTCAACCCCGCCTCAATCCAAGGTGCGGTGTGGCCGCCACCACTCAATGTGTCTGTCTTTTGTTTGAAAAGGATGTCATTTTCAGGGAAAAACATCAACTGTCATAAGGAAAACTGACCAAACGCATTTGGATTGTGTCAATACTTTAGCACAAGGATCCATGGGTCATATGTGACATGTACGAGTCAACCCCTCTTTAAATAGAGGCTCGATGTGGCCGAAATCACTCTAAGTGGGCCTCTTTTCTTTAAAATGGACAACATTTTAAGTACATATGGAAAACTGACCAAAAACTTTCAGTTTCCATTGGAAATTTAGGAGAACGATTCATGAGTCATATGCGACATGTATGAATCCACACCGCCTCAATATGAGACGCGGTGTGGCCAGAACCACACAAAGTGTCTGTCTTTTGTTTCAAAAGGACGTCATTTTAATTGAAAAACATAAACTGGCATACAGAAAACTATCCAAATGCATTCAGATTGTGTAGATAATTTATCAGAACGATTAATGGGTCATATGTGACATGTACTAGTCAACCCCAACTCAATCCGAGGCTCGGTGTGGCCGCCACCACTCAATGTGTATGTCTTTTGTTTCAAAAGGACATCATTTTAAGTGAAAACATCAACTAACATATGGAAAACTGACTAAACACATTCAGATTGTGTCGATACATTAGGAAAATAATACATGGGTCATATGTGACGTGTACGAGTCAAACCCGCCTCAACCTGAGGCGCGGTGTGGCCTGCACCACTTAAAGTGTATGCCTTTTGTTTGAAAAGGACGTCATTTTAATTGAAAAACATCAACTGTCATACGGAAAACCGACCAAACGCATTCAGATGGTGTTGATACCTTAGAACAACGATCCATGGGTCATATGTGATGAGCACAAGTCAACCCCGCCTCAATCTGAGGCACGGTGTGGCCGCCACCACTCAAAGTATCTTTCTTTTGTTTCAAAAGGACGTCATTTTAAGTGAAAAATATCAACTGGAATATAGAAAAGTTACCAAACGCAATCGGATAGTGTCGATACTTTAGCACAATGATCCATGTGTCATATGTGACTTGTACGAGTAAACCCTACCTTAATATGAGGCACAGTGTGGCCAAGATTACTCTAAGTGGCTCTCTTTTGTTTAAAATGGATAACATTTTAAGTACACATGGAAAACCAACCAAACGCATTCCGTTTCCATTGAAATTTAGGAGAGAGATTCATGGGTCATTTGTGACGTGTACGAATCATCCCCGACTCAATCTGAGATGCGGTGTGTCCGGCACCAATCAAAGTTTCTGCCTTTTGTTTCAAAAGGACGTCATTTTAATTGAAAAACATCAACTGGCATACGGAAAAATTTCCAAACGCATTCGGATTGTGTCGATACATTAGAAAAATGATCCTTGGGTCAAATGTGACATGTACGAGTCAACCCCACCTCAATCCAAGGCACGGTGTGGCCGCCACCACTCAAAGTGTCTATCTTTTGTTTCAAAAGGATGTCATTTTAAGTGAAAAACATCAACTGGAATTTGGAAAATAGACCAAACTCATTTGGATATTGTCGATACTTGATCAAAACGATCCATGGTCATATGTGACATGTACGAGTCAACCCTGCCTTAATTGAAGGCATGATGTGGCCGAAATCACTCTAAGTGTGTCTCTTTTGTTTAAAATGGAAAACATTTTAAGTACATACAAAAAACTGACCAAATGCATTCAGTTTCTATTGAAAATTTAGAAGACTGATTCAGTGTTCATATTGACATGTACGAAGCAACACTGCCTCAATCTAAGACGCGGTGTGGCCAGCACCACTCAAAGTGTCTGTATTTTGTTTTAAAAGGACGTCATTTTAATTGAAAAACATCAACTGGCATACAAAAACCTGACCAAACACATTCGGATTGTGTCGATACATTATCACAACGATTCATGGGTCATATGTGATGTGTACGAGTCAACCCCGACTCAATCCGAGATGCGGTGTGGCCGCTACCACTCAATGTGTCTGTCTTTTGTTTCAAAAGGATGTCATTTTAAGTGAAAAACATCAACTGACATACGGGAAACCAACCAAACACATTCGTATTGTGTTGATACTTTAGCACAATGATACATGGGACATATGTGACGTGTACGAGTCAACCCCGCCTTAATCGGAGGCATGGTGTGACCGGAATCACTCTAAGTGTCTCTATTTTGTTTAAAATGGACAGCATTTTAAATACATATGGAATACTGACCAAACGCATTCGGTTTCCATTGAAACTTTAGGATAACAATCCATGGGTCATATGTGATGTGTAAAAATCAACCCCGCCTCAATCTGAGACGTGGTGTGGCCGGAACCACTCAAAGTTTCTGCCTTTTGTTTCAAAAAGACTTCATTTTGATTGAAAAACATCAACCGGCATACGGAAAACAGACTAGACGCATTCAGATTGTGTCGATACATTAGCACAATGATCCACAGGTCATATGTGACTTGTACGAGTAAATCCTGCCTAAATCCGAGGTGTGGTGTGTTCGGTAGCACTCTAGGTGTATGTATTTTGTTTAAAATGGATATCATTTCAGGTAAAAATATATGGTATACAAAAAAAGAATCAAATTAGGAACTGACATCCTGATTCCACATATAATTTTCATCTAAATTTTAAATTGAATTCTAAATGAATCTTGTATGTTTATAATTATGTTATTAATTCTAATTTAATTATAGATGTGTATAGTTCTAGCATTATATGTTAAATGTGTATGAATTTATTCTCTATATGTAAGTGTTAGTAGGTTATTTCAGGTACAATAATTGTATATTTATGTGTTATTTTATTGCAGGTACAATAATTGGATTGAAAATGAGAGGAACCCACAAAATGAGACACTATGGGAAATTGCACAGCAGCTGGGAAAATTTCAGAGATACTATGCAATTTTCCTAGCATAGGTTATGCCAACGGTATGAAACCGTTGGAAAAACACTTTTCCCAATGGTTTTGAAACAGTTGGGAAAGAGGAGAACATGGGTTTTTTCCAACGGTTTGGCCAAACCGTTGAGAAAAACTTGGTAATTTTCTCACTCTATCCAAACAGTTGTAATCCGTTTGGAAAAATCTTTCCCAATGGTTTTCCCGAACCATTGGGATAGGGTAATTTTTCTCCACCCTATCCCAACGGTTCACTGTAAACCACTGGGAAAATATTTCCCAACAGCTTACTTCCCTATGGATTGTCGAACCGTTGGTATAACATATACCAAAAGTTCTACAGCCTTACCCAACAGTTCTAAACTGTTGGGAAATCCTATATCTCTAGTAGTGACTCTTCCTAGCTCCGTACGCCTACCGGCCTTAGAGCCCCTATATCACATCTCCCAATCCAGAAGTTTATGGAGAAGTGATTTACATGTTTGTCCCCTCTCCACATACATGTGTGTCCAGGTTATCCCTACCTAGCTAGCCTATGTGTCCACTAGTGGTTCACATAGTGACCTGCATCAACGAATATCAAGCCCGAACTAGGTTACTTTGACTCAACAGACAATTGTAGTGAAGATGCTTCTTGTATACTCGGACACCATTATCCCCACGTGACAAACTTTGCACTGTGATCAATCACATATTCTTATAATCATTCATGGCCATTAGAAGTGGAATGTTATCAACCAGGGTCCACCGTTGTATGACTATGCATACCATTCCCTCAGTAGCTCTGAATAATGATAGCCCCTGGTTCGTCTATCAAAGAAAAGATTTCCTTGGGCGGTACTCTTCCTTGCTCCGTACGCTTACCGGCCTCAGCGCCCCCACACCACACCTCCTGATCTGGGAAAACTCAATGTTGTAGTTTACAACCTTCATCCCCCACCTTGTTCCAAGTATATCAGAACATGTTGACTCAATTATCCTTTGATTGACTGTAGTAGTAGTCACACAATGGTATGATCTCTATGGCTACTAAACTAGGAGTACCTCATCTTTACCGCACGATGATAAACTACATGGAGTAAAGGTACACCCCCACACACAAAATAAATCAGCATTGGGAGCACTCTAAGCTTTAACAACAACCAGGGATGAGTACACCCAACATGTTTAGACATTTCCTTCCCCGATGATAGGCTTTGTGGCCTGAACAATTGTGGATCTTCATAACAATTCATGGCCATCAGAAGTGGAATGTCATCGACCCAAAGACACCTTTGCATGACTATGCTTACCATGCCCTCATCAGCTCTGCATATTGATAGCCCCTATCCCGTCTACCAAAGGCATGATTTCCCTGGGCGATACTCTTCCTAGCTCCATATGCTTACCCGCCCTAGAGCCTCCATGACATCGCTCCTAATACAAGAAGTCTGAGAACCATGATTTACACCATCAACCCCCCTCCACATCATAGACATGCCAGGATACATAGGTCCAGTTACATTCTAATCAAGAGAGTCCTTTTTAACTACGTCCTCACCACACGATCTTAAACAGCATGGTCAATCGTCCTTGCTGCATGACGTGAAACTGCACAACATTGGAAAAGGAAAGAAAAATTCCCCTCGCCCTCGCTGCATGATGTTAAACTGCACAACATCCTTTAATAATGCTCTTTGTCTTTTCTGCATGATGCTAAACTGCATGGTCAAACCCTCCACGAGTTCAATAAGTAACATAGGGTTTTCTCTGTCCTTCAGTGCACAGGGCAGACCAGCATAATCCATCATCTGACACCCATGTGAGAAATAATTACATCACCCATTCTCGGTAAGTTCATTCTAGATGATTCCCCCATATCCAGGCACCCTCTCATCATAAACCATACTCTGTACTCAGAAAAATGAAATACTCTCATAAGCCACCCCTGGTGGTCCAAAATCTCAACTTCACTGAAGTTGCTTGGCTATCGGGTGAATACAATCCTTGACCTAAGGACTCCTTTGCATGACTATGCAAACCATGCCCTCAGCGGATCTGCATATTGATCTCCCCTAGCCCGTCTACCAAAGGTAGGACTTCCTTAGTCAATTATTTTCTCTGTACGCCTCTTTACCTCTGAGCCCCCATGTCTATCTCGGGATTCTGAAACTCTCTAAGTTACAGTTTACCAGCCTCTTTCACAACCCTTCTTGAATATGGTGGAACGTCTCTGAGAATATTACCAAAGACTAGGAAAAGTTGTTCCATTCCAGATGATGTCCCAGCTACATGACTTTAAACTGTGCCAAGCTTCAACCATCCATTACGCTAACTAAATGCCTATGTATGTGGTCCCTCGACCACACCCCTTATTAGTACATATGTTCTCAAAACCTTCCAGACATCACATACCCTTTCTGAGCCACCCTCGGTGTTTTTCATAATCCTCCAAGCCACCCATGATGGTCTTTATAAGCCTGACTTTCATTAAGTCCAATGGCCATCATAAATGGAGAGTCATTGACTTAAGGAAACTTTTTCATGACTATGCATACCTTGCCCTCAACGGATCTACATATTGATCACCCCTGGAATGTCTACCAATGGAAAAATTCCCTTAAGGAAATTATCCTCCCACCTCTGCACACCGACGCGGCTCCCATGCCTTGAGACTTGACCTACATGTCGTTAAAATTTAAACACACTCCCTCCAAATGTGTCTTATGGACACCGAGACATCTTTTTATCAACCAAAACCCATTGGGGCCCTTGCCCCACCATGTATGGTCAAAGATATTCGACCTAAAACATTAGTAATGATAGTCTTGTCAGTGGGACTTTAAACCTCTCACGAAAAGAGGCACAAAGCCTATTAGGCTGAAAACCTGAATAGAGTGACCTAAGAAAAAGTTAGGCCATACCCGCCAGGTTCACACTAAATGAGCCCAGGAAAATTTAGGGTATTAAACAAAGAGACCAAATTGTTTTAGGTATTTTCTATAAATCCCTAGAAACAGTCAAACTATGCTCGCTGGAACCCATGGTGTTGGAAGAAGATAGAGTTTTTTTTCCTGAGTTATGATTAATTCTGATTCAGTGAATTTTTATTTACACAAAACATTTTCTACGTAACAATCAAATTTTACAGCAACAAGTGATTGACAGAGACTGTATTTCATTCGACCAAAAGTGGGGACATCCACAAGCTGGGGTCTCCCCCTCACAAAAAAAGGGGAGAGAGGTAAGTAAAATAGAGGGTACAAGAGTGTCTCTGATAGTCATAATAGATCCTGACTCGCTCTCTCCCCCAGATCAGCAACGGTGCAGCAGAGGTCGTTGAAAAACCATTCCAAGATGGACTTCTCCCTGGAATCAACCTCAGACATTAGATGAGTATGATCTACTATTGTTTGGAGATCGTTGATCCCTTTTCTGGTGGCTTCGAGATGACCTATTATAGCTGAAATCTGATTTTTCAGCATCACTGCCCATTATTCACATTCGTGCAACTTGGAGGATCAAACGACAGCCTGATCTCGAGAGGTCGCCTCCTATGCTATCAGCTAACGAAGCAATATCGTGGCTTCCTCTAGGGCTCGAGTGCTGCAATGAGCAGAAACAATGTGAGCAAGGTTGTGTTCACTAATGGAAGCTTCCTCACGTGTCAGGACAACTTGTCAAGAAAGAGAATGGAACTGGCGACAGTCAGAGCCACCCAACCCCAAACCCAGGAATAGCTGTCAAAGAGCTTCGGTCATAGTTTCTATCTCATCTAGAGGAGTTTCTGCAATGATCTCGAATATACAAGGCCAGGCCCACTTGCACACCACTCAGTGGCCCTCCGTGACACGAGGATCCTTGATATCCTCACCGGATAGCACGACAACAAAATCTGGAATTGAAACCAGCGTAGGCATGTGCTCGATAGAAGTTGGTTCCGAAGCAGTAATGTCTGAAGCCTCTAAACCCAGTTCATGCTTGGGGATCAAGTTGCTAAACCCGGTGTCAATTGGAAAAACTTCTAGGATAGTCTCTCTGGGACCCATAACCACAAGGTTGTCCTCATCCACGTCCAAGAAGTATGAACACGCCTGAGCTTCATCCACAGCACGACTAGGAGTGGAAAATCCCTTAAGCTGCTTTGATTGATGACCCATCAGTCGATCCTCCCTTAGAGCTGATGAAGAAGGTGCAGTGGACGCAATAGCCACATTACCTCTTGATTTGGGAACATTCCGAACGACTTTCTCTAGGATCCTATCAAGATATTATTTTTCCCACACCTTTGCATACTCCATGAAAAGGATGGCGGCGTCCCCCACGACAGGAAGGGGAATGCTCGTGTCAGATCCCTCCCACGTTAGCATCAGCCACCATTGAAGAAGTTTGGTCGGGTGCATTCCTCGAGCCTGAGGAGGGGTAAGGGGAACATGGACTTACATGCACCAAAACTGTTGAGAAAAATGATACGGGACAAGCATCTCGTATAGAGAAACCCTGTCGATCCGCACAGACAGAAATATATCCCGCAAAGAGATCATGTGAGAACGCTCCTCCAGGCTCCCCTAGTGGTTGTCAACTAAGACACCCGAAGGGGTGGGGTAGAAAGTGAATGTAAACTAAGAAAAGTCACTCAGAAGCTCGAGGACTTCAACAGGGATGAGGTATTTCAAGCGAAATCCAGCTATATTAAGCTGTGTAGGCCGAAAAGTATGAAGTGGGATGATAGTGTTGTGACGATACTCATAACAGTGTTAATGATCCACTACCTCTCCATACAAAAATTGAAATGTCCCACTCAGACGAAAGGGTGAACCGCCCTTCTACATATGACACAACAATTCATAAATACGAGCCAATGTGGGCACGACCAAATTCACCTGGTGGCCCTCTGCTGGCTCAACTATCATCATTAGGGTGAAATCCCTGATGCCAGGATTAATATCCCAAGAAGGGAATATCCACCCACTCAGGAACATAGAAAACAAACCTGCCAGCTGGAGCATAGGCGGCACACCTGGGCGCACCTCGTAACCCCATTAAAGGTAGTTGCCTACCTCCAGAACCACCCAGTAGGAACATGGTGATGTTCGTGACTGTTGAGAAAGATGAGTCCTGGGGTGCTTGATCTTCGGCACAAGACTAGTGGTGTTCAGAAATAACCCTATTGAGGTACTATAGGGAATAAGAGAGCGGGCACACAAGTCCTGACCCGGTGATTGCTCCGCCATAACCAACAGATCTCTCGCCAATAAAGGCACTTTTTTGATGTTGTCCCATGAATCAGGGGAAGGTAGAAATTCTTCATAAATTTCACCGATAACCAGGAGCCCTCCCAATTGATGGATATCCCACAGACTAATGTCAACTACACCATGGGCAAGGTGGAAAGTAGTAGTGCTTGAACACCAGCGACTGAGTAGGTCTGGAAGGACCAATGATGGTGGGTAAATAGAAAATTGGAAAGCCCACACTATGGAAAATAAATTGAATGCTTCCAGTGATTCGGGAGACTCCCGGCAGTGATGATGGACCCATAAATCCCAGGCCCAGTAGTTATTTAGAAGAGCCCACCAGACCGAAGATCCCACATAGGAATCCACCCCACATCGAGATCTACATGAGCAATGTTGATTATAGAAGGGTAACTCTTGAAGACAACTTCCTGAGAAAAGTTTCAGGCGTGCCGATCACATTTGGTCCAAAAATAGCATCTAAAAATAAAGGCATCTTTCGGGTTAGAGTCGGAAACCATCTCCCCCGATTGGGTAAGGTTCACCTGAATACACTTGGGCGACGCTTCCAAGAAAGGAGAAGGAAGACCTGAGAAAGTGGGAGGAATAGGGATATCATCATGAACACTAAATCCACCGAGCGGAAGAGGATTATATAATGGATAATCCCTGATCTTAGGAGGGAGCATGTTTTTCATGACACCATCATCAAGAATTATGTACTTACTAGGGTCCTCTTGGATGTTCTCTACTATGTAAATCATAGCTAAACATCTCCCTGAACCAATTGGGAGCGGCTCTACTGCGGGCCTTGGGGCAGAATGAGGGGGGACCATATTTTCTCCCTACATGATGAGATCCAACAACCAGTTAGTCCAGAATAAAATTTTTCGTACAAAAATACCAAATAAATGCCTGAGTATCAGTTGAGGATGCTTCATAGAAAAGTCCGCGAGGAGGCCTTGATGTATCGTTCACGATGACAGCATCCTGCAAACTAGCCCATCTCGAAAGTAATCCGTGAAACCCTGGCCCGCAGAGCGATGGCCAAGAAACCACGAACCAGGTTTCATCACAGAATTTCAATCTTGAATTTAAGTGGTTATGTTCGGAATACTTAGAAACATTTAAAGTTCAAGAGATTTTAGTCTGCGGAGTACCAAAACAGTGAGGCGAGTTCCTATGTGGCCCCTCGTAACATACTTTTCAATTAATTAATAGTTATTTCGCGGCAGGGAAGTTGATCCACGAATGAAGAATGGCGTGAATGAGAAATGGTTTGCAGAAGTAGTAGTTGGTTCGTGGACGAAGCATTTTGCGAAAGAACAAGCACGGGCATGAAAAAAAGCTCAAGTTTTGCGAAGAATTCAGTACAAGAAAAATGAAAGGTCCCTTCGTATTTATAGGCACGGTCCCCTACTGGGTCCACCTCTCTACTGCGAACCACCTGAGTTTCAGGACCACTCTACATCAGAATAGCCTTCTCTTCATTCCGATCAGACCCCATTCCGATGGGGGGAATTTGTAGGTTCCTGAAAAATCCGCGGAGGAGAATGATGATCCCCTTTAACTCAAGGGAGATTTTTCCCAATTTCCCCTCAAAAGGTATGGGTAATTGTTGACAATACTCATGGATGGCCAAGGAGGATCCGGTCCGCGGACCGGTCGAATGTTAGCGATGCATGGCCGGTTCCATGAAGCACCCCCCCTCCGCGGACTGTTGTCATTCGTAGAATGGAGGCATAGATCCTCTGCGGGCGCGAAGCAGGGCGTGTGCCAATCCGATTCACCAACATGAACCGCCCTAGCCGTGAGCTGTGTCAGCTGGCCCACACCGCCTCCACTGTCATTCGAGAAATGGATGCAGAACCCTCCGCGACCGCGAAGCACTCCCCTCGTTCAGTTTGTGGGGGACGGGGGGAGAAGCGCTCAATACCCACCATGATTTAAGGATTGACCAAGTCAGTCGTAAATCGGGTATTTAGTCATGGGCCTCCACAAAAGGTGTTGTGTGACCACAGATACATATCTTTCCCAAATCTATAAATGGAGACCGAGTGGGAAAGGTAAAGGGGATTTGGATTCAGAGGAAGATGATTCAGAGAAGATAGATCAGATTCAGGTGGAAGGATTTTGAAGGAAGGCTTAGGATTTCGAAAGATCCAGTTCGTGAACTAGAGTAGGTATCAACCTGGGAATGAACTAATAAGGAACAGAAAATGCATAATAATTTGGTGAAATGCGGATGTAAAATAACATTAAAATAAAATTCCGTGAACCATAACCCCTCTGAGGATGCACTCCCCACAGACCAGGGAGTTTATGCCTCTTTTCCGATTTATCACACTGCGTAGCACCCCCCTACACGGGTGATGCCTCGATCGACGAACCTACGACTGGTGCCAAACATGGCCGCCGCTGCTCATGTGGAACCCTTATTGTACCAACCTTGTACGCAGGACGAATCTGAATATGCGAAACCTCCTGGTTCACAGGATGACAATGAATCTGCGGACCCTCCTGGTGCACAGACGACCTCTCAGTCCATGGACCAACCTGGTTCGCGAATGACCTCTTAGTCTGTGGAACACCCTGGTTTGATGATGGCCTCTCAATCCTCGGACCCTCCTGGTTCGTGGAAGGCCTCTCTAGCCACGTAGCACATCCCTACGTGAAGGGAGCCACAACCCATACCCCTGTGTGGTCCGCCGAATCCTTCGGAGTTCCCATTCCCTGAGCCACATAAGATCCTCTACCTGATCCTCCGTGACACCTTCACTGGCCTACTCATCGGCCTCGAGCCGAAGCTTCCACCAGAGCCACCGGATCCATGTGGTGTAACCCTCAGGCACATCAGTGCATCATTTGTAGTTCATATACCCACTGTAAATAGAGGCGAATGGGTTTCCCCGACCCTTGAACAGATTCCTAGAGCATTCCTGGGTTCACATTCTCATGGTAATGTGGATTCTGAGTTCAGGAGTCCCCTTCTTGCTCTTCCACAGGTTAAGGGATCCTCGGGGGTAGTAAAATACCCATCATAAGGAAGCCCTCAAGCACTGGAAGAGAGGAGAGGGGCATAAGATCACCCCCTTTCCCTCTCCCTTTGCGCTTTGTTGCCATGGGCTGACCTCATGCGTAAGCCTCACTCCACTTCACTTCTACGCACCATTCTCGATGTGATCCTCTGTTCCCTGCTGCCTCTTGTTTCTCACACCGAGCATGCCATACGTGGGCTTAGAGTAAGCATCGACCAAGACATCCTCTTATAGGGCCTCCTCAGATTGTAAGCCCCAATCCATCACCCCGGGCCTCCTCAAAGTGTAGGTCCCAATCCACCGCCCTGGGCCTCCTTAGAGAGTAAGCCCCAATCCATCATTCTGGGTTGCCTCAGAGTGTATGTCCCAAGCCATTTCGAACTACGTGGAATTTGATCCATGTCCCCTACGTAGGGTAAATTGGAAGCCTCCCTGAGGTTCAAGCCCAAAATACTTTTTTTTGCGAACTACGTGGAATTTGATTCCCTACAACAGGGATACGTAGGACGCCTCCATGAGGTTCAAGCCCGATCACCAACGGACCCCCAGGTCCACCTTCAAATTGGTTCTCTGATGCTCCCCTTTCGAACTACGTGGACTTTGATCCTTGTCCCCTAGGCAGGGTACGTAGGAAGCCTCCATGAGGTTCAATCCCAACAACCGGTCGATCTGACTGTCTTCACATCTGTTCATCATGCCACTCCTAGTGTCACCTTAATGAGTTCTAACTCCACGGGGTCAGTAATCCAACGAGGGATGGTAAACCACAGTCCTAAATGATTCCGAACTGCTTGCGTCTAGTTGACCATTGCCTATCAGGGTTAAATATGTGGATACTATGAGTGGGTATAAACCAAAGAATCCCGAACATATGAATATGTATTAAATCTATAAGAGAGTCCCGAAACAGGCAATAATTCCCCCTAAAAGGGTGTGATGAGCCCGAATTCCCATCCTCTCGACCAATGTGAGTTCTTAAGAGTCGCAGGTCAGACCATCTGGCGAACACATGCCTTTGGAAAGCAGGTCCATGCGTCATCGGATATGGAAGCGTTGGGCGTTTGGAGACCAAAACCTGAAATAGTCATGATAATATATATTTTCATTAACATTCTTTCTCCTTATTTTCATAATATTTCAAATAATGTTTTATGAAAATTTACTTATTTGGTTATGAAATAATTTTTGACTAGTACATTGTTTTAAAATAATATGGAATGTTTTAAAATATATTTTTAAAAATGTAAATGATATTTTCAATTAAATGTAAATGATTTTGAAGAAATAAATTGTAATTTTTAATGTTTTCTTTCATGGGGAATGATTTCTAAAATTTCATATACATTTAATAGTAATTTTTAATGATATGTTATTTTTGTTAATATATTTCCCAAGCGATCTTCCAGAATTCATATCTACCAAAGATGTTATATTTCGATGTAAGTAATATTTTTTTGGGGATCTGAACCAAGGATACAAGTATTAATCATTATCTTAATGGTCTATCATGACATGATATTTTTGAAATCCAATTATTTTTTCATTATTTAATCATGATTCAATATGATTATTGTAGATCCAATTTTTATTCCTTATATAATCACGATTTAATGATGTTGTTATGAAACCCATTTCATTTCCATTGGATAATAATTATTCAAAGAGATACTTAAGGATTGTATTTCAATTCTAGGGGTTAATAATTTTATAAAGGTAATAATGCTCATTTCTATGAGTTCTATGAATTAATGGATGCTCTATAAACATTATTTCTTTTTCTTGGAAATTATATACGATTTGTTGGGCCATATATCAATTGACATGCTATTAAAATCATACATGATGGGGTGGAATTGATAATAAAAATTAATACCATTGCAGCTTATAAGATGTGGTGGCCTGGAATGAAATGGTTAATCCCATTACAGCTTATAATATTGAAATGGTCTATGCCTCCATGGTCCATTACATAATAGTCATTGGATGTTGGAGATGTCTGGAGAATGTTGTAAGAGTTTTTGTAGGATTTGGGGTTGTAGTGAATGTCATGACTTGTCTCCTGGGGCCTGGGTCGTGGCTACCACAAGGACACCTTCTATAGGCTAGGGTTTGGTGACTAGTATCAGAAAGGAATATCCAAAAAATGTAAGGCACTGCCTTTAAACATATACACACACAGATTAGGTACGTGACAAAATAAAACCACGATGTATAACGGATGATTGTAAATGTGTGAACCAATATTAAAAAAGGGGAATTATAAAAACACAACAGAAAATAAAGTAAAAAAGGGGGAAATGTGCTTGAAGGTCATACAACAAGTATCCTACCTGATGTGTAGGTACAACTCATCATCCATTGTCACTAACCCTCCTCACATATATCAATCACCTCTAAGCACCGTCTAGCCCTGACTCCCTAAATCTAAGTCAAGGTGTTTGTCATCTGCACAAGTCACTATGAGGTGTGAGAAAATCCAGTGCATGGGTGAGTATAAAAATACCTAGTAGGGATCCTGAGACTCATGAAGGTTTCCCAGAATTTCATAAAAAACCACAAAGAAGGATCTCAATCACAAATCATAAAGATAAAGATCACCCACACCATGTATACAACATAGAGAACAAGAATAAAGATGAGTATAATTGATCTAAATCATTTTATTCTATTGAAAGGTTATTTTTCGGGTTGACGAATCGTCATTATACTGTCAGTCCACAAAGGCTCGCTCAACTCCTGATCTACAAAGGGTCTCATTACTGATAATCCATAGAGGTTCACACTCCTACCGATCCATATATTTTTACTCCCATACATGTCCACCGAGTCTCTATCTATTTCATATCCATAGATTACTTCACTAATGACGATCCATGGAGGGTCTCCCTCATGCCGATCCAAAAAGGGTCACCCTTCACATGACATCAAACCACATGATTTCCTCACATGGTGCACATGGGATCTAGAGGTTCTTCTCTACATAATATTTTTCATACCTCAACCTCTATGAAGTACAATAATGAAGTTACCCAAATGGATGCCTTGTCGTAAGGGTTAAAATGCGACAGAAATCATGTCAATCAGACACCTGTTTTGTAAGACATACACCAAAAGGTGAATATGGCCTGGTTGGATTTGAGTCTGATCTAACCCAGATGTACAACAACATCAACCAAAACTCATGTGGTGTATCCCAAAAGGACCATCTCATCCCAAGGGTCCAAAATCTGTAGACATCACATCAATGAGATGCCCAGTTTGCAAGATACTCATGTTTTCGTGAAACAGGACTAGTCAGGTCTGGGTCCAGTAGCCGTCCAACCCAACTCACAATTCTCACCCAGTTTGTGAGTCCTGTGTGGAATGCATGTCCAACCTCGATAGTAAGTTTTTCCTACCATGAATAACCATATCACATGCAAGATGGTTCTCCTAGCTGGCAATGCCAACAGGGCGCCGCCAATGGGTTGCCACCCCTCCTTCCAAAACGACCAGCTGCAGTCGGTCGTTAGTCTCCAACTAAGGGGTCCAGGTGGGAAACTACTCTATGATGAATAGAGCATTGGTGTCGTTCCCTTACACCCTCCATGCCATTCCACCCACAATGGTCATCCAACCACCATGGCCCCTACGGGAGACGCTGCTCCATGCGGCCAGCACGGGCCTGCCGCCACCGCTCCTCCAGTGGCTACTTCAGCGGGCCACAAGAGATGATCTAGTGGTCCGTTTTCTTTCTCATATGTGCCTATGGGACTCCCTTGTTTCTCCATTCAATGTAAAGCACACAAGATCACCTTTTTACCATGTTGCTTGGTCTCCCATGAAGAACGCACAAAATCCAAGGGTGGTGGATGGTCTGAGCGTTGTCTGGATTGGCCCACACAGTCTGTGTTAGTGATTTATAAAATGAGTGGTATAATAATAAAAAATATTATTAAATTATCCACAAATTAAAACCTCGTAACAACTACCCACAAGAAAAAATGAGACACGAATCAACCCATTAGTCGGTTGATCCTTTTTTGTTGTATTTTCCACGAATACGTAAAAAAGAATATAAAACTCAAAAACCCCTACATGGAATTAGTGTTCGGATGAAGGATATGATCTTGAAAGACATTCCAATTACATTGGCACTCATCTATGTCTGGTATGAATCCTCTAACAGTTGTCGATCAATCTCCATTCATCATTAGAGGGTTACGTCGTTGGAGATTCATTAGAGCGTCCTCCCGTGAATTGTGAATCCCTTAGCCAATGATTTTTTAAAAAATAGAAATATTATCCTATTGTTGGGTTCAATATTATGGTTCATTAATGAATATCATGTATGATCCTATTAAACACACAGGTGGTTTTTTTAAACAACAATTTCATAGGTCATTAAATGATTCTCATTTAATGATCGTCATTACAAAGTGGTCCTTCCATCCATCGCACAATGGTTAATGACAAATAAAATAACATAATGAGTTATTTTATTATCTTTCTAAAAAGTCTAGAAAAATATCTTTTTAATCCAACCCTTGCCTATCAATGTTATGCTTCACCTAATGTACTTCTGGTGCATTGAATTCAACGGTGCCCTCGTATTTTCAATCCGAGCATCGATTTAAAAGATAGAAACTCTAACCTACACATTCACTATACGTACCATAAAAATGTTCAAAATACCCTTCTAGGCTCACTAGGACTCGGAATCCCATGCCGTAAATTTTTGATGTCACGTAGTAATTATATATAATTAAAAAAATTATACAAATTTTCTGGCTATTTAAATTTTCCCCACCTTATGGATTTACATCCATGAAAGCCACAACAAATTCTATGAAAACAAAAGAGGATATTGAGCACAATTATGAGCCAGCCACTCTCATGTGCTCTCTTGGAGGTTCCTTTGATGCCACTGAAATTGATCTAGTGGAATAGACTGTCCCAGTAGGACCCACATCTGTCGATCCTCTATCTCCACTGGAACTCTACAAATATCACCCCATCGTCAATGTACATCTCACCTAGTCGATGATGTGAAACATATATTGAATGATTTTTCTCAGCAGCAACACATGGAAAACCATAGGCCCTTGGTGCATGTGTGGGGTAAGATCTTGGAAATATGAAAGCTTGCCAACTCTTCTAAGAATCTTGAAAATTCCAATGAATCTTTAAGATAGCATTTCACGCCTGCTAAATATATGTTGTTCTCATCAAGGTGAGACTTGTAGAATGACATGTTCTCCCTCCTAGAACTACAAGGGTCTCTGTCTCATGTCAGTATAAGAATTATGCCTTCTTTATGCCATCTTCATCCACTCCTGGATGATCTGCACCTTCTCCGTGGTAGCTCGTACCAACTCTAGACCAATAAGTGATGTCTCCCCATCATCTATCCAACATAGAGGTGATCTACATGGTCACTCGTACGAGTCCTAAATTGGATCCATGCCGAGGCTGGAGTAATAAATATTGTTGTATGTGAACACCAAAAGTGGTAGGTTGTCCTCCCAACTATAGAAAATATCAAGGATCCAAGCACACAACATTTCCAGATGTGTTTGAATAGTTATCTCTATTTGATGATCTGTCTGAGGATGAATGGTGGTGCTTAAGCATAACTGATTGTCGAATGCCTCTTGTAACCCCTTACAAAAATGGGATGTAAAAAGAGTTTCACGATATGAAACGATTTTCTATAGTACCATGTGAAGCCGTAAAATATCTCGGATGTAGAGGCATCCCATGCCTTCTACTGATCCCTACTCTTGGATGGGTGGGATGTGATCTAACATGGTGAGTCGTTAAACGACCACCCAGATAGATTCTTCTCACATGGATGTACATGGTAACCCCATCATGAATTTGATCAAGTTACCATGAAATTTCAACTCTGGTACCTCAAGTGGCTAATACAAGCCTGATGGAACCAAGTTCTCATCATTCACTTTCTAAGAACTAAGGCATCATGAAATGAACTCTGACATTTCTATCTTCATGCATGGACATATATACTGATGTCAGAGTCCTGGTACATTTTCTCCACATAATGATGTACTACCAAAGGGGATGTATGGTAGTCCAAAATCACCTCCTCCTACAAAATCACTAGTAAAATGATGCATCCTCTAATAATTATGGCATGATCCTGGAAATATTAAATCTATCATGAGCTTATCCTGAAATTATCTGAGCACATCAACCCTCTCAATCAACATCCCGATGTTGTACCTACCAAACTCACTAAAGGAGTGGGGCACTGACAGTCATAGACTAAATGTTTTCTTCTCCATCACAATCCATTAAGGATATCTGCAACATGGATTGCAGCTATGTTGCCTTGCTCATCTGTTGTAGACTCGACCTCCTGCTGAGTTTTTTTTCTACTACGTTTCCCTTCCCAGAGGTGTAGACTATATCAAAGTCATCATCCTAGATAAACACCATCCATTGCTGTTATCTCAAGATCAGGTCCTTATGTGAGAAGATATACCTGATACTCTTGTGATCTTAGTAGATAGTAAACCATTCCCCTATAAGGTAGTGTAGCCACATCTTCAATGAAAAAACCACTACATCTAACTCTAGGTCATGGTTCACATAGTTTTGTTCATGTTTTCTTAGATATCATGAGCTGTGGGAAATCACCACTCGCTCCTATAACTGGACACATCCTAGTCCATCCCCTGATTCATCCTAGTAGACTACATATCGAACGTCCTCTTCTAGTAGTCGCAATATGGGGGGAACTCGTTTGACTTCACCTCAACTCCTAAAAATGTTGTTGGAACCTCTCCATCTATATGAAGGACTTTAAATTATATTTAAATGCTGAAAATAGTGATGCTACTCTGGAAACGTTGGTTACAAATCTGTGGCAGTACACAAGAAACCATAGAAAACTGCACAACTCAGTCACTCTCCAGGGTGGCTCCCAAGCATGCTCTGCCTCTATCTTCGCTGAATACACTGCAACTACAGCCTTTATGATAACATGCCACATAAGGTGGAACTCTCATATCCAGAACTACATCTTGGAGATCATACCATAAATATGGTTCTCTCATAGTGTATCTAGTACTATTCACATATTTGTGGCATGCTCATCCTCTGACGCTGAGTACATCAAGATGTTGTCAATGAAGACCAACATGATGTGATTGAGTTAATGCTAGAAGATCCTATTCATGAGTCCCATGAACACTTCTGGGGTGTTGGTTACACCAAAAGGCATCCCCAAAAACTCATAGTGGTCAAACAAGCATCTAAAGGATATTTTTGGTATGTGCTCATCCCGCACCTAAAACTGATTATTGCTTGATCTATAATAAATCATTAAAAACCACTGAGATGACTTTTGCTGGTCGAACAAATAATCGTTCCTCAGAAGAGGATAATTTTTCGTCACGGTCAACTAGTTCAGGTGCTGATAGTCAACATAAAGCATCAAACTCAAATCTGCCTTCATGGAGAAAAAAATCAGGACTTCCCATAGAGAGACACTAGGTCTTAAGAACCCATTTCTCTACATGTCCCCTAATTGTACCATTAAATCATACATCTCCATGAGATCCATCCGACCTGGTTGAATAGATATCAATGTCTACCTGGGGAAGAGGTTGATGTAGAAGATTAACAATAAGTGATGAGGTAGTTTTGGAACATCCTTAGAAAAGAAATCGGGAAACTGATCCACCATAACAGGATATATTAGACTCATTTTATCCACTACACAAAGGGTGAGGTTAGCCATCTGATGATTGATCGGTTGCACCTTCCTCTGGAAAAATATATCCTGTGCTTAAATTGTTCCCTTCTTGATGGTGAAGGAAAACCTATTCCCATCCGCATTTTTACACTGTAATTTTCACCAAAAATTGTTGACCTTAGCATGGATTTTGGATAATCGGTACATTCCCAGTATGGCATTGTAAGGCCCCGACGGTGTTACTAAGAGATCCCAGTCAAAGCTCTTGCCTCCTAGTGTAATCTCACACTATCATCACTAATGCATAATCATCGAATCCTCTGTTGTAGTAGTCTCTAATTGTAATCATCGAGCCAACGACTCCAACAAAATCTATGAGCTCCGAACGAGGTATGTGGCAATAAAACAGTGACTAGGAAATATGTCTATAATAATTGCATCTAGGGTTGAGTAGACATTGATTGAACCTAGATTCATATTTGGAGCATAATGTTCATAGGAATATACTACTTGAAGATGATCTCATCCCTCTCCACCTACTCCCTGAGGTCGGTGTGGACTGCCTGGGGGTGGTAGCGGTAGCACATTAAACCATGACCCACCACCTGCTGCATGACCTTCTCGTCTGCCACGTCTACCACCCAGCGGACTTCCTCGCTCAAACCTTTTCCTCTACCTTGATGATCCTTTGATCATATGGTGATCATCAGTATGGAGGGTTTGGTAGTTGTAATCCATGTGACCCATTGTGCCACATGAGTAGCACAATTTGTTCCTCTACTAGACTTCTCTTCCATGTGAGCTCTGAAACTCCAACCATATGGAGTGGAGTAATCCTCTAGAAGGTCTGGACTGCATGGAATATTGTTTTATATGTATACTACCTACTGGAGATGACACACCTATTTTTCATCTAGTGGTGTCTATAATTGTCTGTTTATACTCTACTAGGAATCTCTCCTTCAAAAGTGATCACTATAGTACTCGAGCCTACGTCAGAATGTTGAGTGATATCATCAATACTCTGGTCTCCTGCCGGAGTCCCTACTCAATGCCCTTGGACCTGAAGAAAGGTTATTATATCATTTTAGTGATGTAGTGAGAGAATTCAGTGAATATTTCAGAGTACTTGGACATTGTCAAGTACCCCTACTAAAAGTGCAGTAGCTCCTCAATACACACTGAGCGTAAAGTCACTGGAAATAACTATTCCATGAATAGACTCTCAAAGTCCAACTACAGAGGATTCATCTCCTCATGATTCTAAGGAATTAGGCTCCACAATGGTTCACTCTACTAATGATCAACAGAGTGTCACACTATTTTCTTTCCATATAGGTTCACACTGCTGCCGATCAATGGAAAGTTTCACCCATGTCGATCAACCATGGTTCACACTGTTGTTGATCCATAGAGGGGCACACTGCTGCATATCTATGAAAGGTATCTCTCATGCTGATCCATGGAAGGACTCTCTTCTCTTGACATACACCACAGGATTTCCGCACATGGAGCGCTTGAGTTCTGGAGGTTCTTCTACTCATACTATCAATAATACCTCAACAATCACAACGTCTCATGAAATAAAAACCAAAAGACCCATATTTTCCTAAGGGTTCCAATGAGGCATATTGTGCATAAATTAGATGCTCCATCTGTATGATATAGGGAAAAAGGTTAATAAGGCCTCGTTGGATTTCAGTCCGATCTAACCTAGACACACTGTAAATTCCACCAAAACTCTTGTGGAGAATCTCAAAAGAACCTTCTTGTCTCAAGGGTCCTAATGCCACATATGTTGTGTCAATCGAATGGCCGACATACAAGATACTCTAGTTTTTGTGAAACGGTACATGTCGTGTCTACGTTCAGTGGTGGTCAAGCCTGGCCTGCCCATTTGGGCCACAGGCATGATGCCACTGGCTGGTCCAAACTGGTTGGTGGGTCTAGCCCGACTGGTGAGTATGTACTTATAGGAAAACCTGGCATGCATGTGGGTTGGTTCTCCCATGTGGCGGCGTCAGCCGGGCATCCCCCTACTTTTGAAAAGGCTGGATGGAGCCGTCCATTGGTGTCTAAATGAGATGCCTTAGTGGGACCTTCCTTTACCCCGCACAACATTTCGGCACTGAACAATTCCACCATCCAAGTTTCCAATATGTAGTGCTCCTCTACCTGGCTACCATGGGCCATCTTCCACCGACAGTCATCGTCATCACCATGTTAGCGGTGTCGCACTAGTGGCTACTTTTGCGGGCCATCAGAGATTCTCCAGCGGTTCACTTTCTTTACTGTCTACACCAACAGACCTTCTGGGATGCTGACTTAACTGTGATGCCCATGTAATGACCTTACCACCACATTACTTGGACTCCCATGAAAAACTCACAAATCCAAAGAGTGGTAGAGGGTCGGGGACTTGTTCAGATTGGCCAGTTCCCTCCGTGTTAGTGTTTTATCAAATGGGTCTAATAATAATCAATAAAATATTAAAATTAACCCCAAATTAAAACCCCACAACAACCATATTCATGAAAAAATGTGACGCAGATCAACTCATTAGTTTTTTTATCCATGTTCTTTGTATTTTTCATGAACACGAAAAAAGGAATATTAAACTCATAATCCCCCTTCCTAGAATCAGTGATGCGGATGAAGGATAATATCTTTGTTTGTAGACGTTACACCTTCGTCGGTTCTTGTCAATGTCTCTTTCGAATCATCCAACAGTCATCGATTGATCAACATTCATTATTGGAGGGTGACAATGCCAGCATTTCGTCAGAGCTTCCACCCATGGTTTGATAATTCCATAGTCAACAGTTTTTTTAATAAAATAAAAATAATCCCCAAATTGTGTTCATTCTTATGGTTCATTAATGAGTTTTAATTAATGAGCCTATTAAACACATGTGTGTTGAGGTTACACAACAAATTAATAGGTCATTAAATGATTCTCATTTATGACCTTCATTACATGTTAGTCCTACCAACTATCATTCAATGATTGAAGAAAAATAAAATTCCCCAAAGTGTTATTTTTTTATTTTTCAAAAAAGTAAAAAAACATTCTTTTTCGCTCGACCCTTGATGGTAAAAGTTAATATTTTCCAAGGAAAATCACAACAATACAAATTCAATGGTGTCTTCATGTTTTTAATAAGAGTAACAGTTCAAAAGATAGAAATATCTGCCCGCACGTTTACTAAACGTACCATAAAAAAGATCAAAATTCTATTTTGGGTTCTCCAGGCATCGGAATCACTGGCCATATATTTTTGCAGTCTCGTAATAATTACATATAATTAAAAAAATTATATGTAATTTCATGGTCTTTAATGATAAATTCCTATATGGGATACACGGTTTGTAATCTACTTATATGACGCGATGTTTGTTTCATAGCATATCATGGGTGTTTCAAGACATATAATGCTTCAGTGTCTAAAAAATAAAATAAATCTGAAGACAATGGGTTTTTCAGTGTATGTCTACTGCAAGGCATTACTCTATGTGAAAGGGTATTAAAATTCATTATTCCCCAATACTTTAATGTTATACGCATTTTTTCACCCATTCAGGTTATCAAACCATACGGTTGTAGCGACTCTCCCTTGATCTGAGGTGGCCCGAAGATCCCTCTTCTGTGATTTTAGGATTCCTTTATCAATTATTTTTTCTTAGATTCCCTTCTTAGATTTTTATTGATCCTTAATTGATCTAAGATAGTATCATTATCCATTTCATTAGTTACTTTTGGATTTATCACCTTCTTCCTCCTGTTCTTCTTATCATGCAATGGTGATGGTTCTCCTCTATTTCTAAAGGCAATATCTTCAGTTTATGTCAATGCAGTGGTTCTGCAACATCCTCACGTGGATGGAGATCTTGTAGGAGAGGTAATCAAAGGTCTTTTACATGATCTATTCTTCTACAGAGAATGTCGACAACCTTAAGAGGTTTTAATTCCTTCATTTCTCCGTGATTTTTATCATGCAGTAGGGTTTAGTTTTTTCTACCTGTTGATTTTTGCTGTGAAAAATTATCTAATTTTATGAATTGGATAATTGAATTTAAAAGGCTATAGGTGTTTGATTCGGATGACATTAGAGTCTTTTTGTAATTTTGTTATTATGATTAATATGACCAAGCTAACCACTCAAAATCATTGCTATAAGGGTCCCTTTTTTGTTAGCATGATAAATTGTGGAACTCATGTTGTTCATCCTTGGTTGGATACTTATATATATATATATAGACCGGATAATCAAATATATTTGGAGAATGAATAGACTCACCATGATCATAGAGATTCGGTGATAACCCCTTGGATTAACATGTTTAATTAAATTTGATATGCCTTATTAAATATTGAATTGTAGTTTTAATTGGTATTTGTGGCGATGTGATGTCTAAGTGGTTTAATTTTGGATCATGTCGTAGAATGGTTTGGAGCACAGATGTGTGTCATCAGATTACTTGGGAAGTGTTATGTAATCTTAGATTGAGATATTTATTGATTGTCAAATGGATGGGAAGTGTTGTGTAGAATGTCTATGTAACATGATGTAAGGTAATGTGTTATCGATTTGGATTGCGAGTTGGAGGTTTCTTCTGTTGTTACATGACTAAGCGGGATGATAAAGAAACGGAATGTAATTATTTTTATGGATAATTCACCCAATGTATCTCTATGAATAACACTAAAAAGATTCTCCCTATAACTAGAGATTGATATATATTATACCATGAATCAGTGTTAGACGTAGAGGAAATGTGAATTGCCTTTAGTTTATTAGGGATCTTCACCTTCTGGGAACATTTTTTCCTATTTTGGGTTGTTTCTAGTAGTTTTTTAGAAAATGGTGGCGTAACACCCCAAGCTTCCATGGTACGTTTTCATTTTCATAATGCAATAGCTTGCATTGTACGCCACTTCGGGATTCTAACACACCGCGACCAATCAAACTAGCCCTTATAAATAGTAATACCCACTTTTTGAAATTTTATAAAATTTATCTTTTAAAATGGACTTCATTTTTGGATTCCCCATATTGAAATTAGCATAGGGTAAATTTGTAGTATATTTTTTAAAACCTTCAATTTTTGAGGAATAGCGAAAAACAATGAGTTATTGTTTAAAAACAACTTTTTATTTAAATAATTATATATTTTATTTAAATTTATTTTTGTTTAAAATAGATACATAATACCTATATATGTTCAATGTAATTCATTGGATTCGGTTAAGAATACTTTTAGATATATAATAATTTCATTGAACTTTTTACCATCTTTTACCCACAACCTAGGCACATTTTCAAATTTGTATAAAACAAAATTTTACCACTTCTGTGAGTTTAATTTCAAAAAATTGAGAGACATGGTTGATATTAGTAAGTAATATGTGATTCAATAAAAATAAAAATAATTTTTGGTGAAAAGTAACTATTTACTTTTATTTACAACGATTAAAAGTAAATATGGTAATTAAGGGTAAAAATGATATTATTATTTCCCTAACTCATGTCCTAATTCTATTAGATAAGTGTAATTCGACAAAAAACCCATTAGGATAAAAATATTATCTTTAGGTCCACTTGGATTATATGAGGTCATTTATTATTATTTTATTTAAAGAAGAGTTAAAAGAGTTAAATTCAAATTTAATAACTAATCCATTTTTAATATAGGGTTACACACAATATAAATTTGACTAGAAATATTTATTAAAAATATAAAAATATTTCCTACATAATGGTATTTTACTTATAATGTTTAGATATTAAATAATATAATTTATTTATGACACAATGATGATGCAATAATTAACATATTAATGAATGATTAAAATAATTGATATTATAAATATCTAAATGAAAATAATTAGAGACTTTTAATGAATTCCTCTAATTTTCTAGGATAATATATTATTTTAGGGGTGATTACATGTATTTATTTTTATGTAATAATGTTTTTATGACTTTAACAAAAATTAATTGTTATATAATGTCAAAATTAACATAAATGAGTTTTTTTAAAACAAATACAATATTATAGGTTGATATAATAATCCAATAAATCTATGGTTCAGCCAAAATACTTTTAAAATGATAGTTGTATCATTAATTAACCACATGGGGTTCTATTTTATGTTTATAGTATATTTATTAACCATATAATATAAAAATATAAAGAGACTTGGTAAATATCAAACTAGTTAACTATGAATTAAATCTAAAAGATAAAGTTAATATAGTGACCCAATGAATTGTTAAGCTGGCCAGGTTCCCTAGTAACAACATCTAACTATTGCTGAAGGTGCTTCTATTGGACAACTTTCTCCTCGATTTTATGTTTTAGCTCCTTCATTTTTGCAGCATGATCAGCCTCAGCTCGGGACACCGCAGCCTCAAATTTACTGATATTGGCCAATAACCTCACTCTAGCCAGGTCTTGACGGTACCTATGCTCCTACTCCCTCCTAAATATGACTCGTTTTACCATGGTATGGATCTCTTGATATCCAAAACTGCCAAGTCCCATCATGACGAGTAAGGATGAAAATCATGGGATCATCGAAGACAGGTCTTCATGTGTCACTTCATATATGATCTTCCATATATTTTTTAATGCCTTGGGTCATGAAAACTGGAGTGCCTATTGTACCTCCGGGACTGATTCAACATCACTATCAAAGGGTGGAATATAATCTGTAATTAATGCACTTAATGAATTTCCATGTTCTGCTCCTTCCCCCATGACCCTTGTTACTTCATTTTCTACACCCATTGTGGCGGAGGCTGAGGCTTAACCTCAAAATATGACCACTAGAATTGACGGCCCTGTATAGTCAATTGATAGTTTTGGTTAGTTTCAATGGATTAAGAAAGTTGATTAAGTTTTCTTGTAAATTCTGTGCAGCCACAAATATTATTATCTCTTACCCAACAGTATATCAGCAACATGATGAGGCTCCTCCCTGTCTTTCCTAGCTTCAACAGGATTCTCAAGATGAGTTTCATGAATCTCTACTGGGTTCATCTCCACTTGATATATTGTCTGTGCAATAGTAGGGTTGTCTATACCCCTTTCAGGCATTGGAAGCTCAATGGATTTCATAGATGGAACTGAACATTTTAACCAATCATGGTCAGAGATGTAATAATAATTTTTTTAATAGGACAAAGGATAACACTCACTTCCAATATCCTCTAAAGTACATGGTAATTTAACTTGAAATAAAATGTCTCCAAAATATGCACTACGTTTCATCATTTCATCCAATGATATCTCAGATTCTTGGTCAGTCTCACCTGTGGGAGCATTTGATGGATCTTCTTGGAGACCCTCATCCTACAGACTCTGACCCCGAACAGTTTCTTTAGATAAAATTACGGCATCAGTTGCAGTGGTTTCCAAATCTTCAAGTGCACATTTTTAACCTAAAGTATCATAGAATGGAAATCAGTTGATGTTTTCATTTCAGCATTTTATGAAGCATTGTTAAATTACCATAAGTAGGCTCTTCTCTCCTTGTAGTAGAAATAGGAGCGGTATTGGGAACAGACTCTGGTTCTTCTTCAGGAGCAGCCAAGTCAGCGTGAACTTGTGATTGTTCACTAGTACCCTCCGTCGTCCTTAATGGGGGGTCAGCCCTCTTCCTCAAAGGGGAAATTGAAGAATCCCCTACAATCCAAACATGTATGAGCAATATTTTTCATGTATTAAGACTCGTGACTATCCGAAGGACTTACCACTACTGATGAAGAATTTAGTTGTGGACTTATTCCTTTGATGCATTTGCTTCTTTGGATTTTTGGGTGTGTTGGCATCATCATCTCCAAATACTGGAGTTGGAATGTGAAACGATAGGTCTAACTCCTCATCCATGGATTTTTGGCCCAGAGATATTTTACCAGGCTCACGAGGAGATTTAGCTGCCCCGATGGTAGTACCACCAAGCCTATACCGTGGTGAATAAACTTTCGCAGTTCCTTTCTTTTCAAGCTGCAGAATGAAGAAACTAATTTCCTTGAATAATAATGCTCTAACTGAAATCAAGAGGCAAAGAAATTAAAGAAAAAGACTTACATCTTCAAGAGCCATATAATCATGGTACTCCTCATCTCCGGAAGCACCTATCCCCTCAGTGAAGCCAAGATCTATAATTTCCTTCACCCGCATGGTGATAGGAAGTGAATCATCAGTGTCATGTATGAGCATCTCTTGTTCTCTGATATAATCCCGAACTACATTGGGGTTATACTTGAGAAAACTATCAGTGGATTCTTGATGATTCCCTATTCCAGGGATGTGTATCCCCTCACACATAACTAGTCAGGCAGTTTCAGCATCACAATATAAACTCCGCCATGTCTAGACAGCCTATTGTCGTAGATATTCAGCATGTGTAACAGAAGGTTGCGAGGAGGGTCCTAAAATCATGGACTTCGGTTTCTTCCCAACTCCTACAACTACAGGTAAAGGATAAGAAAATAAATATTTTTACTCTATAATGTAATGGCGATTTAATTGCCTCAATAAAGAAACTCTCCAAGAGTCTATGGAGTGGGTCTCTAGATTTTGAAAGGAGGATTATATATGGCACGAGGCCGATTTGGCACATGTCGTGCCTCATCATCCTTATCCTAGGAATCTGACAATTCAGCCCTGTGGGAGGAACCTGGTGAATCAACTCTGGGTGTAGAAGAGTCACCTTCAAGATGATGGGTTTCTTTCTTGATAGTTCATTTCTTCTCGCCCACCTGATGAACCGGATGATTCAGTACCCCTTCAGGGTATGATGCTACCCAGTTCTCGACATACCATGTTATCACATTACTCACCACTTTAGCTACTAGTAGATCAAACACTGCTCTGGTCTTCTCTATAGATGTCAGCAACCATATTTGTTTGGAAACCATTGGACGCTGCTCTGACCTGACATGCATAGGATGGGATACAATAGTCTACTGCAGACACTTGAATTGATATGCAAATTTGTATAGAGCATATGCCTCACATATAATCTCTGTTTCAATCTTGGTGGCCAGTACACCATCTCTGCAAGCCGGCATGTATGACCTCAATTCAATGATGACTATTCCATCATCAACAAACCGCACGATTGGCAAGTCTCCATAAGGAAAGAAATGTAATTCATTGAACATGATCAGCCTTGACTTCATATCATAGAGGTTGAGGGATGACGGATAAATTCAAGAAAATTCCTGCACTGATGACCTGAAAGAACTTCAAAGAACATGTACCCCATTCTATACAAAATATGTCCAAAAGTGAGTGGTGATCCATCACCAGAAAATATGTAATGGTCCCACTATTTTCAAAGGAGACACACACATATGGACCTGGAGTATGATCCTGTGAATTTTTGCTGAAATGGGGGTGGCCAACCCAACAATTTCCCTCTCAGCCAATTTGGATGAAACAACGAAGGTCCCTGGCCTGATGCCTCCCTTCGAATCCCTTACTGGCAGAAGATAATCACTGAGCCACAAGGCTATGAAGCCCGCCAGATGGGTCTTTTTTGGGATTCTCTGATCCACTTCGCACCCCCACTTTAAAAATTCTCCTGCTTCCTAGGTCGGCCAGAATGTGCCAACATCACCCCTCTCCTCTGTTCTGGGGCTGGTAGTAGGAGGGGAACAAGTGGACCCTTTCTCCTTCTTCATGGTAAGAAACATATCCATCCACTCCTCTGGATGAATATCCTTTTTAGAATGAGTTTTGGAGGAATTTGAATTCTTGGTCTTGTAGAATATTTTCAATAATTCTCGAGCTAAAGTTAGAGTCTTCTCTGAATCACTCCAAGTCACCTTGGGAGGGATGAATTCATCAAACATATCGCATAAAAGTGGATCCCCCGAGATCTTGTAGACATCCCACATACTGATGCCTACTTCTCCATGAGTCATATGGAATGAATTGGTTTTTCGGCTCTAGTGGCTAATTAGCTCCGGAAAAAATTCATCATTTTTATAGACATATGTTTGCCCCTCCCAAACAACTTCATATATTGCAGCTCCATTCATATACTCGATAAACTCTGCAAAGGTTTATCGCTCCCAATAAACATTGCAAAGGTTTATCCCACCCCATTATGTAGGCCTTCTCCACTATTCCATCATTTAAAAATGATCCTAAACTGAGACATTTTCTAAAGAAAATTGGTTTAAGTTTGAAACCAAGAATGCGGGAGATTGTTCTTTGAATCTTCAATGTTGTCTTCTTGTAGATGACAATAGCTATACAGAGCCAGATAGATACTTTGTGGGAAATCAAGATTATACTTCTTTAAGTACATGGCCAAATCTGGGAGAGTGTTGTCGCAGATATCATAGTAACCATGGCCAGTGATTCTCATCATGTCATCAATAGGATTTCTATCCAGTTCATTAGCCATTCTAATTCTTTTGGGAGCCATTGAATATGCACAAGGGATGAATAATTAACTCTTAAGTAAGTTGATTTTTCAAAAAATTAGTGAAGAAAAGTGAAAAGAATGGCTAAGGCATTAAGGCGCGCAAGTCCAATGTTGGCGCGCATGTGTATTTGTGTCGCACAAGTTTTGTCACACATGTATCACCACGAAAGTCCAAATATCTCTACAGAAGCATGACATAATGAAACAATAACCCACAGACAGCAGCACCTTCGTGGACGAGCAAAAAGATGAGTAAACTTGCGTGAAGGGAGCAACATGCATGACAAGAGCGGGAAGGTTTGAAACTTGGTTGCTTTACGTGAGAATGATCGTATATTTATAGACAAAGGCTACTCCCAGTGCACCATACCTTGCACAACACTCACCAGCGCTCCTCCACTTGCGCGTTCAAAACATTCATGACAATGTTCCTTGGTTTTATCCTTTACCTCAGAGTCACATTCTCATTCCATTCGGAACCGACTCTAAGGGGGGAATTTTGTTGACGTTCTTTTACATCACAGAGTCTAACAGTAGAAAAAAAGTGAATACATTAGCATAAATAGATTCATCCTTCAATGAAACATAAGAAATTGAAAAAGTCATGAACAAGGATTTGTTTAAAATTGGGCTGCGCAAGTTTCAGCAAGGTCGAAGAAGTATACTTTTGTGCCCCATATTGGTCGCACAGGTGACTTGTGTGCCCTACTTTACTTTCGGCCAATGTCTTCAGAAGCCTATAAATACCCCCTTTGGGCCCCCAATTTCGGGGACGAGAAAATTCCAAAATTCAGATTAAAGCTCTTGGTGCCCTAGTCTTTTCTTGAAGACTTACAGACACTTCTAAGGTTATTTCTTACCTATAATGGAAGTTATAAAGAGGGGAAACAAGTCTTAAGTGTTTTAATTCGTCAACACTTGCACGCCTAAATGTATAACCATTAGGGAAATAGACCTCACTTGTGCGCCACCTTATCCATTCAACAAAACTTGTGCGCCACCCTCTTTGAAGCCATTAGGGTTAATACTAAGGGCATGAGCCAAGTCTCACCCAAGTATTAACCTACTGGTTAACCGTCTCCCATGTAATCCCAAGACGTGGAAGTACATGCGTGACCAGGACTTGCGCGCCCAAATAGAACCTATGTGCCTGCCTCGTTTTGGGTGCCCCACTTGCCTATTCAACTATTTTATTCAAATACACATTTCCTCTTCATTATTTATCATTCAAAATCTTCTTCACATCCATTTTCGGCATGTTTCATTTGTCAGATTCTTTATCTAAAAGGAATTCTGTTGAATATCTCTCAGAACCTTGTGATTTATATTACATTATATCACTTGTGTTAGAGGTTCCCTTCATTCAACCTCATCCCTTAAGATGAGAGAATATTTGATCTGGGCATCCCCCATAAGAGTAATCCCCAATCAGAACTCAAATTCCCCTCAATTAGGGCATCCTCCTCAGGAGGAAGCCCCAAATTAAGAATCTAAATCTCCATAAATCACAAATACCTTTATGTATCTTGTTAATGGGAATCCTCCTTAGGAGTAAGCCCCAAGTTCCCTTTAACCTGGGCCTCCTTTTCAAGAGTAAGCCCCAGTCATAATTTCCTCCTAATTTGGGCCTCCTTTTCAGGAGTAAGACACAAGATAGAGTATTCAAATCTCCATAAAGAATACATATCTTTATAGACCATGTCCCTAGGTTTATTTCCAGAGGTAAATCCTAGTATTCATCTACTTGGGAAGTCACACATACATAAACCCCATATCATTCTTTGGGACCACATATTTTGTGCCACAAATCATATGTTTTAATGATACCTCTTATTTCTCACACCAAGCATGACTCACATGAGCATAGAGTGTAAAAGTAACCACGGCACATCTTTTCAGTCTGTTAATCACACGTAATCCCCATGATTCTTAATCGAACTATGTGGACATGGATCTCTTTTTTAATAGTAGAGTACATAGGAAACCTTTCTAAGGTTCAAGCCCATAACCCATTTATTCTCATCTATCCCATATGACATTAAACTATATCTTAAATTCCCAAAATAGGTGGATTCGAATTCCATTACTAACAAGGATACATAGGTATCCCATCTGCGGGTATGATCCCAACTCTAAAATAATACACGTCCTTCTGAATGACAATAAACTCCAAGTTCCCCATTGAGTGTATTTAAAACCATTATGGTCATCATAATGACCAAGAGATTTCTATATAATGTATAGAAGGATACCATTGACTAAGAATCTCCAATACATACGGATGATTCTCCATCGATGAAGAACCTTAAATACATATAAAAGATTCTATAAATCTCATACATATCAATCATTAATTTCATGATCTAAAGAAATGATCATTTTCCTACTTGTTAAATTAATAAGGATTCACAAACATAACTCAAATCTATAAGAGAGTCCCAGAGTAGACAATAATTCCCCCCCAAAAAGATGTGATGAGTCTGACCTCCCATCCTCTCGACTAATACAAAATCTTAAGCCTCATCAGTCCACTACCAATGAGTACCTACCATTAGAATATAGCTCTGAATGGATATAGAATAATTGGATATTTCTAGTTCTATGAATAAACCCATTATAAACCGATTAGAATGTTTGAACCTAAAAAAATGAGTTCGTACCCATTTCCAGAGAAAACAAGGAGACTAGCCCATGTTTTCTTATAACGGTGGATGACAACAAGGATGTTTTCCCTGATGACGTTTTAGGGATACCTCTTTGGAGAGAGGTAGAATTATGTATCGACTTGTACCCCGGATGATACTAACATCCACATCAACTTATCAAATGGCCCTAAAAGAGATTCACGAGTTAAGGGTATAGCTGGATGAATTGCATGATAAGAGGTTCATATGACCCCACATTTCACTATGTATAGACCTTGTTCATTTTTTCCAAGAAGGCAGATGGGAACTTGGGGTTGTGCATGGATTACCAAAACATTAACTAGTTGGTCATGGATAAAAAGTACCCCACCACCAAAATGATGATGGGATCATCAATCAGATAAAGGGGTACCATTTGGTGTGGATGGAAAGGTGCATGATGGATTTTTAGAATTTGATACATCGATGATGGTTGATGTTCATCCAGGACTAGGAAATTGAGATAGTCTATACTCCAGGGAAGTTAGAATGTAGTGGAAAACTTGGTCAGTAAGAGGGCCAGGTTTTAACTACTGAGTGAGGTGAAAAATAAGTTATCTATGATGTAGGAATCCCTCATGGATGATGGTGAACATTTTTACCTCTAGTAAAAGGCGGTTACTCCACCACTCATACAGCGGATCTGGGAGGTATAGCTGGGGGACGTTGACTCTGAGCCCTAATGTGCTAATATATACTCAAGAGAGGCTCAAGAATAATTTTCCAAAGGTGGGGATCATGTCTTCCTCTTTAATGAATGCACCATAAAACCGGTGATGCTATGAGAGGTGGTGTTGATAGAGTTCCTTATATTTCCACTTGAGGTACATCTTGGAGTGGAAAAGATGTTCCAGGACCTTCGACATTAGTATCAGTGGCCAGGGATGAAGAAATAAGTGGCTGAGTTCATTTTACGATGACTCACTTTTCAACAAGTGAAAGCTAATCATTAGATTCCAGAATATTTGAGACAAATTTTACGCCTAGAAAGATGGTCAGTCGAAGCAAGAATTAGAGACCATGGAATAATTCTTCATGCTTAAGTTATGGATTTTGGTTATAGTTGGGAGGACCACGTACCACTGGTGGAGTTTTTGTATAACAATAGCTATAACTCCACCATCGACATGGCACCGTTGGTGGCCATGTACAAGCTACCCCTTAAAAGGTTTGGATCATCCAGGAGTAGATGTGGACTGTTCATAGCCGATAGATGTCTTATGAAGATAGGAGACAAGAACTGTTGGATTTGGATGAGGGGGTCCATGTTTTACTTTGGGTCTCACCACGATGGGGATTTCAGAGTTTTGGTCATAAAGGAAATCTATTTCTGAGGTTCATCAGACCTTTTCAGTTTTTAATTGGAGTTAGAGCAGTGGTATACATCATAGTTCTTCCCCCATAGATGCACCACATGCATGATATCTTTCTATGTGTCATAGCTGATGAGGTACGTGCATGATCCAACACACATCATTGACTATAGAGATATGGTCATTGTTGATGGGGTAACAGTTTTAGAGTTCCCCATCGAGATAGGGGATCGACAAGAGTGGGTTCATCAGGGATGGTCGATTCCTTTGGTTCACATTTGGTGGATGTAAGAGAATCTCTTGGAGAGAACATGGGAACAACATGCTCAGATTTGAGCTCAGTACCCCCATCTATTTTGTTTAGTTGTTGTTTTCTCCTTCCGGGACATTAATCCCTAAAGGGGGGAGAATTTAATTTACAAAAATTTATATATAATATTTTTTATTATATGTAAATTTTTCAAGACCATGAAATTTAACTTCATGTAATTGAGAGTCCTAGAGCACCCGGAATGATCCGTTGAACATGTTAAGCTTTAAATAGCGTGTATCATAATTTTTCCTGAAAATGTTAAATAAATATTAAATAGGTTCCCAAATCAGAAATACGAGGGAACCATTGTGTTTAGGGTGGTGATTTTACTCTAGGCATGACTTAATATTAGTCATCACATGCATCTGGAGATAAAATATGAAAATTCCATAACTGTAAATAAAATTATTTAATTTTTCAAATGCTTATAACTCACGAATGATGAATCAGAAAAAAATCTAAGACCACCGCTGTACTAGTGAGGGCATGATTTCCTTATCTACAGCATAAAATTGGTGGGTACAAGCCAACAATGGATGTTATTTATTTTCTGTAAATAGAATAACTAAATAAGAGTAATTTTTTTTGTATAATCATTTGACATCTAAATGGTAAATCAGACTAAAAATATGAATATACAATTGGATTCATGGGAATGTTTTTCCTTTAAGCAGAGCCTAACCTCTACCAAAGCATGTCGAGGGTGGTTATTAACAAATTTTGAACATTTTTTATGATATATTTAGTAAATGTGCAAGCTGGATTTTCTATATTTTGAACCATCGCTCTGATCGAAAATCTGAGGGAACTATTCAATTCCAAACACCATGATTATTCTAGAAATAACATACCATTTTCCATCAAGGGCCGATGGGAAAGGTTATTTTTCAAACATTTCAAGTAAAATTATAAAATAATGTAAATAAGTTATTTTATTTTCTTCTCAACTTGGAGTGGCGTATGGAAATGATATGTTGTAGAGGCATTGAGGGGATGATGTGCATCAACGAGACTCATTAATGTCTCGTTAAATCGCTGTGTAATGTCAATTTAATGGAGCATAACTCTGATGATGTTTCATAAATGAAACAACAAAATGACGTGAAATCTTATCATAATGGCAATGCTACAACATACTTCTATTTATAGTTCGATGTGCTTGATATGTATGGATTAAAAATTTGTAGGATTCTCTTGAAAACCTATTATGGACTTCCACCCTAGTGATGAACAAAGAATGCTGGAGAATCCTCTCCACCTATGAAGCCTTTCAAATATCGGAGCCGGAAGCAACGTCGGCATCTTAACCCCTCGAGGACGAACGATGTGACATCAGATATTGTAAGAGGTAGTGTTTTTTTATTTTAATGTTTCCTAATTCTAATTTATAAATGAAAAATGTGTAATAACCCAAAAATAGGTTAATCCACAGACTATGAATTCTTACCGTAGGGTGACTTCATTTGGGATGCTTTATCTAGGATTTAATTATCATTTTTGTTCAAATTAAATTTCTAAGACTACCCTTGTTTTGTTAACTTCTAACATAGAGGGCTCATTCAGACAAAAACAAGGCCTGATCCCCTCTATCGGGGGTGTTATTCATGGAATAACTCTTGAATTGATGACAAGATATTTTTGAGACATTGGGGTGGATATTATATTCCCTAGAGTACGTGGGCACAAAAATCATGAAGAAAGTACCACCATTGTGGACCTGATGTCCCACAGCATAATCTGTCGGCGTGCTGGTGATGAAAACTACATCATTGACTGCCAGAAGTGTCCCGCAGGGGTGGACTTGGGTGGGAGGCAATGCGCCACGATGGTGTTCTGGATAGGAAAATCCTCTAGCCGAGCTGGCGGCTAGATGCGGTAGAAGAGGTCGCTCGACCACGTCGGAGTCCAGCGGATGCAGCTCAGAGCCTCTGTCTTGCGCGACAGGTCATGGTATCTTGAACGCGGCAGTTGAAGCTCCCCAAGATGACCTAGAGAGTGATAAAGTGGCGCATATGCGACTTCAAGCCTTTTCCAGCAAGGCATATTGGTCTGCCGAAGGCAGACCGGAAGGACCGTGAACCACCAATGGGCCGGTCCCAAACCTACTGTGCCAAACCTGCACTGGAGGTATGGATTCGTGCCCCCATCGGGTTTGGATGGACTAGGCCAGGTCGTCGGGAGACTCATTAGGATAGATCCTCGTCCCACAAGGATGGGTCCAGTTAGGCCTATTGGGCATAACCCACTGGCCATACTAGGCCAGACTGACCTCCACCGGCTGCAGGCCAGGTCGAGTCCATCTTAATGAATTGGGGTATTTGGAACCCTCAAGCTTGGTTGGTCAGGTCTGTTTGACCAGGTCAGACCAGGCCCCATCACAATCGGCTCCCTGGTAACTAAAATACTCAAATCGTACAAACCTCACGTCCGATTGATGGGTTGTTTGCAGAGTTGGGACCCTTAGTATGAGGTGGTTCTTTTGAGATACTCCACATGACTTCTGGAAAATGTTGGAGTCTGGATTAGTTGGATCATACCCGAATCCAATTGGGCCCTCAGAACAAAAATTTCTATAACTTACAGACCAGGCATCCGGTTTACATGCTATCTATTGCATTGGAACCCTTATTAAATGGAGAATCATCAAGTTACTTTTTTTGAAATATAGTGCCTTTTGAAATACAACCAATGGTTTGAGAAGAGGTTCTTCCAAGAATGTTATGTACGAAACTCTACGACTGGATGGAAACACAGGACTATTGGTTTTCGACTCTGTATTACTCGACGACCCAGTGGGAAGCACATATGTGTGACATGGAAGGACCACAGTGGGGATCACCTCTTTGTGACTTGGAAAACTCATGGTACTCTACAGGAGGAGTACCTCAGCACATCCTGGTGGGAAGAAGCTCTGTGTGAACCGAAAAACCCATTGTACGTGATGAGGAGGAGTGCCTAAGTGGAAAACGACTTAGTGTGTCCTGAAATGCCAACTATACTTGATATAAGAGGATTTATCATGAAACTGAGGCGTTAAAAGACGTTTCTGATGATGATACTATTACTACCCAAGAATATACCTTGTGTGGGTTGTCTTGTGTTTTGTGTTTTACTATGAGGATTTACCGTGGGTTCTGCCCTTTTAGTTTTGGGGTCCCCACTGAGTACTATGTTACTCAAACCTAAATGGCCTTTTCTTGTATGTCTTGTTTCTGGTGTAGACGACCGATGTTTCAACATGTGTGCCCAAGGAGATAGGATAAGAGGATGCAACGACAATGGGATTGGTTGTCAAGGACCAGGAGAGGTCCAGTAGGACCGGATGCACATGATGTACTACTTCAAATTACAGTATCTTCTTTACTCTCATGACAAGGTGGGGTTTAATGAAAATTTACATCAAACCAATTTTTGTACTTTACAGTTTTAATACTTTTTCTTGGTTTGTATTCTTGCCAATATTCTTTCAGTTGTACTTTTACTCAGTTATTCAATGGTATTTTCATTCCCCTTTTGTGAGTTGGGACTTAGTTGGACGTGTGTGTTCATACAGGTATCCATGATAATTCCTCCATTATACATGTTGATGCCTTCGGTGCTAATTGCCAGCCCCTAGCCATTGGGAGGCTGGTTTTGGGTAGTCACGGCATGGGCCATGGGGGACGGGTCTTGAAAAAAATACCATATTCCACACTAAATTTTTGTCACTATATCTAAAAATCATATTGATATATTTTATAATAAATTTTTTATATTCAGGTTATATTATGTTTTCAAGTAATATTATTACTTTTTTGGCTTCTGATTCAGATGTTACCACATCTGTAAGGGAATTTCTTATATATCTTTCATTTCTACAAGCCAGATTCCATATCCACAAATCATTATTTTCTATGGTTTATATACATATATAGTTAATTTTATATAATTAATTAATTTTATTAAATGATATTAAATTTTTTTATATGTTAATATTTCATATGACTCATGATTCAACTATTACTTGAGCTGTAAGGGATTTTATCTTAGTTTAAATTCTATTGAGTCTTATATGTTATTATACACCAATTCACTTTACATTGGTGTGTATTATATCCATAAGACATGAAATATATTTAATAACTTTTTATTCAAGGAATTTTATGTTCCAAGTTTAGTTATTTAATCCAAAGGTAATTTTGTTGAAATTTACCAAGTAATTAATGTTATTGTCAAATATCACTTTATTTTTTTCATTGTTATCTTTCTATTGAAACAATGACTTTGTTGCAATATTTTGTCATTAGAAATTACATTTAACAAAAATATAAATACTAGTGTGTTATAGATATTATAATTGAATTTTCCATATTCCATTTTATCATATATTTGATTTCATTTAATTATCTGTGGTAATATTGATAATTCAAAATTCATTACAAAATAAAAATATTTGATAAAGTAACATGTTTTTAATTAAATAAATTATATGATATATGATTACTACTATAGACATGAAGTACATGGAAAAAGGACTAGTCAATACATTCACCTTGACGTAACATTAATATAATGAGATGAATCAGCTGGCCAAATCAGATCAGTTTAAACAATCTTGAAAATAGTTAATGCTGGTATAATGGTTCATGTTCTATATACACGACGTCTAATTTGTATGAACTACCTTTTTTGAGTATTCTATTATTATTACCTAGATTATTTTCCCAATGAAAAAAAAATCCAGTGATTCATTTATTTTTCAATCTATTGATTAAATGGAATGTATCTTTTTTGTATAAACATTTACAAATTGTTTTCTTCTTATTAATTTATTTAAATGGAATGTGTATTCATATATCTACATTTCAATATTAATTATTAATTAATGATTAATGATAGAATCCATTTTTAATATACATTACTATGAATTTTAGATCATCATTACCTTTTTACATTCCCATGGATTCCATGATTCTTACAAAGGCATATATAAAATGATACTCTAGATTGAATAAATATATTATGAAAAAATATCTTCTAATTTATGTATTAATTTTTAATACAATACTAATGTATGCATCATGTTTACCAATATTAATAAACTATTTTTACCTTTGGGACATGTTGTAAATGTATATTATTCCACTGTAATAATGTAATGCAATAGTTTCATTCTATTAGGTTAGATGCGTTAAAGTTTGTATTAGAGTGAGTTTAGTAGAAGAAATGTGAATTATATTTAGGAAAACATATATCATGAAACAGAGCCCAAAGATAGGCATCATATAGTGGTATAAAATCAAATATGTCTTATTAAAATAAGTGTTATGGATACAAACATAGGATAATTAAATTAACATTTTTTATATGTTCTATGTCTTAAACAACACATTTTATGAGTCTGCACAGATTAATGATATTTTAGATAAATTGTATAAAAACAATATACAATTTATAAAAAAAATGATTCATTGGAAATTTTATTTTAGGAATAATTCCCTTTAATTTTATAGACATGTGTTTAATGGTGTTGATAAAAATTATGGTTGATATATAAATTCAATTATAAGATATCATTGGAAATAATGGAGGGGTAATATTTAAAATATTATGTAAAACATTATTTAATGATTAATATCATTTAAAAATATCAATAATGTTTTTGGAAATGTGTTCAAAATTATATTAAAATTTTTTTAAAAGGTACAACCCTCAATAAGGTTGACAACATGTTCCATTCATCAAGGCAGTAGGGCTTAATCCCCTGACGGACAGAAGATAATGTCTTCATGCTTACCACTAGCCTACGTGATAGCATATTTAATATATCATTATTTTGAGTTAAAAAATAGATAAATAATTACTAATGTCGAATAATAATTATTAATTTTAGGTTTAGAGATTAATATATTAATCGTATTTTTTTGGAAAATAGTTAGAGAAAGATATAAAGACATGATTTATTGATCTTAGAGTTTATTTTAATGAAGATTTTAGTGGACCAAGAAAATAATAAATTCATTGTTGGAAATTAATTTCATGGATTAAAGGGATACATTTTAAATTGATTTAATCATTGAAAGAGGAATGAAATTGATTTTATAAAAATATATCATGTATTAATATATCCTTATATATATAGGATGTAATAATTTACACATCATTTGAAAAATGGTCTTAAAATATTTATCCAAAATTTTGGTTTGTTGAACCCATCTACATAAAATCATTAATGCTATTTGGATTTGACGCCCTAAATATTCAATATATAAAATTTTTATTATTCATCAATGAACTCAATCACTATCTATAATAATTTTTATTTTCCTCAATGTCATTATTTTCACTTGTTGATAATGCTCTCATAAGTAAAAGCCATGTTATATATTATTAAATGTGACCTTCTTAGCAGTCACTATCTCTTATTAAAATAAATTTTTTATTAAATATATTATGATGCAGGACATTCTATAATGTGAATTTTAGATATCAAACCTTATATTAGAGAGATCATGTTTAAATTCTAAGGATTTAATATATATTAGGTGGGGAGATTGTAACACCACAAAAATTATAAAATAATAACATTTAATTCAATAGTGTGTATGAGATGGAACACAATGTATATAAGGGAATATAAAATATAAATAAAATAAAATATATTTTCTTATTTTTAAAAAATTCATTATATGATATAGATTCAATTGCATGAAATACATATTTAGCTTGTGGAATTATTTGATGGATAATTTTACAAGGATGATAGTGTTTTATGGAACAAAAATATAATTTTAAAATAACACAATTTAATATTATAAGACATAAATCAGCTGATATATTTCTGGTCATGAATAGTATTAACTAAATTTTGAAAATATATGTCTGAATTCATTTGATACAAAATAACTATAAATGAATATATGAACTAATTCACTATTAAGAGAATGTTTTTTGGTAGAAAATTTATGATCACAATGATGTTTAACCATAAAACATTATATTAATTAATAATATTAATTTTTATTAAATAAATTTATAGATTATATTTATTTTCATTAATAGAATAAACTTGATAGTCATGTCTTAACAACTAGTTTAGTTTTACATATAAAATGATTTATTTTATAAAAGTTATTTTGCCACCATTAAATAGTTCACTTGTTTTCGATAAACATTTAGACACTATTATAATATTTATAATAAGAATTAATCTTCAATTTTTCATTTTTAATGTAAAAATTATTCTATCTTGATTTTTATATATATTTATAAGATGATTCAGTTTGTATGAATAATAAAAAATAAATAAATATTTATTAACAACTGTCTATTATTATAAATAATTGTTAGTGTGGAATTATATTTATAATTTGTTTTAATTTATTATTAGATCCATTTTAATTATATTAATAATAAATTCCATTATATTCATTTTTATATTTAATATATATTTAAAAATATAGTGAACCTTTGAAAATATTATTTTTTTAAAATTGATGTCTCATCCCGTCTACGAGATTAATTTTAAATTAACTGTATCCACATATATGATTTGAAATTTGAAAAATGGATTCTATATTTTTAATTACTATAATTTATAATGTTTATTATGGTTAAATGAATATTTTACCAAAACTGTTGTTGAATTCATTTTAAATTAATTACAATGGCAAAGTTAAATTAAGATTACATAGTGGTTAGACGTTGATCACAAGGTAAAATGACCATGAAATATGTCAAAAAATATTTATACCCTTATATAGATCCTATAATATATTTTATAGGATTTATGTTATTATATGAGGAACATGATGTAAGAAAGACTTCAAATAGTGGTTTCCTTTTTTATATGTATATGAATGGGAATCCTCCTCTACTGTGAAAGGGCTCCCAACCCCCTCACAAATATACATGTATCAAGTCAATTGGATTAAAAATGAAAAATATAAGCTCACATAAACACTGATCACATAATAGAAGCCCTACATTGTTAATAAATTCATATATATATGTATTTTGGAATGAGACAAAAAAGTTACCTGAAAAAGAGGTAATGTTCTTCAATGAGAACTTTTTTTATTTATTCCCTCACCAATAAAATTATTCATATAACATTTTTATATAATTAACATAGTAAAATAAGTATGTTGAGATGTTGTTATCTTAATGGTATTACCTACCCCTATAAACACTTTCATGAATTGGGATATGCAATTATCATTAGTGTGTATGGCTAATTACCACCATGCAAATATATGTAGTTCGTTATTACATTTCCACCACTCAAAGTTGGAAAAAATGTTTTATTTATTTATTGTATATGATATATATATATTATATATATATATTGTAATATTCTTATTGAATTATTTCATAATGCATTCATTCATTCGTTCTATTTTAATGGAATATGATAACGTCGTGTGCGGACATGTGAACTACAACCTCTTCAAAGAGACGTGATTCACCCATGGATTACATGTAATGTATTAAAGATGATTTTGAAAAAAATATGTGACATAAATAATTTAAAACAATACAAGAATCAAAATATTCTTATATATCATTTTCATAATTTCCATTCAAGATGATAATAAAATGGAAACCATGATCATGTGTTTCTATGGTCTCTTGTCTAAAGGAACGATGTATTTAATTTCCTATCTAAAAAACAATGTATTAATATAAAAAAAATTTAATGTATACATATAATATTTAAATAATAGATTCAATTCTACAGATAATTATATCATGATGTATGAAATTGAAAAAATAAAATAAAATTTGAAAACAGACTCTAAAAACATAGATAATAACACTAGAAACAATGAAAAACATGAAAGATTATTAACAAATGAGATAAAAGATAATATAATGGGAATATATATGATATCATAAGTATTAATATTTTTCTAGTAGAGTTTAATAACATTAATATAACAATTATATTGGATATTGATGATTTTTCAATCAAAATGGAGCGTATGGTAACATATTTTCATCTCACATTTTAATTATGGGAGGTAAATATCATATACACCAATTAATTATTTTATATTATGTATCTCATTACCCTTATGATATATTCTATAATAATTATTTTGAAATTCTTGGTAATTAATTTTTTTGCATGATCATTATTACTTTTTGGTATTCTGATTTAGATGTTACCACAATTTTATGGTAATTCTAGTCGCACATTTATCTCTATGGGACTTATGAGTTATTCACCAGTCATTTATTTTTTGTGATGTATATACTTATATATGACATGTAATATCATTAATTAAGTTTATTTCATGATATTAAATGTTTGAATTGATTCTATTCATATATAGATCTCAGGATTTTATTATTACTATAGTAGTAAATGAATTTTTCACAGTTTACATTCCATAGAGATTTTATATTATTATAGACCAATTCACTTTTATGTGGTGTGTATGTTATCCCTTTAACATGAAATTTCATCAATAATTAACTATTCACATTGTATTATGTTTCAGTAATAATTAATTTGTCCAAATGGTTTGTACATGAAAATTATAAAGTGAAAAATGTTATTGTAAAATATCACTTTATTTATTCTTGTTAATTATCTTTAGTTACAATCACTTTATTGAAATACTTTTCATTGGAAATTTATTTTCACTTAAAAAACCATATTCTTTTGTGTTGGATATGATTATTTACAAAGCAATATATCATTTTTACATACATTGAATGTTTTATAATTAATTCGGGGGAACATGATAAATCCATATCCTTTACTCAATATTGATATCTCATAAGTAACAATATTCATTGATTTAATATATTATTTGATATATGTTAAATGATTTGGGGAAGAAATAAACAAATATATTCAATTCATACAATCCCCTTGATGCATTTGATGTCTGTTGATATTAATTATATGGAAAAATCAATTTATTCAAGACATTATTGAAAATATATCATGATAATATTGTTCTTCATATACCAGATACATGATGTCCAATATTTAAGAATTACCTTAATTTAGTATTCAACTATTATTATTCACATGACATTCACAATGAAAAAATATAAGGATCCATTTAATTTTTAGTTGATTTATTAAATGAATTTTTTTATTAAGTTATATACATTTCAATATTTTTTACGCACTATTCCTTTGTTTAAATGGAATGTGGGTTAATTTATTTTCATTTCCAAATATTTTTTTTAAAAAAAAGTGAAGCAAAACCTCTTTATTAAATAAATGTTAAAACAATTCTACTAGTGAATAATCAGGTCTGATAAGACAATATTTCATCATTAAAAATCAAGAAATGTTATATAAAAACCAGTAATCAATGATAAGAGTTTTATAATCATCATAAGACTAGTCAATTTCATCCTCAAATAAAATTAAATCATTACCTAGAGTTGTTACCTAACATTATATAGATTTAATTCTCATAGAAGGTTTCAAATGTGATTAATCTTTCTATATATAGGTCTTATTAAACAGTGATGATGAATTGAATTTAATGTCAACCAATTTTCCATTCACAACAACATATTGATATGAAACTCTCATAACTGAATCTTCATTATCTATGATTATAAAATTTCATAGAATCTTATTTTGACTCCACTTCGAAATAATTTCCTCAAAAATCTTGGAACCTACATTACCAGAGACAATGGAAAACAAATTAGTATAATACATCAATTCCCCAGTTCCATCCAGTGTCCAATGGGAATCTATTTATACATATTCATTCACCCCTTTAAGACGTATGAGATACTCCACTATATTAGGTTTTCATGTCAATAAGTTATATATGGAACTGTGGAAATGTCTTTTATTGGGGTAATATAACCAATTTTCTACACCACCTCATCCTAATAGTGAGTCCCCTCCTACTAGTTTTTCAAACTACTATGCTACTGGACAACCATCTCTTATAATATATTAGCACCAAAAACAGTATTATCATGAAAAATCCTATATTCTTCAAAATCAATCTGAATTCCCAAGATTTCTTCCTTACATTAATGAAGGGAGATGGAGGATCCATCCTTACCTTTTATTTTGTTTGTAGCTTTAGACATAACAATTCATTATATCCTTAAATAGAACGAAAGAAACATGTATCATTCAGAAAAAAATGTTCCTTGTGTTGTCCAATAGACTAAAAAATGAGAAAAATGAATGAAAATTCTCACATTTATTATGGAAATTTATATAATCTTTTGATTTGGAGAGAACAACCTTAACAGACAAATCATAATAAAGATTAATTTTAACTAATACCTAGTATATAATTCATAACTAGTAGTTTTTGTTGTCTTATCCATCATTACGAAAACTCCCACACATTATGCAACATTGAGAAGATTTTATGGTTCCATAATATCCAATTCATTCACAAAATTATATTCCATTTATAAACACAGTTGTTCATGATAGAGAAATGATTGATGTCCAAATATTTATAATGTATTTTAATCCAACCCAACATCAAATAAGTGGATACAAATTAGATATTAGGGATCCTAAACTTCATGCTTTTAATGATAGGTATATGGCTAGATTCATTTATATAAGAATTTTTAGCTTGAACATGAACATCCTTTCCCCTGTGAATTATTATTTCAATATTGATGTCTTTTAACTATGTGAAGGGAAATAATCTTGTATAATAATTTATCATGGTACCTACATGATCATCTCATGTCACTAATCTTACCCATGATTATAATGAGGGAGTGGAATCCCCAAGAAAGAATTTCAAACTCCAAGTATTGTGGAAATTAAATGTTCTTCATGAAACAAAAACATCACCCATATTTTTTCCTTTGGCTAGGATTCCATAATGAGTACTAAAAATGGTATTCATGGATATTATAGGTGGAATAACGTAAATATTGAATAAATATGTATTAATTTGAGTATTCGTTTATATTACAAGACTCATGTATGTATCTCCACTACAAATACAATTAAAATTTTTAGTCCTCTGGATAATGATTTCCCGGTATCTTATGATAATGTAATAAATTAAGATACAATCTATAGGTTATTAGGATGAGTGTGTTACATGTATTTTTACTTAATATATAATAAATAAATATCTTCATAATTATTATCTCACTCATTTCGTTATACTCATGAAGATATTATTCAACATGATGTGATGAACACTAATTCATCATGTAACTCCAATCATTTTTTCAAAGTGATGTGTTTATATGTGAAGAAAAACGCTCATTTCATCATATTTTATTTCCAAAAGATATTATTATTGTAGAAATCTAATATTTAAAAACCATTACATAATTATAAATCTTAGTAGATGGATCATTACATAAAAAATTCCTTACATAAAAATCGAATATCCTTTTTACTTATATGTAATTTTTTATGTCGTGGAACACCTAACATATAATTTTCTTATATAGTGAATTCATTTATATAGTTCCATGTAAATTAGAACCCTTAAATTTATAATATTACAACCATAACATTTTGGGAATCATATTATATAGTAATTTTTCTTATTTTATCACCAATCCTATAAGTCATTACATTAATAAATACCTAAAAATAAATATATAAATCATATCTGAGTTTTTCAAGACATCAAAAAATTATTATAAACAACCACATTATCCCAAATAAAGTATTCAATGTCTTTTGGATACTATTAAAAAATGTAAAATCCACCAGTAAATAGAAAGTCATATCAAAATAAAATTAGTAATATATACTAAATTGAAAAACATAAAGTGAACTTATCTAAACATCTGTTTGTTTTACCATATTTCAATAATAAAATAATAAATCACAAATAAATAATCTCAAAATACCAACAATGGATGGATTAGTTTAATTTAGGACTAACTACATATGCCACTTATTTTACTACCTATGTGAACATTTCTCCATAATTTATCTAGATTAGACTCCCTTCAAAATTTCTTAAATATTATACGCTTTTTCAAATCCTTAAAAAATGATATGAATGTGGTTGAGCTAAAATGTTCTCTATTTTTAAATATTTTAGATAACCATAAAATATCATAAGTAAGAATAAGATGATTATATTTGTATAATCATAAAACAAAAAAAAACTTATACCCCGCAATAAACAGAACATTAATCGTTGCCTATAGAATTTTATATCATAAAGAAAGAAAATAATTAGTGTAGAAATATGATTCAATAATCATTATCAAAGGGGGATTAAGATAAAAATATATATCATCATTATATAAAGAAAAATTACTATGTGTATATTTACATTCTTGATCAAGACAATGAGTGAATGTATATAAGTGAAACAAAAAATTTCATCTGAATAATTATATCATTACATATAAACGTTTTTCTAGCTCATTATATAGAGTTATAAGACCCCAACCTTCATTCATACAAATATAAAAATTATATATGAAATAAATCATTCATCAGATAATAAAATCCCAAGGGATAAATAATATTTATCATTAAACATATATAATATAACCCTTGTAATAAATAGGGTTTTATATAATTTTAAATTAGATTCACATAAAAAAGTCAATAAAGATTCAATCTATAATATGAACAGGATGTGTTGAAAATTAAATTGTAATAAAAAAATAATGAATATCATCATATATAAATCCCCTTCAATCATGTATAACAAAATCATTTTCGAAGATATTTATTTAAATAACTACTTCATTCAATATTATACTCCCACTAAATCACCACACTAAAATGAGATGTGAGATGCTAATTAATGACAAATATATTAAGATAACATAATAATTTCAGCATCAATGTTGATAAGAATTTTTTTTCTACATATTATATTATTTTTAATAATGTTTAATTAAAACATATTTATAAATTTTATTATATTAATAGATTTCTAATCCAAATTATAACATCCAAATTTTATATGTAGGGTAATATTATATTTTCATAACATAATAATTACCACGATTGATTTCTAATCACAAAAAATATATTTATAAAATGGAAAATGAATCTCTTTAATAATGAACCATTATAAGGTCACCGAAACCATCTAGAAAACCTTTTTAGGTATGAAATTCATACCCATATGTGTCAGAAACCATTTTTCCATCTAACTAACCAAACTAATTTTAACAACAAATCACCCATGTGATTTTTTTCATACCACATATCTAGCATCAGTTTCAATGAATATTTCCTCACTTTTAAATATATAAACATTCTCACTCACAACCATTATCTATTCCAACAACTCACTAAACAAGTCTATATATTAATTAACATTATTATCAATATCAAAATCCATCACAAGATGTAAATATGGTGTAATGTAATCCTCAAACTAATTCTGAAGCTACCAAGTAGGATTTGGTCTATCATCCTCATCATTTTGATTCAACCTCTTATTCAATGAATAGACCTTATATATCTAAATTTTTAGGCTTACATGTGTTTTTAATTTATAATTTATTTTCAATTTTCTCACTATTAGTGATATATTTACTGTTTCTTTCATTAAGACCATTTTATAATCCCATTTATATATCCATTATATAGGTGAAATCACTCTCTGATTATACCCCTCATCTTTTCAATTCATGGGATTCCGGTATTATTATATTTTTTATTACCACATGATAATTATATTACATTTTCATAATCTACAACTAATTTATTGAGTGAATTCATAAAAATTATATGATATTTTCTAACTCATTTAACCCATCCCATAAAATATTATATACTCATTATGATGTCCATATAATTTATTGATTCTAAATCCTCATTTTTTTATTACCCAACTCATAAAAACAACAAGGGTAACCATATAAATTATTTTTATAAATTATTAGGGATTTAATATTTTCTGAAATAAATCATTATTATATATTTTTATATAGGTACATTGAGTCAACTTGACTAATTAGGGAATCATGGTATCAATTTTGATCTTAAACTTACTTCATTTCGACATGCTTTGACATTATGTAAAAATATATATTTACAATATGTCACTACATCACCTATGACATATAATACGATAAATTATTATTAACATCTAATTATCAATTATATTTAATTAATCGCAATTGTTATTTATGATTAATATCATTACTTAAGTATAATGTTATTTATAATAGAATATAACTCATTATTTATAATGTTTCTTCATGAAAATCACCTTCTATTTGGAAAGTTATACCATGGTTTTATCATAGGAGTTTTTTTAAAAACATCATAATTTATAAGTTATTTTTATACATGATAATGAAATTATGATAATAATGATTCTTATCTTCTTCAATGATGGTTTCCCCCCATTTTCTATGTTTCACATTCCTACTAATATTCACCATTATACATGGAAATACAACTAAGAATTCAAATATGTGACCTTCATATTCCCATTCACTTCTTTTAAAAATAACATATCTATTTCTCTCTTTATATGTGTGATTCTGAAAATGGTATATAAAATGTTTTCCATCTAGTCAGACTGCAATTTTTTCATCCACTCCATATTCGTTTATAATACCCTTTATAGATTTATAAAATACTATTATTAATGTTTTTACAAATATTATAAAATATATTTTTTAAAATAATAAAATATTATTAATATTTATGTATTTTTCAATGATCTTATAGTAAAAGTATCATTTTAAAAATTAAATATTTGTAAAATGTTTTCACTTATCCTTTTTTAAAATATTTTTTTATATAACTATATCTTATTCACTTATACCAAAAACAAATTTTCAAAAATAACTTTTATCATTACACTACTATTTTATTCATTATCTATATATTATTTATTTTATTAGAACATTTTTTATGGATCATAATTTTATTATAGTAATTAAATAATCTATTAGGGTGTCTGAATTATATGAATAAATCATTTATTTTATTGGGGTTAATTTGTGTGAAACCTTAAAAAATATTATTCTAACTCATTTTTATTTCCTTATATTCTTTATGAAAGTATTTAATTTTTTTAAATGGATTTAATTTTTAAGGTTTATGTTGGGTTGGTTCATATATCGACACCCCTTTCATTAGTTTATATTTATGTGTCATTATATCAAGGGTATACAATAGTATTTATCCTATGATAATTGGTATGCTAGAGGATTTTACCAATTGAATGATTATATGGGATGATTTACGTAATTCACAAGGGTTACATGGTAGGATATTCACCAATAACAATGGGTAAATGATATGTTTAATCTAAAAACCATGCATACATGTGAAGATTATCCCAATGCCAAGATGATGACAAGGTTTTTTGAAAAATCCCTCTGTGTAACTAATATCTCCACGTTTATCCTAGAAAGACAGTTCCATTTTATATATTTATTCCATACTCTTATTCCATAGTCTTATTCCTAAATTTTTCATCCATGAAACATTTTTAATATCTCATTATTCCATGAAAACAATAAATACATTATGTTTTTTCATTTACGATTACATTTATTTATGTCATGACATATTGGTAATTATTATTATTATATAATTTATTTATTAATAAATGTTTCCTATAACCATGATTTATCATATAATTATGATTTAACCCTTGAATACAGGTTCATATTTTTAATATTACTGATCATTTTGGAAAACACATTTGATTTTCTTCACACATGTTATGATGATAAGTATATCATGGATAATATATATAAGGTTATATATATTTTTTATATTATATGAAAAATATAATAGAATAATAATTTTATGTATTTAATCCTTAATACACTAATACTTTATAATCATCCTCTCTGAAAACTAAAACAGAGGATCAAAGATCATATGGTAGATACATCAAATGGATAATGGGTCGATAGTTATCTATAAAAAATATCAATAATTTCATATAAGTAATCTATAAGAATTATATTAAATCAGAGAAATAGAAAATATGATATACAAAAAACTGAATTGGAAGAAAGGATATTCATATTTAGATATGATGGTTAGGAATCACAAATTTAGTGAAGCATCATATTTTTTAATGAAAATAACAATACATTATACATTCATAGAATATATTAGAATTGTATGATTGTAATAATATCATCAATCAGTCATGACATAAGTTTGATAATAATGATATAGATAATAGTAACTTTTTGGTGTTATAAAAAAATCACATTGGAAATATGAAATATAAATGGTCAATTGAAATAATTTTCAATGAAATATTTAATAAAAAAGTAGAGAAATACTTTATTTTATATTTAATGTTTACATATAAGGTTATTTTAATATAAAACAAAACATTTGGTCGAATGATGTTTGTACATGCAAGAAAAATGAAAAACAAGACATATAACAACCTTTTATCATTTTCATAAAAATTAGAGGTTATATCACCCTTTAAAATGATTTTTTATAAAAGGTAATATTATTTTTTTAAAAAATTATGCTATGAGAATGAAACAATAATAAAAGATCATGGAAAATAAATAACATATCTATAATGATATATTAAGTGTAAGATGAAATTTTTTATTCTATAATTAAAGGAAGTCATTCTTATATTATGAAACATTATTAGTAAAATTTGACATAGTATAAAAGTGTAGACAAATTTATTTTTAACAATGTGGAATATATAATATAAAGATCAAAAGACAAAACATATAATTATGATTAAAATTTTAAAGAACTAAAATATTATCAAAATAAAATATTTACAATGTGGAGAACCTATTTTTAATGTGTATGATAATTTTTCAAGACCCTGAAAAACATTTAATAATGAAATTAGATCAGGGTAAAATATTTTATTTAAAAGTCCACTCCCTAAAATATTAGAGTATATAGTACCATTAATAAAATAATAGTGTATAAGAAACCAATTATTGATGGATCAATTTCAATATGAATAATTTTAACTCTATGAAGGGGGTTTGGTAAACAAAAAAATTATTAAAATGACAACATACGAATAAAAAAACATTAATGGGTGATACAGTTATAATGGAAATGAAATTTCATGATATGATATATATTACTTCAACTAAAATTATTTATGGTAATTAATGAAACATAAATGGAAATTTTAGGTCATAATATCAAAATTGCATCATGAAATTTTATATAGACACAATGAACCACTGAAAATAATAGAAACACTCAATTCAAAATAACATTTTGAAAATGAATCCATATAAAACATTAAATAAATTGAATAATTATAGTATCATTGTATAAAAAATTTATGGGAAGTAGACTCACCATTCAAAATAAATAAATTTGTATTATATAAAATTTGTTTCTAGTGGATAAAATTCAACACAAGAAGTGATTTCCATATTTCTTGAAATGCAGTAATGTTCTTCAATCTATTGTGTAATTAGATATAAAAAATTAATAAAATATTTCATAAACCTAATAATATCTATAAACATTTATAACGTTATTTTATAATTTTTCTCTAAATTTATATTTGTTTTTTATTATCTATTTTCACTATTGTGTGTCAGTAACACATATCAATTTTAAATATCTCTCTAACTAAAGTGATGTTGTTAACTATTATCCAATTTTAATGATTCCTAGTTAAGTAATGGTACTTTTATATATGATATATAATTATTTTAAATTATATAATTTTATTTCATATGTATATTATTTATTGTCTAAGATGTTGAAGCCAATAAAGATATTTTAATGTAATTTTAAAAAAATAGATTCTGTTATCTTAATTGTTGTATTAAATTATAATATTTCAATTAAACCACTACCTAAATGTATTCCATGATGAGTGGTGATATATAATTTCCATTTATGACCTACTAATAGCCGGCCTTGAATTGGTGACTAGAACTGATGGTATCAAAATTACACAAGATAAAGGAGTTACCCTATAGATTATATTATAAATGGGAGATAAGATGAATCAATCATATGAAAATCCGTGGAATAATGAAAAATAATGTAAAAAACAACATTTAATGAATGTCTAAAATAAATTGATGTAGCTAAATGACTCAATTTCCAATACCTATATGGTAATCTATGGTAGCGAAATAAAAATAGTCCAACTGTCCAAGTTAGTATTGGGAACCATAGTCTATGAAATTTATATGGAAGCCAAAAAATCTTCTATGTATGGTAATAATATATGTATTTCATGTTAGGAAACGAAATTACTCATTGATCATGTGAATATATCTTACTAATGAACCATTAAATAATAATTATATCTAAAGACAACATAATATGTAGACTAACCAGTCCCATACTCACCAATGCGTGCCTGCTAATTATTGAACCCATGTATTGTAATATAATATGAATAAAATTTATAAATGTTACCCCACACCACATTAACCAATTTATTTATGCTCTCACACCCCCATCGGCGTACGTCTTTGTAACTCCATCTCTTCCGAGTAACACATGTCAGCACTTACAACATATTGACATCACACATCACCACCCCACAGCATTGTAACATCATACACCACCTCATCCATAAATGTATAGAAAATCAAACCATATCCACATCCAAAACCAAAAAAGTTTTGAATTATGGATATATGTACATCAACCTTGTTCTTTCCTCCCGTAATGCACAAACACCACAATAATCCATCTCATAACACCAAATAATCACTATTACACTTTTGTCCTCTTAAAATCACATCACGTGCATACCTAAATAACATAGAAGAGAGATTGTATAAGATATGGAAACAAACCATCCATCATTTTCACTAGGATATTAGGAAAAAGCACCCCCATATATATATTGGTTTCAACACATGGTGTAATACCTGGCTGTGGTGAGTATAGAAAATAACAAAGATCACACATGATATATATATATATATATAAGTTTGATTATATATACATAGGAACAACCTATTGGTCTACGACCGGAGATAAAATACGGAGTCACAACATCACCCTAGTCCTTAAAACACAACAACATTATCTTGCACCACTAAATACCAATTCCCATTATCAAGCGATAAGCCATATTCTACATTTACAACCTAAAACCATCATACATACCATACATTTATTTCATTTCCCTTTTAATTTCATAGTAATCAATAAACAAATTTGATGACAATTAATATTTAATACATTAATTATCCAGTTTCATTATATTAACAAGAAAAAACCCATTATTTTTCAATTTCCACATTATTATTAAATTCCATAACTACCAGGGAAACTATAATTACATAACATCCCAAAACTCATAGCCCATAATCTCAAAAAAAAAAACCATCACGTCAAAACCACTAAGACAATTCCACTAACCCCCCCACCTTGTCACCCTATAATAATGCCAAACTACCCATCTCTTTATAAACACACATAAGGGAAAGACATATCATCACCACACTACCCAATTGCATGACTGAATAACCCATCACCTCAAATCCCCACAAAACTAGAAAAAATCACCTTGTGGACCCACCGAATATAAAAACAACCATATCATGTCCACCCAAAAAAATAAAAAATACCCATCAGCTCACCACCCCACTTCATTCCTGAACAACTCATCATATCACCACACAATAAAAGAGCCAACCAAATCCACATTCCAATACAACACATACGCATATTATAATAATATATCACTTCCAAATTTTTCAATGGATAATTTTATCAATTAAAAATACATATTTTTTTTTGAATTATTAGAATATAATATGTCTCAAAAAAGAAAACATTTTTCTGACTACATATAATTGATTAACTAATTAAAATTTTCACTTTTCAAATAAAATATATTGATGTAGAAATATGCATGTATATGAATATTTCTGAAATTTAATGACATGTTTAATGAGGATTCAAGTCAAGAAGGCCAAAAAATCCACAAAAGTTATAAGATTCATGATGTTCAACACTTTCATGAATGATCAAAAATCAGAAAAAACCAACGAAAGTAGAGAATTAATGGGAAACTCCACATGGTGTATATCTTGTTCACAAATCCACAATTCATGAATGCCTCATTCGTACTGAGCATTTATTTTATCCATCATTCAATGTATGTATTTTTCTCGGAACCCTACATTTCACAAAACTCATAATGATTCAATAAAGCATCTCTATTTATTGAATACATTTCATTTCAACTATTGGGACAGTGAATACACCCTATTATTGAATATGAAAGGGAGACTAACATCATGCTTTTGGAAATTATCTAATATTCGTCTACTAGGATTCATTGTAAGAAAATGAAAAGATACACATCCAAAGGTATCTATATATCATGAAACCAAATTCCATGGTTTTTTGAGAACCTTTACACATGTAGTACATTTATTTTTTTGAAAGGCCATAACCATTAAAAAAGAATAAATTCAGTTGTCAGTATTTGGGTTTCACGAGATAATTTTATAATTTGAAATCAAAACCATGTTATATAAATATTTACATTGAGGAATGGTCACCCTGTTTTTATAGAACATAATCATTCAAGAGACCCTTAACCTTTTCATGAAGCCTAGCCTTTTTAACTCCCTACACTTTTTCAAACCCCAAACATTGGAGAAACCTATACTCTATGACTCTCCATGTTTTTTTATTTTAGCTAATCCCCTTTCGCTAAAATGTGTGTTCTCATGTCCCACGTGATCATCGAAAACATATTCAACCTCACCCCATGTCCACGTATTACTAGTTCAACATAACCGTATTTCATCCAACTTTTATCATATTGTGGAATGTTTGTTCATCCCACGCACTCCTCATATGAAAAGTTATATAAATCATATTTATCCTAATCATTGGATCCTAAATTCAATGCCTTATAAAGTTCACTCATCCAAAAAATATTTATTCCATGTCATTCCTAGAGTCATGTGAGTGTTATAAATTTAAGCCCCAAAGGTGTATTGAAAGAGCATAACAACTTACATATCCTTGTAATACCCCAAGCTTCCACGATATGCTTCTCTTTCAATAATGCAATAGCTTGAATTGTACGCAAGTTCGAGATTCTAACACCCCGCAGCCAATAAAAGTATCAGTTATGAATAGTAATAACCATTTTTAGAAAATAAATAAATTTTATATTTCAAAATGGATTTCATTTTTGTATTCGGAATATCGAAATTATCCTAAGTTTAATTTTTTTGTAATTTTCTGAGAACTTCCATTTTTTATGAATAATGAAAAATACATAAAAACAACATTTTTAATCAAAATAAATTATAGTGATAAATTATACTATTGAATTGTTTTAAAGTATAATTAGAATATAATTTTACAATTTTATACAATGGTGGTCATTATAATTAATTTCACTTTGAAATTGGACATCAACAATTGTCAATCTTTTGATATATATTGTTTCTTAAAAAAAGCTATTTATTGTGACAACGAGAATTAATTATAAAATTAATTAATTCAACTTATATGTTTGGAATTTTGTAAAATATACATAATTTTTTAATTTGGAATATCAATTATACTTTATGGTCAAATTTTGGCATTGTTCTGAAAAACTTCAATTTTTGATGAATAGTGAAACCACTAAGTGGTAGTTAAAAAACTGATTTTTCATTTAAATAAAACATTAACACTTCTGTGATTTGATTTTAAAAAATCCAAAATACATGGTTGTCATTAGGAAGTAAAATTGGTTCAAATAATATTTTGGTGAAAAGTAACATTTAAGTTTAATTAATCGCGATTAATGGTAATTAGTGAAATTTAAGGTAAAAATGATATTATAAAAATATGAAAATACCCTTACACTTGTCCGACCCTTATTATATGAGTCATGGACGACCAAGAGAATCCATGAGTAAACTTGGGGACCCCATGGAGCCACTTGGGTAAGAAAATGACAATAATAACTTTTTATTTAAAGTAAAAAATAAGATTGTAACAAACATGAGTTGTTTTACTAAAACAATTATTACATGGGGTTATATAAGGTAACGTTTCGACTATAAATATTCATTTTAAAGCCAAAAATATTTCTTAAATCATGATATTTGTTTTATAATTTTTCAAAATTAAATAAATTAAATATTTAATGACACCATGATGATGCAGCGATTACCTCATTAATTAACGATTTAAATAAAATGAAAAGATGACGTAAAATATAAGAATTACACTTGTCAAAAACCTTTTGGATGAGTATATTTAGAACCTTCATCACCTTATCCTCGAAATATATAAGTGTGGGACTTTTAAAATCCGATTCTCATTATATAATAAAGTAACATTTCATGACATTCCAAGAGTGCCCCTCCTCTCCTCTTATAAAAGGCCCCCACCACTACCACCTTATTTACACCTTCAAAGCCTTTTGGCTCGGACAAACTCTACCCAAATACTCTCTCAACTTCACAATATTACTATTAGAAGCCTCACTTTGGGTATAATTCTTCCTATGGATGCCTTTGGCTCAAATAAAAAAAATGAGTTACCCAATTTTAAAGTAATGTCTTCTCTTATGTTATTTTGTTTTATTTTGCTTCTCCAACCCCTTAAACTATTTTTATTAATTTATTTTGTAAAAAAACCAGTATCTTCAATATACTTGGTTGTTTTTATGATAATTACTATATTTACACTTACACACACCTTCGTCTAATGGTTAAAGAACATACTGTTTCTGTGGGTGGTGAATTACTGCCTCACGAAACGATGATTGTTCAATCTTTTTTTAACACCTCTTATGGTGGCCATTACGATGAAACTATTTTTATATATTATATATATTATGTTTCTCTCCTTATGATTATTTATTTTTCATTTATGTCATACCTTAATGATTTCCATTATGGGTAAACGCGATAATTTAATTTTAGGAAGTGCGGACTACCGCCCCCTTCAAAGTGATTTGAACCGTTAATGCCATATGTGGGATGTATAAAGGATGGATTAAATGGTATTATACATTATATTATAATGGAATTATATTATACCTTTATATAATTATAACTTCATTCCATTAAATATGAAATATAAATGAATGTAGTGTTCATGCGTACGTACGGCTTACCGTCTCCATGAACGGTGTATTTCATTTCTTACCACTAAATGTTACGTAATATTATGAATGAATGTATATATTGTATATATATGATATACATGATATCTAAATAGTGGATATAATTCTAGTGATAATGTATTTTCTACCACATAAATAACTTGTAATTATAAGAAGTTTATTGTTGACTCAAGTACCAAAAAACGACAAAACGACCGTTATTAACTTAAATGACTACATAATTTTCTTAACATTGTAATAAGTGATATAAAAGGGATAATAAAATTGAAAAATGTTCTTAAGAAAGTAGAGATTAACTCTACTTTATTATTCAGGAGATCAAATAACGGTCGAGTGAATTCGGACACGAGGTAAGGGAACTTCTTAACCCAATTTCCATTCGTTGAGTAAATCTCCTACTTTCAAGTAATGTCATGATATTATTATGTCCTATCTTGTATTTGTACTGTATTTACGTGTACATATAGGGAATACACATAATAGATCTATTTTATTTAAAAAATTATCTTTGTAAAGGACTTTGTCTCAATCTCCTTTCATTGAGGCATATTTTGTTTTATACACAACTTTCTTATATACGGTGTATAAACCCCTTGGACTTTTACGTTTATTAAAAAGGAATACTTTTATATGAAGAGTTTTACTAAACAACAATATGGAATGTTTTTTTGTCATATGTATGCGGCTACAACGACTTCTCCGCCGCCGTGACCATTATTTGAGTTTCGACTTCCTCTACAAGCCATAACATTTTTTAAATGAAAAATAATTACAAAGTTTTAATTTTCTATTATCTTGGTATTGAAAATGGTTTTGAAAATGTTTTTATTATATCAATTTGTTTTATTGATATCTTGTGATTGAAATGTGGAAATGTTTTGTTTCGTTTATGCATGTGTTATGTGATACAATTAAGTTATGGTTTATGATATGTTTAAACCTGTTCATATGTGGAATTAACTAGACTTAATAAGTGACAGGTGGAGCCCGCTATTTCTCCTCGATGCATCGGTAGGTCTCATGAGTCAAACTAGTGTCTTGGCACGAGGCCTTGACAAAATATTATTTTTAGTCTTGGCATGAGGCCTTGTCTACATGGTTATGATAGTCTGGCATTATGCATTCCATCATTATGAAAGTGGTTATTGATATTACATGTGATTATTCGACTAGTAGAATATCCATGTGAAGAAGTAAATGGAATTATCTCATTTTACTTTTTCCATATTATGTTGAAGTTCATCTTTAGAAGTCTTTTGTTTTAGTTATACATTGCCTTCAATGTTTATGTTTATTTATAATAGCTTTCGCAAAATTTTTATCCTTACTCAGCATCTGATCTCACCCCTTTCAATGTTTTAATTTTTTCCAGGATGTGAAGAAGTATTTCAGGATTGACCTACAGGGATAGTCTAAAGGGGATATGAGTGTGGAAAATGGAGACTATGTTATTGTAGTTTTTCACTTTATGATGTAATGTAACATTTATGAATGTATCTATTGTTTCCAAGGCTACTAAACTAATCGGTCTTTGGAGACTTGATCTTTTGTGATCATTCCAATGTTACGTAATAACGCACCGACTCCAGGTAACTGGGGTCAGGGCATTATAGTTGGTATCAGAGGAATTTTAGTAATAACCTTTGAAGCTAGATTTAGATAAACTATGATTAGAGCACATAGCCCAAAGATAGGCTTTGAGGATTAGTATAGAAGAACTTCCATGAATTTTTTTTTGTATAGATTTTGTGAGTTTTACGAGAAATACATCTCTGTCTGAATATGAGCAGGTAGAGCCGGCTCTGGCACAGATGTACCTAAGGGTAAAACCCGAAAACACTGCTTTGAGCAAGACTCGAACGGGAACTGGTGCACGACAACAGGCCTTGCTGCACTCTTGGTTACGACACTCTTGGGGGATATGCTTAGGAAATTATCATCTTCTTTAGAAACCATTTTAAAGGGTTTATGAGTATATAATCCCTCGAAGAATTTTTTTTATGATTATAGATTATATCCATAAATTGTTCAATTTATTTTAAGTGTTTTTCAAGTATGGAATTTTGTATTTTGATTCATAAACTAATCTAGTTTATGCCATTATTTAGAAATGGTGCCTACTGGGAGGAATGGAAACTGTATCAATGCATGCACTCCATGTAGGGATTGTCCTCCTGCTCAAGATAATTATTGTGGAACTAGAGATACAACTGGTGCTGATCAACTTATCCCCATACTGGGACAACTCACTCAGGTTATGAATAATAACCTTACTCGTATGGAGCACCCTGATCTGCAACGTGGAGGATCAATTTTAGACCGCTTCATGAGGAAACAACTGCCAACATTTAATGGGGGTAAGAATCTATTAGTATCAGAGCAATGGATAAAAACCATAGAGAAAATATTCCATGCCTTGGGGATTAGTGAAATGGAGAAGGTTGTCATGGCAGTTTATCAGCTTACTACAGATGCCGATCAATGGTGGTCGCTGATTCAAAACACAAAGGGAGATGAAGAAGTATCGAGTATAAAATTGAGAGAGTTCAAAGAGATTTTCTTAGAAAACTACTTCCCTCATGACCATAGCAAAGATATGGAAAGGCAATTTATGAGTTTGAGGTAGAAGGAGGATGAGAATGTCGCAAAGTATGAGGCAAACTTTACAAGGTTAGCGAGGCATGCTTTAGATTATATACATAACCCAAGAAGTAAGATTGATCATTTATTTGATGGGTTAAAACCATTTCTCCGTCGAGCTTTAGTATCACAATCTTTCTCAACGTATGAAGATTTTGTTTAATGTGCTATCAAGTCAGAAAAAAAATTCTCTAAGTCTTATGACAATAAATTAATGAAACAGAAGAAGAGAACGGTGGAATAAGAGACAGATAAAGGGAAAAAGGGAATGAATGATTTTCCATTATGCGATAATTGTCAAAAGAATCACCCCAGTACTTGCCTAAAAGGAATGGGATTTTGTTATAAATGTGGAGAAAAAGGTCATCAGGCTCGTGATTACAAAGGAATGAAATAGGCTATCAATTTTGAATGCTACAATTGTAGGGAAATGGGGAATTATGCAAATGAATATCCTAAGCGTCAGGGAAACATACCTCAGAAAAGGAAAAGGGATCGAGGCCAATCTTATGCTATTGCTACAGTTGAAGTGGAATAATTAATGTATTTGTGATTTTGGACTCAGGAATTATATTCTGGTTATAACAATAATGTGATATATATAAGGATTGTACTGATGTACTTGTTGTTTTCATTAAGACATTAATATGATGAAGGTAATTATATTTTTAGTATGTGACAATAAGAGAAACTTTACTTTGTTTGGGGAATCTGATGTTACAATTGATTTTGGAATTTAGAGACCTTTTAGAGAAAGTATGGACAGAGGTATTTCGGATAACTATAAAGGTTGGAATGGATTATGATGAACCTAGGATAGTATTGTTTAATGCTAAACCATCTCTGAAGATTATTTTTGGAATATTATAATACAATAATTTTAGGAAAAGGACAACATGGAGGTTGGGGGATAACCCGTCGCATCAGACAAAGCTGCAGGAATCGAACCCACAACCATAGTGTGACAGGCCTTTATTACCTACCACTAGCCTACTGGAAGTCCCTGGTTATTACAAAATAGTTTTCCTAATCTAAATGGTATGTGGTAATATTTGGAAGCTTATACAATTAGGATAAATATAATATTTTTGATTTATGTTACCATTTGGAGTGAAAGATGGGTTTGTGGTAAAAATTTATTAAAGAATGAAAGCCTACATGACAAGTAAGTATATTTCCTTACGTTCTTATTAAATCTCTTAAATAAATTCCTCAAATTTATGAAAGGTAACTTAAAACAGAAATGTTGTCGGTTAACGTTTCCAACTGGGGATTCAATGATCGTTTGACCAATCACAAGTTTGTGATTTTCTTGTGGTTAACTTTCTCCTAATCCTGTTTTCTACAACTCTCCATCAGACCTTGATGGTTTGTTTTCCTCCATATCAATATTTTCATATAATCCTAGTATGGGCTATCTCAGGTGACCTTTGTACCTCTCTTTCTTTCATTTAATGTTATATTTTTATTAACCTTATTTCCGATGTGGGTTTTCCACAAAGGTATTTTCTATTTTCAACATTTTATTTTCAATGAAAAAATTCAAATTGCCAGGACACAATTTATTGAAGGAGGGGAGAATTTAACACCCCAAGCATCCACAAAAATATTCTCTTTCAATAATGCAATAGCTTGAATTTTACGCAAGTTTTGGATTCTAACATACCGCGACCAATAAAAGTAGCTGTTATGAATAGTAATACCAACTTTTTGAAATTAAATAAATTTTAAATTTCAAAATAGAGTTTATTTTTTTATTTGGAATATGTAAATTATCCTAATTTGAATTTTTTGTAATTTTCTGAGAACATCTAATTTTTTATGAATAGTGAAAAATACTTAAAAACAACTTTTTTAATAAAAAAAATTAGAGTGTTAAATTATACTATTGAGTGGTTTTAAAGAATAATTAGAATATATTTTTACCATTTTATCCAATGGTGGTCATTAGAATTAATTTCACCTTGAAATTGGACATAAACAATTGTCAATCTTTTGATATATATTGTTTCTTAAAAAATGCTATTTGTTGTGACAGCGAGAATTACTTATAAAATTAATTAATGCAACTTATATGATTTTAATTTTGTAAAATAGATATCATTTTTGAATTCAGAATATCAGTTATATATTAGGGTGAAATTTTGGCATTGTTCTGAAAAACTTCAATTTTTTATGAATAGTGAAACCACTAAGTGGTAGTTAAAAAATTGATTTTTCTTTTAAATGAAACATTACCAATTCTGTGATTTGATATTCAAAAATCATACATAAATGGTTGTCATTATGTTGAAAAATGTGGTTCAAATAATTTTTTGGTGAATATTAACTTTTAAGTTTTAGTAATCGCGATTAAAGGTAATTAGTGAAATTTAAGGTAAAAATGATATTATAAAAATATGAAAATACCCTTACACTTGCCATAACCATATTGGATGAGTCATGGAAGACCCAGAAAATCCATGGGTCAACTTTGGGACCCCATAGAGCCACTTGGGTAAGAAAATGACAATAATAACTTTTTATTTAAAGTAAAAATAAAATTGTCACAAACATGAGTTGTTTTACAAAAACAATTATTACATGGGGTTATATAAGGTAAAGTTTAGAATATAAATATTAATTGGAAATCCAAAAAGATTTTATACATCATGATATGTTTTTTATAATTTTTAGTCATTAAATAAATTAAATATTTTATGACACCATGATGATGCAGCGATTACCTCATTAATTAACGATTTAAATAAAATGAAATGATAATGTAAATTCTAAGACATACACTTGAAAAAACCCTATTGGATTAGTATATTTATAACCCTTATCACCTTATCCTCAAAATATAAAAGTTTGGGACCTCTAAAATCCGAAACTCATTATATAATAAAGTAACATTCCATGACTTTCCAAGAGTGCCCCTCATCTCATCTTATAAAGGCCGCCACCAATACCCCCTTATTCACACCTACAAAGCCTTTTGTCTCAGAAAACCTATGACCAAATACTCTCTAAACTTCTCTATATTACTCTTAGATGCCTCACTTTGGTCATAATTCTTCCCATGGAAGCCATTGGCTCAAATCAAAAAAAATGAGTTACTCGGTTTTAAGGTAATGTCTTCTCTTATGTTATTTTGTTTTATTTTGCTTCTCTAACCACTTAAACACTTTTTATTCCTTTATTTTGTAACAAACCCAGTTTCTTCAATATACTTGGATGTTTTTATGAATCTTATTTTATTTAAAATTACACACACCTTCATCTAATAGTTGATGAACATACTGTTTCTGTGGGTGGTGAATTATTGCCTCACGAAATGATGATTGTTCAATCTTCTTTTAACACCTCTCATAGTGGCCATTATGATGACACTATTTTTATATATGATATATATTATTTTTTTTCCTTATGATTCTTTATTTTTCAATTATTTCATACCTTTATGATTTCCATTATGGGTAAATGCGATAATTTCATTTTAGGAAGTGCGGACTACCGCTCCCTCAAAGTGATTTTAATTGTTAATGCCATATGTGGGATGTATAAAGGATGGAGTAAATGGTATTATACATTATATTATATTGGAATTATATTATACCTTTATATAATTATAACTTCATTCCATTAAATATGAAATAGAAATGAAAGTAGTGTTCATGCGTACGTACGACTTACCATCTCCATGAACGGTGAATTTCATTTTTTACCTCTAAATGTTACACAATATTATGAATGAATGTATATATTGGATATATATGATATATATAATATCTATATCATGGATATAATTCTGTATATAATGGATATTCTACCACATAATCAACTTGTAATTATAATAAGTTTATTGTTGACTCAAGTACCAAAGATCGACAAAACGACCGTTATTAACTTAAATGACTACATAATTTTTGTATCGTTGTAATAAGTGATATAAGATGGATAATGAACTTGAAAAAGGTTCTCAAGCAATTAGAGATTAGCTCTAGTTTATTATTCAGGAGATCAAAGAACGGTCGAGTGAATCCAGACACGAGGTAAGGGAACTTCTTAACCCAATTTCCATTCGTTGGGTTAATCTCCTACATTCAAATTATGTCATGATATTATTATGTCCTATCTTGTATTTGTACTATATTTATGTGTACTTATAGTGAATACACATAATAGATATATTTTATTTAAAAAAATGATTTTGTAAAGGACTTGGTCTCAATCTCCTTTCATTGAGGCATATTTTGTTTTATACACAACATTTGTTTATATGGTGTATAAACCCCTTTGACTTTTATGTTTATTCAAAAGGAATCTTTTTTATATAAAGCGTTTTACTAAATGACAAAAAGGAATTTTTTTTGTCATACGTATGTAGAAACAACGACTTCTCCGCCATCGTGACCATTATTTGAGTTTTGGCTTCCTCTACAATCAATAACATTTTTTAAATGAAAAATAATTACAAAGTTTTAATTTTATTTTATCTTGGTATTGAAAATGGTTTTGAAAATGTTTTTATTATATCAATGTGTTGTATTGATATCTTGTGATTGAAATGTGGAAATGTTATGTTTCCTTTATGAATGTGTTATGTGATACGATTATGTTATGGTTTATGATATGTTTAAACCTATTCATATGAGGAATGCATTGGACTTAATAAGTGATGGGTGGAGCCCGCTATAGCTCCTCAATGCATCGGTAGGTCTCATGAGACAAACTAGTGTCTTGGAACATGGCCTTGACAAAATCTTATTTTTAGACTTGGCACGAGGCCTTGGCTATGTGGTTATGATAGTCTGGCATTATGCATTCCATCATTATAAAAGTGGTTATTGATATTGCATGTGATCATTCAACCAGTAGAATATCCTTATGAAGAAGTAAATGGAATTATCTCATTTTACTTTTTCCATATTATGTTGAAGTTCATGTTTAAAAGGCTTATGTTTTAGTTATACATTGCCTTAAATATTTATGTTTATTTATAAAAGCATCTGCTAAATTGTCATCCTTACTGAGCATCTCAGCTCACCCCTTTCAATGTTTTAATTTTTTCCAGGATGTGAAGATGTATTTTAGGATTGACCTGTAGAGATAGTCTGAAGGGGATATGAGTGTTGAAAATGGAGACTATGTTATTGTAGTTTTTTCACATTATGATTAAATGTAACATTTATGAATGTATCTATTGTTTCCAAGGCTACTAAACTAATCGGTATTTCGAGAATTGATCTTTTGTGATCATTCCAATGTTACGTAATAACGCACCGACTCTGGGTAACTGGGGTCCGGGCGTTACCATCATAGTATGCATTATGTATAAAAAATAGTCCTCTCACTTGGATATTTTCTACCATTACTATAACCACCATCCATAATTGATTTGAATGTTATAAAATGGCCTAGATCATTGTTCTTGTCATGTGATTTTAAAATTCCCAAGAACATCCTCAAAAAGTCTTGTTAAAATATAGACATACCCTGTGTAAATAACATAGGATTACCCTTTTATGGAAAAAATGAGATGAAACCACCCCCATTCATTATTTATGACTCCCATACTAGACATCTTATTTCTCCATGCCCTAAACTGACATTCCCCACCACTAGTTGTGACTCCCATTATGCAATGTATACACCAACAATCCCCAATCCATCCCCCAGAAATGCTCCTATAATGACACGATTGTACATACAAAAAGATATAAAAATTCACGTATATAACCTCTCACATGACATCAAAATGTGGAATCAAAGTACAAGGGTTTTGATATGTATATCTTAAACATGGTACCTAGGTCACCTACACAATCTTCAATCTTAAAAGCATTGATGTGTGATATTATCCTCCATGGGGGACACACTCCATCCATCTATATGAGAAACTTACCACCCTGGAGAATACAGAAAATCAATTAATGAGTATGATTTTCACATGTAAAGGGAGAACACCATCAATTCTAGTGTTAAATTACCCCCCATGGGGGTGGAAAACTCTATCCTCCATGTTTGAAATACTCCCCTTGGAGGGACACACTCTGTCATCAATGTGTAAAATATTCCCCCATGGGGAAACACTCTAAAACCATTACCCATCTAAAATTAAACATGTGACTTGATCCATCCCCACAAAAAAGTAAATATTTGACCATATAAAAAATCCTTACATTAAAAAATAAACAAGGGATATGTGAGGTAAAAAGATTCCAAAGATATACTCACTTGGAATTAATTAAATCATGGCCAAAACCTGATTGATTGGTTTCTAAACCTAATATTCTTAAAAATGAAATTCCCTCGAAATGGGATGACTTTAAAGGTTCCAAATCAACGTGACATCGAGACATTTCCATGGTTCGCAATGCTACTACCTCTCAGGACTAATGGATGCTCCTATTTCATTACAATAGCTGTGTAATTAAATAGAATCCTCATCAAGATGGTGCTTAGAGGAAACATCATGAACATGACATCATCCAATGTGGGAGGCATAGACTAGGAAGTGATCTTAAGGAGTAAACCTTATGAAGTATAAAAATATACCTTAATATTGTTTTAAACATGTATATGACATCAGTAATTAATGTTATATTAGTCACCTCCCTTTGGAATATGGGAATGACAGGAAAACAATTGTGTCTCTTTTAGGATGAGGGATGGAGATGACCCTAATAAAATAGTTAGAAAAAGATATTGTAAACTGGATGTGAATTTATTCTCCTCAACCAATGGTATTAGTATTGTTTTTTGAAGGACCAGATTCCTATCTCACAAAATATAGATATTCAGCACTGGGTCTCACTATGAAAATTGTGTGTACTATCTAAATACTATCTCTGAATTGTGGATGTTAAGTTAAACATCATTAATCTTCAATATCATCATCGTGGATCCCAAAACTCTTTTAGGAATAATGGATTTTAGTTTTCCATTATGAGATTCATTTCCTATATATTTAATTACAGTTGTTTCCCAATTCTGTATATGAATAAAGATAAAAGAAATCAATAACCTATCAACAAATGGATGGGGGGAATACTGATGTGTAAATACCATAAAATTATCCCTATACCAAGATTTACATAGTTCATTAAGATTTTGGGATCCTTTTACCCATCCACCCTCAAATATCATTCAGAAGAGGGTGATTAAGGACATATTCCATCAGTTGGAGAATGAAGGGGTTATTCCCATCAGGGATATAGACTACCAAGATTTTGAGATATCATCCCTTTTCAAAAACCTCTTACCCATTGGCTGTTATGGGGGAAACTATCCCCATTATAAATAAATAACATTGGGAGCCTCTCCTTGAATAACGGTGACAGTTCACTCTATTAAAAATAGGAGGTATGTGTAGTTTTCTCCACCCCTAAAATAGTCACCACCCAGTAACCACCATGTGAGGATCCCAATAGGTATCATCAACACCATAATTGATAGGTTTCATGGGATGATGAGTGGTTTTTCATTTTCGTAGATCCATTGACCCCAATCCAGAATAATGGATTCCATTGTCTGGGGAAGGCCAATGATATTTTCTGAATATATGAATCTTCTAGAACACTTATTTCCCCTACCACCAACGTTGTATCCCATGATGTCCCTTACAAGATGAACATGGATCCATATTTTACAACCTAGGATCCAAAAACCCAATATCATTTTAGGAAGGCCAAATTGATTGACCAGAAGTTAGAACCACTGGAAACTATTAGGTTCCATATTATGATGAAAAAATTAGTTCGGTTTTCCTCCCCACACTATGATCAATTAGAACAGCAGGCATCGATGTGATACAGCAAATAAATTAATACGACCTACCAGCACCAAAAAAATATTCACAGAGTCCCTCCCAATGCCTAATACATTACATAGTATAAATAACTATCTATAAGTATGCGAGATATACCACCATTGGGGGAAATCCCACTATATATGTTGCATCCCATTTGGGAAATAGAATATCTCTCATCAAACCTCAATTGGGGAAATCTCATTCTATTATAGATATAACCCTTGTATGAATCATTTCATCGTCAACCTCTTGTATATCGAAGAGAGAGATAAATCAATGAGTGAAACTTCACCCAAGCAGCTAGTTTCTGGTCTTTAATCCCTACACATAGAAATATGATAATATAAAATAATATCCATATTATCACCTAGATCCCTCTATATATACCTGCATGTGGAAGAAATTATGGAATCCATCTTCTAACTATCAGTGCAACTGCCATCATAACCCACCTCCCCCTATCTACCTCAATGCAAGATATTTTAGATATGTTTTAGTCTGTGTTGATGTCCTTATATAATGGTGATAACATCATTTAGGAATATATGGAATTTGTTTCCATTTCTCATAAGTACATTGTAAACATCCCAAACTACATGCCCATAATCATGATGATGGATCTTCATCCAAGAGAATTTCTTCCCTAGAATGGATATTTGACACTTATGGTGCTTCTATTCTAATTGAGTAGCGACAAAGATGGACTATGTCAGTTCACCCACCATTATATCTATAATCACTTATTGTGGTTGGGTCTAACCAATAGTATAACCCATCCCTTATGAAAGAGGACATGTTGATGTTTCAGGTTCCCAATATGCTAAAAGTAGATTTTTGGACACATGTAGATTCAAATATTGTTATCCCAAATTCCCCCACTAAAGACCTAGAATTGTGTTTATAAGAGATTATGTGGGAATCCTTTAATTAAATCTAGTACATGTAGTTAGACAACCGAAGGAGCTATAAGAACCTTGATTCCAACCACTAGTATTGTAAAAAACCCAATATAATGACACAACTAGTTAATTGGATAAAAAATCATATGTATACCATGAGACTCTCCATAAAACTATAATCTAGAGTATCAATGTACTCAAATAGGTCATAGATGTTGCCTATATATACCTACAGATCAGATTTTTTTATTATTATGCCACCCACAATTTTATCCTTATCTTATGATAATGTTGATGACTTAAATCCAGCCAATATTGAGATTGTGAAGGTTAATATTTAACTATAACTATGTTAAATATGGTTATCATATAATATCTATAAAATCTATAGATTAGGCCAACTGATATAGGATAATATTGGGATATCCTTCCTCATTGAGAGACACAGTTCCATGATGACCTCATGGTAGAAATGAACAAAAATCATCAGAGACAAGAATAAGGCATTATAATCCCCCCCAAGAAAATGATTATTCTAACATATTGATATATTGATAAGATAAAAAGATATGTAAAACCATTTTACTCATTTAGGAATGCATTAGAGGAAAATTTGGACCCCATGGTAGCTTCCATTCTTTTAAATCTCATGTAATACAAAAGGATCACACTAATTTCATTTTTGAGTGGTTCTAAAAACAAGGAAATTTCATAAGGTACCGAATCTCTCTACATATTGGGAATCCAATACCCCTCAACCACATTCCCCTACTCAAAATATGTGTTCGCATATAATCTGTGAGGATAGTGTCACGATTAAACAACAAGATTCTATGATATGATTCTCCCACCCCACATAAGATGAACCCGATATTTTAGTAAATTTCCATAGGATGATGTTATTACATTCCATTAAGTCAATAATCCCATCAATGAATTGGTTTTTATAAATACTCACTTAGATGATATGATTACTACTATCACATCCAACATTGATCCCCTATAGGCATGCTATGTTGAATATTTACAGCATGTAAATTCATCCTTGTAACGGGTGGATCATATATGAAATCCCACAGTGTTCGATAACCTAGTATTCACAATGTTTAATGGAATGAGTGAACCACTACAACATACATAACACATCACCTCAAGGTGATTTCCAATATTTGGTACTTGGTAATAGTAGGAGGTTGCCAAGATCTGATGCTTCATCTAGAATCAAGATGGGAAAATATACATTTTGATTAATCATCTACACATTGGGTCCATTGTTGGTTGGGATGATCTTCACATATAGTTCCTATAACAGCTTAGTTTCAAATTACAGAAAGTGAGCAATGTATTCCTCTGAAAATTCAAGAAGAGTCATGATGAGTGTCTTGTTGACAGTGTCACTCAATTGAAGGTACTCACATACTCTACTAAAATTCCACTATCACAGAAACACTTTCTCACATTATTTTTGGATAATGTCATAAATGATCTCGTCCCTACCCTAATTTCACTAAACTATATAAATATATTGTTTTATTTTTCTAAAGAGGATATATATTTTGAATGATTCCTTGTGGAAAACTAGACTATTGTCCCCCACATTTCCATTTCCATATCCCATGAGAATATATTTTATAGAATAGTTAACTGCAATAGTAAATATAGAGGTTCCTAATCTGGTTTACCTAGTAGAACATTTTCTAGATGATCCTGACTATGTGATTCCCTATTCCTCATATCCTCTTCCTATACAACATCAACGTCATAGCTTTTCTAAGAATAGCCTCCTTGATGACAAAATACGGCTCTGGAACACCATCAATAACATACTCCCATGGTGCCATTATTTTTTATAAGAAACAAGAAATATTTCTTCATGGATTCAGTGGTCCATGTATAATTCATCAGAACCCTAGAAAAGGGAATACATAAGATTTTAGACTATCATAGATCCTTGGAAGCCCAACTCAGTAGTTGTGATGATCACTTCCTATATCAAATTAAACTAGTAAAACCCATTAGTGAATAAATATTTTTCAGATATTTTCCCCCGAGACTAATGGATCATGTCATAGTAATTTTAGGTGACATTATAGAATGGTTAAATTATATCTCCATAGATCCTGATAGTTATAGTGATGAATAAAGTGATTAGCAATTATGTCAAATCCACAAGTTGCAGAAATATGATTACTAGTTGGATAAAAAGGTAGTAGCTCAAGATCATAGTTATATTACTTGTCCCCATGAACTGAAATGTACATCATGAGGTCTCTATCCCCCCACGGACAGTTTCCTCTATAATACATTGCAGTCTTCCAAGTATGTTGAAATCAAATTCTGATAGCAAAAGGGAAACCAGAGTCCCTTATAAGTGGAGAAAAAATATCACACCCTTGGATAATTTATTCCACATGAATTGGGAGACCAGACTAGGATCTACCCAGAAATTGATTATTCCACTAAATTTGAGCATGAATAAACTCCTTTGAATTTTATCATCATGGTGGAACACTTCACAATGAATGACATTGTGGAATACAATTTAATTCCCTCATGTACCACTGGAAAATTTAGTCTAATGTCATGTAGAGGAGACTTCATTAGGAAAAAAATACTATGCTAGTGATTCAAACACGTAAATTCATGATTCCAGTACTAGGAATCAATAATTATTCATTCCAAAGATATCACATCCCTCAGGGTCTAATTCTTAAGGTACTCCCCTATTAAAAACTATATTATTTGGCCATGCATCTCACCTGTGACTAAATCACATTCAACCACATCCATCAATCTCCTAACCAATATCAATTGATACTCATCTAGAATTTTTTCATAACATGATATCTACTAATTTAATAATATATCTAGTAAAATTAATAAACTTGCAATTCATCCAATGTCATATACTACACCCTCTTCAAAGGAAGGACCCTATACATGCATTAATATACCCCTGTCATAGTAGTAAAATGTGATGAATCTCCTTTCATGAACAAAGTCTATGAATTTGATCAATGAATGGCTCCGATTGTTAATGGAAATGTTTGAGGTCCTTTCCAAATCCTTGAAAAATCTCATCTAGTTTGAGTCATGGGTAGCTTCCCTAAGGGATACTAATTGTTGTATTACAAGTAAAAGGAATGTCAATCTATTATCTTGTTTTCTAGAGAAGATGAAGGTGTTACTATTAATTGTCACATACACCCATTGTAAATCACACGATACCTTAATGTATTATTTATCTTCCATTGAATAGTTTATACTAGCTATAGGATCAACCTCATCTATACCCAAACATTCAATAAGCTGGGGATCATGGAAGAATATCTGACTTCCTCAAATCCTTACAATTCATGCTTATGGAAGTGGTGAGAATATTCCACATTGCATGATTTGGATAATGTCAAAGTTTGGTAGTCGAATATAAAAAACAAAAAACATTATAGTCTCATAATATACATCAAACAACACACTTATTGTAAGACACTAGCAACATTTACTTGCATTTTCCCCTCTTCACATAACAAGTTCCTCAAATAATCACTTAATGGTCGATTAATGGTATTATTGGGGGATGTTTCTACCATTGACATTTGTGAGCCCCATTATATTAATGATGAACACAATAAAGGGTATTATATGTAGGTTTAATAATATCATTTTGGGCTCATTAATTCCCTAAATGATCTAATGAACAATACATTTGTTCAATTGGTGGACATTAAATATATATTAATTCTTCTGATTCATTCCTCAAAGCCAACAATGGAATACCTAAGAGGTTTTCATTTTATCCCTGAAAGAGTAGTGTTTTATGATTACCTCATACTCCTACAAATATCCATACTTTCTTTTACATGATGACACCACTCTTAAGATTTTCCATGAATTTCACCAAAATTCCATCAACATGCATCATTACCACATGTCCCAAAAGTAGGGATGACTATTAAAAAGTTGATCATTAAACAATAAATTGACACCAAGAGTGGGCTTACAATTACAAATCTAAATATGATTTTATTATAAGATTCACTCTCCATAGTCTCAGCAAAGCATGAACCCCTCATCACAATTTTTTTACCCTCCAGAGTAGACACTAGTGCTCTATTAAGACCAAAAACCTGATAAAATTCACTTAAATCCAATGGTGATCAAGTATTAGTTGATGAATGGTATTTGTAATTCACCCCTCTAGATTTCAAAGAGGATACATCCACCATTTTTTATGATATAAACCAGTTAAAACTTTATACCAAGAATGATGTAAGGGTAACGTTGATCATTTTTTCAATGTATCGAGAGGACTATAAGTAAAATGTGGAATTCGTGATGAACAAATATAATTTACATTCATGGAGAATTTAACAGATTATAGTTATGGATAATTAGGTATCTATTTACCGTATCGACATCAAATAGATTCATTACTGATTCAAAAATCTAACTATAAAGATTAACCCCTTTAATGGTGTAATTACTTTGGCCTCAATTAACAATATTATAAATTTAAAAATTGTTAGGTAATTTCCAAATCCTATATTTCAAGAAAATAATTTCATATTCATAATAGAGAATGGGTATATTGAATCTTACATCAAATTCTGGGACTCAATCACTACATAAAGACGGATAATATTCCCCTTCATCTAACATAGTTGTTGATTGATGCTGTAATAAGTTTACATGGCTCTCATTGTTGGTCAAATACTGTTGGTAAAATCAGATCATGATAACCCCATTGGTTACGGAATCAAATTCTATTAGGTAACTAAAAAATTATATATATGATCAGGTTACTACCTTAATTATGTTGAATGATATAGCACCTTATCAATAGGATATATAATTAATCATCAAAACAATTATTGGGACATTGTAATAATGTTGATTGGTTAACTTTGGGGTCAAATATAGAAAGTGTCAAAATTATTGCAGTGATCTAGAGAAAGTGTTTATATTCATCAACTCCCAACTCATGATGTTAATCCCCATGTTTGGTATATTGAGGGTCACCTTTTGGGAAATCCCCAAATTCATTATATGACACATATGCCTCATGATCAACCAATATAGGATCCTGTTAATCCTCCAAATGACTCCCATAATAAATCATTGATGGTTGTGAGGCCTCTAATCCCATATATCTTATATATACCAATTTAATGAAAATATGAACAAAAAATATAGTCCCTTATTGATGATCATCATTATCAGCATCATTTACCAGTGGGATAAGAAGCGTAAGACATTGATTGAGGACATCAATAAGCAACCAATACAGACCATACTTCTGATGCAACCTATATAAGGATATCCTTTGGTCCTCTATAAGATCACCATGGAATGGTCCATATAAATAATTATATCCAAACAAAATAATGTGGGAGTGGGAAAATTAATATAATAACTCACCCAATTTTTCCTTTAAAAAGAGTCTATATACCCCCAATTGAGATGTAAGTAGTCACACTATCTTTTTTTATGATAGAAGTTGTGACGTTAGTTCCTAAATCATAATATACTATTTACATCCTGAGTAGAGAAGATAATGTATATCATAAATATCACCATACTGAATGCAGTCATGTTATATTGGGTGGTGATGTTACAATAGTTCTACATCATCATTTTCCCACAAAATTCCATCAATTTCAAAACAATGATGAACTACGTGGACAAACATATACCTATGAATACATTCCCTTGATGATGATTTCATGGATGAAGCTATTATCTTAGTGGATTACAATAAAATATGTTGGATGATTCATTATGATGATGACTCATGTATCACAATGGATATAAGGATCAAAAGAACAATGATTAATTGAGTAGGAATGGGGATAATCTTCATCAACCCGGTACAACATATCTTGATGTAATCATTCCAATTATCAGAAGGTTTCACCAAAACTGAGGTATATTATTCAAATATCATTATTGGTATTATGTTTTACCTCAAGAGTTATTTACCCAATTAACATGTAAATGGATCCATTTAGTTATACATCAATTACTTAAAGGGTAACTATATCATTAGAACTCCAAAGCTAGTGCCCCTGCTGGAGAATTAATATCACATGATGACCCATTTCCCCTCCCAAACACAGTTCAATCCTTCTATACAGCCATATAATGGTTGAGATGAGGTATTGAAAGGCCTAGATTCACCCATTTAAAACCCTCATAAGATGCCCTTTTTATTCATATGTTACATCATAGGGTCATATACCTCATCACTGTAGATTATGTAAAGAAACATGTAAATATTCCAGCTACTATTACATCTATTCCAAGGTACTCGGGTGCATAAAATTTGGAGGATACATATGATTGTATGAATAAATTCACTAAATGTCTCTGGCATGGAATTCTCAAAACGGACATAGATGAGAATGAGTAAATCCATCAGTGTTCAAAATAAATTACCCTCAATATTTTTCCAAACCATGAGACGACGAACCATAAAATTGTGTTCAATAAATTATCCTATGATTCATCCAATGTGATGACATACACCACATTATGAATGAGTTCCATGAAAAACCCTATTATTCCGATCAAGAAGGATCCAAAATCTCCCACCAGATTTAGATATTACATTACATCAATCCCACCATGATGAATATATGTACTTATTTCTCCTAGTGGTGTCACTAATTTCAGATCCATTAAAATATTGTATATATACCACTATAGATTCTTAAAACTATCATGTATTCATGTCCATTTCAATTATGGGGAATCGAATTTTTCATTCCATACATACAAGCGACAACTAGATTGTGCATGTTATTTTACAAAAACACACTTATTCTCAAAAATTGAATAAATTTTTCCCTTCAAGGAATTCAAAATTATTTCCATGAAAGAGTTTGTGAGCCGCCATATCATCAATTTACTTAGATATCCTCACATTTATATCATTTAAAATGAACCTAGATTTGGAGACACTTAGATGATGAAATTCAATACCAATTACATCATCTGGTCCAACCATACTTCTCGCTACAATGTGATATTAATTGGATGTATCTAAGAGATTAATATGATAATATCTAACCTCATGAAGAAAATGGTTGTCCATAACAATCAGGGTTTCCCATAGTATTTATTCCAATTTAACATACACATTGACTAATATGGAAATAGAGTATATCATATATCACACAAGATCCGTGATTCTAATCAAGTACATCATTTTAGAATCCCCACAGTACATGAAGTATAAATTTAAACTATTTTCAATGACATCAATTTATATGAAATTAAACTAATAGTATATCCATTTTCCTGGAATTATGATGTTGATTATTTTAATCATATCAATACTATGTGAACATAAACTACAACATCTATGGTCTAAACATTATGGCTTGTACTTGGAGTCATGGTCTAAAAATTCTGAACATAAACTATATTCAGATTTATAGTCTAATCATAATCACCCTAAACTGGTAGAAATCACAGTCATATTTATATGACATTAAATATCACATCTCAAATTACTTAATACAAAGTCATAAGGTACGGTCTTTATATATACAGTGAACATTGGATTCCTCACAAACCCTATGTGGGATTATCAAGAAATAATATCCCTAGTGCATGAAATTATATTTTTTTTGTAACCCTTGCAGCGAATAAAGGATTACTTATATACCAAGTATGTGATGTCCAAAAAGTAATACCATATATAATCAAGGATAAACTATAGCCTTACCCAATTTGAGAAACATAAAATTATATCATTATATTGTATTTCCTACAACATCAAAAATTGTCTCCTACAATCCTACATTCCAAAAATATGTATAAATTTATTCAAATTCCCATGTGATACATAGTGATACCTGAACATCCTATCTCTTAGAACAACCCCAAATTCAATGAAATTTGAACCATTTCATAAATTATCGTCCAATAATTAAAACTATTATCTATGTGACATTTGATTGATTGTATTTATGTAGTACGATAGCCTACATGCACTCCTTTCATATTAGTATCTATATATTTAATTATAGGAAAATATAATTAAAAAATAAATTCTAACACCATGAATCATGATGTTAAACTATACTAAAATTAATATATTCAAAGACTCATGAGATTATATTTTTCACAAATATATTCAAGATCGCTTCATGAGGTGAAAATAATTGATGGATCCTTTCATGAAATGTTTTTATTAAATAAAATCACTCAAACATCATTCACTTACCTCTACATAATTCCAAAATATATGATAATAAAGATAAATATTTTTTCTATTCTCTTTGAAATTAATTACGGAGTCTTAGTTCAATCATTAAGCTCATCAACTATCTACATCTGGGAACTTAGGACCCTTATTTTCATTATTTCCAACATACATGGTTTTTATGAAATCCTATGCCCCTAACTCATTCCTAAAAAATGTGTGACCTGATTTGTATTAACATTGGACACATAGTGATACCTATACTATATATATCTTATCCTAGAAGCAAGTTAATATCAATCCCACCAATTACCTAAATTTTAATCACTCCAAAATTCATTATGGTCCTTCTCTTTATGTAAAAACGCCATTCATATTCATTGACCAATTGGGAGGACAATATTACCTCATAAAAATTCCTAAGGAATAAAATAATGGTTATAAAATATGCAGACACTTATAATGTATCCATAATATGATGTTAAATTGTATCTTTACCCCATATAAATTTTGGATGCCTCATATCATAAAATGAGATGGTAAAATATTTTCACATAAAATGACACCCCCCTTCCAGCATTGGTATCATAATAGACATAAATCTAGAACTATGTATCGATTTATTCCTATTATAATGGGACATATAGTGATTCCTAGATCTCATATACTGGTTTTATTACTCTATAGATACTAATTACAGCATATTTACTTCCCTGGAATCATTCTTCTGACATGGGGTGTGGTTTTTCATATTTTTTTGTGGATGAAGGGACCATCAGGCCTCATTTAATGTCATATTGTCACTATCTCATTCAATTAATGTGTGTATAAGAGATTTTTTCCATCCCTTTGGTTTAGGATCCTGGAACAAAAACAAGCATATACCCATTTAATATAATATATATGACCATAAACTTTTAGAACCCATATGTCGAGTTATAAGACATTAAAAATTCATTCTTATATTTCATATAAAAAACACTATACTATATCCCAACCCCATATGGTACCACCAAGTCACAATATATATATATTAATTTACTTGAATCATGTCTATAACACATGATGTAAAATTGTAGCCTTTCTCTATCTGAAAATAGGACGCATTATATGATAAATATGATATGACCAAACCAAAATTCATAGTACATGATGTTCAAATATATCATTTCCCCATACGAAACTAGGATGCCTCACATTACAAATATTTTATATCAAAACTATGTTTCTCAATAGATGATGTCAATTTGTAGCCTTACCTTATAAAAAACATTGATGTATCATACGATATGTATGGGATGAAGAAAAAATATGACCACTTAAAAACAAATATGCATTATAAGAAGTGTATAGGAATACAAATGAACCTTAGACCATAAGAAAATTTGAGCTATAACAAAATGATATGGTTTTTTGTAATCAGCAATGTGGATGTCACCCCTCTTGTGTCATTATGCTACCATGCCTCCACCCCGAACTACCTGGGATTTGATTCCCATTCCGATGGGATACATAGTGTTACTCGAATATCTTAATCCTGGAAAAACCCTATAATTGAATCTTTTTAGTTCCTTCACCTATAATAAGTTCTTATTAAACTATAATGTTCATTTCCACATAGCGTATTCCAGAATTAGTGGAAAAACTTGAAGGGTAATCAATATTCTCTCAGTTTAATTATCAATTTCCACTAACTATCATTACACATTCATCTATTTGAATCATCATCATTCTATATATATTAACAAGATCACTAGAGTTAATTATTCATAGCTCAATTTATAACCTACCTTCCATAGCCCACATCTTGGATAATCCTGGGTAGAAAATAGTGGCTCATGTGTTTCGATATCAGACAATGGTTAATCTCACATATTATAAGCCCATCAAAAAACATTAAATGTATAGAACTTGTTTTTAAAACATAGTCAATAGTTATTTATATCACGTTAGTTTTTCCGTTATTACAATCCAAGTCTAAAAATCAATACTATAAATTGAGATATTTGTTGTTCACTTTCATCTCCCATTGTGTTCTCCCCTGAACATAATGAGAAATCCATCCCTCTCCATGTTTCTCTCAATGTGAGTGGCTAAAAAGGGATTATGAGTTTGGAGGTATTTTCATTCAAACATGGTTGATACGTATGAGTGAGTCATTATACTAACCTCTATGACCATAAACTAGTAGTCCAGGTCTACGAATCATGACATAAAATGTGTGTAAAAGGATAAAAATTTTCTTTTTCTAGTAGGTAAAATCATAGGCCCAAATATTCATGACAGTAACCATTCATAGATTCCATACATATTCCATCATGACTAAAATTGAATGGTTTAGAGATTTTGGCTTTGAACAGTTTTTTTAGTCCAAAATATATGACATTAAACTAGAAGACCATGTCCATTAACTATGACATTAAAATTTGTTCCATTCTTCCTAGAAATTATTATGGTTCATCCATCCTCTTTATTCGACAATTCACATATCTGCATCACTCATCCATGATACATATTCCTTTTTGCAATGCTCACCCCATGATAAACTCACTACAGAATTTAACATTTCCAAATATGTCACTATAATGATCTAGGTTTCATGGACACCTTTGATCCTAATACCCCTCTGTTCATCATTTCCCCTTTGCGAAAACATATCTTATAAGACACAAAACTATATGGTTCATTCATTATGGATGTAAACATTATATTATATCACGGTCCATGATTTATATCCTTCAATTACATTGGAGAATCCCTAAATTTTATTGTATAAGGAATCATATGATCACTATTTACAATTATTTTGTTCCCTAAAAAATAATTAGATCCTTTCTAAGAGAAATAACCTTTATTCCAAATAATTATGACCATAAATAGATTTCCTTCAAATGGACCATGCTCTATGACCTTAATCTTGAAGTCACAGTCCAACAATTATTAAAATAAATTTCTTTTCATGTTCTTAGTCTGACTTTATAACATTAAACATCTAATGAAAAGATAATAAAATTTATTTTAGTTTAATGACCCATAGGGGAAACCTTGGAATGTGGTATAATAAACAATTCTTATCACTCCGACAATATACTAAATTTATTTTGGATGAAATGAATGAGGTAAAAATCCAATAGTGACCCACTATGGATTCTAGGTAAAACATGTATTCACTGATTTAACTCCTTGGTTAATGAAAAAATAAAATACCAATACAAATATCCCTGTTTTATTATGAATCCCTCTAGGGAGTTCCTCGATTATGATACCTTCTTACACCTCCTCTTGGTTGGATGGGATGGAGTTTTTCACATTAACCCACTCATCCTTGATAGAATACATTAAAATTTATGACTTGATGTCCCAATAATATGATGTTATGTAGTGTGATACATCATCCTCACCATATAATGTTAATATGTGTGTCCAATATCCATATTGTATGATATCATACTGTGTGTTCATTTCCATCATTCCATGATGTAAAATTGTGATGAATCTGAGGCCCTACCTTGAGAAGCCTCATTGTATCATCAGTGCCATTCATATACCATATCATCTTATTATTTTACAATCACTCAATGTTTTATATGATTCTACCCTTGGAGGATGAGACAAAACCTTCTCAATACTAACATAACTACACAACGATATCAATTCCATTGTGAGGGTAATTATATTAGTGTTGAATTCCATTCAATCATTCCATCGGTTCATCTTGATGCATCATATCACCCATTAAAGGGATCTCTATCATCCTTTATGATTAAAAGTAACTTCATGATAGCATGGTCTTATGAAACAGTACACAATAACCATCCTAAGAACATACACTAAAATAGTTCTGATGACATTTTTTAGTTTTTACCATGTTTTAAACATTGTAAGTTGTCGACCCGCATTTTACTCCATTCCATAGAAAGAAGATATCTAATTAAAAGATTATAACATGGTATGTATTTATCCTCAATCATCACACCACCCATTGTGTGTTCCAAAACAAGGGTGTCTCGATTAACTCTCTTCATTTCCCATTGTATTGGTTGAATTCAATTCCACTGGAATCACCCCATTTGTGCACTAGTATATATTGAAAAATCATGTTGGCTATGCAATGATGTCTAATATTTTACTATAAGATTATCACTTAGGAAAAACATGGTAGTACATAAGATGTTCAAGTAATGATTGTTTTACCATCGTCTTGTACACTAATATATATGATGTTTCATCTATTTTTCATTTTTCCCCACACATAGAATGACTAATGAGGGATTAGGAATTTGTTTTTGGTTTCCTTGTTAAAATGATCAGAGATGAAAACAAAAAAAATCATTTTATAGAATAAAATATGTTAAATCAAACCATAAAAGTTTTGGTATGACCATCCACATGTTGGATACTCAAATTTATTCACAGAAAATTTTAAAAAACCATTGTGTTTGTCCCCAAGATCGATCCCTTGATATCATAAATCCTATATAGAGTAGCATATAGAGTCTCCTACTTCTTTGTAAGTATGGTTTCGTATTCCATCACATCCAAAAAACCTCCTCAGCCCGAATAAAAAATGCTCCACCATGACCTAATAATTTTTCACAATATATTCCACCTATCATACTGTGTTCTCATCCCATACCAACTATCCCTCAGTTAGCATATAATATCTTCTTGAGTAGTGAAAAATTTTATGTGGTCAAGCACAACAACCTCAAGGAAAGTGATATCATCTAAAACGACCTAAACATCCTTTTTTATGTCAGACTTATTTTTTGTATAAACAATTTGATAATCATACCACATGGTATGTGCATTCTCGATGAGAAAGTGTCAAGACAATGAATAGTGGCCACTAGAGTCCACTTACAAAATTCATAGTTTGAAAATCCATTGGCTACGAGATCCCACCTTGTTTGGAAATTCAAAAAGTGTTGAAATGGTGATGAATTTACCCATGAATCCTTATGAATTTAATCAAATGACATTGTTCTCCATGGTGATATCTTAGATATAATCCTTTAACTCTTCTTGTGAAATAGACTTATATAATGGAAAAATATCAAAATAATTAGTGGTTGTGTCATCAACATGAATGGACTTCAGTAGGATGAACCCCATTTACATGGGAAATAGATCCTTTCAACCACCTCCTTCATTGCCTTCAGTGTAGTCTCAATCGTAATCGCCTCCTGGACCACCTCCATTAATGGAACGATTTCAAAAACATTTACTACGCTCTCAAATCATGAAGCTTCCTCTAGTGACACCATTTATATAGTCTTTGTCAATAAATATATCTCAACCACCACGATTTATGGATCAATTTATTTCACCTCCATTGAATAACTAGACCCATCGTCTATCTCGTATGTTGATTTTAGCATTGTAGTACCATGAAATCTTCTAAGATTATATAATTTTTATGTACGATGTCTGCCTCCTCCATTGAGGTATATTCTCTAATAGGCACCACTTGTAGAACCTATATAATAAGTACAACTACCAAAAATACCTTGTACACCTTTTTCTAAGGAATAACATTATATATTTCTATGGCCCCAGGTTCGAGTGTTATCCTAGAGGGTTGATCTCCAAAAAATGTTTGGACTTCTGTTTCTAGAACAGGGTTTTCCTAGTGAGACTTATAAGATTAAAAATATGAAAAGAAGATTTTAAAGGGAAATTTATTTTAATAATATAATATCCCTATTATCATATCATAGAAAATAATTTGAAATCCCACTTGAGAGGTCATTCTAATATATATTTTTCACCGAAGTCACAAGAACCATAATAACAGAAAATTGTTCACATAGTGCCACATCATCTAAGAGTGACCAAACACATTCTCCATCAATGTAAGATGCACCCTACACCTATTTTGTATGGACAATTGAAACCAATTACTCATGTATGGTTTATTATTCCAAATAAAATGGAAAATTTGATATGAAAAATCCTCATTTTTGGAATATTTTCATGTCCCAAATGATCTAAGGATTAAAAACATCGATGGAAGGACATTCATCCTTGGGGGAATCCCATTAGGTTCCATTTAATAATAAATCCATTAATTATTACTATGGGGCCCTATGGGTGGCTAAATAACTTTTTCAATAGATTTAAATTTGATTTCATCCTCAATAGCACCATCAATTGGCTAGTATTGGAGTGAAATATTCCATGAGAATAGACCAAGTCCTCCAACTGTGTTATATAATACACCACCTCAGCTTGAGGGGTGGTTAAGCATACCTTGTAATGATCCATCCAAATTATTAATATCCTATCCATGTTGAGGTTCTTCCACATCTCATTGAAGGTGGTGATTTCCCTTTTTTACTCCCCATCTATCCCTAGAATCATCAAAATCAAGTACTATAGGGACATTAAATTAGAGTAGATGATATTATATTCTTTGAAAATACACCCTCAACTTATCCCAAGAGTGGTTTCATTCCCCATCCAAAACAATTTCATGGAACATCGAGACTGTTGTTTCTCCCCTCCTTAAGGATTCATCATATTCCTTGAAAGAGAGATCTGAATCTTATTTCACTGCTCTACCCAATGGGCCAGTCCTTACTTCATGGGTTTTCCCAATAAAAACTATGAAATGACCCCACCATTGTGGGAACCCACCATATAAAACCTGAGTATTTATACACATAAACTTTTCCTCAAAACAATTACTCTTCCTACTTTGATCATGTACAGGGGTGAGACAATAAGATGTGGTAGGTGATCGAAGCTCATACAGTCCCATTCCACAATCACATGTATGTATGATCTAGATCTGTCAAAGTTCAAAAGGATGGTTATCTCTATGATACCCCATGATAAACATTACGTTCATCTAATAGAGGAATCATAACGACCATGTGATCCATTTTTTGGGAGGATTACATGATTATCACATTGTAATAAACCTTTTAAACTAGTACCCATACTGAAAAGTCTTGGACTTACAAATTTTTTATAGTAGTACCTAATCCATTATCAGTCACAATAACCATCTGAATGGTTAAGGTGTGGTATATGATTTGGTCCACTGACATGACCCTTTTGAATTCATCCACATATTATAGGATATGATGGATACCACTAGTGATGTGAAAAATTGATGGATGGAAGTTTCTTCTTGGATAGTAAAGGGATTTTGGATACACATATACACCATATGTGTGATTGGATACTGTATAGAATGTTTAAGGGGGCACAAACATGGCGTTGTATATTCCCTTGGATTATGTGGAAATGAAAATTTTCTTCTTCATTATTATCAATAAATCTTGGTTAATGGGATGCCCCTCACCAAAACTGCTCCTAGGATGAAGCTTCATGGATCCTCCCCCATGTGTGTATCCATCATCAAGAGAATCAATCTATAGGTCATTATACTGATAATCCCCACCAACATGACCACATATCCCTCATGGTTTATAATGTGATCCCACATATTCTAATATTATTCCTATTGGATCCTCTTGTATATGTTTTCCATACATTTCATGAATTCTCCATGTCATTGATAATAACTCCTACATAGCCACTTTAGTGGTTCAATGAAAATTTACAAGAACCACTCTTTAAATTTGATTCCTGTAATTCGTTATTTTTTATTGCACATCCACAGATCCATAAGTAGAATCATCTTCTCTTTGGATTATAGATGCTCTTAGTGATCCTATACATTCCCTGTGGGGAGAAAGTTATCATACATGGATCCTTAGATCAGGAACCCAACTATATGGATAATATACCACAAGATGACTTAGTCCTCCACATTGGGAAAATGGAATGTTTTTTTCCTAGAAACCACCTTCACAATAGCACTGGAATGATAAATAGGTGGAGTTATATGTGGATCATTGAGGAACAATTTACATCATAAATTATAACTTACTTCATCTTTACGTAAAAATCCCGAAAATACTGAAATTCCCAATACCCTAGGACCCATTTTTCAATGAACTTATTTCCCTAGAATAATTTCTAGTCATATATCCATCCCTTCATATATTTCCTATATCCATTTATGATATGCATCACATGTTTAATGGGATAATACTGTGTATCTAATGCATTCCCATTGACATAATTTAGGTGATTATATGGGGTGTACAAAGTGTGAGAAACCTGATACTTTAGGATTTGACCCCCAACAACCTTATTCCCTAGGTATTTATTTTGTGTGCTTATATACCAGTAGGTGAGCATATCCAAATAATCAGTAAGAGTAAACATATTTCCCCTCAGTCCAAAACCATATAATAGAAGCCTCTTATAAAGCAGTTATTCCTATTGAGACATTATTAGTAGTGTAGAAAATGTATTGTATTCCAACTCCATGTGGACTATCATTCCATTTATAATGTACTCATACCACCCTTCTCAATAGTTTAAAAAAAATTTAATTTAAATTTTTTCCATGAATATAAATGTTCTTAAGACTTTTTTGTGGATGTTGGATTGTGAAATTTAGGATTGTGGATCAATAATTTTGGATGTATGGTCATATAATTCCATTTACAAAAGCACAATGTAAAGAAGAATTGATTATCATGATCATTGAGGGCCGAGATAACAAAATTCACATCAAGTTTAATAATTTTTCAAAAACAGGGAATGTGAATATATTTAATGAAATTCTCGTGGCTCCAAAAGGGTATCCCACCCTTATTTATAGGCATACAATATGGAAGAGATTTGTGAGTATGAATTTCAAATAAAAATATTTCTATACTTTTCCATGAAAATGTGACCTTTCTTTCCCTTGTGAAATCTTGTTTTGAGCATGAATTTTTTGGTATCAAATTATTTGTTGCATGAGAGATTTTGATGAATTAACTATTGTTTAAAAGTAAACATTGGGCCAAAATTGTGGAAAATCCACTTCATAGACTATATTCTCAATGTTAAAAAAACATCACGAATGATCCTAGATTAAAAAAACCCAGGTCACGAGGAACATTACTGGTATACTCTCTGAAATGTATGTTCGGATCACGAATCCATAATTCGAAATATCAGTTGATGCATGGTGCATTAACCATTTAATTGTCCTAACATTATTTTAGTTTTTAAAACCACACATATTCAAAAATATCCAATTATTTCACAAAAGACACCATCCTTCAATAGAATTGTTAAATTTCTTTGGGTGAGCCTATAAAAACCATATCCATAAAACATTCAATGGGACATGACCATTTAGATTCTAGGAAAAGACACAAACTATCAATTCTCAGAATATCAATGATCAAAAGAAGTGATGAACCTATAAAAGTGGCCTTCAATCATGAAAAAACCTCCCATGGGTTTTTAGATCATCATCTCATGTTGTATATTCCTTCCAAGAATATCTATAGACTTCACAAAGAAAGACATTGCATTGACGATCTTAGTCTATCAAGAGATAAAGATAATTTTGTGATAAAATCCTAGGGGAACCAACACATAATTCTACTGCAAGGATATTGGATTTCTCAAAAAATACTATTTTTTGAGACTTCAAAACATCACAAAACCCCAAGACATTAAGATGTCCTATAACATTGAGAAACCAAAAAATTCAGGAAACCCATCCTCCAGGCCAATCCATGGTTCCTCCTTTCCGTTGATCCCATATTATGAAAGATTATTTCACATATCTCCTATGATCACCCAAAAATGGTTCAATTGCATTCCATATACCCTTGAAAATATGATGTGGGCCTTCATCCAACCGATTGAAAAAATTTATAGGTACACCAATGTCAATTATTCATTGGAATAGGTACCCTAACATCAGGCCCCTAATTACCAGTCTTCTATTGTAATATATATGATATGTCCCACTGAGAGGCGCAAGATCCATAGACACAAAAGACCTAGTGGTGGCATCAATGGGGGAAATGTATTATCTATAATTGTTGAGATTACATATGATGAATCATCCTCTCAACCTAACATAAACCCAATTAAGGTGTGAGCTACATCCACATCTATTCTATATTACATGAAGCATATAGCTACATATCCTAGTTTGGCACTATTAAACTATAACACAACTCCCATAGCACATGATTTTAAAATCTATCCTTACCCAATGTAAATAAATTAAGATTCCCCATGCATGGAACAAATGGGATGAATCCATCCCCCATATATAAGATATAACTCCCTTACTGAGAAACATATGCACCTAAACCCGACACTCTACATCCCCACAATCAGATGTGACTCCATTAATTGACCATTTCTTTCTCTTAGTCCCATGTATCTTCTATAATTTACCTTATACCACACAACTGTCACTATAGTGACTCTTTTTTCAAACAATATTTTATATTTTCTATAGACAATTTGTACTAGTGCATGCACCAATAATGCATCCTACTCAAGTTCAATGCGATCCTAATAAATCATGTGGTTATGATATGGATGAAAAATTTGCAATATGGTTACATAAAAAACATTATGCACAATATTTATCAATTATGTAAATGCCAAATGATATTTCACATCACCAATATGTTCATGTATCTCAAAAGGGCTAATTTATTGAAGAGAAAAAATTCCTTCTTTCTGAAATGATGATGCTTAGCCATGGATAAATCATCATAAATAATTGATCACTCACCTTGAATGAAATAAACCATATATGATGATATTATTATTATATTTAATGACTCTAATCTATCTCTATAATTTTATTATTCATATAAATCTTCTCCAATATTTCTTTGACAACGCTTGTTCCAACTGTTGATGTCTCAGCTATTTCCACCAATTGATGTAGGGAACAAATAGATGATTAAAAATTTCTCTAAAATATTCTATATGTATTAAGTCCTAATCACTATTGTTATATGATTAATATATTATGGCTATATGTTATTCCCATTAGCCACCAAATTCATTATAATATCCCTCAACATGTCTTCCAAAATTTTCATCTTCCATTTAGATTGTCTATACATTTGAGGATGTTATGTCATAATCATGGGAAATAGATTCCCAAGAGTTTTCTACAAGGATTTTCAGAAATTCTCTAAATCCCTAGATCTCTATGTGAAATTATTAGAACTGGTATGTCATTTAGATTTACACTTATAAAAAATATATTTTTGACAGATCCTCCACTGTATGAGATTCATGATGATGGAAAAAATGAGCTATCTTAATGAGATGATCCACTATTATGCATACATAATTTGGCTTTTGAGATACTCTTGGGATACCTATTATAAAATCCATCTCCATATGATTCAATTTACAATATGGAATAGATAATTATTTCAATATACATATTATCCAATGATGTTCTTTTATAACCTATAGGAATGTTAATCATGTTGAAACAAAATCATCAACCATTGTTTTCAAATCGACCCACCAATTTTTTTTCAGTTCCCTATAAATATTATAAAATATAGGATGAACATCCCATCTCATATGGTTGAGAGAATGATGTAGTTGTTCTAGAGAATACATAGGCATGACTATTCAATATTCAAACCAAAAAATTAAAATCGCATCCAGTCTCCGCCCCTCAATGGTCTCCCAAAGTTTGAGTGTTGACCTTATCAGAACACATTCTGATTCAGAAGCTTTTACATACAAAAATTTCTCAAACAAATCCAGAAAAAAATTCAAATATGAATGAAAACTATGACTACAACTTGGTATTCACAATCCATGATAATATTGTATATCATTGGTATCAAATTCTACACGTCATATGATTGTTTATCAAACTAAGTAAATGAATTTCTAATTAATATATCCACCATTGAATTGCATTTAAATGATGTATATATCATGTGAAAGTTGATCATTTTGAGAAATTTCATCCATAATATTTTAATCAGATTCTAATCAATTTTTGAATAAATATGTGCCAATTTTTTATGATATATAAGGAATTCAAATTTCACACCAAAGAGGGAATAACAACAAGATATTAAATCATGTACTATGGTATCTAACTCCAAATCATATATTGGTTAGTTATTCTCATCAAACCATAATTGTCATTTTACATAATAAGAAACATGATATCCCGACATTAATACACATCACTACCCATATCTTGAAGCACCACAATGCACTACATACCCTTATCATGATTCTGGATACACCAAGATTGATGATAATGGAAGGTGAAATTTAATATCATGAAAAAAATTATGATGTTTTTATAAAATTAATATTGACAAATATAATTTATGAAAAATATAATATGGGAATCTATTCATGTGAAATAATAAATAAAACATTGTTAATAATGAGCTAATACAATGAAACAACATATTTCAAATACATTATCTGATGGTTTCTAAGAGATAACAACAACTATATTTTCACGGTCAATATAAAAACAAATTTTAATGATTAAATTTCCAAGTAAATATACTACTTATATCCCAAAATTTCATTTTGATAATTTATCATAATGAGTATTATCGCTCAATATTATAGACATTATCAGCGATTGTTGTTCATGCTCAGTAGATTCCTGTGAATACATCAATTGTTCATCAATATACACCAGAGAAAATAATCCAGATACCAAAAAAATAAAAAATTCATTTATTAATTAAATAATTCTCATTAATTTATAATAGCGAGTTTAATAGACACATAATTATAATAACCATATCTAATATTGAATGTTGTGTTCTGAATATCCCCCTTTCGAACCTAGAATTGATAATATCCTGACCGTATGTCAATTTTGGAGAACCAAAATGCATTCCTTGATTATTAAAACATATACCCTATTCATGGAAGTTGATACATACTACCAAACAAAACCTTGTTACTCATATGATAATCCACACAAAACTGAAGGGTTCCATCAAAAGTTTTGGAAATGAATGCTGATGCTTCCTATAGTGTCATACTTAGACAAATGGAATCTTTTTATTTCCATCACATACAACTACACATATAGTATAACGACCCATCCTTAAAACATTACATAAAATTTAATTAAAAGAATAATTCCCATTGATGATATTTTCGGGTATAGAGTTTCTGAGTATTAGGACATAACTATTATATCTAAAAAGATAACAAATTAGACACTTCTACTCAGTTTCCATTTAATTCCAACAAAAAACTCTTGAAACAAAAGATTCACATCTAGTTCTGAGTTTTAGACAGCATGAATTTTCCTTGATCCCATCCTTGAGCCTATTCATCTTTATCTCATATGAAAAACATTTGAAAACATGGGATTAGCATAAAAATCTTAGAAAGGGTTATCAATCGAAGAATTAAAACATTTTTTCATCATTACATATATAACATAAGATCTTTAACATACCTCATGAAATTATAATATTTATGAATAACATATCTAAAACATAAATCATAAAGGTAATTGTCACATCCATATCATACGTACATTGTAGCTATCACAACTATGTAGGTTGTTACATTGGGAAGACCCATCACTGTATATTCCCTAAATCACTTAGGAGAAACATTCACCTTTACCTTCTTTACGTAACCCAATGAATCAGAGAGCAATCTCATGCTCACCTACCCAAGGTTTTACACAGAACCACCTGTATATGTAAACAATTCCCAAGAATCGTAACATATACAAAACACGTAAAATAAACATAAAAGAAAGTTAAAAATTCCCCATTCTAATCACAATATTTAATTAAAATATATTGACATAAAAAATCATTTTTCAAAACCATATTCAATACAAAAATACATAAAGGAGTATATGTTATTTATTTTCCTTTGAAAACAATTCAACTTGTTAAGGAATCCAAAGATCAAATAATAATCATGGAGGCAGAAAAGGTCATTGTCACCACTTATGATAAACACAATCATCCTTTTTTTATCGATCAGTAAAAATACTTGTAGGAAAAAATTCCATTTGAATGAAAATTAATGTCAATGGTATGTATACACTATATAAAATAAATTTGAAAATAAAATAAAATATCCCTCAATGAAAAGGGATTTAGATGAAGGCCCTTACCTCGTGTCCGACATGAACAGTTTGTCCTTTAATCCCATGAATACTAAACTAATGATAATTTATACTTACATAAGAACCTTTTTCATGTTTATTATTCAATTTATATCACTAATTAGTATTTTATAATCATTATGTAATCATTTATGTTAATAATGGTCGTTTTGTCGATATTTGGTACTTGAGTCAAAAATGAACTCCATATATTTACATGTTTTCCATGTGATTAGTAGTCCATTATCTCCAGAATGATATTATTTATTTAGATATCATAAATATTATATATATCCAGTATATATGTCTATTTATAATAGTGCAGAACAATTGGAGATAATAAATGAAATGCACCGTTCAGGGAGATGGTTAGTCGTACGTACGCACAAACACTAATTTCATTTCTATTTCATATTTTAATGGAAATAAAACATAATAATACATAGGTATATAATAATTGCAGTATAATATTATATATAATATCATTAAATCCATCCTTTATATGTCCCACATATGTAATTAATGAGTCATATCACTATGAGTGGGCGGTAGTCCGCACTTCCTCAAATGAAATTATCGTGTTTACCCATAATGGACACTATAAAGGTATTTTATAAATGGAAAATAATGAATAATAAATAAAAACTAAACACAATATATATCATATATAAATAAATTGCCATCATAAAGTACACCATGGGAGGTGGTAGGAGATAATTGAATAATCATCATTTCGTGAGGCGTTAGTTTCCCTTCCACCGAAAAAGTATGTTCTTCACCCATTAGATAGAGGTGTGTGTAAGTATAGTTTGAATAATTCGCAAACAAACATCATAGTATAATGAGTATATTGGATTTGTTATAAAATTTAAGAATTAAATGAGTTAAGGGGGTTGTATAAGTAAAATAAAACAAAAGAACATAAGAGAAGATGTTACCTTTAAATCGGTTAACTCCCTCTGGTTTGAACTAAAGTGGTTTACTGATGTGTTTTCTGCCTAAGGTAAGGCTTCTAAGATGTAGAAAGGGATATTTGGATCTTATTGGAGTAGAGTTTGCATGATCCAAATGTTTTAGAATTGTGAGAAATGGGTTAGAATTGAGGTCTTTTTATAAGGCATAGAAGGGGATCTTTAGGAAAGATTGAAACAATTATTTTATTATAACTTCATTTTCATTTCCAAATGGTCAACTAATCATTAAAGTAAAAGTTTAGATGACTCATGGTCAAAATAAAATCATACAATAATAATTGTATAGGTTTTTGAGACTGTTTTAATAATTATAATATTATTTATTTAAATCATTTATTAATGAGGTAAATATTGCATTATTATTGTGTCATAAATAATTTAATTTATTTGATGTCCAAAAATTATAAATCAAAATACCATGATCTAGGAAATATTCTTAGCTTTAAAATGAATATTTATTGTCCAATATATAACTTATATAACTCCATGTAATAATAGATTTCCTAAATGAAATTTGTTTATGTCATTTTTGTATTTACTTTAAATTAATTAATATTAAGTGTCATTATTACTCCCATGTGGACCCATGGGGACCCAAATTCGACCCAAGGATGAAAATGGTCAGATATGTTTCATCTAATAGGATTTGGACACATGTTAGGGTAATTTAAATTTATTATAATATTATATGTTACCCTTATTTACTATATTTACCTTTTAATCATGGTAAATAAAATATTTACTGAATTAAATATTTAAAATGTATAAAAATAAAAGTTACCTATTTACAAAATTTGGACCTACTGATTCCAAATTTGGAATCCATTTTTTTAAATTCAAAACATATAAGTGGCATAAATTAATTTAAAATTAATTCCCTCTGTCAAAACAAAGAGCAAGTTTTTAAGAAATAATAACTATAAAAAGATTGACATTTTTTTATGTCCAATTTCAAAGTAAAATTAATTCCAATGTCCAAAATTGGAAAACAGTAAAAATATATTATAATTAAACATTTAAAATAATTAAAAAGATAATCTATCCATATAAATAAAATTGATTAATAGGCACTTTTGTAGTAAAATACAGTATTTTCATTATTCATTAAAAAAATGATCTTTATCAGAAAAATACTAAAAATTTACCCAAAGTAAATTTTGATATTCCAAATCTAAATAAGAATTTTATTTTTTCAAATAGAACATATAAAAATGAAAAAATAGATTTAAATAGGGTTTTCCATCAAAAGGCTGTAAATGAACATTTTAAAGAATATTAGAGAATTTATTCTTAGATTCATTCACATTTTAAGCCTCTAAATTTTATTAGATAAGTTAAATAAATTTTAACAGACATGTATAATCATATTTTAGTTGGTTATATTCATTACCACCAATACAATGGCTAGTCAATAACTACCATTTAAAATAGTAGTATTATATGATTAGTGTGCAACATATGATTTTAATGAACCCTGAAGTTGCGTATTGGGTACTAAATCGAACATAAAATCCCCTTTAAAGTAAAATTAATATTTCATTCAAAAATATTAGTAAACAATAAAATGTAATATTCTTTATTTACATGGGATGTTACATCCTTGTCCCCTTTTGGGAATTTCGTCATTCCAATTTTTATTCACTTATCAAATAAGTGGGGGTATTTATCCCTTATACAATATTCATATTCCCACATTGCCTCTTCAACTATATGGTTTTTCAACAAAATATTTACCTAAAAATTTACCTTATTCTGCAATACTTGCTCCCTATGGTCAAGAATCAGGACTGGTTTTTCCCCATAGGTGAGATTCTCTTCCAACTGAACTACCTCTTGGCTGAAAACATGGGATGGATCTGGCATATACATCCTCAACATTAAAACATGAAAAAAAAATTGTACCTTAGATAAACATGGGGGTAAAGCCACTATATATGCAACTGCTCCAACTTTATCTAGGATTTTACAAGTTCAAATGAGCTCAGACTCAAGTTTCTCTTCTTACCAAAAAACATAACACTATTCCTTTGAGAAAAATTGAGAAAGACATGATAACCTACCTCAAATGATAGATCCTTCCTCCAGTTATCCACATAGAATTTCTCCTTGCTCTGAGCTGTTATCATGTTCTACTAAATCAACTAATCTTTTTCTACCATCTCTCTTACCGATTCTGGTGCCATCAAAAATCTTTCACCTACATCATCCGATAAATCTGGTGTTCGACAACAATTTCCATATATTTCCTCAAATAGAACCATCTGTATACAGGAATGAAAAATGTTACCATATGAAAATTCAATCAAAGATATATGTTCATCCAAACATCCTTGGTAATCTTGTGAAAAAGCTCATAGCATATCCTCCATAGTCTGAATTGTTCATTTTGACCGCCGATTTGATTGAGGATGAAAATCTGTACAAAAATTTAATTCATTACTCAATGAATTCTGAAGGCCCTTCAAAAATATAGAAGTAAACCGGGGATCACGATCATATACAATAGAGAGGGAAACACCATGTAACCTGACTATCTCTTTAACATACATCTGAGAATGTTGATCTAGAGGAAAATAATCTTGAATAGGAAGGAAATGAACAGATTTAGTCAATTGATCGTTAATAACCCAGATTGCATTGTTACCTCTAGATGTCTTTGGCAATCCCACAACAAAAATCGTGGGTATATTTTCCCATTTCCACTCTGGCACTAGTAATGATTGAATAATCCCATTCAGTAACTTCCACTTTTCATTAACCTTCTAACAAGTGAAACACATCATAGTAAAATCAGTAATAACTCTTTTCATTCCATCCCACCAGTAATACATTCAATGATCTCTGTATATCTTATTAGTACCAGGATAAACTGAAAATGGGGAATAATGAGCTTCACATAACAACTCATTCTTCTACTATGAATCACCCGGCACATATAATCTTTTTTTACAAACCATAAAACACAATCATTATCATTGTTAAATTTAGGCAACAAACTCTTCTGAACCTACTCTACCTTTTTCTATAACTCACTTTCTTCTTTTTGTGCTCTCTTAATTCTGGCTGACATTGATGATTCTACTAACACCGAAATCAAAATAGAAGAATTTCCTACACCAAAAACTCTTATTCCATAGATCATAAAATAAAAAAACCAAAGGATCTCTTTCCAAATCTAGCATGGTTAATGAAGCATTACTTTCAGAATCAAAGCATCAACCACTTTATTTTACTTTCCTAGATGGTTATGGATCAAGAAATCATAATCCTTGATTAATTCCAACTTTCTCCTATGTCTCATGTTCAATTATTTTTGAGTGAATATATACTTAAAACTTTTTTGGTAAGTATATATGTCACATTTCACTCCATAAAAATGATTCCTCATAATTTTTAAAGCTAAAACAACAGCATCTAATTCCAAATAATTGTAGGGAAATTTAACTCATGATGTTTCAACTGACGTGTAGTATAAGAAATTACCTAATCAGTCTGCATAAGAACACAACCAAATTCATTCAAAAAAGCATCATTGTAGATAACAAAATCTCCATTTCTAGAAAGTAGTTCCAAAACTAGATAATTTACCAATATTCTTTTCAATTCTTGAAAACAATCATCACATTCTTTTGTCCATATGAATATAAAACCTTTTGGAGTTAACAATGTCATTGGGCCAGGTAGACATGAAATATTTTTGTATAATCTTCAGAAATAACCTGAAAAACCAAGAAAAATAACAAACCTCTATTATATTTGTGGGACTTGGCCATTATTCAACAATTTTTGTTTTAGCAGGATCAACAGTTATGCCATTTCTTGAAATAATGTGACCTAGGAATGAAATTTGTTATAACCAAAATATGTTGTTGCTGAATTTCCCATACAGTTTCTTTTATTTTTAGGTTTTCATGACAACCCCTAAATGAAATTCATACTCCTCTTTACTTTTAGAAAACAAAAACTGAAATATCATTAATTAACACAACCATAATCTTATCCAAGAACTCATATAAAATTCATTTCATAAGATCCATGAATACTACAGGTGAATTGGTTAACCCAAAAGGTATAGCTAAAAATTCATAAAGGCCATATCTAGTATAAAACACGATATTTAGAGTGTCTACTTACTTTACATTCAACTAATGATACCCCGACCTCAGATAAATCTTCAAAATACTTTATGCTCCCTAGTGCTGATCAAGAAAAACATTGATATGAGGCAAATGATACTTGTTCTTAATTGTGATGTTATTCAATGCTCTATAATCAATGCAGAGTCTCATTGAACTATCTTTTTTTAACAAATAAAATAAGAGAACCCAATGGTGCTGTTCTAGGTTGAATTAAATATTTATCTAATAACTTCTTCAATATATTATTTAACTCATAAAGTTAAATTTGAGCCATTTGATAATGGGGTTTTGAAAATGGTTTAGCCTCAGGAACAAAATCAACTGTAAATTCAAATTTCTGATCAGGTATAATACCAAGAAAATCATCTAGAAAAACATCAAGGTACTCATTTACCAATGGCACATCATTAATATCAACACTTCCTTTATATTAGAAAGTATGTGCAAGGTATCATTGATTTCCATCTTTTACTAGTTTTTGACCTTCCTGATATGTTATCAAATGTAAGGATTCATTCCTGTACACAAATTAAAAATCATTCTAAAAAGAAACCTATTTAGATCTGTAGTCAATCTTAGCATGATAAATAGAAATTCAATCCGTACCCAAAATAACATCAAAATCTACTAGTGGAAAATAGTAAGATTTTTAGATTGATTCTTTCCGGACACAAGGAAAAGAAGGTTCTTATAATTTCTTTTTGTCCAAACATTTCATCTAGGTGCTTTTATCATAAGATATATTTTCATATCATGAGATGGAGTTCCCAATTTACTAAAACATTTATCAGAAATTAATTAAAGTTTAGACCCAGAGTCAAACAATTCATTGGCATAATCTGAAAAAACAAGAACTATACCTTATAATACTTCATTAGATTGCCAAACATATGCTAAAGTAGTTTCAATGGATTTTTCAACCCCTTTCGGCTTGTAGTCTAGCTTCTTTACCTTAGTTGAGTTATTTTTTAGATACTCATTTGCATAATGAACCATTTCATTATACTTAAAACATTTTATTGACATTAAATAATATTTTTTATTACCATTACCTTGATATTTTTCAGTTCAATTTCAAGCATTATGTCCCATTTTACCACATCGGTAGCACACACCAGAATTAAAAAGGCATTTCCCATGATGCTATTTACCACAATTTTCACAAAAATGTAAATTAGGATTCTTACCATCAGTCTTTTTTGAAGAGTTCTTCCCTTTCTACTGCCACCTCATCCTCTAATTCTGTAGTTTTTCAAAGAACACATGATCATCGACAAACTCCATTTCCACCTTCTCCGCACAACGAATAAATTTTTCATAACATTTGAACTCACGAGAAGATAAATCCCTTTGATACATTGGATTTAATCTTGAGTAAAAATGGTTGATTTTACTATCAAAATTTCATATGAAATTTTGAGCATACCTTGCGAGTTGAGTGATTTTTTCTTCACAATCGGCCATGAAGTCATCTTTCTGCATCAGTTCTCGGAAAGGTTTTTATATCATATGTCGAACCACAATAGGAAAATATTTATCAAGGAACATACCTTTGAATTCATCCCAATAAAGAGCATCAATCTCCTCACTATCCATGATATTTTTCAACATCAACCACCATTGACCAGCTTCACCTTCAAAACTATAAATTGCAAGACTTCCCTTTTGGTGTTCTGAACACCCCATGACATAAAAAAAATTTATCCAGTGCTTTAATTCATATTTTTGCTAGAAAAGTGTCAGATGATGCTTTAAATGATGGGGGATGTTGCCTCATGAAATTTTCTTCTACTGACATATTCCTCTGTGGTTGATCTAGCTAATCTCATTCATGGATACCACCACCATTTATAGCCTGATTCAACTATTCCATCATTACAAAAAATTGTTCAGTTTCGATTCCGATCATCCCAGGTTGTTAATTTAGAAGGTTGTCTTCCTCCTGAGGTCATCCCAACATGGCTTCCATGTTTCCTTAATGGAGAACCATTCTGAACACATAAATATATTAGGAAAATAAACATGGTAATATGTAAATACAATATCATATCAATATTAACATAAATTAATTTATCGATATTACTTTACCAATACCATATATAAGGCCCCAGCCTTAAACCTTACTTAATCTTGATTTATTACAAGATTACACATTGAGGATCTTTTCAGGTTTAGATTTTTAGAGAATTAGATCATGAAACTTTCATTACATTCCACATTTAAACAAAGTGGTTACATAAAAGACATATTCATTCTTCCTATCAACGGAAACATATTTAAAATAAAACATGGATTCTTTCTTGACACATCCTTGACACTATCATCACATCATGTACCTTTCCCTTGACCTGTGAAAAACATTTCAAAAACTTGGGATGAGCATAAAAATCTCAGTAAGGGTTATAAAAATATGGAAAGGAAACATGATTTCATATATACATAAGAATGAAATCATACTTTACCCATAAAACATAGGCATATCAAATCATGAATAAATCATATAAGACATAAGACATAAAGGTAACTTGAGGCATTCATAACATAATTACGTAGGGAGTAACCCTCTTGGTTATGTTTGGAATACCCATCACAGTATATTCCCTAAATCTCTTTGGAGAAACCTTAACGTTTCACTCCTTTGCATTACCCAATGGATTGGAGAGCTATATCGGGCTCACCCGCCCTTAGTTTATCACAGAACCACCCATTTTCATAACAATGCCCAAGAACCATAACATAAATGTGTCACATAAAACATGCATAAAGGAAACATAACATTTCCACATTTCAATCACAATATAACATTTTAGTATATTGAATTCATTCAAAAAGAAACCATTTCCAAAAACCATTTAAAACATTTAATAAAGATATTTTTGAATCAAAGTGTCCCATACCACCTTGAAGCTTTAAAATTTTAAACCATTAATATCCATATAAATAAATCCTTAAAACCATTTTGAAAAAAATGGATATTAATAATAACAATTAATGAAAACATTTAAAATGACATTTTGGTTAAAGGGGTTTTACCAAAATTAGAGACACTTGAATACAATAATTGATGAATAACATTTAGTCAGAACTTTCTAATATCATGAGAATAAATGGATTCATGATATAATACTCCAAAGGACAGTATATACACCATATAAGAGTGAATTGGTGCATAACAACAATGAACCCTCATTAGAAATGTCAAATGTGATGAAATCCCTTATAAAGAAGGTATCCTTAAATTAAGTACAAATCAATCTCAAAAATATGTGTGACAAATACAAATACACCTAATATAAGTGGATATTAAGTGTAAAACAATAAAAGGTCATTCACTCATATTCAATGGATGACATATTCAATGACTACATGTTGAACCCAAAGAAATCGAAATTGGGTTAAAAAGTTCCCATGATAGCCTAAAGGCATCACATAAAAAAGAGTTGATGAGAGATAAAAAGAGTATCTCATAACTTGGACAAAAAATTTACATCAACAAGGATATATGGGAACATATCCCAATATGACAATATGTAAATTAAAAGACCCAACAAAAGAAGTCTCTTAAAAAAGAGAAGGGTGAAAGGTTCCCTTACCGACTTGGGTATCTTTCAAAACATACACCCCATGAAAGAAGGACAACAAATCATTGATGTAAATACTCATAAATGAAAGTATATTACACAAAGAGTAGAATAATGGTCAGTACATACACCACTCAATGGAATTTGTGGCAAATGTAGCATAAAACTCACGAGAATAAAAGTGAGTTGAAAAATCCCTTACAAAAATTCAGCAGCCTAACGGCGCCACTCAAAACTTCCAAAATGGATTGATGAGAGAGAATAAGGTCTCTCATCACATGAACATAAAAATTACCGTAAGTGTAATATAAAAGATCATTCCAATAACAAGAAATATTAGATTTAAAAGTAATGACATAAAAGTGTGTACTTAAAAAGAAAGAGAGGAGTAGGATCCCTTACCTCGGGTCCGACTTGACTTGATTGTTCTTTAATCTCCTGAATAATAAACTTGAGTTAATTTATAATTCCTTAATAACCTTTTTCAAGTTCATTATGACTTTTATACCACTTATTACCATGTCATAAACATTATGTAATCATTTAAGTTAATAATATTTGTTTTGCCGATATTTGGTTCTTAAGTCGAAAGTGGACTTCTTACAATTACATGTTGTTTGTGTGGCCAAATGTTTATTATATCCAGAATTGTATTCATTATGTAGATATCATATATTTCATATATATCCAGTACATGTATGAATTTATAACATTACATAATCATTTAGAGGTAAGAAATGAAATGAACCGTTCATGGAGACGGTAAGCCGTACGTACGCATGAACGCTACTTTCATTTCTATTTCGTATTTTATAGAATGGAATAATAATGATATAAAGGTATATTATAATTCCAGTATAATTTCATATATAATATCATATTTCCATCTTTTATACATCCCACATATGGTATTTAACGAATCAAATCACTTTGAGGGGGCGGTAGTCCGCACTTCCTTAAATGAAGATATCGCGTATACCCATAATGAAATCCATAAAGGTAAGACAAAAATGAAAAATACAGAAGCATAAGTAAAACATAAACATATTATATATCATATATAAAAATATTGACATCATAATGGCCACCTTTGAAGGTGTTAAATGAGTATTGAACAATCATCGTTTTGGGAGGCCGAATTTCCCCATCCACGGAAACCGTATGTTCTTTAACCATTTGATGTAGTTGTGTGAGAGTGTAGATCGAATAAATCTTATAACAACATCCTAGTATATTGAAGATACTGGTGTTGTTATTAAATAAGTAAATAAAAATAGTTTAGGGGGTTGGAGAAGCAAAATAAAACAAATGAACATGAGAGAATGAATTACCTTTAAAAGTGTAACTCCTTTTGATTTGAGCCTAAAGGCTTCCTTTGAAAGGATTCTGCCCAAAGGGAATACTCTAGTATGAGTAGATGGATGTGGAGAGAGTAAATGGGCAGGGGTTGGCCGAGCCAAAGGCTTGAGGAGTGTGTTAAATGAGGTAGAGGTGGGGGCCTTTTATAAGAGGAGAGGAGGGGCACTTTTGGAAAGTAAAGAAATATTACTTTATTTCAAAATGTTTTTCGGTTTTAAAAGGTCCCACATTGATATAATTCGTGGATAAGGTGATAAGTCTTCGAAATCCACTCATCCAATAAGTTTTGGACATGTGTAGTTCATAGATTTTACATTATCTTTCCATTTTATTTAAATCGTCAAATAATGATGTCATCACTGCATCATTATTAAGTCATAAATAATTTAATTTATTTAATGTCTAAAAATTATAAAAAAAATACTATGATGTAGGAAATCTTTTTATCTTTCCAATTAATATTTATAATCAAAAATATGACTTGTATAACCCCACTTAAAAATTGTTTTAGTAAAACATATCATGTTTGTGTCAATTTTACTTTTACATTAAATAAAATGTTATTTATGTCATTTCCCAACCAAAGTGGATCCATGGGGTCCCCAAGTTTACCCATGGCTTGTATTGGTCGGCCATGATACAACCAATGAGTGTAAGACATGTGTCAAGATCATCTCATTTTATTAAAGCATTATTTTTACCTTAAACTACACAAATTACCACTAATCGTGATTAAAAACTTAATAAGTTACTATTCACCAAAAAATTATTTTAATCTCATTGAACCATATTTTACTTCTTAATGAAAACCATATATGTCGGATTTTTGAAAATCAAAACACAATGATGGCAATATTTCATTTAAACGGAAAATCAGTTTTTATAAGTACCACTTAGTGGTTTCACTATTCATCAAAAATTGAAGTTTTTCAGAAAAATCCCAAAAATTCACCCTAAGATATATTTGATATTCTGAATTCAAAAATGAAGTCCGTTTTAAAAAATTCAAAACATATAAGTCACATTAATTAATTTAATAATTAATTCCCGCTGTCATGACTAATAGCGTGTTTTATGAAACAATAAGTATCAAAAGATTGACACTAGTTTAAGTCTGATTTCAAAGTGAAATTGATTCCAACGACCACTATTGGATTTAATGGTAAAAATATTTTCTAATTTCACTTTAAAACCAATTCAAAATATAATCTAATCATATAAATAAATTAGATTAAAAAGTGGTTTTGAATTAAAATACAATATTTTACACTATTCATTAAAAAAAATGAACTTTATCGGAAAGATACCAAAAATTTACACAAAGTAAATTTTGATGTCCCGATTCTTAATAAGAGTTTTATTTGGTCCAAAAGAATGTTTAATAGTGAAAAAAACTATATTTAATGACGGTTCTCCATCAAAAGGTGATAAGTGAACCTTTAGTGAAAACTAGGGCATATACGCCTAAAATTGAATTCTTTCCGTATTTTAAGCCTTTATCTTTTATTGTATAAATATAAAAATATTTAAGAACATATATAATCATATTTTAGTTATTTATATCCATTCCTGCCATTACAACGGCTACATGTTAACTACCATTTAAAATAATATTATTTTATCATTAGAGTGCAACGTAAGATTCCCAAGAAACTCGTTGTTGCGTGTTGGGTACGTCATCGAGCATAGCATCCCCTTTAAAGTAATATTAATATTTTATTCAAAAATATGGATAAATATGAAAATTTCATATTCATTATTTACCTGGGGTGTTACACCATAACTCCTAATGTTATCTCAACCGACCTCTGATACCAACTATAAGGACCTTCCCTTAAAATATTACATAATATTGAATTAAATGAATAATTAACATTGAGGATCTTTTCATGTTCAGAGTTTTAGAGAATTAGGACATAAATATTACATCTGAAATGATTACAAAGTAGACACTTCTACTATGATTCTATATTTTCCACAAAATAAAAACTGTTGAAAAATAGAGTCATGTATAGTTCCATGTTTTAACAACATGAGTATTCAATGATCCCATCATTGAACCTATTTATCTTTCTGTCCTGTGAAAAACATTTCAAAACATGGTATGAGCATAAAAGCATTGTCAGGGTTATAAAACAAAGAATGAGAAACTTGATAATAATTACATACATAACATAAGCTCGTTAAAATACCTCATGAAATCATAAGATTTATGAATAGAACATAGAAAACCAAAATCAAAATGGTAGCTTGTGGAATCCATATCATACCTATATTTTAGAAATCGAAGCTACATAAAGAGTTACATTTGGAATACCCATCGTAGTATATTCACTAATTCTCATAGGAGAAACATTCACATTTACCTCCGTCACATTACCTAATCCATTGGAGAGCTATCTAAGGATCACCCTCCAGAGGTTTATCATGGAACCACTCGTATACATAAAAAATTCCCAAGAATAATAACATATTCATAACAAATAAAATAAAAATGAAGGAAAGATAATATTTCCACATTATAATCAAAAAATATAATTTAAATATATTAACATAACATACCTATTTTCAAAACCATAATCAATTCAAAAATACATAATATTGTATATGGTATTTATTTTCCTTTTAAAAACATTTTGGTTTGTTAAGGAAGCCAAAGATCAAATAATACTCATAGTGGTGGAAAAGGTTGTTACCACCGCGTTTGTTGAAAAAAAAACATTATTTTTTATCGTTTAGTAAAATACCCCATAGGAAAATATTCCGTTTGAATGAAATAAAAAGTCAAAGGAATTTATACACTGTATAAAAGAATGCTTGAATAAAATAAAATAGTCCTCAATGAAAGGGGATTGAGGCAAAGTCCTTTACCTCATGTCCGACTTGACCCATTTGTCCTTTAAAATCTTGAATAATAAACTAAAGTTAATTTCTACTTTCGTAAGAACATTATTCAATTATATTATTACTTTTATATCACTTATTACTATTTTATTAACATTATGTAATCATTTAATTTAATAATGGTCGTTTTGTTAATATTTGGGACTGGATTCCAAAATGAAGACCATATATTTACAAGTTGTAGATGTGGTCAATAGTCCATTCTCTCTAGAATGATATTAATTATTTAGAAATCATATATATCATATATATATATATAGTATATAATTGTATTTATAATAGTACATAACATTTGGTGATATGAAATGAAATGCATCGTTCATGGAGACAGTAATCTGTACGTACGCATGAATGCTACTTTCATTTATATTTAGTATTTTAATGGAATTAAAACATAATGAAAAATAGGTATATTTTAATTTTGGTATAATATTATAAATAATATCATTAAATATATCCTTTATAAGTTCCATAAATGGACTTAACGAGTCATATCACTTTGATGGGGCGGTAATCCACACTTTCTCAAATGAAATTATCACATTTATCCATAATGGAAACTATAATGGTATGCTATAACTGGAAAATACAGAAGCTCAGATAAATCATAAACCTAATATATATCATATATAATTAAATTTCCATCATAATTCCCACCATGATAGGCAGTAGGAGATAATCAAACAATCTTCATTTTATGAGGCGTTAGTTTTCCATCAACATAAATAGTATGTTCTTCACCAATTAGATAGAGGTGTGTGTAAGTTTATGTATAATACTACTCATAAATACATCCTAGTATATTTAGTATACTCTTTTTGTTATAAAATAAATGAATAAAAAGTGTTTAGGGGGTTGTATATGTAAAATAAAACAAAAGAACTTAAGAGAAGATGATACCTTTAAATCAGGTAACCCCCTTTGGTTTGAACCATAAGGGTTTCTTAAAGTGTTTTCTACCTAACATACGGCTTATAGGATGAATTGAGGAATATTGGGAGATTATTTGAACATAGGTTTCATGAGCCAAAAGCTTGATAATTTTGATCAATGGGTTAGAAGTGAGGTCATTTTATATGGAATAAGAGGGGCTTAGAAAAAAGTTTGAAACAATTACTTTATTATAACTTCATATTCGGTTCCAAAAGGTCCAATAATTGTTAAAGACAAATTCAAGATGACTCAGGGTCAAAATAAAATAATCCAATAAAATAGGATTGGTTTTGGATAATTTTTTTTGTATTTATAATCTTATTTATTGAAATCATTTATTAATGAGGTAATTACTGAATTATTATTGTGTCATAAATAATTTAATTTATTTATGTCAAAAAATAATAAAAAAATACAATGACGTAGAAAATATTTTTATAATTCTTATGAATATTTATATCCTAAAATATAACTTAAATAACCCCATGTAAAAATTTATTTACTAAAATATATTTGTTTTTGTCATTTTTTTCTTTACTTTAAATTAACTAATATAAAGTGTCATTATTACTCCCATGTGACCCCATGGGTTCCCCAATTCAACCCATGGATACCCATGGTCGGCTATGTGTCATACAAGAGGATTAAGACACATGTTATGGTAATTTAATATTATTATAATATTAAATTTTAACATTATTTACTATATTTACCTTTTAATCATGGTAAGTAAAATATTAACTAATGTAAATATTTAAAATTATTAAAAATAAAATTCACCTATTTACAAAATTTGGTCCTCCTAATTAAAAATATGGAATCCATTTTTTTAAATTCAAAACAATATATGGCAGAATTTAATTTAAAAATAATTTCTACTATAAAAACAAAAAGCGTGTTTTTAAGAAATAAAAACTATCAAAAGATTGACACTCGTTTATGTCTAATTTCAAAGTCAAATTAATTACAATATCCAATATTGGAATAAATAGTAAATATAAATTATAATAACAATTTATAAACTGTTAAAAATATAATCCATCCATATAAATAAATTACATTAAAAGGATCTTTTGAATTAAAATACAGTATTTTTCACTATTCATTAAAAATGAACATTTTCAAAAAAATACCCAAAATTTACCCAACATAGATTTTGTTGTCCCTAATCTAAAAATGAATTTAATTTTGTCAAATATAACATATAAAAATTTTCAAAAACAATATTTAAATAGGGTTCTCCATCAAAAGGTAGTAAATCACCCTTTTAAAGAATATTAGTGTATTTATGCTTAGATTAATTCACATTTTAAGCCTCTAACTTTTATTAGATAAATGTAAAAAAAATTAACAAACATCTATAATCATATTGTAGTTAGTTCTATTAATTCCTTCCAATACAATGGCTCAACGTTAACTATCATTTAAAATAATAATATTATATTATTAGTGTGCAACGTATGATTTCAAGGGAACTCGATGCTGCGTATTGGGTATGCTATCAAACATAACATCCCCTTTAAAGAAAAATTAGTATTTGATTCAAAAATATTAATAAACATTAAAATCTATTATTCATTATTTACATGGGATGTTACATCTAGTTCCCTTAATTATATTTAATCATTAATTTGAATGGAAGGGAAATATGACTTGTCTCCATAAAGACATTAATCATAAAATCCACTTCACTCAAAAGAGGAGACCCTTAAATTTTTTGGGAAATTCATCTGGAAACAGATCAACCACTATTGAAAAATTACTATTATTAATCTCTTACATCAATTGAAATGTTAATGTAGTAAGTTAAACAAGATTGTTCTAATATCGAGTGCCTAATGGCCCATTACACATTCCTTTACACTATGTTTCCCCTTAAAGATATTGATGATGAAAAAATCATTTTGAAAATTAGACATTCAGGTATAAGAGTTGATGTGAGCCTTGAACATTATACACAAATAAATTCACAGAATTAAGTCATTAACATCCATATCAAGCATAAATAAATCCAATGATATCTTTACTCCATAAAGAGTTATATAAAATTATCTACACATAAATGGTCAATAATATATTTTCAATAAAGGAGTTTAATTTTTCGACACAAAAATAATCATATCAAAATTTAAACTCAAAAAATTAAAAACATAAGAAGTAATAAATGAATGGGATGTACATGTATAAGACCAATTTATAATTATGGTGGAATTTAAAAGAATAATTAATCTCATAGTTTATGGTTTATATGAACATACATGATAACATTACAAATTACATATAATGGCTTAACATTGTACATTATTCCATATTTCCTATTAATATTTTATTTATTGAGGAGTACTGTTATTCCTGGAATCAACATGTCCAACTATGTTCTACTTAAGATATATATTGTTATTTCTTTATCCCATAAAATCATATGGGGTATTTGAAACATAATAAGTGTCATAATCTCTCGTCTTCATAACATTGTGATAATAAAACTGAAGATGACACATCTAATTGTAATTATGAAATTCACTAAATGGTGTCATACAATATTGCTTCATTTGGTAAAATATACCACACGAAGACATCCATCCGTGTTCAAGGGTCTTGGAAGAAGATACACTACTCCATTCATCTCAATCAAATCCATTCTACCACCATTAAAATATACGTTACTCTTCCTCTTTCTCCCCTTAGTATAGTTCACGCCATTTCCCATAGGTATCAAAATGCTCACACCACCCACAGATCCTTTGATATCCATTTATAACATTGTACTTATATTGACCATCTCTGTATAATTCGTAATACATAACTCAACAATATTTGAGTGAATATCCTGCCTTATCCCAAATTTAAAAATGATTGTCTTCAAGGATGAAATAGAATCATCTTTGGGTGAAAAGTGAAAAAAATCATAATTGTATCCTTATAATCCATCAGTATGAAAATTTCATTCTTCAAGATAAAAAATATTTTCATTCAATATAGTCTGAATGTGTGAAGGAAGAAGTGTATTTTTGTTAATTATTCATAATTTAATTAATAAAGGACCTAGTCTTATTTAGTCAAAACTATTAAATACCAAAAATTTTATGAAAAATCCTCCAGAAATTAATTCAATAACATGAAATTCAACTCTTATGGTGGGCCATGAAAAGGTAATATTATATTAATCCTGTTACAAAACACCACTTCCTTCTCTAGTTATAAATCAAACCAAAATAAGGGTGTATTTTTCATCTAAAACTGAATGGAATGATTCAATTTCTATGGTTCCTAAATTGAGATTGCTATGTCACCAACATCGAAATATTGGACTACACTCTGAACCAGCTACTATTATACATGTGGAACAAGTGCAACCTTATTCTCAACATCATCCTCCAGTTGGTTTCTATGACACTTACTGACACAGATTTTATATTAACAAAAAAATTACTAAAGTCACACTCTCTATCAACTAAAGAATTAACAATTTCAAATTCTAAAACATCATAATTATATCAATAATGCTTTCGAAAATCAAAATTTCCTGGTTCAACAATTATTTATTAAAAATATCAACCACCTTTTGATCATTTTCATTACACAACTACCGTGATATTTTCAAAATATTATATATTAAAACTAATTTCACATTTTTTATAAAATCAAAAAATTGCATCAAATCATTATTGAAACTGATATATACACTCCTAGTGGGAAATCATTTAGAAAATCAATTTCATTCTCTTATGATTAGATAAAGACTTGAAAATGAGGTTACAAATCCTTTAAGAACCTCCAAAAAATTTATGAACTGAACTCCATAGTAACATTAAGTTACAAATAAAAGGTACAATGATGTATTTTTATGCTCTATATTTTAATTCCTGAAAATCCTAGCACTTTCAACCGTCACAACAAAATTAATTTAACAAATTGAATTTCAACCCTAAGAACAAGAAGAATAATTACCATGCCAATGACTGTACAAGACTAATACAACTTGAAAGTCTAGGACATTATATGCCGATACCACATGTAACAACACAACAATTTTAATTGTATTAAGAAGTATTATGTTTGTAACATTACCTTAAGAGATGTCCATAAGGTGCGAAATGATGGAAATAAACGCAAACTGTTTCGTTAAAAAATTGGGGTCAACTTTCCATCTAAAACTATAAAATAACTCGAACAAAAATAAATATAAAATGTAACACTACATGATGGATGAAAAATTATAAAATAAATCAAAGTTATACCATTGAAATTAAAATCAAAATACTTTGGGGAACCATAATAGAATACTGGTAAATAAAAAAGTGGATAATAGAAGGAAAAACCAAAAAACCGTACAACTCATAACCTAAATCCACATCTCTTAGTATGATCCATGCTTTAACTCCACAATATAGATCATGTATCATGAATAACCAGTAAAAATGTGTGATATATTGCCTTTTATAGTGTCCCAATGAACAACATATTGCAAATCACCAAAGTTCCAAATATGGGTTGAGTAATGAAACTAAATATATTTTCCCAAAATGACTTCCCTACTCATTCCAATTTGATAGAAGAAGTTAGATACTTAATATAAAACATGTAAAAACATTTTAAAATATTCCAAAATTCGCAACTATGGTAAAAACATTCCAGGAAATGAAACCAAACAATTCACAACACTATTTATCATTCTTTTTTGGGATACTCTATTCATAATTCAAACCCACACACACATGCATGATTTACTAAAAATCCACAATCATGAGCAATTTCTCATCCATCTGATATGTCTTCACTAAGTGTCCAATCATCTTATTCCCCAATGAAACACATCCATTATCTGGGGTCACATACTTTTGTTCATTAATGGGATTTCCACTTATTGATTTTCATGTAGAATGCATGATCTCACATAAACCCATGTATTTTAATTAAATTTCAAACTAACCATTTAAATTAATTAATTTAAAAAATATTTTTATTAAAGACATTTTAATTAAAAAATTTACCAAAAATCCGGAAAATTTAAATTATAAAATCATAAAAAATATCTCTTTTCCCAACCACTTTCCACAATTCCAAAATTTCACAAAAAATACACAAAAAATACCTAAAATGGGATTACATGATGATTTTAACAATAACATCACAATAAAGTTAAATCAATTTTAATAATCTGATACTAATACCTAATGTTCTAATTATAGGATCCATGTGTAATGCCTCCTACCAATTGAATTTTTGTGAAAAGGAATAATGATACTAAAATGCAAATGAAACCAAGTTGATTCTCCTAAAAAATATATTAGATATCTTTCCAAAAAATCAACAAGGCTTAACATAACTCATACCACAATAAAAAAACATTGAAATATTCACATTATACTAGATCTATGAAATTTATAGAGGTAATAAATTAGATGTATGAAAACCCAAGAAAATAACTATAAATAGATATTTGACATGAGAATGTGGCTTTAAGAAACCAGTGAAATTATTTCATATTTCTTCTAATATAATATTGAAATCTTCTAACATGTTTGGGAAGAATAAATATTTATTTAGTTGTAAAATGGGGGGAAATCCTGGTTTTGAGTTAATCCCAACCTAGATAAAATTTGAAGGATGTAGTTTCTAAAGAATTCATGATTATATACAGGGTTTGGATAACTGTTAAATCACCATGTTCAAGACATTACCAAATGGGGACCCTCTCATAGTTGTCCTACACAATTAGACAAACTGGGAGCCATCCTTTAAAAAATTAACATTCCCAATTTTCACAGTTTCTCTTAGGTTTTCACACAGTCTCGTAAAAGTGTGTGCCTACCTAGAATCCCTTATTCCACCATGAACCATTTATAATAATAATTTTCTTATTTCTATAAAATTTTCACCATATATTCTCCCTTATGAAATCCCCCAAAACAATCTATATATTTCCCAAACCCTCCCAAACTTCACGAATTGTTTTTACAAAATTTAATATAATTGTGAAAGGATTCTTTGAAATCAAGGGGGAGAAAAAACTTATCATTCCAAAATTCATATCAATTTTATTTAGGGTGTTTTCCTTCAAATAGACCAACCCATATTTTCATTAGAGTAGATATAATGGAATCTCACCAAGGAAGAGGCAATATTCCATTCCAACTCTTTCTAGTTCATTTCATTATCCACTTCTTATTCATGTGTTTTTTCCATTATAATATAATAAATCATGTATCAAATATATGATGAGATTTTATTCTGATTTTTGGAAAACCATATTCCACCTTTTATCTATAAAATAAAAAAATTTATCACCACACTAGTGTACATGTGACTAAAAATCTCGATGAAATGTTATAATTTATTTTAAAAAAAACAATAAATATATATATATGATAATAATATAGGATATTATTTCAGTATATTTAATTTTTTAAAAATAATGATACCATAAACATCCTTATCATTTTACTCAGGAATTGAATGTTATCATCACTTGTGCGTACGTAAAACCTATCGTCTCAATGACGTGTTGTGATTCATTTTCCATGTTAAAAATTAATGAATGCTTATAACATGTATATAGCGAATTAATTTTATATATATGACCCCAATATAAATCTATATATGAATTAATGATATCCTATGCATAGGTACATAAATGTCAAAAAATGCATTGGAAAATGAAGCACTAAACACTTGAAACAAGAGTAATAATTAAACATTATAATGAAATGAGTGATAAGATAATATAAAAAGATCATATCTGGAAAAATAAATAAGAATTCAATAATTTAATAAATAAAGATTTTTTAGTTCACTGTGTATTATTTAAAAGCACATCCAACTGAAGTAAAACACTTGTTGACGATTTATTTCAATCTAATCATTATTGACTGAAGGGCCTGAAGGTGGAATTTTTTTATTGATTTTTGATAAGTCCCCTTTTAAGGTTAAATGAGGTAACCACGACTTCAAGAACATTAAAAAATTAACAAAATTTGAAAAAAAGAGGGATGCAACCCAGAGAAAGAGTAAAAATAAGTGCTTCTACCCAACATAAAAAATCATAAGGTATGCCTCCACCAAAGAATGGCTGCTTAGCAAGCTGTCCCGTAAAAAAATAAACGGGCCGAGTACTGATGGCAACGTCATACACTCTCAATATTAAAAATCTGAAAAGCCATGTATGATGAAGATGGAATGCTCTATCCTAATATGATTCCACACCATGTAAAATGTTTGGGTTCCCCAACTGTCCATCCATTTCACCTCCAACAAAAATCAACAAGAAAGTTATTGATAGATTCCCAACAAACCACTCCATCAGCACCACCAAAATACCACCACTTACACAACCAATTAACCAAGATCCTAGCTTCACCAAATCAAAACATGGAATATAATTATAGCATAACCAAAATGAAATTAATCCCCCCTCCCATCTACTAGAGCCGACCACAACCCTACAGGCACATGCCTTACCAGACATTAAACAAGGACAAACCTGATCAAAGATCTCGGATCCGGAAGGCACACAAATGCTGTCATCGTGCACATTGAAGCCGACGCCGAGCCCACAACATCTGGGACATAATCTTGAAAATTCGGAGGCAAGCACATTATAGAGAGCATACCGACCCAAATAAGATCAAGAAAGAATTGAAGTCACTGATCTGATATCCTGACACTGAACCACACGAAAATGACGCACGCCGACGTCGAGATGAGGTCTCGAATCCATGACATCAAAGCCATCGCTGAGCGAACTCGTGAAGGTGAAAGGCACAATGAAGCTACTGCCGAGACACAAATGCACCTGGACCATGAAGATCTTCCATACATCGATGCTAAACCAAGACGTGAAGTCATTATCGATACCATGCTAAGATAGAGGAGGGGAGGAGGTGGTTTGGACGGGACACCCTTGGCGTGTGAGGTTGGGGGAGATTCTCCCGCTTAAAGGCTCATCATCCCAATCTCGTTACTATTAATGATTTTTTTAAGTCTCCTTTAGGGAATAATTATATTTAATTTAAATGGTGTATATGATTATTTCCAATATTTTTTACAATTTTTTGATGAATATTTAATGTAATTTTAAACCCTTTTTGTATTTTAATTATATTTTTTAAAACAAATCATCCCGTCGTCTTCCAAAATAAGGTACATTGTGAATTTCCTTACAAATGTGTAAAAGGAATTTTTTTAACATGTAATACATGACTATAATTTCCCATACTCATGAATACTTAGTGATTTAAATCACTATTTACATGTTTTCAAGGTTCTTTTCACGTAAATTTTTTCTTTTATAAATAGCCATTTTTAGATAAAATATTTCATTGAAAAAAATGAATTTATCTTAAAATTTTATTAATGATATTATTAGAGTTTCTTCAAATATTTCGACACATATTATTGATTTTTTTTATTTAGGTTATGTATCTTATGACACCATCTACCATATATTATTGAATTATTTATGATACGTTTGACCATGCATGTACTATTTTGATACAATTCATCATAATTCTCTATATGGATTATAATTAAATTATTTAAAATTCATATACATCTTTTCCAATATGAATATTTTTTTATTTTCTTCAGTTTAATACGAGGATTGAATTGGACTTTGTATGTGATTGGTTTGTCCAATTTTATCCCCTTTATTCATCAATAGGTCTCAAGAGATAAAAAATACTAGGGTTTTCTAAATCCTTACCCATTGGTTAATATATGATAGATACTAACCTAGAAGAATATATTATGCATATGGAATTATGTATTCCATCAAGATGATATTAGTTTTACATATTCCATGTGATAATTTAACTAGTATAATATAAATTGTTATGTTTCATTCTCATGTGATTATTTATATAGTCATTTTTATTTTTACCATATTATAATCAATTTCTTAATTGATGAATTTTGATTCAATTAATTTCTATTCCAGAATATTTTATATTTATTTATGATATCTTCTTCCTTATGTATAAGCTTACATATAATCTTAGCTAACACTATTCATAGGTTTTATTTTTCCTGATAATGATAAGAATATTTTTTTGAGTGATATAAAGTGTAAAGGCGAAGAATGGTAGAATTTTAAATGATATTATTTGTGTATTTTATGTTTAATGTGAAATATAAATGTCATTTATTTTTATAGTTTACCAGGACTTCTAAAATATTCTATTTATTTGGATGTAACTCATTGTATCTTCTGAAAATGTAATTTAGTAAGTCACTAGAACTTGGTTACTGGTGTGGAGGTATTTATAGTTACTTTCATAGAATTATAGTACAATCATTAGGCAATATTTTTTGTTACAGAATCCTATGATTGAATTTTTAAATCATCACAACAAAACAAATATATGATCTAGTGATTAGTTATATACAAATTTTTAATTTATGTAATGTGACTCAATAGATTTCGGATAGATATATTCTGTTTAATAATTTTATGATCCAATCTAGTGTATTCCATCCTTTTGAAATGGATCCTATAAGACATAATGTGTACTAAAATGATACATTTAATTCAAAGAGTAATAATGATCATTTCTATGGCCTTAATCTAATATTTAGAGGGGAATTCATATCTTAAACATGTCATCATATTAGGAAATATTGTCATTTGATATTGAGACCTATAAATAATTCTATATGCATGATGTGTTTTTAGGTAAGTATAAGAACATGAGTACCAAAGGGAAAATTATGGATAAAGGAATTAAGAGAAGGAATTATTTTCTATCATGTGATAATTATGGAATGAGACACACTATTACTTTTTATATGTAATGATAGATTTATACATGGTTATAGAGAAAAGACACTATGATTGCGATTAAAAGAGTATGAAACTTATTTATGATGTAAAATTATTCAACTATAAGGAGATATGGTGTTATAAAAATGAATTTATGAAGCGTCAATGGAATACATTTCAAAATAAAAAAAGGGATCCATGTCAAACCTAGGTCGTTACTACAGTGAAAGTGAAATTATTCATGTATTTTTGTTTTTTGATTGAAGAGTTATGTTATTATATTATAGTGATAATATAAATTGAATAAATAAAGACAATAATATAATACTTCATCATTAAATATTTGGTTGAATGAATATTTTCATTCTGGTTTTTAAGGTGATCAAATATTTCATATGTGAAAATAAGATCTACAGCATGTAACATGGAAAATATAATGTTATGCTTATTTTGAATATTAGTTACAATAAATCTTAATTTTTTGATATTTAATTTGTATAGATGTATTTTGGATGGTTCATAATATTATTTACTCATGGAATTGATAATGTTTAACAAAGGATATTATTAATGTTTAACGACTTATTATAACCATTTCAGTTTCATTACATCTTTATAGTCTTGACAAATAACTTTTGAATATTATAACTAAATAATTTGACTGAGGCATGAAAAATTCAATTTCAGTATAAATATATTTGATTAGGAAATTAAGTGGAAATATATTGAATCATAAGATAAGGTTGAAATTATTATTGTAAAATGGAAATAAAATAAGTATGATTTTTTCTGACACGATTATCTAGATAATAAATACCTTATTTAGTATTATGAAAAGTATTTTGGAATAAAAAATTATCCAATTAGAATTATTTGTTAAAAATAAATATTATTTTAACAGATCATATATTTACATGTTTGTAGTGATTGACATAATAATGACCATGTTCTCAAGCACTATCAATCAGAACGAGATAGATAATTTAACGTCCATGTCCTTTTTTTCACATCACAAAAATGTCTTCCGATATAAAAGACTAATTGTTTTTGTTAATTAGTCATTTAACATTCCCTCTTATAAAGAATATATTTTATTATTCCTATTTTTATGTCAGTTTACCACAATGGAATTTTCATGTATAAACCACTAATTTTCTGAGTGAAATTTAAAATTAATATGATTCGATTTAATTTAGTAGGGGTGAATACAGCACATCATTAATTCATGGTATGCCACATTTTAATGTTTAATCTATTTTAATGATTACTTCATTCACAAAACCCGGCTAAATTATATGATGAAATATTAGTACAACCAAGCCATTAAATTGGAAGGAATTAATAGTATTAACCACGTTATGGTATTTATATATTATATGTTCTACATAATATTAATATTCATGTTATGTGATTTATAGGAACTATACCCAAATAAATCCCCTTTTACACATATGAATCTATATTATTCTAAATGTAGATTTACATCATTTTGAGAGAGAAATTATTTATAAAATAAATATTTTCAGTAATATAAATTTTATTTAAAAAAATTAACAAATTTTTTAAAAGTGTAATATCAAAATAAAAATACGTTGAATTTTTTGTATTTTTATGAAAATATAGATTCACCATGGAATTGGAAAAAATAATTCATTCTATTTGAAAACTATCTTTTTATTTAAATAAATTATAATATTAAATATTATTTTAATATTATTTTAATGTAATATTGATCAATTATACATATATTAATCAAATATATGTAATTTTAATATTTTCAATAGTATATTTGTAAATAATATCATTTTAAACATAGGAATAATATTCACATTGAAAACATTCTTCTTCACCCTATCTACGATATTATTCTTAAATTAAAGTATGATAATTTTATGATTTAAATTTGAAATAATAGATTAAATGTATATAATTATAAATTATAAATTTAGTAAATATTACCTTTTTTATTTTTGGACAATTTGAATTGTAGACATGGTAATTTTTATTACCATGGTTAAGGGTAAATCAGATAATTAAGGGTAAAATTAATTATAATAAGGATTAGGAAATAACAATAAATCTTATCTTAAATTTATTAGAAGAAATATTTCTGACCCAAAGCCTCTGTGGGACAACATTATTAAAAATTTGAGTGACATGAATGAGTTTATACACCTTATAGTATTTCATATTAAGAAAAGCACAAATTCTCATTGTAATGTTTTAATTTAGAAAAATATTGTTAATATATTGTCCTATATAAGACATTTTTGACCATTAATAGTATTTTAAAATATAATATAGTTTTCTTCATCATGTATATTTATTTTTAATTCTTATAGATCAAATAATTAGCTTACATACATGCACAATTGTGATGAAATAGTTATTTTATTAATGTAATTATAAAAAATTATATTAAAAATATTAAAACCAATAGAATTATAGATATTTAATTTCATAAAACAATTTAATACATGAAAAGTAAATATTAGGTATATTATAAAATAGTTGGTTTTATGGTATATTGTTTTAATGATATTTTTACAAGTTAATGTAATTAATCGTGTCATACATGTTATTAATTATATTTTAAACTAAAAAATATTTAATTAAATATATAAAACACCTAAAAATATTAAATTCATAAATTGAATTAGTTTAATGTCAAAACGTTATTCCATTATACATTTATGGGTGTTTTGTAATTTTATGTTAACTATATTAACCCTTAAAGAATAAAAAACTACATTGTCACAGTAAAAGTTAAAGGGATTAAAAAATGATTAAAACCAAAAGATAAGTGTATAAACAAGACGTAAACGTGTGAAAAAAATTTAGTATGGAAATTATTAAACCTTTATCACCTTAATATATATATATATATATATATATAATATGCACTTTCTATGAAAATAACATTTATATTATTTATTTCAATGATATCTACAAAATGTCACTCTATTTGTATTTAACCACATTAGGAAAAGATAATGACAATCCTAAATATCTATATTAATCATAAAGAATTTATTTATTTATATAAGTTGATTTTTATTTGTTATAAATTATATAATTACCTTAAAAGCTTCTACAATGATAAATGAAATATTAGTTTAATTAAGAGTATAATAAAATACATGATTATAAAAGTTTTAATTAAGATATTTTTTTAGGATGAGTTAATATGTATATAGAGTTTTATAGATCTATGTGATATGTAAGACATTATTTAATGAATTATATTCGAAATCAAGGTTTTTATTGTTTTATTTGTAGTCAAACTAAATGAAAGGTATCAATTTTGACTATAATGAATTTTATTGAATTAAATGTTTACAAAAATTTTATATTTTAAAAAAATAATCAGACATGGGATAATATATGGTAAAATATTTGATAGTGTATTCATATATAATATATATGGATTTTTCCCTCTCTTTAATATCCTTATTATATCTTAATATTATGTATGTTTTAAAAAGTTCCCCTCACATAAATTTTAAAATGTATTCCTTCCTTCAATTATTCTGACCAATTTTCTGTATCTAGCTCGACCAAACGCAACCAATATTTCTTAACAACATATTTATACATGTTATAAATCCCTAGACAATATATATATATATCAAGCATATTGAATCTATGAGGATATCTAATGGAAATATTTCGAAGAAGTGGAAATCATCTTTACTAACCATTTAATGTTTATTTCTTCATCAAATACCATTTCATGTGTTGTTTACATTATATAGAAATAAATATGGTATAAAATATATTATTTATTTTTATTTTTATTATAAGACAACCATATTACACAATTTACCCATCTTATAAATAACAAAAGAACTGTGGGTGCGCACGTACGACTTACTCTTTCCACAAGGTGTTGTATTTTTTTCATCACAACTTTAAATGGATAGGTATAGTGGTGGAAATAATTGATATATATTATAATTTTAAAATATTAGTTAATATAGAGAATTAATACAAAATAAAAATTCCTACCATTATAACAATTAATGGAATAATATCATCACTCTTGAGTACGTACGACCTACAATCCCCATGACTCGATCTGATTTATTTTCCACTTTAACCAATCAAGAATGATAATAAAATGTGTATAATGGATAAATATGATAAATATTACTTTATTATCATTCTATAGATTATGTAACTGTATCCTATAAAAATTACCTATAATATAAATGGAATAAATTCACATGAAAATGAAGTAGTTAACACTAGAAACAATGGTAATATAGAAATATTATTAAAAATGGTGGGTAAGATGATATAAGTGGATCATATATGATATCAATAATTTGAAGATAGTTGAGGTATAAAATAATCAGATTAATTAAACCATTATATTTTAATATAAATAACATTCAATTTTAAGGAAAGTGTAAGGTAATGGTTTATTTCACAATATCATTTTATTCGAGATAGTTTTTGATTAAATATACAAGGGGATAAAATTTCACTTCCAAACACTTGTTTAATAAAAATATTTCAAAATAGTATTTCTATTTTTCTATGAAATATTAATGACATTTTGATAACTTGTTTTTATTTTTTACATAAAAATATAAATTGAATATTATTTTCTTTTTCCTAAACATGGTATATTATAAATTTTCATACAAAATTATAAAAGGAATTTATTTTACTTATAAGTTATGAACTAAATTTTAAACTGTTATAACACCATAATTATTTTATTCATCATTTACATGTTTAGAGAGTTACTTTCAATTTAAATTTATTTTTTTATATTATCATGGATTTTTAAATATTTGATTTCAAATAAAATTTGTGTATTTATCTTAAGATTATTTCATTGATTTTAATATATTATTTTCTTCTATATCAACACTTTGTATTGAGGATTATGTTTAATTTAGTTCTATCTCATATGATTTCATCTCCAATATTTTATTGAATGTTTTATGATCGATCAGACTATAGATATACTATTTTGATAAAATTAATCATATTACTCTGGATGGTTTATAGTTAAAGTATTCACATTTCATATTATTGTATTTCAATTTGGATGTTATTATTTTCTTTGTTAATCCACTATCATATTATGAATTAATTGGATATATTATGTGTTGGAAGACACTTATTACAGCCTCTTAGTGCATTTTTAGCTCTCATAAGACACACAAGACTAGGTTTATCACAATGCCTTATCTATTTGTATATAATTATTTGTTAAGGACTTGACAAAAATTTTTATACATATGACTATACACATTCAATAATTATGATATTAGTTATATATTTTCCATGATATTATTAATATAGTAGAATAATAATGTTAATATTTCATTCTCATTTGATTACTTACATGGGCATATTTTATTCCTTCAATATTTTTTCCAATTTATTAATTAAATGTAATGGTTTATAGATAGTTACCACTATAATATATTTTATTAATTTTTTTGATAGAATATTATCTTTTTATACCCTTATTAAGAATTAGAGCACACCCATGTCTTACATTTTTTGGACGTTATTCTAATAATTTTATTATGACTGATTTTTTGGGTTACTCATGCTGAGAATAATGGAATTTTTGTATAATTTTATTTGCATATTTTATGTTTAAAATGAAATATTATTTTAGCTTATGTATATTGTTATCATAGAATACTATGTTATCCAGTAATTTAAAATGTGATTCCTTATTTTATCAGCCATTTTATTATATAAGGAACCATATTCATGATATTTTTATTAGGTTATTTTCATCTGGACCCTGATGTGTTTTCGGATATACTAGATACAACAGATTACACCCAACACCGAAAACTATTTGGTGATTTCTACCTCCATTACCATTTTTTGGTCATGGTCTTTAAACATTGGGAAATCCTAAGGTTGACCACTACCATTTCTATTTATTGTCACCTGAGAATTACACTACTTCCCTTTACGATGATACAATAACAATAGAATTTGTTGTTGAACATAAAAAAAAGTCAGAATGGCACAAAAAAAACTAAACCTGATGAACAAATAGTATCATTTTAAAAATATTTCTACAAAACCCACAACTAAATATCACTTTGAAAAATCCCCGATGAAATCAGGATAAAAACTATCCCCATATAGTAAGAAAAGAGGTTCTTGAGGTGGAATACTAGCTGGACAAAACTATGAAATTTTGGGAGTCTATGACCGTCCACTAAAAATCAGGAACCTCATGGAACCATATTGATTCCCATATCATAGTAAACCCCTTAATAATTGCATCTATATTATCACTAATTCTAATCAAAACTATTCTTTTTAGGACTAGGATTATGATGAAGGAATGTGTTTTCATTTTATTACATTTGATTTCATGGAAGGATTATATGAAATTAGAAATCAAAAAAAATTTAATTTTGGTGAAATATTTAATGAACATCATACTTAGGAGAATCCAAATCAATTTATCAATAAGGTCCATCGTTTTGAGAAGATGATTTTTGGAAGAAAATCTTCTAATTGGACTGATATTGGGTTTAGTATTGAAAGAGATCGTACTGGGGAATAGTTCGGATTGTTCTCAGATTCATAGTAATTTTGGATAGAAATGACAAATTTCATTACAAATGTATATTGATGGAAGTAAATGGTCACCAGATTCACTCCAGATCCAAAATGGTTGTAGTGATAATAATAGGAGAATCACAGTCTTCATGACTATGATAAATTAAATATGATTATGCTTTACTGATTGGTAATTATAAAAAATCATTAAAATTTTCTGAAACATATAATGAAATTTTGATGAATTAATTAGGGAATGAAATAAATGTGGCCAATTATTTTAATATTGATTATCCATAGAATGAATTGAAAAGTAGTGCTCCCAATCATACTATTATTAGTCTTATATAGGTGAAAAAGAAGAATTAGGATGCCTGAGATAAAACTAAGAAAAGATCATATCCAGGATGATCATTATCATTATAATCATATACAAGGATATAATACTATGAAATCTCTTATTATGAACAATCATAATCAATATGAGTTGGGGAGAATGATGATTTCTGAATTTAAAGCCTATTAACACTGGTCTATTGTATTCTGAATTCTATCATACCCACGAATAATTGTATTTCAACAAATACCGATGTAAATGTAATTGATCTATGTCTGTTGAAAAACATCATGATAAAAAATTGTCAATAATGTCGACATACATTAAGAAGGGGTTAAATTAAATTATTTTCTTTTTATTTGGGTTACAAGTGATTCAAGATAAGAAATGATGAAGTATATGTTACACAAGAGATAAGATGAAACAGTTTGATAAATGTGCTATCAACGGGGTACATGACATTTAAAATATTGATAGTATTTCATTGATAAAGAGAACTTTATTAAGCAATCATTATGGTATCCATTTCATAATACATTTACATTTAATTGATACACATTTTTTTTTTATTAAATCAAGTTGATATGAATATGTTATTATGTTTAAAGAATATTCAAGATGCACCAAGAAGAATTGAAGAATTAATAAATTCACCTAATATTTTTGGGGGTATTTATATTTGGGTGAATTTGTTAGAGAGGGAAAGGTTTTGTAATTACTGTAATAACCTCATATGTGTAACCTATAAAAAGAAAAAAGTATATTAAACTTTTTTAATGAATGATGTCATATTCACTATAAATAAAAATAAAGATCTATGTTTTTAGATAGAAAAATATATTTCTGTATTAATTTTTCTTGAAAAATACTTGATGGACAAGTAAAAGAAGAAGAGAGAATATCACAACATTGTATTAAACTGATAATTTTTTTGTGATTGTTGTACTCAGTTGATTGATGTACACTTCTTGTTAATTGTATTGGGTTGATCATCATATCAAGATATATTATCATATTGGGAAATCTATATTTGGGATTTCATGACTAAGGAAGAAGATGTTTTAATTTGTCACAATAATACTCATGTGGTGATATATATTTTCATATTTTGAATCATAATTGGTAGAATCAGTCATGGATGAATAATGATGAAAGAATCATTCCAAGAATAATTATATCAGGTAGATTCATACACAAAAGAATCAAACTGAGAAAAAATTACGAGGAAAATCTCTCTATGTTTTAGTATAATAATGTATAGGAAGTCCATACCATCTTCTTGGTATAAAATGGAAGAATATTTTCAAATAAAATTCATTTGTAAAATTGAAAATAAGCATAGGTAACATGTGTTGTTACAAAAAACTTTATGAACCTATTTTTTCTAAGAGGGAGAACATGCACTGTTGGATTGTTTACATAGTACTACATGACTAAAAGGGAATATCATACTCATTGTTATATAAGTATTGTTTTCTAGTGGATTATGTGGTACTGGAACATTTCCAAACCATACCAAGGATGTATATATTCATTACGAATAATGAACACTATAAATACTCGTCCTCCTATGGATTTATATTTGAATTTTATTTACTAGGGAATGAAATATATAACTTGAGGACTGTGTTGTTTCAATTAAATAGAAACATCAAAAGGAATTAATGTATCATAGATTTACTCCTCCCTCTTAGTGTTACAACTATCCTGTATGGGAACTTTCAACTTGTATTTCATCCTGGTTCCCTTCACATTTTCATTTCAAATTGATAACATTAATTTTCGGAAAAATAATGGTATTCTATTATTTGATTGGAGGAATCATTATATCAAGGAAGATTTAATTTTACTTTATCTAATGTTTATTAGGTATGATGTTCTTAAAGAATAAACTGATGGGAATACTCCTATTGATTTGAAAACAACTCTTATATCGTTTGATAAGTAGATTATTGAGAATAATGAAAGGGCCCATATTTTCTATATTATCATCACTATCTAAATGTGAATTCTTAAGGGAAATAGGTGTTTTTATCATAGAATTGTATGTGGGATAAATTTTCAAACATATACGAAGGAAATAAAAATGTAAAGAAGGAAAATAATTCAAATTTAGATATCTAAGTATGAATACTTGATGATGGGTGAGTATGAATCTATTGGGGAATTATTTACTATGATAAATGATGTTTTTAACACTGTCATAGAAATTTTTGAAATGATAAATGATTCTATAGTTATTGAGATAATTTTGAGAATTATTTACAACATATTTGATGCAAAATATTCGATATTGTAAGTTTGAGATATTTAAAAAGTATCTCTTAATGAATTTCACAACACTATTATCACTTATAAAATTAGATAGAGGAATGTCATAAAGAGAAAAAATTATGGTTATTGAAATGTCATTCATGGTTTGGAACAATGAAAAGTCAAAAAAGATTCTTATTGGAGATGAAGATGGTGAATCTAATTTTGTAAGTGATATATCTAAATTTTTTATGATATATTATCATAGTTTCCTAAGAATTCTATAGGAAGTACATAAAAATATAATGTCAAATGTCCTTTGAAATAATCTTAATGTGGAGCCATTAGACACATTGTGTCCAACTATCCATTAAGAAATAATCTATAGGATAGTGATGATGAATTAAAATAACCAATAATATTATGGATAAAATAGGGAGGTAAATTTTTTTTATTCCACTTGGAATGAATGAAAATTATTCAAATACAAAATAACAATTGTCTTCTCTATAGATGAAGAATATTATGGTAGTGATACTGAATATAAAAATTTGTGGGGTATAGTGTTGGAAATAATTCTATCTAAAACAGTGAATGATGAAGAGTTTAGAATCATTGGTTCAAATGAAAAAGAATCCCAAAATAAATATCATTTGAGAGAAGAGATAAAATAATTTTTATGTAATGTTATAGAAATTTAATAGAAAAATAAATATTTTGGAGGAGAATAATCCTAAAAGGGAAATAAAAAATTATTTTCTAAAGATAAAGTAAAAGAGTTATATGATTTAAAGAAATCTCATGATAGAAAAAATAATTGTTATTATTATATAGAAGTAAACCTTAATGCAAGATAATAATTGTTGGAACATGTCCAAAATAACATTTAAAATCATAACATAGAAATAAAAGTTCCCAAAAATATATCTCTGAAGCTGGTGATTGTGAACAGAAAGAGAAACATTAGAAGGATCAAAAAAAATATCTTCAATGGTTGAGAAGAAATATGAAATTGTTTCTGGAAATAATAAATATTGGAATTCTATGTATGTGGCTGAGAATAAATAAATTATAAGATTTAGAATTTATAAAGGATCCTATAAAATGTAATGAATCAATATAAATTCAAAAAATTATAAAATACATATAGATCCTATATTATAGATATTAAAAAGGATATCTATGATTGTCAAAATAAATACAGGTGACATAGAAATGAACGAGAAGAAGGTGGTTGAGAAATGTATTCACAATTCAAGCCAGTATGGAAGTTTTAGGGAAAAATATTATTTTTATGGATATTAAATGTATTTTGGTAGAATTATACATACAGAAAATATGTGTTGTTTTAACAAAAAAAATTACCATCATTCAACATGTTATGAAAGGAAAAGGATTAGGGGGGTCAATTATTTCAAAGAAAACATTTAAAAGGATGTTTTAGAGAAACCTGATAAAGGTGGAGTAACAATTGGAAATATGGTACTAAAATTTTAAACTATTTGTGAACTATGTGAAAAACTTTAATACCATGAAAAATAATTACTTTTTATATTATCAATACAACAAAAGACACTTAACAATTCTCATAAGCCGATGTAGTATAATGAAAAGGAAGAACAAAAAGATCTTATTTTTGAAACCACATTCAATGCTTCAAAAAGAAAAATATCAATGGTGTTTTATAGTAATATTATATGAGATTATAATTTGTTATAGAATATAAATTATTTTATTGAAGGAACAATGAAATTTTTTAATGATGAATCTATGAAAATCAATGGTGTTGGATCATATATCATTGGGAAATAAAAAATAAAATCCCAGAAATATTTGTATGTTAATGACAGGAAACAAAAATTTCTAAGTGTTTCACTATTGTTTGATGAGGGTAACATAGTTACCATTAGAAAATTTCTATTTTTTTAAGTGAATATGATAGAATGACAGTTATAAGAGGAAAACACACAAAAAGAAACTTGTTTCCAGTTAGTGACATAAAAAACTCTATTTACACGAGTATGGTGGAAAGGAATAAATTGTGGAATAAAAGGATATGAAACATGTTTCAAACAACCATGATAATGATATCAATTAAAGATATTGTATGAGACATTATCATATTTTAATGAAGAAGGTATTGGTGTGGTACTAATTTTTAGATAATAATGATTGCTAATTCGATACATAATAACGATGGGATTTGTTAAAAACAACCCCTGGAGGTGATTCATTCCAATATTTATTTTCTAATGCGAAATAAATCATCAAATGGAGATGTCTATTTCATCACCTACAATGATTATTTTTATAACATTAAATGTATTATGTATATGAAAAATAAATCAGATGAATTGAAAAAAATTACAAATTTCTGAAGGAAATATGGAATAGAATTTGAGTATACTATAAAGAAGTTTAGAAATGAAAATTTGTTGTGAATATAGGTGTGATATTTTTAAATGTTATCTAGAGAAGAATAATTTTTAGAAGGAGTATAGTTACCCCTAACTCCTAAAAAATCGGTTTTTGGATTAAAAGAAAAGAAGGTTGGTGGGAGTGGGACGAACAATGTTACTTGAATATGGCCTTTCTCATTACATTTGGAGAAAAGACATGAGTACTAATATTTAATTCAGAACTATTTTTTCTACAAAACTCATTCTGATATAACTCCATAAGAATAAATTTATGGAATAAATCAATGTTGGGAACACTTTAGAGTTTTTGGAGTCTATGTATTATAATGAAAAAAATTATAAACTATTGAATGTTTAAAAAATATGAAGATGGATTATTTTGTAGAAATTATCCAAAAGGTAGAATATATAGATGCTTCAACAAAGTAATACAAAATAATTTTTTATACTATTGACATGAATATAATCTTAAGAGATGAGAGAGAGAAACATATTCAAGAAGAAAAGGAAGATGTTTAGGATAAATAAAACAATTATTATAAGTATATAAAAAATTACAAACTTAATCATGAAGAATAATCAGACTCATCTATTTCTGGTGATGAGGAAGATATCTAAAAATATTATCCTAGGATGAAGAAATTGTTAGCTCAGAATATTACTGGAGATCAACAATAAAAGGTTCAAAAAATAAAAACAAAAAATTCGATTACACATAAATTTTTTATTCAAATGTGGTGTAGAAATATGTTTAAGATGTTTTTATGAATCTAGAATGGGTCACGGTCTTGAGTAAATAATGTAATCAGATTTAAAAGTATGATACATATGATCTTAAACCAAATCCATAAATTAAAACATCATTGGTTCAAAATGAGTCATCCAAAATATTCAAAACGATAATGGTTAAGTGATATTAAATAATAAAACATTTGCATAAAAAGGGTATTTACCAATTAAAGGAATTTTTTTTGATGAAACCATTTCTTTGGTGAAAATTTTAGAAATAATTAAAATCATTTAAGTTGTTTCTATAGAATGAGGTCACAAGATCTTTGAAATGGATATTAAATCAATATTCTTGATGGGTGATCTTGATGGAGAAGATTATATTGAACATCTATGTGGATTTTTTCTTGGAAAGATGAATGTTATGTGTGTATATGAAAGAATTAATTTTATGGGATTAAACATAGTCCATGAGGATGATCTTTCAAATAGGAATATAGTTTTATTAAAATATATTTTAAGAGTAGAAGAATTGATAACAATATTTACATCAGATAAAGTATAGTTTTTCCTTTATTGTAATTGTTTATGTTGATGACATTATCATTTCTAGGAATGATAACAGATGTGGTGAACATTTTTCTAAAGAAATAATAAATATTATTGAAATTCCGACATGGGGGAAATGAAATACTTTTCTGGGATACAAATCATACAAAAGAAGAAATACATTTTTCTTTCCCAAAGAATTCTAGGCTAAAGAACATCTAAATAGAATTAGCATAGAAAACTCTAAACCTGTTTTCACACCAATTTCAATGGGAATAATTTTATCTACTAATGGATAAGAAAATGATATTGATCAGGTATAATTTAAAAAGCTGATTTAAGGTTTATTTTATTTGACTGCCTCAATACCTTACATTTTATATGTTGTTACATTAGGTGCCTTATTTTAGAGGGATCCAAAATAATCACATTTAATTGATGGAAACTAAATTGTTAGATACATCAAAAATATAAGAGGAATTTTAAATAAATAAGATATATCATAATTTATTGAATTTTTGAGTATTTAGATATAGATTGGCCCAGAAATTTTAATGATAAATGATCCAAATATATTGGAGTTTTTAATAAGCGAATTAATTGTATTATTTAGAATTCATCGAAAAAACGCAGTAACACTATGTACAATTGACATTGAGTGTGCTGTTTCTAATCATGAAAATTATCAACATATGTGGAGGAAAACTCATTTTGATGATTTACTTGTTAATGTGATATTAACTTTTCTCTTGGGTTTTTACATTAAATGTACAATCAATCTCACCACAAATCTAGTTCAACATTTTCATTCAAAACATAATTATATCAAATATCATTTAATCAAGTAGAATGCATAGAAGAATTAATTTAAAATGAGTATCATCCAACATCAGAACAAGATGCCGACATTTTCACAAAAACATTACTGGAGGAATGTTTTTATAAATTATGGTTGATAGTTGGAATCCAAAATCCTTCTTGTCTTGTTTGAGGTATAATACATTGTCCCTTCCATTAGTAAACCTTTGGATAGCATTATCAAGTGAGATAATAAAATTATTTCATAAATAAATCCTTTAAGGTCTTATAAAAATGTGTTGTTATGATTAAGCTATTAAATAAGAATTTTATTATGTGTGAAGCATTATAACTATTTATTTGAGTGGTTGTATGAAAAAATTTATTATTACAATAATTTGGATGAGCTTTGGAAGAAATATGTCGATATTGTTTTCATAATCACTTCTTTTGAAACCCTTTTTTCTATCAGGGATTCTTATTTAATACAATGAGTTAGCTCACATGGATTTATAACTGTTGATATGTAATCGAATGCATGAGGGATAGAAGTTCAATGATTTATAAATCTGAGGTTACAAAAAATCCAATGTGGGTGTTAGGAATAATATGATGAGGAAGATATTGGTTTTCATTCTTTGACTTTTTATGTCATAGAATGTTGAGTTGAAAGAAGAAATCCCAATAATTGTTTTTTGGTGATGATTGTACTGACCATTATACTCAGAAAACATGGACTAAATTTTTTCAATAAATTCCATAATTTCATGAACATGTTCTTAGAACAATTGATTCTGGTTAGACTCACCTTGGGACCAATATTGAAAGACATCCTAATGGGGAATGGTCTTTGTTTTAATTATATTAACACTATTATAGAAAGAAAAGATCGATTGTGTGGGGAATGTACCTTATTGAATGTAAATTTTAATCTTATTGAATCTTGATCCATAATGGATTAAGTGATAATAATTGTAGAATAACGCACTAAATGACTAAGAAAAATTAAAATAAATGATGAATTTGTGATTTGTAATTTTTATAAATCATAAGAATGTTTTTGAACTCGTGATGTATGATTTATGAATGAAAGGGAGTGTTAATGAAATGTAGAAAGTTGTTTTAAGATTTAACGAACTAAGAATAAAATGAAATTTGATGTTCCCAATCATTCCCATATTGATTGTATCTAGTTGAAAATAATGAAGAAGGATGATACAGATCATAAACTGAAAATGTTTTAACCATGAAAATTTTTATCAAGATAATCGTATCTATGGAAATCATACTCAGTCTAATCATACTCTGAACAAACACACTCAGTATATTTTGAAGAGAAATATGGATTTTAATGTTGAATATTCTTGACAATAGTACATTTTATTCGACATATTATCATACTCATATAGATCTTGTTTTCAATAAAGTATGATGGAAATGGAATTTAAATGATTTTGATAAAAAAATCATGTTAGAAATTGATCAACTATGTAGTCAACCTTTAAAATGGGGTTATATTATGTTTTTCTATTTCAAGTGGGTTTCAAGTGGGACAAGTGAAGAAATGGTGAAGTAAAATTGATTTGAGGGTATAGAAGAAAGAGTTTTATGAATGTGAAATCCAAGGGGATCATGTCATTTAATATAATGATAGTATTCAATTGATACTGAGCATTACTTTCAGTCATCATAATTGTATCTATTTCATCATACATTTACAATAAAAGGACATTGTTTTTTTATGATGAAATCATATTTATATGATGATGACATGAAATTTAAATAAGATTCAAGACGAATCAATAAGCATTGAATAATTCATAAAATCACAAACAAATTAAGAATAAATTTAGATTTAGGTGATTTTTTCGAGTGGGAATAGTTTTGGGATTCAAGCCAAAACCACTCATCATTCACCTATAAAATTTTTAAAAGTACATCATACATTCCTAATGACCAAAGTAATTTTCACATATGAAGAGATAGGAACATATAGTTTTAAGAGCGAAAATGAATATTGCATATTCAATATTGTTGAAAATTTATTATTGGAGTAGTAAAAGAAGAAGAGACAAGATCACAGTGTTGTATTCTGCTGATAGTTATATTTAGTGATTTTCAAAATCAGATACATACCATACAAATCTAGTTCATAGTATTTGGATAATCATTGTATCTAGATGGATTATTGGATTGAGATTTCCATATTGGGTATTTCATGACTATGGAAGATGATGTTATGATTTATATCAATTATACGTAGGTGGTGATATATTTTTTCTTATTTGGAAATTATAGGTAGGAGAATCAAAATCAAAATAAGAAGGATGAGAGAATCATACATAGAACAAATGAATTTAGGATAATAAAACTTAGAAGAATCCGACTGAGAAAAATGTACTAGGAAAATCAAACTCAGTTTTTCTTTAACAATGTACAAGAAGCTATTTCCACCTTCAGGGTTAGTAAATTGAAAATTATTTGAAATGGAATACATTGGTTAAGTTGAAATTAAGAAGAGTTAAAAGTCATTATTACATAAATATTTCATTACCCTATTTGGGTTATGAGGGAGCACATGCCCGTTTAGATTGTATATATAAGGCTACATGAGTGACATGTTATATCCTGCTCAGTGTAGTACAAGGATTGTTTTCTATTCTATGGTATGGTATTGGATCATTTCCAAACCATACCTTGGATGTAACTACTATTATTGAAGAAAAATCCTTATAAATACATATATTCTTATGGGTGTGAGTTTGAATTGTATTTAGTAGCGAAGGAATTTATTAATATGAGGTAAAGGTTGTTTTAATTGTATAGTAATATAAAAGGAAAAAATGTATCACTGATTCACCCCTCCCCCTCTCCGTTATACAGCTATCCAGTTTGGGAACTTTGATTGCTAAAATTTATTTTTCTATGTCGACCCAAGAAACATATACATTCGTATACACACCTAGACAAGTCACCACTACCAACACGTAGTTCCAATCATATACTAACAACCAATATATTCCCATGCTCTATTGGGGCCCCTGTCAAACATAAGGTGAAATCCATCTTCTCGAATGAAATATCTATGTCATGATATGAAATAATTCCATTAAAATTACCCAAATCCCAACAGTAAAATGTATTAACCGATATATATCACTAGTAATACTTCTCAACAATGTCTACCCTTTGAGGATCATCTTGATTAGCATGTTAAGCCTCTATCGACTGAACCATGCATGGACACTAACCATTATCCATCAATAAAAGGGATATAGGATTACCTATGTCTAGTAGTATATAATTTTATTACCTCTCAATTTAATACATTTTTACATCCCTAATGAACATCCAATTTAAACAAGAACACATTCCTTATTGATTCAAGTATCTTCCTTAGGTATTAACCCTTAATGTGATAATACCTTATTTCACACTCAATAAACTAAAAAAATGTTCACTAGATCATTGAACCCCTAAAATTAAATGTACTTGATGGTCTCCCTAGCCTTGTTCATTCACTATTCTCAACATATTTTCTTTCATAAATAACCACACACAAAAAACACTACACCAACTCCAAAATTAATAATATCATTAAGACATTAATTTTAATCCATTTATTCATAACCCCTCTTTCTTAGGATAAAATTTTGAGGGTAGATATATAATTACCACCAAGTATCACCTCCAGTAGGCCTTAGTTTCTTGAGAAAAACCAAGAGTATAAAAATATCAAAAGTGAAAGAAGTTATCCACGTTAATAATATATAATTTGTCACGACCCCCTCCCCACAATGTGTACCCCTCCTGGGCCGGCAATGTGAGAAGGGAGATAATGACCCCCCGAGTCCTGCCTCCAGTAGGACCTGGGTTGGCGACTAGCACCGAGGGTAGAATAACATACAAATGAGAGGCATTACCCTCTAAGAGAACACATGCAGAAGAGAGAGATAGAATAGACTCCAATCAACTCCAACTTAGAACTGAGATATAAAAGGAAACCAAGTACATATATGAAATTTCATGCAAAAGTACTACAACTGAAAGAGGAAACTAAAAGTACCCAAAAGAAAGTAAAACGACAGCGACCACAAGCCCGAACAGCTCCTCCTCCAACCGCAAGCTAGTAGTAACCAGCATGATCTCCAACCTACTCCAAGTGACCTGAAAAACAGTTTATATATACATTGGGTGAGTATAAAAGTATACTCAGTAGGATCCCCCCCAAGCCTCTCGTGTAAAAGTAAAGAAAGCATGCTAAAGCCAAGTGAACAACAAGTGAAACTATCCCGTCACCTAAACAAGTATACTAGGTTCCCAACCTCACCATGGCTACTCTCACCAAGTAATTCATACAAGAATATAGCATATAGTAATGAATATCAAGGGTACCCTGCTACTACTTCCACACTGGTTTGCCACTTTGCCCCAACGACATACGTCCTGTGCATCTCTCTCCAAAGGCTTGCCCGCAGACACCTGGGCTAAGCTCCACAATCTACACCTCGTGCACCACAAAGGCTTGCCCGCAGACAGCTGGGCTAAGAACCACACCGTCCTCACAACCAAAAGTAACCAGGTAATTTCTGGGAGCCACCACAGCTCGCATAACGTGTATCATATGTCAGGTATAATACCTCAATCCATTACAGCCCATACTCCGAGTAAGGATCCTCAAGCCATCATAGCCTATACACGTTACACCTATAGTAGTCCATATGATACTATATCCAGAATATATGCGTGTGAATAACCACAAGCCATTATAGCCCTCTACACACATATATGGGTTAACTAACCGCTGTGCCTCATGGCACAAGTAACTACCAAGAGAAGAGAGCGGGGCCAAAGGGGGTAGTTAGCCATTCAACCTCCCATCATAATGTTGGGGAAAACACCCCCCAGGGCTCAGAATCCACGGGGTGTCAGTTTCCCTTACCTATAGGGTGGATTAGCGTATTGAAACACAAAAAGTACAGAATATATATGCAACTCACATCCACACTATGTTCATTACCTAGTCTTAGATACAACTGCAGCTAACGTCTCTCAGACTCCAGGCTGCTACTTCAAAGACTAGGTATCCTATAAGCACACAAACATTTTAAGAGCTTTATTAGATTACTCCATTATCATTTTATCAGTTCCACTGTACGTTAATTTAATTCTTTAAACATTAATTAAGAATGAACAATTCCACATTAAACTGAATTAGCATCACATTCAAAAACTGCTCCTTTTTAGGATTCACATCACCTTTAAATTCCAGTATCTCCATCCCCATGGATTTTCACCATTTAATCAAACATTCATTACAGAATTACTTTTCCACATTCCCAGTCATTCTAGAAAAAGCATCTTATGCTTCTAAACACAAAGGAGGCTCAACACGGTGAGTAGATATACTACCCGTCGAGTCTTTGCCGCCTATAGAAAGATCATATACCCATTCCCCCTCGAGAGGCTAAACATGGAAAGCACGTGGCATACCCCGCGCGTCTTCATCTCTTTCGGAAGAAGGGTATCAAGACCAGCTGCCTTGAGCAGTGGGGAAAAGCAAAGAAGATTAACATTCAAAGAAACCCACAAGCATCCAGCGACCACATCCATCCCATTCCATCACCCCCGGTGTCCTCCCCGAGACCCACATGCATAACTGATGCATATCGCCACTCTAGGCGTCATCCACTGCCATAACCACAAGGCCTCCACGCCTACACATATCACAACAGCCATCCAGGCTCACATCACAGCACAAGCAGCAGGAAAACAAACATCACATCATGGGATCTTGACCCTTTAACAAACAAGAGGGTAACTCAGAACCCCTTTAGAAATTCCCACATAATCTGTTCTCTAATCCATATTGAATTGGCAGATTTGTTATTCGTAGATTCCAATCACGGATACCTAATCAGGAAGCTATCACAATTAAATAACCATGCTTACTTCCCTAATTTGATTATCCTCAAATTAGAACAACTACAACAACGACAATAACCAAATTAATTTACATGCCTCTTTATCTTTATCCAATTAATTAACAATTTATTCTGGCTTTACGTTCATTATAAATTTCTATCATGAACGAACTACAATCAAACAAAACATAGATATCACTATATCTAGGAAAACATGAGGCAAACCGTTATCATGGTATAAAGTAACAACATGCGATCAACCAATTCTTTTAATCCAGTTCAAGTATTTAATTAGGTCAGTTTCATTGTGATCCAAAGGGATAAATCATGCTAATTCTACGATTGCACATATTCAATTAAAGAAGCCATGAATCCCCAACCTCAAACAGTTCATCACGTTCTTTATCCACACAACAGGTCACAATCCTCCCCTCGCGACAACTACATCCACCGGAGGATGTTGCGGTACGACAGTACCAACCAACCCCAAGAAAACCCATTAGAATCTTGGAAATTACATGGTATAATTATGGAAAAAAGGATAGGAGAAGATGAACCCCAAAAGAACGATGATGCAACATACCTTATATCGAAGATTGATCGACACGGCTCAGTTGCATCCAAAACAGAGCAGAACCAATCCTAGGAGTAAAGATTGATTGTGAAACTCCCACGGAAAAGATTGAAAGGTTCTAGTGCCTCTTAATTGAGAAAAAAGGTAATGAACAAGGGAGAATGTTATCTCATCCCTTTTTGAAGGTTAAATGGGGCGACGGTTTAAGATCCGGTTAATTCTCCATTAAAAACGGATCGCATTAACCCACGCAGTTTGACCAAGTAAAACATTCCAAGCCTTAGGAACAATTAATATAGGATTTATGGCATTTTAAACGGCCTTAAGAGCCCTTAAAATAAGGCTTTAAATGTATTTTACATCAAAGGAGACGTCAAAAGGGGCAAAACTGTAGGAGTCTGGAAACACTATTCACCCACTGTTACTGTACATGAAACCGATCTGTGAAACCGATCTGTGAAACCGATCTGTGAAACTGATCTGTCACACTGATCTATGAAACCGATCTGTTACTGTTTATAAAACTGGAAACACTGTTCAAAGAACTAGAAAATTTGGCAAAGTGTTGGGGATAAGTCCCCTTGACCTCCCAGAACACCTCTAACACCAACATTTCACAAAGTAATGGACCGAAGAGGTCCGAGACATTACATTAGATACCTCTCAAAACATTCTCATCCTCGAGAATTAAAAACCAACCCAGAAGAAAAGTGGGGTCCGAACAACCACCCCATAAGATACCTCTCAGGGAAAAACCACCATGAGTTGTTCAAAAGCTGGAACAAAACTACGACATCTGAGAGTATGGAAACAAAAAATCCATAACCAGACAATTCAAACATAACATCACATCAAAGGTACATAAATAAAACATGAAAGGTCCAACCACAAAGAAAACATCATTACATGAAAGGAGTTAAACATTAAACAACTCTGGGTACTGAGCACGTATCTGTGACTCACGCTCCCAGGTACTCTCCTCCATGCCACCGTGTCGCCACAAGACACGAACTAAGGGGATATAATGCCCACGCAACACCTTCTCCTTATGGTCTTGGATCTCCACAGGTCTCTCCTCGAAGGATGCATCATTGTCAATATCAATCTCTCCCCAATCGATAACCTGATATTCATCATGAATATAACGATGGAGTTGTGATACATGGAAAACATCATGTATCCGACTCATCTGAGGGGGAAGTGCTACTCGATATGCCAAAGCTCCAACACGAGCTAACACCTCAAAAGGCCCAACAAACCAGGGGGAAAGCTTACTCCCATGACCAAACATTCGCTGCCCACGATGGGGAGTCACCTTCAGAAACACATGATCCCCAACATTAAACTCTAACGGTCTCCTTCTTTGATCAGCATATGATTTCTAATGATCATGTGCTGTCTTCATCCTCTCACGAATCACCTGTACCATCTCTGTTGTATTCTGCACTAGTTCTGGTCCGAGAATTGCTGACTCTCCGACCCCAGTCCAGCACAACAGAGAACGGCATGGCCGACCATACAAGGCTTCAAACGGCGCCATGCCGATGGTAGAGTGAAAACTATTATTGTAAGCGAACTCTACCAAGGGTAAGTGATTCACCCATGAACCTCCAAAATCAAGAACACAAGAGCGCAGCATGTCTTCAAGATTCTGGATGGTTTGCTTTGTCTGACCATCCGTTTGAGGATGAAAAGAAGTGTTAAGGCACAGTTGAGAGCCAAAAGCATGCTGGAGACCTCTCCACACCCTAGAGGTAAAACGAGGATTTCGATCATAAATGATCATCTTAGGAACTCCGTGAAGCCTCATCGCCTCCTCCAGATACTGCCTCGACAAAACCTCTACTAAGCTCGACTCCTTGATTGATATGAAGTGGGCCGATTTAGTTAAACGATCCACTACCACACATATAGCATCATGTCCTCCTGGATCTCGAAGTAAACTTGTAACAAAGTCCATTGAGATGTCCTCCCACTTCCACTGAGGAATCTTTAATGGCTGGAGAAGACCACCAGGAACACGGTGTTCGGCCTTCACCCTCTAACAGACTAAACATCGAGACACAAACTCTACCACTGCACGCTTTAGCCCAGGCCACCAAAACTGACTCCTCAAGGATCCGTACATCTTTGTCACACCAGGATGTACTTCTAAGGGCAAGCTATGGAACTCTCGGAGAACCGTCTCGCACATCGCCAAGGGAACAAAAATCCTACCATGATACAACACTCGGTGTTGTTCATCCTCCGACCAACCATCAGGGGCCTCTCCACAAACAACTTTGTCTCTCCAAACTTCCACCTCTAGATCACCCAAATGATACTCTTCCACCTTCTGCATCAGAGATGACTTCACCGTCATCTGGAAAATACAACCTCTACCCCCAACTTCTCCCATATCAAGATGAAAAGATGCTAGCTCTTCTATCACTCTCCAGGAATCACCAGATTCACACACAACATCATTACGTGACTTTCGGCTTAGTGCATCAGCTACAACGTTCCCTTTTCCAGGTGTATATGATATTTCAAAGTCATATTCCTGCAAGAACTCCATCCACCGACGCTGCCTCAATTTCAAGTCACGTTGGGAGAAAACATACCTCAAACTCTTATGATTAGTGAAAACCACAAAGTGCTCACCAATGAGGTAATATCTCCACAAATTTAGAGCAAACACCACGGCTGCCAACTCAAGATCATGGGTGGCGTAGTTGCATTCATGTGGACGCAACTGCCGAGACCCATAAGAAACAACTGACCTCTGCTACATGAGAACACAGCCTAACCCATATGTGAAGCATCACAGAAAACATCAACCTGGACTCCCTCCGCTGGAAGACAAAGGACTAGAGCACTTACCAACTTCTCCTTTAGATATTTGAAAGCTGCCTGACACTGATCAGTCCATATGAACGCTTGATCCTTCTTGGTCAAAGCTGTCATAGGATTCACAACTCGAGAGAAATTGGCTACAAACCTCCTATAATAGCCTGTGAGACCAAGGAAACTTCGCACCTCTGACACGGTCTTGGGGGCTGCCCAAGACACTACTGCTTCTATCTTCGATGGATCCACAGTTACTCCCTATTGGGACACAACATGCCCTAAGAAACGAACTTCTCAAGCCTAGAACTGACACTTGGACAACTTCCCAAACAACTGATGTTGGCGAAGAACTCCCAAAACGGCTCGTAGATGCTCTGCATGCTCTTCTTCAGATGTGGAGTACACAAGGATGTCATCGATGAAAACCACAACAAACTTGTCCAAGAATTCATGGAACACAGCATTCATCAACCCCATGAAAACAGCTAGAGCATTCGTCACACCGAATGACATTACAACAAACTCATAATGCCCATGACGACAACGGAAAGCAGTCTTTGGGATATCCTCATCCTTTACACGCATTTGGTGATATCCTGACCGCAAGTCAATCTTTGAGAACCAACTTTCACCCTTCAGTTGATCAAATAGGTCATCAATCAGTGGAAGATGATATCTGTTCTTTATTGTCACTTTGTTTAATCGACGATAATCGACACACAACCGCAAACTACCATCAGTCTTTTTCACAAACAAAACGGGTGCACCCCACGGTGACACGCTTGGCTGAACAAAACCACACTGCAACAGACCATCAAGCTGAATACGTAGCTCTCATAACTTAGAAGGGGAATACTATACGGAGACATAGAGATAGGAGACGCTCCCAGCTGTAGCTCGATCCCAAACTCGATCTCTCGTCGAGGGGGTAAGGATACAACCTCTCCTGGAAAGACATCAGGGTACTCCTCTACAACCCTAGGATACGCCGACTGTTGAACCTCTGAAGAACTCAGCATCATCCTAGCCATCATGGATGATAATGAAGGAACTCATCTATGACTCATTCAAGGATCTCTCTCACCAACAAACACCACTTCATCTCCATCTTCATCAAAGAAAATGACCTTCTTCCTATAGCAATCTACAATAGCCTGCACCGAATACAACCAATCCATGCCGAGTATGACATCATATGGTTGTATTCGTAAACATAAGAAATCTCCCCAAGAGCAGTGTTTCCCCAATACTAGCTCACAGTCTCTACATACTTAAAACAAGCTAGCTCGACCACCAACTGGTGTAGTCAACGCCAAGGGCACTGGAAGATTCTCTACCTCAAGTCACAAAGCCTGGAAAAGGGTAGGGGATATAAAGGAGTGTGTCGCTCCTGAATCAAGAAAGGCATACACCAAAGTAGAAAACAAGCAAATGGTACCTCGGACGACGTCTAGCTCACCTGGAGGTGGCAATGATAGAGCATGAAGCTGACCACGACCACCTCCACGGCCTCTCTGACCCTGATGATGACCACCACCATGGTCGCGCTCTGCTCTCTGAGGACGGGGAGCGTCATGGGGCTTTCCTCTGCCTGTTCCATCTACCCTCTGGTGATCTAAAGCTGGTGCAACCTGCTGCTACTACCTCGGATGGAACTGCCTCAACAGAGGAACCTGGAGTGGAGCGCCTAGTGCACGATGACTGCTCTGAAAAGTTGGGCACTCCCGCTGCTGATGACCATAACCACCACAAGAAAAACAAGCACCTGATCCCTTGGCATAGGCCTGAGAGTTGCTGCCTCTAGAGAAACGAGATGGGAAGGGCTGGGACCTACCCCCAGGTGAACAGAAACTCTTCTGTCCTAAAAACCGGGAACCCCGGACCACAGCTCTACTTCATGAGGAATCATGAAGATTCCCCTCTCATGACGATCCTGTCATAGCCAAAGTCCTCTCAACAACCTCTGCCCTCTCCAGCACCTCAAGATATGTCTTCAGCATAAATGGGGTGACGTGGCACTGGATCTCTGGACGCAAAGCCTCCAAGAAATGCCTCGCCCTGGCCTCATCATCTGGTAACAGGTCTGAAGCATATTGTAGAAGGTTCCTGAAACGGATTCCAAACTCTCGAACACTGGAGCTCCCCTGCCGAAGGGTGAGAAGCTCCTGGCGACTGGACACCTTCGCAGTCGATGAAAGAAACTCGACTCTAAACCTGTCTCGAAACTCCTCCCATGAGATCGATGACTCCTCACGATCACCAAGGAACAAGAACCACCACTGCCTCACTTCTCCACGCAGCATCGTCACAACCAAGGACACCCAGTGTTCCATCCGAGCTTGAATGTAACTGAAGCCTATCTCGATCTCTTCCAACCAGTCTTCTGTGACTGCATCTAAAACGGAGCCCTCGTACTTCTATAGACTCTGGAGCTGAAACTCTCGAAATGTCTTCCTCCAAGTGTCATCGTCGTCAACCTCTACTCGGCGGTGATCTACTGGAACAGCCTGTTGGGCATCTTCTGCGCAAACCTGGCGAGGACGTCGACCTGGAGCCATACCTGTAAAATAACAACTGTTAGAGCTCCTAAGCCTGGAATATGGAAGACTCAACATTAATAAATTAATTGTTTTGTTTTATTAATTTTATGTTACCTATCCCAAGGTCTACCCATTCAAACATAGGCGCAAAGAATAATGATGCATGATCCTTTCCTAAGTCTCTACCCTGCAACAAGTATCACTTTGTTTAATAGCCATCGTAAACATAAAGGTCCGTGCAACAGATCATAGGGGGCCCTGAACACCTATGTCTCTGCCGGTCTCCAGTGTTTACCCCACTTTCTAAACATGAATGACACCATTGCCCTACCATCCCATGCATCCTCACCTGTGCCTAACTCCGAACGCCATCCTATCCCTCAACCAGACCTTTGATACCACTCTGTCATGACCCCCTCCCCACAAAGTGTACCCCTCCTGGGCCGGCAATGTGAGAAGGGAGATAATGACCCCCGAGTCCCGCCTCCAGTAGGCCCCGGGTTGGAGACTAGCACCGAGGGTATAATAACATACAAATGGGAGGCATTACCCTCTAAGATAACACATGCAGAAGAGAGAGATAGAATAGACTCAAATCAACTCCAACATAGAACTGAGATATAAAAGGAAACAAAGTACATATATGAAATGTCATGCAAAAGTACTACAACTGAAAGGGGAAACTAAAAGTACCCAAAAGAAAGTAAAACGACAGCGACCACAAGCCCGAACAGCTCCTCCTCCAACCGCAAGCTAGTAGTAACTAGCTTGATCTCCAACCTGCTCTAAGTGACCTGAAAAACAGTTTATATATACATAGGGTGAGTATAACAGTATACTCAGTAGGATCCTCCCCTAGCCTCTCGTGAAAAAGTAATGAAATCATGATAAAGCCCAGTGAACAACAAGTGAAACTAACCCGTCACCTAAACAGGTATACTATGTTCCCAACCTCACCATGGCTACTCTCACCAAGTAACGCATACAAGAATATATCATATAGTAAAGAATATCAAGGGTACCCTGCTACTACATCCCCACTGGATTGCCACTTTTCCCCAATGACATACGTCCTGCGCATCTCTCTCCAAAGGCTTGCCCACAGACACCTGGGCTAAGCTCCACAATCTGCCCCTCGTGCACCACAAAGGCTTGCCCGCAGACACCTGGGAAAAGCACCACACCTTCCTCACAACCAAAAGTAACCAGGTAATTTTCGGGAGCCACCACAGCTCGCATAATGCGTATCATACGTCGGGTATAATACCTCAAGCCATTACAGCCCATACTCCGAGTAAGGATCCTCAATCCATCATAGCCTATACACGTTACACCTATAGTAGTCCATAGGATACTATATCTAGAATATATGCATGTGAATAACCACAAGCCATTATAGCCCTCTACACACATATATGGGGTAACTAACCGTTGTGCCTCATGGCACAAGTATCTACCAAGAGAAGAGAGCGGGGCCAAAGGGGGTAGTCAGCCATTCAACCTCCCATCAGAATGTTAGGGAAAACACCCCCCAGGGCTCAGAATCCCCGGGGTGTCAGTTTCCCTTACCGACAGGGTGGAGTAGCGTATAGAAACACAAAAAGTACAGAATATATATGTAACTCACATACACACTATGGGCATTACCTAGTCATAGATACAACTGCAGCTAACGTCTCTCAGACTCTAGGCTGCTACTTCAAAGACTAGGTATCCTATAAGCACACAAACATTTGAAGAGCTTTATTAGATTACTCCATTCTTATTTTATCAGTTCCACTGTATGTTAATTTAATTCTTTAAACATTAATTAAGAATGAACAATTCCACATTAAACTGAATTAGCATCACATTCAAAAACTGCTCCTTTTTAGGATTCACATCACCTTTAAATTCCAGTATCTTCATCCCCATGGATTTTCACCATTTAATCAAACATTCATTACAGAATTACTTTTCCACATTCCTAGGAATTTTAGAAAAAGCATCCTATGCTTCTAAACACAAAGGAGGCTCAACACGGTGAGTAGATATACTAACCGTCGAGTCTTTGCCGCCTATAGAAAGAGCATATACTCATTCCCCCTCGAGAGGCTAAACACGGAAAGCACATGGCATACCCCGCGCGTCTTCACCTCCTTCGGAAGAAGGGTAGCAAGACCAGCTGCCTTGAGCAGTGGGGAAAATCAAAGCAGATTAACATTCAAAGAAAACCACAAGCATCCAGTGACCGCATCCATCCCATTCCATTACCCCTGGGGTCCTCCCCGACACCCACATCCATAACTGATGCATATCGCCACTCTAGGCGTCATCCACTGCCATAACCACAAGGCCTCCACGCCTCCACATATCACAACATCCATCCAGGCTCACATCACAGCACAAGCAGTAGGAAAACAAACATCACATCATGGGCTCTAGACCCTATAACAAACAAGAGGGTAACTCAGAACCCTTTTAGAAATTCCCACATAATCTGTTCTCTAATCCATATTGTATTGGCAGATTTGTTATTCGTAGGTTCCAATCGCAGATACCTAATTAGCAAGCTATCACAATTAAATAACCATGCTTACTTCCGTAATTTGATTATCCTCCAATTAGAACAACTACAACAACTACAATAACCAGATTAATTTACATGCCTCTTTATCTTTAGCCAATTAATTAACAATTAATTCCGGCTTTATGTTCATTATCAATTTCTATCATGAACGAACAACAATCAAAGAAAACATAGATATCACTATATCTAGGAAAACAGGAGGCAAACAGTTATCACGGTATAAAGTAACAACCTGCGATCAACCAATTATTTTAATCCGGTTCAAGTATTTAATTAGGTCAGTTTCATTGTGATCCAAAGGGATAAATCATGCTAATTCTACGATTGCACATATACAATTAGAGAATCCATGAATCCCCTACCTCAAACAGTTCCTCACGTTCTTTATCCACACAACAGGTCACAATCCTCCCCTCGCGACAACTGCATCCACCGGAGGATGCTGCGGTACGACAGTACCAACCAACCCCAAGAAAACCCATTAGAATCTTGGAAATTACATGGTATAATTATGGAAAAAATGGATAGGAGAAGATGAACCCCAAAAGAATGACGATACAACATACCTTTTATCGAAGATTGATCGACACAGCTCAGTTGCAACCAAAACAGAGCAGAACCAATCCTAGGAGTAAAGATTGATTGTGAAACTCCCACGGAAAGGATTGAAAGGTTCTAGTGCCTCTTAATTGTGAACAAAGGGAAAGAACAAGAGAGAATGATATCTCATCCCTTTTTGAAGGTTAAATGGGGCGACGGTTTAAGATCCAGTTAATTCTCCATTAAAAACGGATTGCATTAACCCATGCCGTTTGACCAAGTAAAACATTCCAAGCCTTAGGAACAATTAATATAGGATTTATGGCATTTTAAACGGCCTTAAGAGCCCTTAAAATAAGGATTTAAATGTATTTTACGTCAAAGGAAACGTCAAAAGGGGAAAAACTATAGGAGTCTGGAAACACTGTTCACCCACTGTTACTGTACATGAAACTGATCTGTGAAACTGATCTATGAAACTGATCTGTGAAACCGATCTGTCACACTGATCTGTGAAACCGATCTGTCACACTGATCTGTGAAACTGATCTGTCAGACCGATCTGTGAAACTGATCTGTCACACCGATTTGTGAAACCGATCTGTCAGACCGATCTGTAAAACTGATCTGTCACACCGATCTGTGAAACCGATCTGTCAGACCAATTTGTGAAACCGATCTATCACACCGATCTGTGAAACCGATCTGTCACACCGATCTGTGAAACAGATCTATCACACCGATCTGTGAAACCGATTTGTTACTGTTCATAAAACTGGAAACACTGTTCACAGAACTGGAAAAATTGGCAATGTGTTGGGGATAAGTCCCCTTGACCTCCCAGAACACCTCCAACACCAACATTTCACAAAGTAATGGACCAGAGAGGTCCGGGCCATTACATAATTATTATATATGATGAATCATCTACAAGAATCACCATAAAATAATATAAATTATATTAAGAAAATCTTATTTGTGATGAATTATATATGAAAAAGTTATAGATAAATGTATCTTATGTAAATAACCAAAAGAAATCATAATGTATTGATGTCATAAAAAAATAGATATCGAGGGTACAAATGTCTCAAATGGTCTATGCAGTCTCCCCAAAATCATAATTTTTTTCCCATATTTATATTATGAGAAAACATTTATACTAAAGTAGGGTAACGAATGACTCCTAGAAACATGTAATAAGAGAATCTAAATTCACCGTGGGAAAATAATAGAACTATATGAAATAAAACATGTAAACTAACCAATCTCATCCTCACTAAGGAATTCTCACCCCATATTCAACCAAAATATAATAATTTAATTGGAACCATATCGATAACTGGTACACACATCAAATTCCAAAAAGGTCTTTTCTCTCACACCCCAACACCATATATCTAGGAACATCGTTCTCCTATATATAAATAGCCTCACCACACCACATCTTAGTCACATCACACATCAACACCCCATTAGACAATACCAAAACATATCAACCTACCCATAGTCAGCTAGAACATCAGAACAGATTCTTTTCCATAACTAATGTAGTACAATATAGTGAAAATGCATGAAATAAATCTTATTCCCACATCAAACTATGAAAACTCCCAACCATAATTCTCCTAATCACACCAAATCGCAAATGATTCACTTTTCAACTTTGGGCATCACACCTCATTTATTCCTAACTAATATGGAGTAGAGTCTCGTAATGGGTGGTAAACCAACCATCTACCATCACTGTTGTGACGTTATGAAAAACCCCCAATACACACACATGCAAATATATATATATATATATATATATATGGATGTTTCCACATGGTACTGAATGTGTGTGGGGTTCATATTAAAAATAATAGGGAAACTACAGGTTATATATATAATAACAGACACAAAACCAAACTATGGTTTTACAAGAAAAGTATCCAAAAAATTCGAGACATTTTTGAAATCCTCAAAATAATTCCTTTTTTCAACCACAACTAATTAGATATACAAAAAAATATTTCACATGAATCATTTCACTCTAAAAAAAATTTATCCACCCCTTTTCTCTTATTAATAATATAATTTAACTTCACATTGATCTTCTACGACATTTAAAAAGACATCCCATTTAATTAAGTTAATATTTTTTTCTATCCCATTTACCAAACTAACCCACAAAATTTCTATTTCAATATTTCCATTTAATTCCAGTACTACATAGGTATAAACCACAACAACACACCATAAAAATTCCTATCATCCAACTCAAGAAATCACATAGCCGCCACCATGGAATGACAATACATCCCATCACATAATCATCACAAAAAAACGACACATCACTTAACCACACCAACACGAAAATAGACAACCCATCACTTAAAACTCCCTTAAAAGGTCAAAAAAACAAATAAAAACATCTCCCTATAACATGACAAATAAAACTCATAAATTGGATTAATCATAACAAGGAAAAAAACAGTACCTTAGCACCCCATATAATGGATAAAAAATACATCATCACCACACACTATAATTTAAAATGAAAATATGATTTCAATTCCATATTTAGGAAATTGGATTTTTATAAATTTTATTTCCTTATTTTATTGGAATACTCACATAATAATAAGTCTCATGGGGATCCCTCTCATTAACCAGATATATGTGATTATCAAATAAAATAATTCATTGGATATATCACAATAAAACAAAATTGGGTTAACATATCAAGACTACTAAAGTGAATCAAAATACCCAAATAACCACAATTTTCATCATCCCCTCATACCCATAAAATCAAAACACCACAAGTAATATCACTGATATAAAAAATTATTATAACAGCCCTTTCAATATAATTTAAAATAACCAGGTATTTATATTTATTAAATATTATGTGATTATTTCCTTATAGAATAAAATTTTAAAACCCCTCTAACATTACACCTAAAATGATAAATAAAAAAACCCATACCCAAAACCGAGCATTCAAACCATTTGTACACTATAAGGGGAAGAAAATACATCCTGAAAACTATTACCACATTATAAAGCAAATGATAAATATAAAAAACATCGTGGGTTGTCCAAAAATATCATTAACAATTCAAAATTCAGAATTGTAGCACTACAAAAAATCTCTAGTAGAGGAATGTAAGGGATATAACAAAAAAATGCAGAGATCATACCCATAAATAATGAAAATAAATCACATAACACATAGAAAAATTCTAGATGAATGGGGTTGAAAAATCCTATGATATTTATATGATGTTTACTATAGAAGAATAAAAATTTAGATAAAAGAAAATATGATTGAATAATCATTTGAATAAATAATTATATAGGTTTTAAGTTACCTCATTTACTTTATAAAAGTAAAAATTATCGTGTAAAACAAAAATATTAGAATAAATATTCTATAAATCTTACTATTATGTTATAATATCTTCTATAATAAAAAATTATCTAAAATTCAAGGTTCTATTGGCTTGAATTAACATATTTCTTAAGTCCCCATCTCATGGAATATACCTATTTACAAGGTTCCCCACTTCAATAGTGAATCCACAAATAGTAAGGAATCCCATTTCATAAAAGGAAATATTATTCTGTAAATACCTTATTTATTGTACATTCCCTTCTTCTATAATGTATTTACAATAACATTTTTTTACCAAACCTCATTGAGACTCCTCCGAACATCCACCTACAATATAAAATCAATGTAATCGGGCCATAAGTCAAATAAAATTAGTTGATAATTGTTCTATATCATTATAAATCATTAATTATTTATCAAAATACAATATAAATTATCCTAATTCATTCTTGATAAAAATATATTTAATTTTTTGCGTAGGTGATAAAACTAGGAGAACAATAACATGTTCTATCCTATTTATATGTATTTATATTGTGTGATTATTTAGTAATAATATTATTATTGAAAAATTAACATGTTATTAATTTTATTTTATTAGTTTAATGAATAATAAATTTTAATATTAATAATAATATGTCATAGAAAAAATTAATTTATCACCTATAAGTGAGTCAATTTTCCTCATGGTATATTCATTTTAGGTGGTTAGATATATAATAATCTCTTATAACTAATATTCTTTATTAAATCCCTAATATATAATTAGATAATATAAATTACTATATATATAAAGTATATATATTCAATATACCTATTTGTAATCCCATCATTTAATGGTGGTGACGAAGAATAAAGTATTTCAGCCATGGAGGTGGTAGACCACTCATACACATGAGAAACATTTTCAATTTACCGATTGAATTACTAGGTAAAAGTAGTTGTGTGCTGTTAATATAATATAATTTTTATATATATTTTAATATCATCTATATATATATATAAAAGGTTGGTGTAGGTATTATGAATAATATAAATATTGTAAATAAAAGTTTAAGTATTACTTATGTCGAGAGTATGAAACTCTTCGTAATGTATCATTTAGAAATAATATAATTATAATAATTTATTGATGAAATATGATTACAAAAGTTAGGATTTGAAATATGATAAGAAAATTTGGATTTTTTTGTTAATTTAGATGTATCTATATTGTTTTATGTGGATTTTAATCAAATTCATTTTTTGTTGAAAAAGTGGAAAAATATTTAAAATAGAATGTTTTATAAGGTTTATTAATTGAATAACATGGGAGTTTGGTGATTTATATGGAGAATTTTTTGGTGATTCATTTAAAATTGAATTTATAATAGAAAAAATATATTTTATACACTGTATGTTTCAAATTTTTTATGCGAAATTCAATCCACATTATATTACCCATTTTAACACATATTATTCTTGATTAAAATTTATCTGTGAAAATTATATTGAACTAAAAATAAAATATGGAATTCATACCAAATATCAACATTATATATTTTATATTGGACTCCCATTATTTAATTATGTATCTAATTGTCATATGATTTTCTTTTAAATTTAAAAATATTACATTTTGAAATTATGTTTTGTAGAAAAAAATCATTTTAATTTGTATGTGTAATTTATTTTATTTAACAATGATTACCAATAAAATTGAGTAAATTTTAATTTATATTTTTTTAAACAATATATTAGAGTATTTAATTTCATTTCAATAAATTTATGTTAAAAACCTAATAAATATAAAATTATCATTCTATGAAAAAACTTATGCTGGTAAATAATATTTATCATTGTATATACTTTTTTCCTTAAAATGAAATTCATACCATTATCTAACATTAATATTAAAATTCTAAATATTTAAAAAAAATTATTATTAAATTTTTAAATTTAATATAAATTACTTTTATTATAAGAAGAATAAAACCTTTCATAAAACATGTTTCTCTAACTATAAAATATTTTTTTAACATTCATATTAATAATTATTGGATGAATACTAATGTTTTTTCTAATATAAATTATTATAAATTTTGATTAAAATAATTATTTAACCATCATATAAAAAACATTATAAAAACTAAATTTTAATTTTTTTAATGAAATATAATTTATGAATAAGAATATTTTATTTTTTAGCTAATATAACTAAATTTTATCAAAACATTTGTACCAAGAAATATTTTTATTTATAAATAAATATCATTATTTGGTTAACCGTATATATTCCTAGTAATTCAAAATATATATTCAAATGATTATATAATTTTATGTCATTTATTTTAGTTTTGTTTTGGTAGTGAAAAATTTTAATAAACAAAACATTTATTTATTGGAAATGAAATTTGAAATCTATAGTCGTTATATTCTATCCCACTTAAATAAATTTCTCACTCATAACGTTAACTATTCCTATAAAATGGAATATTTAAGGGTATCCATATAATATAAATGGATTTAAAGTTAAATTTATATAGAGGGGTCATCTTCACTATTCTTTGTTTGACTAGTGAGCTATTTATTCCCTTTTTAATATGAATATAACTATAGTTAATTTTTCCACTAACCATTGGTTATATAATACCCCAATATAATGAAAGGTAATTTTTATATGTAATTTTCTTCCTTGTATTAATATGTCATAATTGTTTTTTGATGTGATTTTCCAAATGGTGTAATTTTCATTTTCAATATATTCAATCTGTTTTTAATATAAAAAAAAATACTAAAATATGTCGAAAAAAATTTAAAATATGTAAATTCCTAAACAACTATTTTATATTATTTATAAAAAAGGTTATGTAAATCATGCTATTGGTTGTTTAATTTATTAATTCAAAATCTAATCATCATTTTTTTGATTATAAGTTCATTAAAAACAAACAACTTACAAAATATTGTGTTGAGCATGATTCAATTACGACACTCATTGTTCTTAAGTGGATAATTACGATCTTTTAATCCACACCATTTACAATCTTTATTCAGTAGTATTTTTAATAGTTATTCATTAATCCTTGGGTTTAGAGAAATTATCAGTTCCGTTGTCATTAATTTCTCATTAAATAGTGAATTTATTTGTGCAGTTCCCATGTTTATTGTCACACCCAACATTTCTAATTTATTTATTTTATTAATTTTTTTCTTTATTTCTTTGTGTCAAGTAGTTCGGGTCAAAACACGACTCAGGATTTCGAGTCCCTTGTGTTTTGGTCGTGTTTGTGTCTAGCGCAACGCGGTCGAAGCTGCACGGCCTTGCTTGGGTCGCCGCGCGGCCCCGCCCGATTCACCGCACATCGTGCCGATGTTTAATTAATGAAATAAAAATGAATTAAAATTTATTTTAATAATAATAATTGTAATAATGTCATTTGAGATTATTATTATTATTATTATTATTATTATTATTATTATTATTATTATTATTATTATTATTATTTCTTTTTTAGTTTATTACAATTATTATTGTTTTTTTTAATTTTACTTTTATTATTATTATGTTAATTATTATCATTAGTATTGTTATTACTATAACCATTTTTTTTCTTTTATTTATTTATTTGTTTGTACTTTTTTTTTGGCTTGCTGCGTTGAGGCCTAGCCCGCCCCACATTTTTTTCCCGGTTTCTTTTTTTTCTCCCCCTCTCTTGCGCCGCGACCTATCCCCCTGTAACCCTCCTACCCATCGCAACCCTCCCTCCTCACGCTGTGCCGCCACCGGAAGCCTCCCTCTTTTCCCCCTTGAGTCGCGGTAGACTCCCCTCTTCCCATCGGACCAGCTCTCCCGACCAGCACTGTCCGAGAACCTCCACACACAGGATGTCCCACAGGAGTCACGCCCTGCTTCTCCCCTTCGGTTGCTTCCACCAGCAGCCTCTCCGGAGGTTTCCTAAGGCCGGCGTGCCTCCCATGCCTCGTCATGAAACCCCCCACTTCCCTCGGCCTTCCTCCCTTGAACCCTCTACTCGCTCTAATGTGCATCACCTCCCCGTTGAATCCCCTTTCCGGCATGGCTGGGTCCGGCACAACCACTGCTCGCGACTCCCTATGTAGCAGCGACCCCACCTGCTGGCCATCTTCCGTTCAGCGGATGCCCCTCCGGTAAGCCTTGTCCTTCCTTGTGGTGTTCTGCCACTCATTAGGGGTTCAATTTTAGGGTTTGATCTTAATTTGAATCAGTTCAATTTCATGATTTATGGTTCACCTCTGGTTCGTTTATGGTGCGCATTAGGTGCGGTTGAAGAATTCAATGAATTTCTGGTTTAATTATTGATGTTTTCGTTCAATTGTTTGTTTAGGATCAATTTTGGTTTTGTTTGAGTTGCAGTTGATGTGCGGCGGTCGTTGCGCACCACGGTTGTGAAGTCTGCGATGACGAGGTAGGTGGTTCTGTGCTATACCATCATTAGATGATTTAAATTGCTCCTTAATTAAATTGTAATGTTTTCTAATGATAATTTGTGTGATGTGAAATTTATTTTAGGCATGCTTCGATTTTCAGATTTGATGAATTTGAATTGTTTTTAAGTAAATTCCAATGTATTTCACGTGCGTCGAGTTTTTTTTGAAATCTTTATATGTATTTTGGTTAATTGGTTAAGGTGTGAAAATTGTGTTTTCAAGAACGCTTGAGGTGCAAGGGTGGTTAAATTGAGTTTTCCTTTTAAAGAAGATAAACAATTTTGATGTGTTAATTTTTATTAAGAACCTTGAGTGTGTTTTAGGGGTGCGAATGATGTTTTAGAAAGGTTAGGATGTCCAATTGATTTTCAAATGGTCCTGGCATCTAAAATTTGTGTGTTTTTAAAGTGAGTTTTTGTGGTATGCATATGTGATGTTTTATTAATTGAGAAATTGTTTTATTAAGTGACTTTTGAGGTGCGAAACATGGTTAGGAAGGTTTTCGAGGTTGTCTGGTAGGTGCGAAATGTGTTTTCATGTTCTTTGAGGTGTCTAAGTAATTAAATGTAGATTTTCAATGAAAATGAGTCACTTTGGGTGTGTTTGCAGTGTTGCGTACTTTTGGAATTAAATTGAAAATTGTTTGAACAATGGGAAAACATGTTTTATATTGTATGAGCTGCACCTTCGGTTTTAAAGTGATGTTAGTATATGAAATCGAGTTTTTCGTTCTAGTGCAATCCTTTGCTTTCTAATTTTAAGTGTTTTATAATTTTTTTTTAATTGCACTTAGTAAATTATATGTGGAGCGCGAGAGTTTTTTTTGACAGAATTATGTGTGCGTTAAGTTTTGAAGGTATTCTTACTTGTGAAATTGGACATGTCTCATGTGAAAACTCCTATTGTGCTATTTTGAAATGTTCTTCTAATTGTTTAAATAGTTTATCAAGTCACGCAAGTGATCTGGACTCTGTGATAAAATGGTTTTGGTGTGCGTGTGTTTTTTTATGGTGTTTGGGTATGCAAATGGTGACGTGTATGTGTAATGTTTTGTTTGGTTTGAGATATGTAGAAGCGATATACATTATGTGAATGTGAAACTTATTTGAGCACAAGGGAAACCCTGGGTATCTAGGTGGGAAGACTAGAACTAGTGTGCTAGTGAACCGGATGGGTATCGTCCCTGTTTCACTTAGCTGGATTGACGATTGCAACACTAACAAAACATGATATCTGAGGGTCGTGGCCTTCTAAGCCACGTGTTCTGAGGGTCGTGGCCTTCTAAGCCACATTTTTCTGAGTGTCCTGGCCTTCTAAGCCACGTTTCACCGAGACACGAGGTTTCTAGGGTCCCACATGAGCTAGATGAACCTTAGGGGATTTACCCACAGTGCTCTACCATCAATGGTGGTGCCTTCCGTCGGCATATGGGGGACCACTTGGGTGTTAGCGTGTGTGTGTGTGTGTGTGTGCGTGCGCGTGTGTGTGTGAGTGTGTGTGTGTGTGCATGTGTGAGAGTGTGTCTGTGTGTGCCCAAAATGAACATTTCTCATCCTCTTTAATATCGTGTTTGTTAAATGAGTTCTTTTTAATGTTTTTCTTTTAGCGTTAAGCTTGTAAATGTTTTCTTTAAAAGAATTTTTAAATTAAAATTTTTAATAAGCACTTTAAATTGTCTTTTGATGTTGTGGCATGGAACCATTTCTCGGTGGCGTCCTAATGGGCTTTTAGCTCACACCCTGCATACACCCTTGGGTGTATGTAGTTTCTGTTTCTTCTGTCTTCCAGGTTGCGACTTCGTGCTCAGTGATGGTGGTTCAGGTTGCAGCTGGTCTTCTCATGTAGGATGGTGTTGATGTGGTCTCACTTCTGCCAGGAGGTTGGGTATGAGTTTTAGTTTCCGCTGTCGTCTTTTCTTTTTAGTTATTTCTTCAAGTTGTAGACATTAAACTTGTTCATAGTTTAAAGGCTCGTTTTGTTGTCTATTTATAATTTCAGTTTATCTATCTGGTTAGTTGGTTTTTTTCTGTCTTGTATTTCGGGTAAAACCGTTCCCACCTGTTAAACTTGATACCCGGGCACTTGTGCCAGCCCATGGGGATTGGGAATGCCCTTCGGGCCTTGCCGCGGACCGGGTCGGTGCCGGGTCGGATGGCGACCCGGCCTGGTTCGTGACAAAATGGTATCAGAGGGCAAGGTTTACTCTCTTGGGTCGTTTTAATTTTGGGATAGAGTCACGATAGACTTGAGTTAAGGTTGTTGGGACTCGACGTCCTGACTACGAGCAATGTGCCTGGCCAGCACACCTCGTGGTGGGACTCAGGTTACCAAAGTGGGTTGAGGTTTGTCTGAGTTTTTGGTCCTTGCAGATGATCGTGTCCAAGGGAAATGAAAAGGGAGTAAGGTCAGTGGTCTTAGTGAGCTCGCAGGGTCTGGCAAGACTTGTGGAGCCGGAGACATTGTCCTAAAATACTCTCTGTGGCCAGTGGTGTGATCGGCGTATGGCCGCCAACCATATTTTTCCAATCACCCACTGTCCCTAGTTTCTTCCTGCTTTGTTTCTCGTCTCTTTGTTTTGGATTCGTGGAAATTTGGTTTCTTATGTAAAAATGTTTTGGTCTTGGAAAATGTTTTCAAATGAAGCGTTTTAAGCTGAAATAGAGTGTGACATTTGAAAAGTGTGGGTTGGATGTTTTGGTTTTGAAAAGATGAAAGGTTTGGTTTTGACCCTTGGTGTTCTCGTGGGTAACCACATGCATGAGCGTATATGGGAAAAAGAAATGGTTAATGGCACGAGCGGATGAGTGCCTGGATGGACATGAGGTGGGTGCCGGTGCGGCATGAGAACATGCATGTGCGAGGCTCATGGGATGCCATTGGTGTTTGTGCAACCCGCTGGGTTTTCTTATTTTCAAAATGTTTTGTTAAAGGAAAAAAATTGGTGTTTTAGTAAATGGTGTTTGTGTGACACGTCCTTGTGTTTTTGAGATGTTGGATATGTGGCGTTTTGAGCTGAGGATCCTTTTGACTGATTTGTGTCTTCAGTTTGAATTTTTGTTGGTCAGTTGGTGTGAAAGCATGTGGTTAACGGTCTCTTTTGAAAAAGTACATTAGAGAGCCCTTGCAGTGGTTCCCCTGCACATTTGGTGTTCGCTTGTGTTATGTCACGACCATCGGATCAGTTCGGTTGGGTCCATGGTTTTCCTTCTTGACTAGTGTATGCCCCCCATAAAGTGTTGACATGTGATTGAAGTACAGCTACGGGTAATTCGCCGTTGACCGACACTCTAGTTGATTGAGGGACTCTCTTTTTGAATTCTAGAATTGAGCCCACCTCTCCTTTTTACAACAAGTGGATCCTCCCGCAGCGGGATGATAGATGCGAGGGGAGTTGAGCAGAGTTTTGGTTCCTTTATGTTGTCTGAGTCGTCGGATATGAAATTTGACGTCGTTGCATTTGAAGGTTTCCCCTGGAAATGACAAAAGGAATTCCTGCGGGGAAGGGTGAAGGCGGTTCAGATTTTTTTTTTGTGTTGACCAGTGTCTTGAAGGGATTTTTTGTATTTACAGCGGCCGCAAGGGTCAAGTTCGGTGATGTCTTGCAGCGTGTGACCTCTTTGATAGTCAACGGTGGTTTGGAAGCAACCCTAAGTCGTCGGTGTAGCCTATCGTTCTAAATGACCTCTGGTCTTTGGTTTGCCTCGTTTAAGAAAAGGTTCATGTTAGAATACTAGTTTGGCAGACCTGGTCATATGAGGCTGTTATGGTCATTTGCAGGAATCACGTGTTGTTCAAGGCACGATTTAAAGTCTTTCTCAGCATAATGTCTCTCTCGATAGAAATGATCATGTTTAGGTGACGATTCGTGGTGTCTTGTTCTCATACAGTGTGACAAAGAGTGATGCGCATGCACTATTAAAGCTCTTGTGTTGGTGAATGTTCAGTGTACGATCAGTTGGATGTCATGGCGTGTTATGTCTGATGGTGTTTCCTCATGTGCAGTATGATTGCGTGTGACACCAAAAGGAGAAACTCCGTTCGGGAGTCTTCCATTCCTGACTGCGAGGCAGAAGATGCTTCAAACATCAGGGCTCCAGCCATAGGTCTCGGAGTGAAGCTGGCGCGTGGTCAGGAACCCCGGGAGTGTACGGGACCCAACCATATTTCTGTCATCGGTGTGGAAAGTAGAGGCAGTTTATATTGTTTCTATGGTTGTTCCATTCCAAATGAACCATCTGGCTGTGTAAGGTTTTCGTGACTATATGGAGGCGTGTTCGTCGCGTCGCCTTAAAGTCTTGGGGGTTGTGTCCCACTGGATGTAGTCGCTTTAGGGATCTTTATGGGTTATGTTGGTTAAGTCAGTATCAAAGTTGAATGGGGATCATCCAGGGATGGGGAGATGCCGGTTTGTCTTGGGTCATGCGGTTGACGCCCCAGTGGTCGGGGCCCCTCCCTCCCCGCCCCTTGTGGTGGGGTGTCTGGTCAGCATCGAGGATTTTTCAATGTTCTATATCCTCTGTTAGTTCTAGTGGCGGCGAGACCCACGATGACTCTCGCACAAAGGTCTATGAAATAAATTGGTGATGACCTTTCCTTAATGGTGGGGAGTCCGCCCAGACCTCCCCATATTGGTTTTTTAGTTTCATCATGGGCGCTGGTTGGTTCTAAATGGTGGGGAGACCCACATTGGGTCTCGCACAAATGTCTCTAGAATGAATCAGTGCTGGAATTTTCTTTAATGTCGGGGAGTCCGCTTGAACGTCCCCGTGTTGGTTTTCCAATCTCATCTCAAGCTTCAGTGAGTTCTTAATGGTAGCGATCCCTTCGGGCTTCCCCATGTTGACCTTTTGGTTCTATTTCTTTAGACGAGTTGGCGATAGGGGATAAGAGTGCTCCTTGGACGTGTTTGGTCTTGTTTGTTAATTCCAGTCAAACGGCGTGGTCTTCATTCAATGGTGTTCGTTATGTTTCGTGTTGTGAAGTTGGTTCTCATGAGTGCGAGAGTTCCTTTCCTTGATTAATCAACTGGAGTTGTTTCACCTCTCTGGGGCGGGCGATGCATATCAGAAGGTCTTTTATGAGTTTCTTGAGGCTGTCTTTTTAGTCACCTCCTCTGAGCACGATATGTTTTCCTCCTTTCGCTCATTTTCATAGTGATCATATTTAAACCTTAAGGGGATGTCATTTCTTACTTTTGGTCTCAGCCTTAGTTGTGGCTTTCCGGGGACGGAAAGCTTTATGGTGGGGAGAATTTTCACACCCATCATTTCTAATTTTTTTATTTTATTAATTTTTTTCTTTCTTTCTTTGTGTCAAGTAGTTCAGGTAAAAACACGACTCAGGATTTCGAGTCCCTTGTGTTTTGGTTGTGTTTGCGTCTAGCGCAACGCGGTCGAAGCTGCACGGCCTCGCTTGGGTCGCCGCGCGGCCCCGCCCGATTCACCGCACGTCGTGCCGATGTTTAATTAATGAAATAAAAACGAATTAAAAATTATTTTAATAATAATAATTGTAATAATGTCATTTGAGATTATTATTATTATTATTATTATTATTATTATTATTATTATTATTTCTATTTTAGTTTATTACAATTATTATTGTTTTTTTTAATTTTACTTTTATTAATATTATGTTAATTATTATCATTAGTATTGTTATTACTATAACCATTTTTTTTCTTTTATTTATTTATTTGTTTGTTCTTTTTTTTGGCTTGCTGCGTTGAGACCTAGCCCGCCCCCCATTTTTTTCCCGGTTTCTTTTTTTTCTCCCCCTCTCTTGCGCCGCGACCTATCCCCCTGTAACCCTCCTACCCATCGCAACCCTCCCTCCTCACGTTGTGCCGCCACCGGAAGCCTCCCTCTTTTCCCCCTTGAGTTGTGGTAGACTCCCCTCTTCCCATCGGACCAGCTCTCCCGACCAGCACTGTCCGAGAACCTCCACACACAGGACGTCTCACATGAGTCACGCCCTGCTTCTCCCCTTCGGCTGCTTCCACCAGCAGCCTCTCCGGAGGTTTCCTAAGGCCGGCGCGCCTCCCATGCCTCGTCATGAAACCCCCCCACTTCCCTCGGCCTTCCTCCCTTGAACCCTCTACTCGCTCCAATGTGCATCACCTCCCCGTCGAATCCCCTTTCCGGCATGGCTGGGTCCGGCACGACCACTGCCCGCGACTCCCTATGTAGCAGCGACCCCACCTGCTGGCCATCTTCCGTTCAGCGGATGCCCCTCCGGTAAGCCTTGTCCTTCCTTGTGGTGTTCTGCCACTCATTAGGGGTTCAATTTTAGGGTTTGATCTTAATTTGAATCAGTTCAATTTCATGATTTATGGTTCACCTCTGGTTCATTTATGGTGCGCATTAGGTGCGGTTGAAGAATTCAATGAATTTCTGGTTTAATTATTGATGTTTTGGTTCAATTGTTTGTTTAGGTTCAATTTTGGTTTTGTTTGAGTTGCGGTTGATGTGCGGCGGTCGTTGCGCACCACGGTTGTGAAGTCTGCGATGACGAGGTAGGTGGTTCTGTGTTATACCATCATTAGATGATTTGAATTGCTCCTTAATTAAATTGTAATGTTTTCTAATGATAATTTGTGTGATGTGAAATTTATTTTAGGCATGCTTCGATTTTTAGATTTGATGAATTTGAATTGTTTTTAAGTAAATTCCAATGTATTTCACGTGCGTCGAGTTTTTTTTTGAAATCTTTATATGTATTTTGGTTAATTGGTTAAGGTGTGAAAATTGTGTTTTCAAGAACGCTTGAGGTGCAAGGGTGATTAAATTGAGTTTTCCTTTTAAAGAAGATAAACAATTTTGATGTGTTAATTTTTATTAAGAACCTTGAGTGTGTTTTAGGGGTGCGAATGATGTTTTAGAAAGGATAGGATGTGAAATTGATTTTCAAATGGTCCTGGCATCTAAAATTTGTGTGTTTTTAAAGTGAGTTTTTGTGGTATGCATATGTGATGTTTTATTAATTGAGAAATTGTTTTATTAAGTGACTTTTGAGGTGCGGAACATGGTTAGGAAGGTTTTCGAGGTTGTTTGGTAGGTGCGAAATGTGTTTTCATGTTCTTTGAGGTGTCTAAGTAATTAAATGTAGATTTTCAATGAAAATGAGTCACTTTGGGTGTGTTTGCAGTGTTGTGTACTTTTGGAATTAAATTGAAAATTGTTTGAACAATGGGAAAACATGTTTTATATTGTATGAGCTGCACCTTCGGTTTTAAAGTGATGTTAGTATATGAAATCGAGTTTTTCGTTCTATTGCAATCCTTTGCTTTCTAATTTTAATTGTTTTATAATTTTTTTTTAATTGCACTTAGTAAATTATATGTGGAGCACGAGAGTTGTTTTTGACAGAATTATGTGTGCGTTAAGTTTTGAAGGTATTCTTACTTGTGAAATTGGACATGTCTCATGTGAAAACTCCTATTGTGCTATTTTGAAATGTTCTTCTAATTGTTTAAATAGTTTATCAAGTCACGCAAGTGATCTGGACTATGTGATAAAATGGTTTTGGTGTGCGTGTGTTTTTTTATGGTGTTTGGGTATGCAAATGGTGACGTGTATGTGTAATGTTTTGTTTGGTTTGAGATATGTGGAAGCGATATACATTATGTGAATGTGAAACTTATTTGAGCACAAGGGAAACCCTGGGTATCTAGGTGGGCAGACTAGAACTAGTGTGCTAGTGAACCGGATGGGTATCGTCCCTGTTTCACTTAGCTGGATTGACGATTGCAACACTAACAAAACATGATATCTGAGGGTCGTGGACTTCTAAGCCACGTGTTCTGAGGGTCGTGGCCTTCTAAGCCACGTTTTTCTGAGGGTCGTGGCCTTCTAAGCCACGTTTCACCGAGACACGAGGTTTCTAGGGTCCCACACGAGCTAGATGAACCTTAGGGGATTTACCCACAGTGCTCTACCATCAATGGTGGTGCCTTCCGTCGGCATATGGGGGACCACTTGGGTGTTAGAGTGTGTGTGTGTGTGTGTTCGTGCGCGTGTGTGTGTGAGTGTGTGTGTGTGCGTGTGTGAGAGTGTGTGTGTGTGTGCCCAAAATGAACATTTCTCATCCTCTTTAAAATCGTGTTTGTTAAATGAGTTCTTTTTAATGTTTTTCTTTTAGCGTTTAGCTTGTAAATGTTTTCTTTAAAAGAATTTTTAAATTAAAATTTTGAATAAGCACTTTAAATTGTCTTTTGATGTTGTGGCATGGAACCATTTCTTGGTGGCGTCCTACTGGGCTTTTAGCTCACACCCTGCATACACCCTTGGGTGTATGTAGTTTCTGTTTCTTCTGTCTTCCAGGTTGCGACTTCGTGCTCAGTGATGGTGGTTCAGGTTGCAGAAGGTCTTCTCATGCAGGATGGTGTTGATGTGGTCTCACTTCTGCCGGGAGGTTGGGTATGAGTTTTAGTTTCCGCTGTCGTCTTTTCTTTTTAGTTATTTCTTCAAGTTGTAGACATTAAACTTGTTCATAGTTTAAAGGCTCGTTTTGTTGTCTATTTCTAATTTCAGTTTATCTATCTGGTTAGTTGGTTTTTTTCTGTCTTGTATTTCGGGTAAAACCGTTCCCACCTGTTAAACTTGATACTCGGGCACTTTTGCCAGCCCGTGGGGATTGGGAACGCCCTTCGGGCCTTGCCGCGGACCGGGTCGGCGCCGGGTCGGATGGAGACCCGGCCTGGTTCGTGACATTTATTATATTTATAGAACTCGAATATTATAGGTAACTCTAGAAAAAACTATATAAAATCATTCATTACAATGATTTATGTAGTTTTCACTAAAATTAGTTTTATTATACAAACATTTTCATAACTTAAAACATTTTATTATACCATTAATACATTCTCCTTGGATATTCATACAATTTTTTAACATGATGAAAATTAAATAATTTTTCCTTCAATATATTCATCACTACAACATCGATGAGGATCATTCCTCTATTTTATGGTGACTTTGGAAACTCAGCAATGTAAATGTAACTAATCACGATTCATGATAGCATGTTTTATATAAAAAATATATATATCACTCCAACTCTTATCCAGTTGGGTTTCATTTAAGCTCAATATCAACAATTTTCTTGGATTCCATTGTAATACAAAATCGCTCAGGATTTGAACATTAATAAAAAATGATTCAATAATATTTTTTTATTACCATTATGTAATTATTCTCTGATAATTTCATGAAAATTTAATATTTTAACAGTATTAATCTTTGAAATTATTACATTATATTTTAGTTCATCCTAAATCACTATCATTGCAATATAGGTTTCATTATATTGGTTATTTAATATTGGAAATCATAATTAATTAATATAATAAATCTATCATAATGTTTTGTAAATATAATTTTCATAACCACATCATATATAATGGGAGTTTATAGAATTATTTTTCATCGGCCCAATCATATTGAAGTTGACTGAATGTCATGTCAATTATTTACCATCATTTCTAATATTTATAATATATATGTGAATCTGTTCAATATTCACATCCAATTACTAGTTTCTATATAGGGATTTAGTTTATGAAAAAATATACATATTATAATTACTAAAAGATCATAATTCCATCTAATACATTGACATATCCATAGGATTCTCACTCATTTTCTATTATCCTAAACCAGAATTTGATAAAATATAATCTAATACCTACTAAGGTGACCCAATAATAAAAATTCATTAATTTATATAATTTTCATAATGAAAAAATTATATCTCAATAAAATATTGTTACTATAAAACAAACATTGGTTTTTATATAATTGAGGATTTGCTAGATGAGAAAATTTTATTTTAAAACCTATGAAATTTCTCAATAATATTTCTACAATACACTCAATTGTAATATGTATATTTGTTATAGTCATATATATAACCTAGGAAATTAATTATATAGGGGTAGAGGTGAGACTAGATACTTTATAAGGCTGGTCATATATTATAAGAATAATAGATCACATGTTATCATAGTATGAGAATTTAGGTATAATAAATATTCATTAAAAACATATACCAAACAAAGTATGTCACATAAATAATGGATTATTTCATTTAATTAAATAAGATTCTAATAAAATGGGTTTGGAAATAGGATGTCATATACACATGACATGACATTATAATATATGAGAGGAAAACATCATTTAAATATGGATTTAAGATTAAAATAGAAAAGTTCACTTTTAGAAGATAGACCATCCATTCCAACAATTATGAGTATGAAACCAAATGTATTTTTTTGTCATAATTATTTTGTGGAGGAGATTGAATTTTTAATTACTGTATGGAAATAATTTTTAGCTGGGATTGATTAATTAATTTCAAGTTTTTAAATCCCTAAAATTATTTTTTTAATCAAGTAGTCTTAGGATGTTCACAATGATTTTGGGAGGTCATGTTGGATGCTTGAGGATCTGATTCCATTTTTTGATAAAATAAATTACTATAAAACTAGTGGATATATACATCCATTTGTGTTGAATATACTAACCATCCTTTTGAATCAACTGACCATTCAGTCAATGTAGATTGATTCCTTAAATAATGATTTAACAAGATGCTCATTGGTGTCCAAGTACCAGCTATATAGAGTATCTTTTAAATGGAAAATGATAAATTTTCCTATTTTAAGGGGGTAACTTATCTATCTTCTTGTCATTCTAGTGCATTAATAGGGGTTAAAAAATTTGTATATCATATTCCATATAATAATGGTATGGGTTTTAGTAAATCCCTTTATTATTAGTGGTATGAATCATCCTTTGGTTCCCCCCTTTGGTCTCTTTGTTTTTAAACTAATTTTTTCCTACATGCTAGGTATTGGATTTATATTCCACTAGAGAGTTATGGAATCAAGCAATTATGATACAGAATCCACACAATTTTCACTGAGAAAATCATCAGATGTTGTATTTTGGTTATGTATTTCTATTTCAATTAATGTAGAAGGAAAACCAAATTTAATTTTGTGTTCTAATGAAATTGGAAGAATTATAAGGATTCCATGGTGTGGTATGATAATTATTTGCCCCACTATTGTATCCAGGGCTTAGGAGAAACCTCTCATGAGTGATTTTTTGTGGTTATTGAGTGATTATTGTTCTTTGTTTTGGTTACATTATTTCATAACAGTCTTCTATTATTGATATATTAATTAAAAACTATGATAAATAATTTTTTGTGAATAAATGAACATCATAGTTTCCTATGAGTTAATGAAATCGTTCATGATAATTTTAATGGATTATAATTGATATACGCAATCCTAAAAATAAATATAGGTATGTTTGAATGTATATTAACTTTTTTGGTTTGGGTGGGTTGTCCATTTATATAAATATGTATGTGTGTTTATATAATATAGTTTTTTATATTACATGTTAATGGGTTTGGGTATTTGTCTATAGATAAAATGTGCATTGGGAAAGGATGATAAGATTTAGTTCTGGATCAAATACCTATTTTGACATTTGGATTCCAAATATCACATGATCACTATGTCTACCTATGATGAGAGAGGCATTGATAAGTTTTAAGGCAATTATAATGTTTTACGGGTAATGTTATAAGATAGGAATCCTAAGACTCTTTTTCAATGGTTGTATTGAATGTTTGAGATGTTTTAGGCTCCTGGATAATGACTGAGATGTTGAAACATCTCTTATGAGTTGGTAAACACCCCCTTAAGGGTTTAGCATGATATATGTTAAAAATGTGAATTGGATGAGTCCACAGGGCTGGATGGTTTGTTACTAGATGTTTATCACCAAATAATTTGAAGACTAATCTCCCTTGGGATATTTAATATAGTAATTAGTGATAATCATTGGGATTTCATTAGTACATGGAACATGTTTTCTTACAGGGATGGGAAATTAACTCATGACTATCCTAAGGTAGCTAGAATTGGGGAGTTGGGGATACTTTTTATGGTTGGATTAGACATAAATGATTATATTAGGAGATCATTTCTACTAAAAAGTAACATTATAATGAAATGTTCAAGAAGCTATCAGTGATTAAAGTCCATGGTGTGTCTTGTCGAACTATTGGGATATGTAGATGAACATAATGAGATTTAATTATGATCAATTTCTATGTTGAAGTGAAAAGAACCCAGGTGATCCAAGCCATGTAATATAGAATGATGTGAATGGTATATACAATGTGAGTCTAAGGGTGTAATTTCATTGGATTTATAGTTTTTAGAACTCAAAAGTACCATTTGGGATGTGTTATTATACTAGTTACCACAATAGACTCAGCATGGATATGTCAGTTGTTAACCATCCCATCTTCCTTTAAGTATTTGGAATGTGGATGATCATGGAATGATTCTAGAATATTGGATTATAGACCTTTATATTTGAGTCTTGTGTCAATGTGAATCGGTTTGAGTGGGAGGAATATTATTTTTAAAAATTCATGTTTTTTTCTTTGGATGATATAAATATTATAATAAAACTACCTTGATAGAGAAATGATGAGTAAGGATTTATAGATGTATGATTGATACAAATGACTTTTGGAAGAGTTGAGGGATCCAAAAACAAAAAATAATGAGACTTCATGTATGGTTTATTCATCTGTATGACTATATAAGATGCAGTGATGTGAATTTTGAATGGTAAAAAAGCCTGCATTACTAGGTTTCATTTTGGAATATTTTGCCCATGATTTCCTGATTAAAAGTGATTCATGGTGGCATTTCCAGCACATGATATATAGGGGAATTTTCTGACATGAATACATTATTAATCATGAATACACATATATGATGGCATTTAATTGGTGTTGTTGGGTATACTCTAATAAATTATATTTTCACAAAATAATTGGGAATTGGGGGTGCATATAGGCTATATGGTTTATCCAAAGTATAAGAAATGATTTGTAGTGGATCTGGTAGGTAAAACATAAGAATTTTTAGATAATTAATTTTTTTGACCTAAGGATGGAAATATGTCTAATATACATGAATTTTATATTGGCTTCTTTTGTATACCAATTCATCCCCATGGTTGATAAATATTTGTATACATGTATTCTTTATGATGATACAATTGATATAATATCATTTTCTTTTTTTCCAGAACTATGTAATACATACATTTATATAAATTTAATGTAATTTATCACTCTAATTTGAGGGTATTATAAAACCATTTTATGGATTATCCCCTCACCTCCTTTTTGTGTACTCTTGTATATTAGGAGGTTTGATTATGGCCGTATGGTGACACCATTTATGGGATCAAATGATTAGACCTATGATGATGTCTAACTATGTGGTATCAGAAAATTTATTATGGTTTTATTTTTATTTTTTGGAGATAATATAGAGGATGCATATCGATGTATCTAATAATTTGATGTACATTAACTAGTGTTCCGTGAACAAATTTCTAGTGGGATGTCAATGTCACATGTGGTAAAAGATTAATTTTTTATAATTGAGATATTTAGGGAAAATGAATGATTATAGCAGAGGTTGTTTTGGTATTTTCTATTTGAAAATTAAAAAGAGTACATGGAAATGAATCTATATAAGAATATAAGATTACATAATGTATTCCTTATTGTGTATGATTGTACTTCGGATTAAATCATTAGTTATTTAAATGCCCTATAATAACTGATATGAGATTTTATACAACTAACATTATTGGGGAAATATTCTTATATCATCAATGGAATGTTTTATTAAGGTGGGTCTTATAGATCGTTGTTTAGGAAGACCTCATATGAAAAATATATATCTCCATCAATATAGGATGCATTGAGACATTTGGCAGGATGGTGTAGGCATTTAATATTATAATTATAGAATAATAAAAGGTTTTATAAATGCATTTTCTGTAGAAGTATGTGATATAATGATTGGAATTGTTTTCCCAAAGGAAGGGGAAACCATATGGTATCTTTATCTAGTCGTGAGATATATAACATCCCTTGGGGTGTGAAAAAAATCAAAACATTCACTTATCATATCTTGTTAAGTGGGTATAATGTCCTCATATTTGGGATTTTTAAAAATAAATATTATGTTCAATAACATTAGTGTTATACAACAACCAATAAATAAATCCTTGATAAATCTGTAATTCATTGTTAGTAAATTTATTGAAAAATGTTAAATGGTAAACTATTAACAGTTATTACCCTTAGAGGGTAAATAACTAAAATGAGTTGTTATTTGGATGATTATTTTTAATAATATCAATTTTATTTGTAATATATATATATATATATATATATTTATACAATGTTAAATTTAAAAATATCAGTAATTAAATTTAATAATTTAATAATCATTTATTCCTTCATCACAATAAAATAACTTAATATTTTCTTCATAATTTCTATAATAATATATTATCAAGTGATTAATAAAAACATATCAATTTTTCTAAAAAAATAATTATTATTAACGAAACATATTTTTTCGAAATAATTTTATAAAAAATACATATTCATAAAATGAAATAAATAATTTAAAAATATTATTTGCTATTTATGAAACCCATAAATTTAATTATTTGTAAAAATACATTTTTATATTATTTAACTACGCCCAAATATTTTGAGATATGTTATTCTATATTTGGAAAACATAAAATTACATAGTAAAAAAATTACTTTCCTTAGTGAAAATAGTTAAAACTGAGTAAACATAAGAGATTCTAGGGAACACATGTTTATAACAAGTTTATATATTAATATAGATGGTTTATTTTGATTTTATTCCACGCACAATCTTTTTTTGTTAAAATATTGAGACGCTATCCTTAAATGTGATTCCCTATTTTGGAAATGATTTTGAACATAAAAAATACCACTCTTTCTATCAGTAATAAAAGTTGAAATGATATCCCCACATACCCACAGAAATAACCTCTAATGTTCAGCCCAAAACAACCCCATCCTATACTAGACACAGCTAGAATTCTTATTTATGTTTTGGGATTATTGAAAACCCATTCCTCAAAGTAAAAAACAATCTTTAACAAATTAAATAATCTAAGAAGTCAGGTATAAGTTTCCAACATTTCAATCTCCTTTCAATTAAATTATGTAAATTTAAATTTCTATTAATTAATTATATACTATATTATAATATAATCATAAATATTATTATTATACAATTTTATTTTCTTTTATTGAATGTATAATAATTACCCTCTTTTTCTATTAAGAAGAACGATATCCCAAATTGTTTATTTTGAGGGATACCACTCTACCATTCATCATGATATTTTTCCATCAATAACAAGGAATGATAGTATTAATATGGAAATTAATATATATTTTTATGTTATATTTATTATATTATATATCATAAAATGATAATTATTATTACTTCTTTTCCATGTTTTGGGGAAGAAAATATCATCATCACTATAAATGTGTGGACTAACACCAATATGTAATGCCCATTTTCTATTTTCCGTATCATCGCATACATACATTGATGGTAATGGATATTTGATTAAGGGAAAATATTATTTCTAGAATATAATTATATGTTTTATTTAAAATTATGGATCCAATAAATTATATTATTGGTAAATTATTATTATAAAATCAATTTTTTGAATCATGTTTACTGAGTGGGAAATCATTAACTAAAATTTTCAAATATGTTTATATCCCTTACATGTTCTTATAATTACATTAAATTGTTTTAAATAACTCTAATAAACATTGAATATAATTATTATTATTCTGTTGTACTTTTATAAAACCTATACCACATTATTATCATCAATATACGTGGAATATTCATTATTTTATCATTTTAAACCCACTCATGAAAAATCAAATGATATTATATAATTTGTGATTTCGAAATAAATAAACTATGGAATAGGATGACATAAATATGTACGAAAAATGTTTTTGTTAATATTAAATATACATAAATAGTTAACTCATTAATTAAGAAAACAACATTCATATTTTAATATCTCTGACAATTTTTAAATGAAAATTTCATCATATAGGAAAATAAATAAGGTAAAAATGGAAAAAAAAATTCATTAAAAATACATAATATATATGAATTTAACTAAAACTAATCAACATTTAATGATAAAAATTTGAAGTATAAGTAATGCCAACACTACTAATTTGAACCTAATATAAATAGTTTAAACTATAAACACCAAATTTTAGAGAATAAGAACAATCTAACTAATATACATAGATATAATACTTATAGATTAAAATTATATATATATTTACATATTAATATTTTTCTTAAATATTTTATTATTATAATTTTATTTTTTATAGGTCCTTAGAGAGCATTTTAGTAATCATGGAAATATGGTATGGTTTTATTTCTCTCAAATTTGAATAACTTGAGACATGTATAGGATTCAATAAATATTTAATTTTTCATGTTTTAAAAAATGATTTTCCATTTTATATAAATATCCTATAATACATTTTCATATTACTTTTTTTAATGTTATACAACTCATGGTGTTTTTATTTGAATGTTGTGAAGGACGTAATGGGGATTCCAAGACCCGAATAGTTTTTCAAGATAATAATCACACTTATTTGAATATTATCCTTGAATATTGATATATTATTAACAATTAAGGTTTTAAGATATATTGTGACCATATTTAATTGAGAAATAGTGTTTTAAAAGAACATTTTATTCCATTATAATTCAACAATTTCCTTAAAATACATTTTTATGAATAATTGAAATTATTTTTAGTATAATATTTCTCCAAATCCTCACGTTTTTCCAAAAAAATTGTTTTCTATTTTTGTAAAATCAATATATATATATATATATGTTTTTATGATTCTATTAGTTCAATTTAACCCTTTTAAAAATGAAATTTTAACAATATTTCGATCGATATTTTTATTATGGGAAAGGAATATCATAATATTAACAAAATTCCGTTCCATCATTTCAAAAATCAATTATAATATATTCCACTAAAAATTAAATTTATGATAAAATTTAAATATTTTATTTTTAACTCTCTATAATATCATTTTCAAATAGTATTCATTTTCCTTTGAAAAAATTTGTTTTAAAAAGTTATTTATTTTTTATAATTTTTAAATGTTTTTATTATTATAATTGTGATTTCACTTCTATTTACCATCCAAGGCTAATCATTCAATGATGGAAATTTTTATCACAATAAATATATTATAATGAATTTTTTAATATTGAAAATGATAGTTTTGATATGTTATAATTTTATAATCCCATGTTATGTGATGTTTTTGAATTGTTTTAGAACCCCATTATTAATCCATGGGTTTATTATGAGATAGTGAATGATTTTTTTTAAAGATACATGTAAATATATTTGTTATAAAATGGTAAAGAAATATTTCACCCTCAAATTAAATTATTAATGGATTTTATCACATGAAATTGAATTTTAATGTGAACTAGTTAGCCTGTAGGTATGTTCAAAAGGAGTTATTATGATGTTGTTCAACACTACTAATTATTTCACATTTGAACAAGTTAGTGCATAGAAAGTATTAATATGATAAAAAATTAAAAAAAATTTATTTTTTCTAATTATGATTATGTTTATCATGTTATATCAATATTCATTATATACTATATTTTTAATTTATTATGCACAATTTTTTCATGTTTACATCTTTATGGACACTTATATTTATATTGATTCAAGTTATAACTTTTATTCATTCTTTATTTTCATATTATGATATTTTTTCTTTATTAGGATTTACTATTATCATATATGTTCATATTATCACTTGTGATTATATTTATGTCTTTTTTAATTTTCTACTTCATTTTTATTATCTAACTCATTATGATATTTTATTCTCATTCTGAGTGTCTGAGCTCACCCCATTATAATGTATCAATTCACTAATTTAATTATATGATTATATAATTTTGGATATTTAGGAAAGGATATAATAGATTATTTTTTTAGTTAAATGATCACATGTGTATTAAAAAAAATACTTCGATGAAAATAATACCAAGATAATTATCCTTTCTTCCTTTTATTTGTTCAACTCTTTATGAGATATATTATTTAAATAATTATATTAATTTTTTTATTAATTTAACTTATAAATTAAGGAAATTATGTTTGTATCAAATATGTTTTTTGTTTTTAAGGGAGATTAATTATATTATGTTTGGTGTTTAGATGAAGGAATTTTATTTCAAAACCCTAGTGATCAGTCTATGTGAAAATGATTTCCTAATTTTTTTTAATGTCATGATTATTTTATTTTTCCCCATAATATATCATCGTACTAATACTTGTAGTTTATGTAGCCTTTGGAACAGATTTACCTAGGGGTAGTAACCCTAAAAAGGATATATTGGGTATCAATTCGATCATTACCTATTGCGTGAAATGATGCATAACTGCACAGTAGGACTGAAACACTTTGAGGATTTGGATTTTTCATCACTTGTTCTGCAAAAAGAAATATAATGGATTTATTTCGTAGTTACAATTTTTTTAGGAATATATTCATAAGGTAACTCAAAAAAATGTATCATATGTCATACAAATATTAATACATTTCGAACTAAATAAACTATTGGCCATCTTTATAATGTGAAATAACAAGAAATTTAACGTTATTGTTATTATTTATATTTTGATAATATTCTGTTATTATTTATGATTCAAAAATCATGTTATCTAACATAGAATTTATAATAGAAAAAATTAGAAGGATATTTCAGTGTAAAGGATAATCAAAAGATAGCTCAACAAACAACCAATCAGAATATAAATAAGAATGACAATTCCATTTATTAATAAAAACTAAATATAATTTAAAATAATTGAAAAAATGAACTATATCAATATTTAAAATACACTATTTATTTTTAATATATAGTCTTTTGAAATATATTGTGTCATAGACGGTGAGGGAAAAAAATTCAATTCCCTACATGTCTAAATTGTCGAATAATAGATAAAGGAATTTATTGAAGGGTGCTATGAGATACTTTTATTGTGGCAATGGAGGCCATTTAATATAAAAGTATCAATAGAAAATGGATATCTTAGTTAACATGATGAAATAAGTTAAAAAATTTCCCAGGTAACCAATAAAAATTCTATGCCTTATGTATAGAGAACTTTGGAATTATCCAAGTCTATTCCCTAATAGATGGATTTCTAAGGATAATGGTAATGCACAACCTCCTAGATCCAAGGAGTAAGGAAGAATATTTTAAATGTCCATCAATGAATAGGATATTTTTTATTTGGATTCATATACATCCTACTATGAATAATTTGATGTGTTCTAGTTATATAAGCTCTATTGTATCGAGTGTGTCTTTTGAAATAATAAATAACCACTCATGGTGACTTTTATTCTAAGGAAAATATTAGTTGTTTGATTATTATTTTTTTGAGATAATATATGTGTAAATAATGATACACTCCTAAAACAATTATTTTTATTTCAAAATATAATGTATTTCTTTACATTGTGTGCATACTAATTAATAGAATTTTAAACTAAATTCAAAATTAATTTTAAAAATCTTTTATTGTGAGGCTAACTATGAATTATCTTAGATAAAAATATATCCATCACATTGCCCTTAATACCAAGTTATGAGATACATTTATGTGAAATGGTTAGGTAAAATATGGTTTTTTCTTTATACCTTAGATATTTTGGATCACATCTCATTATTGATAATATATTTACGAATATAAATATTTTATGAACCTTTAGAAAATATATAATGTATACGATTATTAAATTGTGATGAACTTTTATTAATTAGGGTATAAATTAAATGAAATTATATTTTAGATCCTTAAAAATAAATATTATGTTTTGTTACCTACATCACACCCAATACCCAATATTTAAAAACATCATCATATGAAGAGGAAAATATTAATAATGTTAAAATAAATAATATTATGTGATAGCATTTATAGTTATTACCATTATGAGGTATATAATTAATATATGCTAACATTAAAAATTAAAATTTTAAAAAATGGTATTTTCCTTATTATATAATTTATTTTAAAATTTAAAATTAGAAGTTTTTATATTGTTAATTTGAAAAATTATAATTTATATTTTATTCCTCACCTGAAAATTAATATTGGATGAATTATTTATATTTGGCTAAATTATTCCATTTTATGTGAATATGAAAAGAATATCATTTTGATAACACATTCACATTTATATGTATATGATTTTTATAAAATATCTTAATATTAGAAATATTTATTTTTAATTTAATGTAATTAATTTAAACATAAAAATTTTATTTTATAAACCCCTAAAATATTTTTTATTATATCAGGTAATAATATATTGAAAATTAATTTCCATATGTTGTGTTAAATAAATTTTTTCATGTGTAACATCTGGATTTGATTTAATTTTATATCACATAAAACGTATATTAAAAATTATTATATTATTAATGTCATTAGAATTCATATAATTGATTAATTTCTGTAATACAAAAACATTATTCTAAAAAATATAGTTTTCTTAAAAAAAGTATTTTAAATTTTATAAGGGCTAAAATTAATCTATATTCTCATTCATACAGAAGTAAGATTTAATAAAATTATTTAAAAAGAAATGTAAAAAATTTTCATGTTATTTTATAATGAAAATTTATATTTCATGAAAAATATATCATGTTTTCATTAATGTTTATTACTATGATAATAATGAGGCATTTAATTTAAATTAATTATTTTATTAATAAAATGGATTTTCATTTATATAAATTAGAATTTAACCTATCATGTAATATAGTTAATATGGTTTATATACACATATCTAATTAAATTATCACTAATTTAATTTTAAATCAATACTAAATATTATTGAGGATTCATATTTTACAAACTGTAATTTTCATAGTTGACGTATTTTCTTTATACAATAAAAATTGTAATATAAATTATAAATTTATAATATTTATATATTTATTAGAATAAAATAGTGAATAAATTTATATTCATCAAAACCAAAATATTTATATATATGATATTCTATATTTCTAGAGAAGAAAAGTAATGATAAAAATGCTAGATATCATGGTGGGATTGAAATGTTTATATTGTGTAAAATTAGTGGTAAAATGTATATCATTTTTATGAAATATATCTATTTGAATATTTGAAATTTAAATCGACCTTATCCCTTATCTAGTCCATTATTTCTAAAACGTATCATGACATTTCAGAGGAGAGAATTTTCATTATTGATATTATTTGAATATTTAAAAATTACTACTCTTTGTTCACTTAAGTAAGGGGTTATCCTCTCCTTTAATTCCCTCACACAATAAACTTGCATTGTTGTCCCATAAAATCCCAATACTCTAATTAAAACTCTTATAAAAACAAATAAGGTTATTCTATTCTCAATATACTGTCCCCCAATTATTTAATCCCCTTTGCAATAGAGATAATACATAAAGTGATGTATGCGTTCCCTAAAAATGTTTCATTTTTATATTATTATGTAATTTTATGATAGTGTAAATTTATTTTAAATATATCATAACATTTTAATATGCTTCGTTTTAATGTTTTTTAATATTTATTTTATATTAATTATACACCATGTTATTTTTCATTAAGGGGAAAATGTGGATCGTTCATTGTTTAGACTAACACCTCCACCTGGAAATGAGTTTTGTTTTAATTTATCATTATCAAATGATGGTACTAGTAGAGAATTTATTATTAAATTATAATACTTTTTCAATATTAAATATTTTGGAATTTTAGATTATATTTTTTCCCTTGTTCTATAGAATATTAAATAGTCAACCATTTGTATGTGTGGACTTCCACCTCCACAGAATGATCAACATCATTTCTTTAGTTCCTCACCTCCTCAAAAATATGGTATTGATAATTTTTTATAGGATAAATATAATTATTTTAATATAATTATTGTTCTTGTATAACACATTAAGAAACCTATTAATTTTATGATCAATATACTACTATCATAAATTTGTTTTAATATTAGAAGCTTAATTGGGGGAAAATCATTAATTCAAAATATTAATAGTTTAATATCCTTTAATTTTTATGCTAGACACATTATTTTTATATTTGATCAAAATAATAAATAAAATATTATATCCTTATTCAATTAGTTCAGCTTTATTATACTCTAAATCACCTCATATTCATCAATTATCATGGTATGTTCATAAATCAGTAAGTTTGACATCTGACATGAAATATTCTCAGAAATTATATAATGGGTGATTATGAAGGAATAAATTGTATTAAAATTTATTTAAATATGAAAATAATTAAAAATTTTAATGTAAAAGATACATCATTATTTTACTGATTTATTCAGAAAACAACCTTCATAGGTTGAAAATTTAAGAAAAATATTTGTTGTTATTCCATATTATATTATAAAGACGACTGTACTCATTAAAGAAAAATTAAACATAAAAAATGTAACATTATTTTACAAGGAATGATGGTCGTTGCACAATTAATGAATACCAAACCTACATTAACAAAGAGACTATAAACAACTAAAACTATAAATAAATAATATATGAATCATGGAAAAAATATCTAATAAACATGGGGATAATTATTATAAATAAAAATAAAAAATATTTTTGGAAATAATTTGTTTTTAAAATAATTATATTAATATATTAGTATTTTTTTTATATGAGGATATAGTAAATCTTACTATGCGAGGAAACAATATAAGGGTTTCTTTGTCTATTATTTAAATCCCATGAGTCATGTTTATGTTGCACAACATGGTTCCTTTTATATGGTCTAATTACTATTATATTGTAATATCGTTACATGATCCTATTACATTTTATGATATAAATTTTTTTATTTAATGTTATAAAACTCATAGGGTTTTTATTCAAAATTTAAAAATATCATAAATGGGTTTTTGTGACTCAAATCCGTTCCATGGGTAAAAATCAATCTTCTTTGACTATTATATTTTAGAATAGATATATTATAAATATTAATGGTGTTATCATGTTTTTACACATTATTTTATGTGTAAAATCATGTTTCATACTAAATAATTTGTCTTTGGTAATATAATCTCTCTATTATAATTAATTGTCAAATAATAATTCTTTTTTTAATGGATTATCTTTCATATAAATGTTTTCCATTATAAAAAATGTTATGAACTCATGTTTTAAAATTATAATGTTGATTATTTTATATGTTTCTCATTATTCTATTTTGCTATTTTTACATGTAAAATTTAGAAATGTTTTTATCGATGAGTGTATTCAAAAAATTTAATTTCAAATCATTACAAATAATGGATTTACAGTATTTAAAAAATTATATCTTATATTCCAAATTTATATTGAAAATTTTTAATCCATTTCATTGATCATCAATTTTGATCTCTCTATAACACGTTTTACAAAAAACATACTCTTTGACATCTAAAAAAGTGTTTTTTGATTGTAATTTAAACATCTTATTTTAAAAAAATGATAACAACTATGTGTAAGAAATATTTTATTTTAACAACTATTAATTCTACAAGAATTTTGTTTCATTGAGTGCCATTTTCATATCCATCCGTGAGATATTTTGGTATGATTTTTTTTTAAATGGACGTGTTGATATTGTATAATTTCTTAATTTATATTTATGCAATTTTTTTAATGTATTTTGAAAAAAATTATTTTCCCATGAGTATTTTATATATTTATGGATGTTTGATTATTATGTGGTAGAAAAATCTATAGATTATAAGAAGGGGTTGTCTTATTTATCTCTCTTATACATTTCAAATAGGCTTATATTTCAGGATATAAACATTATATGTGAATAGATTTTTGAGTATCTAGGTTCAAAAGGAGTGAGTGTGATGACATTTAGAATTAACCATAATTTATCATGATAATAGGTCCACATGTATCTATGTACACAATGATAATAAATATTATGTTTATAATATTTATACATTTTCATGTTGTTCTACATTTTTTTCTGGTTTTATATATTCCACCATATTTCTAGTGTATTTAAAACATCTATGTATTGGTCTCATTATATTGGTTTTGGATATGAATATTGATGAAATTTATACAAACGTAATAAAATAAGATAATACCATATCTAATATCAAATACACTAAAACGTTCCATATTTGTCTTGAGCTATGGTTTATGGGATGTAATTTTTAAATCAGTAGATTAGTGTGTATGTTATGTCATGTATTTTCTTGGGATAAATTCTTGTGAATGATCTATAGTTTGTGTGGATTGGTTTGTTCTTTGGATGAATTGTCTACAACATGGTGATAACCTGGATAGACACTCATGATTTTAAAATTATTCATGTGGGCTTGGTGGTATTGTAGTTAGCTATTGAGTGGGTGAGATACCTTGGAATATTGGATAAGACTAACATTCATAGGGATCACAATTTGTGGGTTGACTATATAATCCATGGATTGATAAGATATGACTCACTGGAGTTGTAGTAATGTGGTGTTATCTGATTATAAGAGTTTTTTCATTTGTATATTATTATTTTGATTGATTGATATTACTGGTGAATTCTTTTGAGTGGATTCATAGTAAGAATATATACCCATCGATAAGAGTGGAGTTTGATTTTTCTTTTTGAGAAAATACCCAGACATTGGGTATAGATTGAATTGGGTACACATGATACGTACTGTGATAGTGTATTGAGGAATAAGACATGAGAAAACCCATTTTTTTATTAATCTTGGTTGTAGATGAACCATACTGGATCAGCTGTGGAAGTGAATTTGTAGTTTTGGTTTGGGGTCACACTCAAGGAGTGTTGATGTTGGTGTTCAGTTAGATATTATAATGCATGGAAGCTCGAGCTGTATAATAAAATTTTTTCATTTCATAACAGTTTCTCCTTTATATATATAGACCCAAAATTTTGGTTATATAGCCTTTAAATATATATGGTTTTCCCATACAACCCTCCTACTCAAGTTATTTCCCCCCCTAACAACAAACATAACACCATTTATATTGGACATTAATAGAGATATCTTCTTTGAATATCCTCTCCTATCCGTGTAGTTCATCATGTCTCCATGAATTTGAGGTAATAATAAATGGTTGTTGGTTCCCAAAACCCTACTACTATATTGTTATAACTCAAAAATACTCCCTTTATCACTGATGATAACTTATTGTGATGTGCGATAATGATTATCCTTACTCAAAGATGTTATATAGGATCATGAATTCTTGAATATCTCTATTGTATCAATTTTTTCCATCTTAAAAATGAAATAATAAAACATTCATATTTTCTCAAAATTGTATTACACTAATGGATGGGCATTTGTAGAGACCCGTATCCTGACGTACATGGACATTACATTACATTTGCGGAATACTTAGTACATAACAAAAAACACACACACAAGGATCGTAATAGTTTAGTGTCTTTGGAAACTCGGAATATAATCTTCTAATCGTGGTGAAAGATCTTCAAAATATCCCATAAAGATCTTCCTTTTTTTTACCTAAAACCATTCTTTATATCCTGGGGAAAAGAAAACATAAAAGGGTGAGCTCAAATGCTCAGTAAGGGTAAACAAAAGAAATATCAATCACATCATATTCATTAGAACATAACATTTTGGAAATCTTAACCTGCAAAAGAGATCATAATTTCATAACATGGGGTAAATCATGGCAGTGAAATGTAATCACAATAATCATAACTTAAAACATGAAACGTTGTGTCATTCACACATAATCATATAGAATCATTTCTTGTTAGTCAAGACTCATTGCCAAGACTATCTTAGTGGACAAAGTCCCTTTCTGAATCGAGTAACCCTCGTTTCAGTCCTGTTTCACTGAACCGGTATAACCTACCATTTCATCCATGTCTATCTCATGAGATATAAAATATTTACCCAATGCATTGGAGGGAGATATAGGTCCCACCCATCTCATAATGATACCATTCTTATGTGTGCCACAAAATCATAAATCATACATCATTTCATAACCCATGTAATACAAATGGGAATCTTAAACATCATGACATCATAATACAATTCATATAAGATAAAGTAATTCATAAAAATAATTCCATCACAAAATAATCAAATCAATGTAATAATAGGGATAAAAACATAACCCTTTACTATCTTAGATGGAAAATAATTTTGATAAAACACTTGAACTTCATTCTTGAGGAAAATATCTTTTCTACCTCAAAAACACTTTTCCTTTCTTAACATGTCATACAATTTTAAAACTAAAATAAGTTGATTAAAAATAAACTTGAAAACTTGTAAAGGAGGCTTCTTGGAAATAATTTTAAAAAAAATCCATTCATGTCGTATAAGTTAAAAAAAACATTCTTCGTACTTTTATCGGAAAAGTCAAAAAGTACCTTGTACGAAAAAACGACAAAAGATTCCTTTCATATTCTTTACTAAAAACTCACCGAAGGGTAAAATTGGATTGAAATAATTGTAGGTGGATGGAAATAATATTACATATTGAGGAAACATGGATTTGGATGATAAAATACACCCCAGTAAATACTTACGAATAAACTATCTCGGATAAAAATGAGATTGTGATATTTTCCCTTACCTTAGGTCTGATTTGCTTCGTATGTGTCCGAACCTCCTGTATAATGATTTAAATAATGTCATTGAATTATTACAGAATCATATTCATTGTTATTATATCATATATGGTTCACTTATGACATTATATTACCCGTTCTTTTGTAAATTCCATGTTAAAGAAGCGTTTTGGGTAAAATCGTTTCATTTATCGTAGGTGTTTTGACTTGTTGTTATTGACATTATTATTACTTATATCATGATTTACTTAATTAAAGAATATAAAATATGATTTATATATCATATATATTCAGTATATATATATATAATAGATAGATAAATGAAATGAAAAACACCGTTCATGGAGACGGTAGTCCGTACGTACGCATGAACGCTGTTTTCCTTTCCTTATTGTCTTGAATGGAAGTAAGTTGATGACATACATATATATATATACATAAATCACGTAGCTTTATAATGTCATATATTTCATTATTATTTCTTATATATACTTTATAATCATTCTTAAATGGTTAACATGGAGAATGAATCTCATCGCGTCGTGGAGACGGTATTCCGTACGTACGCACGAGCGATGATATCGTTCCCATGGTCGTGGAATTGTGTTGAAGTGTATGTATAATATTTAAGTATAAATATCACTTTATAATCATCATATATAGTTACTCATTACACCTTTATACCCATCCAATTAAGGTGGTGGCGGAAAATAGATTACACCACGGCGTGGAGACGGTATTTCGTACGTACGCACGCGCGGTGATTTCTTTTTCCGTAGGATGGATAGATGGTGAAATAGGGTTGTTTCATACTTATAATAACATATCAGTATATGAGTGATACTGATGTTATTACTTCATAATGAAACAACCTAAGAAGAAGAAGTGGAAGAAGAAATAAAGATGAAAGAATTGGTAACGGTAATTATCTCTTCTTTGAAGCGCCTCTTTGAGACCTCCTCTTAGGGCACTAAAATTGGTCTTTGAGGAAGACCAGAACCTCTAGGATGATTCTAGGGAAGTGGAGAAGAGATTTTGGCAGGGTTTGGCCGAGATTGAGTGCTCAAATTGGTGTGAGGAGGAGTGGGAGGAGGTGTCCTTTTATAAGGGAGGAGAGGGGCACTTTAGGAATATCTCAAAATATTATTTTATATTAAAGTCAAAGTCGGTTTATAATGGTTCCAAAGGGTCTTATTTCAAAGCTAAAGTGGGTATGGGTCGAAATCCAATCAAACAATAAGATTTAGACAAGTTTAGGGTATTATTTTAACCTTATCAATTAGATTTAACTCTAAGTTATATAATTTAACTTTTACCGTGTCTTTTTGTTTTCTTTCACTATATGGTTAATACACTTACTATAACATGCCAAACGAACCCCAAATTGTTTATTATTAATATATATATCCTTATCTAAGTTATGTGGCCGAACCATAGATTTTTAGGAATAAAATAACAATTAATAATATAATATTTGATTTAAAAACTATTTTTTGTCAATTTTGACACTATTTGATATATGATTTTTGTGAAAGCCATAACAGAATTATATGTTCGAACCAAGTTGATTAAATCAACACTAATATATCATCGTAATCTTGAAAATTAGTGGAATTCATAAAAAGTCTCAAATTACATTCATTTGAGCATTTATAACATCAATTATGTTAATATTTCCTTAAAAGGGTAATTACTGCATCATCGTTGTGTCATAAATAAATTAATTTATTTAAAGTCAAAAAATGATAAATAAAATATCATTATGTAGGAAATCTTTTTAGATTTCTAATGAATATTTATAGTCTAATTTATCTTATGTATAACCCTATATTAAAAATGTTTTAGTTATTAAACTTTGATTTTAACTATTTTAACTATTCATTAAATAAAATAATATAAAATGTCATAATCTAATCCAAGTGGACCTAAATGGTCATATTATATTCATAAGGTTGTTTTTGGTCGAATTACGCTTATCCAATAGAATTAGGACATGTGTTAGGGTAATAGTAATATCATATTTACCCTTAGTTACCCTATTTACTATTAACCGTGGTAAAAAAAGTAAAAAGTTACTATTCACCAAAAATTATTTTCATCTCATTGAACCACATTTTAGTCCTTGATATTAACCGTGTCTGTCGGATTTTCTAAATTCCATTCACAAATGCGGTAAAATTAAGTTTTATGCAAAATTCAGTTTTTAACCTACCACTTAGTGGTTTCACTATTCATCAAAAATTGAAAGTTTTCAGAAAAATGCCAAAATTTCATCCTAGGCTAATTTCGGTATTCCTAATCCAAAAATGAAGTCCATTTTAAAAAATAAAATTTATAAAATTTCAAAAAGTGGTTATTACTATTCATAACGGCTAGTTTTAATAATATTTTAATAGCATATCGTTGTTTAGTGAAACTCGGTATTGCGTACGATGCAAGCTATCGAGGAAGGTTGCGATTGCATGTAATGCAAGGCAAGTCAAGGATGCGTGTTGTGCAAGCTCCTTTTTGTGTTGCGTACAACACAAGACATTAGTGAAATTAAAAAGAATATAAAATATCGGGCTGTTACATTCTACCCCCCTTAAAATGAATTTCCCCCTCGAAATTCGTCGGGGTTATAAATGGTTTACTATTCGAAAGTTTCTTTAATAGAAACCCACATCGTAAAAAGGAATATCAAAACCAATCTTTAAAAACAAAAGTATGAAACGTAACGGTTACCCAAATAAACTAGTCACTGGGTTTCCACATAGGTGAAAATATGGATATGGAAGAGAAATCTAACCATCATGTTCTGATGGAGAGTGGTAGAGAACATGGCTATGGAAAATCCAGCAATCACAAAGCCATAAATTTGTGACGATCTATGGTACCATCTGATTCATCAGATATAAGATCACTAGGACAACATTTTTGGTTTTCAAGATCGTTTCCCTAATGTTAAAGAATTTGAATTAGAATAAATACTTACTTTATTTTGGTACAATCTCACTGTTGTTCGTGCCTTTAACAATTTCCACTTCATATCTTAAATAAATGAAGTTGAATTTGTTATTCGTGAAGTGTTAGCAGATCATGTGATAGAATGACGGGTCATTCCATCTGTCTCAAACAAAAGGTTAGCAAAAATTATATACATAAGTCGATCTATAGTGAGATTAATCACATATGGTTCCTCAAATGGACTTATACTTCATATATCATACTGCTTAATATAATAAAACTAGTTTCTACTAAACAGGGACTTCCTGTAGGCCAGTGGTAGGCGATAAAGGCCAGTCGCACTTCGGTTGTGGGTTCGATTCCCACAGCCTTGTTCGAAGCGATGGGCTGTCGCCCGTCCTGCAGGTTGTCCTTTTTCTAAAACTACATTACTATAACATCCCATCAATAATATCGAAAAAAAACTTCTATCCTTAAACAATACTCACTTATGTCCAACATAATCCATTTCAATCTTTAGGCTTATCCATAATACTGCAGTCCACTCTCATAACATAGTGAAAATGATTACCAGAGGTTTAATAGCATCGTTGATCATAAGATATGTTTTGTTGGTCACATTCCAAACATTCAAAGTCCTTAATCATGTATTCTCTTGAATACCTTACTGAAAACATGAATGCAGTTTAAAGTTAACACTTTCCACATCCTCAAAATTCTATATACTCAAACCATGATATCACTTAGTCCTTATATCAATCATGAGCTCATGAATACTATTAAACATTTCATTTTCTCGTTTTCCCTTCATTATGCACATATCATCTTATTTCCAAAAAATATCTCAATCACTTGGAATACCACATCAGTAAATATTGCAATACTCAATGATACAACATTATTTTGGAATCCCATTACATAAACACTTAATCATTCCACTACATCGTTGTCATATTCAACATTGCCAATAGTGATCGCATGTGACTTCCCTTTGTCCTTTGCCTTCAGTGGTTGCTCATGTTGATCATCACTAACCCTTGGATTAGGGCATTTATTAGCATAATGCCCCATTTCCTTGCACTTGAAGCATTGAAGTGTTGGTGGTGCGTTCTCTACAGTGTTTTCTTTATTTACATCATTAGAAACCCTTTTTCCATTACTTCGACACTCAGCTGCTCGATGACCTTCTTTTCCACACTTAAAACATTTTCTAGTCCCTTTAAGACAATCTCCACCATGCTTCTTTCCACACTTTGTGCATAAGGAAACATTCATCTTCTTTTCACCATTATTCTGAGATTTCTCCTTGAACTCCATCTTTCGTTTCTTGTCAAAACCATGAGATGGATATGTAACACCAACTTCCATTTCTACCTTGATAGCACAACGCACAATTTCTTCATAGCTACTGAAGTCTCTTATAGCTAATGCCCTTCGAAGACTTGGTTTTAAGCCACTGAAAAATCGATCAACTTTACTTTCAGGTTGGATGATAATGCCAGATGCATACCTTGCAAGTCTTGTAAAATTCGCTTCGTATGTACCAACAGATTCATCATCCTTCTGCTTCAGCTCAAGAAACTCCTTTTCCATCTTCGTTCGAAGAATACGAGGGAAGTACTTACTGAAAAACATGTTCTTGAACTCGTCCCATTCCATGGACTCAATTTCATCTCTTGGCCTCGTATTCTTGATAAGATTCCACCATTTATCAGCATCACCTTCCAAACGATACACTGCTAAGATGACTTTATCATGTTCAGAACATTGAAGAACTGAAAATATCTTTTCAGTGGTACTGATCCATTGTTCAGAAACAAGTGGATCGGAAGTCCCACTGAAAGAAGGTGGACGTTGCCTCATGAAGGACTCAATAGAATATTGTTCCCTTCTCTGCTCATTTGGAAGTCCAGAATGATTCATAGCTTGTGTAAGTATAGAAATAAGATTTTTCACTCCATCTCCCATAACATTTGTTTGTTCAGGAGGGCAATCATTGCATTGTCCATTGCATTGATCAACATGGTTCCTTCGGGTTCCAGCCATCGTCTAAAACCCAAAAAGAATAGTGTGAGAGGCAAAAATCATGCCAGGGAAAACAACATAGTAAAGGGGGAGTACCCATAATATCTAACATCTTAGGTTAAATTCTAAGATCGTTACCTTAGTTCTAGGACCATATCCTATACGTATACTTATCCTTAGGGACATCCCTAGACATACCTTAGAAATATCTCTAGGGATCTCACTAACGTTTTCGCATCCTAGTTTCCAAAGGTTGACTAAACCTTTCCTCTGATACCAACTGTAGAGACCCGTATCCTGACGTACATGGACATTACATTACATTTGCGGAATACTTAGTACATAACAAAAAACACACACACAAGGATCGTAATTGTTTAGTGTCTTTGGAAACTCGGAATATAATCTTCTAATCGTGGTGAAAGATCTTCAAAATCTCCCATAAAGATCTTCCTTTTTTTTACCTAAAACCTTTCTTTATATCCTGGGGAAAAGAAAACATAAAAGGGTGAGCTCAAATGCTCAGTAAGGGTAAACAAAAGAAATATCAATCACATCATATTCATAAGAACATAACATTTTGGAAATCTTAACCTGCAAAAGAGATCATAATTTCATAACATGGGGTAAATCATGGCAGTGAAATGTAATCACAATAATCATAACATAAAACATGAAACATTGTGGCATTCACACATAATCATAGATAATCATTTCTTGTTAGTCAAGACTCATTGCCAAGACTATCTTAGTGGACAAAGTCCCTTTCTGAATCGAGTAACCCTCGTTTCAGTCCTGTTTCACTGAACCGGTATAACCTACCATTTCAGCCATGTCTATCTCATGAGATATAAAATCTTTACCCAATGCATTGGAGGGAGATATAGGTCCCACCCATCTCATAATGATACCATTCTTATGTGTGCCACAAAATCATAAATCATACATCATTTCATAACCCATGTAATACAAATGGGAATCTTAAACATCATGACATCATAAAACAATTCACATAAGATAAAGGAATTCATAAAAATAATTCCATCACAACATAATCAAATCAATGTAATAATCGGGATAAAAACAGAACCCTTTACTATCTTAGATGGAAAATAATTTTGATAAAACACTTGAACTTCATTCTTGAGGAAAATATCCTTTCTACTTCAAAAACACTTTTCCTTTCTTAACATGTCATACAATTTTAAAACTAAAATAAGTTGATTAAAAATAAACTTGAAAACTTGTAAAGGAGTCTTCTTGGAAATAATTTTTTAAAAAATCCATTCATGCCGTATAAGTTAAAAAAACATTCTTCGTACTTTTATCGGAAAAGTCAAAAAGTACCTCGTACGAAAAAATGACAAAAGATTCCTTTCATATTCTTTACTAAAAACTCACCGAAGGGTAAAATTGGATTTAAATAATTGTAGGTGGATGGAAATCATATTACATATTGAGGAAACATGGATTTGGATGATAAAATACACCCCAGTAAATACTTACGAATAAACAATCTCGGATAAAAATGAGATTGTGATATTTTCCCTTACCTTAGGTCCGATTTGCTTCGTATGTGTCTGAACCTCCTGTATATGATTTAAATAATGTCATTGACTTATTACAGAATCATATTCATTGTTATGATATCATATATGGTTCACTTATGACATTATATTACCCGTTCTTTTGTAAATTCCATGTTAAAGAAGCGTTTTGGGTAAAATCGTTTCATTTATCGTAGGTGTTTTGACTTGTTGTTCTTGACATTATTAATACTTATATCATGATTTACTTACTTCCAGAATATAAAATATGATTTATATATATGATATATATTCAGTATATATATATATAATAGATAGATAAATGAAATGAAAAACACCGTTCATGGAGACGGTAGTCCGTACGTACGCATGAACGCTGTTTTCCTTTCCTTATTGTCTTGAATGGAAGTAAGTAGATGACATACATATATATATATATACATAAATCCAGTAGCTTTATAATGTCATATATTTCATTATTATTTCTTATATATACTTTATAATCATTCTTAAATGGTTAACATGGAGAATGAATCTCATCGCGTCGTGGAGACGGTATTCCGTACGTACGCACGAGCGATGATATCGTTCCCATGGTCGTGGAATTGTGTTGAAGTGTATGTATACTATTTCAGTATCAATATCACTTTATAATAATCATATATAGTTACTCGTTACACCTTTATACCCATCCAATTAAGGTGGTGGCGGAAAATAGATTACACCACGGCGTGGAGACGGTATTCCGTACGTACGCACGCGCGGTGATTTCTTTTTCCGTAGGATGGATAGATGGTGAAATAGGGTTGTTTCATACTTATAATAACATATCAGTATATGAGTGATACTGATGTTATTACTTCATAATGAAACAACCTAAGAAGAAGAAGTTGAAGAAGAAATAAAGATGAAAGAATTGGTAACGGTAATTACCTCTTCTTTGAAGCGCCTCTTTGAGACCTCCTCTTAGGGCACTAAAATTGGTCTTTGAGGAAGACCAGAACCTCTAGGATGTTTCTAGAGAAGTGGAGAAGATATTTTGGCAGGGTTTGGCCGAGCTTGAGTGCTCAAATTGGTGTGAGGAGGAGGGGGAGGAGGTGTCCTTTTATAAGGGAGGAGAGGGGCACTTTAGGAATATCTCAAAATATTATTTTATATTAAAGTCAAAATCGGTTTATAATGGTTCCAAAGGGGCTTATTTCGAAGCTAAAGTGGGTATGGGTCGAAATCCTATCAACCAATAAGATTTAGACAAGTTTAGGGTATTATTTTAACCTTATCAATTAGATTTAACTCTAAGTTAAATAATTTAATTTTTACCGTGTCTTTTTGTTTTCTTTCACTATATGGTTAATACACTTACTATAACATGCCAAACGAACCCCAAATTGTTTATTATTAATATATATATCCTTATCTAAGTCATTTGGCCGAACCTTAGATTTTTAGGAATAAAATAACAATTAATAATATAATATTTGATTTAAAAACTATTTTGTGTCAATTTTGACACTATTTGATATATGATTTTTGTGAAAGTCATAACAGAATTATATGTTCGAACAAAGTTGCTTAAATCAACACTAATATATCATAGTAACCTATAAAAGCAGTGGAATTCATAAAAAGTCTCAAATTACATTCATTTGAGCATTTATAACATCAATTATGTTATTATTTCTTTAAAAGGGTAATTACTGCATCATCGTTGTGTCATAAATAAATTAATTTATTTAAAGTCTAAATATTATAAATAAAAACTCATTATGTAGGAAATCTTTTTATCTTTCTAATTAATATTTATAGTCGAATTTATCTTATGTATAACCCCATATTAAAAATGTTTTAGTTATTAAACTTTGATTTTAACTATTTTAACTATTCATTAAATAAAATAATATTAAATGTCATAATCTAATCCAAGTGGACCTAAATGGTCATATTATATTCATAAGGTTGTTTTTGGTCGAATTACACTTATCCAATAGAATTAGGACATGTTTTAGGGTAATAGTAATATCATATTTACCCTTAGTTACCCTATTTACTATTAACTGTGGTAAAAAAAGTAAAAAGTTACTATTCACCAAAAATTATTTTCATCTCATTGAACCAAATTTTAGTCCTTGATATTAACCGTGTCTGTCGGATTTTCGAAATTCCATTCACAAAAGCGGTAAAATTAAGTTTTATGCAAAATTCAGTTTTTAACTTACCACTTAGTGGTTTCACTATTCATCAAAAATTGAAAGTTTTCAGAAAAATGCCAAAATTTCATCCTAGGCTAATTTCGGTATTACGAATCCAAAAATGAAGTCCATTTTAAAAAATAAAATTTATAAAATTTCAAAAAGTGGTTATTACTATTCATAACGTCTAGTTTTAATAATATTTTAATAGCATATCGTTGTTTAGTGAAACTCGGTATTGCGTACGACGCAAGCTATCGAGGAAGGTTGTGATTGCGTGTAATGCAAGGCAAGTCAAGGATGCATGTTGTGCAAGCTCCTTTTTGTGTTGCGTACAACACAAGACATTAGTGAAATTAAAAAGAATATAAAATATCGGGATGCTACAACATTAGAGGGGAATAATTATAGACCTCAAAGGATCTTTCTTTTCGGTGGTTATTTGAAATTGATTTAGTGGAAGACTCTTCTCAATTTTCATTATGGATACAACATCCTAGGTTCCCTATTCAATTTAAAAATACATCAATCCCAAAAATAATCTGGACAAGCATTTAAATGTTACCAATATGATAAAAAATATAAGAATTTTCTGTAATATAGAATGGTGGATAATGTCTTTGTGGAACATTATTTGTCCTATCCTCTCTAGTAAAGTGTCATTCTATGTGAATTGTATGAAAATCCACTCTAAAAAGAATTTTTTATCCAATTTCACAATAGTTTTCATACTTCTTCTCTCTCAATGCTTATTATAAATAAATTCTATGGAACAAATTCCTCTTAAACAAAACTATAGGTTTGGTCGCGACTCAATGATTTAAGAAAATCTCAAAGGGCCCCTCTTCGGTTCTTTTTTTGTGTAATAGTATTTCTATATATTATGTTAATCCCTAGTAGAATCTTATCCTTTGAACTATTGTGGATGTGAGTGTTTCTGCCAAGGATTCCCCTATTCCAGAACCAAACCATCCTTAAGAAGTGGTACCCCTATAAATTCTCAATAGTCATTTGTTGTATTGTTCCTGATAGTGATTTAAATACCAGATCATCTGTAAACCTTATGAACATGTCCCTAATAACCCCATATAACTAGATTTACACTATTCAAATCAGCTGTCCTATCAACATGAGGTATTTCTCAGGAGAAATATCAAATTCAATGCATCTATTCCATTGTATTTCTAGAACCTAATAAAATATATCTACCTATTTATGTTTAATATACTACATAGTGGTTAACATATTTATTGGTATTCTTTATTCTCAATGGAATCCTCTCCTAGTCTAGAATGAAGAGATGTTTGAATCTCCCATGTGATTCAGTACCTAATCCTCCACTGGTGATCCTCTCTCAATTAATTATCCATAGTGAATATATAATGAGGAATATCAATTACATTCCTAAGATCTCATCATGTTAATAATCCACACCATGATCCACTCCAGTACATTTATTTTGGAATCTCCTAATACTGAATCTAACCCTTTTCTCCCTTGAATTGACCATATAATTTATATAATTATATTCAAATCCATAGGTCCTAGTTATATATATAAGAACATATATTTTCATAAAGTAACTTGTAGTAATGAAATTTCAATGTTTTCAGTTTATAAAACAAAAAAAGGAATCCAATATATTGACTCTTTCTTCTCAAAAGAATCATATGAATAGTAATATTAATTGTTTTTAAAAATACCATATATTATCATATATAAGAGGTTGTATAAGTGTAATTTATTTAGTTATATTCTCAATATATTTTATAGTTTATTATAAATTATCAAGATGATTTTATTATATCTAATGAAAATTCAAGTCATGCTACTAACATGAGAGTTATTTTATGGAATAAATTAGCACATAATAATTCAGAATCCCAATGTTGGTTTTCAGTGGTTTATTTCAACACCATTCTATTTAAATATTATATTAAGGGTGGATTTATTAATTTTATAATATTTATCGATTATTTTTGTTTTTTTTTCTATTGAAATATTTCAAGCGTTGGGTTACACTATAAATAATTTCACTTGGTGTAATAATGAATTAGTCCCAAATAGGATTTGGATCATACTTGATAGATATTTCAGAAATCAAAATGATATTGACACCTCAAAAAACATGTTGAAAAAATGTCTATGTATCTTCCATACCATTCAACATCGCTTCTTATGATCTATTTTGTGAATTTTTAACATATGAGCTTCAATTGCTCTATAAAATTGATTGAAAAATAGATAATTAGTCCTTTGGTACATTATTTATAGTTAAGAATTATTCAGATATTTTAAAGGGTGGTCATTCTTTAAACAACTATTGAAACTTAATGTTCATTCAATTAGCTGAAAAAAATACAACTATCATAAGAATATATAATTTTATCACTCTAATAGTGAATTGAAAAACATGATATACTGATTCCAACCAGGTGGGATGATAATATTTCAATATTTTTCTAAAAAAATGTAAATATACTGAAGGAATATATCTAAGAATAATAACACAATGATATTAATATTTCTAGAATGAAATGGATATTGGGGGTGAGAATTTTTTTTCATGCATAACATAGGGACATAAAATTAACATGTAATGATAATTTGAATGTAAAGGATAAATCTAATTCTAATAATTTAAATTTTGTTGTCCCCTTGAAAATTTAAATTTCAACAATGTCATTGCAATCCCAAGGAAGGGTGCATTTTATTGAACTCATTTATTGTTTTATGGTGATTTTATTTTCAATAGTTTAATATTACATACAAAAGGGTCTTTAAATATTATAAGTTGTATTCTTCTAGATGAGGGGGTAATTTTAGAGGCTATCAAAATTCTCAACACTGGTAGAAATCCTGGAAACTATGGATTCCATGGTTTCTTCATATTGGCCTCTTCGAACTTAGTCAAGTCCAATGTAATTTCTTTAATTTATAATTATTTCAAATGAGGGAACATATCCATATCAATGTCTTCCACTTTTCTTCCCTATTCTAAAGGTCAATAACTATTTATAATTTGGTCAAATTTGATGGAAAATATTATCAAATTTCTCTGGAAAACTTCCATTGTGTATTCATAACAAAAACATTTCTAGGAAAATATGGTCTCTAATTTATGATAACAAACATGAAACCCTCTATGGAAGGGACATAAAATGATCCATTGACTTATCTTAGGAGATGATAAAATCTAATGATTGATGAATTTTCAGATATTATATCTTTATTAAAATTGATATTGATAAGTCTTGTGACATGATGGATTAAATATTCTAATTAAAGTTACTATGACAACATGGATTCTTAAATTTTGTTGTTATATATTATCTAAATGAATTTCCTATCCTTGTTCCAATATATCTTTAATGAACATGATAAATTGGTTATGTATATCTAGAATGGAAATTCTATAAAGTCATTTCCTTCCTCTGTGACACATTATCCCTTAATAAAATGTTCCCTATAGAAATTATGAAATATAAATCTCTAATAACCATATCAACTGATTTATAATATAGTATAGTTTCAAATGTATTTATCACTTTTATTTGATGTTCGAATGATCTTATTTATTAAAGGAGGCATAAATTTCATTTCCAAAATCACATTTATATTGATTGTGTACAATGTTAAAAGTGGATAGCACCATATTATATCAATGATTCTTGTATACATTTCAAAATATTGAATTATAATGCATTCATAAATAATGTATTATCGAATTTATTTTTTAAATAAAAAATTGACAAATTAATTTTATTATATCTCTTCCTTCTCATAGATGAATTTTTATCTATCAATTTGATATAATTTTTAATATAATAAATTGATTACTCTCAAATAGAAAATAAAATTTCATTATTTCAGAGAGTGAGTGTCCTTAGTTAATAGTGTTCTATCCCCAATTATGATAAATTTTTATTAGTTTTTTTGTCTCTAGACACTGATATCATGAAAATTCATAAAATTATCTAATATATAATAATGTATTTTATTATTGAGGTAATTAAACAATGATCCATTACGAATAGGCTAGTCAATCCATCTCATAATGGTGGAGTTTTTCTATGAAGAATCACTACTAAAATATATTTCATGCTGGTTAATCCTATTTGGGATGTTCTCTCATGACATTCTCTTTTGGATGATTTATCATGTATAAATATGGTCATTCACATGCATGTTTGAATTAGGTAACATTGGACACTATAATATATTGTGTCCTTCAGAACAACATCAGTATGATTCTGTATAACTTCTAATGGATTTAATATATTGAGTATATATCATTTTATTCTAAAAATGGATTGGATTTCCTATTTATTTTCTAGGTTTCCGTAGTAAAAATGAAAATTACAATCATTATTAGTCGTTTCCCAATTTCAATAAATATATTGATAATAATAATCATATATATATATAAAACATAATTCATTTAAATGAATCTATGAATTATATAACCTCCAATCCATTTTGTGGAGATTTAATATTCTCGACAATCTATGAACTTATTCATGATATGTTTCATATTGACCCTTGTTTAATTGTTCTTTGGTGTTAAATAATATCTTTACAGAAAATTTCCTTCTATATTACCATTATCAAACTTATATACATACTGATGTTTATGTATAAAAAATTATTTTATTTATCATTCAAATGATTATGCTACAATGCACCCAACAAATAAAATTTTGTCACTAGTTTGTGTAAGGGGATTGGGCTTGGTACATCTAGATCATTATTTTTAGAATCCGCTCCTACAAAATTTTGATGGATATGTTTTCTTATACTATTCTACCTCTCATTTAGGTGTTTTATTTTTAAAAATTGGGTTATGTATTGTGTTTTGTATTGGATTCTGATTATATAGAATACACATAATAATGTTTGACACCCATATCTCACACCTATCTCTAACTAACTAATGTGATTACTAAATTATCATATCTAGTCATTTTATCCTATTTTCAAAGGAGTTTTAATTTTTAATTTTTTTTCATTGTCTTAATATAGAGCAGGAGATTATATTATAGCATAAAGGGTTATGAGTGTGTTTGTATTCATGTAGGCTCACAAGCATGACCTCAAACATAACATTGAGCATATTTTCCATTGGTAAAATTGTGGATGTATCATTTTCTATGATGGGGTCTCTCAATTTCATTTCCATCTCAGCTTACAATGGTGAAATATCAACAATTTATGTAGAAAATAACTCCATTTATATATTTCATACAAGTTTCAGGTCATCTAACATTATAATTTCATATATTTAATATGATGTAACTATTCTTATTAGTTACCCCTTAGGAATCCTCTTGATCCACTAGTGTATTTACAATTCCATTAAGATCTATCATTGTATTATACATTAGTTCATTGATATTAATAATACCTATATGGGGGGAAAGGATTCAGATCCACATAACTAGAAAGGAAATAATGAGGTAGAATTCAATATTTTATAGATAATAAGTAATATTTATATGGATTTTAATTCCATCATTCATGGTGTAACCAATATGATCCATCACATTAAACCCCATTAGAATACCCATCTTGGATTTTTTCTATCATTCTACATTTTATGAATATAGAAAATAAAATTAACAATTAGTCAGGTAAATTCAATCAGAGTTGAACCATCAATGTATATATTATGAAGGCTTAGAATAATGATTGATTTGGGAAAACATGTCCATGTATCGTGAAGAGTGATATATTTGAGGTATCAATTCATAGTTGAGGTAGCTATTCAATGTATGTTTTTAGGGAATAAATGTTGTTGAGAGAACACCTTTTTCTAAATTAATTGACTGAACATTATTTGTTATGAATTAAGATGAGTTAAATGATCCTATTCTAGGTAATCAAGGAGAAGAAAGTGGGGTTTCATAATAATGGAAGTAAGGTATGAGAGAATTGACCTTGTCTAGTCATTATTTATGTTGACAAAACTAATTATGCATTTGAAGATTTGTGTTTAGTTTTGTGGGTGATGGAAACATTACTCTTATGATGGGGACCATAGTATCTCGAATGGTTGGGTGAACATCATGTTAGAATAGCTAAAATGATCATTATTTTGTACTAGATGGAATATACATAGTAGTTAATATTTTCCAAATTGGGGATTACAAAATTTCTATTTTAGTAAAACATATGAGGTTATGATGGTTTTGAAATAATGAAATTTTTTTTGGACCTAAATTAAGTTTTGGTGGAGTTTTTTTGATTCAAGATAACACTAGAGGAATAACATGTGGGCTAGATAATGAATATAAATATTGAATATTGGAAATTTCATGTAAAACATTTACACATCATGTAATGATTTTATGTGGTTTGGAATTATGGATTCATGAAATGAATTCCTATGTCTTACAACAAGGAATCAGTGGCCAGTATCTATTACACATCAGTAAAATTTTATATTACATGTAATATTTACATTCTATTTAATATGGGGGTAACCATTTTAATAATCAAGATATCATGTATCATCACAAAATTTAATTTACACACAAAATGAACAATTCTCAAAATCACATCCCTTCCCATCTCTACATAATTCAATAGATATCCACCATATGTTTTCTAATTATTCTTTCAATTGGTCTCATTAGATGGACATCATTAAACTATCCACTTATCTTCCTGGTATAATTTTTATATCTCACAATCTACAACATCATTTTTGTGACAACTAAATCTACCTTTTATCAGGGTATTTATCAAGTAATATATTTTTATCAATTATATTATAGATAAAGGAAATTTATAAAACAATGAACTATCCCATGAATGTATTATGTGTTTTATAGTTTCTTACCATAACAATTATCAATTTATTAATTTTACCATTTTTCCAGGTGATGAAAATTCAGTGTTTCACATAATAAATAGGAAATTAATTTTTTATAATCAAATCCACTAATTTTAATTTAATATACATATCAATTTTTGAATTATAAAATTTCATGCACTTAATTTAGTACCCTATATTATGGGTGGAATCCTTGAGATATACAAATTAATTAATTGTTTTCTAATAAACAAATATTCAAATTGAAATTTACTATAAAATGTCAATGGGATAGTAAATTAGATGGTGGTATGATCTGAAAATGCACAATTTTATTCCTTAAAAAATGACATTCAGAGTGGTTTGGCCAAGATATTTTTATTGGAATAAAATAATTTGTATGTAAATTTAATGGTAATAACACATAACATATCATTTTATAATCATTGTTTAATCATTGGTTGAGTATTTGGAATTCAATTATTAAAGTATTCATGCTTAGTAAATGGAATTTTCATTATTCATAATTGAGTGATAATATGGATTTGATCTATCATTAAGTGTTTATGATATGTAATGTGGAATTCTCAAGAACATGGAACCCTGTTTACAATTTTCTTATGAAATGTATTATTTATAACCATTGATTTCTCTATTATTAGTTTCAGTGATAAAATAAATTGGGAGAATCCTTGAGAAATACTCAGGATATATCTACTGAATTCCCCAAATTGGATCATAAGATGATTTTATATAATGTGGATAATTATTGGGACTCTTCTTTATAGAAAACCATAAATGGTTTTGTATGTAACTTGTGGTATGGTATACTAGGATTAATACATACTATTATATTTACAGGGTCATCATGTGGACTCTCTACCCCCTTATGAGTGATACTAGTTCTCAAAGGTAGACACTATATATGGGCTCGACCGATAAACAATAATACCAGGCCAGGAGCGTAACTCATAACCCAATGTGAGATATCATATATAAGATCAGATAGATATTTATTTCATGAAATTTTTTATTGTGATACATGGGATTCCATTTTTGGATCACCTTGGAACGACACTTAGGGCATTGTTTATATATATTTACTTGGAGAGAATCCTCGGATTCTATTTTATACAGTTGAGGATGGGTTAATGTAGACTATAATTAAATTCAATTGAATATATATTTTTACTACACCCATGTGACATATAAATAGAATAAACCTTATTAAGAGACGATCTGATATTGGTTGAGGTAGGTATGGTTGACAAGGTATCCCTAAGGAGCCTGAGAACACTTTTTTTATTTTTTTTATTTTTTTCATTATATTTTATACCTACATACTATCATAATATATATTCATTGAATAGATTATCCATTAGACCCAATTAGTGTTGTCCTACAAATTATATCAAACACATTGCTTTGGCATCCACTTGACTAGTGTATGAGAGAAAATATCATGTTTGCAAGTCCATGGATTATTGCTTTTGTTTTCCATTGTACATGTTAGTTTGGATCACAAGACACAGATAGTTCTTATGATATTTATAGAGATCACCATCTATTATTTATACTATTTTTCAATAATCATGTAATTTAATTATCTGTTAATATATATTCATTTTGTAATATTTATGTAGCCTCATCTCTACATGCATGCGTGGTTTTAATTGGCATTGGATGCGTAAAATTTTATTTTTATCCTCCTCTTCATTGTTATTCTATTATACTACTTCTAGTGGTGAGTTATCTAATTATTGATAGTTAAACTAATATTCCAAACATATAATGAATAATTATTTTCCACATTATAACCAGAGCTATTAATCTATAGCCTCTAGGAAATGTGGAGGATCGATTGAGGTCATGTGGAAATCAGCATATCTTGTAATTTTCAAGTTAGTTGGGTTGGGACATTATGAAGTTTTATCGGATCTTCTTTTCCATTTTCATAATGTTTTTCATTGTTAGAAATTATATTAATAATATTCTAGAACATGATAAATTTATGTTTCTAGGAGTGATAAACCCATGAATGGGAAAAATTTATACTCTACATGGATGAGATTGTTTTGTATTTCTATTTTTTAATACAATTGATTATGATTTCATCTTGACTGATTGGTGTACATTTCACTACTTATTGATTTATGATATTTATGTTATTTTACCCTTGGCATAGTGTGTCATGGATGTTATATTACATTCATAATTTTAGGAATATATAGATTCACATTCCATGCATATTTTATTCAAGGTACCTTGAATTTATACACTATTTGAAAAATTCTAACGATATTTTGTGTGTCTATTATCTTTCATTCCATATACCATGTTGTGTATTTGATTAAAATACTTATTTTTGTACCTTCTCAAGTAATTTTTTTTGCAAAACAGTTTTGATAACATGATTTTTGGTTTTTTTGTACAATTTCTTTTACAACATGCTTTTGTGTTTTATTTACCATTCATTTATGTTATATGTCATGCTTCAATTCTTGTTTTCAGTTTTACCTATATGAAATTTATATGTTTATCTTGTATTTTTATACATTTAGTATAAAATTGGTTATTAACATTCAACCATCAACCTAAATATTTTTTTTCCAAATATATTTATTGTTACTCATTAATTAACTCATCATTGCAAGTTTGACCCATGCACCTTTTATTGCAAGGGATGAAATATCTATATTTCTGATTAAATATAGTTGAATTTTAAAATATATAATATGTATGGGTGATTTATATATTTTTAAATGGAAACCCATATAATCAATCCAACATATAACTTGATACAATTTTAAATATAACTACTCTTCAAAATAATTGATATTAAATGAATTGGTTTCCCTTTTAATGATTCTGATTATGTAATATGGTTATGATTTCCAATATTAAAAACCCTGAATGTGAAAAATTACACTATTTTAACTACTATGGAATGTTTATATTGAGATAAAAAAGTAATGGTTATTTTAAAATTTTAACCATTATAACAAATACAATGGTATTTGGACATAAGATGGATATGATGAGATCATCACAGATCTATGTTCATTTTACAAGCCTAAATACCAAACCCCATGGGATTATGTTTATAATATATATATATATATATATGGATGGTTAGTTAATGTTTTTTTAGTAATTCTATGGTTTTAAATATAAATATATGTTGGAATATTACTTGACCAGCTACTCGGTAGGTTGTGTGACATTTCTTCTTCAGCAGTGATGAGGGACATGATATGTTGTCATCTTGATTAATGGTCATTTGGAAAATATGACCTTGACCATAAATAAATTTTATAATTAATTATATACTATAGTCTTAGAAATGATATGTCTATGTATTTTGTAATATTATGTTCAATTGTAAAAAGAATCTTAGGGTAGTGTGTGATGGAACATGTGATATTGGTCAGTTGGTAAAAAAGAACAAGAAACCATACGTGCTTGTAAGTAGTTGTTTAAGAACTAAGATATAGTTTTATGTTTTACTATATTCATCAGTGTATAGTAATATAAGTATAAAGGAAATAATTCCCCTTTCAATGTATATGATGATTTCAATAAAATTATCATGTTTTTTTACATATAGGTCAGTTGGTTTTGTATATTTGACCTGATGTTGTGGCATGTGTGGTAGCAATTAGGGAGTAATTTTATCATTTATAAATAATGTAAATCTACTCATGTTCATATCTAATTAGTAATACAAGATCTTAAAATAGTTTTATGGATTATAATATGTGTTCTCCATGTCCAATAATCGTGGATAGTGGTCTATGGAGCATGTTATATACGATGACATCCTATTTTTGTTGAATCTATTTATATGGACTCCCATGAGGCGAGGAGTGTATTGTGGATCATGGAAACTTAAGTAATTACATGTATAATGAGAAAAATCAAGGAGTACCATTATGATATGGTCATTTATTATTTATAATTCCCATTAGGATGTTAAGCTATGAAATATGACAGTGCTTAGATGGAATCCTGGTAATGATGTGGTTGGATGAGTGAGAAACCATTGAAGTCCGCCATCAGTAAAGGAAGGACATGAGTGGACATGTATGTTTAATCGTGTTATTAATTGGTTGTGAAGGAATCAGGTTCATGTTATTATTATAATATGGTTGGTGAAACCGAGATTACATAAAAGAGTATGACCATGTTAGTTCGGTTATCCATTTTTTTCATAGTTGGATTTCGATTAGTTTAGAACCACATTGGGAACATTATTTTTATGTAGTTAGAGATTCACATTACTTTTTTTGTTAATAAAAATAACATTGTTTTACTATTTTCATAGTGAAAATCATGTCCCCTATCATGATAACTTTTAGGATAAAATGAGAGAATATCAGATATTTTCCATGATATGGATGAAATTAAATGCATGTGGGCATGATAAAAAACTCCATAGGAGTAATTTTACTACATATTAGTATTTTTAAATGAATGGTTACTACTGAGTGATAATTGTGTTCCAGAGTAGGAGCTTCCAGGATACACCCAAGGACCCTTGATATTTCTCTTTATCATGACCATCAAGTGGTTGAAGCTTTTTACTCAGTCAGTGCTCTTGAGATACAAATGTTATAGATTTATACTAATGTTTCACTTGTAATCAGGGAGTTTGTACAACCGTGGATATGATCCTTATAACTTTTTTTTCTACTATGAGGATACCCTGATTTCTAGTTGGATCTTATGAGATAATTTATCTGTAAAAATCCTTGTTTGTTGGATTCGGTATAAACCAATGTTTGGGCCAAGGAAAGAAAAAATAAGTGAACATGTGACGATGTAGCCAGGATACATAACTAGAAGCTGGGTACCTACTCTAGTGTACATTTTTGAGGTGAATTTGAGGTGCCTTAGGAGAAGGAATAATGTTTCTAATTGTGATGTGTTGTTCATCTATGTTGGGATTTTTTTAGAATAATTGTTCTGGAGTGTCTCAACTTGATTTCATTACTTATAATGAATATATTTATTGGGAACGATTTATAGAATGTTTCCATGATTATACGTGTGTAGTGTGAGTCAGTAGAGTATTTTATAATAACATATGGCTCGATCATGCTATTTGAATTCAATTAAGAGTTCGTTATTTGATTAAAATAACAATCATTTTGTCAGTATAGATGGAATTATATGAGAATTAAAAAATAGTATATTATGAAAGTTATGATAATAATGGATCATAATTATAAATAAATATTAGAATACATGATAGTGAATCTCATGGTCCTAATGATGAATGAGATGATACAGTTATAGTGTATCTTGTAAAATGGGATCAAGAAAGTGCAGTCTCAATGTTTTAGTTTTCTAATTTGAGGGTTGATTCATGTTTCAAGGGATTATGTATCAAATGGTAAAATATATTCATAGAGGTTAATTGTATATTAGAAAACCAAGAGGCTATTTAAATGCAAATTTACCACCCGATAACTTTATGGTTCATTTTATTTATTCTCAAAGTCTTCTCATGGATGATATATCCAATGATTGTACTATTAAAATGAACTATATTATATAAAAGATATAATTTCCATAATAATTTAATATTTTATATTTGGGTATGGGTTCTTTAGAAATTTGGGAGCCCAATTGAGGTTATATGTGGTTGGAACTACTAAAGTAGTATTTTTTTTTGAAATGGGTTATGTTTTGGTAGAGGTCATCCAATTTTGGGAGACGAATAGTGGGTTTCAATGATGTTAAAAATAGTTGATGTGTGTTTTAAAACTGAAATAATTTATTTATGTAGAATATACTGATTTCATGGGGTGCATCCTGATTGATTGATAGATTGGAATTCCTGGGATTACACTGATGAAAACCCAATTTTATATATATATACATATATATATATATATATATATATATATATTTTGTGAAACTATTATATGATATTTAACACATACACACCATGTAATATTTGTGAATACATTTTTAATAGGAGGAAACATGGGAAGAACCCTTATTTTTCATTACACAGAATGGGTTCCCCCTCCCCCTCAGCAGTGGGTCCCTTACCGTCTCTAAAAGTTACTTATATCTCCTCCATCAAGTATCTTTTTTTCTTTTTTTTGTCTCATTAGATCTGAAACAGTAATATCTCCACTCTGCTTCCTTCTCTTCATCATTTATCTTTCAATATTCATCATTACATTTGTGTGAGATAATTCTCCAAAATTTTATAGAATATTTCAAATCTTTTTTATTTATATAAATATCAATTATGTTTAATAATAAATTTTGTGAGTGGATAATCATATGAATCAAGTATGTGGTCTATATATTTTTACCTTAATGTATCAGTATTTATAATGTGTACTAGTTTTTCTATGTGGTAAAAATTATAATTTTTACCTCTTAAATATTATACTATCTATATAGAACCTTATTCCATAATTATCGTATCCCTTCCATATCATAGTTTTCATTGATGAAGGTCATATAACTTGGGTATTAACATTGATAAATTGTATAATACAAAAAAATAATTAATTAAATAGTTATTTTCTAATGAAACTCCTTGTTTGGGTGCACTATCATATAAAATGTAAACAGGATGGTTAATGGGAATGTGATAGGATGTTACACCTCACTACATTATGGTTTAGTGACCTACCATGTGACACCATAAGTAATTAAAATATTTAAATTTTTTTAATAAATTTAATTTAATTTCATTCATTCATTTTACATAACCCCATATTAATCTTATGATACACATAATAATGATTTTGCTTGAGGTACACACAAAACCTAGTTATACTAAATCAAGAATATTATTATTATTATCTAATAAACATATAACATAGTATATAAATTAAAAGATATGAATATAATTATCCACATCTTTAATTTTATATATTGCATATAAATTTTTACATTCATCACCTGTTTTATCTAGACGTGTTATAAGAACAGAACCCATTTTTTAGATAAATAAATTATTTAAAAAAAACAATTTTCCCCCTTTTAATAAATAACCCATTTTACTGAAAATACTTAATAGATTTATATATTATACTTGAGAAAATAAACATCATCATTGAAATCATATTATCATTGTTTTATTTGGTTTAAATTATTGTATTTTTCTTATAAGTTTCCTCTTTTCTTTAATAGTAAACAAATGGTTAATTTTAATTGATAATAATTTTTTTCATTGAAATATTTTTGTATGTTAAATTTTACATTTGACTTGATTAAATTTTCAAATAGATTATAATTTTATCATTTAATATAATGTAGGCTTTTTTAATTATTTTCATATTAAATTTGGATATAAACACATGTCAATATTTTTATCTATGTTACACTAAATACCCAGTATTCTAGTTCAATCAGCATGATTAATTTTGACTAAATTACAAAAAATTTGGTGTTTGGATTTAGATAAATTGATTCCATATTTGTATTTAGTGGGTCCAAATTATGTAAATATGTTTTTTTAAATTATGAATAACAAACCTAGTAATTTTTACTTGTTTTATGTGTAAATAGTGTAATTAAAGATAAAAATAATATATTAAATTTCCCTAACAGATATAAAAACTCTTTTAGATGACCAAATTTGACCATTATTATCCATTATCTGATATAAAATAATTTTATGTAAACATTTCCATGAACATGATATGAATTTTTTTTTAAAAAATGAATGTGACAAAATGAAACACTCTTTATTATTATAAATATAATAATTTTAATATGGAGATAATCATGAAAAACGTAGAATTTTAATATTCAATGGAATGATAAAATAAATAACTATGACATTGTAATTTATTTCTAATTTTTTATTTCTTAAATATTTACCATAATTTATGACATAATAGTGAAGTAAAAATTATATTATTAATAGAAATATCAAATAAATAGTTTCAAAAATAGTAAATGAAATAATACTCAAATTAATTAAGGTTATCCAAAAAAAATTTAAGACATTGTTAATATTTTGGAGAATATTTTATGATTTTATTCAAATTTATCTTTCCAATGAGATTTATTTTAAAGTAAACGAAATGGATAGTGTCAATGTTGACTGTATTTATATTTTGAAAAATTAACATTTTATTTAGTTATTTAAAAATAATAAAATTATATAACAATTAAAAAATGTTAATTATAAAACTTAAATATGTATATTTTGTAGATTTATGTATAATTTAACAATATAGGTAAATATTTAGTAACATTTAATATTCATAATATTCACACCGCATTTAATATTAAATAGATTGATTAAAGATAAATCAAAATGATAAAGATTAAGATAAAATAAAGAAAGTCTAAATCTTATGGGTTGATAGGATTTAGAACCATCCTCATATTAGCTATGAATTAATTAACTTTTGGGTCATTTGGTTTTTAAAATTATATTATATTAATTTAATACATTGATGGTTTCCTAATGTTCCCCTTGTTTCTCTTATAAAAATGAACCACTCCTTCTCTTTTAATCAAAACTATAAATCCATTTGGCAGTGCCAATATCTAACCATTTCTCCTAATAACTTTCCTTAATTCAGTATATAGGCCATACATTAACCATAAATGAATCCTATAGAGTCAGTTTGGGATAATAAAAAAGAAATACTTGAAGAAGAGGAGGTTAACACACAATTAACTAAGGGAAATTACATGGTATGAGTTTATTTCAAAATATCAATATTATTAGAGAAGGTTTATGTGTAATTATCGATAGCGAAATAATTATAATTAATTATATATGACTTAGAATTTATCTCAATATATTATCAACATTTGTTGAAATTCATTTTCCCATGTTTTACATTTTATAATGATTTTTGAATTGAATCATTCCATCATTTAACAAATGATGAAATTTATGATAATTTAAAAAAATTAAGGAATGAATGTTTTTTAACATATACTATGAGAGAAACTATTTTCCACCAATATGAATCCTTAACATTCGGATTCTTCACTTACAAGAATCAATGTTAATTTCAGAAGAAATGTTTTCTTATGTAATTGTGAGACTTTTAAATGTTATCAGTGTAAAATGTTATATTTCTATCAAAACTATTTAATGAGTTTGCAAGAATATTTTCATCTTTTTTAACAACTTTTTTGGGTTTTATTTTTAATTGATGGTAACTTATTTTGATATAACATTCTATATTGTATTACATGATTATGATATGATTGACAATGGATGTTTTAGTATTATATCATTTATATTTTATGGATAAAGTATTTACATTTTTTATGCTAGTTCTAATATTAATATTTATGTTATGTTTCACCCTTTCTGTATGAGGAATTTATTTGACTTAGTAAGTGATGGTCATGTCTTTTTGTAGCTCCTCGATTCATTTTTAGGTCTCACGAGACAAACCAGTTTCTTAACACGAGCCATGATGGAATTTTTATGATTGGTCTAGGCGTGATGCTTGAAGATATGGTTATGACGTCCAACATTACTCATTTCCTCTTCATGGGATTAGTTATTGATATTACATTGCATATCTGACAACTAGAATACCCATGTGAATGTCTAAATTGAATTATTTCTTTTATTCAGGCCAGATAATGTTCATGTTTATGTTTAAAATTATTTTGTTTTTGTTTTATAATTTCCGAAATAATTATGGTTATTTATGAAATATTCTTCCTTATTTATTTACCTTAAAAAGAATATTACCTCACCTTTTTATTATGATTTATTTTATAAGGATTCTAATAAGTGTATTATTATTTTTATATAATGTTAAGCTAAGAGATTATTGGTGTTCTAAAATTATTTTCTAGGATGTATTTTATGTATTTAATTATAATAAAATTTTTATATAAGTAATCTATATTACAAGACTACAAAACTGATCGATACATAGTTATTTAATTCCATGAACTCATGCCATTGTTTGAAATTAATGCACCAGGTGTGGGAATTTGGGGTCGAAGTGTTATAGTTGGTATCAGAATAAATTTAGCAATAACCATAAAATTTATATTTAGAAAGCATAGATTAGGGAACAAAATATATGATATATATTGAGAATATGTATAGACTAACAATCTATAATTTTGGTAATATAGAGATTATGTGGGTATTCCCTGAAAATACATCCTCATATGGGTACTACAAGTGTAAGTGGTGTTGGAACAAATTACACTACGAGTAATAACCCTGACAAGGTGTTCAGTGCTAGACTAGGGATAACCTGTGCAAGAAAAAAAGCCTTATTTTGCACCAATTCTTCCACTCCTACAAGGTTTTTACAGGATAATTAAAATTTTATATAAATACCATTATAATATGTTTAAATGTAATGACTCCCCCAATGTATCATCCTTTTATGAATCTAGGATTTACAATACATAAATTAATGTTATGGGCTATACCATATTTAGTCTTATATAATGTAAATAACATTATATGATAATATATTATATTCCATCATATAGAAATGGCACATATCAGATGTAATGATAACTCTACCAATTTTCATGATCTAATGAGTAATATGGATCACATATTTCATGGACATAAGCCAAAATTTTGATGCAAAATAGTCTCCCTTGTATTATCATAAGAGGGAATATTATTACAGGCAAATAAGATAAGTAATGAATTATCTGTGTCTTATGGATTTTAAGGAGGTAAAAAGAAGAAAAATATGGTAGAGAAAAAGATGGATAATGGGAATAAGGGAATGAAGGATTTCCCCACATTTTATAATTGGGGAAGGAATCACCTTTATAAATTCATTAAGAAAATTAGAGACCATTAAATGTATAGAGAAAAAGGACACCATCTTCACCAATGCAAGTCTATGAATAATGTTTCAAATTTACAATTATTCAACTACAAGGAGATAGGACACTATGTAAATTTATTTCCTAATCATCAAAATAATGTAAACTAGATTGTGCAATTGGATAATGAACATGTTATGATACTACTTCAAATGAAGTAGATGGATTAATATGTTTATTAATGAAAATATTTTCATGATAATTTTATTAGTAATTTATTTTCTATGATAATTATGGAGTATATAAGGATTGAACCTCAGTAATATTTCATTATTTATTTTTGATTTTGTGGTAATAAGTAAATTAGAATAGTTGAAAGTTACAATTTTTGGAAAATATAAGGTTGAGGGAAAGATTCCCTTAATATTTTTTTGATACAGATATAATGATTTCTGAATAAATAGATTATTTATTTCAATAGAGTATATTAGATATTATTGACTACATTGGAACATGTTAATTGTTTCTTTATTCCATAACTGTTGGAGTTTTCAATAATATTGGATTTAAGTGGTATATCCAATATTCCATGTTTTAAATATGGAATAAGGAAGCTTGATGTATTCAATATGGTTTTATGGTAAATTGGGGTATTAACATGTTTTAAGAGAATATATGTTGAAGGTATTCACCTTTTTGGTATGTAACAAAGAATATCATCATCATGTTATGTTGATTTTTTATATTTATTAACCATCATTATAAAGTTTTTGACTATGTGTTTGGACATAAGTATTTTGGATACTTCTAATGGTTTGAATGGATAATGTTGAACAATTGATAGTATTATTTAATATTTAAAAAAACTAGATTGGTTTTTCAATGTTATAATAATATTATTTAATGAAAAAGGACAAATAATAGGATAAATTACAACATATCATGCATGAAAAAGCTGTGAGACTTGAACCTACAACTGTAGGGTGACAAGTGTCCATCAACTACCATTGGAATACCTGAATTCCTTTTTATTATATCACAGTTTATATTATTTATATAGAATTATTTATAAAATGTAATATCATTTTTGGAACACATTATTATTATGATAAATAAAATATCATTTTATTTTGTTTCCTTTTGGAGAGAAATAACAGTCTGTTATAGAAATTGATAAAAGGATGTATCTCTACTCGTCATGTGACTATTTTTTCAATATCAGTATATATGAAATAAATTAGTTCTTAAACTATTTTGAAATGATCTTATAACAAAAAATTATATCCTAGTACTGTTTCTAGTGAATCAAATAATCCCTTATATCATTATAGATTTATAGCTTTGTGACTGTTACCTGTCTCATTACGATGTTCCCTATCACAATCCAGAAGAACATGATGGTTATATGTTTCTTTCATTTCCATGTTATCATACATGGATCCCTTAATTGTGTTATCCCAGGTGTCCTACATACTTACCATTATTAATTTTAATGTGGGGGGTCTGATTAATAAATTTTATGATGTGGGATTATAACAAAGAAATTTGAAATGTGAACCCCATAGTTTTTTTCTCAAGCATAAATTATGAGGAATCAATTTATTGACGGAGGGGATAATATAACACCCGATGAATTTATAATATTTTTAATTTATGAATAAATTTAATTTAATTTATTTATTTATTTTCACTAAAAACATATTAATGTTAAGTTGCAGACAATAATGAGTTGGCTGTTGTTACACACAAGGCCCAATTTTACTGAAAAAACAAATTTATATTATTTTTAAATATAATAAATGAATAACACATTAAATTAGTTGGTATGATATTATATAAATATCAATTTATTTTATAAACTCTATATAATTTTAGCATTCATCTTATTTTTTTCTAGACATGATATAAGAACACATAATATTTTTCATAGAAAAAAATATTTTTTTATAAAAAAGCAGTTTTGCAGCATTTTAATCGAATACCAATTTAATTAAAATATTTAAAATATTTATATATTATATTTTGACGAATAAACATCTTCATTGAATTTTTATTTTAAAATTTTACTTTGGTTCAATTTTTTGTAGTTTTATAATAATTTCCTTGTGTTGATGAATATTAAAAAATACAAAACATTAATTGATAAAAACATTATTCATCAAAATTATTTATAGTGTTATGTTGTAAGTTTTATTGGTATTAAATTATAAATATTTTATATTTCATCTTTTAATATAATTTTATTCATTATGATTATTTTAATGTTAAAATTTAATATAAACCCAAGTCGAGCTTCTTAACATTTTTAATTTTAAAACCCCTTTTTCTTGTTCCATCAATGACCATAATTTTATTTTAATTGTTGATATTTTTAATTTTGTATATTGTATAATGGATACTATATTTGGAATCAGTGGGTCCAAATTATGAAATATGGGTTGTTTTATTTTTTTAAAATTATGAATAGTAACATTATAAAATTATTTTGTTACCACAGTTATGGGTAAATCATGTAATTAAAGATAAAAACAAAATTATAAATTACCATAACACTAGAAAAAATTATACATGTTGAATAAATTCAACTATTATAATATATGTTATAAATGGAATCATTTAATGGACCCTTTTCCTTTAAATTGACCTGAATATTATTAAAATCAAAGCATGTGACAAAATGTCACACTCTCATTTCATATAGGTATAATTATTCAAATATATTGATAACTAGGAGATAAAATAGATTATAAATAGTGTCATAAAATATAATAGAAATAACCACATCATAAAACATAATTTTTAATTTTTGGGCATTAAATATTTATCATTGATGGTGATAGAATAGTGACGTAGAAATTATTTTAGTAATTGAAATATATAATAAAGGGTCTTTAAATTATCAAAAAAAATACAAATTTAATTAATTATTGTGGTCCACTAATTTTATAGGTTTTATGACATGTTAAGATTATTTTATATTATTTCTTTAAAGGTTATCCTTTTATATACATCCTCATTAAATTCTATGAAATAAATATGGTCAAAATTGTAATTAGTGATATTTTATAAAAAATCATTTAAAAAAATTATTTAAAAATAATAAAAAAATTAAAAACTATAAAGTGATAATTAAAAGGTCTAAAATTTCAAAAAGTTTCCATTTATGAATAATTTACATCATATATGTAAATATTTATAACCATTTAATATTTAGAATATTATTACAATAATTAAAATAAAATAGATTAATTACAGTTAAATAAATATAACAAGTTTTAAAATAAAATAAAAACATATCTAAATTTTATTGGATGAGAGGATTTCAAATCATACTCATCTTATATTAAAAATAATTCACTTTTAATCCATTTTAAATGGAAAATTAAATTACATTATATTACTAATTTGAGACTTTCTTAAAGTTCCCCTCACGTCTCTTATAAAAGGGGACCTCTCCAATTCTTGTAATCACACCCATAAAGATATTTTTCTCAACCAAAACAAGCATGTTACTCATCCCAACTTTCATCATGTAATCCTACAGGGAATACATTGGATATAATTCAATATTATGTAGTCTTTTTGTGCAAATAAAAATGAGACGCTCAAAGAAGATGATGTTAACTCACCATCAACTAAAATAATTTATAGGGTTAGAGTTTATTTCCCAATGTAATTATTAATAAACATTGTTTATATTTATGAATCTATGAGTAAATATTTATCATCCATGTCCATGTTTCTGTAAATGTATTTCAAAATATTATAGAAAATTATTTCATGTAAATTTTACCCATGACTAACTTTTTATGAAATCTTCTGAAATAAATACTTATGTTAGTTTCCAAATGAGGTACTTCATGAACTTTTTGAAAAATTAAGGAAATAGTGTATTTAAGATATATTATTAGAGTTTATATTTTATACCACAATGATAACTTAACATTTTGAATATTCCCTTACATTTATACAAGATCAATTTCCAAATAAATTTTTTATCTTATAATTGAGAGGCTTTTATATAATTTTATAAAAAAATTGATATTTACCTCAATTATGTTCAAGTATTTTGAATGATTATTTTCATCTATCTCAATATTTTTTGGTTTGCTTTATTCTTAATTGAGGTTGTTTTAGTATGATACCATATTTCACATTATTTTGATAGTTTGTGATATATTCATTTGAGGATTTGATATTATGATACCATTTATTGTTTATGGATTATGTATCAACATTTATTATCTTTTTTAAATATGTATTTTTATGATATTTTTCACCTTTTTCATATAAATAATTCATTGGACTTATACTATGATGGGTTGGTCTCTATAAAACCCCTTGATTCATCAGTAGGTCTAATGAGACAAACTAGTGTCTTCTTATAAGGCCTTGACAGTATGTTTATGTATGTTCATGGCATGACTCCTTGATGATATAGTTATGATGTCCGACATTATAAATTTCCTTGTTATGAGATTAGTTATTGATATTCCCTGAGAATAATATACTATTACAATATCCATGTTACTATTTAATAGAGATTATTTGATTTATTATTCTCATATTATGTTCAAGGGTATGATTAAATTTCATGTCATTTAGTTTTATAGTTTCTATAATGTTTATGGTTATTTTGGGAAGAATATTCTATATTGTTAAATCTTACTTATCATATGAGATAAATGATTTCTTATGCTTCATTTTTGCATGAATCTCATAATTTTATTATCATTAATATGCTGGGATAATCTAGAAGAATAATGATGTACTGAAAGGATTATATATTTTGTAATTTATATTTATATTTTTAATGTGAAGTTCATGTATTAAATATATTTTCTATTAAATCCATATTGATCATTCCTTGAGGATTTGATTTTTTTTAATCATTCCAATGTATTAAAATAAGACACCATCTATAGGAATTTTTGGTTGTGGCATTACATAACCACCCCTTTTTGTTTTTTGATAGATCATTTTAATAGAATAGACTAAATTTAATGTTACATAAATACTATGACAATGCCACGTGACATTTTCTAATTGTCAAATAAGACTTGTGTGAAAAAATGAAACTTAATTCTGATAAAAGGATTTCATATTACATGTCCTTTTATTTATTTATAATTGGATGAATATTGGTATTGACCCACTGTTTATGTTTTTATGAAATGTATTTTTTTGGAATATACACTTTTACCCCTATATAAAATTTATTTATGGTATGGACTATTTATGATGATGGTTTTATCCATTATTAATTTGAATTATAAAATGTATAGTGATATCCCTTGGGTGATACTTGAGTTCTATTTATGGAATGCCTGGTATGAGTAATATATTGTTAAATATTATATGTTCCTAGAGAGATAATTATAAATCCTATTTACATAATTTCAAGAACATTGTCATTGGTAACATGTGTTTTGATATTATACGATTGATAAATTGAATGCGATAAATGAGATCAAAATGGGGATTCAGTTCGCCCTTATGAGATGTACCAGCTCCTAATTGGTGACATTGCATATAATTTAGATGTATAGATGGGTTTATTAGTTCGTGAATTATACTTCACATACAATGTGAGATACCATGTATGATTTTAGAGGGTTATTGTCTTCACACCATACCAAGAGAGATACTTGGGAATCAATTTTTTCAAAATAATTCGATAATCTAGTGTAGTATTGAGTATATAAACTACCCCTTGAGTAACACATGTGATTACTTTTCATATATCGTTATAGGGTCTCAATGTTCCTACTATTATATTTTAATGATGAATTATTCTCACTACACACATATCACATATGTACAAATTGATCCTATTTCAGAGAAATAGTGGATCAGTTTGAGGGGTGTTTGATCAGCCAGGTAACCCTGAGAAACATGAGATAACATGTATAATTTTAATCATTATTTTCTTTTCCTTTCACACATTTACACTTTTATAAATTATATTCATGTACGGAAGTATTCAATGGACCCCATCAGTGGTGTCCTATATCTCACACCCAATTAAGGCTAACATTTCAATGGGGTACTCAAGAATATCTCACGCTCACAGGTCCATGGATAATTTTTTCTAAATTGAATTATACATGGGAGTTAGAATCATGTGAGTGAGCTGTTGCTTAGGATTATCATAGAGAACACATTTGGGGGTTGTAAATATTTTTACTTATTCATATATTTTATTATATACTTTATTTTACATTCATTTCATTAGATTTTATGTAGCCATATCTGGAAAAGTGTGATAGTTTTCATTCTGTTTTTCCCACTTATATATTTATTTTTATCTTCCACATATTTTTATTTTTATTTTATTTCTTACACTATTGAGAGAAATAACTATTATATAGTTTAACATTGTTCTGCACTGATAATGAAGGTATAGTCTCCATAATATTCCTCCAAAATAACTTTTCTACAACTCATAAGACTCTAGAATATTGGGATGAATCCTTGGGGTCATGTGGTGACCAATATGACAACCAGCTCAATATATAGTCTTGTGGGCATGTTACCATTTCCATATATTTAGTGTATTAAAAAATGGTTTATTTTCATAGTGAAGCCTAGATTCCAATGTGTGGAAATATATTATTTGATATACTTTATCAAAAAATACCAGAATCCAAATTGAAATTCTATTTTTAGGGATTTTTTGGTTCAGAATCTAGATAAGTGTGGTTTGATGTTATCCAATTGAGAGTTTGATTGGTTGTTTTACAATTCATGAACATATTTATTTAGGTATGTATAATGCGGTTTGTGATCCGACAATATAAATACGGTGAAATTCATAATTGTATATCATTAATGGTGTACGGACGATGTCACAGGGAATTTGAATGTTAAGTAATCAATATAGGGTGCTCCAAATGAAAGATGAGATCGAAGATGAGAGTGACCAATTTTGGTAGTTTATCCATGTGAGAATTTATTAGTAAACTTATGTGAGATCAAACAAGAAGGGATGGGAACTAAATTTATGGATATTTTAATGTGTTGTTTTTGGGACCATGAACTGAAAAATGTTGAATTTGTGGATGCCCTTTAATGTGGTTGGGGGAATCACATATTGAAATTATCCAATAATAGTAGATCTTTATACTTTAGAGAACCATATTATATTAGTAAAACCCAATAGTGGCATCAATGTTTATTGTAAGAAATGGGGCAAGAAAGATCCATGTTAGTGAATTTTTGGTATTGAGCTGGTGGATCTGATTCTAGAGAAAATGGTTTTCTTATTTATTATTATGTAATCAAATAATTTTTTTCAATCATGGATGGAACATGGATATATTTCATTGAATTGAAAATTTTTATAGGTTAATAGAAGTTTCACTAGGTTTACCATGTCTTCTTAATTATGATAAACATTATAGTGGGGATTTAGTAACGTCACGTCAATTCTTGGGCCATTACCATTAGAGGTGTGTTTTTTAATTTTGAAATAGTTTATTGTAAAAATTTGAATCAGGGGTCAGAGTTGAATTCAAATGGTAAATATTCATCAAAATAATTTTAAATTTTATTGTGTCTTGGTAGATTTCTCGAGGGAACGGGAGGGACCATAGAGGGGATAGGGTGGTAGTTATATCCAGTAAAAAAGATAACTAATGACTATATGATTCTAGCCACAGCCAATCCAATAGTATTATACCATAACATAGCTGGCATGTGTACGTACCCACTTTAATATGTATCATAACCCAATAGTTTGTGGGGTTTTGTAAAATTTTTAATAACATCCCCCCTTTTATTTTTAATGGGGAATCCACTAATACTTCTTCTGATTTGGTCCCATGGCTATGGGGGTCCAAAACCACTCCACCTCCTTAACCCCCCATTCACATATGTTTCAACTTTGATGTGATCATACAAAAATAATGGTATGTTTCATCCTATATTTTTCCCTATGCTAAATTAATTCATATTCTATAAATTTAGTTCCAATTAGATAGATATTTTTTGTTTATTCTACCAGATAATGTAGGAATCAGTTAAGAGAGATAGGGAATTCATATTACATGATTTGATTATTTCGTGATATTATTTCATATATCTTCCCACATACATTTCATTAAATATATGTTTATTCCATGATTTCATATATGGTTTGATAAAATTTGTAAAATTTGGACGTTTCTCTATTGTCATACGATAATAAATATAGTATTAGTTGGGTATGTGTTGTGTAATGGTTCTCTAATAGTTGATTGGATGTCGGTATAGGGTGAAGGTGCACATGTTTTATAATTTTCCAAGACATATACCCCCGAATCATGTTCTACAATAATAAACATTAAATTTTTATCATTGAAAACATTTAATTTAAAAAAAATTTCTATAAAATGAAAATTAAAAATAAAATTTGATTATTGGTTCACATACAAATGGAATTTCGTTTTTGGTTCATAGTTTAACAGAATTTGGATAAACACATGGAAAATTGGTTTTATAAACAACTTTTTCACAATGATTGATATCATATCCCACTATAACCGTTATTTCATATTCAGTAATTGGTCATCAACATCATCCATATGAAACAATTTTTGTCAAAATTAATTTTGTATCATCCTTAGTAAACTATGGAAATGGAAAAACAAGAAGGGTTGCACCAAATATTTGGTAATGGTAATAATAATTATTTACAATTGAATCTTATCACTGATAATAAAAACATTATTGGAGTATGATGACATAAGAAAAGTAAATAATCATAATAGAATAATATTCATAACCATAAATCCAGATACTATCCAACATGATAATATATGATTATGTGTTTATAGTGTAATGAGTTATTATATTAAATAATCATGATCTATGTGATATTACTATTTTATAGAAGAAAGATTAAAAAACCTTAAAATGAATAATGAAATTTTAATGGTATCATGGAACATCATTTTTATAGAACACCTAAAATACTATTAAAAATCGGATAACCATATCATCAAATTCCTTTTTTAGTATACCCAATTAATTTGAGAATTAGTAAATCCAATCTTAAAATCTATATCTAACCCAACGAGCACTACCTTAGTGCAACCATCGAATAAAAAATGTCCATAAACTATAACAAGAATCAATTACATTAAGAATGAATATCCTAATAAAATATATAAACAATTATTATGAGTTTAAAAAAATTATGAACCAATATAATAGAATTAAATTATATTAATTTAATGTTGAGATATTATTAACTCCTGGAAAAGAAACATGTGCTATAAAGATATGTTTCAAACCTTATTCATCCATGAAAATGAAATGACATTTATAACCCTGTATTTTGAATAATATTTATCCATAACAAGAAAGAATAATGTTGGTATAATTTAATCATGTCATAGTGGTGAATAAGTAATTTCAAGGTTATTTTATGATGATGTGTGAAAATAAAATTCACAAATAATGAAAAAACTTTCCTAATGAAAATAAGAATTCACTTTTAAAATCCCTTCTTCTGATATGTATTGTTTAAATATATGGAAAATAATTTTCATTGAAAATAATCATAAATAATTGAAAATTTATATTCAATTAAAATAATCATACTTATGTAGAAATAATTTGTTCATTCCATATACATTAAAATTAATATTCAACTCACATTATCAATAATGGAATAATTATCCATATTTGGAAAAATATTAGACGATTCCTTTCATGTTTTTTAAATAAAACCCATTAATGTATAAAAATATTAATCATATATAATGTGGATATTTTCTTAAAAATAAATTAAAAAATTAACATAAAATATGGTTTTGGATGAAAAATGAATTTCGATTAATAAGAAAATTGATGTCATGTTCTATTAAAAACATATTCTCTATAATTTAAAGCAACAATGGGAGGAAAAAAGCAACTGTAACCAAGTAATTTTGTGAATAACAAGGGGAGATTAAAATTATATTATATTATTATTCAATTTTAGAAAACATCATTCATTTGAAATCCAAGTATAAATAGTACTATCTTAAAAGATTATTGTAACATAAATAACAAATGACATTCAATAATTACAGTCATATGTTGAATGAAGTAATAAAATCAAATCAATGATTTTATTTCTTGAGTATAAATTTATCCATGATATAACACATCAATAATTTGATGTCGATTCACATAATAAAATATTATATTTTTATAAACAAATTTATGTCGCAATAAAGAAATTTTTTCATTAGAACCCCTTACAAGGATCCTGATATTGATGGGAGATTTAAATAACGAAGTTGTTATGTCTAAAAAATGAGAATACGAAATTTGTTTTTAAATATATCATCATATAATAAAAAGTAATTAAGCCCAATATAATAACTTATCAATGTCAGTGGTGAGGTAATATAACACATTGTAATGAAATTGAGCTGTGAACATTTTACCACTTGGTTACATTCATGTAAAATGAATTTTGATTTTATATGTCAATATATACAATAGAACACTATTATGTATGAAGAATTCAACAGATTTCATGTATATGGGGATGTAAATAATCTTTTAAATTAAATTAGTTTTTATAACATTACAATATGACTCAGTGAAGAGAAAATGATTATGAAATCACAAACAATAAGGGTTACATTTTAATTTAAATCCCCATTAAAGAATAATTCTAAAATTAATCATTAAATATCATTAAAATAATGATAATCAGGATATGTGATTTAATATGTGTTGTATATATGTCCTAATAATGAAATAATTGCTTAATATGGAATATTAATTTGAGATATAAAAGGAGACTACATATCACATACCTCAAGTCTGAATGTTCCATGAATGTACACTATCTATATTATAATAAAAATATATAGGTTTCTTCATATGAAAGAAATTTATGTTTAATAAATTATATTTAATAATTTATTTTATATATTTTTAATATGTAATACTTAAAATCAAGAGAAAAAACCACTTGCTCAAGGTTATGTGCTCTCTTCGTTGCATGTTATGCTAGTGGTTCTATTGTTGGTGACCTATTTGAAGGGATTTTTTGGATTTGGTCAAGTATATGGATCTTTTCTTTTCAAAGGATAATTTTGGTTGTTTTTATAGGATGGTTCTTCTAGTAGGAAATCATTTAAAGATGATCTGGTAGGGGATCTTGGGCCATTGTGGTCCATATTGTTTACCATCCCATTAATTCATGTGGCTCCTTGATGTGTGAATATGGTTTATGGGTATGATATAGTGTATTTCGATACAAATTAATTTTGAAACATAGTTGTATTCCACAACTGGTTTTTAATCCTGACTATTGGGAGGGAAAGACCTCCATTATAATTTTATTGAAAATGTAATAATGTGGGTCCATTAGAATCATGAAGTGGTTCTATTATTTCCCATGTCAACCTTCTATATTCACCTACTAAAATGGAATGATTTTTTAAATTCATGGACTAGGGGGAAAAAGTGTTGTGGATCATATATATTCTTCTTATCTAGGTTTTCTATGGGAATAAACATTGTTTCAGAATCTAGTTTGTCAACTGTGTTGATTAGGTTATGTGATATTTTGATTATGAATAAAAATACATCCATTGTTCAAAGAATGAGTAATGTATTATATTGGTTACTTTTCACTAATAGGGAAACCTGAATTACTCTATTGAATTATTTTCTTTGTTTTACAGTAGTGTTGTAATTTAATTAACAATGGCTAATGAATGTATTCATAAAGTAATGGACGGTTTTTCCTTGGTGAAAGAATGTTATTTTTCATATGGTTCCATATTTCTCTGTTTATTTCCTATATTAGGGTCACTTAGTTGAGTTTTTATGGGTATAGGATAATTTTTGTGGTTACAAATTGTTTTGTGAACACTTGGATGATTTTCCTAAAACCCCAATATTTGGAGGTTATTCTATTTTGGAGGTAAAATGATGGGGATTGATAGATGGATTCTGAGTGTCATGATTAGAATAATGTTGAGGATTCAAGAGGAACCAACAATTTCATCGATCAGTATGGGGGATTTTAATGTTTATTGATGAATCAAGGGAAGATACATGGTATTCACGAGAATCAAAACTGGTGAACACCAGTTGTATTTCAGCGAGTGGTACTGATGATCATGTTTTAGTGAAGTTTCATTAAATTTCATATGTGCCCCATGTTCATGATTCTTACATGATATTTATTAATGATGATTATTTTGAAATAGGTTTTAGTCCTATTTATATTTTAGTAATGATTGATAGAGTTTATAGATAAGAAAAAAGGAATATGTTTCATCTCTTGACATTTTGAAAAATACTAATTGGAATCATAGAGTCTCATAATTAGAATTGAGGACCATATATTGCAGGACAAAACAACGATCGATGTCCTTATTATATGGTGTTATGAATTAATTTAGTGATTTCCCATGCTTATTGGATATTCTAATATTGGAATTACTATTTACATAGGGGGTTATTTTATCATCTGAAGCACTAGTGTCTCTCCTTCCTAAATTTTATGATGAGGAGAAAACGAAAGGAAATATAGGATTCTCTAAATCAGTAAATAATGGGGATAATGTAAAAAAATGACCCCTTTTGGTGGACAATAAAAGTACTAGAAGGGCCCATGTCACGGAGGCTAGTATTTCAGGTGCAGTGAATAAAGAAGGTACACCATGTATAAAAACCCTTCATATTGTTGTGTAATGTATTATATCATCATATGGAATTAATTGGAGTGGGGGGAGAGGGTAATGATTTCCTTAATTTCTTATAAGTCACGGCTTTATCCAGCTTCTATTTTTGTGATTATGGAACCTATGAATATTGTGAACCACATTTATTCCCTATCTAATAATATGTGGTTTGTGGATTGTTAGCGTGGTAATGCATAAAACTAGAATATATGGATATTCTAGAAATACGATTGATAGTGTACTTCATAAAGGCATATTTTATGTATGTTACAAAAAAAATATGTATATGTGGTATTGGTTTTCATTTATATTTTGTGCATTATACTTATTATAAACCCTATAGAGTGACTCACTGTCATTATCATGGATTCTTTTAGTTAGGAAACCTATCATAGTTTATATGGGGATTTTAATAATTTTTTTGAATCATATGAAAAAATTAGGAACTAGTTTGAACAATAGTGTAGCTCAGGAGTTCTAATAATTCTTATATTGAGATGGTATAATGTAAATAAGTATCACTTGAATGATGTAAACATTGTGAAACCATGGAAATGTAACCAGGAGAATATAAAGTTGCCTTGATGTAATCTTATATAATCATCAAGTGTTGCATGCCATGTCTCAGGCCATGGTAACAGATCTTACCAAGGAATGATTAAATCATTATCCATTATTGCTCCAACTCAACGGGTAACTGGAAAACCAAAAACATTATTTAACTCTACTATTTGGCATTTTAGAGAGTATTTCATATAGGTGGTTAAAATGTATTGGTATTAACTAGAGAGTTGTTCAAGATGGTTTAGATAGATGAAGATCCTATAGAGTTTATTAAGGGATATATTGTAATTGGAAGAGAGTAAAATAATTAACAATTTCAGTAAAAAATAAATAAGTGGGAATATAACCCATCTTGATAATATCTTTGATGTTGTTGGGATGATTCTACATTTTTTATGTCGATCAAAAAGAAAAATATCCTGGATGAAAAACATCTAGACTAAGTGATGGTGTTCAAGATGGGGTCTAGTGTATTATTGACGATGGAGGGGGCTGGGAACTGAAAAAAATTTCAGGCATGCATGATGGAAAAAATATTCATTAAGTGGATCAATTTAAAACTATATAATGGTGTATTTTTTGAATGTTTATGTATGTGTAATCATTGGCATGAATTTTTGTTAGGGTATCTTGGAAGAAATTCTTTTGGGAAATTAATGGAGGAAATGCTGGATTAATAAATCTATGTAATTAATGGGATGTATTGTCTGATTGATTGGTGAATAAGAAAATTTTTTCAGGAAAAAGTTTTATAGGATGAGGAAATAAAGGATAATATTTATGGAATGAAGAGGGAGAGTGACCCTAGACCCAATGGGTTTTTTGGATACTTTTTTGTTTCTCAATGGGATGTTGTTAATGATCATGTGACAAGGATGAAGAAAGGTTATTTTAGTTGTGGTTAACTGAATAGGGAAACTTGTGGATGTAATGTTATTATAATTCTCAATGTCAAAAATCCAATGACCATTAATCCTTACAGACAAATTTTCATTAGTAATTTTTCAAAAACAAATCACAGCCATTATGAAGAACAGGATACACAGTATTTTCAACCATGAATCATGATAGATGTTAAACATTAATTATTGTAAGATAGAACCATCAAAGAGGAATTTGAACTGATAAATAAATGGTGGATGAATTTAATAAGATAACCACTCATTAAAATTTCATGGATATGGTTGATATGGACATTGATTATGATAAAAAATTTCATTTCTTTATAAGGACAATGTGGATTGTTTTCTTTCAAGAATGATTCTAGGATTTGAGCATCATGTGTTAAGAATAACCCTGGATTACCATTTCTCTAATAGGAAAAGATTTTTTTTTGTTTTTAATGTCAATTATATTTTTTTGGAGAGGGGGTATACAATCATATATCCTGTTAATCATGGACTAGGAGGAGGTCTTAAAGAATATCAAACAATAAATGGAAGAGGTGAAATTTATACCATATAAGAACAAGCCTTGGTGATTTTTGGAGTCTCATATCATATTTTGTAATGAATTGATATTTTTATGAATGTATGGAAAATTTAAATTAATGAATTCAGGGAAGTCATGAAAAAATATGAGGTATTATGTTGAAAAAGAATAATCAAAAGGAAATTTTATTTATCTTATTAAAATACATGCTCAGGATGATAAAGTAATGAAATTTAGGAGAATCATAAAATTCAGAGGTGGAAACATTAAATGATTAATCCTGGCTCTCTTTTATATAATTAAGGGATAAATAAGGTTATGTTTGTTGAGTTTATTAACATGATAACATGAAACATTTCCAACTATGAAATATTGGATTATATCTTTTGGAGGGTGGATCACTTAGATCAACTGTGTTATATCATTGAAAAAATGCATTTTCATTATATAATCAATCCTCTAAAGGGGACAATCAATACAATGAATAATGTTATCAATGCATTCTTATATAACACTACTCACATTTTCATATGTAATTCAGAATTTTGTATTCCCTTGAAATAATAATTTAGGAAGGATGATTTGGGTTAATTAGTGTGGCTCAATCTTTTTGAGCCATGTAGGGGAGTTTTATGTGGATTATTATTTAATAAACTCCCCTATGGGATAATTTTATTAGAAATAGGTATGGTGAAGGCTAGAGGAATTATAGAGATTGAAAAATAATATTATCTATCCAACCTAGATGTATGTTTGATCATTTATAGGTGTTTTTGGGAACAATTAGGTGGATCATGCATGAGGGTGACCTAATAATATGTGAAAATAACAGGGTATGTGATCTACATAATTTTTAAGGTTTTCAGTAAAACATATTTCCTTCAATGAAATTTATATATTTCCAACCATTACTGAAGCCATTCTGTATGAACAAAAAAAATAATGTATATGATATTATAATACTGACTTATGAACAAAAGATATGAATGATCTTAAGATCATCCTCTGTTATGTTATGTAATAAGGATTATAGTAATATTACTGAGGTAATAGGTAAGATAGAAGACCAGGATTCAAATCATTGCTCAAAAGAAATATAGATAAGATTGAATTTCATGGTATGAGAAATAATAAATCATGCAATACTAATATATGATGAAATTAAAAATAACATAGTGAATTGAGGATTGATTTTTAAATGTTTTATAATGATGAAACAAGAAATAATCCACCACATTTTATTCTAGGGGTAGTGGGTTTTAGTGATTTCGGAACACTTGAGGAAAGTGATGATTTTATATGGTGGTGGATACTCGATACATGGGCTGATTGGGGAATGGTTTTATGATGTAGGCCGACAAGGAACAAAAGTGCGGGATCATTCAATAGACTGTGTTTCTGTATGTTAGATATTATTGGAAGGAAATAAAAACGGTAAAGAATGGAGAAAGACCCTCGCAATTTTCACATAGGTAAGACTTAATTCTTTTATTTCCAACCTAAGATGACTAAATAAGGTATCTGTGAGCACTTATTTCATAAAGAAAATTCTACCAAGTCCATTCATGAACATGATAGTTTCAATATATTCTATTTTGTGTGGATTAATAAGTTATAGAGACCTTGAAATGGGATTCATGTTAGATGTGGACGGTTCCTATATCAATGACACAATGAGAGTATGTGGACTTGTTAGAAAATGTTGTAAAATTTATTGGTCTAATGCATCTCCAATTTATGTGTTTTAATGATTCAAAACGTCCCTAATTTAATACTGACATGTTTAATGAGTGTTTGGAATTATATTAATCTTATGATGTATGCTCAAGTATTTATCTTATGTAATCATAATGTCTTATGAAATTGAAGAAACATATTTTTTTACCCATAAGAAAAAATCATAATGTATGATATAATATGATCACCTTAGACATAGTCAATAAAGATAAACATATAGTTAGTTATGGGAATATGTATTAGGTTTATGTATATTCATTATCATTATATGTTTATCAAATGTCAATTCAGCATCATAAACACATTATCTTATGTCATAAAATTATAATGCATCAAGTTGAAGACTAATTATATTATGATGTAAAATTTATTTCTATTACATATAAGATGTTTAATGGTGAATAGTATGATGAAACAATATCCATTTAATATATTATAGTACATAAATTTTGGATTATCTTGTGTAAATTCATGTCATTATATTTCATACCTTTTTATTAGACCAAATTATTATAATTTCTGTAATTAAATATTATGATATATACGACTTACCATGAATATAAAATTATAGATAATGAAAAAAACTATGACATTACAATCGCAGAAGAAATTATATATTTGGATTTAGTAGATATATAATCTATTAATCTTGTCTTATCATGATAACCATATATATCATTAAAAAATTAGAATTGTCTTATTCATATTTTCAAAACATTATATATTTGTAATATTTGGCAATAAAAGAATGATAAGATTCATGCATGTGAAAAAATGTAAAATCATTGAAATAATTTTTCCCTTGTCTAGTAATAGATATATGTAGAAATTAAAAATCCATTTTTTATTTTCTAGGATTATCTGATTCATCAGTGTTACATAAGATCATCCTATTCAACAATTAAGGACTATTTATTTGGGTGAATCATTATTTATTGTTATCTTTTCCTTATATCTATGTACCACTAATGATTCTCAAACCATTTATATTATTTCTACTGTGTCTTCACTGTGTGTATGATTGTGGATAAAACCACTAATAGTTACTTTAACGGTTTATCTATGGTGAATTATCATGGACCATTTTACTAAGTGTAAACTTCTTGTACTCATCTTGGGTCCCCCTAGTAGTAGCGCAGTTCAGTAAAAATCACTAATATCATGGAGTAGAGAGTTGGTGGAGTGGACTAGGATATCTCTGTTCTCCAAACCATTGTAATTTTATGTGCTCAATATCAATTTTTATGTTCTATATTTTTAATTCATTTACTCTAATTAATGAAAATTGGACATGTATATATCAATGAGGGTGGGTTATAATTTAAAGAAACATTTAAGAACTATATTCACCCCCTCTTGAGTTATTTTTCCAGTCATTATATGGGACAAATATTGGTATCATAAAAGTGAAATTCATGTTCTGAAGTCTATTTTTTCCATTGATATATAATTAAATGTATTCATTAGCTGATATCCTATAAGTTATGTTTATGGTTAGATCTCCTTACATTAATGTTGAAATCTATGGATGATGGAAAGAACACATGTTCATTTTTCATAATAATTATGGTCTGAAAGTATATCTCAATGAATTTAAGCCCTTTGAAATTACCTTAACAAAACCTACTCCATGATATGATGAATCTAAAGACAATTATTATTTAATCTCTAGATCTATGAATTCAATAATGTGTAGGTTAAGACTAGATGATTTAAACCAAATCTCTTAATTTCAAACAACACCTGAAATGTGCACTAATATTGTGGTATCATATAATTGAATTGAAAATTTTAAATATATTTCATATTATACATATAATCAATAGTTCAATATTTTAAAATTTTCTAAAGGATAATGTATTACTCAATTGACTTAAATACTCATTGATATCATGAATAACATTGATGCGCTAGGAATTTATATCACTGAATGTGAAAATGTATGAAAAGGTCTCATATTGTCACCACCAAACTATAGGGTAATATTAGCAACTATCATAAAATCTAAGTAGGTAAAATATAGGAAGATAAAATATCATATTGGCACTATTATGATGTATGAAGCTTATATGGAAACTAAAAATGTGGAGCCCATAATAATCAATAAGGAAAATTCTACCATGAAAGTATTTAATTCCAAATATGTTAAGATGATTAGATGTGAAAAAATATTTGAAGCATTTTATGAAAGTGAATTCTCAATAAAACCACAATCGAAAACTGTTCATGCTAAATTTTCATGAATGTTAAAAAATTTCTATAACAAGAGATGAGGATTTTAAAGATCGTTAAACAAGAATGTAAATAATTTTGATAATTCTATTGAATTTAGAAGCTATGAATGTAATGAGACAAGACATATCAAGTAGGATTTTCCAAAAATAAATGATGAAAATAAGACGGAACAAAATTATTACAAGAATACTCAATTTAATAAATATAAGAAATCCATGAAGGCTACCATGATTGCTTATGAAGATTCCATCGAATTCACATAATCATAATCATAAGGTGAGGCAAAAAATAAAAAATCCTATATATTATTTATGGCATAATAAGATGAGGTAACCTCTTTTTACTCTTCTGAGCATGAACATAATTCAGATAATGATGATATCCCTTAAAATTAAATATAATAATATTACATCAGGCCAGATATTAAGTATGACTATTTGAAGAAGAAAAATAAATCCATTAAAAATTCCATTAATAAATTCAATGGTGAAAATGAAAATCATAATTATAATATAATAGAAATGAAAGACCATTTTGAATATTCTACTTTTTTTAATACTAAATAACTCATATAAATTGAAAACAAAAAAAATTAAGTTAATTTTATTAGATGTTTAAAGGGTATTTTTACATAACATGAGTACTATTAAAAAAATTATTTGTCATAATCAACCTCAAAAAGACAAATTTGAAATTAGAAACAAAGGTGAAAAATAAAAACACTATAGAAAATTATTCATTAACTATTAAAAAATAAAAAACATCCTAAATTTACTTTATTTCATTGTAGTGAAATATAAAAATAGGAAAATATTTTTTATTATAGAATTCCTCCATTTTGTGGCATAATAAAAGTTCAAGAAATATAATTTTCAAAACAAATAGAATAGTTTTAATGAACAAAAATCATGTCTAGATGCATAAATATTTTCCAGCTAATATATCCATTCACAAAAGAATATTAGAATGAAAAGATACTTTTTTTATTATTCATTTTATGATATTATCCATATGAAAATTAATGAAAAACGTTCATGTGTAGTGGTTGTTCAAGAGATATTATTAATGAATAATCATTTTTTATTCATAAAAAAATTTATATAGGGGATATTTTATGTTTAGAGATATTGAAAAATGATGAATAGTTGGAATTGGATCATTTGGAAATCCACAGTCTATTATTATCAATAATCGACTTTACACTGAAGGAATTAAGTAAAACATGATAAGTGTTTCTGAACATTATGATGATGGTTATATAAATTATTTTTTAAATAATGTCTTCTTAGTTTTTAATTATAAATGTATTATATATAAAGAACCAAGAATAGAAAGTGTTTATGTATTAGATATTAACCTGGTGTATAGAAAAATCTAAAATTATTAAATGCTAATGTGCATGAATCATTGATTTTGCATAGAGGGCATGGAAATTACAATGTTAATTCCTTAAAAAATATATAAAAAATCATTTTATTTTAGACTTTCTTAATCATAAATTTGACAGAAAGAAACTGTGTGATGTATGCCAAGATAAAAGTCAATATTATTCATGATTTTAACTAATTAAATAAGTTCATAATTCAAGATCACTTGATAATATCTGTTTGGATTTTTTCAGAACAACTAGAACATCAAGTCTTGATGATCTGTGTTTTTATAGGTTATTTGATTATTTTATTTCTTTTAAACAAGTTTACTTTTTAATACATATAAGTGAATAATTTTTTATTTTTTATTTTTTTTAAATTAGTGAAATAAAAAAAGGATATAAAATTGTGTGTTTAAGATTTTATCTTGGAGTTAAGTCTGAAAATAATGAATTTATTTATTTCTTCAATATGAAAAGAATATGACATACATTTTCTAACCCTGGGAAATGTCAAAAGAATTATTTTTTTGATTGGATAATTAATACATTGCAATAAATTTCCATGACTATGACATGTGAATATAACATGATCACTCATTTTTTGGATGATGATATTAATATAACATATTATATCACTAATAAATTAATGATAAGAGATATTTTGAAGAAAACACCATTTGATTTTTTGAATAATAGAAAACAAAATGTATGATAATTCATAGTATTTTGATGAAAGTATTATATCCTGAACACCATGGACTATTAGGGATAGTTTGATCCAAAGGTTTGTAAAGGTATATTTCTAGGACACTCAACTACATCCAAATCTTATAGAGTTTTCAATAAAAGGTCAATGATTGATAAAGAATCATCCCATGTGAAATTTGATAAATGTGATCCCTTCTATCATAAAATGACTCATATTGATGATCGAAATGATATATTCAATGATATGAGGCATTAAAATTTCATTCATGAAATCAAGGAAGATTATTTCAAACTTGACTACATTATACCACATCCATGCGGAATGTCATGGGAGAACCAGAAGGTGTGTTTCCTAGAACACCAAGAAACAATAGAGACCATACACTACAAATAGTTATAGGAAACAAAATTGATGGGGTAAAAACTAGAATATGTGTAATAAATTTAATAAAATATTTTTGTCTATAATCCCAACTAAAAACTAAATACGTATGAGATACAATATTATCTTAATGTTGGTTTTTATAAATATAGTATGAAATAAATCATTTCAAATGTAATAAAAAATTGTTATTTTTTAAAAGAACTTCAAAACATCATGTAATTTAAAAAAATGTGATTGTAGAAATAATAAAGTTGACCTTGTTGTAATAAATATAGCTATATTTTCTACGAAATGATATACCAAAGAAGAAGTAATATATTTTGAGGAATCATTTTCCCCTATATCTAAATTTTGATCCATTAGAATTATTATATCATTTTCGTCCCAAATAAATTATAAATTTTATCATATTAATGAAAAACATTACTTTTTACGTTCTCTCTTAATAGTTATGTCTATGTAAAACATCCTCATAGTTGTGAAGATACCCATTTTTAAAATTCATTTTTTAGAATTAAAAAACTCTTAAAGTGTTGTATGAATGATTAGTTCATTTATTATATCCAATGGTTTTATAGTATTAATAAAATATTCTACTTTATTTAATAAACCTTTTTTAAATATTTTTTTCTACTACAAATATATATATAGATGATGTTATTTTCTATTTAAAAAATCTAAAACATTGTAATTATTTTGCAAAACATATGTAAAATGTACTTAAATGTGCATTATTTGAGAACTAAAATATGTTACAGGATATAAATTTTAAATAATAAATTTATAAGTATTTTAAATCATTTAAAATACATACATGTATTCTTTAATATTTTTATACTTGAATCACAATATACTTAGTCATATCCTATGAGATTTAATAGAAAAGTTGATGCATATGAAACTGGAAAATATTTCAAACATAGTTTATATAGGAATCATTGTAATTTTGTTATACCGTATGGTAATAAGTCTGGACATTATGTTTCCAGTATTTCATTAAGAAATATTTCAATCTAGTCCAAAATAATATCATTTAACTACAACAAATGAATATGAATTTATATACAAAGAACCATGATTCTCTATGTTCTTTGTCAAAAAAATGATTTTATTATTATTTCACACTCAGATGTTGAATTTTCTATATATAGATTTGATGGGAAAAGAACCTAAAGATCCTGTTATATTCTTGGAAAATATATTTTTTCTTTATCAATTAAAAAAGGAAACCATCTGTTGCACTATAAATTACCAAATATGAATTTATTACCACAAAATGTTGTTTTGTATAGGTGTTTTGGACAAAAACACCATAATGGAATATGGATTTAATTTTTATCATCTACCAAAAAAATTTAATAAAAATATTTCTATCAACATCTCATTGAATTAAATTAAATGTTCATAAATAATGAAAATTTACAAAAGTCATAATTTCATAAGAGATCATTCATAGAAATGTGACATCAATTTATAATATATTATCATTGAAAAAAGATTTACAGATAAATTAACTTATTTTTTTGATACCGAAATATTTTCTTTTATGAAATCTTAATTTGGTATCCTTAATTTTAATAAATAATTGTTTTATTTTACATATTTCATATATATTTAGTAACCCATTTTTTGAATTTATTTAAATATATTTTCCTCAATGGTTTTATTTAATCGTCACAAATAATAGTTCATTTCACCAAATTTTAGTAATAATTACTCTGAAAATATGTACTCATACCTCGTTTATTTTGAAAAAACAAAAAAGTTAAATTGAATCATAACTATATGAATGAAATGACACACAAACCATTGGAACCCTTCTATTTATTCACTGGAACCCTTCTTAACCTATCTCTCTTGAGCTTCCAATCCCAAATCCCACTATAAATAGCCAAAAGAAAACGAACTGGTGGTATTTCATCAAGTAGGATGAATGGATAAAATATGTCATGAAATGTGTTGACTATTTAGAAAATCAATTTGATGTTTTTAGATGGAAATCATATGCTATTGAAAAAGGTTAAAAATCATCAACAGTGGGAATTTGTTTTTGATACTTCATGAACCACTATATTTTTTAGGAAATAATATTATGATTTAAATGAATGTACAACATTTAAATTTATTAAATATAAAGGCACAACCCCCACAACAATAATTATGAAATAGTTATCCCTAACATCTGTTAATCTTTCTAAAATATTGAATGTTTTTCATGAAGGTTATCTATTGTTTTTCAACACTTTATCTTCTATATATGTTTATACTCTTACAAAAATCGAAAAATATATCTTTGTAACAACTATTATTGATAAGAATCATGTAAATACATTAAAACCACAATGTAATATTCTTCTTCATTTCCTTTAGTTTTGGATCACCCAATGAAATGGTGAGTTTGAGAAAAATCATTTTCGAGAGGTTTCATGTTCTTTATATGATTACTCTTGGAAAACATGTCAATTTACCATGGTATATCATTGGATATATGTGCTAAATTAAAAATATTTCCATAAAAAAATACTCATTATGGAGGAATCCATTCCTAAATCTTTCAAAATAATATAGTTCCTCTTAATGAAAATGATGCATCACGATGTAATTGTTTGATGACTCTGAATTCAATTATTTTTGGGACTAGTGGTTTCAAATGGGAAATCTCATTAAAAATGATGATTCCATGAAGTTCAATTCCAAAAAATTACCCTATACAAATTTCGGGGGAGTGTTTAATTGAACTCTATGTGAAATAGTTATTTTAACAACCACAAATCATTGTAATTTTTGTTTATAAGAAAATTTAGTCACCAATTCATTCTGGTCTAAATGTTTTTATATATAATCTTATTTACATATGTTTATCTATGATTATTTATGTTTTTCTATTGTCCTTGATGTGTTCTAGTTTGAATATATTCTTGGTGTGTAATTCAAGTTTTCGACTCACCATTAGTTATTTTCTTGAGTCACTGATAAGAATGGTCGCACTGATGAGAACCGTCACACCGATAAGAACAGTCACACTGATGAGAACCGTCACACTGATAATAATGGTAACACCGATGAGAACCGTCACACCGATAAGAACCGTTTCACTGATGATAACTGTCACACCGATTAGAAAGGTCGCACTGATCAAAGGACCTACCGATACCGATGCTGTTCACATGACCAACCGATCTCATGACTCACTGATATTCATGAATATTGTTTTAATTTCTATTAACTCTTTAATTAATTATAATGGTAAATTTTGAGGTTTCTAATGAAATAAATGTTATCTATTTGAAGTTGTTGGCATTTCAAGGAACCGTACCTTGTAGCTATGAAAAGGTAATAACTCCTAATGTCGGAACTCGTGGAATATAAGGATGATTGAGATGCAGTAAGAAGGTGACACATAGAGAGGACTTTTCCATGTATATACGACATAATAAGAAGAACACACGAGGAACATGAAGAACTGTCATACTTATCAAGAACATATGTTCAAAATTAGAAGTTGAAGTGTTACAAAGAACACTCTCATTCTCAAGCTGAAAACATACACTAAAAGTGATGGGACAAGAACCAAGACACTCTTTTTTTCATCAAAAAACCAAATAAAGACTCAAAGCTTCATTTGAATCAAACCAAGGAGTCGAGATCTTTACTCATAACACATAGATCACTCTAAAATCAACTCTATCTTCTTAGCTCTACTATGTTTCATTCATTTACTTTTTGAGAAGTATGTGTTATATTTAAACACAGACTCCTGAACTGAACTAGAGGATAATAAATCCTCACTCCAAATTTCTTACATATTATTGTATCCCACTAGAATTGTGGAAGAGGTCATGTGTGACCTGGACAACTTGTGTTCTATTGTTTTTTTTTCCCATGATGAATTGTTGTTGAGGTCTTAGTATCTGCACAGTATTTGTACTATTGTATAACCATCGATCCAGGGTGTGGATCATAGTTTATATAATCATTTTGAGAGGACTAAGTTTCAGCTTGAGACTAAACCTGTTGATTACATCTTCTAAGCATCTTAGATAAATTCTAAAGTATACTACATATATTGAATATTCTGTTGCTAATTACTTTGAAATATAAAATTTTAGTAAAGTTACTTTGATAGTAAATCTACCAAGTGTTTTTATGTTATGTAAATAATTTGTTTAGTTTCAAATGTAAATTAATCTTCATATTAGATTAACTGATAACTAAATAATTTTTTGAGAATCGTACTGACCCTCTATTGTTTTAAAAATACACAACAGATTATCATGTAATACAATTTGGGGTATTTTAATAAGAAAAATTTTAACATAAATTTTTTATTGTAACTCAATTCACCACCCTCTTGAGTGCCCAATCCAACCAAAATTTGGTATCACAAGTTTTTTTTGTTTATCAAGGTTTTCAAAATACTCTATTTTCAACTGTGATTTTAGTTGTATCTCAACGATCATAAATTTCTGTTAGTTTTTAATATTATTCCATTAAATATACTTGATAAAATATTATTATGGATAATAGATTAGAAGGTGCTGCTACCAACTGACCACCTTTCATTAATGGTACAAATTATGACCAGTGGAAGATGAAAATGAAAATTCATTTGGAAAGTATGGGATTTGACATCTGGACTATTATAGAGACTCAATATAAAATTCCAGAAAATGGGATAATGACTTGGGATGAACATACTAAGACTGCTTACAATTATAATTTTAAAGCAATGAATTCCTTGTATTGTGCTTTGGGAGATGAAGAATTTAATATCACATCTTCTTGTAAATCTTCTTATGAAATCTGGGACACTTTGGCTATTTCCCATGAGGGAAAACCCAAATGTTAAAGAAATGAGACTAATCATCTATACCCATAAGTATGATAATTTTAAAATGAAGGTTGATAAAACAATTTATGACATGTATCTCAGGTTCAATGAGATTGTCAACAATATGAGCTCACTTGGAAAACTTGTTCCTACAAAGGAGAAAATTATGAGAATACTAAGATGTCTACCAGACAAGTGGAGTGTCACATCAGTTTCAATTAGACAATCATGTGACATTGGTTTTTTACCTGTAAAGGAATTAATTGGTAAGGTTATGATTCATGAAGAAAAACTTATGCAATCAAGGAAGAAAATGTTGAACTAAAAAGAAAGTTAGTGGCTTTTAAGTCTACTACCTCAAAGAGCAAGGATAAGAAGAAAGTTCATATACAAACTAAAATCTCAACAAGTGAATGTTCAGATTCTGATAGAGATGCTGAAATGGATCAAATAGCCAATAGATTCAAGAAGTTATACAAGAATAAATTCATCAAAAAATCAAACTAAAATGGTAAATATGACAACAATGGTTATTGGAAGAAGGACTAGAAAAAGACTGATAAGAGTGATGAAATTGTCTGCTAAGAATGAAAAAGGAAAGGACCTGTAAAACAAGATTATCCAAAATAAAATTTCAAGAAGAAATATTACTACAAGGACACAAAGTATAAGAAAGATAAAAAAGAAATTTGGAGTGCTTCCGAAGATAGTTCATGTGATTCCGATTCTACTCATGATAAAAAATATCAGAAAGCAAACAAGTGTTTTATAAAAAACACATCTGAGTTAACACTGGATACTCCTGCTTTAAATTCATATTATCCTGTAGATTATTTTGATTATTAATCTGAAAATATGTCTAGTGAAGATTTATTTGAATATTGTTATATTCTAGAAGAAACCTGTAATGATCTTAAGGACAAGTACAAGACCTTGAAGAAATAGCATGCTTTGTCCAGCCCTGTTAAATCTTCCATTGATATAGAGAACAGAAAGAATGCTAAATTACTTATGTAAAATACTGAACTGAAATTGTCCAATGAGAAATTAAGAATGGACTTATAAAAATTCACTAAAGGAAAATATACACTTACTCAACTTCTAGGTAAAAATGTGGATCCAAAATATACCACTAGAATAGGCTGTCAGCCTGGACAGAGACATATTAGTTAAAATTGATTTATTCTTAAATCTGGACAGAATGGTGCTGGTTCATGTTCCTATAATTCACATGCTTCCACAAGTTACTCACATAGTTATAGATCAAATAGATTTTATCTCTAAAAATATATCAATTCTGTAAATTATATGAGACCCATATGACAAATATGGGTACCTAAATCTTTGATTGCTAACCTGTCTGGACCCAATAAAATTTGGGAATCAAAATCATTTTCTGTTTAAACATGTTTTGTAGGAAAAATGTTTTTAGATTTCCCAGAAGATGATATGGTACGTGGACAGTGGATGTTCAAGGAATATGATTGGGGATTACTCATGTTTCAAAAGGTTAATCAAAGTTGATGGAGTCCATGTAACCTTTGGTTATAATTCTAAAGGAATGATCATCGGCCTAGGCCAGATTGGTAACACTGATTCGGTTTTAATTTCTAATGTATGATTTTTTGATGGACATAAATCTAATATGTTAAGTATTTATCTGTTGTGTGATGATGGTTTCACTATTAAATTTGAAATTTAATCTTGCAATGTATTTGATTCTAAAAATACTTTGGTATTTACTGCCCTGAGAAATGAAAATGAATATGATATGGATTTAAATTCTCTAACCAAAAAAGTTACTTCTTTAAATGCTATTAATAAAGGCTCTTGGTTTTGGAACAGAATATTAGGACACTGCAATATACACTAACTTAGAAAAATTACTAGGAAGAACATAGTTAGAGACTTACCCAAAATTAAATTCTCATCAGGCAAAGATTGTGATCCCTATCAAAAGGTAAAGTAACACAATGTTTCTCTTAAATAAAATAAAGAATTTTCAACTTATCAACCTCTCAAGTTAGTTCACATGGATTTGTTTGGACCTTCTAGATTTTCTTGTCTATGTCGTAGTAGATGGATTTTCTAGATACACTTGGGTATTTTTCTTATCTCGTAGGAGTGATGTTTGTTATTATTTTGTTAAATACTCCAATTCTATAGAAAACCTTAGTGGACTTAAGATTAAGACCCTGAGATGTGATCATGGTTGTGAGTTTGAAAATCATGAGTTTGAATCTTATTTCTCACACAATGGATATAATCACAATTACTCTACCCTAGGGACACCTCAACAGAATGGTGTAGTAGAATGAAGAAAAATAACACTTCAAGAGATTGTAAGAAATATGCTAAATGAATATGATCTACCTATATATTTTTTGGTTGAAGCTATAAATTCATATTGTTACATTATCAATAGAGTCTTCATTTGACATGTTCATAAGAAGACTGCTTATGATTTATGGAATAATAGGAATCCTAATGTTACTTACTTTAGAGTCTTTGGTAACAAAATATTTTTTCTCAATTCTAAGGATAAACTAGAAAATTTTTCATCCCAGAGTGATGAAGGAATCTATTTAGGATATTCAATTAATAGGAAAAAATATAGATTGTTTAATAAGATAACCAAGTCTATGGAAGAATATTTTTACATCACGTTTGATGAAACTGATCCACATGAACCCAATTATTCCATTTAGAAAATTGAAGAAGATTTTTCTATTCTGAACCTTAGTGATAAAATCAATTATCCTATTGTAAAGACAACCAGTTCTGGAAACATTCTAGAATCTGCTCATGATGAAACCGAACCTAGAGAAGAACATGAAATTTTCAGTCCTACCTTTACTAGATCATCTAGTATTTTAAGGAATCATCCTTTTGATGCTGTTGTTGGTAATCTGGATAGAGGGACATAGACTAGAGCTTCTCCAAGAAATCAGGTTGAACATTTATCTTTTTTTCACAGTTAGAACCTAAAAATATCAATGATGCAATCAATGATGAATTTTGGGTAATGGCTATGAAGGAAGAACTAAATCAATTTGAAAGAAACAATTTCTTGGAATTGGTTAACAGACCTAAGGAAACTTTTACCATAGACACGAAATGGGTTTTTAGAAATAAATTTTATGAATATGGAAATATAGTTAGAAACAAATAAAGGATAGTTTCACAAGGTTATAGTCAAGAAGAAGGAATAGACTATGAGGAATCCTTTGCACCTATAGCTAGATTAGAGGATATTAGGATTATACTTTCATATGCTGCTCATCTAAATTTCATGTATTATCAAATGGATGTAAAAAGTGAATTTATAAATGGATTTATAATTGAAGATTTTTTTGTTGAACAACCACCTTGATTTACAAACCCACATTTTCAAAATCATGTTTTTAAACTTTCTAACGCTTTGTATGTTTAAAAACAATCTCCAAGAACATGGTACGATAGACTTACAAATTTTCTTATTTCCAAAGGTTTTACTAAAGGGATTTCAGATCCCAATCTCTTTATTAAAATAATTTCTAACGATATTTGGATTGTACAAATCTATGTTGATGATATTAACTTTGGATCTTCCAAACATTATTTATGTACTGATTTTTCAAATATTATGCAAAATAAATTTGAAATGAGTTTAATGGGAGAACATAAGTATTTTCTTGGATTTCAAATTTTTCAAAAGAAGGATGGTATTATTTTAAATCAATGTAAATTTACAAAGGATATTTTAAAACGTTTTGGTTTGGATAGTAACAAGGGATGTGACACACCTATGAGTACCACCTATAAGTTGTATGATGATGAAACTGGGAAACCATTTAATCAAACCAATTATAGAGGTATTTTTTGAAGCTTACTTTACCGTACTACTATTCAACAAGATATTATGTTCAATGTGTGCGTATGTGCATGATTTCATGAGAATCCTAAAGAATCTCATTTGCTTGCTGTTAAAAGAATTAAAAAATATATTAAACACACTGAAAATTTTGGTTTATTTTATCTTAAAGGACAGCCCTTTGACTTAATGAGTTATTCAGATGCTGACTTTGCTGGTAGCAAGTTAGATAGGAAGATCACATCTGGAACATGTCATCTTTTTGGAAAGTCCTTGGTATCTTGGTGTAGTAAGAAACAGAACTCTGTTGCATTATCTACTGCCGAAAAAGAATACATTGCTGCTAGTAGTTGTTGTGCACTAATTCTATGGATAAAACACACTCTGTTGGACTATGGATATCAATTTAGACATGTGTCTATAAATTGTGATAAAACTAGTGCAATTAGCATCTCTATCAATCTTGTGTCTCATTCTAGGACTATGGACATTGATGTCAGACATCATTTTTTGAGAGATCATTATGAAAAGGGTGATATTTCTCTAGAATTTATTGACTCTGAACATCAATTAGCTGATATATAGACAAAACCCTTGAACTCAGAAATGAAAAATTTTATTAAAGAAGAGATGGGTATGATAGATCTGTAAAACCAATCTGTGAAACCGATCTGTGAAACAGATCTGCGAAACTGATTTGTGATACCGATCTGTGAAGCCAATCTCTGAATCAGATCTGTGAAACCGATCTATGAAATCAATCTATGAATCTGAACTATGAAACTGATCTGTGAAACCAATCTAAACTACCATTTGAGTATTAGTGTTTATCAAAACAAATTTTTTTACTAAATCATAATTATTTATGTATTTGTTATTATTATTATTATTTCAACATTAAATGATAAAAATAATGAGTCGTGACAATTTCTAAAGACTGTTGACCTTCCATCTCCCATCGAACTATACTTTTTCTAAATCTCGAACATTTTAAACCATTCCAAACTGTCAGTCCTATCGAACCTCCTAATGGAAAAGTAAAAGCGACAAGGAAATGAATCTGAAGGTTTATCTCTTGTGAAACACACTCGAGGAGAATCGAGCAGCACAACTCAAGGGTCATTAAACCTGTAGTTGGAAAAACAGGTAGTCACTGCAGAAAAGAAGTGAGTGTCGAATGGGTGTTATCCTGCAAGTCAGCACCTTTGAATGTTTTAGAGTTACAATGATTGAAATACGTATTCTATGATAATGACCGAGTCCACTACACAATGTTGGTGCGCGATTTTTATCTAAACTTATGTATTTTATTTGATGGAGCATAAGATGCGAGATTATCGTCGATAATCAAAGGTAAAAGATAACCTTTTAAGCGTAGCACTGGGATAAAAGTTTAGGAGTACCTCAAAATGGACGATACAAGTATTATACTGATAATATTTCTCCCAACACTAAATATTATTCATATAAACTTTTTCTGGAGATTCTTACCGGCAATTCAGAATCCAGAAGAATAACAGCTGCTGATTTACATAGTGAAAGTAGAATTTTGATTATGTTTATTCAGCACCAAATCTTTCTCAGAAAGGGTGATTTTTCTACTGTGAAGTATTAGGATGTTTTCCTGTTTTTTTATTGCTAAATGATGAGAAAATTAACTTGTGTAGTTATTTAACTGTTCATGTTGCTGAGATGATAAAGCTATCCAAGAAAGCTACAACCCTGTTATTTTCTAAGAAAATATCTGCCATACTAATGTTCTTGGGATTTGATGATGATGGATATGAGTGTATCTCATCTATTAGTAGTTTCTGTATTAACAAGGATATCATTAAAACGATGAAAATAAACTAGAATCCATGGAAAAAGGCTTGGGTTGATGATGAAGAAAATTTGTATGATTCCTTCAATCCTACTGATCATCCTAAGATACCATAGGGAATGAGAGTTCCCAGTATAAAATATGATGAAGAAGTGTTTTATTCTGATGATGATAAAGAGACAGTATCTCCAAAGGACACTAGATAGTCCATCATGGAGAAAGTAGAGGAAGTCATAGCTGATGATGTTGTGGAAGCTGAAAAGGAACCTGAGTCACCTACTGATGATAGGAGTGATCTTGATATATTGAGTCTGAATAAAAGAAGAATGGAATATGGTCTAGCAAGCCCTCCTATCAAGTTACCAGATCGAAACCTCTTCTAGGTGATGAAGAAGAAGCTGAGACTGAAGAATCAAATTCTAAGGAGTATGAATCCAGTAGTAAAGATAATATTGATGACACCTCAGTAAATAATAATGTAAATGAAAATGGTGATGATGATGGCGATGATGGTGAGGATGAGGATGATGATGGAAATAATGATGATAGTAATGATGATGATTATGTAATTACTCAACCAGTGGATGGTAAAAATGTGATTCAAGGTGATCCTCAAAATTAACTAAATGAGCAAGAAACAGTTCATGAGGCTGAAAGGAAAGCACAATCTATGATTGATGTGGATGAGGAAGTATCTCCTAAAAACACTAGATGAGCTAGTTTTGTAAAACCATTGTATCCTTCATGCAAATCCGCATGGGAAGAAAACCCAGGTATTGTGGTTCTGGGATTATATTATCCAGAGGAAGAGGAATACAAAGTGGATCTTACATGAGTAAGTGATTTAGTTAAGGCTCTATTAGTTGCTGAGTATATGCAAGTGACATAAGATAGACCTGGTCCTTCAATTTCTCAATCTAGACCTGGTCCTTCAGTTTCACAATCTGATCTTGACAGTTTTAAATCTGAGTTTCTCCATGCAGTTAAAGAGACAATAAAAGAGGAATTGTCTAATGCTTCTACTCCAGATCCTTTGAATTTATTCAAAGTAGCTATTGATTATTCAACTCAAAGAGTGGTAAGTATTATTAATCCGGACTTGTGCAATACTGGTGAGATGATTGGCAGGTATATTACTTCTCAGAATCAAACGCTACAATATTTAAGCAGTGGTTTAGTGTATTTTTCATGTGAGTTCAGATAAACCATTACTGGTATGATGGAAGTGTTATGAAATTTGGTAGAACATTTGAAGAAAATTATTTGAGGATGTTTAAAGATGAGATAACTCATATTGTTTCTCAGGCTATCTCCTGCAAGGTTTCCAAGATCATTGGTCATGAAATCAATGCCTTAAAGGATATTATAAAAGAATATTTAGCAATTTTTGGGATGATTTTGTATTTTTGAGTCCTTGCAAAAGATGAAAGACAATAGTGATCATATTCAAAATATGGTGAAGTATTATTCAGTTGATTCTACTAAGGCTCAAAAAGAGATCACGGATAAAGTGGATCACTACTTTTCTAAAATTTATACCAAGCATGTGTTGAACCATCAGTTTATGGTTTTTCCTGAGAATTTGAGGATTCCTCCATTGACTAAATCCTTCAAGGATCATGTTCAATAGACAAAGTATTTTACTCTTACACTAGAGAGTTTCATGTAGAAGATGTATGACTTTGAAAAGGCTATGAAACATGGTGATTATGTAATTCAAGATTTTATCATTCTACTCAAACCATATCCTCATGTGCAAGTGAAGACAATTGTTCTTCCTACTGCAGAGCCTCTAAGTTCATCAGATATTGCTCATGGTCATATTTCACTCTCTCAAGCTTTATTAGATACACAGTCATTCCTTCAGCAGCCTCCTTTAGAATGATCTTCTAATCTTCAGCATGTAACCTTAGCACACGTTGTGGTCCCGGCTCGAGCTGTGTTATCTCCTATCTCCATCAGGTCGGAACAACCTTCCACCAAAGCACCCTCTGGCCCATACAATCCTCCCTCTGCTAAAGGTAAACCTCCTTTTCACCCAAATAAATAGTTGTGTCTATCATTTTTTATAGGGTGTCTTTTTCTTGTACATTTGAAGTTGATTTTGGTTCTTGTACGCTTTTTCAATTATTTTTTTGTGTATTACACTTCTCAATTCTCTTCCTTCTCATTTTATTTTGATAATCCCAAAGGGGGAGAAAAGAATCATTTCATATTATATGGGGATATTTGGGGGAGACTATCTCAGGGGGAGAATAGAATCATATTTCATATATATATCGAATAGAGAGACCTGTATATGTAAGCTCTGTATTCTAACATTATATATGATCTGATGCCATCCTCGGTTAACTTGTTTATCCTTTTATCTATATATTCTCTTTATATTGGAGGAGAATACTAAATGTTACATCCTTTCCTCTCCTTATTTTATGCCAATGATTTGTGATGATAACAAATGGGGTTATTGTTGAACTCTCTGTGAAATGGTTATTTTAATAATCACAAATCATTGTTATTTCTGATTATAATTAAATTTAGAAACCTATTCATTCTGGACTAAATGTTTTTATATAAAATCTTGTTTACATATGTTTATATATGTTTATTTATGTTTTTATATTGTCCTAGAAGTGTTCTGGTTTGAAAAGGAACATGGTGTGTATTTCAGGTTTTTGAATCTCCGTTAGTTATTTTCTTGATTCACCGATATGAACGGTCACATCGATGAGAACCATCACACATATAAGGATGGTTGCAACGATGAGAACCGTCGCACCGATAAGAATGGTCACACTGATGATAATCGTCACACCAATAATAACGGTCGTAGTGATGATAACCGTCGCACCGATGAGAACGGTCACACTGATCAAAGGACATACTAATACCGATGATGATCAAAGGACCTACAGATATTGATGCTTATCAAAGGACCTACTGATACAGATGCTTATCAAAGGACCTACGGATGCTGATGCTGATCAAAGGACCTAATGATACCGATGATAATCAAAGGACCTGCTGACACTAATGCTGATCAAAGGACCAACTGATACCGATGCTGATCAAAGGACTTACCGATAGAGATGCTGATCACATGACCTACTGATCTCATGACTCACCGATATTCATGAGAACTGTATGAATTTATATTAACTATTATTTAATTATAATGGTCTAATTTGATGTTTTTAATGAAATATATGTATTTATTGATAGTTATTGTCATGTCAGGGAACCGTACCACGTACCTATGAAAAAGTAAACATTCTTATTGCCAGAGCTCATGGAATATAAGGAAGATCAAACTACAGTAAGAAGGTGACACGTAGAGAGAAATCTTCCATACATATATGACATAAAAAGAAGAACACATGTGAAACTCTAAGAACTCTCATACTCATTAAGAAAAGATGTTCAAAAGAAGAAGCTTAAGTGTTTCAAATAACACTCTCATTCTCAAAATGAACAGTTACACTGAATGTGAAGGTACAAGAACCACTGAACTCTTTTTTCTCAACACAAACAAGATAAAGTCTCTGAGCTTCATTTGCATCAATCCAAGGTGTCCACAGCTTCACTCATAACACATAGAGAACTCTAAACTCATCTCTATCTGTTTATCTCTACTATGTTTCATTCATTTACATTTTGAGCAGTTTGTTTTATATTTACACACAAACTCTTGAAATAAATTAGATTATACTAAATCCTAACTCCAAACTTCTTACGTCTTATTGTATCCCACTTTGAATTGTGGAAGAGGTAATCTGTGACATGGACAGCTTGTGTGATGTTGTTTTGTTTTCCCATGAAGAACTGTGGTGTATGTATTAGTATATGGACAGTCTTTATACTATTGTATAACCATTGATCCAGGGTGTGGGTCATCATTTATACAAACATTGTGAGAGGACTAAGTCTCAGCATAAGACTAAACCTCTTGATTACATCTTCTATGAGTCTTAGATAAAGTCTAAATTATACTAAATATATATTTAATATTCCGCTGCTAATTTCATTGAAATATAAAATTGATTTAAAGTTACTTTGATAGTTTATCTAGAAATTGTTTTTATGTACTGTAAAGTATTAGGTTAGTTTCAAAAAAAATTAATCTTTATATTATATTAACCAAGAACTAATAAATATTTTGAGAATCTAACTGACCCTTTATAGTTTTACAAATTCACTACATATTATCTTGTTATTCAATTTGGGGGATTTTGATAAGAATCTTTGTAAAAGAAATTTTTATTTGGAACTCAATTCACCCCCTCTTGAGTGTCCACTCAGACCAACATGTTTATATTTGGATACAACACCAATAGCTATAGAAGGATCATATCATCAATTTGAGATAAGAACGATGTTTGATGGAGAATAGGAATCACTCAGTTTCGGAAGGGGAGATAGGATTGGTAATACTAATATTGTTCAAGCTGTTGATCAGGAATTTACATTTCACATTTTTTCTTCTCCACATGTCAAAATACTAATGAATGTATAATAATAGTTACCACACATAATTTTTCCATTGGTAATTACAAGTAAATATCATTAAGGAAAATACAATATCCTATAATATTTTTGCATCACACTCATAAAATAGAATGAATAGATAATGAAACATACATGAAAATAGATTCAAAAGGATCACTCCATGATGATGATATAGAATATTATACAGAAAATAAAAATGTATATGAATAGAGAACTTATGTTCACCTAGAATGTGATTAACTTATTCCACAAGGTACATAGAATGAAAATTTCAAATCTTTGATATCCCTTTGTGGTATTATTCTATTTATTTGTGTTTTATTTTTGTCCTTTAGTATTCATGGGCATTTTTGGTAAAAATGATATTCCTTGGGCTTGATAGCATGAGGCGAATAGTTGGCACACAGTTTTCCAATCAATGTGCCCATTCATAGGAACCGGTACGACCAAGTGATGTATTGAGAAATGGTATACTTAAATGTTTTGTGAATTGTTTAGAGACTATGCATAATAATCATCTAAAACATCCCTTTTGGATAGTGTGGGTCACATGGATACTGAAGAGTTCTGACGTCCTTCATGAAATCCCTGAAACAATTCCAATTCATTAAAAATGGATTTTTTTCCTATTTACCCTTTGAATTGTTATCCCTAAACAAACCTAGTCCCCCACACTCAGAATTCTACAGCATATGAACCTCTCCATCCACCCCTTTCTTCCTTGTCTCTTCTTTTTTTAGACTGTCTTTGGTGTGGATTCTCCATGAATCTCCACAAAATAGTCGATCTCCCTCAATTTCTCCGCATTTCTAGGGTTTCTATTTTTCCTTAATGGGGATTATCATCTCTAGTGGGTTGGGTTACCTATTTAGTGATGGATCATGATTCTTAGTATTCAATCATTATATTTTAAAAAAAATCATTTATGGGTTCTCTTAGGGATTTGGTTGTGATTTTGCATAAATTTATGGAAGTTTCTACTCATGAGTTAGGTAGTTCTTTGATCTAAAATTTCTAGAAGATTTTCTATTATTTCATGGTTAATTATATGTTATCTATGATTTATTTTAGTGGTGAGAAAAATGATTTGGAAGGGTTTGAAATTATTCTGTTATGTATGTGAATTGTACGAAAGAAAATGAATATTAGTTGTGTGTGATTTATAATGGTGTTTTAGGGAATTATATTTATGGTTATGTGAAAGATATGATTTTTTAAATGAAACTTATGGTGATAATGTGCTCAAAATGTGTTCTCAGATGAAAATGGATTATTTTTAGAATTTAGATTTCAATGTAAACGCTAAATATGAAGTATGAATTGTGTTATTTATTAGAAACTTGTTATAAAAATGTAAATTGGATTGTGTGTTGATTTGGAAGTGGTTGAACTATGTAAATGGCTGAATTTATTATATTCCTTTCTTGTAGAATGACAACTGAGATTTTCTGGGTCATATAATAGGTGAGAAAAAATGTCTAATGATTTTGGTGTTTATAAAATAGAAAGTGTATTGTTTTGTGAAATTAGTACTTTATTTTTTGATGATATGTGAAAATAATTATTTTTTTGACATGTTAAATGAGGTATTGAGCTCAAAAGAATCCTAAATATCTAAATGAATAAATAGAACTGTTATACTAGTGATTTAGGACTAGAAAGGCATGTATTCTTCTAGTTATGTGAAATTATTTTACTAATAATTGGAAATTCATTGATTCACATAGAAAGATTGATAATTACAACACTAACTGTACATTCCATATGATCGGAGACCCCTAGGTACATGGGATGTTCATTACTTTTGGATAATGCATGGGAAATATGTGGGTTATGGTTTCTATACCAAATTTTCACTAAGGTACATGGTTTCTAGTTTTCTATTATTTATAGCTACCCATAGGGATTAGCATATTATAACATATTTTTAAAAGATTCTTAAATGATGTAGTCAAATATCTCTGTATATGGTTTCCCATATGTGTACATTTTTTGAGCCATGATTGTGGAGAATTGTTTTTCATGAAAATGATTCCATTAAAATGAGTTTTTAAAATGTTTTCATGAATTTTTTTTAATTATTTTAGATAAATGTCCCATTTAATTTGTCTTCTAAGGTCATAGCAGGGAACCTTTTAATTTAGGTGGATTCCTATGGGGCTTTGTAAAACACCATGTATAGACCATTGTCTGTATGTTGCCTTTGTTATGTAAGACCCAAGGAATCACAAGATGGGTCAAAGTGAAGGATTATTTGATTGTTGGGGTTGCACAAGACATTGGTGTTGGGGGTGGTGGAATGAGTGTGAATCCTCTCATGTTTAACTAAGTTTTTTATTTTGTTTTTGTTCATTACCTTTTATTTTTTCTCTTTGGGTTTTTTATTATTATTAACATTAAATATAAAAATGGGTGTACCATGGTAGGTTATGATTATTTAGTTATGTTTTTTATTATTATTGGTTTTTATAAACCATGTAAATAGTTTGTATCATTACCAAATAATATTATTGTTACCCAGGTACTAGATTCCAGCCTTTGGTGATAAGGAACACCCTAAGAGAAATGTCATGGATAGGGTCATGTTCCAAATTGGATAGAAATGTTACTTTGTTTTTGATAAAAATGTTACTTGAGTAGTTTATGATCATTTTGGGTCCATTATTTGTGGAAGTTTTTGGAGATAACAGTGCTTGGACTATTAGATATTGAAGATCATGTAGCGAGTAGGGTGTCTATATTGCACAACATGTGATGGGAATCGAGTATCCATGGGATTTCAATTTTTATTTCTCTCACTTGGTCCATGTGAATTTTTTGTTGTTTGGAAAATGAAATGGGAGTTGGCAGAAGGGTCTCCATGAGCACACTAGGCCTGGAAATCTATATTGAGCTGAGGACATTGCTATATAAGACACTCTGTGATGGAGGAGATATTGAAATGTAGACATCAACCATATTGAATTGTCACCAATCGACACTAGTTTCCAATTATGAATTGTTTATTATTCATTTTAATTTTGGACTTTTTTTGAGAACCCTTGACTTATCATTTTTTCCATGCTTTTTCAACCATACCATATGATCATCCACTTTAACCATTTTATCGTTTTTTCAGTGCAAATAGTTTTTATGTTAGTAATTTATCATTTACACCAAAAATTATAATGGTTATATTAAATTAATTTGTAACCAATTATTAAAAAATTGAAATACATTAAATATTACAATATTTTTAAATTTTATATATGGTAATAAAAAAAATTATATGTTTAACTCATTATAGTAGTTGCATTTAAAATTATGAATTTTATTTATAATATAAATTAGGGATTTAAAAATTGATCATTATCTTCTAAAATAAATGTTTTTAAATAAAAAACATATATTAGGTTGAAATCCACTTTTTTAACCCATTTTTGAACTCCCTTACAGGGGTTAACCATCAATAATATTTGACCCCACATGAAATTATAGGCCTTTTCATCAATTTTCTTCATAGATCGTTTTTTCACTAGTATTCATTAATATAATTTTTAAGAGACATTAAAATAAAAGTTTTCTCGACCACATGATCTAGTCCAATTTTCATTGTTTTTAATAAAACACAATATATTTGAGTATGACACATCATCATATGTGATGCTTATATAATAAACCGTGGAAACTCATGTAAAAGATATAAATGTATGAAAATTTTAGAAAATATAAATTTTAATTACACATGCATTGGATGTAAACATGACAAAATATTAGTTTTTCAATTATTTTTTATATAGTCCTTTTACACAGACTAAAATTTTGTGAATGATAGATAGAACATAAATTTATTTCAATGTAGAGAACCCTTTAATGAAAAATCAGGATTTGTTTTGAGAGAAAAGGGGTATGATATGATACAATTTATAGAGATTCCTTATAAAGCCTTACAAATTCATTGATGTTTAACTAATAATGGAACTCATTGGGATGATCATCTCATATCGTCGTTATATAATACAAATTATTAAAGATGTATATTATGACCCATGTTACATCATTCATCATTGTAGTATTCTAATGTCTAAAAACAATACCTATTTTAATAATTTTTCACATCCATATAGGTATATTCATATAATTCATGATCCTTTAGATTGTTTCCCTTCTTCCATTACATGATGGCATACTATGAATATGGACACAAAAAATAAATTCTTTGTACAACTCTATTAAACTTGAATGTTTATCAGAAATAACAATACTACTTTTTATACTATTGTGTATAAATAAATTTGAGATATTTACTTTAGGAAGAATTTACCTCAAAAAATATGGAATGGATGAAAAAATCATATTTCCATTATTAAAAATACATATCAAAATATGAATTATTTTACATTAATATCATTTAAGGATTTAATTTACCATTGTAATTCCTTAAATTATTTATAGAAAATAACTATAATTTCTAGTAAGGATATTTTATTAATTTATATGAACAACAATGACAGTTCCCCTTACCAAAATTTTACCATAATATTCTTTATATAATTATCGTAGAGATGATTCGGTTGAATAATCATGATTGTCAAAATTCCCTGACCAATAATACTAAATTCATTATACACCTTGTTTTCCATTCCATGGTTGTAGTATAATATTATATCATAGCCTTTGGGTAGTTCTATCCATCACAATATTCCCATGTTCTGGTCCTCCAGAGAGAATATAGATTTAAAAAACCCATGATTCATATATATATATATATATCATAGGTTCATCCACACTGGTTGTGTATCTACATTTTCAAATAAAATATTATTGATCATATCTCATGATCATTAGTTTTATAGATCTACTAATGGATTTTCAATTTCTATGATTCCTAGTAAATTAAAAATTAATTTATCTTTTGGGGAAAATTATGAACATTCTCTTGTGAATTACTATAATTAATAATCAATCCATACCTATTGGAAAAGAAAATAAATATGCGTTAATCAATTTATTGTTCACCAAATAAATCATCCATCACATTCATTGTAACACATGAATTTGAACACATTATGTTTCAACATTGTTAACGAGATAGACAATTTGGAACTTAATGAACAATCTAACAATAATAACTTGGTAATTCATGGAAACCATATATCTTAGTTATAATTTCCAGTCTAGGCCCATCCTGGAATAACATTATTTTCAATAGATCAAGTGTTATTAAATATTAGAAGTTAATATAGACCTGAGTATAAATATAAATATGTGAAAATTAACAAAAACTGTATTCCTAATTAAATTGTTTTGAGTGTTTTTAAAAAAATTTATAGATCACTTTCATTATAATCATACATTTTAGAAAAAACAAGATAATATAAATAAATACAAGAAAACTTTAATTTATATATCAACTAAATACTATATTCCTAATATCAACAATGATGAATGTGTTATTCAACCCGAAGGGAATTAGTGTAATCTCCTAAATTTCATGAATTTCTTCAAATCTCGTATTTGGTGTGTCATCCTTTATCACCCATAACTAATGATATTTAGAGTTAATATTGATCATTTTAAATTATAGGGATCTCTATATTTGATTAGATAAATCATAAATTAATGGTAAATAACAATTATTAGTTATCATAACTCTATTAATATCCATATAATCAGTTTTCAATATTCTATAATTGTCATAATCTATCCTACAATAAACAATTTCCCCCATGGTGAAACAAATGGATGTATAAATCTTTTATTAAGAGATCCTACATATTTTTCATCATCTCAACCAAATCAATAGGTTCTATTCTATATAGTGTTTTTATATTGGTAAGTCAATATGAATGATATTAATGGACAATTCAAAATCTCACTCTGGTGGATTACGAGGTGATTACATTGGAAAACATCAATGAATTTTTCTTACCATGGGTAAAAACTCAATTTATAAGGTATCATAAATATATATAGTCCACAATTGATCTTCCTATCTATATTTAATATCATTAATGAGTGATAATGGGTGAGAATATAATCATGATTTAAACAATTATGTCTCACCCTTAAGAATAATATATTTCACATCGCCTTTGAACATCATAGTAACCGTGATATATAATTAATTGTTTCCATTAGAAATTGAAATACAATTCATAAAAATTTTCATGTCTAAGTAATATATATATATATATAATAACCAAAATTTTAAATATAATATTTTTAATAATAATATTTGAAACAAAAATTTATCTCTTTATAAAATAACACATTCACTAGTTTTATTAATTCATAACACCCTCATAATTTTTATAGGAGAATATTTATTGTCATTGGAAAATTTATAATATATTAAAGTGTGTAAATATATTTTGTCAAATAATACACTAATTATCATTGAATAAATAATAAAAACCCTTATATTGCCTATTTAGTAACAAAGACTTCTGTTATTGGAGATTTATATAATTGGACATGAACCTGTGTAATTATTATAAGAACGGTTTCATTATTGTTTTGTTTATTTGGACTCCTAATGTATTTTTTTTATAGTTAAAATATTGACCTTAAATTTCTTCTTCCTATTTTATTCATTAGTGATCATAATTGAATTAATCTCTAAACATGTATTAAAATCATGATTGAATCTTATATTCCCCAAATTTTTTCATCCCACAGAAATCACATGAGATAAATTCTATACTTCCATTCTCTTACATTTTCACACTATTCTTCCCATATTTCCTAGTTATCCTTCTCTTCTCATAATTTACCTTTAATAAATACATCATAGATAACTCATAATCAATTTAAATGGAACATTAGATAATGTCCTCAAACTATGAAAAGGTTTTTCTAAAAAAATTCCTTCAATGAATGGGAAGTATCATATAAATAATACAATGAATCATTATTTCTGGACTTCATAGGTAATTGAGATCATATCTATGTAACCTTTTTTTATTTTTCACAAATTCAAAAAAAAATTATTCCAAATTATTTCTATGATAAGATTATATAATTTCCATTAAATTACATCACATTACTCACTATGAATGTATTTTTCCAAATACAACTATTAAAGTTCCACATTCTGTATGCTTTATCACACAATTCACACTAGTGTATTGTAATAGTGACAATAATGTTTCTGTAGCTACTATCACATGATAGACCCCAATGATTGATTTTTTCATATTACTACTTCATGAGAATACGATGACCTTTTTTAGGGGCTTGATCCATATTTTCATGCCCAATGTATTAATTATTATACTTAATTGTAGAGTTTTCTGTATTATGTTGTACAATATAGGTACACTATGGTGTGGATGTACAGGTCACTCCATGCATTTGAGATTATTTTTATTAACCTAGATCATCTTCCCTAAGAATATTATGATCAAATTATACTCAATAATAGATTCATTGACCCACAGAGGGGGAATATTCCAACATTGACTATGAGTGCTTATATGAATCTCATTGTTACCATTAGTTTGAACCTATATATAATGCTATATATAATGTTATACACATAGTTATGTCACGATATTAAATATTAAAATAACATTTATATACCATTTTATTTAGTTTTACTAAGAATACAATTGGGTTTTTCATAGTGTTTATGAAATAAAATTAGGCTTATATAAATATGGTTCCCAACGTACATACTAAACATTCACTCATACCATCTATTACAACCCAAACCCTAGAATCCCAGATTTAGAACTAATATTACATAATTGGTAATGAATATAATTATTTTTAATAGATCCAACTAGTTATTAGTTTAGGATTACTTGAGAGAAATTTACATTAAAATTACAACAATAATATATGGTATAAAACATTATAACACTACTGGAAATACACTATTTCCCAACGGTTCAGAACCGTTGGGAAAGCCCCTGAAACCGTTGGGAAAGGTTTTCCCAATGGTTCTTAGAACCGTTGGGAAGTAAGCCGTTGGGAAAAGTTTTCCCAACGGTTTACTGGCAACCGTTGCAATAGAGCCATAAAATTTACCCTACCCCAACGGTTTGGGTGAACCGTTGGGATAGTTTTTCCCAACGGTTCTCCCAAACCGTTGGGAAAACCAAATACCATGGAACATTTTCCCAACGGTTGGAACCGTTGGGAATTGGTGAAGTCTTTCCCAACGGTTTAAAACCGTTGGGAAAGACATGCTAAAAACTTATATGCCAACGGTTTGAAACCGTTGGCATACCTATGCTGCAAATTGCAGCACCCTGCAATTTGCACAGCCCCTGTCCCCTGTCCATCACCACCAGTCATCAGGCCTCATTTTCACCTCATTTTCACCTCATTTTCACCTCATTTTCACCTCATTTTCGATCCAACTATTGTACCAGTAATAAAATAAAACATACATATTCAATTACAAACAAATTCATACACATTTAACATATAATGGATCCTGAAACTATACAAATCCATAATTAAATTACAATTCATAAACATACATAATTCATATAGAATTCAATTTAAAATTTAGATGACAATTATACGTGGAATCTGAAATTCAATTCATAATATGATCGGTTTTTTCTATACCATATATTTTTACCTCAAATGATGTCCATTTTAAACAAAATACATACACCTGAAGTGATACCGGCCACACCGCACCTCAGATTGAGGCGGGGTTAACTCGTACACGTCACATTTGACTCATGGATCGTTGTGCTAAAGTATCGATAGAATCCTAATGCGTTTGGTCGGTTTTCCGTATGCCAGTTGATGTTTTTCACTTAAAATGGCGTCCTTTTGAAACAAAAGACGGACACTATGAGTGGTGCCGACCACACCGCGTCTCCAATTGAGGCGGGGTTGATTCGTACACGTCACATATGACTCATGGATCGTTCTCCTAAAGTTTAAATGGAAACCGAATGCGTTTGGTCGGTTTTCCGTATGTACTTAAAATGTTGTCCATTTTAAACAAAAGAGTGACACTTAGACTCATCCCGACCACACCGCGACTCAGATTCATCCCGGGTTGGCTCGTACATGTCACATATGACCCATGGATCATTGTGATAAATTATCAAAAGATTCCGAATGCGTTTGGTCGGTTTTGCGTATGCCAGTTGTTCTTTTCATTTATAATCATGTCCATTTTAAACAAAAGAGACATAGTTAGAGCGGTGTCGGCCACACCACATCTCAGATTAAGATGGGGTTGACTTGTACACGTCACATATGACCCATGGATCGTTGTGCTAAAGTATCGATAGAATCCGAATGCGTTTGGTCAGTCTTCTGTATGTCAATTGATGTTTTTCACTTAAAATGACGTCCTTTTGAAACAAAAGACGGACACTTTGAGTGGTGTCAGCCGCACCGCATGTCGGATTGAGGCGGGATGATTCGTACACGTCACATAGGACCCATGGATCGTTCTCCTAAAGTTACAATGGAAACCGAATGCGTTTGGTCGGTTTTCCGTATGTACTTAAAATGGTGTACATTTTAAACAAAAGAGAGCCATTTAGACTGATCCCGGTCACACCGCGACTCGGATTGACCCGGGTTGGCTCGTACACGTCACATATGACCCATGGATCGTTGTGATAAATTATCAAAAGATTCTGAATGCGTTTGGTCGGTTTTGTGTATGCCAGTTGTTCTTTTCACTTATAATCCTGTCCATTTTAAACAAAACAGACACAGTTAGAGCGGTGTCGGCCACACCGCGGATCGGATTGAGGCGGGGATGATTCGTACACGTCACATATGACTCATGGATCGTTCTCCTAAAGTTTCAATGGAAACCGAATGCGTTTGGTCGGTTTTCCGTATGTACTTAAAATGGTGTCCATTTTAAACAAAAGAGAGCCACTTAGACTGATCTCGGCCACACCGCGACTCGGATTGAACCCGGGTTGCCTCGTACAGGTCACATATGACCCATGGATTGTTGTGATAAATGATCAAAAGATTCGGAATGCGTTTGGTCGGTTTTGCGTATGCCAGTTGTTCTTTTTCACTTATAATCATGCCCATTTTAAACAGAAGAGACATAGTTAGAGCGGTGTCGGCCACACCGCGTCTCGGATTGAGACGGGGATGATTGGTACACGTCACATATGACCCATGGATCGTTCTCCTAAAGTTTCAATGGAAACCGAATGCGTTTGGTCGGTTTTGCGTATGCCAGTTCTTTTCACTTATAATCCTACCCATTTTAAACAAAACAGACACAGTTAGAGCAGTGTTGACCACACCGCGCCTCGGATTGTGGCGGGGATGATTCATACACCTCACATATGACCCATGAATCGTTCTCCTAAAGTTTCAATGGAAACCGAATGCGTTTGGTTGGTTTTCCGTATGTACTTAAAATGATGTCCATTTTAAACAAAAGAGAGCCACTTAGACTGATCCCGGCCACATCGCGACTCGGATTGAGCCCGAGTGGGCTCGTACATGTCACATATGACTGATGGATGTTGGGTCGGAGGTGATGGCAAGAGGGGGGGTGAATTGCCTTTTTAAAATTAATTAACAATTTAAAACAAATTTAAATGCAGCGGAAAGTAAAATGGAAGGACACAATTGATAACGGAGTTCGGCTTTAAACTCAAGCCTACGTCTCCGCTCCCAACTCAACCGTTAGGAGATTTATACGACCGCTTGATTTTTAATGGTTATAGCAAGAAACCCACTAGCCGTTTTAAGGTAGGCTAGATCACCTTCTTACAGCTTGCTTTTTTATTATGGTTGTAGCAAGAAACCCAAATTGAAAAAAGAAAAAGGGTGGTTTGTTTTAATACAAACCCAATTAAGAACTAAACAATTGAAGTAAATAATTTAGAACAAACTAGAGGAAGCCTTGAGCGCCAAGAGGTGAGTGTAGTTGATGTAGAGGCAGCCCAAGCTTCAAGGATGGCAATTGGATCTCAAGTAGCCTTTGAGAATTGTCGTAGGAGCCTCAAATGATTAAAATATCTTTGGTATGCTTCGGTATATGATCGGTAGTGTTCCCGGCATCCATGGACGTCTATTTATAGGAGAAATGCTCCCAAATACTTCAAAATAGCCATTTGAGGGCTTTCGGAGCCATTGGGGATCAAGTGGGCCAGCCTGGTCAGTTTGACTGAGCACACCGGCTGGCCGGTGCTGATCCACCGGCTGGCCGGTGCACCAGACAGAAGCAAGGGATTTCTCTGGCTCCACCGTCTGACCGGTGCTGAGCCACCGGCTGGCCGGTGGTCTGGACAGAAGCATGATATTCTGTCTAGGTTCCACCGGCTGGCCGGTGGTCAGGCACCGGCTGGCCGGTGGTCTGGACAGAAGGTATGCCATTCTGTCTGGGCCCACCGGTTGGCCGGTGGCCAGACACCGGCTGACCGGTGGCACCTGGCAGAGGGCAAGGCCTTCTGCCTGGTCCACCGGCTGGCCGATGGGCTGGATCCGGCAGGCCGGTGACCTTACCGGCTGGCCGGTGGTCTCACACCGGCTGGCCGGTGGACTTAAACAGTCCATTTTGAATTCTTCTTGGGCCAGCTTCTAGGCACCCTATTTCTTATCATCAAAAACACTTGAAAACAAGTTAGAATACAATTAGTGTGATTGTGATCATTAAAATCCAAGAGAGAGGGGTGCAACAATGGATCGTTGTGATAAATTATCAACAGATTCAGAATGCGTTTGGTCGGTTTTGTGTTTGGTCGGTTTTGCGTATCCTGTCCATTTTAAACAAAAGATAGACAGTTAGAACGGTGTTGGTCACACCGCACCTCGGATTGAGGCAGGATTGACTCGTACACGTCACATACGACCCATGGATCCTTGTGCTAAAGTGTCGACACAGTCTGAATGCCTTTGGTCGGTTTTTCCTATGTCACTTGATGATTTTCACTTAAAATGACGTCTTTTTGAAACAAAAGACCGACACTTTTTGAGTGGTGTCGGCCACACCGCGTCTCCGATTGTGGAGGGGTTGATTCGTACACGTCACATATGACCCATGGATCGTTCTCCTAAAGTTTCAACGGAAACCGAATCCGTTTGGTCGTTTTTCCGTATGTACTTAAAATGGTGTTCATTTTAAACAAAAGAGAGCCACTTAAACTTATCCCGGCCACACCGCGACTCGGATTCATCCCGGGTTGGCTCGTACACATCACATATGACCCATGGATTGTTGGGATAAATTATCAACAGATTCGGAATGCGTTTGGTCGGTTTTCCGTAAGCCAGTTGATGCTTTTCACTTAAAATGACGTCCTTTTGAAACAGAAGACGGACACTTTGAGTGGTGTCGGCCACACCGCCTCTCCGGATTGAGCTGAAACCACCGTGAAACATTCTAATTATTATTCGTGATGTGTACGCGTAGACGGCACGTCAATCAGACGTGCGGTTTGCGCGGTACGGCTCAATATTAGTGTTTTAAGTGATGCGCACACTTCGTAAACGCGCGTGAGGGGGGTCCAAACGGGCCGAACGATGTCGGAATGGCCTGAAATCAGACGACAAATACGGGTGAGTGATTTCTGAAGTGGTCGAGCAGACGGAACGTCAATCGGACTTGTTGTGTGCCCGCGGTGACCGACAACGCAGTTATGGTGTCATAAACGGCCAGAACGGGCGTCCAACGGTCAAATTCATAGCGGACGGCCTCGGATTGATCTGAAACCACCGTGGAAAATTCTAATAATTATTCGTGACGTGTACGCGCAGACAATATAAAAATAATTCAACTCCAATACTATACTACGAGTCTAGATAAAACCAACAACTAGAATAGATTAAACATCAAATCTCAAGTCAAAAATGTAACGGATCAATATGTCCCACATCAGCATCACCATCTCCATCATCATCATCATCATCGCCCTCGTCATCGTCCTCCTCATCGTCATCACCCTCAACAACGCCTTCCTCCTCGCCTTCGCCCTCCTCCTCGCCCTCCTCATCTCCCTCCTCTTCCGCATCAGACTGCTCGCCATCATCATCTTGAAGCTCGACATCGGCCTGACCACCACTGGAACTGCCACCTAGTGCACCATATATAGAATGTATCGACGACATGTATTCATCAATCGCTGGGCTGGCCTCTGCTGGAAGTGTTGGACGTAGAACTTCAATAAATTTCATAAATGCACTGTTTGCCCTTGCAGACTGTTCTGCCGTCTCTGTGGCCCTTTTCTCAGCCTGTTCTGCCTGTGCCCTAACTTGTTGCAGCTCGGTGGCACTACAACTCGTACCTGAGGCAGGCCAATACCTCGTCGGGGCTATCCTAGGTCGGCAGCGTACTCTTCCAGAATGATCATCTCCCAACACCTGATGTAAGTGATCAGATGGCCCAAAATTGTCTGCTTCTTGGGCATCGAGGGCCTCTAAAGCATCCTGTTACAAATATAAATATATTGTTAAGTTACGAAATAGATATTAAAATATAAAATCAACAGATTAAAACTTACAATCTGCTGCTGAGTCGCTTCATTGACAGCACGTCCATCCTTTTTTCATCTACTCGAGCAAAACAGTTTTGCTCGAGGCACACGTCCTTCAATATTTTGTACTTGCCTCTACAATGACATTGAAAACAAAATTTATATAAAGACTTCAGCAAATAATTAAATAATTGAGGAAAAAAAAGAAAATGTAAGTCGTAAAGAAAACTTATAAACAATTTTCATACCTGCTGCCTCTCATGATCCGGCATCGTCGTGCGTCCTAGTGTATGGAGGTATTTTTTTGCATCAATGTTTTTTTTATTTTTTCCAGATGATTCCTAAATAAAATTCGATAAGGAAAAGGATAATATTAATGCAAAACTTGAAAGTTATTATTTAAATACCTCAAATGTAATTCATACCTTAAACTGGGTACTCGTCCAATGAGTAATCATCTGACGATACTGCTCTATAGGACAATCATCCATGACTGGTACCGCCTCTAACTCAGTGCCAACTCTAGCACGCCAGCCAATATACAGCTCATGCTTGTAGGCTCTCCAAAGCTCGCCTAAATCCTTTAGACGTTCCATTCGTGCACCCTCACCATCAGGAAAATTAAATCGAAGCTGAAATGAAAATATTAATTTATATAAATACAAAAAAAATTCATGGCATTAAATACAACAGATTTTTTTACCCATATCTCTGCCCAAGCTCTATCTTTGACCTCATGTGGCAAATGTCTCCACGACAGCGGGCTGACGGGAATGATGTCGGAGTATTTGGCAAGCGTCGCCATAAAACTCCGACATTGCTGCCCTGTTTTCTCAACCATCTGATTGTCTTCATTATATTCCACCATAACCTGTGTGCGACGGTTCCACACCGAACGCATGCGTGTACGGCCCCGCCCCCGCCTCCTTTCAGTAGATGTATCTGTCATGTAAGAAAAACAAATATTTTATCAAAACATGTTATAATGAAAATAAATATTACTATAAAAATTTGATAGGGTTTTATAAATATACCTCTGCTAGTCTGATCAATGAGTGGCGCCGGATCCACAGAACCTGATGGAACACCCTCTGGTGGAACAGGAGTCGAAGACGATGGAATATAAAAGCTCGGAGAGACAGAAGTAGAAGGAAAAGAAGATGGAACAACTGTATGACCTGATGCTGACTGGGGAGTGGGAATCATCATGGGATGTGAAAATGATGGGGCAGAAGATGCAGAAGGTAGAGAAAACATGGGAGGTCTAAATATCCCGTGTGTCCCTAACAACACACCGGGATCAGAATGTGGGAAGGCTGAAATGTCAGTGGGAGGGGCAGGGTCTAGTCGGGCACGCGCAGCTCTATGTCCACCTCTGGTACGAACCCTCCTCGTACCACCGGCCTGAGTACTCGGACCAGTACTAGGCTCCTCGTCGAATAACTGTCGACGTAATGGTGGATCCTACAAAAAAGTTTACAAAAAAAATTAATCACATGACATTATATATTCTGTAAATATATATATATATATTTGAAATAAAGTACTCACTGTAGGCACTAATGGTGGAATGCCCATCTCCTCCATCCGACGATTGTTCTCCGCCATTTTTTTCTTCGTCTCTCTTCAATTGGCTTCATTTCCTGCATTGGAAAACAAATATGTAATTAATTAGAAAAAGAAAATTAATGTGTAAACCAAAAAACTAAATATATGAGGGAATGAGGGGATTCATTGGTAATTTAGCTATCAATTTTTTTAGAAGAGCTTGAATGAATTTAATAAAACATACAAGTTGTAATGTTCACCAAGTTAGAAATATTGTTTGATTTGGTTTGAATACAGTTCAATTCCAAATTAGAAAATGCAATTCAAATAAAACAGCAACCAATAAACATTGAAAATTCACATAACGGTCAAGTCAGCTAAAACATATTTGTGATCAATACTAAATAAATATGAATATTACCAACCTTAACAACCCAACTCGAGGTAAACCAAAAGAATTGAGAACATGGATGAATGATTCTATATATTTCCAACCACAACTTCAGGTTCACAATCAACTCTGACAATCGAGCTATTGGAGTCATCAAAAGAAATAAATGGATTTGTTCCAATGGCAATAGGGACAGTGTCAATTCCATCATCAGCATCATCAAAAATATGTCTTGGAATTACTTCAACTACGACACCAAATTCAGGTTGAAGTTGATCTTTGACATAAAAAACTTGTTTAGCCATTGATGCCAACACATATGGTTCTTCGGTTGTAAGAGTGCGGGTCATATTAATTACTCGAAATCCACAATCATCAATAAATGTTCCATGTCTCGTCATCGAATCAAACCAATGGCATTTCATCATTGTGACTCATCCATGAGAGTAATAATCCAATATTATTATTTTCTCAACGACTCCATAATAACCCACATTTTCAAGTCGTGGTCTACTATCTGATGCGCTGGCATAACAATCTGTTGTGGCAGTAACCATAATACCATCATGTTGTGTTCTCATGTTTTTGGCTCGTTCAGTGACAATAAATCTGTACCCATTGATAACAATTGATTTACAGTCACGAACCACGGTATTAGGACCAAAAGCCAAAGCTCTTATTTCCTCAGAGACAGAGTCAGCAGACAAACTCAATACCTGCAATATAAATGACAGCTAAACTTAAGTAAATATTGAAATAATTAATTTAAACAGTAATATTTTTACCTTCAATTTTAACCAAGCAGAAAACTCTTTGCTATGCAAAGTCTCTCTCCTTCTCAAAGATAAAGAACGATGCTTCCTATTTATCATTGTTTTATGTTCCCTGTAGATAAAAAAATATGAATAGTTTAACAGATATATATGTAAGATATACATATTCAATTTTGTTACCTGATATAGTCATCGAACAAATCACAGTTGAACAAAACTGTGCGATGTGCCATCTCCCGCTCTTCATGGCTTAATGTCTTCAATGTATATGATCCAGGAATTCCTCCTGTTTGAGGAAGTGATGGAAAACTGGGTTAAATTTGCTCATATTGTTCTTCTTCATTTCTCATTGGTCTGTTCATTCTTGTAGTAAGATCAGACAAATACATTGAACAGAAATCCATACATTCTTGAGCTAAGTAACCGTTCACGATAGAACCTTCGGGATGATTCTTGTTTCGAACATAAGACTTTAATGTGAACATATTTCTTTCAGTTGGATACATCCAACGAAAAGAAACAGGTCCTCTGAGAAGTATTTTAGTTGGAATATGGACAGTCAGATGCAGCATGCATGTGAAAAATGATGGGGGAAATATTTTCTCCAACTCACACAAAATTAATGGGGCATCTGTCAACATTTTTTGCAAGAAAGACTTGGACAACTTCTTAGCACAAAGATCTCTAAACAAATGGCACAACCGAATAACACCCACCCTTACATTATTGGACAAAAGATGACGGATTGCTATTGGAAGCAACTCATGCAGTAGAACGTGATAATCATGAGTCTTCAAAGATTTTAGCTTCAACTCTCTTCTGTTGACCCATTTAGATATGTTGCTTGAATAGCCATCAGGAACTCTAATATTCTCTAATACTTCCAAAAATTGTTTTTTTTCAGTAGGTGTCATCACATAAGAAGCACATGGAAGTTGCCATTTATTTTCACTGATACGCACAGGATGCAATTCTGGTCTGATGCCCCAATCCACCAAGTCACGTCGAGATCGTAAATCATATTTTGTCTTCCCCTTGACATTTAGAAGAACTGAAAGCAACATTTCACATATATTATTTTCAATATGCATTACGTCTAAGCAATGACGTAGCAAATTGGTTGACCAATAAGGCAAATCAAAAAAGATACTCCTCTTCCTCCAATTGTAACAGGTTTCTGTGGAAACATTCTTTCTCTTTCCAGATTTCATTTGACCCTTCCCGAACGAAAAACTAAAATCTTTCAATTCATTAAGCACATCAGTTCCAGACATACGCTGAGGTGGATCATCGTTCTCTATAGTATTATCAAATATTCGACGATTCATTCTATATGGATGATCCTTTGGCAAAAATCGTCGATGTCCCATAAAACTGAAACTACAACGATGTTTCAGTCTTCTGGATCGTGTATTCTTCATACAAACTGGACATGACAGTTTCCCCTTCGTGCTCCATCCAGACATCATTGCATAAGCCGGAAAATCATTGATTGTCCACATAAGCACAGCGCGCATCTGAAATATGTCTTTCGAACATGCATCGTATGTGCGCACACCCACATCCCAAAGAAGCTTCAACTCTTTTATTAAAGGTTGCATGTATACATCAATATCAATGCCAGGATCAGAAGGACCAGATATGAGTATACTCATGAAAGTGAAAGGTTTTTTCATACACAACCATGGGGGAAGATTATAAATGTGTATAAAAACTGGCCATGTGCTGTGCGAAGTAAGCATCTGCCCAAATGGATTAAAACCGTCGCATGAAAGACCCAGCCTCACATTACGCACGTCAGCTGCAAAATCAGGATGTCGAGCATCAAATCTCTTCCATGCAAATCTATCTGCAGGATGAACCAACTCATCATCAGTCTTCTTTCTCTCGGTATCATGCCATCTCATTTTTATTGATATGTCATCAGACATAAAAAGATTCTGGAGTCTGGGGATCAATGGAAAGTGCCACATTACTTTCTGTGGAACGCGGGATGGTGTTCCATCAGATTTTGACTTCCAGCGGGATGTGCCACATTTTATACAATCATTTCGTTCAGCGGTTTCCTCCCAGAATAAACTGCAATCTTTCGGGCAAGCATGAATTTTGTTTCTTGAAAATCCAAGTTCCTCAACTAACTTCCATGCCATATAGTGGTTTGAGGGAATATCTGCATCATCTGGAATTAAATCCTTCAAGAGGGTAAGAATGTAATCGATTGCTGTATTAGAAATCCCATACATAGTTTTCCCATGAAATAATCGGATTAAAAATTCCAGCTTTTTCATTTTATCGCATTGCCGATATACTGGAGTCGTGGCAGCATCATTCAATTTTTTCACCCTATCAATATCATCATTTTCACTAGATGCATCAGCTGTCCTCATATCGAAGTCTTCTTGAGTCGAAATCCTTTCTTTTTCATGATGACGAATAAACGGAAACCGATCATCTAACAAATTCTCCATTCCAGTCTTTTCATTTCGATCATCACCAATTTGAGATTTCGTTTTCTCCCCATTGTGATACCACAGAAAGTAGTTTGCTTGAAAGCCATTTTTGGTTATGTGGTAGCTGACTTCTTCACAGCTCAACCAAGGTCTACCAACACAATTGGAACATGGGCAGTGTATGCGACCACTATCTGAAGCATTGTGAAATGCAAAATCTATAAAGCTCTCCAAATTGTTTTGAAAATCATCTGAGATCCGATTGGTTTCATACATCCAACTTCTGTCCATTCTGTAAAAAGAATTTATATAAGTAATTTTGTCATAAACATTTCAATAGGTATTAACTATAATAGAATATACATTTAGGTAAATGATAAAGGAAGAAAATAATCAAGGTATCAACTACACATGTCAAAAAAACATACAAATGTGTTATTGAAAAAATGTAAAACCAACAAGAACTTAATGTGTTATATCACATAACAGCATGACTCATCCCATAACCATATTAGTAGGGTATCATGAACATGAATAACATCAACCTTGTGCCATCCTCCTACCCTACATGACCCCAACCACATGCCACATCTTATTATAGCCTTATCACATCACACCTCACCGAAAAACACTAGGGAAATCATAGTACATCTCACCTGAGGACACATGGACAATCACATCGCATCTTGCCTAAAAACACATGGTCAATCACTTTTGAAGGAAGAGTAGGGAAGACATGGTAGCTATCCAAACATATAACCACCATCCTAGATATTAGAAAAAATACCCATAACTCAAAACCTCTGATCGTTGGTAAGTTTATCCAACTCTGGTTGGGAATGTGTAGAAATAACATAAAAATACATGATATATAGATAGCACAAAATACTCAACCTATGGGTTCACATTAACTACATAATCACACACTTCACTACTACCATAAAACACATAAACCACACCACCACCACACAAGACTCATATCATTGGAATATAATTCTACATTCAATAAGTCTATCTATGGAATTATCATAAGAATCCATGTATCAATTGGAATATAATTCTACATTCAATAAGTCTATCTATGGAAATATCATAAGAATCCATGTATAAATTGGAATATAATTCTACATTCAATAAGTCTATCTATGGAATCCCTCCCTTGGATCCATGTATCACCCATGGCTTAATCAATATTCAAAGAAATGAGTCTATCCGTGGAATTCCACTGTGAATCCATTTATCACATAAAGCGTATAAGTTAATAGAAACAAGATTATATACCTGGAATCCTAATAGAATCCATGTATCACTATTTACTATTAATCATTTAATGAATTCCATTTCATTTAAACAATTCATTAAACATACCAAGGTCAAAAACTAAGGTATTTAATACAACTCACCTCAAAATGGTGACTCAATCAAATAATAACCTGAAAAGAATGAAGCTTCATTTACTCATGTTGTAATGACAAGATAATGAGATTCCCTTGCTTAATCAATCAATTCCATATCATGGTCTCAACATAACTCATAATGGCTAGCAATTCAATGAAAATTCAAGCACTCACATGGGAGTTTTTAATAGAACACTCCTAACAAGACTATAAAGATATCACATGCATTAGTTATAATATATCTAACATGGTAACATAAAATATAAGATAAATTCAATCCAATTTCATAGATTCATAGCATAGTCTCTACTTTACTCACATTGGCAAGGCAATACAATTAAAACATGTGTTAAAAAATAATTGGCATTCATGTGTTAAAAGGGGAATGCAAACCATAAAATACCCTTAATTAATTTAATTTACAATTCAATTCAGAAATCGAACAATCAATTCGATTTATATAACCTTTCACAAATGACATCCCATGTTCAAGGGGTAAAATCCAAAAAGGAATTTTCAAGAAAACTCACCCTTAGGCTGGTCCGGCCGGCAGTAGCACCAAAATCACCTAAACTGATGGGAAAAATGAAAATAGGTTTAAATACTATCCAAACATTTGAATACATTTTCAGTTAAGAAGAATAATAACCTGAATAAGAGCTGGAAAATTGAAGCCCGGCGGTACCTCCAAAATCGCCTAAATCCGCTGCTGCTCCCGTTTTAGGGTTGTGTATCGCGAATGGGGGAGAGAACAGGCGGCTAGGAATTTGGGGAGGACCTTTGCCAACGGTTCTTAAAAACCGTTGGCATATGTCTATCTATCCCAACGGTTCTACAGAACCGTTGGGATAAACCTGCTAAAACCTCATCTATGCCAACGGTTCATGAGAACCGTTGGTAAAAAACCATCTATCCCAACGGTTCATGAGAACCGTTGGGAAAAAGCTCCCTGGAAACCTCTATGCCAACGGTTCTAATGAACCGTTGGTAAAAACCTCCTTCCCCAACGGTTTCGAAGAACCGTTGGTATCTAACCGTGGGGAAAGGCCAGCATTCCAGTAGTGTAATAATATTATTATCCCTTCAATTATAGTAATAAAATTTACAAAAAATTCTCCTCCTAGATTCCTAGGATAAGTAAAAAATTATGTGTGGCCTATAATCCTCAATTATGAGTAACATACAAATAATTATTTCATATAGTAAATATGTACCACAATAAATGAAATTATTTAACAAGAAATTTGAATCCATAGTCATATTAATCTATTCAGTATAACATTTAAATGAATATAAATAAAAACATGCATACCAATTATTATTACTAATTATATATTAATGGAATTCATAATAACATTCATCAAAATTAATTTTCAAGGCCATATGAAAAAATAATCTTATATGGATAGAGGTATATAATAAAACAAAATATTTTTTATGATATAATGTTTCATTTCATTGAGGGGATATGTAAATTTGGGCTCTCTCTATTACCTAATTTCATAAATGAAATCCTAATAATAGTAAAAAAATTATACAATTCTATATGGAACAAATTTCTAAAAAAAATTTATACACATAATAAAAATATATAAAACTAATACATCCATATTTTATTGATTAATGTGAATATGTAGGAAAAATAATCTTAATCATCTTTTTGGCTGTTATGAATTATTAGTTAAAATTGATGTTACCTTATCAAGGAAATATAATCTGTTAAGTACATTAAATATTCTAGGTTACCCATATAATTTAGTAATAATGAGTTATAGTATCATTGGTATGAGGACAAGGAAATGGTTGAAATAATCCTCCATCATTTCCCATAATGGCTAACTAAACATTCTAAACCATATCCACTAAGTTTATTTAATGACATTGTGTAGTGTTAGACCCACTCTTCCAGAATCATCTTGATAAATGATTTAATGATCAACCAACACTTTTCATTGTAATAACACATAGATACATCTATTTCACAACCATATACACTTTAAATTATCAATATTTGGATTTATTTTCAAGGAAACATCACATATAGTGATGTTACAAAATCATATGACGATTTTTAGGCCACTGAAAATTGAAATTTTTTAATAATTTCTGGTGCTATTGAATCCAAATAATATGAGTGAGAGATAATAATATATATTTTTTGACCCATTGAAATTCTTGTTGAATATGGTAAAATTATTCACCTTGATATTTTTGCATCTCAAAAAATTATATAGTTTATGAAGATAACTTGAGTATCAAGGAATGATATTGAAACCAAATATCCCACATTAGGTTAGGGTAGTAATTGAATAAATAACCTTTGATATTGGGGATTAATATTGATAATTAAAAATCCTGAGTAAATGTTATGTCATGATAATATGCCACATGTATGAATTATATAAACTCTATTTAATGAAATTAGTTGCATAATAAAAACATATCTCAAAGAGAAGAATTTTATATGGAAAACTATTACCTAATATCCTGAAATTTACTCACATATTTAAAACTCATATACCAAAAACACACCAATCCTATGGTATTATATAAAAAATGTACAAATACATTTTTTTCATTTATAATCATTTAATATAACCATTCTCTATTTTAATTATTATAAAATTTATATATTTTTTTACCCACATCTGTTATTAATAGAGCAATTGTTTAGTACATGTTTTATAATAAGTGTATCCAAATTCATTTTTTTAAAAAAATTAAATAATTATGAGGTGATTAAAGTTACTTTTTGGGATTATTTATATTAATATATGGTATTTAAAAATTTACTAATTTGTTTTTTAATATGTACCCTTGAACATGAAATAATAACAAGCATGTTTTAGTAATTCTTAGTGACCGAATAGTGATACCCTAATTAATAAAATAAATATATTATTTAACATATATAGAAAAAAATAATTATTTACTTATATATATATTAATATTCTAATGTTTTTCCAAATATCAAGTCATGAAATAAAATCATAGTAGTGTTCTAAATTATTTTTTAGCCATCCCAACATTGAACAAACCATTATATAGTTAATGTTTATGAGGTTGTATTTTTGTAATAACATTGTATAAAATGAATAATGATATAATTTTGTGTTTAATTTTTAAACAATATAATATTAATATTATAAAATAATATGTAATGGTGATGAAAATATTACATTATATGACTAAAATGATTTTTTTATTATGTTGGGTTATGTTGTATAATTTTATAATGATTATTTATTTTTTATAAACACCGTAGGCTATTAAAATTTTCATATATGAATATTAATTTTGAAATAAAAATCATATTTATACATTACAAAATCTTTAATTTTATCCAAAAAATAATTATTGACAATATTTAATACACTATTTCTTGGAGGAAGTAGTACACGCCTACGCATTGATGATGATTTCACTTTCAGTGAATGGGCGAGAAGAGTAAAATTATTTCTTATATAAAATCATATATAAAATATATTTAATAATAATTAATTATAAGTATTCCCTTTCTGAAAATTAATTTCAATCAGTGAAGTAAAACTATACATGTTTTTTTGAGAAGGTGGTAGATCCCACGTATCATCGATTGAAATTTCCATTTTTCATAATGAAAGGAAGGGTGGAAGTTAATTATTAAACAAATAACATATTATGAATTAGAATATAAAAAATTTTAATTTTCTCATATTGGGATGATTAATATATATTTTTAGTGTTAATATATAATAAAAATTGGTTCTATAAGTTTTTATTCTTCATATTGAGCCCTATGATATTTATATAGAAGATAACATGGAAGATGATGTCTTGGGATTAAAATATTTTATTAGTCTATAATTTATTATTGAGTTGGATCTATGTTAATGAATTTATTTTGGGATATAGAATAATCGTTACATTTTTGGTTGGTATTTAAGGGGTCGTTGGAGGCCCCATTTTTTTATGAAAACGGATGGTGTTTTTTGAATACCCATAATGTTTTTATAATTTTAATATAATCTCTAGAATGTGGCTAAAAAATGAATAATGGATTGGGGATTAAATAAGAACGATAAATATATATCAATAAAATTAATACTAGCTTTAAAAAAATACCCATGTACAAATTGATATTCTTCGTAAAATTTTATATTTTATCACAGTTACTAGTTTTCACCAAAGTATTTATACTTCATGCTAAACAATGTTTATTTTATGTAATTTTGAAATAATTATAAAAAAAATAAATCGATTTATTTCAAATAAACTTGGAATTTTTTTTATAATTTAATTTTAAAATATTAAATTTATAATACAATAAGATAGTTTTACTCATAATTGTGACATGTGTATTATAATTACAAATGCATGGTTTTAAATAAAAAATAATATTATAAAACTTATAATGTTTATTTTAAAACAAATATTGTTAAATAAAATTTTCTTATGTGTTTTGGTCAATTTATATATCTTAATAATTCCATGAAATTATATCATAAAAAAGTGGTATTCTCATAATTTACCAAAAAATAAATCATCAAGGGAAAATCCATAATTATCATTATAATCCAATATGTTTATAAAAAATATATTGAGTATATTTTTCAAAAATCATATTCCAACATTCAAAAATTATGTTTTTTATTTTTCACTTGAATAATGTATTTAGTGATGGATATGGTGTTTACCTTCAATATTAGGGTCTTGTGTAATACATTTGATTTATAAACACCATTTTGTTGAATGTATATTTATATTCTATATAGAATTAGTGTTCTTAAATTTAATTCATAAATTTACATCATCGCATAAAGGGATAGTTATCTTAATATACAATGTCTCATTAAAATTATTTGTCCAAAATTCCAAGCCCCTCTATGAAATCCTTTTAGGACCATTAAAAATGATTAATATCAGTGAAATGGATTTTATATTTGGTTTTTTTAAAAATGATAGGAAACCGTATATCAAAATAGGTAATTTTAAATGTAAATTTTTTGTGTAGATTCAAAGTGGTTTATAAAGGATACAAAAATAATTATATTTATAAATTTAATTTTCTTGATATTTATAGTCATGTTTATTTATTATAGAGCATTTCTAACTACTTAATATGAATATATTATTTTTTGTGAAGCCCTTCTAGTTACCCATGTTTTTAATGACGCCAAATTGTTATATATTTATGATTATGTTTATTTTTATAATATGAATATCGATTATTTGTGTGATGTTGATGTTAGTGAGGGTGATTTATTATATATACCGTGATCATTGATTTGGTACCTAATTTTTTTTATCACCACCCCATTTTTTTATTATCGAGATCCTTTGAGATAATATAGTGTAAGACAAAAATATTTAGATTATAAAAAACATTTTTGATATGAGAGAGGAATGTTCACTATACATGGACCAAACATACCAAATAGAAAATATAATTAAAAAGTACATAACTAACACATGAAAATAACTATTTAAACAATAAAATATTCATAAATTAGTGTTATAATGTTATAAGTTTATGAGATAAGACATTATGAGTAAATAAATAAATTTTTTATAGAATTATTATAAAATTAAATTTATTATACATGATTTTATATTGAATTCATTTAAATTAAAATTCAACGATATGGATTAATGCTAAAATATCAATGATTCTTTTTACTATTTATTAACATGTTTTAGATGATGTGATTTCATGACTTTTCTCTCAATAATCTCAAATATTTTCTTATCATCTAGATATTTATTGAGAATATTTATTTTCCTTTCCTTTTATACACATTATGTTCATAATATCTTAAATGAATATTTTTATGAAAAATGTCAATATTTCACTCTTAAGTTGAAGTAATATTCAAACATCTATGATTGCTAAAATAGATTAAATATTCTTTTATAATATTCAATGATTGTTTAAATAAAAATTTTACCCTTGTTTTATTATTTAATTATTTTTAATTGAGTCACAATTTTTCTCAATTAGGTAATTGTGAATTTTTTGAGATAATTTATATAGAATTTATATTTAAAATTTCATGAAAATAAAATAATTTCCCCCCTTTATTAATTCTTAATTCATTGTCGTTGAAATTTAAGATTTTTATATTTTTTTCAAGAAATATTTTCATGTAATATTTGGTAAATCATTGGATTTGTATCAATTATATTCAAATTAAATTATATTTCCCAGTAATATTACTTTTAAGTGATTTTAATGGAATCATTCAAAAATGATAACATCATTTGATGTTATTTATCATGTACTATAGAAATGATCCAATGATAAAATCATTATTGTTTATCTAGATGGATTGTGATTATGATATTGAAGTATTGATGCACACTTATTATTTTCAAATTGTGATAATGTTATTATGACCATGGTGAAAATATATGAATGGATTTATGATTATTTTATAGCTTGTATTGGAATTATATATCTCTCATATAGATTGGGTAAATATTAATGTTCTATAAATTCAAAGGATACATAAGAGGTTATCCTAATCATGAAACATTTTGGAGCAAAGAGGTTATCCCAAAAACTAAAAATGTGGTTACACATGAGGTTCTCTTAACCAGAATGGAAATTACACATGAGGTTATCCCCATAAGAAATACACTACATGGGTGTTTTTACTTATCAAAACATGATTCGAATCACTTAGGGGAAGCCTTTAGAAAATATTTATATGAATATTATTATACTAAAATTTATGTCACTCTTTTTTGAAATGTTCTTATGCCAATGTAACATTCTCATGGAATATGTTATTATATCGTTTTATTATTAATGTAATATGAACATTAATTATATCTTTCCTGAGACAAGATTATGATATTCTAATTATAGATTATGATTTCCAATGGTCATTCTCATATTCACTTACCAATCCAGATTCTATAATGTTTAAACGATAATTGGTGTGTACCATATAATCCCTTACAGATATTATAATATTAATATTTATTATATTTAATTTTCTCTTAAATATAAATAATTTTTTATGTATAATTTGTCTAATAGGGGTGTTTTTTATGATGAACAAATAGGAGACAATGTATATATTTTATGACCCATTTTTTAGGTATCCATATTTTCCAAAGAAAATAAAAATTCATGCTTCAAGCATGAATATTAACGTTATGAATTGAATATTAATATAATAAGATTTTAAATTTATATATTAAAATAATGGGTCGCTATAATTTTTATTATTTAATTTTTTCTGAATCATTCGATACTATGATAAGAAAAAAAAATCATAATGTATATGGAATAAAATTTACATGAGAAAAAATTATACCTAGAAAAGAATTATTGTGGTTATTTTAATAATAATCCTTATATAGATTCTAAAATTGGAAGTTTTTTGGAATAAATGAATTATTGGGTAATAACCCTGAAAATAGTTGGACAATTAAATTTCAACTATTATTCAAGTGAACCATGACTATGCCCTTACTAAACACCTAGTTCGACACTCCTAGAAAATATTCATTATTTAATTCGATTATTTTTATGAGCCATATATATTAATTTGAATATAATATGATCATGGATAACCTATTTTAAACATAATTTTTGATATATAAATAATAGTGATACATGATTTATATGTAATATATATAATTTCTCATTTTTTTGTTTTTGAACAATGAATGTCATTACTCAAAATATCATGGTTGGTTTTAGTAAATGAAATTAAATTAGAGGATATATGCTAATGATAAATTAGATATAAAATGATGTGATTATACTAATATGAAACCCAATTCTATGTGATAATTAATGGAATATATCATTGATATTGTTATAATAATTTCTCAATACTTGAATTGCGTTGAGCTACAAATTAAGAAATTGAGGGAACTACATACTAGTGATTCATTTATGAGGAAATTTTCATCTTAATTTAGTATATTTAGTGATCCACACATTAAAAATAAGTTCCCCAATACCCTTGAAAATAATTTTTCCATTCACATGTTTTTAGTTCATCAAAATCGTTTTTTGTTTTCGATTCTTTGGAAGTATATGTTGCTAAATTGTAGAATTTGATAAATAATTTAAGGAATGCAGATGAAACTGATCTAATGGGGTTGGTATCAGTGTATATGTTTATTAATCAATAATTAATTTCTTTTTATGCATTACATGAAAATAAATAGGGAATTCCTTATACTATGTTTGAAGGATGATGAATCCCTTAGTTTATATGAGGAATATTTTGTTGTCATACAAAGGTATTTTTATAGTATTATCGTTGAACCATAATGTAAAACTAATCGATTCATTTGGGTTTTAATACCAAGTTTATAATGTTTTATATACATAATGGACATCAATAATTATTAGTTAATAATCATTGTGATAACAAGGTAAAAATAAATATTTTAGTTACCCGTCAATCCCATTATATTGATAAGAAACGTTTGATTGAATAAAGAGGAAATTATAATAATAAAGACCATAGAAGGAAGAAAATGAGCCTCCAATTATTCTCAAACTGTGTATGGTGATATAGAGGTAATTTCTATAATGGGACTATAAATTAATTTTTTATTGAAAACGTAGGTCATTGATAAATAGAATGCTAAATTTATGGGATGATGTTAGACAATTGTGGATGAAATCTCCACTCAATGCCCCACAGACATTCCAATTATTGAAACTCTATGAGTTTGGTAATTATGATAACCAATCCTAAATCCCAATGTAAATTGTAATTTTTTATCTCAGATACATATTATTCCAATATAATAAAGGTAATATAATATGATCACTACTACAAATGTTTGATATAATAAGGAAGTGATGGAAGGAAAACTTACCATCTCCTCAAGACTAATACTATCTTATTTTAATCTAGATATACCAACTCGATTATATTATAATATTTTAATAATGGTGTCATAATACAATCTTAATGATTTGATCATTCATTAGTAGTGATTTTCTATAATGGAAGAATGATAATTTCTTATAATAATGATTCTTAAATGGGTGATGTTTATGGGAGTGTTTTTCGTGAACCTATTGTTATAATAATAAAACATGAGTTTGATGGTATCTAAGGCATGTATATTTATTCATTACGAAATAAAACATATTAATTTAAAATTTATTGATGCGAATTTTTACATTCTGAACCACCATATGATCATATATCTATGTCATGGTACCTGTAAACTTTTTATCAGTCACAATTATTATATGGATATTGATTCCAATTCAAAATTAGTGTATCTCATATATGATTGTAGATATGACCAATGTATATTATATGACTATTATGTGTGAGTTTATTATTTTTATTCAAATTATTTTTTTCTACCCTAAAATATTATGGTATTTACTTTTCAATAAAACATGTGCCTAGTGATATATCTATTTCAAATAATCCATATTGATTATCCTTACTTGAGATGGAGGAATTGATGACAAAAATAATGGAGAATATTTAAAATGGATTTATTCATCTAGGTACACCTCATTATTGTTTAAATGATCCTTTTTACAAATAATGAGGGATCAATGATTCCTTATATTGATTATCAAGAATATAAAAAGATAAAAATCAAGAATAATATCCACTTCCCTATTTTGATTAGTTGATCGATTAATCCTATGTATCCTGACATTTTCATTAGATTGATAATAGATCTCCCTAATATAATTTGATTTTAAAATGTGAATATATACCCAATACATCCTTCTATACGTGTCATTGAAACTATTAATTTATACTAATTCCATTTGGACATACAAATTGTCCCCTATTTTCAATTATTTCATGATTATGTTCTTTAGATATACCTTAATCTATTTGGGATAATATTTATATATGATATTAAATTATATTCCATATGAAATGAAGATAATTAAGAGAAGATAGGGATTTTAATAAAGAAAATAATAAAGAATAAATTTATGCAAAATATACAATGTGTGAAGTTTGGGTATGAAATGCTTCATTTTGTGTCATTTGGTTTTAATAGACGGTATATCGGTGGATTCATGAATGATAAAATTTACTAATCAATGTCCTAAACAATCTATTGTGTCTATAATGCATATTTTCCTAGGTTTGAGGGTATATTATCGACACATTATGGGGTATTTCAGAAGATTGTCTACTAGACTGATCATTTTAACTTAGAAGGGAGTAAATATTTTTTGACAACTAAATGTGAATAAAATTTAAAATAACATAAGTGAAGGTTAATCAATACCCATGTTCATACATTACCCTATAATAGATAAGTGTTTATTATCTATAACTATTCATCAATTAAGTGACTAGTATATGTGCACATGATAAAATGCTATTTAGTATATGTATGATTTGAAATAATGATAATTTTAAGGAAACTTTTATTGATCTAATAAATAATATATTTTATAATGGAGTTATTTGATAATGAACATTATTTATGATATTATATTCATCCCGGATGTAAAAGGATCTATATGAATTTTATTGATTATTTTTGGATAGATGCTGTGAATATTAATTTTGTTGAGTATATATATATATATATCATTACATGGTTTGTTACCAAATTTTATATGATATTTGAATTAATATAGGTTTATTATAAATATTAACAATTCCAAAATAAAAATTGGAAAAATTAACCTTGGATTTTTTAGACATGACAAAACATCTAATTCACATAAGACATTTTGGGTAATATATAGTCTCATAATAATGATGGAATTGTTATTTAATATTACAAAATATTCCTATCATGATCTTCATTCCAAAATATTAATTTAAAATGTTTTATGGTTATATAGAGAACAACATAAAATTATATATAATTTGGATATGTGATTTCCTCATTGTTTTCGTGAAGACATCAGTAGGATTTGGTTATCCTTTTGAGTTTTAGTGCTATATATTTTCTATAGATATATGATATATCTAAGAGAATAATTCAATCAATAAAGGATATAATGATTTATTTTTCTGGGGTTTTGAAGGTGGTTGGGGTAAATAACTACCAGATATTCAATTTCGATACAAAAATTAGATTTACTTAGTCATTCAGATGGAACAATTTGAAGTCCAATATGGAATGAATAGTCGATCTCCAACATACTGGGATAAATTTGGAGAAATAATACTATTGGTTAATTTTCTATATGATTGTATTAAATAAAAAGTTAGATCCATTCAAACACATATCAAGGTAGCACAAAGACAACATAATATCTATAATGAAAAAATTATAAGAATATATAAATAATGTTTGCGAGAAGTTATTTATATTAATTTTAATATGGAATAATGTTATGGGATTCAAAATAATATTAGTTTTGATCCATATATATATATATATATATGTGTGTGTGTGTGTGTGTGTGTGTGTGTCCCATCGTGATTTTTGGTCATGTTGGAATTATAGTTTATCTCTTTGAAATTTCATATAACATCTTTGAATATCATGATATGTCCCATGTATCTCACATAATGAAGTAAATATATCATCCATAACATGTTCTTAACTATATGGTTGTATAATTTAAGAATTCCATTTCATAATTAGAATAATATATATAAACCACAGATTATAAAGATACTCTCCGAGTCCACGATCTCGGGAGGAATCAGACATTCAAAAATGATACATGGGAACATAATGATTTGATGAAAAAGGGATACACAAATTTATTTGTGTTCAATATATGTAACCTTATGGGAGAAATTCATTTCAATTTTGTTAAAATTTAACACCCTGATATTTTATGAAATGTTTCTCTTCATAAGACATTAATTTATTCTATAACATATTATACTTGAAACCCTGAGTCTAAATAACCATAAATTTGTATAACATTATTATTTATGTGTTAAATTTGATGAATAAATTAGAAATAATTTATTCTAAAAAATATATGTAATGGATTAATATTAATAAAATATATTATTAAATATATTTCCAATTTTTATGAAATTTGTTATATTCATAAAACAAATTTTTCCAAAAAATGGTTGTTTTGTGAAATAATAATCTTAGTAATTTTTTCATCATATATAATATATATTTTATAGTAGGAAAATCATTTTTCAAATCATCATGTACTAATTATGATCATATGAGTTTTATGATTTTTTCTAAAAAGAATTATTTTCTAGTTAATATTGAGAAATAGTTTTTTGAGGGAAACTATTTTTTTCTATATTTTAGGTATTTCCATATTATTTTAATACAATTTAAATGAACATTAGTTATAATATGTTATAAATATTACAATATATTTTAGAGTATAATTTGGAATAGAAAAATATATATACTAAATAAGAAAAGTTTTGGGAAAGAAATTTTTTTTCTTGATTTTTTAAACAAATAAATTCTCCCACTTACAATAATTTTATACTAAATTTATATTCCATAATTTTAATAAGTACTTATATTTATTATAACACTTCCACATCATTTTGTAAATATGAATTTTAACTTTGGTAAATATTTATCAACTCGGTAAGGGTTAAACTTGTAAAACATGAATAAATATTTGTGGCATGGATTTAATATTTCTAAAATAGTATAATATCATATTGGATTGCTGTAGGATATCCATTTCTATCAAATTATATAATAAATGTGGACATAGTGAAATTTTATATTTTTTATGATCTATTTATTTTTTTAATAAAAAAACAAATAAAAAATCACCATCTTAAATTTATTATCTCTAAGAAATTTATATAAGGATAAAAAAAAGATCTGTTATATTAGAAATAATCATTTGAAATATAATTTAAAATTTTAATGTAATTTTTTAAGTTATTTTGTGACAAAAAAATTAGAATAAATTATTACACAACATCAATAGAGTACTTGTGGTAGTAGTAAGAAAATAAAGTATTTTTTATACTCTAATAGTAATATTTCCAAGGTTATTTATAATTATCAGTGAATTTAATAAAATATTATAACATATTTTATATGTGGTGGAAGTTTATATTTTAATTGAATTTTTTTCAATTTTCTTTCAATGAAAATTTATAAGAATTTTTATTCAATATATATTACGAGTATGTTTTTATAAAATTATTTATAAATAATAAAAATCATGAAAGAAAACATGTTTTATGAAAAAGAACATAAATTTATTCCCTTTTTATTTTATTACCCATAGGTAAGTTATATATTATAATATAATCTTATAATTTTAAAAAACTTATTACTATATTTAATATAAAATTTTGTTAACAAATATTTTAAAAACATATTATTATTATTAAAATTACACCAAACCTTGTATAAATTTTATTTTGTAATTATATAAATATATTTATAATCATTTTATTAAAATATATAATAATATGAATCATTTTTCAATAAATAATGTTATTATAATTATATACTTTTTGTATTTATTTGTCTGTCATTTCTCTCCACAATAAAAAGACACTAATTCTCAATTTTTTTAAAAAAATGAGAAATATAGTTAACAAACCATAGGAAAATCTATTCTATAATACCCAATCCCATAATTTGATGTTATGGTATTCCTAAAAACAATTCCAATGATCCTAATGAGGGATCTAAATGATTCTTATTGGATAACTTATAATCATCCTACTCACATCATTTAATTTATTTATTCTTCTACCTCAAATTAGTGTAAGGTATTCATTATTAAATAATAGTTTTTGTATCTTAATTATAATAAAATGTTATAATTATAATATATCCACTAATATATATACTTGATTATAAAATATGACATCTTAAAGGGTCTCTCATCTATATATGTGGACTACCACCTCCAAGTAGTGATACTATATATTTTTCCTAGGTATTTATCTAAGATTTTTATTATTATTTTTTAAATTTCAATAAATGAATATATTTATATTATTATTCTTTTTGAATTAAAAATCATATCCATCATCCTTCTTTCACATTTGTGGTAAATTACAATGTCACATAGGTGTATGTATGGACCACCACCTCCATGAAGTGATTTAATTCATTTTTCCATTTTTTAATTACATGGATGGTGATAAGTATATATTTAATGCATATATAAGACATAATAATTATTTTGGAAATTGGAATCACAGTGTACATTTCTTGTGTTCCATTCACTGAAATTCTAAAACATCATTCATGTGTACAAACATCCTACAGTCCTTATGAATATTATAATTCTGTATTCAATATGAACCATTTATTAAGGATTGTAAAATAATTTATATTTAATATGTTTAATTTATATATCATAACTAGAATTTTAGAGATGATGTTACCATGATAAATTTATAGGGAGTGGATCTTCTGAAAATAAATTCTCATTAAAATAGAACTATTATCACCCAAAAATGGTGATTTTAATAAAAATTATTAACAAATATGTTCTTAAATAATATCACTTAATCCTATATTATATTATTAATATTAAATTGTTTATACTATAGATGAATAATAAATTTAAGTTTATTAAATATAATTTTATATATCTTTCAATGAAATTCAATCTCGATGAGATATATTTATTTTATAATATTATATATTAAGGGAATTGTTTATGATTTTGTTTACATAGATGAAATTTGATGATTGAAAACTAAATGGTTTTAGGAAATTTATTATACATTTTTTATTTCATTAAAATAAATATTTCCATTTCATTTTACTCACATTATGTTGTTAATAATATGTAATTGTATTTTAAAAAATCATAATTATATTTATATCTTTGGTTGAAAACACTTTTTCAGTATAATAATGGTTTCATAAATTTTTTCAATAATATTTTGAAAAATCTCATAAGATAGTTTAATTTTAAATTTACCGATTTCTTAATTTTTAATAAATTATTTAAAGGAGTCAATTTTTATTTTTTAATATTGTAATTTTGAATTTCATAGATAACGCAGAAGGAATATTAATTTTAATGTACCAAATTGAATTGAATTTCAAATAATCATTTATTATAAATGATTTTATGTTGTTATAACATGTTTTAATTTTTATTTACAACTAATATTTTTCTATAATATATGATAATTTTTTTATATTTTAAAATTTTATTTTAAAATAATAAGGTTATTTTCTTAACAAGTATTTCAATTATATTTTAAAAGAATTTCATTTAATGGTTATTTCCTTCGATGTTACGTCACATTACTAGGTATTTGACCTAATTATAAAATTATTATTCTACCTATGTCTTTTTCTATTATTATGATAACATATTGATGAAACCCATTCTATTTTTCCAAGAGTTATGTTATTGTTATAGTTTTTATGTTCCTGTGGCCTACATATGAATTGATTTTTGAATATTTACTGCTGGGAAAATAATTAGATAACAACTAAATTTATTTGGTCACGGTTAATGTTTTATAAGATCAAAGGATATACTGAGGTTATCCCATGACCAAAAAAAGAAGGTATAGAAAATGATATCCCAATACTAAAAACATATATACAAGAGGATATTACAGGATCAATAAAGGGTAAACTTGAGTTCATCACAACAACCATATTAGTAGACATTTGAATAGTAAAATCCTAATTTGTTATGAGTGAATTGGTGGGTATCCTAGATATAATATTAATATTATTGTGTTTGTTCAAACCATTATTATTATTTTTTCAATTATCTTACACAAATTTTCTGTTATAATGGTGAAGGCTCTTTGATCCCATTATGATTCACGTCATATAAAATTCCAAAAAAATTTATATAAATAATATTTACAATTAATTAATTTCAAGAAATTATTTTAAAATGATAATATCATGTTCTCACACCCCCTATGTTCTTGTTATATTTAAAAGATCATTTACATATCCCTTTGTAACCCTTTTGACCACTTGAAATCAGACATTATTATCTTTTCTTATTGCTATGATATAAAGAGACTTTTATGTATAAAGTCTTTATGAATTGTTCTTATTAAGAATAACCTTTTGGGAGATGATGTATATATTTTATGAACAATTTTATTATGTATATTTTCATCTAAAGACACTATAAATTAACGGTTACAACATGTTGTCTGTTTTTAATATTCATATAATAAGATGTGATATTATTGTATGAAATATTTGGGTCACTACTGGTATCTGTCATTGATTCATGTTATGTAGGCCTAGTAGTTCATATTTTTCTAGTTTCTTAGGATATTTATCCTATTCCTTGAGTCAATAATTCTATTTTTATCGACACATTATAGGATAATTTTTGTAGGTGACATTTTTTCAAAACTCATGTTGTGGCACTATAAATCAATAATCCAATTGTAATATCATTCCACATAGAACATAGAATCTTTCCCAAGAAACGAAATACTTTTTTGGATAATTATAAAGGTGATTTTATTTAATATTTATATTCCAATTTTCCTATGCCTTTCATAAAACCCATTATCATGATAAATTGAATTAGTATTATATTTTTATTTTTAGTGACCACCATTTTTATGATCTAAACATTGTTTTTATTTTTTATTAAATATAAAGAATCTATTAGGAAAAAATTTTGGAATAATGTTAAAATTTTCTTTATAGTTTTGATGTATTTTCTTATTGTTTTTAAATAGGTGGGTTTTATTGATTTTAAAAATAGAAAATAAATATAATTTGGTATAAAATGAATTGGGAGGTAGATTATTTATAGTAATGTGAAACCAGTATTATTTAAAATTAGTGAAAATAAAATAAAATCGTATTTATTAGTATAATAAAACTATAATTATTGATTATTATATATAAAATTTCATAGATTCCACAGTGAAATCTAATTATGACCACTTTATCACACAACGCAAGAATAATTTTTGTTTTTTAAAAAGTGGTCATTGTGTACATGTTCCCGGTCACATCTACATAGATTACCCATTTCATTCTTGGGTCATCAATTTTTTTATTGTTTTCTTTTCATATAGACATGTGACTTTGTTTATATAGTATGTTTATTTTTGTTCATGTGGTCAGTTTATTTTTTTTCAAATTTTTAGTAATTGTTTTTAATTTGTTCAATTGTTATTATTCTTATTCTATGTTTCTTTATTTCTTGTAGTTAATTTATTTTTGTTAATTAAGTTAGATTATTTTTCTTCCATTGGCCATATCATGAATCTTCCAATTTTATAGAAATGTAATATTTTTTACATTCTTTTATGAATTATGTAAACATGACTTTATTAAATATTATTTCTCAAATAAGATAAATATGATAATTTAATGTCTATTTAATTTTGATACGTATATCCTTGAATTATAAAATTTATAATAATTTTGTATGGTTCATTCCACAAGAATAAATTTGGGAACATAAGTAATTTTTTGTTACAATTGGATTGACTATTGATATATAATTCTTGATATACATGTAATATTAATATTGAAATGAAAATACTTCCACATTTCTATCGTTCATTATTTATATCAATATTAGAGGTTCTATAGTATGAACTCCTAGATTAGTGATTTTTTTTCATGTTCTTTTTTGTGGTGTTTCTATTCTTGAATATAGCTACTATTTTTATGTTAATCATGCGTAGCTTCTTTAATCAATAATTAAGATCTATATACTTATATATTTTTTGATCATGGGTGAATGTATCACAATGTTTTATATTTTGTTTAAATATATTGTAATATCCTTCATAATATAATGATCTATAATTGGAATCATGAAAAATATGTATTTTATAATGATATATAAATCATATATTGATACATTCAGATATAATTTCATGCTGGAGAACATTGATAAATTTTAATCATGATAGTTTGAATAATTGAAATATGTGAAATATTCACTAAAGGTAAAGTTGTTCATCATGGGAATTTTGTAGAAATATTTTAAATATATATGTTTAATAACATTAATGATATTATAACGAATAAATATAATGAAACAAAATATTTTATGTGAAATGAGTGAACTATAAATTAGATATTATCAAGTATATATATAATTGATTTTAATAAGTAAAAAGAATAGTTGGGTGAATAAATTTTCATATATTATATTGTATATAGAAATTGTATAGGATTCTGTTTGGGATCATGTGTTTTCCTTAGTATCGTATATGATGCCTCTTTTTTTAGTAATCAACTGATATATTTTGGAAATTGAATCATAATTGTTTTTTATCATTCTGGGATGATGAAAGCTATAAAGAGTCTAATGATATGGAATATTATTATTTAATTGATCATGAACAAGAATAATAATAATTGATCATCAATTATATGATTAAATATGAAATTAATTATTCATGGATTAATAAGACTATTCTAATGAAAATGAGTCATACATCCCTTGATTAAATTGACATGGGGACCTCTTCCAGCATCTAAATTTGTTTAATTTAATTTTATATATGATATATAGATTTATATATATTTTTTCGTTAAGAATTATATTTTTATTTAAATTATATGATGACTAGTTGGTATGAGGCACAGAATGTATTGATAATGTTAGCTGAACAACAGTTTTTGATCCTAGGTTACAGTTACTAAAGGATGGTTTATTTTATGGTCTGGGAGATTGTATAATTGTTATGGTCATTTTCCTAGTTGCAGAGAATATTGATATTGTTCACAACAAAATTGGATTGACTTCAGGGTGGGTGGTATAATTGTATAGATTTATTTTCTCTTTATTTTACAATATTCTATAATTCTTCATATTTAATATTCCAATGTTTTTAATACTATATGTTCAAAATAATGAATATAATTTACACTTATGAATTGTAAGAGAATCATTCAATGTTGTAGAATTAGTTGGGTTAAATAGTACTTCAATAATGTGAAAAAATAAATGAATAAATAATTAAAAAGATTTGGTTCCTGGTATTCATATAGGATTTTTATTTTAATGAGAATATATCAAGAACAAATATTTTCCCATCAAAACACGGATAATATATTAAAGAATTAATCATGAAAATTAACGATTATTACTTATATTATTTATGGGGAAAAATTATAATTAACATTTAATTTTATGATTATATTTTAATTTGATATCATGACCTTGGTAGTGTATGTTTGGTGTCACGTGTGATTATAACGATATATGAGCATATGGATAGTTTCTTTCCAATAGTGTGGTTATTTTTTTATTAATTTATATTATTTTAATATTGATAATCCCACTCCTTGGCTGGGTAGATTAAATCCAAATATTATTGGGTTTTTTTGAAAAATTTCTATGATTGATAGGGAATTAATTCTTATTATCTCCCTCTCCGCTGCTATACCCATATCAAAAGATGTGTTTGCAAATTTTGTTCATTAATTTTTCATGGTATTGCATGTGTCAATACTATGGTGGTGATTCGTTATTGTTAAATATAATTATATTTGTGGGATGTAGTAGCTGGAGTATTTTTATATACATGTATATACATATTTGTTGGGTCAAACATACCATAGGTTTTTATAGATGGGATGTGATTGTTTGTAGTGTAATGAACATACACAATCATTATTATATGTTATGAATACATATGGTTATGGTTGTAATCATGATTTAGATCATGTGTATATGTGGAATTATGAAAATATGATATTTTGGGCCTTATAAAGAACTAATATAGGTATGGTAGAGGCTATATCATGTTAGAAATGACTTATATAAGAGAGGGATCATCATATTATGTGTATAATTTTGGTGTGAGAGGGAAAATAGTATATAAGTATAATTGTGGAAACCAATTTCAAATATATAAAGTTTATATGGAATTTGTTTAACTCAAATATTAACATGTTTGGTGTGAAATGAAAATAATGAGAAACTATTTTTGCATGTCTAGGTGATGATTTAGTATCATTTGATTCGTTACTTGTATTTTTTATGACTATTTTTTAGTTTTCATGGGAGGTTTCATACATGATCATACTCAATATTCATATTATGATCAAACATTTTTATATTAATTGGTCCTAGTTTGACTCACTAATAGAATACCACCCTTCTTTGACATGGACATCTAGTAAACAACCACATGTTACCACTTTTTTCCCTACAGAAATTATGTCACATATTGGGGACGAACCCTCATTCCCAAATAGGTCATCAGACTAATGGTTTTCCCCACTAGTAAACACATGTTCCTTCTAGTGTTGTTTTTCTCCACTCACAAACACCTTATATTCTCCCCATAATTTCACTCATCTTGATCACTACTATAGGCCAAGAACATATAACTATAGACTTCTAATAACTTAGGATATCAAAAATAAATATTCACATTATTGAAATGAGTCATATAATTTTGTCTTCTAAAATGACATCATTATAGGTTGTTACGTCCCCTCCCTTAGGGTACAACATCAACATTGTGGAACCTAAATAACATACTATGTAGTTCCATGAAACATAATTTTAGGTGGTTAATTTGATAAAAATGTTACGTTATTCCACCACTGCTAGCACATCCACTATGTATTAACATGGTCGTCACATCATGACCCATCATGTACCACCAGTTCCACACAACCATTTGGTCCCCTACCTAAGGCACAAAATTTCTCCCTAATGGGTCATCAGACAAATGAAATTCCACAATTCCCAAAATATTTTCTTTCTATTTTAGTTTATTATGACATGCATACTAGGGGAAACATCCCATAAGGTAACCCATAATTATCACTACAAAAGGATAATCTTTTTAAAAATGGATGTTCTAATTATTTAGGATCTTAAAAATAATAGTACTCCATTTTTTTCATGTTCCATATATATATTATACTTTTAACCTCTTAAAATTTTCTGATGTTATAAAAATATTTATTTTTTGTTTATAAAGGTAATGTGGGCGATCTTGATTTATTTACTAGAATCGTGGTGATATTGAAAAGCTTTTAATATTTCCTAGAGTTCGTTGTTTCATCCTAAGGGTTATTTTGTTACATCATATTTTATTTTTGTTCTAAATATATATCAATGAAACTAAATCTATTAGGAATATTTCATATAATTTTTCCATTAAATTATAGTTAGCAGTTTTCTTATCATATCTCATGAAAATTAAACTATATGAAGCAAAATTACCCCGATTAGTTTTACTGATATAAATTTGGTTGAAGACTCCAACCCATGACCCAATAGGTGAAGGCATCAAGATTCATTAATAAAACATCATTATCAATATCATAATAGGGATATATTATTATGAATGGGGTAAAGATATAGTATGATCATAGGAGAGGGTATTGATATAAAAAATATTATAGGAAAACAAACTACCAAGGCCATATATGTAATTAACGAAATTATGTGGACTAATCACAATACATTATGTAATCAATGGATTCTGGAATGGACATATAATTCTATATACAACTTTTATCCAATTAATGGACCTTCTAGTTTACTAAATATTATATTTTAATTCATACATGTTAGAGTGTATAAATAGGATAATTATTTTACATTTTGGTGTTATTTTACTATGTTTGAATTATGTAGAAAATTAGAAGTAGGATTTATTGAATTAATGGACTATTTAATTAATCATATAATGATATTTTTTACTATTTATATACTTCAAAATTTTTTCTTTATACATCATGGCATGGGGTTAATGTCCCAATTTGGTTGGTGCGGGATATGTTCAACATGATATTCTACTTATTTCCAAACAGTTGAGGTTGATGAATGTTTCTCATGGGAGATAATCAGAGAGTTATTGTATCAGTTATTCTTATTTATTAATGATTTTTTCTAATATTTACTATATAAAATTTATTTTTGGTGTTATAGAATGATATTAGTTCAATATGTTCTGAAAAGGATCACAAATATTCATTTACTATTACAATTTGTTATAAATCATCATGGAAGTGTGGTATTTAATCCTTGGGGTATCGTTATTTGTTTTATATTAAGAGAGAAAATTTTAGGGGTCAATTTCATTGATGGTTTATATCATCAATCCTTAGTGAATCATCTCAATATGATTTTCTTACTAGTTTGAAATTGAGTTTTAGTGTAAGTGAATTCATTATATAATACATGAACTATCAAAGATATTCCATATGAATTCTACACTATGTGGAAGAAATGGAGTTGAAATTCATGGAGGGTTTTTACCAAATATCCAGAACATGGTTACCAATTAAGTATTATATTTATGTGATGATTTGTTGGTGAAGGTGGATTACATAAAGAGGATTATTAATCTGATATGGTTTTCATGATATTGAAGTCTCCATGACCATATTTAGAGAAATTATGTGACCAAAACTTATCAATTTTATAACCCGATGAACTTGTTTTTATTACTAAGAATAGGTTTCATCTTTCTTCAAAATTATTCAATCCAGGTTAGTAGTATTTGAAACATTTCTATTTTCTAGCGAATTTTTATTATTCATGAAGAAACAATGGAAATCAGAAAAGAAATTTTTTAATACTCTTCATCGTTTTGTTTGAGGATTCATAGCCATTATGAATCATACTATATTGTAGTACTGGATGGGGATGTTTTTTTATTAGTTTTATCCATATCTAGGTATTTATAGATGGGGAAGGTTATATAGGAAATATAATATGAATACTCTCCACATTAAGGACAATGGGTAGAGTTTTTCCAAGGAGGTAGTCCCCATTATAGAAAAATGTTCTTGGATATATATATGAATATATGCATGATATATTCTTTCTAGAATACAATTATTCTTAAATAATGTATGTTATTTTTCACAATTTTTAATATGGATTTAAGTATTATTTTATTAAAGATCAAAAAACTGCTTTATTTCACAATGCATATTATTTTTTTCTGACATTAGGTGGAAAGGCCCCTTGTTCCATTTTTAGTTACTATACCTACTAGTGGTTGACCATACCAAAATTGTTTATAAAATTATTATGATCCAGTTATTATTTTTCTGCACACTTGGGATAATTCTTATATTTATGAATACAACCGCACAATATCTTCCAAAACATGGAGTGGTCTTAAAATGTGTAGGGTATCATGGATTGCTTCAATATTTTCCTCAAATTTTATATTTTATATGGATATCTATTTAGTTTTATCAATGTTAATGATTATAAAATAGGTCATATGAATTTTGATAAATTTTATTCTATAATGGATTACTTGGACCTAAATTCATTTGTGGATTGGCCAATAGTGATTCAATGAGGTTTTTAAAAGTTCACTAATGCCTTTTTTAAAGTGGATGAATAATTTCCCCATTAATGGAAGTTTTATTTTTGGATGGATTTGTAATAAAGTTATTTTTCTATATTGATGTCCTCATATAGAACATTATTGGTTTATTTCTAACAAATATATATTTTTATTGATGATATATTGATGTTGGATTTTTTGGGCTTGTTTGATCCCAATAGGGATCTCTAGTTTTGTTTGTAATAAAATAAGATGGATGTATGTGGTTTTTAATTAATAATTACCACATGAATCACGTGATATTAAATAATTTTGATCCGCTATTACAGATTTATATATAATTTCAACTACTATAGAGAGAATGTTGGATCTCAAATGTTGGTTTACATCGAATTTAGCAATAGCTTTTGGAGAAGGATGAATATGTTACAAGGTCTACATTATATTTTATATATGGGAATGATGAGTTTTCTGTCATTAAATATGGTATAAATAATTGTCTAAACATGTTAATGGGATAACCAAATGATGTTTTATTTCGGTTTTTAGATCGTTCCTTGGCGATCTTTATCTATGAAAATATTAATTTTTTCATATGAAAGGTGTAGTATGAATATTCTCTGTGAGAATTATTGGAAGATATTCAATGTCATTATATTCTATATAATATTTGAATGTGTTATTTATAGACTAATCGGGTTTGATTTTTAAGGTGTTTCATATCTGACCATAGAGAATGTTTGGATCCATTAAATATAGATGTAGTAGAAACTCTGTTATCCCGCCATTATATTGTATAGGTGTGAATTTTACATGGTGTTTCTAGATAATATTATAGTTTCATTCCCAATATCCCCAAGATTGTGACTCCTATAAAATCCTAGAATATGATGGATCAGGAATTCATATAGACTTATTGATTCTAGGTTGTTTTTATTTTTTTAATAAGATGCTAAATTGTTATCCAATTTCCAATATCATATTGGTGTCTATTTTGTTTCAGTTGTATTGTGATTATATTCATCTTATCTTGGACTTTGTGTTGATATTGTAAATTGGGGATATCCCATTAGGGTATTTCATGTTACGGCCTCACGAGTTTAGTTATTCAACTCGTAATCATCTCATATTTAATTGGTATTCACATTGATTATATAGTGGAACAATCTAATTTGTGAGAAAATTGTGGTCATCATGTATTAAAAGAATCTAGTATATGTCTTCACGCAGTTTGACTTGAATTTTTGTCATTGATGGTAGTTATTTTTTATGATCTAATATGAAATAAATAATTTATTTTAATATGTTCAGGTAAAAATTTCCTTAATCCTTTGATTAGGATGCCGTGTGGTGGTGTTTTGTGTGAGTATTTAGACTCATAAAGAGTGAGTAAAGAGTTACCAATAATTAAATCTGATATGGATATAGTTTATGGATGTATTGTTTTGAATTATATGTATATGTACTCATTCATAGTGAAGAATTTAGAAGAATCCATTATTTCAGATATATAAAAATATGTTTGGTTTCATAGATTTCTATATCAATTCTCCTATTATTTGGTCATGGGATTGAAAATATCAATTGTTGTTTTAGGGGATTCTTTTAATTCAACTTTTTATTCATTGTATGGAAATCATTGAGATATATATATAAATAAAATCAATATATCCTAATTTAAGGAATTTGTTTCATAACCCTATAAATTATTATGTGGTCTAGGATAAAAAATTTAGTTGTAGAATATTTCTCTCAATATTAAATGCAGCAGAAATTAAAGGTGGGGATTCATCTTCAAGGTTTTTTACTTCATTAACTTTTCATTGTCTTGTTAATGTGTGAGGATATATTGAAGTACATTATATCCAATTTACCAATACTCTATAGTAGTTATGATATAACAATTTTGACTGAGGACCATATGATGGTGTCAGGAAAAATATTAGTGATTAATGATATGATATCAATAAAGGTTTAGTTGAGGAACTATTTGGAGGAGATTGTAAGGATTCATGGGGTAACAATAATGATCATCATTGATCATTACATTCATTTTTTACCAATGATATAGGGAGGACTCTATCTTCCTTATGAATATTTTTTATACCTTTTAATCAATTTTTATGAAAAATGGATGGTTAGAAAGAGTATACTCCCTAGATATTAGTAGAAATGTTGTCTTTACCATTCATTATTTTGGAGGTTTATGGTTGCAGTTCCAACCATAGTTTTTTATTCAAACTAAAACCTTAAAAAATCCAATATTTTTTTAAAACATTATAAATTTACTTTTATTCAACCATTCAATTCTCTATGATACTCAAACATTTTCATAGAGTCAACTATTCTTGGATCTGAATTGGTACTATGTAAATCATAGAAGGTACAAGTGATCAATGAGTGAATTAAAATAGAGATAAATCTTCATACATCCTTTGATAAAAATATAGGAGGCCTATAAAATTTTACATTAATGATATTGTGTCCTTGAATATGTATCTATATCATAAATTATGATGGTTTAGTCATGGGTATAATATTTCTCCATTTATTTTTCTATCAATTTATCTTTTCCCGAGGTTAGGGAAATGACATATCAATTAACTCTGCGACCATAGAAAACCCAAAATCAAGAAATCATTTATATTTCACACTTGTTCGGATTTCATCGTTAATATTACAAATTCATTTATTAGGGTGATCATAATGTTGATGATGGTTAATTCGTTGAGGAATACATCGTCATGATGCTGGATAGTTATGAGAAGGTTCTAAACAAGCTTGTTATTCATTTGATAGATATCTTATCGAGGTGTGACAAATTATAGGAGATCAGATTGGGTATGTAGTAATAAAATCATGCTAAATATCATTATTTATTTATTCTTGATCATCCTTTAGAAGATACTATATTTTAATTTTTTTAGATTTTTTCAAGAAATATGAAACATATTATATATATTATCATCATTGAAGGATAAAATTGTAATTTTTGTTGGATTTAATCATTTGATATGATTTATATATTTCAACAATAGTGAGAATGTTTATATGTTTCTCATGGGGTGGTTGTTTGATCAACTTTTCTTTTTCAACCTGTTTTTTATTCAATTATGATTGATTTTTGTGAGAGTTATATGAAATAAGTTCATATATTCTTTTAACACTTATCTATGTATTTCATAAATCATCAAGGTGTCATGGTCTGGTGATCGGGTTATTTTTCAATTCTATTTTCAATTTTTATTTTTATAAATGATTATAAATAATTTTTATTGCACCATTAGTTGATTTCTATTCATATGTTCGTTTGATTTTGATAAAATGATTAGTTGGTTTTTATTTATTCATTTACATAATTTTATTTCATGTGATTAGTTGATTTTTATCATGAGATTAGTTTATTTTTTGCAGTCATTTAATTGATTTTTTCAATTCATTTAGTTGACATTTTTTATACTGTTAGAATATTTCATATGATAAGTTAATTTATAATGATGTGATTTTTTTATTTTTTCATTCAGTCAATCAATTTTTGTTCAAGAGGACATTTGGTTTATTTTCATGTGAAAATTTCATGGATAAACTAAAAAAATAGTTTATTTATTATTCCACTAATCCACAAATGTAATAAATATGAATTTTAATCATATTTATGATTTACATGTCTTATATATTAGAATTTAATGTCTATATATAGATGATGAATAATGCCTTTGATTAATAGAAGATAGAATTTTTTATATCAGTCGTTATCTATGAATCTATTTCCTACATAAATAAATCTCATGTTCAGTAGGGAATAACCTAAAATCTATGTGATAACTGAGACCAGCACTCCCAGATAAAATACACAACAAAACATAATTTATATATTCTCTTTGATAACATTTATATAATCATAGATAAAACCATCCATAATTATAAAATCAATACCAATTATTTCATCTCATAAATCTGAAGAATAATTTAAGTTTCAAATCATTTGTGAATTTTGAAAATTTATAATATATGAAATTCAACTATTTTTTGCATTAGGGGAATAGTTATTTAACAATATAAGTATATAATTAATAAGTATTGTGTCTTAAACATATCTTAATAATTCTTCTAAATCTGTTATATTTTTAGAGATGTCAAATGTACTAATTTTGATCCTAACATAGTGAATAAATTCTAAGGAAGGCCTTAGAAGAAATACTAAGTAAGGTAAAACATATAATAGAAGGATTGATGGTACTCAAATTGTATAAATATGACGTAGGAATATATAAAAAACCTAAATCTATTATCAAAATAAAACTAAGAGATTTTTGTATCTAATAAAATAAAATTATACATGGATATCAATAATAATAATCTCATATTTATTGAATTCATAATTTCCATCACTAACAACAAATTTTAATGGTTTTATATCAAGGGACGATCATTTTATGGGAAGAAGCATACAACAAAACTAATCTTTTCTTCCCATGAGAATGATTGATGCATCATTGTGGTATAATGTCCAAAATCACACCCATCTCATGATTGTATATAATGCATTCACTATAAGGTATATGAATATTATTCATACCCCTAATTATGGAATACCATAACAAATAAATTCATGTTTATTTATATAATGATGAATATAATATATCAATACACTATCTACATATAATGAAACTCAATAAAGATCATGAATTCCAATACCTTTATATTTTTAAGGTAAAATGTATAACGAGGTCATTAAAGATCTAATGAAATAATGTCTATTATCAAACAACATATTATTTACTTACTCTTCTCCGTATTAATAAGGGCAATAATATGAACATATCCCATCTATAGAATGTATGTTTATTGTTAAAGAATATATAATAAAATTTTAAAAAGTTGTCATCATTAGAATAATAATATATATAAATGAAACTCTTTTCTGCATTCAAATAGAATAATGATTTTTGAAGGTGAACGTCATATAATCTAAATTATGTAAGATGTGATGTTCAAATAAAAAAAATAAACGAGTGTAAAATTAATTAAACACATGAATAATCATGATCATAATTCATCCATAAAAATATGTTTGGTGGGTTAAATAGAACATGAACCATATGTGATAAAGGAAACATATAAATTTGTTAATTGATATAATAAATATCGATGAAAGAGAAATATTCTAATAGTAGAACAAGATATGGGGGGGAATCAAATTTTTGATACCTTTATTTAAATACCCCCAATGTTATAATATATTTATCATCAAATTAAAATCCCAATATTGTAAATACTTGTGGTAAAGATAAGAGAAATATTTGTAATGAAAGATTTATAGAAACTTTTTATCATTAATATGAAATATTTTCAAAAGGTTCCATGATGCTTCTTAAAACCATTACATTAAAAAAATAATCAACCATAATATATATATTATATGATATAATGTATATATTTTATTAATTATGTGTGGAATAAATAAATAATACAATTTAATGTATAAAACCATTTTAATTATTTTAAAAATAACTTATTTGAAAACACGTACTATAAAAAACAACAAAAAAATTAAATTATATTAGTTTATAAATTTACCAAATATGTATAGAAAATATCATATATTATTATATATGTGGTTCGGATCCCAGTCATTGAATGAAAATACTCCTGAGAAAACAATATAATAGAATAAATGGAGACAAAAGTGATCAATATACATTAGAGGAAACATACCCAATGAGGAAATGAATTTTTTAAAAGTCATTTATTTATTAAAATTAGAAAAATTAAATAATAAAACATCAAGAAATAAAATGGAAAAATTGAAGAAGAAAATTCATTGTATTATAAATCAATTTAACTATATAAAAAATAAAAATGGTTTATATCATATATCATGTCACAAATAGTTATTATTTAATATAATTAGACCCTTGAATACTGAGAAACACTTTAATAATGACTTAATGATAGAGTGTGATTATAATTAAAAATAAGAAAAAAATGTTTAAAATATAATTAATGATATGATATCTTATATAAAAAATAAATAAACTAAATAAATACAATTACTCTCATAATTATTTTCATCTCACATGGAGTGAAATTTGAGACAAAAACAATTTCCTTAGTTCATATTCATTCAGATGATTCAAAAATAAAATTAAATAACTAAATAATTTCAATTAAATAAAAACAAAACAATATTATTCATATAATATGATCATTTATTTTCTATATTTTCAATAATTTCGTACATATATTTATTATTTAGTTTTTACATATTTAGAACACCATGTGTAATTAATATTTCTCACATTTTACTAGGTTCATAAAAAATAAATTGTCTTTAATTCTTGTTAAAATGTTTGTAATTACATGTTAATTAAAGTTACAAGAATATATCATCAATTATTTCTTACAAATCGATTATTTAATTTTATTTTATTTTAGATTGTGATCCATGATGTTGGAATCAGTGACATAAATATTTCTGTGTAACTTAATAAAGGAAAGGCGATTTACTAATAAATGTTTTTAATATTCATATAACCATATAATATCTAATAATTAAACAGAATTTCAAAATTTATTTGTTATTATCAAAATTAAATAACAAATAAATTTTATTTGTGAAATAAATTCATTATATTTTTCAAGTAGGTGGTGAAATAGACCAAATAATTCAACAACAATGTTGAATTGGTGATTATGGGGTGATTTAGATTTATATTTAGTATAGTATAAGAATAATAAAATGATATAGATTTTTATATTCTTATATTTCAATATTTTGAAGGATTTTAATTATTATATAATATTTATATATCCATTACTTGAAAAAAATATTTTATTTCATATATACTTCCCTCATTTTAAATTTTTGAATTTACAATTATAATTTTATGATCATATAATTAATAAGTAAAACAAGTTTTGATACCATAACTATAACAGAATCATTAAATTAATAATTTACCTTTTATTCGCATCCTCATTAACATACATGTTTGGAAATGGTTACATGAATAAAAAAATTGATTCCCAGGAGGTGGTAGTCCACATGTATTCATATTTAAAAATTATAATTTCCATAGAATCAGATAAAGGAGACAAAATTATTACTCCATTTGAATCATAAAAACAAATAAATATAATAAAAAATAATTAAATTAAATTTTTATAGCTACCATGTATGGTGGTGCTGAAAAATTAATGATGTAGTACAATGGACGGAATTTTTGCAAGCAATTTATTTATCACATATTCATTTTTATTAATTGAAATGTGGAAGAGGTTAATGATTATAAATTCTTGATATGAAATGTATAGTATAATAAATATACTTTTTTTATAATTTAAAAATTTGGAAATTTCATTTTTAATATACAAATTTACATATGGACATAAAAACAGAAATCATATGTTATAAATATATGCATGTCATCTTAGATTATCACTATTAGGATAGGTTATAATCTATTAAGGGGTGATATTCTTGGAATAATAGAAACATTTTAAAATTTATATTAATCTGAATGAGAGTATTGGTAAGATATTATGTCCTTTAGAAGGGGTTTGTGTGTGAGTGGTTGTGAGAAAAGGATAGCCCCACTTATAAGTGATTTTTTTTAAATTTTGTTAATGACTGAGAACATTTATATAATTTTATTCACTATTATGGTATATGGATCCAAAATTTATACATAATAGTGTAGGGTTGGGATATGGTATGGGAAGGTCTCAAGCACCCATTGCCTCAAATAGTTTAAACATTTTTAGGTATGTTACTCTTTGAAGAATTACCTTTTCCATTTCGACATTAACTATAGTATTTTTTTAACATAAGATATTTGGTACATTATGTTGAAACATAATTTCATTCCTTATTAGAATATGTGGAACAAAAATTTATATTTTATAAAAAAATTAACTTTTTTATATAAACATGTGAACAAATAATTATAAAAAACAATTTATATGGTATTAAAAACCATTATTTAATAAATACTACATAAGTTCCAAAAATAAAATATGTTGTTTTATTTTTATAAAAAATTTTAATATATAAAGTAACATATTAAATAAATTTTTTCCCTTATAAAATTATTTCATTAATTAAATTTTAAATCATATATAGTAATAATATTTTAAACGTCACGTTAGTTGAGAAAAATACTCTTTAACCTAAAAATCATTATTTTGAATGATATCCCCAAAATTTAGCATACGTATATATATTTATTATTATTCCTAAGATTAATTTAAATTTTTTGACATTAAATTTATAAAATTGAATATTTCAGTTTATTAATTATATCCCATACTATAGTGGGAAAGTACTCATATTGGAAAGTACATTTATAAAATGTATGTTATAATTTTCATTCGTTTCATATTAATTAATTGGTAATTTAGTTGAAATATATAATTTATATTATCAATTTATTTTATTAGTATTTAATTATAACATACACGGTATATAGATTTGAAAAATATTTTTAGAAAAATGAATTTTTGAGCATAAATGGATCCCCGTACATATTTTTGCAGTACTAATATAATTTCATTGACATTAAAAGTAATAATTATTTAAATTTTTTCAATATTTCACTGTATGAATACTATTTTTCATTCTTAATCTATCAATGTTTATTCATTAATTTTCATAAATAATATTATATTTTTTATTAAAATATTTTATGGTTTTATTTTAATTATGTGTTCATTGTATAAAAAGTTATCAATAACATTTGATTTTTTAAATGTAATCACGCAGAATTTCATTCAATGCCATTAAATAAATTGTTCCCATTAATATTTAATTGTAACTCAATTACGGAAGCAGGATTGGCTGTTCTTATCATATTTATCAATCGGGGTATAACATCTAATATGAAATTATCATTACACTCTTTTGGAATATCATTTTACTTCACATTTAAAAAACTATTTTAATGTTTTCTACATTTTTACACTGAAACATGTATATTACCTGATTATATATAATAAATAACATACCATTCCCAAGATTACTTGAATCTCCATGACATTGAATAATAATGAGACTATATATTCAGGAAGAAAATAATTTTTTCATTATCCCCTAAATGTATTAATCACTATTTTATAATGAGAATGATTATACTATACATATCATAATTAAAATGTATACTAAAATCACAAAAAAAATTTCTTTAATTTATTTGTCATTAAATAAATAATAATTTACATGTTTATAAATAATATATCACTTTGATTTCTCCAAATTGTTCAACCCTTTATTACCTAAATATTAATCATATTTTAAACATAAGAGTTATACATACCCCATTTATGTTTTAATCATTAGTTCTCCCTAAAAATAATTCATTTTCACAAAGTCACATGTCACAAATATTGATAAAAATTAATATATGCCTTCATTTCATTAAAACAATTCTCATAAAAAATCATTATATGTTTTTACATATTCCTATTAACATTTAGAATATATCCTAATATCAAGGATAAATATCAATAACCAATGAAATAAGATAACAGTGTCATGATATTATTTCTAAACTGATATAAACCTCCCAACTATATACAATAAAGGAAACAAATTTTTCCATAATAATTATAATAATAATAATAATAATTAAAAATCTGTTTAATTATGCATCCTTATTCAGCTATATGGCATAGTGGTTGTTGAAAAAGAAAATGTTTCTCATACTAATTTTTTGGCTCCTATTTCACCCAAATACTAAAACTAAAATTAATATTATTATACAAACAATATCATTATAACAACATAAATATGAATATGCATTTACTTATGAGTGTAATATTTTTTACAAATGATATTTTTAAATCCACCTATAATTATCTTTGAATAATGATTTGATATATATGGTTTCCTTCCTATTTGGTAATGTGAATTAAAAATATTCAAATAAATCATATTGTTTTTTAAGGAGAATAAAATTTACTAATGAATATCAAATTGGAGTTCAAAATACTTTTTTTAGTTCTGATTCTATATCATGAACATAATGAAGTTAAATTTAATACCAAATCCACCCATTCAAGGTAATTCCACAAATGTAAATATGTTATTGTTCATTCATCAACCAAATATATCCAATCATGGATATAATTTCTTGGATAAAGAGACAGTTAAATATAGCAAAAAATTTATTATCTCATCCTATAAATGAATTCATAACATAGTCATAATCCAAGAAATTTTACTATAATTATCTTCCCCAAAACAACAAATAAAAAATTCATTACAATCATTATATTAAATTATATAATATACCGAAGTGGTGTCTGTACCATTGAAAATATGATCATACATAACCTATAAATCACTAAACTAAACAAAATAAAGACCCACAATCTATAGTGTTATCTATGAAATTACATTTATAATAATAGTGATGCCACTAAGTCATACTCATAGATCTGGTACTCATATACCCATTTTTTACATTCTCTACTTCAACATTTTTATAAAACACTGAATATAACCATTCATAATTATCATATAAATCCATATAATTTCAACTCTTTTATATCTAGGATCTTTTCCAGATTAATTATTTAGACAATTATAAAACATCCTAATCAAATAAATCACTTGTTCTTTGAACAATTTGTAATTTCTTCCCTATTAAATTAAACCTTTTTAATTAATAATTAATGTTCAACATATCCCAATAATTGTTCCACATGTTTTATCCTTATGAACATGGCATATGTTTAATTTTTCATCATAACATGGGGAAATGGAAACATGGTAATTGATGATATTAATGACTTAATAATTTATGACATTCAGATATATTAATCATTAAATAATTTTGGGATAATTTTTTTTCAGTAAACAGGTAATAAACATAAATAAATAATGAACATGAAACATATAGAATGTTATACCTATGATAATAAAAGTAATATTTATATCAATTATAATAATCTCATAGTAATGTAATGCATAATTTTGGACTCCGGAAACTAGCTATAATGTTCTTGGGTGAATACACTATCCTATTATGGGAAAAGTATTACAACAAAAAATATCATATTTCTCATCTCGGTGCATTTTCTTGCGTCAATTGTTTCTATATATATAGGACCCAACTATACCCAAATTATGCTACATGCATTAGACATAATATTCAAAAATTCCTTTCATATCATACAATGTATATACTCTCAGCGAAAAACATGTCTATCAGAATAATGAAAAATAAGGAATATTGATACACTATTAAATGGAATTTGTAGTCAATAGTCATAAAAATTTAAAATAAATTTTACAATGACAAAAAAATTATAACAAGATCATAATTCCTCCATATATATATTATGGATTGTCAAAAAACACATAATTCTCCATCTAGTAACAATTATTTTTATATCAACATAAATAACTCAAACACATTTACCTATATTAATAGAATGGAATGTGTGATGATAATTCATTCAGTGGAAAAAGTTTGATAATAAACCATTACATACTAATTTTTTTAATAAAAATATATATTGTAATAAAAATATAAAAAACTATAGTATTCATCATCTGAATATAAAAAAATCGTGTCAAGTTTAATGCCATCAAAGATGATTTATATAGGATATGGTAGTAAAAAATCATAGACAAATGAGTAAAGAAAAAAGTTGATAAAAGAGTAATAATGATAAAAATCCATAAAGAGAATGAATGTGGATGGTTTCAATATACATAATCCTAGTGTGGAAATGTAAAAATTATATTATTTTGAGAATGATGACAAACATCCATTATAAATAATGTTGCAAACAATATAACAAAATAATATATCATGAATAAAATAACATGATACTAGGAGTGTAAAAACACAAAATCTAGTTTCCCAGAGCTTGTGGTTAGATTATTAAATTTGTAAAAGATATAATAGATTCCATACAAATTAACCATATTGTATTGTAGTCTTGAAATTCAGGGTCCATACAAGAATCTTATGATACATTTGAGAAAAAATATTGCAACACAGTGAATGTAAATATTTAATATTCTTAACCACGTTTAATTAATCATTATTGATATCCCCTGGGAATAAAAATGAAAAAACTGTGAGATCTTCTTCTTAGTAAAGGTACCCTAAATTTGAAGTTATCATAAATTGATAATAAATAATTAATATGACAAGGCAAATAACATTAAACACAACAAATTTAATCAATTAGTTGTGAATATATAATAATATGAATGGAATATATGACAAAAAAATGATTCAATATATATAATAAAATAATCATGAAGCTAGTTCATGTATAATATCAATGAGGTCACCTTAGGGATAATAATAACATATATCTCAATAGAAAAATTTCTTAATACATGACATTATGATCTCAAATATTATGATCACAAACATCATGACATCTATACTAGAAATACATTAAACATGATGGTATATTTGATGTTTATGTATAATTGAGAACCCCTTTCATTCTATCATAATTATTATCATAATGTGACATGTAGATGCATTGATGGGATATCTAATTATAATCCCACTTGACACAATATATATCATGAAATTATAATATAAAAATGATCAATCTAATTGATGAAAAATATAACTTCTTAACAGATATATTTATTGAATAAATATTATAGATTGGAAATAATTACCCATTCAATTAAATTAAATTGATAGTAAAAAAATTTTCCTTTGTATAATATTTTCTTAAAAATATTATCAATAAAACAAAGTGTATTGTTATTTTAGGGAAATTTAATGTAAAAAATTATTTAGAAAGTGAATGCCCTTAAATAAATTAATGGGTAATAAATTAATCAAAAAATTAATTTAAATACATTCCTTGGTCAAATGAATGATAATGTTAAAATAGAGAGGTTAATTATGGTATCATTTCAATATAAACCCATAGTTGTATATTTAAAATAGAGGTGTTTTGTAATAGATGAATAGAAATATAATAAATAATAAATAATAAATAATAAATATTTATGTGTAAAATAAACGTTTCACATTGAAAATAAATTTTAAAAACATGAATATTACATAATATTAGGAAAAAAATTATATAAATGAAAAATTTAAATCATATAAATTATCATTAAAATCAAATATTATCAATGAAGACATGAAAATTTTGATCATGTTGAGAACAATAAAAAAATTATTCATTTCTAATTATCAGTTAAAATTAAAATATAATTTCATCTATAAAACAAAAATATGAATCCCATTACACCATTTTCAAATATTTAATAACAAATAAAAATGATTTTAAATAATCCTACGAAATTATTACAACCATTCTTCATAATATTTTTTTTATAAATTATATATATTTCAAAAAATAATACTTTCCCCCTAAAATAAATATAATTTCCTTTAATAAGAACATTTAATGAGTTTTTTACGTTCCATATAGAGAAAATAAATATTATGTTAATATTATTAAAATAACTAGATGAGAAGATAATTTAAGTGTTATATTATAAAATTATCAAATAATTTTCATTAGTGGAAATTGAGGCTAAATATCCTCATTAAATAGAGATTGATCAATATACAATTACAAATGTGTAATATTTTTGAATCATAAACTCCATGAAATAAATAAAATCAAATAAATCAATTAAAAAAATATATTAAATATATTAAAGATATATTTTATTGATTAGATGGTAGATACAATATATAATTGTAAATAGGTTTACAATTCCAAATATATCTAAATAGAGAGACAATATAGATGAAATTGTTTCAAATGATCACAATGTTGATGTGATAATTAATGAATGAATTGATTTTGAGAATAAAATGTAAATCTAAATTATAATATTAATTAATTAAATAAAAAACATTAAAATACTATTGACACATAATAATATAATTTCAAACATAATGATGATAAAATATTACCCAAAGAAAAGAAATTCTGTTATGAAAGACTTCCAACAGTTTTACCTTTTAGTTAAATCCATAATTTTGATATAATACGAATTTGAAAATAAATTGATAATAATTTTTATGGATTTTTGAAATAAATTGATAATTTGTATTTATATAAACCAAATAAAATTATTTGGCTAATAATAATATAATCTTCCTCATGGAATGGAAATTAAGACAAAAATATTTACATCCTATTTGAATAACAACATACATTATATATTTTATAAAATAATAAACATATGTTTATTATTAACATTACTAATAAACTTTTCATTTTTATTAATACTTATATTTTATTATTCACCATGTTATGTCAAATTACTAATTCAATTATGATCACTTTAGTTTTTTTGATGATATATGATTCATATATCAAAAATGTCATCGATATATTGAATACGGTAAAAGTTATCAATAGTAATTAATCTCTAGAATAATAATAATATAATAAAAAAATTTATATATCAATTTTAATCATTAATGAAACCAAGAATTTTTTTGGGAATATTAAATATGCTAAATTCATTGACGTGGTAATCCATACATTTACATGAGTGACATTTCTATTTTTCCTAGATAATTAGGGAAATAATGTTTGTAAAATTTTATATTTCATGAATAATCAGAATATCATAAATAAAATATTATTTAATTAAATATAATTATATACATCTTGCATGTGATGTTGTGATGAAAAAAATAATCAAATCTCTTTATAGGGCGGTAGTCCACATATACAGATGAACAATATTGTACATTTTCAGTGATTTGATTTATATGAAATTAAATGAAATATTTTATATAGTAAATTATATATATTTCATGAATATTTCATGTATATATATATATATTATATTAATCATTATATCTATCCATATGGTGATATAATGGAAAAATAAATGTATAAATATGTGAGGTGGTAGTCCTCCGTACAAATAATTGACTGTTTCCTTTCAAATTTGATGGAATTTGATATATAATTATGTTATTCCATTAAAATTATAATATATTAGTATATGGGATATACTAATTTTTATATATTTCAATTGTGGTATAATATTTTAAAGGGACAAAAGAAAAAAAACAAATCATAGTAAATAATGATACCTTTTCTCAGGACAATATCATTATGATTATTCACAAAGACATACATTATTGGATTTATTATAAAAAAAAGTCTAGTAGGAGTGTAAATGGATTGATGGGATTATTTTTCATAGTGATTTCCTAAAATGGTTATTTAGGTGTGGATAGGATAAGAGAGGATATTCTCTTTTATAAGTGTAAGGGAGTGGAATTTTTAAAATATCCAAAGCATTTACCGAATAAAAAGTCACTCTCAGTCATAGTGCATCCAAAAATTAAATAACAGAGTCGACGGGAGAAATGGTTGATAAAAATATAAAATAATTAAATAAACTGGTATTTAATATGTTATTTTCTAAACAATTAATCCTACTCACTTTTAATTTAATAGTTTTTACCACGGTAACTATTTTTTTTATTATATTATATATTCTATGAACAAAATAAAGTGAGACAAATTATATAATTTCAACCCACTAGTTATACATATGAAATAAAATCGTAAAAACATATTTTTGGAAGATTCATTTTAACTCCAGATCTTGAATTTCAAAAATGTACATTTCATCATCAATGGTGTTAAATAGTTTGTACTCATTTGGGGTCAATAGTATTACAGTAAAAGGAAAATTGGAATAAAATATTTCCAAATATTATATTTCAATATAAATACAATAAAATTTCTAATTATAGTTTTTTTATGAATTAGTAATCATTTTATAAGTCATCAGTAATTATAAAATATCATAAAGTTCAATTATAGAACGGTTCATATTATTTGACTTTAATAAATATCATGAGAAAGATAAATTTTCAATATATAATATTAAAAAACTATATTATTTATTATTTAAAAAAGTTATTGAACATAATTTTTTTAAATGTTATTACTTTAATTATTTTTAATATAATTAATATTATTTACAATTTATTTAAATAATTACTATGTCAGCATTCAATAAGAGTTGAATGAAACTCAATAATCATTAAAAATTTGATAATAATTATCCAAATAAATAATAATTATTTATCATGCTAATGGGTATTTATAAATGAACATACATCATTTTTTATAACTACGTGAACACATATAGTAATTTTAAAATTATTAGAGTCATAGTTTGGCCATTTAATCACTTAAATTATTATAATGGTTGTAATCAAGGAAATATGGATAAAACCATGGATATTTTTAGAAATTAGAAGATATACAAACAAAATAAGGTAATCAAATAGAAACATGAAATGTTTTGAAGTCATATTAACTCTTCTCTCTTAAATTTAATCCATTGTAAACATATATTACCTATTGTAGTGCTAACATATGTTTTTTTATTTTTACTTATAATTTTATGAAAACAATAAGTTAATAGTATTACCTAGTATTAATTATGGTGATTTAAAATATGGAATCCATTTAATCAAATAAGTTATCATAAGTTGTATTATTTAATATAAAATAAAACTCACATGATAGATAAAAATCATTTTTCTGAAAAATTGCATTTTAAATGAGAATTGGATTTTACATTATCATTATAAGGAGTAATTTTCATTATTTGAATTTCAAATAATAGATATATATATATATACAATGTATATATTTTTTTAATATATGTTAACATTATGTGTTACTTTAATTAATAAAAATAAAAATAAAGGATGTTTTTAAAGTAGTTTATACATAAATGTGTTTTAAGAATAATAAAAACTATTTTAAAAAAAATCATGAATATTTTCCTGTAAAAAGAAACAAATTTTAATATTATAAATAAATTTATCAATATATAAATTTTTTCTTAAAAAATATTCCATAATATTTAAATAACTTTGTTTAATGAAAATCATTTATTGTATTTAAAAGTTGTTAATATTCACCATTCCTTTAATAAATAAATCATTTTATAAAAAATCCATAATTTCTACCTGAGATAAATTTTTTATCCTTTGTTAAATGTTGAGTTTACTTTTATCAAATAAATTATCTATATTTTCATCCAATTATTTATAATATTTTCTCCCAAAAAGAGGTTTAAATAATTTTCAAAGAAAAATATAATTTTGATGCATGTTTGAATTTACGAAACTTTTATTACATATCGTCCGATGAATTTTTTCATAGATATATATATATATTATTTTAAAATATTTCATATTAATATTCATCCTACAAATTTTGAATTCTTGAATATAATTCAATGTTTAAATATAATATCATGATTTTTTAGGGTCATTGTGGCATATCATATAGCTTATCAATCATAATGTTATTATTTTAAAATCACATGGTGTAAAATTATTCATAATTAAATAAATTTATTGAATTAATTTTAAAATAACACTCAATTATCAAAGAGTTGTCACTTGGAATTTTTTTGGAAAACCCACATCATAATAGGGTTATCAAAATAAGCACATAAAAATAATTGAAGGTAGATATTAGTTTAATTTTGAATATCATAAAACTATGGTCTAATTCTGAGAATATTAATGGGATGCTGAAATATTTACATGCATGAGAAATATAACACCCAATAACCAATATTTAGGTACATGGAACTTGATCGAGATACATTTAGTGAACAAAAATCAACAAAAAATTTATGAGTGAAAATACAATTAATATATATGATTTGATTGTAATATGAATTAATTTTCGATATCCCATTCCTGATGTAGATTAATTCCATTACAATGTACACTAAGAACATAAGGTAATTTAATTACAATATATATTTCTATTTCTTATGATTAATTTTCACTTTTTTTTGTTTCAATATATTTACACTTCAGCTCTTACACAGTTAAATAAATATCCCATGAGAACAGAGTATGATCAAAACAAAGAAAATAATATTTAATATATCATAAGGTCTACCTAAAAATTGTTAGATATTCCTCCTATGATAAAATGTTATGCAAAACTGAAATGGTTTCCACTATGTATGATAATAAAAAAAAGTAAAGCATAATATTTTATAATAATATTTCCTACCTGAAACACTCTAAGAAATGTTCAACATATATTATTCAACAATTATATAAGGAAATAGCCAAATTTACCTCACTATTCTAAATAGTAATTATTTTTTCATCTCAAGGATTATCTTGTAACATTTAACATGTATCCAAAAATAATTAATTTAATTATTAAAAAAAATTTAATTATGTTAAAATTACATTTCTTTATATCCCAGCCTAATAAAGTGAAATTAAAAATTATCTGTAGTAACCTCAAAATAAAATATATTTGATCTGATAAAATATTTCAAAAAAACAAAAAAAAACATTTAATAATTACAACATTTAAGTAAAAACAATATCAAACTAACCAATATATCAAATTGTATAACATTAGGCGCCACACCCATGTAATCTTTTCGTTGTGGGTTGAATCCCCATAGCCTTGCTGGATTCACCGGTTTTTTCCTACTATACATGTCACATTTTTTGGAACAATATAAATATAAATTCAATATAATACCTAAAAAAATATCAATACCATCAATAATAAAATGAATCATTTAATCAAATTTTAACAACTACAGTTTTATATAAAACTTATTTTTTCTAAGAAAAAATAACATTTGTTGAATATTATTAACGAAGCATTATTGGTCAAAATAATTTAAAAATATCAATAAATTTTTCCTTATATAACTAAAAGATTAATGTTTCATTCCTCAAATAATGATTCACCAAAACCCTTACTAATCCCAGGGTTTAATTAATATAAATTTCACCCAAATTATCTATTACCCCATGATACATCAAATAATATAAAACTAAAAAAGGAGTGTGTATGCTTTTGGAAATATTATAAACATAGTTTTATCTATTTAGGATACTTTTTTTATCCCATATCACTAAATCATATCAATTTTTTCCATTGGTTCTATTCCCGAATTAACTATAATGGCTCCTAATGAAATTTTGAACTAAACCATTACTATACCCTAAGATTTTAAGACTATGAATGTAGTAAGGGTGCACTCACCATACACAAGAATGGTATCAGATATTTAATTAACCAAATAACATTAAATTTTAAAACCCTACATGCAGGAATTTTAAATAAATATGTATTTTTAAAATCCAAACATGCATGTATAGTTAGAGAACCACATAATTGATACCATTATAAATTTTTTTAAAATTATCATATAATTAATTATAAGAAAAGTTTTTTTCATAGGGTTATATTATATAAAATATATTTTCTTAAATCTATATCATATGTGTTCTACTAGATTTCAATGGATACTAATTATAAATAACCTAAATCTAGTTATTCCGAGATGATGGTTAAATTTTTACATTAGTATAAGATACGAGAGAACATAACATGAAGGGAAAAATAGATTATAAGACATAGCAAGATGGAAACATACATGAACCTCACATAACATTTGAAAAAATCATTTACAACATATTGAATGTTAATATTATGTAACCTTCAACTCATATAAGGATTATTTCTTCATATCATAGGGAATTATATGATTCATAGCATGGGATATTTATAGTGGAATCTGTCTTTAGTTAATAAGGAATAATCTGTATTTAAATTCATATAGTTATAAATACATTCCATTTAATGAATATTTTGTGGATGAAGAATTAAATGGTAAGAATACATCATGAAAAATCATTGCATATAAATAATTACATGATCATAGAAATAAAAATAATAATAAGATTAAAGTAATCTCATGGATAATAATAATTGTATTCTCAATAAATGAAATTTGTAATATTGTAAATCCTGATCTTAGACTTTAGGATATATATACCCTAAGGACCATTCCCCATAATATTTTAATCACTTGGTGTGTATTCCCCATATACCCATTTTATGTTAGATTGTTTTTTTGTTTCATGATTTATATTGATACATCAAATGCATAATTTAGTGCTACACATGTTAATGAATGTCCAATTAATTCTTCGTATATCTAGTGACTAACTTAAATGATTAATAATATCCCATAAAAATAAATATATATATTCATTAAATAATTTAAATAACCAATAATTTACTATTAAATCATATTCCATTGAATTTGAAACATCATATTTACACATGTATGCTATTTTAGGAAATACACATTCAATTTTTTAAAATAATATGGATATTTAAGCGAAATTTAGTGTCTAAAAAACATAATAATGTGAATGTTTCAAGTTATTGTTAATGAATACTAAATTAATCATGTGATTGATTTTCAATACATTTCATGGTCAAAGAAATCATAAGACATCTTGAAAATTGGTAAAAAAGAGTATCATTGTATCACAACATCAGTGGATTGTAAGTAAAATAGTTTTTCTCGTTGATGAATATAAATAACCTAATAATATCAATAAAATAAATCTTCAGAAAAATCCATTTTTACCTTGAAAATAAAATATAAAAACAATAAATTTTAAATTTTATGAAAAAACAAATTGTTTTAAATTTTACATATAAACTAGTAACGAGAGATTCCTTGAAATTGTCTGTAATGATGAAATAAAAATTCTTTCCAAACCATTTACATTATAACAATGATTCATTAATCCATTTCTGTAAAAATCAAAAAATGACCTATTTTGATAATTAATAGTGGAATATTTAAAAACAACATTGTAAACTTCCAATATGGAAAAAATAATTTAATCAATCATTTGATAAGATTTTAAACATAGAGGATATATTTTTATAAAACATGGATATAGAATTAAAAACATGTTTTTCAGAAAAGATGCATAAATTTGGATTTTATTTAAATCATTTTTTAATCATTATATGTACCGAGGAGTGGATATTTGTAATATTACGTGAAAATTTAAATAATAACCCTAGGATAATAAAATTTATTTGGTTTTCAGGAAATGAAAAAATAATGTCCTTCAATGGTACTTCATTCTTACACTACCCCGATTAAAATGTTATTAAAGTATAAACAATTACCATTTAGGTAGGTTTTTGATTAATAACACCCATAATGAAATTTTACAGACTAAAACATTAAAATAAATTAATAACAAATATTTCATTATTTAACATACCAATGGGGTATTATACACAGCTCATAAAAAAATAGGTGCATAATAAAAAATTTAACACAATATAGTGTAACTTTTGACAAGACCTCTTACAGAGATCATACCGTTGAAAAAAATTAATTAAAAAATGTATTGTTCATATATGCATGATCCTGACCAGATGTCAAGTTCTCTTGGGATTTACAATAGGAACTCTGTGTTTTGGTGATGAGTTCCTTTTTATTTTATTTTATTTTTGTGGTATGTTTTGGTGAAATTTTATGAATTATGAAAGAAATAGGGTACGTTACGGTTGCAGTACGATTTCCCTAACTATGCACCAAATCCCAAAAAACTGAGAAACCATGGATAGAGGATAAATTTATTGATAATTTGAGTTTTTCAAATAGATATACCTTTTAGGAGTAATCATAAACCATTATAAAATAGGCACAATGAATTGGAACAGAATTATGGGAAACCATGTGACCATTCATAGTAAACTATGTATAAAAATTTAAATAAAACATTTTGTAGTTTTAAAAAATCCTAAACTCCCATATTAAGCTTCAATCAACCACCAATCAAACTATTATGATTTATCTGAATTTTATATCCTATTTGAAGATTTCATGGAACCCCTAACCTCCATTCATGGTGATTCAATGCCCATATTAGTGATCAGCCCGTATCCTGGTAAAAGGATCTAATCCTTATTTAATTCCATGTTCCCGTTATATTTTAATATATTTCATTAATGTAATTTATCATATTTTTTATTTATATATGGACTTAGTTATGTGGATATATATCTTGGATTGTAGACCAATATCTATATTTAAAAGATCATTATTTTTTCTATCTCTATTAAAGTTTTCAGATTTGGGTATCACTCAACACCGTTACTTGACTAAATTTTGAGGATTTCTATTCGAAGATATCTCATAAACAAATCATGGTATGAAGAATATTATACAAATCACATAGTATTTATATCTATTTGATTTTATAATTTTTATTGGATTTTTTAGAAATTTCAATTCTAATTAAATTATTTAATGTGTTCATGAAATTAAATAAACAATTGTTTATTTCATAGAATAATTGAGTTTTTGAATAAGGGATAATTAATTATTTATCTAATTAAAAGAATTCAGAATTCAGAATTTAGAATTATTAATTTGATGGATTATTTTTTGGATATTGATATTGTGATATGATTAATTAATTATTTAATAAATTAATAAAAGTTTAGTGATTTGTAAATAATTGGGTACATTAAAGGAATTTAGGAGATCAATTAATTATGTTCTTAATGAAAAAAATTTACGTCAATAATTAAACGTTATTTTAAAAATATAATTTGGATGATAAATTAATAGTTGTATTTATTACTCAAATTGATATCTTTAATTATTTATTTGGTTAATTAATGGAAAGGGGTATGATTAACTAATTTTCAAATTAATCATTAGAGTGATTTCATAAATACCCATTGGTTTTATGTCGCATGGTTATTATTATGTTGTCATGGTGTAGAACATGGGCTGATCTTGGTGTGAGTGATCGATTTCCTAAGGAAGATTCTATATTATACCGTTTGATTTCTAAATGATATTCATATCCTCTTTTGAAGATGATTGTGATTTGTAACAGACCAAGCATTAAAAAAAATAAATGAAATGCATGAAAAATTGTTTTAATTTTATATTTATAAATATCCTTTAAATTTAATTTTTCTTCTTCTATCTTTTGAATTTCTAAAAATTGTCATCTATAATTGTGTTCATTTTGTTATTTATAGTCTTATGGAACCTAATTTTAATGTGAATAGTAACATAACATTATGAATAGTAATGTGAATAGTAATATGACCCAAGTGAATAGTAAATTTAATAATTATTTTGTTTTATTAAGGCATTAAGATAATTATATCTTGGTTACCTTTTTGATGCGATATAAAAGTAGTTATAGAATAAAAATTGTAAATTTCTGAATTATGTATGATTTTATTTAGAACATAAATTCATAATAATTATAATACTATTTTTTAAAAATGGAGTTAATTTTTGAATTATATACATCAGAAAATGGTAGGGTTGAATTTTGGTGATTTTTCTAAAATTCTATAATTTTTGATTAATAATAAAATCTGATAAAATACGATAAATGAAAAATACTTGATTTAATGGATCATAGGTGATTCAAGGCTGTTGTTAGACCACTTGCTTTATCACTCACATGAAATGTTTACTATTTAGGGTCCCATTAATTTATACTATTCATATTCTTGAGAAACAAATATTATAATAATGATTGAAATAATGTAAAATAGCTCTTATCTTCCACTATAAATACCACCCTCATTCTCTTCGTCCTACCACACCTCTCAATCCATGATCATTACCTAAGTTATTCCCAATAGTCCTCCCAAGGATATTCTATATTTCCTAGGGATTATGGTCTATTCAGAAGGCCAAAACAAAATTCCTTACAGAGGATCTCAGGGATAAGATATCAAGGGGTAGAAATCTCCATTCATTTAATGTGTTTTCGTTAATTTCCATTTCTTTTCTTATAATCTCATCCAATCCACTTATAAAATATATTTGAAAGCCATATAATCTTTTATATTCTATATTTTTACATTTTTATGGAAAACTCCAAAAAAATCTTCTTCTCCTCTCCCACTCATTCATGAATTTCAAACATTGTCCATGATGTGTCGTTTTACCAACATCTTAGATTATGTTCATTAAATTTCATTTAAATTATTAATTGCTAGTCAAGAAACCAATTTTATGGTTTATAATGATTATAATTTATGTATAAAATCTTATATGGGGTTCTGGAATCATTTTATACACATTTTATTAATTTATAAAACAAATTAGTTCTTTACAATCGAAGATTCGCCAACATGACCTAAACAAATATTAATATTTATTTAACTTATGAATCATCCCCATTTAAGAATTCAAAATTATATATGTTATAATTTATGGTTTTTGTAAATATTTAAAAAATAATTCCATTCAAATTCAAGAGTTTCAAATCCAATCGACGTGTATATCCATCGCTGAAAAATCATGGAAACCATGTAAAGAACACGCCAGACACAAAGTAAATAACCAAATTTTACTAATAAGTGGGTCAAATGATGTTGTAAAATGATCAAATAACGTGTTATAAAAATTAATAAGATTCATTAAGATATTAATAACACTATTTTAATGATTATAAAGGTATTTGAAAGACTTTCTAATTAAGAAGAACCCAATGTAAGGGAATTCTTAACCCAATTTAGATTCTTGGGTTAACCTACTTCTTAATTCTTTAAGTGGTAATAATATTATTGGTGTGATGAATATTTTTTATATAATATTTCCCTATTTGTATTTAATGTTTATACACATATCCATTCAATTATATTAATTCCCACTCTAAGACTATTTTAAGGGACATTTCATTAAAAATAATTTTAAAACACTCTTTAATAAATCTCAAAAGAATTGTTTTCCTATGTGTATGGCATGAGTGGCTTCCCCTAATTTAAATATAATTTATTACCATGATATATTCCTTCTGAATTATTTATTTTTGTTTGATCCATTATATGTCATTATATGTGGTTTGATCCCATTATAGATCAAGATATTCTTGGAAGAGCCCATTGGATCTCAAGATATGATGGGTGATCCCCATTATTTATATCCAATGAATTGTGTACTCCAGAGATGGATGTTGAACAAAAATTCATTCCATGTCTAAAAATGAATTTAATTGTGATATGGTAAATATGTCCCATGGGTACTACATGAAATTTCTATGCATATATGTTTTTATTATTATGGGTTTTATTTGTTTCTATCTTATCACTTGACTAACACATTCTTTATTTATATCCCGTACTGAGTTTTATAATCATCCCAAGATTTTTAAAAAAAAAATCATAGGATATATGGTTGATTAAGAGAAACAATGAATTTGTGATGTTTGACATTTATTGTTGTTAATGAAATAATGTGTTATGTTTTAATGTATTATCTTTTAAAAAAATTGATGTTATTTTAGTAGTATCTTCTTGTATGAATGTTTGAATGTCTTGTATGTTTGATATCCTAATTAATTAAAACTATAAACCCAAAAATAATTTAAATCTGTAATAATGTATTGTCTTATATATAATTCATGATTAAGTAACTTTTTATGGTCAGGTCCATATAGTTGGTATAAAAAGGATGGTTTAGATAACATTAGGTGTTGGGATGATATTTAAATAATTACATAATTGATTTTTACTCTATGGTAATTTGAAATGTTATAAAATTTATGTATTACCATGGTTCTCTATCTATGTCATATTTGTAGAGAATGGTTTTTCATAGATGAAACATGGATTCTAAAGTAGAAAGGTAATAGGATAATGTCTATCCAAATCCGTAGCCCAGAATTTTGGGAATCAAAATTGAGTAGTTTGTGACAAAAATAGATTAGTTGAACCATGAAATAAATGGGGGTGGTATCAATGATAAATAGTAACATGATCCTCCATGAACAAAGTCAACTTTTTTGGAGCCCTATATGAGGGAATATCCTCCAACATTCAGTGTAACTGTATATCTAGTAATAGCCGAAGGATAGATCAATGCTCTAGAAAAGATAATTGATGTCATAAGATGTTGAGAATGTCCAATTGTAATACAGTCCATTTATCATTTTTAAGGTGAATCCGATCAATGGGGGTATCTGGTTAAGAATTTGAGAGAAAGAGATGATCTTGAATGTCTGGAATGGATGATTTTAAGAGTATCTTTTTAGAAAAAGATATTTCCAAAACTTTTTTACTTAGAATGAAATTTTTTTATTAGAACTGAAGTAGTAAGATTATAATTCTATGGAAGTATATTAATACAATTTTAAAAGACACACCTTGTACATACATCATTTTAATTCGGATTTTAAAAGTAAAATTAATATATTTTACACTAGTTTGATCCAATTTTTGCGAAAAAAATTGGATTCATTATTGTTTAAAAGGTAAGAGAAGCAAGTTCACTATTCTGAATAATTTGAGATGGATTTTTCATACACATATATTCCTTATTATCATAAGAATAATAAGATTTTAGGTTGGTAGGCAATGGGGAGAAACACTTCAATGTGGTCTGGAGGTAAGAAAATGAATTTCCCTTCTTATAAAAAGTGTTGAAAAAAGCATCAAGATGAATGTATTATAAATTATGGGAACTGCTGATGATGTGGAATGTTTCGAAACATGTCTAGTGAGTGATGGATACTGATCCATAAATTAATGAGAAGTCGATGGTGATATGCCTTAACTATAATAAATTGGGTCATTCTTCGAATGTTTGTCTCAAGATAGTAACTCAAGTAGGGAATCATCATGATTCGAATCAAAATGTGTTGGTAAAATCATTGGAAACCACATCAGCAGATGATGAGTCATCAAATGAGGTGGTAACTGGTACATGGATTGTTTTTACTAATTTCACAAATGTGATGTCTGATTGAGGGTCTACACATTCCTTCATTTCTGAGAGATATTTGGAAAAATTGGTAATTCAGTCTCATGAAATGAAAGAATTTATCAAGGTAAAAACACTAAGATGAAATATTGTGGAAAAGAGAAATAATAAGAATCTATCAATCCTTGTTTGTGGAAAGAGTTTACCTTCATACCTTTTTTTAACTCTAGTAGAGTTTGATGTTGTTCATCATATAGACTGTCATTCTTTTTATCAGGCTATGATATATTTTAGAAAAAAAGATGTTGTTTTTATGAATGAATTTTTGTTTATGTATAAGAATGAAACCATGCCATTAGTAACATATCAAGAAGCTAGGAAACTAATAATAGATAAAAATAAAATTTACCAGGCACATATTTTTTATGATAAGTGAACTATCAATATTAGTGACGTACCAGTGTTAAATGAATTCCTTGATGTATTTTCTGATTATTTGTATGGTTTTATTCCTATTACATAGGTTGAGTTTACTGTTGACATAGTTCATCATGCTAATGGAATTTATAAAGAACCATATCAAATGGACCAAATAAAAGTTACAGATATTAAAAAGGTAGTTTTAGGAATTACTATGAAAAGGCTTCATCTAACATAACACTTCACCATGGGGTTCTCCTATCTTGTTTTCTAAGAAAAATATGTTTCAATGAGACATTACATAGAGTAAAAAGCATTTAATAGCATTATTTTTAAAAACAAGTTTCCATTAACACATATCAATGATTTGTTTGATAAGCTCACGGGAACACAATATCTTTCGAAGATTGACATGATATTTTTGTACCATCAGTTGAAAGTAAAGTATGAAGACATTCTAAAGACTATTTCCCAAAGTAGATATGGTATATATGAAGTTTTAGTTATGCCTTTTGGGTTAACTTACTCACCTACTATATTAATGGATCTTATGAATAGAAATTACCATGAGTTGTTCATGGATAATTTTTTGGTTGTGTTTATTTATGACATTATAATATATTCCATAAGTAAATAGTATCTTAAAAAAACATCGAGGGGTTGTTAATAAAACCATTAAAGAAAAGAAATTGTACTGAAAATTCAAACAGTGTGATTTTTGGTTTCAATAAGATTTATTTTATTAGGAACAATGTATATAATGATTGAATAACATTTGATCCTACCAAAACAAATTTGGATGATGATTTTCCAAGACCTTCTAATATTTTATATATTTGTAATTTTGTTGGCTTAGAAGGTAATTACTAACAATATATTACAATCGTTTCATGGTTATCTAGCCCACTAACTATGCTATCTTGAAAATGGGTTGAATTTGTCTGGATAGAACAGTGTGATGTTTTTTTAGGAACTGATGTAGTGATTATAGAATGCTCTTGTTTTGGAATTACCTTCACGAAATAGTGAGTCTTTCATCTACAATGATGCTTCGTTGAAGGTACCTGATAGCGTTATGATGTAGAATGACTGGGTAATTGATTATTCATCAAGACAACTAAAACCACATTAGTTAAATTATACCCCACAAAAATTGAATTTGGTAGTTCTGTTTTGTGCTTTGGAAATTTGGAGAATCATTTATATAGAGCCAAATTTCAAATATATTCTGACCATAAAAGTATGAAATATATATATTCACTTTAGAATGAATTGAACATAAGGTACAGAATATGTTTTTAACTAATAATGGAGTATTATTTCTCTATCAATTACCATCTCAGAAAACAAAAAAATGGCGAAGATGCCTAGATATGAAAACATCATATATCCTTAACCATTTACATTTGGAAGTTGATCCCTCAATTATTTATTTGCTGAATATTGGAATAGAAGGAATCGATACAAGAAATAAATCAGTTTGTTTCTGGTTTCAGTGTAGTAATAGTTATCTGATAGAATTAAACAATCGGAGAAAGAATATCATGATCTATAGAAAATGTCTAATTATTTAAAATGTGTACGTTGGAAGAATATAACCTAGAAAAGACTGTTTTTTATGATTTTCAAAAATGTAAGGTGTGATCTATGATTCCCATTTAAGGGAATATTTATTGTGTGATGATCATTGATCACCATTTTAGTTCATCGTGGATGTACTCAGATGTACAGAGTCTGTCGGGAGTATTACTGGTGGGATGGAATAAAAAGGGATATTGTATAATTTACTGTGAAATCATTGACATGTCAATAGGTAAATGCAGATTGATAGTTACTGAAGGAGAGGTTTCATCCTTTTCCAATTCCAGAGTATAAATGAGATAATATATCCATGGACTTCAGGGTGGGACAACCTAAAACATATCAAGTTAACAATTTTATTTGGGTTATTATTGATCCGGTGATAAAATATTCACATTTACTCTCTATCCAAGATACAATGTCATTGGATCATCCTTATTGATTGTACCTCAAAGAGATTTTATGGTACCACAGAGATCCTCTTTCCATTATATCTAATTGGGATCCTAGGTTCTCTTCTACCTTTTGGAAGGGGCTTCAGAAGTTGTTGGGAACATAATTAAATTTTAGTACAACTTTTCATCCTCAATCAGATATGAATTTAGAACAAAGGATTTAGATATTGTAGGATTTTCTTTGAGCCTATTCAACAGAGTACTATGGATGTTGGGAGTAACATATTTCTTTAGTTGAGTTTTCTTATAAAAACAGTTTTCATTACAGTATACATATGGTAACTTTTACACATTCTATAGGAATCAGTGTCAAATTCCAACATTGTGGGATTGATTTGGGTAAAGGACATTTACAGGACCATAATTAGTAGAGGAAATGGCTGAGAATGATATGATCATTCAGTAGGACATGAGGATAGATCAATGTAAGGAGAAAATTTATGCAGTTAATAGAACGAAATTCTAATATTTTGAGATAGGTGACCATGTTTTCCCTAAAATCTATTATTGTTAAAGTTTGATGGATTTTGGTAAGAAAGAAAATATAATTACTTGATTCATTATTTATTTTTGAATCCTAGATAACGTTGGCCAGTTGCATACCAAGTATATTTGCCTCTGTGTTTATCTCAGGTATATAATTTTTTTCATGTTTCAATGTTAGGGATGTATGTTCCACATTCATCTCATGTGTTGAGCCCTCAAGCAATTCAGATAGAATAATTCCTTTCTTATGAAGAAAAACCCATTTCAGATTCTTGATCGAAGAGAACATGTATTGCCGAATAAGGTAATCCACAAGGTAATGTATTTGTGGAGAAACTGCATGGTTGAAGAAGCAACATCGAAATCTGAAAATGCTATGAGGGAATGTTACCATCACTTGTTTAATGAGTAGATAAAATCAAAAGATTTAATTTCTAGAAGGTGGGGATAATGTTACAACCCATGGTTTAAAGAAAACTGAAATTCATGAAAAAAAAATTATATAGTCATTTATATCTATTGTTTAAACATAATTTTGATGCTTCTATGTATTGAATTTCAAGAAACATTCATCTAAAAATGTGTTTAGTAAGTTAATTGGAGTCTGATAGAACCGAATTTTTTTAGTGAGTAGTAACATATCCTTTTTAATAGTAATATGAATAGTAATAGGACCCTAATGAAAAGTAAATTTAATTATTATTTTAATTTCATTGGGATTTATGATAATAACATATTGGTTAATTTTTTATGTCATCTAAAATAAGATATTGAATTAAAATTGTAAATTTTTTAATTATCTGTGATTTTCAATATTCACCCCACTTGTGTTGAGCACTATGTTTCGAGAAAAAAATACTACAATAAATATTATCGATGTAATTTTATGATTTAATTAAAGAGGAATTACCATTTTTTATCATAATTGATTTGATTCAATATGTATTTATTAATATTGGAGATGAATGGGTCTATTTTAATGTGTATAAATCATAACTACCTTAACAATCAACCCATAGTTCCTTCTCCATGTGTATGTATCTATATATTTAAAAATTATTATTTTATATGGATTTAGTATCTTATTTGTGATTATGGATATCTTTTTTTATCTTGGGAACCATTGAAATGAAATGGCATGGAATCCCACATATTTCTGGATATGATATTCAACTAATGGGTTGGTATCCATTGTATAAATGGCTTATCGAAAGATTGAAATTATAGGAAATTGTTTCATATTGACAAAATTGTAGAATAGAATAGTTCAATGTGTGGATTTATTATAATTTTTAATATTTTATCTTCATAAATTTCTAATAGATAGAAAGATTATTTTTATTTTTATCATCACATTTAACTATTCATTGTATTATTATGTTATGCATTTAAAGTGATTACTTCAAAGTTGTATTATAGGTTGTGACATAGAGTTCCCATATTTTATGAAGTAATATATAAATTAATATATGAATGGGTTCTTTTTATGGTATTTAAATGTGATAATGACATGATTGAATATATATTAGGATTACTAATAGATCCATTAGAAATTGGATAAAAGATAAATGTAATTTTATAGGAAACTAAATAGGGATCAATAATATTAATTAATGTCATGTGATTAAAATAATAATAGAAATTATTTTTATATGATAATTCGGTACCGTTTCCTTAGAAATGGAATGTGTATGACTCATGTTATGTATGTTATAGTGGGAGTAAGTTTGTATAGTTTTTATTATTATTGTTATGAAATATATTTTTAATAGTTTTAAATTTCATATTCTACAACAAAAACATCAGCAGTGTAAATGAAACTGAATTGATTGTGGGTGTTTCCTTTAAAATATATTTCTTCGACTGAATTGATGGATGACTTCTCCCACTCCACCACTCTCTGTTTAGATGTACATGAGTTAGTGTATTCAAGTATATATTACCTTACAATATATTGTATGTTCCATTTATTTTTGTAGTGGCTCACATATTAATAAAAAATTATATTTGGATTGTTGAGAATGCAGTAATATCACATATATGTATCAATATATCGTAGTTTTAGCCTCCCATAGATGTGAATGCATGGTCTGTGATAACATTAGGTTTAATGCACATAGAAAATATATAATAGAGTTTCGGAAACACATGATATTGGATGGGATCATTATGATGATGATGTTGATATGTAGAATAATTTTAATATAATATGTTGGGACCAATCATAGAATGATTTAGGTAGGGTTGAGGTTTTAAGATCTCGACCAATCCCCCAGGGCCCGTATCATGACTACCCAAAGCCCGCCTTCCATAGGCCAGGGGCTGGCGACTAGCAAAAAAGGCGTAATTCCATAAAACTGGGAAGACATTGACTTTATAAAATGTAAACACACACAACCAGAATACATGAGGAAGAAAACACTAAGTCAAGCTTTATAACTAGTGTGCTGAAAGTACAAAGGGGCAGGAAATACAAGCCCAACAAAAAGGTACTGTTACAACTGAAAGAAAGAACAACGGAAAAAGACAGACAACTGAATAGTGAAAACAGCTCATGGGTCATCCTCCGAGTTCCTACCTAAAGGTTAGGTACAGATTTCCTCCTCGGAACTCCACATCTATCGGTCCACTCCGTGTGATGTCACGCCTAGTGGTCCACCTCCGGGTACCGTCCAGTCCTGGAGCTCTCAGCCTCCATCAGCAATATGTGTCATCTTCATCCAACACAATGAGATGCGGGCGTATCCAGTGCAGGGCTGAGTATAACGATACTCATTAGGGACCTCAAAACCCTCAAGGTCTCACCAAAATCCAACCAAGATAAACCACACATTATTATTTCAACGGATAACCATTACATAGGTATATGACAATACATATACCTAAGTTATCAAGTTACCCATCTCAATCATGAGGAAAACACAAAGGTCACTGACTCAACTCAAACCAGGATTTTTATTCACAATGTCGAAACCACGTCTGCTGGAGAACTCCTCCTCTGTCGAGTACAGTGGTCCTACTACTACAACCAAGCGCTTCCCACCATGGTTCTGCCGCTACAACAATGAGCTCCCCCTCATATCCTATAGAGGTACTCTTCCTGTCGAGTACTATGGGTCTACCACTACAACCATGCGGTCCTCTACCGTGGGTCTGCTGCTACAACCAAGCGATCCCCACTGGGCCATCTGAATCACTCCGAGTCGATCGGTCAGCAGTCGTCAAGTCTGATCCACCTAATAGTTCTCTGTAATCTGCTCACTCGTCACCAGGAGGGTCCTCTCCACATGCCACATTCCGATACTCCAAGGGTCACGAAGTCTCATGTAGAAGTATCGCAAGGAACCTCCATGTCATAGGGGTATCAACCCAACAGATGATGCGTCAATCAGAGGCCCGATCTGAGAGTAATTGGCATTTTTGTTTTAGGTGCCCGATTGGTTTTTCAGTCAAACCAACCTAACCATACTCCAACAACATCCAAAACTCATGTGATGTATTCTAAAAAATAGTTTCATAAATAGGAAACCAACTTATTTCATGGCACATCAACCAGACGTCTGGCCCTTATGTTATAATCATTTCTGCTCCGAGCACCCGGTTAGATTCGGTTTCGAACCAACCCGACCATTTTTTTAATGTTATTCAAAACACACTACGAGAATCGAAAACAGACCGCCTCGTCGTGAAAATATTAGTTCCACAGACGGCGTGCCGATCGGACGCACGGTTGTGATGTTATTCGCATTTAAGCGAAACGGGCCTGGCCCGTTAAGACTAGTGGATTGGCGGGTCGGGTCGACCTAGTTTCGGTGGGTCTGACCCGAGTGGTGTTGGACTCGCAAGGTGAAGCATGTGGACCAGCCCGGTGGGGCACGAACCAGTCTGAGGGGACACGACCTGGCCCGGCACGGCCCTGCCCGGCGGGGCGCGACATGGCGCTGCCCTACCCGGTGGGCCACAGCTCGCCCCGGCTAGCCAGGCGCTGTGGGAGGGGGGTTGCCCCCTTGGTTTCCCGAATCAGCGGCGTCGAGTTTCACTTCCCACCTATCCGACCAGCGGAATTTGACTGGTCTTCCTGGCACAAGCGGCCCATGCATGCCGCTCTCCTCCCACGTGGCACCTGCAGGTGTCACGACTTCTCCAACCCGGCTGGCTGACGAGCGAGCCGGTTCACCCGCCGAAGTGGTCCGCAGAGTGCGGGCCCCTGTTTTCCACAGCACGGTGCCATGGGGCACCGTTGTTCCACCAGCCCGACAGGCTAGAACCAGCCAATTCTTCTTCGGTCGAGCAGCCCGCGAGTGCAGGTCGTGGTTCCTCTCCACGCAGATGGCATATGGCCGAGGGTTTCATTGGTCGTCGCCACCCCTTCCTTCATAATTTCTATCTAAATATAAAAAGGATCAATAGAGGTTCATTGGGCCATGTTCATTCACTCTGCGACCTCTCTGTTAGGTGGTATCATATGCCTAAAGATAAAACATGGTTCCAACGAAGAACAAAGAAAGAGATTATTAATTCACGTAGAATTATACAAAACCCCAACCTCTCAATTGACATCGCAAGTTGTTGAATCGTGAAAGATGAGTGTCACAGTAGTTGGGTGTTGCGAGAAAAATGGTGTCATCCCTTCAACGTTGTAGGAATAGTCGTTGATTCTGTTGACGTTGGGGAAAGAAAAAATAATGAAGTTGTTTCACATCCTTAGAGTCGTGGAGCGTTCATCATGTTCATCGTCGGAGAAGAAAACATTTCTATTTATTACTCCCGAGCCTTCCCAGAGAGAATAATTTCCAACCCAAAATGAGACAATAGGCTTCTCATATTAATGTAATATTACCATGATTTTCGAATTAATTCAAATTGAATTAATGAATTAAGTGTGCTCACTTAATTAAATTGATGAGGTTGGCACATTAATTAGGGGAGGGTGGAATGTTGAGAGGCTACACCAAAATAAATGAGGCGGAGTTTTCCAATAAATTAAATGGGGTGTTAGTGGGGTGTTTAAGGGAGTTGAAGAGTTAGAGCCTCATGTGGGCCCCACCACCCTTAGTTAAATCCTCCCACATGAAGTTAGGTGGGGTGCGGGCCCCACCCCAACTCCCCTTTGGAGGAATTAACTTCCACTTAAAATAAAATTGTAACATAACAATTTTATTTAATTCTAAATGAATCCACAAATTTTAACTACCACATACAGCAAAATGAAATTGTGGTAAAGGAACCATTAAGAAAATATCAGTGCTGCGAGTTCATCAGTGTCCTCGGATTTCAATTCCGGGCACCAATTAAAAAGATAAGAAAACATGCATGTACATTTACTTAATGTACCCGAACAAAACTTCAGAAATTGATTTCGAGCACAACGAGCCTCGGAATCATGTGCCGCCAGAAACCGCTGATTCGTAAAATTCCAAACTATTTATGAAAATAATTTCCTTTAAATTTATTGGTCTTTAAATTATGACCACCTCAGGGATTTACATACCTGTAAAGCTACAACACACACTAGGGAAACAAATGAAGGTAATGAGCACCATTTGAGCCTCCCCCTCCCTTGTGCTCTCCTAGAGGTTTCTGTGGTACTAGAAAATGGGCACTAGAGGAATCGACCATCTACTTAGGAATTGCTCATGTTGATCCTCGATCTCCACTGGGACCTCCGTGAATGTCGCCCCTTCATCGATGTATAGCTCCCTGTGATCGATGATGTGTGATGGATCATGCACATATACCCTCAACTAAGATATGTGGAAGACTTCATGCACCCGATGTAACTGAGGTGGATGATCCAGGCGGTAATCCACCTAGCCGACTCTTATGAGGACCTAGAAAGGTCCAATGAAACGTGGAGATAACTTTCCTCCCTAGCCAAATCTTTGTAGACCTTTTCGAGATGAGATCCGTAGAAAGATGTGGTTGCCATCCTCGAAATCTAGTGGTCTCTGTCTCCTATCAGAATATGACTTCGCTTTTCTATGTATAGTCTTCATTCGTTCCTGGATGATCTGTACCTTCTCCATCATAGCCTGAACAATACCTGGTCCTTTAAGAGATGACTCCCAACCTTCAGAAAACCCATCAGGTGTCTTCCCTGAGGATATCCGAGCACGCCCCATCTCACAGTCAACATCTCGACGTTGCGCCTCCCTGACTCACTAAAGAAGTGGGGAAGTGACTGTAATGCATTCCACCAATGAACTATGGGTTAGAGTAGATAATTTTAAAGATATCGTTTACACACTTCTTTTCTTATGATTTACATGAGCTACTATGATTTCTCCTCTAACGAAATCAGAAATCTAGTCTCATCCCCAAGATGAACCAACTTCTTTGCCTAATACAGTCAATCCTGACATGAACGGTACAAATTCCTGTCATGGATGACGTGGTAAGGCCTTGATGCTACTACTAAAGGATCCAACTGTTAGTCTCGCCTCCGAGGTTTGAGTCACACTATTGGCATCAGTGCATGTTCAATGGGTCTCCTCCATTATGAATATCGAATGTGAGGGTCAAGTCAATGGTTTTAACCGGAACCTCTTAGTATTAACCATACAAAAAAGAAGGAAAGAAAACGTCACAAGGACAAGTTTCTTTTATTATTGTAGATCAAAGTACAAAGACACAATGAAACCACTAAAATGACTTTAAATAATCTAGAAGCACTAGGAACAAAGACCTCCATGGCTGGAACTAGTCCTTCTCTTTTCAACCTGCTTCCGGAGCTCCATAGTCATATGCTTCAGCTTCCTGAAGCTATGATCTCCCATGTCAACCCATTCCCTGTGGTCGGGGTGGACCTCCTAGTGTTGGAGGAGGAAATACCTCGAAGCGTCATCCCCCACCAGCTGCACGACCAGCTCCTCTACCTCGGTCTCCAGCTCCTTGTCGTCCGCCTCAATCAAACCTCTGCCTCTTCTTGGGAGGTCCTTCATATGTCTACTGATCGACTATATGCAGGTCAGACATTCATGTTCCATGTGACCAAGCCCGTCGCAGGAGTAACAATGTATGCTCCTGGTAAGTTTCTCTCTACCTCGGGTGCCTCTCACACATGTTCCAGAGTCATGCGGTCGACCACCTATGGGTCTGGTCCTCTTAGATCTCTGCATCATCTGTCTGCTTCCAGCTACATAAGACTCCGTTGCATGTCAACTAGTGGTGTGTCCCACTACTGGAGACTGCTCAGCAAGGAAACACTCCACTCAGAGGGATTTCTCCAACACCCCAGTCTGCATTGGGATGTTGTGGGAGATAACTACAGCTTTAATATCTCTCCTGAGTCCCTACTCAAAGGTCTGGGCCCTGAAGAATGGGTCTCGTACCATATCAGTGGAGTAGCGTGAGATGTTGGTAAACATCCCTGAGTACTGAGATATACTCATGTTGCCCTACTGTAGATGAATTTGTTCCTATATCCACACTGCTCGAAAGGTGTATGGGAAAAATTCTACCTAGAACAGGGTTTCGAAGTCAGCCTAGAGAAGTGTCGCCTCGTCGTGGACCTGGAGCATCAAGCACCACCATCTGACAGTTGTGGCATACTGGAGGTTGGCAGCAAGGATCACCATGTAGTCTGCTAGTGTTCCTAATAGCCAAAAAACTCTCACCACAGCCTCCAGCCAATCCTCAGCCGCTTGTGGGTCCGTCTCTCCCCGGAACCTGGGTGGCCTCTTGCACTAGAAATCATGCAGCGCACTTGAGTTGCATGCATCGTCTGCTGCTAAGGCTGGTGGCATTGGTGGTCCAACTGGGGTAGTACCATTGCTGCCTCCGCTGGTGCCTCAACTGGAAGAGGGCCATTTACTGAGGCCTCATCGCTCAGCGGGATGTCGGTACGCACAACTATCAGGGCTCTAACTTGTCATCTGCGGGGAGGCATCCTGAAAGAACAGATGCGACACGGTCAAAAGACTATACCTTCTGAGATGACTTGGTTGAGCTGACATAAATAATACTTTTGAAGACACAGATGCAATCTGTGTTTTTGTGCAATGATTAAGAAATCAGATGTCAGGGTCCTGGTGTATGGATATGTCAGTCGCCACACCAACACTAGACTCCCTGAACAAAAACCACAGTCAGTACCCTTAACATTATTTCCTCATAGAAGGTAAATATCAGAGTCCTTATTTCATTGGTAGAACCAACTCCTAGGATATCAATTTGTTGTGACCCATCCCCCGAGGCCCATATCATGACTACCCCAAGCCCGCCTTCCATAGGCCAGGGGCCGGAAACTATCACCAAAGGTGTAATTCCTTAAAACTGGGAAGGTATTTCATTTATAAAATGTAAACAAACAAAACAAGAGTACAAGCGGAAGCAAACACTATGCAAAGTTGTATAAAAAGTGTGCTGAAACTACAATGGGGCCGGAAATAAAACCCCAACAAAAAGATATATGTAGAACTGAAATAATGTATAACAATAAAAGACAAACAACTGAATGGTGAAAGAAGCTCTTGGATTTTCGTACGGGTTCCTAACTGTAGGGTAGGTACAGATGTCCTCCTCGGCACTCCACATATATTGTCCCGCTCCGTGTGACTTCATGCTTAGTGGTCCACCTCTGGGTACCGTCTACTCCTGGCGCTCTCGGCCTCCGCCAGCACTGTCTGTCATCAGAATCCAAGACAATGTGGTGGGGGCGTAGCCCGTTCACGGGTGAGTATAACGATACTTAGTAGGGAACCCGAGACCCTCATGGTCTCACCAAAATCCAACTAGGATAACCCACAAAGCATTCTTTAAACAGATAACCATAACTTAGGTATATGATCATTCATACACCTATGTTATCAAGTAACACAACTCAATTATGAGGAAAACACAAAGGTCACTGACTCAGCTCAAACTAGGATTTTTATTCACGAAGTCGAAACCACAGATACTAGGGAACTCATCCTCTGATGAGTACAATTGGCATGCTGCTACAACCAAGAACTTCCAAACATGGGTCTTCAGTTACAACTAAGTGTTCCCTATAAGAGCCTATAGAGGTACTCCTTTTGCCGAGAACCGCGGGTCTGCCACTACAACCAAGTGCCCCTCCACCGTGTGTCTGCTTCTATAACCAATCACTCCCCACTAGGAAATCCGAATCACTCTGAGTCGATCGATCAGTAGTCATCAAGTCTCAGCCAGCTAAGACGACTCTGCAATATGGTCACTCGTCACCAAGAGGGTCCACTCCATGTGCCATAATCTGGTACTACAAGTGTTATGAAGTCTCAAGTAGGTGTATCACAAGGAACTGCCATGTCATAGGAGTCTCAATGCAATAGACGACACGTCAATTAGACGTCCGGTCTGAGAGTTATTTCCATTTATATTCTAGGGGCCTGGATGGTTTTTAGGTCAAAACAGCTCAACCTTACTCCATCAATGTCTGAACATCATGTGGAGTATTCCAAAAGAACTGTCTCATCAAAGGGAAACCAACATAGTTTACGGCGCATCGATCAGACGTCTGATCCTTATTTTGAAAGAGTTTCCGCTCCGAGGGCCCGGTTTGTTTCGTTTTCGAACCAACCTGACCATTTTTCAAAATTAATCCAAAACTTACTAAGAGTATCACAAAAAGGATTGCTTCATCCCAAGAATCCCAGTGATGTAGACGGCACATCGATCAGATGCACGGTCATGAAGTTATTTGCATTTAAGCGAAACAGACCCGACCTATTAAGCTCAGTGGGCTAGCGGGTCGGGTCGACCCAGTTCTGCTAGGTCCGACCCGGTTGGTGTTGGAATGGCCTGATGAATCACGTAGAACAGCCTAGTGGGGCATGGCCCAGCCCGAGGGGGCATGACCTGACCCAGCGCGGCACGACCCGACTGGCTGAGTGCTGTGGGGGGGGGGGGGTGGTTTCCCGAACCGGGGTGCTGCCCTCCTATCCGGTCGGCTGAAGCCGGCTGGTCTTCCTGGCCCATGCGTCCAATTCAGGATTCTCTCCTCCCATGTGCAACGTGTGGATGCCGCGACCATCTCCAACCCGGCCAGCTGATGAGCCGGCATTTAGGCCACCAAACCAGTCACGGAGCGTGGGCTGCGGTTCTCTGCAACACGGCGCCATGGGGCGACGCGGTTCCACGAGCGTGGCGGGCTACGACTGGCCGGTTCTTCTTCGGCCGAGCGGCGCGTGGATGTGGGCCTCGGTTCCTCTACACGCGGCCGGAAGATGCTGCCTCTTTCTCCTGTCACTACCACCCCTGTCATCACTATTTCCATCAAAATGGAACAAGGATCCACCAAGGTTCGTTGGGCCGTGTTCGTTCAGCCCACGCCTCCACGTTAGGCGATATCGCATGGTCGAAGATAAATAATGGTTCCAATGAAGAACGATGAAAAAGATAATTAATTCATGTATAATTATACAAAACCCCTACCTCACAATTGACGTCGTACGTCGTCGAACCATGAAAGACGAGCATCGTGGTAGTCAGGCGTCGCGGAAGAATGGTGTCATCCCGTCAACATTAGAGGGAGAGTTGTTGATTTCGTTGATGTCGGGGAAGGAAGAAAGAATGAAGTTTCTTCACGTCCTACGAGTTGTGGATCATTCTTCATGTTCTTCGGCAGAGAACAACACTTTTCTATTTATTACTCCAGAGCCTTCCCAAAGAGAATAATTCCCAACCCAAAATGAAACAATAGGCATCTCATATTAAAATAATATTTCCATGCTTTTTGAATTACATCAAATTGAATCAATTAATTAAGGGGTCTCACTTAATTAAACTGATGAGGTTGGCACATTAATTTGGGGAGGGTAGAATGCAGAAAGGGTCCAAAAAATAAATGAGGGGAGTTTTTAACTAAATTAAAGGGGGTTTTAATGGGGATTTTATGGGAGTTGAAGAGGCAGGGCCCCGTGTGGGCCCCACAACCCGTAGTTATATCCTCCCAAGGGAATTCATGTGGGGTGTGGGCCCCACACAAACATCCCTTTGGAAGAATTAACTTCCACTTAAAATAAAATTGTAACAGAACAATTTTATTTAATTCTAATTGAATCTCTAAATATTAACTACCACATACGACAAAACACAACTCTGGTAAAGGTCCCCATAAGAGAATATCAACATTGAGAGTTCATCGGTGCCTTCAGATTTCAATTCGTGCATCGGTTAAAAAGATTAAAAAACCTGCATGTACGTTTACTAAACATTTCAAAAAAACCTCAGAAATTGATTCTGAACACACCGAGCATTGGAATCAAGTGTCGTCAGATACCACATACTCATAAAATTACAAAGTATTTATGAAAACATTTTCCATGAAATTTATTGGTCTTAACACTTAATGACACCATAAATGTGTTAAATATAATAGGGTATGTGTAACTGGGGCATGAGAGTGAAAAGTTTGTAGAAAACGTAAAGTAATGTACCATATTATATATATATATATATATGAGTCTTTTTTAATGTTTTTAATGATGGTGGTGCCTCAGTCAAAGAATAAGGCACAATTTATTAAAAGTAGAAACATATTACATGAGTCAAAAGGAAAGAAACTTATTACAATCTTTATAAAATAAAGTGGATCAATCCACCAGGAAAATCATTCTGGTAGGTAATTTTCCTAAAGGACTCCCTTATTTTGAAGACCATCTGCAACCATGTTCACTTCATGAAACGTATGAGTGGAATTGCATTTAATATCCTTGAGAAATGTAAGACAATTTATCTAAAGGGTGGTGAGTGAACAAGAATGACGCACCACCCCCATCCAAATAGCTTGAATGATAGTGGATGAGCCACTTTCAATCTAGATATTGTTCCATACCTTATGCTTCACAAAATCAACTGCATGGATAACTCCCATCATTTCAGCTTCCCGAGATGAGGCCATACCAGAGTTGTAAAGAAGCATCCCTAACATCTACCAAGGTAATCTATAAAGATATCACCAAAACCTTCCAGATACGGGTTTCCTTTAGATGAACCATCGACATTAGCCATGATCCATACTGGAAACAGAGCATGTCAGAAGACCTCAAATGTGCGCTGAGGCTATCTGTAAATTCTAGTGATCCGAAGACGATGTAGGATCAAAAAGCCCCCAACAGAGTTGTCACTATATGCTTTCTAGATTGATGTTGCTTTCTGAATGGAAATGAGATGTCGATTCTTACCTGAATTAAGATTTAACGAGAAGTTATTAAAAATTAAATTATTCCTATCATACCAGATCATATGAGGAAACTCATAAAAAAATGCTAAAAAGAGAATCTTGATTTGTTGAGATGAATCAGAGTCAACCCAATGCAGCAATTGAGAGATGATAGAATAAAAAATTAACCATATGCAACAAAAAAATATCAAGAATATAATCCTAGAGAGTTATAGCTACAGAACAAGATAGAATAAGATGATTGATGTCCTCTCTATGCTGGTTACACATGTGACATCGAGAAAAAAGTTGAATCCAAGAATATTGCAGAAAAACATCAGTGGGGATTCTGTGATGATCAATACGCCAAACAAGATTAAATCGCGAGGGCCGAATCCATGGTTTGCTGAATGCATTCACCCAACATAAATTAGAAACAAAGTCTATGAAATTGTAATTGTAGAATATTTTGGAGTCTACAACGCCATTACGAGCAGTATTCTAGATGAGGAAGTCCCTAAAGTTGCAGAAGTTAAAATTTTCAATGACATGAGTAATATAATCAGGAAGAATGATTTCATGAAAATTAACAACATCCCTGATGGAGGAATTGATATTAACAGGAAAAGAATTTGGAGTCATCATGGAGATTAAATGAACACCATCTCAATTATCAAGAACAAATTTAATGATGGAGTTAGAAATAACCATCCAACTAGAATTGTTCATAATGTTGGAAAAATAATTATGAATTGATTGGAAAATGGAAGAAGTGATATAATTTAGATTTTCATTCATAATCATGGTAAAAAAATATGATTTGGAGAATGGTAGTGGAATCCACATTATTATGGATCAGACACCACATCACCCTATCTTGAAGAGACTCATTAAAGAATGTTAGATTTTTTATTCCAAGACAACCCTTATCAAATCGATTACAACAAGCGGTTCAAGTTATGTTTACATTCTTTGTCATCATTTTACTTCTAGTCTAGACAAAACTTCTTATGTATACGTTCACTTTTTTATGAAGACCAACGAGCCAGTGGTAAACCATCATCGAATAAACCATTTTAGAAATAATATTAGATTTCACTTGATAGATTCTACCACCCATAGATAGTGTTTTACCCTTTTAGGAAGATAGTTTCTGGATGATTTGATCAACAATGCTGGAAAAGTAACAAGATTTTTGTCTTCCCCCGAAGATTGGAACACCATGCTAAGTGAATGGGAAGGAACCTTCCTTGATGACAATGTAGTTGATGATATTACCTATTCTTTTAGAAGAAATAAAAATTCTAAAGATCACAAAATATTTACTCTAGATTATATATTGACCGGAAACCTCTTTATAATGAGAAAATACATTTTTATGATTTATGATGTTTCTTTTATCACCTCGTAGGAACAGAATAATTTCATCAGCATATAAGAGGTTGGTGGGAACACTAAATTTTGTAGAATCATGAAAGGGTTCAATATTTCTTTGATCCACAAGTCGGGTGAGTTATATACTTAAGGGGTCATCTTCGATGACAAAAAAAGACCAAGAGAGGGTCTCCTTGCCTAACTCCCTTGTTGTATTTAAAGTAACCCTTAAGAGCACAGTTTAACAGAAAAATGATGAATGCCTAATTGAATAAGGTTCCCATCATACAAGTGAAATAACCATTAAACCCAAATATTTGGTGCACTATGATGATAAATCCCCAGTCCATGGTATCAAAAGCATTCATGATGTCAAGTTTAATGGAAATATCTACCACCTATAGTAACAATTTTTAAAATTTTGTTGCATTATGAATAAATACATATGAAATCTTGAACAGAACTACATTTAATAAAACCAAATTTATTCTAAGAGAAAATTCTTTTAAAATTTGAGCAAGCCATTTCACAAGAATCGGGGAAATAATTTTTTAGATGGTATTAATTAGAAAAATGGGTCAAAAGAGGTGAATCTCATCGGCATTATCCAATTTAGGAATAAGGGTAAGAAACAGGGCATTAATTCCATAAGGGAGAAAACCTGTGGAAAAAAAGATTTAACAAATTTGGAAAACACCCAACTGGATAATCTATCAGTAATTTTGACGAAATAATTATTGAAACCACCAGGACCTGGGGCACTATCTAGATGAAGACTTAAAACATGGTCATTGATTTCATGATCAATAGGTATGCTTATGAGAGCATAATAATCATCAAAAGTCACCATATACAGGATGATATCAGGAAAAAATATATTTACTAACAACTAGGCCATTGAATAAGTTATGGAAATAAGAGACAATGTGATTATCAATACCCTCCTCTATGTCAAGAAGGGTGTCATCAACTAAAATTAAGGCTAATGGCCTACAAGATTTTCTAATCCGATGAAGAGAATAATAGATCATTGTATTCCTGTCACCATCTAAAATCCATCTATCATTGAATACTTGTTGTCTCATATAAACTTTAGGTTTCATAAGGGAGTTGAGTTTTAGAGAGATATTGACCTGTTTTTGAGGACCAAGGAAAAATAATAGAATGTATTGGAGTTTGGAATTATCACATGATCACTCTCTTGAACGGGTATTTCCTTATCGATATGTTTTTTTTAGAATTACACTAACCCCTAAAGAATTGTTTTAGAAGTTTTAATTTGCTGATATAGGCAAAAGAATCATTCTGGTGCTGCATGCCATCCTAAAAATTTTTAATAAACTTAAAAAAATTCAGATCTGTGGCCTAGGAATTATTAATCTTGAATGTAAGAGATATTTTATTATTTATATGGAAAAGACTAACTAGGATATGATGATGATCAATTTTGATCCTAGATAAATTAATTCAAGAAATGTAGTCCCATTTATCAAGGGTAGTGGTATTTGTAAATACCCTATCATGCTTACTTACAACAACCCTATTAAGATGTCTTATATACCAAGTGTACTTAGTACCCATAAGGTTAATTTCTATAAGATTACAATCATTAATAGAAGATTTAAATTCCCTTGAGGAACTAGAAGAGTGGGATGGCCCAATTTTTTCAAAAGAGGTAAAAATCTCATTAAAATCACTGATCACAATCCAAGGGTCTTGAATAACATTATCAAGATCACTGAGATCAAGACAAAGTGATATGAGGTATTAGTATCTATTCGTAGAATAGACCATCATGAAAAAGTAATGTAGACCATCTAAAGAATTTTCACAGGTAAACATATGTTCAGAAAAATTAAAATCATTAACTGACTGTAGTTTTGAGCAATAAAAAACCCTAGCAGGATTTAGTAACAATATCATCCATGAATAACCCAAAAAATCATAACCAAGGTAGCTAAGATGCAATAATTTTTTGGAAAAATTATATTTGGGCTCAGAAATAAAAATTATTCTTATCAGTCAAAATAATATTTTTAGGACAAAATAATTGTCACCGTTAAAAAGACCCTAACAATTCTAAAATGAAAAATTCATTGAAACATATGTTTAGAGTTTAAAATCCCTTTTTTGGGCCATCTGAAACCTTATTTAACCCTGATCTTCTAAAAAATTTTGTAGAGGGTGGGTTTTCTTTATTTCACTATTTAATCATATAGGAAACATATGAAATGTTAGAAGCACATATATTATCATCGATATTATCATTTTTAATAGGAATTCAGTATTATACAGAAATAGTGGCAGCATTAATACGCACATCCACTGGAAGATCCATTGGTTCAATGCTATTGTCCGAAGTATTCTCCCCTAGATTTGTCTCCACACTAGAAAATCCATAGTTTTTTGGCACATCCAAAAATGTTTCCATCCCCTGTATATTAACCATTGAGTCATGATATCCATCTCTTAATGGCTCTTTAGATTTTAGCCCAGCACATTCCTTGCCAGTTTCAAGAGTGGTGTCCACCTGGTCCATAACTGGGGGGAGCAAGTTGTTGTTTGGTAATGCCAAAAGATCAACATCCCCCTCAGATGAACAAGGCCCCACGACCTCACATCCCTTTCCTAAGAGAACCATTGGAGAAGATAGACCAGCTTCAATAGAGATGAAGGTTCCGAGTTCTTATACAGTAGGATCATCTATAGGAGACTCTACCTTCATCTTCTCACAGAGGTCAAAAATCATTTTTTCCAGGTCCTTAAAGATTCCATCAACAACAGATTGATGCTCCTCTTCATCAACCATCTCAGACCATAAGGTGCCCAATCTATCAACCTGTTGGAGAGTTTTTTAACCCATTTTTTAGAATTATTCAAGGTAGCATTAGGCTTACCAAGGTTAGATTTATCTTTTATCCTGTTTCAAACCTGAGTTCACCCATCAGCCTTTGATTGGTTCTCTTAGATCATCACCTGGTTCTTTATCACTCGACAATTGATCAAAGAGTGACCAACAATATAACATAGTTGACAGAAGGGAGGTATACATTCATATACAATGAGAATCTCCATTTTGAAGTCATTGGCATTAAAGGTAATTGTTTCCGGAAGCTTAGAATCAAGGTTGAATTCAACCATGACTCTTGCATAGAGCCCCAGTTCGGCACTGAGTGTTCTCTGGTGGATTCAATTGTTTTTATATAATATCTATGAGGGAGAATGAACTCTAAAATGAACATCCATGATTCTAGGGCATTGGTTTACAAACCATGTAGATAGAGAATAACTTTCAGGCATAGTGTCACTCTAGGTAATATGTAAGGTTTTATTGAACCCAACTAGTTTGTTATAATTTGTATCATAGTGTTTGTTCTTGAGAAGGGTTCAAGGTTCAGGAATAAAATTCTCATTATTTATTATTTTGTATTTCAAAAAAGAGATTAGGGTTAATAAGACATGAGATGTAAGGTCAAGGGGAGTATAATTTTATCATTTCCATCCTAATAATTAAGATTCTATGGTGAGTGTACGTTTGAATGATGGAATTTTATTGTTTCATGATTGGTTCAGTTTTTTTAATGATGAGAGTTTCATCATCATTAATTGTGGTTGTTATTTTAGAAGTCGGTCTTGTATTTTTTTGTGGATATTGGGGATATACCGATGCTCTATAATAAATTCAAATGGTCTTCCCATCCATGATAATCTTACATTATTTGTTATGGAAATTACAGTGAAAAAGAATGTAGTTAAGTAAAATTTGAAGTTTTTTCAGGGTGAAATGTGATATTTTTTAAAAATTTGTGTGTTTTGATGAACTATATGGGTGATATTTGTTGATTTTTATTTAATTTTTCAATTGAGAAATATTTTTTAGTTGGTTATTTAAAGGGGATTACTTTTTTCAATGGATGTATTATTATGTCAATGATTTCATAGTGTTTTTATAAAAATATATTTTGAATTGAAGTTTGTTTTTGAAATCAATTCTAAAAATGTGATTTTCTAATATGAAATGATCCTTAAATTGAAAAAATATATTATAAAATGGATTTTATTGGTTTTATATTGAATAGGGTGATTTTATAAGAAATGTTGTTTTCAAATTTTTATGGATCGATTTATTATGTGTATGCTTTGGTGTAAATTTAATTAGTATAATTAAAATATCATGATTTTTTTGGGAAAAATTATTCTTAAGTGTGTGTATTTTATGTATAAATTTTGGTATTATGTTTTTTGAGGTATCAATTGATTTCAATGGAATTTTTTTTTTTTTTGTTGTAATTTTTGGACAGAGTTGATTCATGCCTTGGGATATTTGGAATATGCCTCCAAGAATGGTTGAAAGATAATATGAAAATCCCATGATTGTTGATGATCTACATGGATAATAAACTTATTTATTATAAAGAGATCCATTAGTTTTAGAATCATCAAAGAAACAAAATGGGGAGGTGGAATCAGAACCTTTGCAACACTAAAATTACATTTAGACTTTTTAAATCACCATCCAGCTATTTTTATATAACAATGTTCCTATTGAAGAAATGGGTTTGTTTGAATAGTTTATAAGAAATCCATTCTATCTTATACCGTCAATGTTTCATAGGTTACAAATGGTTTATTCCTCTTTTAATGTAATCATTGAGTATTCTATGAATTCTAATTTCACTAGTGTTCATACTAATAATATATATAAAATGGTTGATTCTTATGATTTTCTTGAAATCCTTTAAAGAGGTGGTCAAATTTTCCCTTCACATTGAAGCTATCTAGTTTAGGATGATGAGGATTCGTGATTACATTAGAATGAGGGAAACACTTCATCAGGGTAGAGAATACTTTATGAGTTAGAGTTAGAATCACTAGTCAATAATGTCCCACCATCTCATGATCCTAATTCCTCTCACAAGAAGAAATTAACTCAGGTTTATATTGTATAGATATCGAGGGAAATCATTATCAAACCAAGTTCCACTACTAAACTAGGATTTCGTATCGGTATGTGGTATATCCTGAGGCATGTTCTTGATTGTCTCATGCTATGAACATGGGAAAGGGTATAAAAAATACTAACATTAAGAATAATTTCAATATTAATAATCATAAAAATATAATGAATTTTATATATTGAGTATTAGAATGTATAAATGTAAACATTAAATGTAAATGATCAATAATGATAGGAATAAAAATTAATATTGGAAAAACCCAAAATTTTTTAAAATATCATGAATCCATGAAAATTAATTTATCCCAATCTAGTGCATGAAAGATGAAATATAGAAACTGAACACATTATGGGTGTGTGAAGGGTGTGAAAAAACAAGACATAGGTGGGATCTCACCATGGAGTTATTGTTATACCCATGAATGAAAATTTTATTTTTATTTTTTAAAACACATTTAGAATTTATGGTATTAAAATAAAATTATACATGAAAAAATAAAATAGACTAGAGTTTTTTTTCAAATGTTATTATTCTTTTATTTATTGAAATAAATCACTAATATTGAATTTCAAATTGACCACAACCCCATAGATAAAATTCCAATTTTAATTCAACATATAAATAAGAAATTAATATTCCTTTTTAATGATATTTAAAATAGAATTGATGATGTATTCATTGTGAAACCCCATCCGACAAAAATGATGAAAAAATTAAACAAAAATATTATTGGTGTCAAAGTTTCCAATCGATCCAAGGAAACAAGAGAATGCGAATACATATCATTAACTAGAATCATTTACAAATAACTAGGTTATGTATAAAGATGATTATAAACATTAAAAATCACACACTAAACTACTAGTATAGGTTTTCTATGAACAATAAGCTACTGTAATATCTCACATCATGAATATTGGGGGGGGGGGCTCAAAAGACACAGACTAGTAAAAAATTATGGGAACCATAGTAAAATAAATATATCTAGTTGAGTATTAATCATGATCAGTTAATAATTAATACAATATTCATAAATTAATAAAATAGATTTCAGTAGTAAAATATGTCAAATGAGATATACAGAAGAACAATAAATTTATAAAATATCCTCTAACACCCTAATAAGAAAATACCCCATTATTTCAATCCATTTATCAGTTATAATTACATCTCAATTGGGGAAAAATTTCTATAAAGTTTTTAATACAAAATATGGCCCCTCATACCTCAAATTTGGCAGTAAAAAAAATTTATCTCAAGAGGTTCTCACCCATGCCAAATCCATTGGAAAACCATCAAAATTTATTAAATTTTATTTTTAAAATGATGTAATAATGAATCCATGTATTTACGAGTTTCGAGGAAAATATTTATAAATTTAGTTTTTATTTAGATGATTGGAAACCATTTGTGTTTCATTTTCTAAATTAAATCATCTAAAAAATTAAAACATGTTTATGGGTAATCTCCCATTTAATTAATCATACCATGAATTGCAAAAAAACCAATCTAACTAGGTAAAACCATTTTCTAATATTATAATCTATAAATAAAATATTGTTACATATATATGGAACTTTGCATTCAAATAATTCCTAAAAAATATAGAATATACAATTAAACACATTATGATAGGAGAAAAAAAGTATTTTAAACTCTTAAAATTTTACATTATTAATTATACATAGACAAAAATATATATTTAATTCTTTGGAATATATATTGTAGGAATTGAATTTCTAAATAATTGAATAACATAAACATCACAACCTTATTTTAATGGGATTGAACCACATCTAGTGAAAATGAAATCACTATTGATAGGAAACCCCTAAACAAATGAAATGGGTCAATAGAGGAGAACTATAAATGAAAAACACCGATTTAAGTATAGAAAATAATTTTTTCCCATATATTCTCCTCTAGTCTTCTTATATGGAGTGCGGCCAATAAAAATAAAAAAGGGAAGTTGAAAGAAGTGGAATAGAATGAAAGGTCACTCAATGAAATATTATCATGAAAACCCTTAAGTATCAGACATAAATTGAAGAGAAGAGGAATGGAAAGATATCCATTCACACCCAAGAGAATCTCTCATTTAATTGTATAATTAAATGTGCAATGATATTTAATTTCAAATATAATAAATAGAATAATTATTTTTTAATTGGACAATGGATGGTCACATTGATTAGTCACAAATATAGGAATACCCTATCTAAACCATGATAGTATCCTCCTAAGACAGAACAGAGTTTCACTAGATTCATGAGGTGGATGAATAGTGTATAAAACCATGATCAAACCATGAAAATATATAAATTAAAACATCTAACATAAACACATACTTTACAAACTATTTATTTAATGTTTTAGCATGTTGTATTGTAAACAACCTTCAATGAAATTTCACAAAAATGGATTTCTTTTAGAACCACACCATACACTATAATTGTGTGCCACACATTCCCACTATCCATGAAATATACATAATTCTATAAATAACTTTTTTAGGGTCCATGAATTGTTTTATCTAAACCATGTGCACTATGATGTGCATTATATATGACTCATATAATGTTCACACACACACATATATATATATATGTATATATATATTTCATTATAACTGTGAAGAAATAATTCACATAACCAATAATATAAAAACTCTTAAAAATCAAAATAAATATTCCCCTAAAATCTTAAAATATAATCATGAAATAATGGAATATAAACATAAAAAAAATATTATACCACCATCACATCTGGGTGTTACAATTCAAATCACTATAAAGCCTTTATTTTCCTATAAAGGATTCGGTAAATGTAGAAGAAAATAATATATTAATAGAAACCACACCCTAATTAATGAGGATAGAATGATAGGGAAAATAATAAGATGAAACCATCTAATTCCCTTCGGACTCCATACTTCAATAATTCATCTACATGATATCGCTAATAACTAAACCAAACTCTAGAAAAAAGAATTTTTTTCCAATAACATCAAAGTTAAATATAACAACTATGGTTTCATTAAAATACCAAGTAAAACTATCATGATTATTCATATCCTTTAGAATCCTTATAACTAGTATAGCTATAAATTATAAACCATATAATCATTATCATCTTTAAGAAACATCCATAATACTAAACTCTTTTGACCATCTTGAAATCCGCCACCCTCTCCTACTAGATTGAAAAACCTAATAACCTCATCCAAATAAAACAAAATTATTGATCTCTAACCTGAAGTAACTAAAACAATCAATATATTGAGAGCTCAATATTAGAGGGCTTTTGATAGGAAACTAAATCATGGTAAACTAGGCAATATCCCATTAATATCCTGAACAATGGTCATCCATATCTCAATTACTAAAATATGGAAAAAATGGATCTTCCCATATCATCCAATGAGTTTCAACCCACATAAATAATAAAAAAACAAAAGTAGAAAAAATAAAAATCTCATAAATTAGAGAAATTAAAACCAACATTATACACATATCTCATATCTCCATAAAAAATTCTCCAAAATTATTTTAATAGGATCACCTCCCACAAAAACAAGAACCCATATCCATAATACATATAAATCAGGTTGAGAAACATCCAATCCAATTAACATCTCTGAAATACATCTAACACCAATCATAAATAGTAGTAAATGATGGTTTAAATATCTACAATAGAGGCATGTACATTAAATTCATTAAAATATTGAACACCACCAGTTTTGGAGAAGCAAAAATTCCACTCTCTTTATTGAATAATTTTTCAATGTTTTATTGTCAAGGAAGTCCTTTTCTCTTTTATTGGAACATAATACTCATTTTTACATTGAAAAAATACAATTTTTAGATAATTATGAATTATTTTAATGTTTTTTGGGGGTTTAGTTTTGTTCATTTAGTTCAGTGAAAAAAACCATGAATCATAGTCAATTGAAATGGTTCAGTAAGCTATAATGAAAGAGGTGCATGTCTATGAGACACCTTCATAATTTATATCATAGGTGATTCATAGGATTCAAGGAACCATGTAGGACTACTATTTATAGTAAACCTTTGGATAGTGGGTGTAGCATGGCTGAAACATGTTTTTCAAAACTGTTCAAGACATCTATCACCTAATTTAATTACGTGAGATGACCAAACATTCCCTCCCTCTATATTTTATCTTTCACCTCATTTCTCCTCTCATTATCCCACATGCACTAGTATTTAATCTTAAATTATTATCCCCATGGAATTAATATATCGTTTTTTTTGCACTATTTCTTGATATGTATTTATTTCTAGTGTATATCAGTTATAATTTTATTCCTCTTTATTTTTTTCTTTTTTTCTATGTTTATATGTTATGTTAAATATATGTTATATGATTAACCTAATTTTTAGGGAATAAAAATAAAATTATGATTTCATCCAAATAGTATTAGGTTAATTGTTACTATCAAATGAGTAAATTTATATCAACAAGATTTAGGTGGTTCTAAAAATTCCTTTCTGGTTTCCCTAGTGTTCAGGGGGTGCATATTTGACCTCTCCATTATGTTAATATTGTGTGACCATATAATTGAATATTTTTAATTACATAAATTTTATAGAAATTGTAATGTTACAAAGGGAATGATCACATTGGTTTATAAATTGCTGAGCCTAGTGAGTGACTATGGACTTTGGGTAGATTAGGATGGGGTGTTTTTTATTTAAATTAAATTGTGTTAATTTAATTGTATTGGTATATACATAAATGAATTTATCGATATGAGTTTCGTAGGAACTGGACTTGTTATCCCATAGATTCAGATAACATTGTTCATTTGGTTTGAGGTGATAAGATGGGCAGTATGGGATTCTCTAAAGAATCTAGGGGTTTTATATCACTATTTGTTATTTTTGGACATCTGTAAGAGACTACGATATCGTCAGGATATAGCTGTGGTTTTGCTAATTTCATATAATGGATCCCATTATAGGGAGTGACATGGTCAATGTGAAATGAGGTAATTGTTGGATTGGATATGGACTTTATTTGGTTTTTTATCACTTATGTTAGAAAATGCACCATTTAGAGTCATTTTCTCAATGTAGGACTCAGATAATGGGATTGTATTAACAATACTTGTGGGTAGATTCCTATGTTAAATGTGTATTAGGAAGATTTATTAGAGCTCAATGAAGTAGAAATATGTAGGGATGGTGAGGATAAATTTTCTGACAATGTTTAGAGTTTCATTTGGGGGATGAGGCTCACTATATCTTTGTTTATTATCCCATGACATATTATGGAGGACTGAAATTACCATTTCATGGGATTTATTCTATTGACCTGACTAGTTTTTTTAATGTCAAACACATATAATTGGAACTCGGACATCATGGATAATGATATTAGGGTTTCCTGTGTGATGAGGTCCTTGAGACTAGGTATTTATTGTTGGGGAATCCTTTCAGGATAGTAGTTATTGTTGGAAATTAGGTTTTGGTTTGAATAAGGTGGATGGTTATTTTATTAGAGGTGTAACAGGGGGTCCACCTAAGATGTTTTACATGATGGGATACCATAGGGTTAGGGAAATAATTTCATCCTCTATGGGTACACTAGAATTTTACGAATAAATTGAATTATTTATTATAGATACTGAGAACATGGGAATCATGTTATATAAAAATATATATTATGTGCATGTGGTGCATTATTAAATTTTATAACACACATTCTAAATCATAAATGTATTATAGAAAGAATATGGTTGTTTCATACATTGATTTTGTATCACATCTAACGCAGGAGCATTGGGATTCGTATAGACATTATGGATTTTCATTTAGGTAATGGTTCGGGATCATTTTTTGGATCATAATGGTTGAGTTGGTCGGGGACTAAAAGAAAGGGACTATGGGTTCTTGCCACAGCTAGAGATTTTTTATTGTTTCTAGTATTTATATATATATATATATATACCGAGACCATCTATTGGATAACTTCAAGTAATTTTCAGTGTTAATTATTAAGATAAGCATTCTTAGATAATATGTTTATCTTTTTCTTGTTTATTTATACTATTTCTGATATTTTTTGTGCTTACTCTATTTCTTGATCATTTTTCATGGACAAGTAATTGGTCCAGTGTCATATAGTCTCTCTTTTCCTATAAATTATATTTATATAGACCATTATTTTATCATCACATGAGGTTATATTCTCCCAACTATCACCCCATTACACACTTTCTTCTAGTCAGCAATCTTTAGCATCCGGGGAGGCACAGTTAATTCATAGGTTTACACAGCCTGTATAACTATTCGATTTAATATTTAGTTCGGTTTTTAAAATTTTAATTAGAGATGTTTTTTCCCTTTTATGGTATTTATATTTGGGATAAATTATACAGTAAATTAGGATGTTGAGAAAACGAAGTTCTAGAACCCACGTTTTAGTTCGTATAACCCCATGAACGAGGGATATAAAAAGTTTTTCTGTGTGGACGTTGATGTTAATTTTTCTAATCATATTAATTATATACCATCTTCCTCATGTCGCAAACATGGAATGTGAATTTTATATTTTTGGACATGTGATTGTTGTCCTGGTATTCCAGGGGAAGATCATTATACTCTTACAACAGTATAGAAAGTGGGTGTTTGTGTATGCTTTCTGACTAAGCATATTTGATGTCTAAATTATATTTATACAATATTATATGAATAATTATAATGAATATTATTTGGTATAAAATTTTAGATAATATCGGTTAGGTTGTAAAATTTTTTGATAATGGAATATATGAAGTGTTTTCTTCGATAGCATATTTTTTGTGGAATTTTACTCAACCAACCTAAAAACATTTTATCAATGAAACCTGATTGTGATTTGTGATATATTTATATATGTATGGGCTAATATCATATATTATAGGGGAGGTAAAATGATATAGGGTGATTTTTATACCAATTTTGGGTGATGCGGTCATCAGATTAAGGTATCATGGTTCATCGGGAAGGGTGTGGCCTGAGGATTATATGATAAATGGCACTAACAAGGGAATGCAAGGTGTAAAGAAGACAGATTTTGGGAAGCATGGTTTTTATGGGGAGGTTAAGGGTATATTTATCATGCTTTCTATTTATCATATCTCTATTTTCATTTTTTATATATATTCAACCAAGATGTCTGAATGTGGTATTTTTATACAACGGGGTGCCACATAAAATGGAAAATATTATGATTCATGTAGGAATGTATTTTGTTCCTTAAGAGTTTACACGACATAAGACCACTAAGGGTTCTGATGAAGCCTTGTAGGGGTAGGTAGAAAATGATATACTGGTATAGTCTCAATTGTAGGCTCATGTGAAGGAGGGGAAGTCTCCAATGTTGAATGATTATTAAATATGGATTAACATGAACCTCATGGTGAGCCTAATATGTTTCATCCAGGGTAATGATAGGATAACTAAATAAGAATACCCTTCTAATGAATAGTTTACATGATAGTTCTATTTTCAAATCTGAAAACTACTTCAAGATGATGTAAGACCACAAGTGCTGGATTACAAAATCAATTCAATCCATATGTTCTTTGAGAATTAGGTGATACCCACTAGAAGGATAGTTAATTTGGGTATATATATTATAATAGGATTTACAATGTTCTAGGTGGATGTGATAGTTTAGGTAGGTTTGTGGGAGGTACATACCTATTTTAGTTTTCAGTCTACTTTAAATAAGATTTTATTTTCAAATATGATGTGGTTAGGGAGATCTTAGGTGTTCCTTAAAATAAAATAGTAGGGTATATTTTTCATGGACTATGTAGATAAATTAACCTATTGGTATCGTTTCAGACATGTTAAGGTGTTAAATAAATCCCCTTGGTGAGGTATTTCAAGGATGGGTTGTGGTATGTTATTTAAGTGAAGGTGAACATCTTTATTTTGTCCTCATTATAAATGGTTATATACTAGATTCTCCTAATCGATGGATACATGACTAATTAGAAAAACCAAATAGAGTGATGGACTCATTTGATTTTAGTTGTAATGCCTCATATAATATGAATATATTTTGAGAGGAGTCCCAATAGGCACGTCATGAAAGGAATTAGGAAGACCTCCACAGTTTGGGTCATCAATGGTGGTCATATATTGTCGTAAACTGAGACATGTATAGGTATAATGTTATTGGGATCTTATATAGTGTCGAGAATCTAGGTAGGTGGAGAATCTTAAGAGGTTCTACATGAATCCTTTTCTAGCAGATGGTTGTTAGGGACAAGGGTGTAAATAGGGCTCAATGATAAGATTGGTAGTGGTAATTGGTTATAGTATAAGATATTTAACTCCACATGGAGGTCGCGGATGATAAAAAGGGACTCATCATTGGGTTCATCGGCTACTGGATAGTAAAACACTATTGGGAGGTCATGCTCTAGGCATTCAGTCATTGTAAGAGAGGCATGTAGTAATGATACTTGGTGAATAGTTAGATGAGGTATCTGTTACGGGTAGAGGTACAATATGAGAGTAAAATGTATTACTGTTATTTTTTGAATTTACATTGTGTATCCATGTCTTTTTATGGTTCCCATGGTGCACATGATATATCTACGGACTGACCAGATGTTATTTAGTTTGTTGGAATCTTCTTGAATGCGTTGTATATAAAGACATGAGGTTCATTCTTCCATGATTTGGCTATGATAAATTATGGAAGTGTGTCATGTATTGGGTTTATTTTTATAAACACCACAGTGATATGTTGGTTAATTTTTGGTTTGGGAACCTAGTCAAATTTTTAGAATCATATGACCTCATAGGTAGTGTGTACGATAAGGACACATGGCACGATTCAAATGAGTTACAATTCATGATTGGTGTCTGGTATGATATTGGATCACCTGATGAGGTGTGGGGGTGATGATGCTTCACACGATGTCTTTTGGTTCCATGGATGATTTATGATGATGAAACCAGGGTAGGTAACATCAATTCTAGGGAGCCCCATAAGGTATTTAAACTATTCTCTTTAGTCCAAGGTTGTAATATTTACTTCCTATGAGATTGGTATGTTTTGAACCATCTATGATTTTTCGCTAATAGATCAGGGATGAGCTATATATTGGTGGGGATACTGTAACATCCTATGTTTTGGAGTGAGTCAAATTCCTCACTCATGTTGATTTTTGTTGATGTTTTTTTATTAGGAAAACATTTATTTATTTAATTAAAACATAATTACATGTAATTATTTTACCAAATATTTTATTATTATTAATTATAATAAAAATTCATCATGTTTTATTTGGGTTTAGTTTTGTCAGAGGCTGAAAACCAGAGTTTTCAATGTGTACAGACTAGGGCCCATTGTTATAACATACCGTAATGCCTCCAAGGATTCACCATATAGCCCAATAGGACTTTTAGAAATAGTTTTTAAAATAATGATGGATGGTTCATATTTCCTTGTGAAATCCCTATAGTTTGAATTTGTGGTGATATACACTATTTCAATATGATTTGCAAAACTATGTTGAATAACCATGAAAGGTATGCCTTTTTATAGTGGGAGTCACTTGGTTATTCAAGTTGTGTGAGTCAACATGTGTCTCAAATAATTATAATAAATGACCAAAATTCTCCCTCCATTATAATTTTATATTTTTTTACATTTCAACAAATATTAAACCTCATACACTAGGGTTTTTCCAAAAATCATCCCCCCATATGAATTGAAAGAACTCATATATATGGTCTCTATTTTAAAATTTATCTATGATGATGAGACTATATCGATAATACTTTGAATCATATTTCCCATTTCCTTATTTTCACATTCTATATGGGGAACTACACCCGTGTCACTAGTTTTACCCAATTTTCAAGGTGTTCATCTAAAACATCAATTTAATCAAAATCAACTCAAGTAAGGGGTTATGATCTAATGAGTGGTCATCTACCAAAATGATGTTGTTGGTGCTCATAATTCATTATGATTTTTTAGTGTTTTGGTGGGAGAATTTTATCATTCCATAATGTCAATGGATTTAGAACATATAAATTATATAATTTAAATTTAAAAAAAAATTATTTTCTTTGTGAGATTCCAAAGGTCATGATCAATAAATTATAAATATTTTAAATTCTAATGAAACTATATGGACATTGGGAAGTTTATATAATCATTTTTTTATGTGAATTAAATTATTTTTAATCTATTGAATAGTTATATTATATATATGAATTTTTTGGATGAGTTTTATTAGAATTTTGTGATCTTTAACCAAGAAAAAAGATGAAATTTATCATCTTTTTTTGGAGAATATGATCATTTAGATGGGATTTGATCAAGGAATTTGGATGATGTGGATGACCCATTAGGAGTCTTGGACATTGGGATGGGGTGACGATTTTTCTAGGATATATTAAAAAGATTTATGATTTTTGAGGGTGACGACCATTAGATGGATAAATAGGGTCTTAGGGGCGCAATGTGATAGTTGATGTGGCTTAGTTTATTATTTGGTGATTATAGCACGACCATGTTTCTAGAGTCCCATTTTATGTAATGTTTACCTCTTAGGACTAATATTATAAGGTTTTATTGAACATTTTTTGGGATATAGACCTATGTTAGATTCAATTTGTGATGATTTTATAGAGGCTATTCATGTATAAATCCACATGGATGGTGCGATCCATCAAATTATAATCCATGAAATGTTTTTCAATATGAAAGTAATTTTTTCTAATGACATTGGATGTTGAACCGATGGTGTTATTAAATGATGTATTGATATAGTTTTGCAACAAAAAGCATACATTAAACTAATGAGGTTTCTTATGGAAAGTGAATATAGGACCTTGTATTGATTATTTGGTCATTCCTTATTTATGTTATGGGTGATTGGACATGAGTTGTCAGTTTGAATGTGGTTATGGGTGATTTTATAATAAGTAGAAATTGTGGTTTCACATAAGATTACATACATCTGGGGATTCTTGGGCTTATGATAAGGATCCAATCCACATTGGTTATCTAAAAATTTTTCAAATTAGGTGATTTCTTTATTATTGGTGTTGAGTAGAAGGTTCGTTAGATGTATGTATATGATTTGAATGTGATGGGTTTTATCTTTTAGTATAAAAATACTACATTATGTATGCTAGATATTAACACATTTATGTTGGCCTACCTAGATTTTGTCTCACACCCTACACTTGCACCTCAGGACCTGAGAAGAAATGATTGCTGTGTAATCAGGTAATGGTTTGTGCCTAAGAGATTAACCTTAGTGGTTGAGTTGGAATGGGATGGAATGAAAGGGACCGTGTGTTCATTACTCCACAAGAGTTTATTTTTATTATTCATTTTGAATCATCATGATATTATATATATGTACTGAGGGCAGGCAATGAAGACCCATTTATTTATTATCTATATATCCTACATTGAAATTCTTGAATCGATACAAATAGTATCATTGTATTGTTTATTTATTTCGTTTTTGATATTTTATATGCATATACAATTGACTTCTATTAATTTTTCTCATAGTATTCGAAAGTCATAAGTCCAATGAATTGTGTTCTCCATTTTCTAATTCATTAAATTTTTTTAACATTATAATACCATCACCATATGGTATAGTCTCTCTGCAATCACCCCTTAATAGCGTCTATGTTAAATGGAAGCCTTTGGAATATGGTGAGGTAAGCTTAAGGCCTTGTGGAACTCAACCCATTACATTTTTCAAGAGGATATTAATGTAATGATTTTTTTTGAATAATTTATTATTTCCCAAAAATTATTTTTAATTATGTTATAATCAATATAAATGTGAGTATAAATGAATTTTTACCATCAGTTTTTGATAGTTATATGATTCTTGGATTTTATGATGGTTGGAAATATTGATAATATTCAACTTTAAAATTATTTTTTATAAATAGTAATTACAATGGAAAATTATTTCAAAATGAAGAGTCAATGGACTCATCCAATAGACTGTTTCTATACGAGTCCTATTTTTTATAAAATGGGTGGAACATTATGTTACTAGGTTGCTCTCTTGGCCAAGCATAAGATAATATTTAACATGTTATTCTTGAATGAAATCACCATTGCAAATATTCATGTTAGTGGATATTTCAACTTAAGAAATTATATCTGATCCACTACAACTGTCTATCACCATCACACACCTTACCCTTAGGTCATAGGTGGGAGTTACAAGGGGGTACCTTTCAAGGCGATACTTACTTAACGTGTAGTCTCTTTAAATCAATAAAATTTTTATTTCATCATTTCTTTATTAATATTATTTTTCCATAAAAAAATTATATTTAATATAAAAAATTTGATAATTAAATTTTACGTGTAAAAAATTTTAATTTTTAATAATTTCTTATTCATAGAGAATTTTTGTGGTATAATAAAAATAATTTTTTAGTTTCATGTCTCCATATTAAAATAGGGTAAATTTTTCGTATTTTTATAAGATGTTTCATATTTTTAATGAATATTATTTTGATTTATAGTAAAAATTTAATGTATTTTTTCATTTAAAGCGTTATAAAAATAATTTATTCGGTGAAATGATATTCAAAAATAGCACAACCACTATTATGGTAAGTAATATATTTAGAGTTCGTTAGGATTAACATTATTTTTTGTTGAAACCTGACTTAAACTTTTAGAATAGTAATGTCACCCTTATGAATAATAATTTGACCAATCTAATAGTAACCTCAGCATTGGCAGTAAAAATATATTTTAGTCACCTTAAATGGTAACTTCGTATAATTTGATCATATTATATATAAATAAATGTTTTAGAAATTATTAGTTATGAATTATTATTTTTTAGTTAAATATAGATTTTACATAAAAATTAAGTTTATCATAATTATAAAATGATTTTAATTAATTTTTTTTGTTTCTACATTCATAATGTCGATATTAGTTTAGGGTGAATTTATGATAATTTTATAAAATACATTGTTTTTCAGTGAATACTAAAAATAGAATTTTGAGTTTTCACTATGTTTAATGACACCATTAATGATGTAATGAGTAAGATAATAGGATGGTGCACTATTTTTTATTAATATATTATATTATGTTTCCAAAATGGCTAATACAATGGGAAAATACCATGTTAAATTCCATGGTTTTTCATATACCCTTTCTGAGGTATCCTTAGAAATTAATTAAAAAAACCCCTTTGCGATAAATAAATACCAATTCCATAATTTACCTTAAATATAATCTCCCAAAAATAATTGATAATATTAACTCCCATGGGGTCTAAAAATCCCCTAAATTCTTAATCATAATGTTTTTTGAGTTACTCATCATAGTAAAGAAATTCTCAACTTCTCTTTTCCATTCAAGATTTTTTATGATATTTATATTTGAAATTTCCATTACATATTCGTATTTAAATTTTATTCCATACCTATTATATATTAGAAATATTATATTAATTGGTGACCATTTTCACCTCACTTTTTATTAACTTATAATACCATGTTTTATAACCATTATTCTGTATAATTATATTCTCATGATCTCTCTCTTTTTTCACAATAAATTTTTTTATTATCATTATGCGAATACCTAAACCTATTTCACATCCAAGGCTATTCAACCATACATAATAATTATTTATTATTATTTTTAATTAACACTCATAAAACCGAAATTCCTATTCATTGGGTCATGAATGACATAACGATCATGTTTTTAAGTACTTTAAAAAATGTCATGTTTTTTATATGAATACAATTACATTTATTCTTAATGATTTATTTATGAACATTTTTTGTTATAATATATGTGTAGAACATGAAAATTAATACATATTAATGGAATTTTCTAATATACCAATAATTAATTGGGTAATGGAATTAATCTCTAGAGATTTCATGATTGGCGATTCCTTATTGAATAACCTCGGTGATTTTTAATACACCATGGGGATGAACCTTGGTGATATTATTATGAATTTTTAAATTAAATTATGTATCCCAAATTAAAATATAATATTCATGTTGTTTTATTTCTGATAACCCTAATTATAATTCCCTAATATTATTCCAAAATTTCTTATTGATATACCATTATTATTCATGTAAATGGTTTCCCTTCGTATCCCTTAATGGGTCTGCTAGTCACCCATTGTATTGATGCATGTATCTTGGTTTTGAGATTCCATAAATGTAAATAGGATAAACCTTTTATAACTCTTTTATTTGAAATAAAATTTTTTTTTAGGTTTTTAGGTATTATTTAACTTATTATTATGAAATTAAACAGTAAAATATCTATTATTAGTAATATTATGTGCAATGATATGTAATATGAATGTATAATTCCGAACATTGTATAAAAGTAATGTCTAGTAAATTTCCAAACTGGGATTTTTGAAAAATTAAGATAAACCCTAAGAAAAACATTGAATATAAGAAAACATCATATTATTTCGGTGAAATATTAAGTAAGTGGTTTTTGATCAATGAAATCCATGTCCTGATATGAACAAGTGTATATCTATCTGGAACATATGTATCTTCGGGTAAAACCTGAAAACACTATATAGACCTAAACGCGAATGTGATCTTGTACAATGAAATTGTATTTTCTAAACTCATTTTATGAAAAAAGGGATGTTTTTTTTTGTTTAATCACATTATTTTTTTGAACCATTATGAATTTTTTTAATGAAAATGTAATTGTTGATAATGAATGAGATGGTTAAGAAATAGGTTTTGAGACATAAAAATCCCTTATAATTGTAATATTATTATATTACACAAGATTCTCAATGTGTTTTTATTCATTTAGAAAATTATGGGAAATTGGTGGAACAATGAAAATAGTGATCATAACAGACCATGTGCTGACGATCCAAGGAGATAAGACATAATAGAAATATTCATGAGAATAATGAATCAAATTCATCATGTTATGGAAAATAACATGAATCATGTTGAGAGACCGATATCACCATGAGCGGAAAAATTCGGATCATCCCATTATGTCATAAAGACCACCAATGAACAATTTTTCAATTAAAACATGAATTGAAAAACATTGGATAAGATATATTTAAAATTTAATCTCTTTACTTCATATTTATGAACAAGAGAGTGTCACCTTGGCTATCTAACACATATTGGGAGAATCTGATATGTTGTGGGATCTAGTTAATAACCTGAGGACAAATGTTATATTGAAACTTTGGAGTGTGAATGGTTTAGATGGATATTATTCAATATGTATTTCTCTCATTCAGTGAGAATGAAAATGGAGGAGGTATTCCTTGAGATGAAATATAAAGAGAATTAATATATTGTGAGCTACGAGATAATCATCACAAGTCCTTCATTTCACACCTCTATATTTTTCATGGAACCAAATGGGGTGTTTGATAGATTCATTAGTTGACTATGTCCTCATGGACAGAAGAATATATAAAACCAAGACTATGATGTCTATGAGGAAATTGTTCGGAGTTCTAGGAAGGTCATACTGGTTTTTAGTGAGATTCAATGGTCTCGTAAAATTCAATGAAGTAGAAATTCTATATAACCAATCACGGGGAGGATCTTTGTTTAGGTAAGAGGAGAGAATAATGTGCATTTTTTCACATATAATAAATTTGGAAAAAATAATTACTGGAACATCTTGCTCCAGAGTCTTGTGTTTTATAAGAAATGATGAGCCTTTTATATCACATAAATTTGTCACACTAAGGTGAATCTTCAACTTCCAAATAGTAACGACAATGGGAAGATAGTGGAGGCCCACCTAAAGTCCAATTATTCATGTGTGGACTACTTGTTCACTTATCTAATCACTATCCAAATATGAGGGTGGGGGAAAAGAATCACCGATAGTGTCAAAATAGGCAAAGGGAAGACGTTCATGTATATTCACCCATGATGGATAAAGTTGAAATGATAAATTATGTGGTGGTAGGTACTCTTGTTGATTTTATAATGCTAGAAATGACTTTTTTTATAATGGTTCTATTAATTCCTTTATTTAATCCATGTTTCCAATTAATATAAAATCATTTTAGAAACCTCTTAAAGTATATTTATCATTAATGAATCATTGAGGGATTATCCAAGCATCAATATTGTTTATAATTTCTAGAATTTACAATATCAAGTAAAATCTCATCACAAATATACATTTCATTTAGAAGTTGAAATTCAACACTATAATGGGGATGTAATGGATCTCAAAATATAATGCTATGATAAAATAAAGAAACATGGAAATTTCAGTTGCCATGAATGGAAAACCTATACTTGTCTTCTATGGAGAGAAATTTCAACCTAATCATAGTATACAATCACCTCTTATAGACTTACTTATGGATTTTATCATTGAAGATGATAAAGGAAATGAAATTTGAAGGATAACTAATCACCCTATAATTCATGAATACATTAACGTATTTATAGAGGAGGTATGTAGACCTTGTAAATAAAGAGAGGTAGTGTTTTTCATTGAATAGATTCATTGATCCATTCAAATAGAAATAAACGACATATAGAATGGAGAATTTGGAGATGGAGGAATTAAGGAAAAAACTTGAAGAGCTTTTGGAAAGGGGTTTATCTATGTGAGTCTCCTTATGGACCACATGTTGTATTTTTGAAGGAGTATGGATCAATGTGGTAATTCATTGATTACAAATAACAAAATGGGATCATTGTGTAGAACAAGTACCCTCTGCTAATGATTTATGATTTATTTGACCAGATTTATGGGGATCAATTATTCTCCAAGATTGATCTTCGATTTGGTTATCATCATTTATGTGTGATGAAAGAAGATATTCAATAGACTACCTTCTGATCAAGGTATAATCATTATCGGTTTTCTTATTCCCTTTGGATTTTATAATGCACCTACTATTTTTATGGATTTTATGAATATAGTATTTAAGAAATAGCTTTATGTTATTTTGGTAGTTTTTATTAATGATTTTAAGATATATTCCGAAATATGGAAGGGGCATCAGGAACACATAAGGGTGATACTAAAAACACTATTGAAGAAGAAGTTATTTAGAATGTTTAGAAATAGTGGGGTTTGGTTACAATATGTTTCTTTCTTACGGAACGTTATAACCAGTGAAGGAATCTTAGTTGACCATACAAAGTAAATGGATTTTTAGGAGTGGCCGAATCCTATAATAGTAAATTAGATTCGTAGTTTACTTTATTTATCTAGATATTATAAGATATTTGGGGAAAACATCAAGATATTCTAATCCACCAAACATGATAACTCATAAAGGAGTTACTTTCATCTGAAAAAATTAGTGTGAGGAAGGATTATGAGATCTAAATAAGAGATTTTTTACGATGCCAATTTTAACGCTACCCTAAAAGGAATAAAGATTAATTATTTTTATCTATGAATATCTATAAATGGAATGGGTACATCATCATGAAAAATAAAAAGGTTATTTGATATGCAACTTGAAAGATGAATCCTCATGAGAAATTCCATCAAACACATGATTTGGAAATGGAAATGATGAGGATTCAAAGAGATCATTTGATTAAAGACCATGTAAAACCGGAAATTGTAACTATAGAGAAATGGGCATCATCAAACCTATCCCAAATCATTTATGAACTGCCATTATAAGTGATGATCATGAAATATCAAATTGATGACCATTTGTTACATATGTAGATAGTGGATGTGGAGAATATGAAGTTTTATGAATTTAATGTTGATCAAGAAGGTGTAATAAAAATTCATACAAGGATATGTGTTCCATCTATTCCATAAAAAAAGTTGATGGAACAATATCAGGGATATACTTTCTCTACACATCCTAAAAGTAATAAAAGTTATATGGAAATTCATGACTATTATTTGAGGGATAATTCTAATACATAGATTGATGAAAACACTAAATGGTTCCTTTTGTGCCGACAGATTAAAGTAGAGTGACAACTTCATAATAGGGTATTACAACCACAACCTGTAGAAGAATATAAATGGTAAAATGTCACCATGGTATTTTTACTAGTCTCTTGGGAATATCCAATGGATATAATGTGATACATGTAATATTGGACCATATCACCAATTATACACTTGTTATCTATATTCAGTAATATTTCTCTCTTGACTATCTCACCAGGATATATCTGAAGGAAGTAGGAAGGGTGAATGGAGTTCAAATTTCTATCCTATATAATCATGATTCAATGTTCACATAAAAATTCTATAAAATCATTCAACATGCTATGATAACTGAATTGAATTTTAGTATGGAATATCATCAACAAACTAATGGTGAATATGAAAGAACTATTCAGACACTTTAAGACATGCTAAAAAACAGGCTCAATTGAATTTAAAGGGGAACAGGATCATCATATTCCATTATTTGAGTTCTAATTAAACTAATGATTACATTAGAGAATTGAAATGGCTCCATATGAATCTTTATAAGGGAAGCGAATCAGAACACCTACTTGTTGGGATGAAGCTTGTGAAAGAATTTTTCATGGTTGTGATCTTGTGCAAAAGATAAGAGAAAGGGTCCATGCAATCCGACAAGATAAATATGCTACTTAGTGTGGGAATAATAGTTACGATGATAATTATTTAAGGGACTTGTATATTAATGTTAGTGACAAAGTCATCATTCTAATTTCACCCTGGAATAGTGTCATGAGGTTTTGGATGAAATGAAATTCTGGCCCTAGATACATTTTACCATATCAAATCCTTGATCTCATATGAGTATTTTTTTTATTGGATTGCAGTTCCTCAAAATCTAGAACAAGTTAACGATATTGTCCACATTCATGTCTAGATGATCTACAAACCCGACACATCACATGTAATGAATCTGTAGATGGTATAACTATAACACAACTTCTCTTATGGGGATCAGCTGGTGGAGATCATGGATCTTAGAAACAGGGATCCACACAACAAGACTACCCTCCATGATAATTTTTTATGATGGAACAAAAAATATGAAGAAGCCACATGGGGCCCATAAGAGTATTTAAGGCCAAAGAACCCACACCTTTTCTATTCCGAAGGTATGAGTCAAAATTTTGGCCATGAAATTTATTATGTGGGTATGATTGTATTGACTATAAAAATTGATTAATATTTTTCTTCCTGAAAATGAATTTTTTTACAATGTAATAATCTATAAAAATAAATATTCATAAATTAAATTTGACCATCGGGTGTTTAATGTTATATAAATGTTAGTTAATATGACCAATAGAAATATAATAAAATTTTAACGTTATAATTATTTTTAATAAATAGAACTGATAATGGATAATTATTGAAATAAAGATGATTTTGTGGCCTCATCTTGTGGAATCTTGTCAAACAAAGCACATTTTCAGAAAATTTGAGGGAGTTAGTGCCACTGGGTCTTGATCTTAACCAAACCCAAGCCAAAATTCAATATTTTATTCTTGACCAAAATCACTTATGTGAGACGTTCATGTTTAGGAATATTACCACTCGACCAATGTTATCTATGAAACCCCAAGAGTCTATCACCATCACACACCTTACACTTATTTCTTATGCAGGTGTTATAAGGGGTTACATGTCAAGGATATGTTCACATAAATTATATTCTATTTGATTTAATAAATGTTTTATTTCATCATTTTCATGTTAATAATAATTTTTCTAAATAAAATAAATATCTAATTAAGTAAAAAAATTTAAATTTATTTTATAGGTAAAAAATTTTACATTTCAAAAACTTCTCATAACTAATTATTTAATATTTTAAAATATATGTCATTTTTAAATTTCATATGTCAAAATTAATATATTGAATGTTTTTAGAATTTTAATAAAATGATTAATATATTTGATTAATATTCTTTTTATGATTATCTAAAAAAGTTGAATTTTGTTCATTTAACGAATTATTAAACAACTCATTCTGTTAAATGATTTTAGAAAATCGAACATACACAGTTGTGATCAGTAAGATAGTTAGAGTCTGATAGGATAAACATTTTTTGGGGATGGAGACTAACGTAACCATTTTGAATAGTATTGTTACCCTTATAAATTGAAATATGAACAAGTAAATAGTAACGTCACATAATGATGTATAAATATATATTTTTCATCTTAAATGGAAATGTGGTATAATTATATAAATTTTTATATTGAGTAGTATTATAGAAATTATTAGATAATTATTATTATTTGAAAAAATACTGATTTTACATAAAATTAAATTTCATAAATATGGAATATAATTTTTAGAAAATTGAGTTCATTATTGAATTTATAATGTCTATATTATGTATGACTGAATTTATTATAATTTTATAAAAAACATTGTTTTTTAGTGAATAGTAAAAACAAAATTGTGAGTTTTTTTATATGTTTTGTGAAAAAATTAATAATGAAATGAGTAAGATAAGATTCTGGTAGACTCTTATAGATTTAAATATTATATGAGGTGTCCCATGTGGCCAATATCATGGCAATGTACCATTGTAATGACCATTTTTTTCACATAAGACTAGTGAGGTGTCCTCAGAAATTAATAAACAAAAATCACCCATTTTTACTATAAATACCCACCCATTCATTATTTCCATTCATTAAAAAATCATCCCCCATGATTCTAGGAACTTATTACCTCCCAAGGTTTTCTACCATGGATTATTGAATACTCTAAGGTCCCAATCATCATGTTTTTGGAGCCACTCTTTAAGGTAAGGGAATTATCAACTCTCCTTTCCCTTCATGTTATCTTTTATGTGGTATGTCTTTCCAATTTCTATATAATGTTCTTATTTATATTTTATTGTATCTGTAAACTATATTCTGAATATGTTATTAATGTGTGAACCTTGTCCCATATCTTTTTAGTGTTTTATAAAACCATGTTTCAAACATGTTTTGCTGCATTATTTTCATCTCAAAATATATCTCTTTTTCTCATGAAATTCTATCATTTTTATTATGTTTATAAATAAAATAATTTGTTATATTTTTATTCTAAAATAAATAAAAAATTAATTTATTTGGTAATTGACATACATGAAACCCACATTCCCTTCCGGTGTGTTAAAAATGACATAATTATCATGTGTTTTAAGCATGTTTTAAAATATGATTTTTTAAATGAAAACCATCTCTATTATTTACAATGGGTTATTTATGAAATGATTTTTTTATGATCTATATGTCTCACTTGAAAATAAAGGCATATATAGGGTTCTACCATATATTTATCCAATTATTCGGGTAATAAATTAATCTCTAGAGATGCCATGTTTTATGATACCTTGGTGAATTACTAGGGTTATTTTCATGGATTGTTGGGGATGGACCATATTGATATTCTTATGAATATCTAAATAAACTATTTTATCCACATTTACATGTTATGATTTAGGTTCTTTTATTTATGATATTCCTCATTATCATTCCTTTATGATATTGATCATGTTCGTATTGACATTTCTCAAAATTTCTTGTAAAATGATTCTATTGTTATCCCTTACTAGGCCAACTTCTCTCCATATAATTTTATGTATATGTAGAGGTTATGAGATGCCATAAATGTACATAATAATATCCTGGATGAATCCTTTCACTTGAAATATTTTTGTATGTTTTCATGTATTATGTATCTTATTTCCCATACGTTATACTTTGAAAGAACCACATTTTGTAAAATGATATATAATATTATATAATAAAAATACATGATTCAATAATTTGGGTATAGTTCCAACAATGTGATTTAAAAAAATCCTTATAGTTTCAATGGTAATGGGTATTTCATATTCAAATCCTTTAGAACCTAGAAAATACCCATCCTTGGTTTCCTATAATGGTCATATTACACATGGTTTGATACATTTACCTCATCCTTAATGGTTATCATGCCATACCAATGAAAAACTAACCAGGGTCCAAGTAAATAATTCTTAAAAATCATCATTAATGCTCAAAATAATTTATAAAAAGCATATAATAATTTATGTATCCCTATGAGGTGTATACTACACTCTTATTCACTAACCACTCATCCAAAGGAAATATCACAAACTCTAATGATACTTTAATATCACAACCTAGATATTGAAAAAACTAATAAACACCAACTCTAAGTATTTATAAGATATAGTCATAGAATATCTCAGTTAGATAAATCATCTTAAATTAGTTTTAAGACATGAATAATCATGAGTCATTGGAAAGTTGAATCCTTCCCCCAACCCCTCCAAGATGCACCAATACATATAATGGGGAGTTATTACATGAAAGAAATGATGATCTAGATTTAATTATTTTGAAACAAAATAATGAAAACAAAATTTTTTAGTTCAAAAGTTCATTTTATGTATACGTAGAGTTGGAAACTATAAGAATTTTTGGCATGAGATATTCAAATTCATCATGAGCATTAACCGAAGATATATTCCATTAAAATATTTTAATAATATTTTTATGATTGAATACATTATTAATATAACTTGATTATTCAATATTCATTATCTAATAAAATATAAAAGTAAAAATAAATAAACAAAAATAGAAAAATTAAGAAAAAATCACTACAAACACAAAAAAAATCCAACTTGTATTGAATTTTATGAATCAAACGGTTTTCTTAACTCTAGGGTAATAAAATACATTTTTATATAAAAAAGAATACAACTTTATGAAGCTATTTTCTAATATTATAATTGAAATCAAACATTTTATTATGAACACAAATATCAAGGTGTATTCAAAAATAATTTGTTAAAGTAAACCAATCTCCTTAATCATAACCCAAATAAAACCCATGTAATTAGTTTACTCCCTTTAAAAAAGTTTAAAATTAACTCCATTATAAAGAAACGCTATAATTATCATATGAATAAAAATTAAATTAATAAATAATCACCTATGATTAACATTAAACAAAAACCATCATTAAAAAATCCGTATTTTCCTATATAATCAAATAAACCATATATTGAAACTGATATAAAATAAATAATTATAGTATAATAATAAAATCCCAAGATTCATCGCTATCACTAAAAAGAATATCAATATTTCATAGGACCAACAAATATACGTATCATATCTCTTTTTAACTCAATAAAATCATGGAACAATGATTCATAATTAGAGAATCCAAAATATGTTGTGGAATCATGGTTAAATTCTAAACAAAATGTTTGGTCCGTGTTATAATCATGAAACAGTTACAATAATAAGTCTAAAAATTTTCTTAGTTATTATTTAATGTCTTAGTCAATGGATGTAAAAATCAATCAATCTATATTTCCATGCCAATAATGAGAATGAAAACATTCCAATAAAGATCAATCAAATCACAGTGAATAGGGGTGAAAATATAAAATAGAATCCCAATATCATCCGGAAACAAAAATTTTGGAATAAATGAGAGGTAGATAAAACAAAAATTTAAACATGTATCATTTTTTAAATTCCATTAGAAATTGTACAATGAATAACATAAAAATTAATAATTAATCTTCTAATTCCATTTTTTAAGACCCAACATGGGTTTAATCCTAAATTATACTTTTGATTTTTTGTGTCTCATGGATCAAGGTGCATAAAATATTTCCCTAGGAAACTGAAAAGAGTAAGGGTATCAACATTGATAACATTTGTAAATTGTTTAACACATTAATAGTATAATTAATATAATTAATTTCAATAAGAAAAATAAAATTAATCAATAATATTACAACTAATGAAAAATAGAATTCAATAATTTGGGTGAAAATGAAACGGAAACTTACTGAAACTTTCCCTGAATAAATAG